>OY293832.1:32668795-34065393 GCA_958507055.1 Crioceris asparagi | reverse complement strand
AAAATCCAATATGGCGCCTATACGAAAAACTGGAGTTGGTGTATTTTTCTCGGAAATCATTGCATAAAAAAAATCAAAAAGTACACAGTTCGAAAGAACATAAGAAGATGAGAAAAAAGTTTTTTGATAAATCTGAAAATAAAAAAAGTTTGAGCAATATTTCGAAATAGACGATTTTCAATTTTTTTTCTATAACTTCGGAACTAGTAGTAATTCGTTCGTTTTCACGGTGGCATGTTAATGAGCTCAAAATTCTGCACTAATTTCATCATTTAACCGACTCTCTATCTCCACAATTAACAAAGATAGCCATGTTGGCCCACATCCGATGGGACAGTCTGTACGTATACTAAGTGTCGTATCCAAATTCATAAATAAGACAGTTCAAGAACGAGTAATCCAAGGTCGTATAATCAGAAGTCCCTCGTCTGGATTTTCCAACATTCGACAAAATTGTGTAGCTACACAATATGAACTTCACATTATCTATAATCAAATGTATTACCATAAACCGATATTTTGTTGAAAGAAAAAAAAAATAACATTCATAAGTTTGTAATATAATATGTACATATTATTCGCATTTCAATTGCGACATGATAATATTTATATGACAGTTTGCTGGAAAATGAATTTCATACTAAATATGTACTAGCAAAACATATGCATACTGATTTCTTATCAATTACAGGAAATGGTCTCTTTTATCTCAGTGGTAAAAGAAAACAATAATAACAACTGATTACTTTGTGTATGTAGGTACTCATTGATGATGATAGTAAAATGTTTTCTTATTGATAAAAATATGATAATGATAAATGGAAAATATGTGAATTGCAAAGCAACTTCTATCTCTGAAATGTGAGTACATATCCGGGTGAAGAGACTGAGTGGCATTTACATTGTACACGAGGTCAATTTTGAAGATATCATCGACATCACAATGCACCAAAGAGTGGAAGCCAAATGAGTTCAAAGGAAAGGTTCTATTTCATTGCATTTGCATCTTAAGTAAGTAAATTAGTTGAGTGACTGGATTATTTCGCAGATGATTCGCACCATCCACATTTCGAACGAGTTTAAAATTGACCTAATTAAAAAAATATAAATATTGTTTAGAAGAGATGGGACCCCGAGTTTATTAGTTGGCTGTTGGTACTTTTGAAGTTGGTGCCAAAAATCTTTTCAATAACTGCCCTACTTCAAAATTAGCAGCACCATTAAAATAAATACTATATAATGAACAAATCCATAGATAAAAGTTTTTTCGATTATTAACTGTGCAATGTGAAAGTAACTCAGTCTGTTTGTCTTTCTTTTTGACCGACTTCCACAAGGAGAAGGTATACAATTCGAATTCTTGCCTACTTTCATTTCCGGAAAACATTTTTCAAAAATTTCAACTGTTTCCGGTTTAAAGCATTACGAATGTGCAGAACTGCCAAATGTGAAATAACTATTTACTACAAAAAATAAGACCGACTTTTATTAGTTGGTGCAATGAAAAATACAAAATAATATTAATTCTATTGGTGCTGGTAGTTAGAGCCAAAAGTTTTCTATTTACCTATAACCGCACAACTTCAAAATTACCAGTACCATTAGTATTAATATTATTTTTTATTGTTTACTGCAACAACTGATAAAATTGGTCCACTTGTAATTTCTTAGAACTCTAACGCGACAGCCATTGATTTAAAAAATCTGGTGTGTCCACTCACACGGCTTTCCTACCGCTCGCAGGCAAATTCCAGTGACATTATTACAATACTTTCCGTACATAGCGACCATTATAGCGGTTGTAAAGTAAAAATCCTCTAGTCAAATCGTGCTGCCACTCATTTTTTCCAGCATGTCAAGACAAACAACAATGGTCATGTAACATTTTTTGGCAAGATGAAACGTTTAGCCAGAATCTGAAGAAATATGTGGAAAATACGGAAATTTATTCAAGCATAACTTTTTTTTTGCTTTTTCACAGAGATGCCGCTATGTGTGGGTGTTAAAGGGCTCCCAGAAGAATACTTTAGGCAAGTTTAATCAAAACCCTTAGAGCCGTTTTTGTGTTATAGTCTTGAGCAAATCACGTTTTTTGGCTATAGCTCAACACCCAGTGTATATAGGATTCTCATTCAGTGCCACCGGCGAGTGATATTAGTATCAAACAAAATAAAAAAGAAAGCAACAAAATACACCGATCTGTTCCCGAGATAATGCTGTTACAGACAGACAGACGGACATACATACAGACAGACCAATGGCTAAAAATATGTTTATTAGACTTAAAAAACTCTGAAACGTCAACATTTGTAAAAATCTTGATATTGAAATTTCAGACGATTACAATACTTCCTCATACAGCTACTATAACTATAGTAGCATAGGAAAGTGAAAAGAAAAGAAAAAATTAACCCTTCACCTCTTTTGGCGAAAGGACATGTTGAGTTTCTCTTTTTTCATGGTGCCATCTCAAAATCGGTGCAAAGCATAAAAATGCACCTTCCTCTGTTTAGGAAGTCGGTCAATTTTTTTGCAAAATCGAGTTTGATAGAGCTTCATTCAACATCTGATCTCTAAATTGACAAAGGAAGTTATAAGGTTAGGTGAAAATTGCGTATTAATTAAAGGGAAAGTTTTAAACCAATAAACGGATAGGTAAACTCACGAGAATACTGAGACAATTTACTAAGTAAAAGTAGTTACAGGGTTTGGCGAATGTCTGGAAACACCTGATTTCTGATAAAACTTTTTGTGAAACATTAATTTTCTTCCGTGACGTATTTTGATTTTCAACAGCTTTAAAAATTTTCGAGATATGACGTCATTAGATTTTTTTTTAAATGGATCAACCTGAATATGTATTTTCATATTGCATTTCCAGATAGTCAACAATTTAAATGATATAGGGTTTGGTCGGTGTCCGACATAAGATTTGTTACTCAAAAAGCAACTGTGAAAAGCCATTGCAGCCGTATAAAACAAATTATCAATAAAAATGAGAATATAGATCAGTTCAGCATATTATCCGCTGCAAATATGCTTCACATCAACAATGCTTTTCGAAATTCGTCTCAGAAACAGGGTGAGGATTAAGTGTCAAGTAGGTTACTTCAGCAAAAGATTCGAGCTACATGCTACGTGATGTATTTGAAAAATTCTGGCTTTGCTACAGCAAATCCTATATGCAATATTTTCCGACGAGGTAGGGGATGAAGTTGGAAATAGTAAATAATTGTACGATAAATAATCGAAATGTGACTGAATCTAATTAACATTATTGAATGAAATCCGCTCATTTGTGTCTCCAGGTTTCTTGGAAATCGAGAACTTTATGAATCAGGATGTCAGTTTGAATGTAAGCAAGTAGTGTTCTGATTTTGATACAAGCGAAGCGAATAAATGAATTTTGTTCTTTGTTGGCTCAGTAATACCGAAATAAAGTCATTAACACATATGAAGAGAATAAAATTAGTGGTAATATTATGAAAGCCAAACATTATTGACACAAAAATGTTGTACAGTTGTGAGAAGGGACAGATGTTAAGAAAGTAGCGTTTATAACTGGAAAGACAAACAATAGAGATACTGGAACGGGTTGCCAAGATCTGGCCAATATTCAAAACTCAGTAACACAACAATATATTATTTATCTATGAAATAAAGTCTTAAAACCTTAGGTAAACAACATAATTTTCTGCTGTTATACTTTACACTGAATTCTCTTTAAATTTCATCGCAAACATAATAAAGTGAAAGTTTTCAATTTTTAGTATGACTTCAGATTGGAAATCTTATGCTATTTTTTTCGCAACGTGATTCTTATTCTCAGTATTCGAGCAACCCAGCGCACAACATTTCTTACTGAATTGAATTACCATACTTTTTGAAAAAGAGATAAAACCGCGATAGATTCATTTGAAGTGAATCGACATCGGATGTCAAGAGTTTGAAATAATTTTGGGTTACAGCGCGGTGGCGCAAATACTGCACTTGGTAGGTGTTCCACTTTACTAGCCTGAACGAGTAGACCAAGATATGGAAATATGAAGGGACAGATAAATTTGAGAAGAAAAAAATAATATAGATTATTTAATACTGACGTTTAATAAATGTCCCAAGATTATTCTATATACAAGTTGTTCCTAAATATTCAACATTTGAAAACACTATCTTATAGAACAGAAAAAAGTAGTAATGAAGAAAAGAAGAAGAGAAGAAATTCATTATGTTACATTGTTACATTGTCATAAATAATAAAAATGAAATCGCCAATATTCGTTTTTTTTAATCTTCGGAAGTATTCGGTATGTTGATGTTTAAATGAGCATCAAATCTCTTCCGAGATCCCAATGATGAGGCTCGAATTTGGGATATCCTGAACATACCCAATGAAATGTTTCTCTGGCTTATTTCATGACTAAAAGTTTACATAAACATAGGTCTGTCTGTTTCATTTCTCTTCTGTTTATTTTGTATCTGCGACCGTTATCGAGAAAAAAATCTTTTCTGTAATTCATTAGATAAACATTAATTTAGTAGGATCTAGTTTTATTTGAATAATCTCTGGTTGATATAAATTTTGGAAGGTGGAATTTGAAATCGTGAGTTGTGTCTACATATATGTTATGTACTTATAAAGATTTTTTTCAAAACAAAATAATATTAATTCCATTGGTGTTGGTACCAAAAGTCTTCTACCTAATTACAACTACCCAACTTCAAGTAGAATTAATACTATTTTGTATTTTTAATAAAGTCGGTACTATTTTTTTGTAAAAAATATTTATTTTGAAAAATGTCTAATCTGAATGCTGCCTGATATTTAATTTCTTCTTCTAAAATTTTTCATCTATGAAAAAATTACCCCTTTTGCAAAAGCTTTTGGGTGAAAGGACATTTTAAAAAATCATGAAAATAAAAAAATAAATGCAGTGAAACAGTCGAATTAAATGCCTCCTCCGTTTGGGAAGTTATATATAAAAACTAAAGATAACTAGTATTATAAATGCGAATCTGAATTTGGTTGCTACTCTTTCACGCCACAACTACTCAACTGGTCATTAAATTTTGCATACACTGGTCGGTATTGCAGAAAAGGGCATATGGGACTTTTTTTATGGAGAAATGATATGAAATAGACAATTCGACTTAAAACTTCCAGTAGTATTCCAAAAAACAAATAAGCGATCATGTATTTAGTGATTTTCTACACTATGAACATGACATCAAATTAAAAACCCTGTAGTGGAAAATGGGGTTTCAGAGTCTCTGATGGAAAATATTAATAAAGAGACTTTTTCATTCAAACCTTCATTGTACTATAAATTATAAATATAAAATATGATATAGCTGTCGTAATTGATGTAATTTGGAACGTACCTACCTAATTTGTAGGGGATTGCGCGGATATTTGTTATGTTTAAACTTATAGACATAAATAAACATAGCTAAATAATTACCCTCTTGCATATGTACATGATATTTAGGAAAACCTTGTTATAAAAAAAGCGATATACCTATCTGTGCTCAGTGTTCTCCCATAACATTAGACCGATTACTCTGAATATTGGCACATCTACGCATTTTTTTAAGGAGAAGGCTCCTATGCTACTATCTTTATCATAACTCGCCACTAGATTGCACAACAGTTTATTAGCTTCTACGCCGTGTCACCAAACACCATGAAAATTGGTATACATAGGTGTTTGAGCATGGAAAGTATTTTAATGTTATTCACGTAGGACAATTCGCCTCTAGATGGCGCTACCTAGCATCAATTTCTACACCGTTTCACCGATCTAGAATGAAAATTAATATAGTTAGATTTTTGGACATTGAAAATGTTTTAACGCTATCCACTTTGTTGTAAGGCGCAGTTAGATGGCGGTAGAGTACTGAGATATTGAGCGAATATTAACCAAAAAATCGATCGAGTGTGAGTTTAGATAGCGTGGAAAATATTTCCTACTTATGATATTCGCATGGGTTTTCCTTTGAATAAAGCACAATATTCTGTATTGTTTCAAAAATTAACTCTCAGTAGTCTTTAAGATAATGAAAGGGGAACGATGACTTTTTCGACGAAACAATTGTCGGGTTTGACAAATAAAATATTAGTTTCTCTTGGTGATCACACGGACCGGCAATCGGTCTCTCAAAATCTCCAAAGTTGTGTAAGTGGTTGCTCCATCCTGTTGGAACCAACAATGCTCAATATCTAATTCAGCAACATGCAGCAACAAAAACTCACTAGTGCTCATCACATACGGTTGTCGTGGTGCTGTCGGCGTCCTCAAAAAAATAAGGGCCAATCACTTTCACACTGCAAATGCCACACCAAACAGTCACTTTGACAGAATTCAATGACTCTTCCTATGGATTATTCGTGCCCCAAGAACGGAAATTCTGTTTGTTTACTCATTACTATTTTAGATACGAAATCACCTTCTCAACCATCAAGTAATCAGTAATAATAATTCGGCGTTCTTCACGAGTGTATCGCTTTCCTATTTGTTCTCAACTAATTATCTATCGGACATTGAAAATAATTGTTAAAGTACGATATACAAAACTTATGACACATTCACATTATGACATTAATTTTGCTCAAACTTGTATTTATGTAAAATTGAGTCTGTTCAAATGGAGAGCAATAAGATGATGTTGTCAATTAATAAAGTCTGAGAAGAGGAAATCAGGGAAAAGTTGGATATAGGAAAAGATAAAAAGACAACCAAATGGCGTCCAATATAACATAGGAAAATAGCTCCAGAGATCGACGAGAAATGAAGTTGAGGAAGGGATTAAAGATGAAGACAGTAACAACAAGTAGATGAAGAATGATAATGAGTTTCACTGAGAGATATAAAATAATAAAATTCATGCACTTTAAGAGAAATCAAAAATCTAACATTGAAAAAAGCTCTTCATTGACCTAACCAAGTCATGAGCTGTGTTTGTTCTATCAATACTCCCTGAAGATAACAATTTTGAAACTGAAATCATATGTGGCTAACAATAAGCCAAAAAATGGTTTCGTTATATCAAACCATTCTCACGTGATAATGATTAAAGAAATAATGATTTTCATATTTCCATATTTATTCACAACATATTTTCAAATACATACATATTTTAAACAAATAAAATTGATAATAATATACCAATATTTTTTATAAATTAATTTTGTCATTTATATGTTTTGTAGGTCACAAAAATATTTATACATATATACATACAAATATATATACACGCTTGATGTGAAAATAATCATAACAAAATATCCTTAGAAACAACAACATCAATAACCTTCAAAAATAAATTATAACAATACAAGTATTTGCATATATCGAAGCAATTGTATCGCGATTTTGATATTATTGAAAGTGACAAACATAAATATGTATACTGCTTCGGAATAAAATTTTAGCAAAAGAAGTAAGAGTAATTCAAGTATTATATTTATAATTTTTCATATTTTGTTTCAAGAGTCACCAGGTGCCACGCTCTTTCGAACGTCAGTATCAAAATTCAATTTATTATTATTGGGACATTTCATCATCAGGTCAATTCAACTTGAGCTCTATCGAATATACATATTTGCAACTCAAATTATTTCAACAGTTCACCAACTTATTGCTGCTTATTAACAAGATTTTGAGAGAGCTACAAATATCTCGATCAATTAAAGGAGAAAATTATCCAAAGATAATACACGAGAATTTCTCTGAATCACTGATTTGGCTATTGTTTGACACATTTGAACCTTGTTAACTATAGATATATAATATATTGTAACGAACTTGGGATTTAGCTTCGGCGCCATTATCAAGGCGTGTGCGATTATTCGTCAGAGGGCCGAGCACCTTGGCGAGTACGGACGTTGGTGGGGCCCGGGTCGTGTGAGTGTGGGGCATGCTGCTATTGGTCAGCGATGCATGCCCGGGTCAAAGTGATATTACGAAGCATCTAGTGAGTTCGCGCTAATTCGCGTGGCGTTGGAAGATTTCTGTTGAAGATTGGAGAAGGAGGGGCTTACATATATATTGGAGAATTGGAGATGATTTGATGATTTGCTGTCAGTCAGTCTGGAGCAGTCGCCCGGTGCAGTCAGTCAGTCCGGTAGGGTGAATACGGTAGAGACCAGACTATGGTGAAGACCGGGAGTACGGTGCAGATCAGTGGCTCCTTAGTTGAGGGCCATAAATAAATAACAGTATGTTGTAAATAGTAAAAATAAATTATACATAGTGGTCAATAGTTAGTGTAAGATATAAATAGTGTAAATAAATAATATGTGATATAAATAGAGTGCAAATAATGTTTACAGTATGTATTTTTATATGAATCTAGTTTATTTTACTTCACTTTATGTTTTTCAATTTGTAGAATTTTATTTACCTACTTTCAAAACCGTAATGCAAAAAGGAACAAAGCAGTTATTATGCAGCCGCATTATTTCTAAACTTTGTCTTACTGGGATTCATCACATCTCGCTCAATCTGTGTGAATTTGATAATCTAAGAATTGGTGGTGACGAAAATTTTCAATAAGAGTATTATTAAAAAACGTCTGAAATTTTTACAAAACTCAATCACGAATCTTCTATTTTTGGAATTTATTTCTTAAGAATGGATTTCTGGTTAACCCCTCCGTATGAAAATTTGATGGGTAGTTACCTATAGTATAAGTAATATCAATATTGAGTCTGCTATACAAACAACAAACAGTTTATGGAGCTTTGATATTAAGGATCCATTTTTATTTATATTTTAACGAACCTATCGATGCCTTTATCGAGGTAGGCGAGTAAGATTAGTCAGAGTGCGGAGCATCTTGCCGAGTACGGACCTTAGTGGAGCCTTGGTGGTATGGTGGTATTAGAGTGTAAGTCATACTGCTGTTGGTCACCGATACATGCCAAGGTCAAGATTATATCCCAAAACATCTAGTGAGTTCGCGCTATTGGTTCAATATTTCTGGCGTTGGAATATGTCAGTGGAAGATTTGAGATCCTAGCCTATATATTGGAGAGGATTTGCAGTGAATACGGCGGAGACCGGTAGTGCGGTGAAGACCGGCGGGACGGTGGAGATCAGCTTTACGGTGCTGACCAGCAGTATGGTGCAGTCCGTCGAGACTTGCAGTACGGTGGAGACCGGGACGACGGTGCAGTCCGGTTCGAATACGGTTGTAAATAGTGTAAATAATAAATTGTACATAGTAGTCGTATAGTGTAAGATGTATAAATATTGTAAATAATATGTCATATTTAAGTATGAAAATAAATACACTTGAAGATAAATTAATCTCATTCATTTCCATTTGCCCGTTACAATATCTATTGCATACGAAAAAATTATCTTTCTATTCAATTGATGTTGATATTTTCATTTATATAGAAGGAAGTTAATAAAGGAGAAAAATATTGGGAGACATACAAGAAGCCAGTTCAAGTGATGATGAAAAAAAAAGTTATGGTCACAGTTTATATTTCAGTCAATCAGAACTTCACTGAAATAATAGATTTTCTTCAATATGCTTTGTTAGCATATACTGAATTTGATTCAAAACTGATGAAAGGACATTTTCATGAACTTTTCCACTCATACTTGTCGGCGATTTCAATATTGACTTCGATAAGATAAAGGATTCCGCCTAGCTAATTATCACAGTATTCAATATTGACGATAGTTTTGATAAAATTATTGCTCAAGATGATATCAGTAGTGAAAGAAACCAATCTTCCTAAAAATGTACTTAATGTAATATAAGCAATATATGTTTATATATTTTATATTTTAAAATTAAAATTAAAATAAGAGAACCGTTTATTTACGACATTTGCCTATTTGTATATTCAATGTTAAAAGCATTTAAAGAGTAAACTTCAGTGCTTAAAAACCTGCTCACCTCAAAATTTACAACAACCACTTAGAAATTTTTCTATAACGCTTAGGTTTCTCTGAGAAGAATCAGGAAAAAAGTAATGCTCAAATAAACTGTCAAGTTTTCCAACATTTTATTTATATTTTGGCTAAACGGTTCCTACTGCGTCGTAAATGACCCTTTGACCATTATGTTGACACGTTGGAGAAATTAATGGTCATACGTCGTGTGAGTGGACACTTTCTTTTTTCATTTTCATGCTCATAAAAGTTGCTGTTTATTGGAGATATCCTGCGTAATGTTTCTGATGGAAAGGATGGTTTTCAACTTTGACTATGGACTTTGTATTATGTATTTGTAGCTTTTAAGCTGAGTCGTTTCGGAGTCAAGGGTAAATTTTCATCTATTTCCCTAAATATGCTCAAACGCTGCACCCCGAAAGCCTGGAGCCTAGGAACATTTTGTCCTGCCTTACACTAACAAACATCTTATAAAATTATATAAACTCCATGGAAGAAAGAAACTTGTAATTGACCTACGAACCCCAAATGGAGGAGGTATACGATTCGACAATTCGACTGTCTGCTTTTTTTTGCTTTGTTCGCGCGTTGCATGTACTCCGATTTTGATGATTTTGTATCCATTTGAAAGAGGAGGCTTGAGAAATGGTCCCATGTTCATAAAAACGAAATCTTCTTTCCACCGAAAAACGCCCCCGCAAATTTTCTCAAAAATCTGAGGTGGTATAATTAAAGACCAGTGAAAGTTTTTTCGTGACTATTGTTACACTCAAAATTGTGAAATGAATATTTTTTACAAAAAATTGGACCGACGATACACTCAAAAATACAAAATAATTCTGTTGGTGATGGTACTTGTGAAGTTGTTGCCAAAAGTTATCAATCTAACTGCAACTGCACAACTTCAAAAGTAACAGCATCGCAGAATTAATATTATTTTGTATTTTTCAGTGCGCCAACTAATAACGTCGGTCGTCGGTCCAATATTTTGTGAAAAATATTTATCATAATAATAATATTTTTTTCATTCCATTACTAATACATTATGCTAGAAGTGCTGAAGGAGTAGATAGCTATCGATTATCCACTTTTTATTTATTCATCACCTCTAACAAGAGTATTAGAAATGTATGCATTGCAACCAAGACCGTCTCATATTATTAAAAATGGATAGCGCGTATACATTAACAGATCTATTTATAGATCATCATTATATATATTTATAAGTAGAGAAAATTTATTAATAGGAAAAGCGGATCGATTTAGTGAGTTATGATTATTATTAGATATACCTTTCCATTTTTCTTCACAGATTTCTTTAGATAATTTAATAGTGACTTATTCAAATGTACAGCACTATTTTTGTACGTTTTTGCTTTCTCATATCACATATTATACTTAAGGCTTACAAACAAATGTAAAAGAATACTCTCAGTTTAGGCGCTGTCCGGTTTCAAAATTACAATTTTAATATGAGTTTTTTTGTTGAAGATTTAAAAAAGAGCATAAAACTCATATTGACTAAGTTATCTACAACTAGAAAGATAAGACTCAATTATTACTTTTATCAATTTTGCAAAATTATAATTTTAATAAATTACCGCAGTTTTTACTCAAAAGATAAGTAATGAATGCTAATAAATCAAATCAAACACGACAAAAAATCACCGTCAAAATATCAAAAATTAGTCTTAGAAGTAGACACAGAAAGTACTCAAAACTATATTTTGAAGGAATAAAGAAACAATGAGAGTATAAGCAGATAATTCAATAAATGTGCTAAGAACTAAAGAAGAGTCAAAATATGAAGAATACGAAAATAATGAAAATGAAACAAATGCTGATGTGATAGATGATAAATAAACCAAAATTACAAGAAGTTGGGCAAGTCATCTTAAATAAATAATAGTTTAAAAAACTAAAAAACACACTTTAATAGCAAATCGAACTAAAAATTTGAAAATAAATAAGATATTTTAATGTAAAAGAAGCGTGGGGTGCTTTATGTCCTTTGATATACATATTTGATGTTGATAGATACTGATATAAGAAGAGTCATTATAAAATTAACTTAGAAAGCACCCCACGCTTTTTTACATTAAAATTATATCTTATTTATTTTATAAATTTTAGTATAGTTTGCTGTTAAAGCGATGCACGAATTTAGGGAGTGAGATATAAACAATCATAGTCATATAGGTATACGAGGACGGTATGGAACGCTCCACCAAATAGTCCCAATCTTAAACTCCATTGCAAATCCTCCAACACACATTTATATTGAAAGTTCTACAAAAATCCATTAGGCACCGACAGGTATAGGTATGAAACCCTTCATCTACAAGTCCTACTCGCACGTACACAACTATAAGTATGAAACTTTTCATCTAAAAACCCCAATAGCGCGTTCACAACATCACAAAACCTCCCAACCCACATACAGATAGAAAGTTCCACGAAAATTCATCCAAAAATCAAAAACACCCATAGGTATGGAATCCTCCACCAAAGAAACCCACTCGCAATTACACACCATCACATATCCTACCAACTCACATGCATATCGAAAATACCACGTGAATCTATCCATAGAGCTCAAAGATATAAGTATGGTACCCCCCATCAAGGATTCCTACTCGCACATACACAACATGAAATTATTGTATTGTCATCGGTCCTTTAAAAGTATACAAATCTTCAAGTCAATCCAATATTTTTAAGTGGGTGAAAATCGTATTCAAAGATTCCGTTACATACATACATACCAAGCTAATAAAAGCGTGTTAAAAGGGAAAAAACCAGGAATGCATAACTTCAACTCAGGGCTAATATAATTTAGAGTTAAGATATATTAATGGAAGAAATACATAAACTAATAAAGAATGTGTTGGTGAAGGAAAAACTACCAAAAGAATGGGCACAAGGGGCGATCGGGGCAATATATTTATAAGAGGCTACTACACACTATTGAATAATGTATACAAAGTATTATCATCTCTAATACAACAAAGATTAAAGGGATATATATAATGAAACATGTATAATAGAGAAAACATACGAATAGAAAATCGAATTACGAAATACTGTTAATAAACTTTAAACAAGTCTTTGATTCTATTGAAAGAGACGACCCAATGAAAGTAAATATTAGAAAAATCAGAAAATTCCTCTGAAACCAAGAAGATTAATAAAAATATCCATATGTAATAAAAGCCATAATGAAAACAGGATTCGGTGACAGTTCAAATTTTGAAGTTAACAAAGGAATTTGGCAAAGGGATGCATTATCCGCAAAACTTTTCAATTTTACATTAGAGTACATATTAAGAAACAAAGATAAAGGTGGAACATTAAGAACTGGGGGCACTCAACTAATAGCATATGCTGACGATGTTTTTATTGTAGCAAAACAAAGAATATTACGAAAAAAAATCATTGAGGAATTGGGAAAAGAAGGAGTAGAGGCTGGTTTAATTATTAATAAAGATAAGACTAAGTGATGTCGATAGAACAAAAACAAAATTAATGAAAGCAAAATATAGGGAAAGATGAATATGAAAAAGTAACAAGACTTGAATATCTAGAATGCACAATAACTAATGAAAAATATTTAAAAAAAAAATAGTCCGACTTGGTGCACTGAAAAAAATCCCGATGGCCTGTAGTCAGCGGAAAGGTAAATTTCTCAAAATTCATTGAATTGAAATTTTAACAACTTTTTCATTGGTATACCTACATGTTATTACAAAAAAATGTCGATGCGTCATAGCCTTGCGGTTAGAGGTTTTTGTTTTGGCTGTTGAATATAAAGCAGACAGGGTTCGCGTTCCACTTCAAGGCAGAATTTTTTTTCGCCTATTTCGTCTCAATAAATATACTATATATTTTTTTAATCAGGGTCTATATTAAGATCTCCAGAAAATGTACAATTACATCAAATTTATATTGAGTGTTCATGTTTTATCAATATTTCTTATTTTTTCTTTATTAATTTTTATTTTTTTATCTGTGCATTTTATGGAAAATTACTTCGAACAAATTTCGTAATATCCAATATATATATATATATATATATATATATATATATATATATATATATATATATATATATATATATATATATATATATATATATATATATATATATATATATATATTTTCCTTAGGTTTTCTTGGGATACAGGCTCAGTGGTTTGATTAACTTATTTTTATTTATTCTATACCATTATAATTAATTTTTATAAGAACAAAACGTTTCGACCATATGTGGTCTTTTTCAATTGTTAAAAATTAAGATTAGCTATAATGCATAGTTCGTAGAAAACCAGATATATAATAAAAATTAAAATGTAATTCTGTTTGGGTCGACCATTTAAAATTGAAAATTAAAACTGTATTCTATATAATTGTTGAGAGTTATATCATTCTAGCATCTTCTTCCAGTTTCTTTTTTCTTTTTTTTTTATTCTTCTTGTTCATTCATTCATCAACATTTTCGTTCAACGGAACTACAAAAATTTTATTAAAAAAATTAGATAACTATATTTTCTAAGTGAATGTAACTAGGGCATTAATAAAAAATGTGTTATTGTTCTAGAGAGAAGCAGCAGGGCAAGTGTGATTTTGATCACAGTTTCCTACTTTTTCCAAATATCTTTTTATCTTCACCACTCTTCTAGAAATTACGTCATCGCTAATAATTAAAATATAAAGATCTGTTTTCTAACTATACTATACGGGGAGGTCCGAATTATAATGGAGAAACTTTAGCAGCATGTTCAGCAGATAAAAATAATTAAAAAAGTTCATATAAACTTATTTCCTAAACGCTTCGTTTTGGAGATAGGGTGTGTTGAAATATTGCGAAAAAATATTTTTCTCTCATTTTTAAAAAAACTTTTCTAGATTTTGCTTTCAAGCTTAATAGATATTTTTTCCACTTGAAAACAAATTTATATCATGATAAAGATTTTTTGGTTTTACCAGTGGTGTTCGTGAGTCCGGTTTAATTATTTTAAATAAATAAATAGTTGTACGCCAATGGTTTATCGCAATTTTGTTTATAAATTAAGATATGCTAATCAATTCTAAACGGAAATGGCATCCCTAGTCTTTTCGCTTAAACGAACTGTTTTCGAGAAAAAAATAATTTTTGTTTACATGGCACCTAATATCTAAGTTTTGCAAATTAAACTAAGATAATTTACGCTATTTCAATTCGGTTTTATTTACATAAGATATCCAGAGATTATAATAATAACTTGTGAATTTATTATATATTAATACCAACAACTAAAAATAAAATTACATAAATGGAGCTGTTATGGAAGAACTTGTGGTTAGAGTTCAAAATGCTTGTCAGACTCAAAATCAACATCAAATCAGGGCGACCGTGAATTTGATACACAGAAGATGTCGTAAATGCTTAGGAACAAATGGCATGCATTTCGAATAGCTCAAGTAATTTATTAATGTTTTTATTAGTATCATAAGTATTTATTTTTAGTTGTTTAGTTCTTATTTGTCATTAGTTGGTAATAATTATTCCAAATATTCAAAGAAGTGCGGTGCCCAATTCTCTTCCTTAATTCGTAGTTCGAGACTGCGTAAGCATATTACCACTATGATGCAATTAATGGCCTTACGAGACAATGAAATTGGACAATTGGCAGTTTTCATGGGCCATACTCAAAAAACCCACCGGGAGTTTTATAGATTGCCAAAAGATGTATTAATGATTGCAAAAGATTCGAAGATTCTACTTAAAATTGAAAAAGGAGAACTTCTTAACTGCAAGAACCAATATATGGATGATATTGATATTAAGTTGAACCAGAGGTGTCACATTCTTCATCTAATGAAGATGAGGCGAGAAAGACGTCTACCAATTTCAGCATTTCTATTTCTTCAAATGGTTAGTTATTTTAGCTTTAGCTCTAACAATTACGTTTGTAATTTTTGAATATTTTTATATAGGAAAACCTAGAATTCCAGAAGGAAATGAGTCTTCAGATATATCTACAGCTTCTCA
The DNA here is from genome assembly GCA_958507055.1 of Crioceris asparagi. Taxonomy (NCBI): domain Eukaryota; kingdom Metazoa; phylum Arthropoda; class Insecta; order Coleoptera; family Chrysomelidae; genus Crioceris; species Crioceris asparagi. Next base: position 34,049,454 of record OY293832.1, on the reverse strand, counting down.
AAGGAATAAATCTGAATCGCTATATGAAATTCCCAATTGTTCGGTCAGAAGTAAACGTCGGCAAACTGTAGCATCTTCAGATGAGGAAGAAACATCTGAAAATATAGTTCCAAAAAAGCGACTTTGCCAATCCGCAAAAAATAAGTGGACATCAAATGAAACAGATTTATTAAAAACACATTTTAAAAAATATCTACGTCATAATTGTCTATATCCATCTGGAGCTGAAATAGCTTCTTTCTCAAATAAATATTTAACAACTAAAAGAACTGTCGCCCAAATAAAGAGTAAGTTACAGTATTTAAAACGAAAAGAAAAACCAGTATGAAATATTTTACATTCCATTATAAATTTGTGTTGCGAATAGTTTTATTTTAACATTATAAATTTGTTTTGGGAGTTATTGAAATTTTTTGTTTTCGCTTTTATATTACTATTATATAGGTAAACGACATATTCTAGAGTACCATTCTTATATTATTTATTTGAAATAATCAAAAATAGATATAATAAAATAGAAATCAATTTTTCCAAAACTGTTTCTGTTTTGTATACCTACCACATCCAAAATCCCATACATACCATGTGAATACACGGAGTTTGTATATCTAAATTGAAGACAGATAGCAATGCCTTTTAAATTTGTATTATATATGGTGCTAGAAGGAATATATGATCAAACAGTATATAAGGAGCCACTTAATCAAATTATGTGCAAAAATATCCGGGTGCGAGAACGTCGAGATAGTTTTTGGTGCCGTTTCGTAGATTTACGCGTATATATATATATATATATATATATATATGGGATATTACGAAATTTGTTAACACGATTGAGGTCGCATTTTGGAGGTATCAAGTTCAAATTTGCTACAAAAATCAATCTCTCAAATATTTCGGCCGAGTTCGTTATTGGGCAATATCGGGTAAGTAGTTTCAAAATGGCAACCGTTCAAACATTTAAAAAAATTATCAAATTTGTTCAAAGCTATTTTTCATGAAATGCACAGATAAAAAAATAAAAATTAATAAAAAAATAAGAAATATTGATAAAACATGAACACTCAATATAAATTTGATGTAATTGTACATTTTCTGGAGATAATATAGACCCTGATTAAAAAAAATATATAGTATATTTATTGAAAAGAGACAGGCGAAAAAAAAAATTCTGCCTTGAAGTGGAACGCGAACCCTGTCTGCTTTATATTTTACAGCCAAAACAAAAACCTCTAACCGCAAGGCTATGACACATTTGACAATTTTATGTAATAACATGTAGGTATACCAATGAAAAGGTTGTTCAAATTTCAATTCAATGAATTTTGAAAAATTTACCTTTCCGTTGACTATAGGCCATCGGGATTTTTTCATTTTTAAAAGAAATTGCCCCTTCCACATAGTTGGAAATACACATATTTCAGATTTTAATATTATTACTCAAAAATAGTAACTCTTTTGAGAAAAAAATCAATTTAAACTTTTTCGCATATATATTTAATTCTGCTCCTTCAGATTTTCTAATTTATAGAAAAAATGCACCTTCCACCCCTTTTGGGGCTGTTTTTGGAGGGAAGGAGATATCGGATTTGAGTTTTAAACTAGTATGTCACTACGCACTTTTGAGACACAGTGTACAAATTAAAATTCATTTATTAAAGAGATCAAATGAAACCCTACAACTTTTGCATTCAACATTTTTTTCTATTATGTACAATGAAGAAATTACGTTGGGGGGAGGGACGCCTATCCGAATTATCTTCAGCCAACTGGAGCAGAATTTTAATTTTGTAAGACTAGAATTTATTTGTTTTTTAAATCCTTTATATTATATACTGATACCTTAGAAATATTACACGTCTCAGCTACTCGCTTAGTTGATTGCTGCGGGTTATTTACCATTTCATCTAGTATGTACTTGAATTTTATCATCTTCCGTAAATATTCTCGGCCCTCCAGATCTTGGAGCATATTTTACTTTTCCTGTTCTGTGAAATTTTGCCACCAACTGCCGGAGAGATTTTCGACCCATTGGACGTTCCGGAAATGCGAACAGCAGTTATTATCTATAATAAAACACGATCGCCGTGTCCAACCAGCATTTCTTGACAAATAAATAGTCGGGTTGTAAACTCTTTCCTGACATTGTACAGTATTTGAGGTGTTATTTCTTCAATAATTCGACGACGCAATTCATCTAACGACCCACAAATTGTTTAGAAAACTACGGAAATCTCTTATTCAAAATATTAACAGAAGCTTGGAAATTCCGATTAGCTTCGCCAAATATGATAACAGCTTTAGGTTTGCCTGAAAAAGCAATTAAGGAGTTCAGAAAATATTATTACTCTGATTTGAAAATTGTCCCCAACAAAATTAAGAGTTATTTACTTGGTACTATGGTTACCATAAATATTCCTTGGGCACAGTCTTCTGAATTAAAGTAAGGGATCGGAAATCAGAACAATGTAGATTAAGAATTTTCTTGGAATCAGTTCAACTTAGATATAGGAAATGCTGCATGAAATCTGCATAGAATATCGCGTAGATTTTAAAAATCTAATAATGTACAGTTCCATTTGAGAAAATAGACTAAGTCACTGCGCATTTTTGAGACACCATGTATAAATTGAGATTAGATTATTAAAAAGATCAAATGGTACTGTACAACTTTTGTATTTAACTTTTTTTGGTCCTCACTGTATATGTACTTATTTGAATTTCCAATTCCACCAATCGTATACCTATGATACTAGCTCATTTCTCCCAACCTTTTCCAGTTTCAAACAATTTAACATTTAAAAATGAGGTTGATAATTTCTTAAGAAGTAACTCTAGGGAATTCATCAGAAACATTATTCAAAGGTGATAGAACTTATATCTACATATTATATTCCATACTTTTATTTATTTGTAATGCTTTGTTTCTTACCAATTAGCTATTAATTGATTTAAAAATATGTTATTTGTGATTACCCTACAAACAGACTTTTTAGTTTCGTAGGTTTTTAATATTGTTTTTTTGTTGACAAAAATGTGAATTCTCAAATTGTCAATAAACGTTATTTATTTTATTTTATTATTTTATTTATTTATTAATTTAATAAATGGATGGATGGATGGACTCTCATTTTACAACAGAATCATTCCGTGTCTTTAGAATCTTTTCTCAATTCAGATCATCTTAGTCTAATATGGTGTAGATATGGAGTCAAATTAAAGCTGACTTATGGGGAAAACACTACTTCCTGGTAATCATCAAAAGGCTCTATGGTTGATCTTGTAGATTCAGCGGAAATTCCGAACACAACTCACGCTATCTTTAACCGACACAGCAGTAAACCTTCATTTCATAGAAACTGGCATTCTTTATTTTTAAATAGTTTTTATTACTTTCGGTTCTTGTATCGATGGACTCCGCAGCGATTCCTCAGGCCTCATACGGTCTAGAGACTTGAAATTTCGAAATCGTATTTAGATCGCAGACATCTCGCCACCTGTTAAGCTCCAAGTGAAAGTGTGATCCAATATTGATTAATTATATTATCTCATTCAAGCAAGATCAAACTATGTTTTTGACATGGAACGACAATGTCGGACAATGGGATCCGTCACTGGAATTACGCACGAGCATGGAGCGTATATATACGTCTGTGGTCTCTGGTATAAAGGTACTTTCTGGCAGATCGTCGTATATATTACTCTATGGTTATGTCGCGCTGTTCACTGTCAGTTGTGACAATTGTCAGACGTTGATAATACTAATTCAAAGTTTAATTTTGTGTTGTGGTAGACAAACAGTTATTTGTTTAGGAATTGCTGTTGCTGGCAAACAGATTTGCATAAGTATAGTTCAAATCAAGAAAAGTAGAGATAAAAACAATACCGATGAGTATTGAGTATACGGTTCAAATCTTAAATGCCTAATAGAAACTATTTTTATTTTATTTTTTTAATTCCACTATTTATTCTTCAAATCAAAAGTCATTTCCCGATAAAAAATCATATTTGTAATAAAATCTATAATGCCTACCACAAGATATTCTTTTAACTTCTTCATTGTTAAAATATGGGGGTCGATATTTGTTTGCCTGAAGTCTATAGCTTTTGTGACCATAATGATATAGTAGAACCAGAAGGTTGTAAATCCATATTAGCCGACGATCCTCATTATTACTTATTGTTGACTTCCATTATCTTTGCTATTGTTTGAAATATAGATAAGCAATAAAAGTATGTGTTCCATGAAACATTCCCAGGTCCAGATTAAGATATCTCATGAAATAGTTTGGCATTTGGCATAATCGCATTCATTATCGTGATGTTAATGAATGTTTTTCTGTTATATATCATAAAATACTGTATATACATAAACAATTCTCAATTGTATTCAAGCCATTTTTCTTAATAATTATCTTAACTTAACCCATTATAGCTACCAATAAAACAAAATATAATGGCTAGGACAGGTACAACTCTGCGTAGACTGCCTGCTGATAACTCAAGTGTTTAACGATTTACAACCTTCTTAGATTTCAAAGCAAAACCGATAGAAGGCGCTGTACAAAGAATTAGATTTGCGTAGACTAGGTAGTTGAAAAAAGGCTGAACTATCACTAGAGCCATCTACTTTTCACTACTGGACCAATCAAAGTTAAACGCTGCTCCAAGAACTTTCCAACCATTTCGAGTGCTTCCACACCCGCCATATTCGCCTAAATTGGCTCCCAGTATTTTTTCCCTCAACTTGTTAAAAGTACTGCGACGGCGCAGATTCACTACGAATTAAAGAGCTTAAAGTTGAAAGTCAGGCTTCTACAGATCGTATTATTTTGATTGTATCAGAATTTCTGTACATTGTTGGACTAATGGTATAGAATTGCAATAAGATTGTGTTGAAAAATAATGTAACATTTGCTCTAGAATATCGAATTTTCTCGTTCAAAATGGGAACTTTTGAAGCGACCCTCGTAAAGTCACCCATTATCAAAACAATGTATGTAGCTGGACTACTTTTGTTATTTATAGTCTTTGTGTCAGAGAACTGTTGCTCACGAAATGATCACCGACAAAAAAAAAGACATACATAATCGATAAAAATGAATAAACTAATAAATCGCAGAGATGCAATATTGTTGCAGTATTTTTAGTGGATTTATATTCTTGTTCTCAACAACAATTATAATGCTGAACCGGTTTTTTGCATTTGGCAAGATTTTGTTCGACAAAAAATCCATGAAGTATTTAATACCTGTAAAAAACAGAATAATAAAATATCGTGAATCCTTTCTCTTATCTGTATTTGTCTTATTCCATCCAAAAATCACATAGAATTTAAGACTGTTCTAAGAATTAGCATGATAAAGTAGAAATTCCATTTCCAGAGATAGTTCAGATAAAACTAAAATAAAATTCCTTTATATGAGTCATAAAAGCTACATTCTATTATACATGGTATAATAATATTGTATTCAACTTTTGATAGGTTTAAAAATAGTTAAAATTTATTTCAGTGTGATGCGAAATATTCAATTTAGTGCTGTCATCATTTAAACGATAATCATTAAAAATTAATGAATTATCTAGAATAGAATTGGGAAATATATATTTTATCTTCAGCGGTTTCCTTTCGATTAAAATACAAGGACACATTTTTCGTTTCGCAAAACCGCATTTTTTGACCGACTTCCCAAAAGGAGGAGGTATACAATTCGATTGTGTGCTTTTTTTTTTTTTTTTTTTTTTTTTTGTTTTTTTGGTTTGTGCGCGCGTTTCATATAGTAAACGTACTCCGATTTTGATGATTTTTGATTCATTTGAAAGAGGAGGCTTGAGAAATGGTCCCATATTCATAAAAACGGGAATCCGACATCTCGTTCCCTACGAAAACCGCCCCCGAAGGGGGTGGAGGGGGCAAATTTTGTCGAAAATTGAAAATCTGCGTTGATATAATTAAAGATAGGACAATATCCGGAAACGTTTAAATGGAACATTTTTTCAAAGGAGTAACGGTTTTCGACATAGAGACATTTTAAACTCTCAAATATACCTATTTTCGCTATGTGGAGAGGGCGATTTCTGTCGAAAATTGAAAATCTGTTTGCAGTACATGAAAGACATAATTATTTGTAGCAACATTTATACTGAACATTTTCCCCTTAGAGTTACGGTTTTCGAGTAAAATCGGTGTTAAAATGGTAACAACTAAAATATTCAAGCGTATTTCCGCAGCGATGTACTGAGATCTCAATAATAACAACTACAAGCAAGGAATATACGTGGGTAATAGAATAAGTACTATCTTCATTGGTATTAGTGAACGTTCAACGATTTTCGTGACTAATGTTACACTCAAAAGTGTGAAATAAATATTTTTTACAAAAAATTGGACCGACTTTATTAGTTGGTGCACTGAAAAGTATAAAATAATATTAATTCTATTGGGGCTGGTACTTGTGAAGTTGGTGCCAAAAGTTACCAATCTACCTGCAACTGCACAACTTCAAAAGTAACAGCACCAATAGAATTAATATTATTTTATACTTTTCAGTGCACCAACTAATAAAGTCGGTCCAATTTTTTGTAAAAAATATTTATATTTTCTCTAGCATAAATATATCTTCGTCGCCTCGGTGGCGAGGCCTTGGAGATGTGGCAACGCCGCGCCCGGTCAGCCTACAGCAGCGAAGTTTCCAGAGACAGTTTCCGAATGCAGACGTTTTCACGATGCACCGTACAAATTTCGCAGACAAAAGAAAGAGATGTGATAATAGCGTTCGCCTGGCACTGGAGAAGGACGGGAGATCGTCGCGGTCGTTAAGTTAGGTTAAGGACCCAGACGCTTCTCAACCCGTCCAACGTTCCCCGATTCGGCGTGTCTCGGTGGTCTCCGGCATTCCTCCGCCTCCTATTGGACAGGCGCGCCGGTTTTTCCGACTTGTAAACGTAGAACGTTGCCTATTGCCTGCTGTATTCTTCAGTCCAGTTTGCCAAACTCACGGTCGTTTGTGTCTACATCGCAGTCGTCAGTTCGGTTCGTGTTCTTCTGTCGGCAAGTCGTGTTCACTCCGTAGCTACGTTGGAATGTATAAAAATTATTGTCTTGGTCTTTTCACGGTGTGTTTGTTCGAAAAGTGAGTTGTTATGTGAATTAATTGACAAGTGTGAGAGAATTTATTTAATAATTTCATTCATGGGCTATTATACGCTGGAATTGACAATGAATGGTGCAAATTGTCTGTCTAATTTGGGTCGCATTTTATAAAACCGAGCAATGACGACGTCAACCTTGTCCTAAAAAAGCATTTTGCCTTGTCACACTTTGTGCTTTGCAGAGAGTACGTGGTGTTTGTATCCAAGGCTTGTACGCAAAGATTTTTAGTTCGCGCTCCCCTCAAGGCTTCTGGTGACGACATGTGCAGCCTTGAGCCGAATTTTTTTTCACTGTTTCGATGGAAGAAAAGACACATACCTACCTACCTATCAATCAGGGAGAGAGTATTTTTGTTCGCAAAATCAGTCTTGATCCGCGCCGTTACCTTGTCGAATTTTTTTCATATACGCTCAGAGACTTTCTCGGAACAGGTGTCGAGGGCACGAATTTGGTTCGCTTTCGAATTGGCGAGCACTTTTTTTATTTCTTGCAGCATGTTGTAACATTGCGAAACTTTGGAGCTACAAGATCTAGTTATCTAGAAAGATGATAGTGCAATTTTTCGATGGCGTGCGTAACACTGGAAGGTATAAAAACGAGGTCCGTTCTTTTCATTCTTTTGTGAATTTTCGTTTGTCGTCTCACCTTTTGTGTTTTGTGACCTTTTCTGTGATTTCCTGATTATGTGGATTGAAGGTAAAACACTCAAAATCTTATATGTACTCGTGGTTATATTAAGAAATGAAGCGCTTTATTTAAATATGTGCTTTTTCAATAATTTGTCGCGAAGTGTTGTAAAAAAAGTGATGAGTTCTAAGCCTCATCAAATTAGGAGAGCAATGATCGCGGAATTGTGGAATGTAATATGTAGATCATTAGTGAGTATAATCACAAATTTTTATAGGCGTTTTTTTGATGAATTCCATTTTCTGATATTTATCAAGTCCAATGAGTTGGTTTCTTCTTTACTATGGAAATACCTTCTAACATGCCAAAATTTGAATCATCTGTACCTTACCAAAAAATAAGAATATTTGGTGTGGATTTTTGTATACATTTTAGATTACTAAAATTCTTCTGCTTTATTATCATGTTTTCTAATTTACATTTGGTAGGTACTTGAAATCTTTTGGAATTATAACTCTGAAATAGGTACCTATCTAGATTTTAGCTACTTTTAGAAGGTCACTTTCGATAACGCAATGACAACACGAAAAAAATAAATTCATTTTGTATTCTCCATAATGATAACGACTTATCTTTGTCCTTGTCAGATTGACGCGTAGTCTCAAATTTACAAAAAATATACATGTACATATTTATTTTTTGTGATAAATATAATAAGTTTATAAATCATATCTATGTAAAATTCAATAGTTGTGATGTATACTTTATATATGTTTTAGTTTCCGTTGCTATTTTCCATCACAATTTGGTTTTTCCAAGCTATTATTAATTCATTTTTATGTGGGTACGTATTTCCAGTATTGCTGTGCTTTGTATCCTGACTGTTGTGTTTTATGATTTTATTATAATGTCATAATCGCAGATCATTAGGTATACCTACACCAGTAGCGTATCAGATATTCTTTTCATTTTTTAATTCATTATTATGTTTTCTACGTTGTTATTTTTCAATTTTGTCATTCGGATTCTCCTCACAGTCGTCGTCTTAGCGACGATACATGTTCAGACTTGTTTTTCTCACAGTACAAACAACTATGACCTTCATAACACCTACATTCAATAACATTATGAACATTCATCTGTTGTATGTTCACAGTAAAGAAGAAATAATTATATTTTTGTTCCTACTTACTTTACATGATGAACTATTTTCGACTTTGAAAAATAACAGAAAGGGTGAATAAATGCCTACCTATTAGTAATACCTAAGTAGGTACGTACCTATTTTGGGCTTCTAGATACCTACCTACCTATATTTTCCCAAAAAAAAATCGCATCTATCAACTTAGTTGATGAATTTCAATGAATTTTGTAAAATAAACAGATTTTATTCCAAACGCTTTTGAGACACAAAAATTATAAATTTCTTAAATAAGAATAATGTGACTGTGGTGAAATTCTTTTTGGAAATCAACATTCATGTACCTATTTAGTTTCCTCCAATTCTCAACTTTCACTTGAGGAATTTGACCTGAAAAACTGCAGAATTGGAAAAAAATCAATATAAGTATTAATAAAAATACTTTTGACCATAAAATTATCGAATTATGCCGGACTAGACAAATGTTTCTATTTTTTATATGTATTTTGATGTTCAACCTTGCATTGGTTAGGTTGTGTGGTTGTCATTTTCTGAATTTTTTTAGACGGAAGTTTGCATTTTATAACAAAACCAAAATAGGATTTTCTGTAATTCGCTCGCTCGGTGCAATTAATTTTTTTTAAATTGGTCTAGGTCTAGCAGGCTCTGGGTCTATTTTTATCGTGTCTTTTTCATGTTAATTTTAATCACTGCCTGTTCACAATTTGAATAAATTTTCCTATTTACATTGATAAAGGAGATCTATCCTTTTTTAATTTTTAGTCATGAAATAAGCTACAGTATTAACTGCTTAAGCAAAAAAAGTTTCTTACTACTTATATTATGAAAATCATAATAATATTTCTTTGTACAAACCTGAGTAATGTTCTCTAGAAAATTTGTAAGATACCTAGGTATTTAATATTCATTAAACTGATCATATTGACTACGAAATCTCATTGCACTTATACCTACATGTCTCTGCACGCATTTGTTCAGTTTTCATTAGATTAAGTTCTGTGGTTAATGTAATTTATTCTTCCGATGGCTATAAAACGCCATTAGGATCAATATATTCAATACATGTGGGTACCTATTTGAGCAGAAGGTTATACCTACCTAGACGAATATTAAACTTATTTGTTGGTATACCTACTTAGGTATTATTAGATTGTTACAGAATAATCGAGTGCAAAAGAGCACAATCAATGAATGTTCATGTTTAAAGGTAAATACACGAATTATTGCATGCCTTCCATTTCTTGGTAATTAATGAATTTTATAGGTCGATAAAAATGTTTTCAGTTCTGCGTAGGTATTGTCGTTGTCACGCATGTGAAGTACCCACCATGAATACACCTATCTACTTACTTCTAGAATATACAAAGAACGTACGGATTGTTTAGCGAAAAAAATGATAAATGATGATGGTTTTAAATATTTACGTAGGTACATTTATTAAATTTTGAATTGAAATGAAAGTTCAATTTTTTAACCGACGAACCCCGAACCGAGGAGGTACCTATACAATTACACGGTACTTTTTTTGTGCACGCCTGTTACACATAGTAAGCGTACTCTGATTTTGATGATTTTTGATTCATTTGGAAGAGGAGGTTGAGAAATGGTCCCATATTCATAAGAACGCAAATCCGAAATCCCGTTCGCTTCGAGTTATAGCGGTGGTAAAATGGTAACATCTAAAATACCTGCTATGCGTACCCATTTCTACAACGGTGCTTTGAGATCTTGATAATAACAGCTACAAGCAAAGAATATACGTGGATAATAGGATAAGTACTATCTTAATTGGTATTAGTGAACGTTCAACGATTTTCGTGACTAATGTTACACTCCAAAATGTAAAATAAATTTTTTTTTGGAAAAAATTGAACCGACGTTATTTGTTGGTGCATTGAAAAATACAAAATAATATTACTTAATTCTATTGGTGCTGGTACTTGTGAAGTTGGTGCCAAAAGTTCTCAATCTAACTGCAATTGCACAATTTCAAAAGTAATAGCACCTATAGAATTAATATTATTTTGTATTTTTCAGTGCAACAACTAATAAGGACGGTCCAATTTTTCGTTAAAAATATTTATGAGTATGTCGTAAGAAAAAAATATCTCAATCATCACTATTCTCATAGCTAATGCCATCAAACCACAATATTAAAAAAATCATTCTAAAAATCGGATTTAATGATTTTCATATGTCAAACGTATCTTTGATGATGCAGTTCTTTCTTTATAAAACTTTTGTTTGTAACAATAGTCGCGAAAATCCTTGAACGTTTGCTTATACCAAAGAAGATAATATATATATATATACTACATAGAAGTGGCATCGTATAGTAAATTTGAGGCGAAAACCGAGTTAGCTTCGTTAACCAAGTGACGAGGGCGCTACCGTCAAAAATGAGTATTTTGTAGAATAATTCAACATTCGGCTATCAGGAATTATTCTAAAAAATACTCATTTTCGACGGTAGCGCCCTCTTCACTTGGTTAACGCAGCACACTCGATTTTCGCCTCAAATTTACTATACGATGTTCACTTCTAGGTATGTAGTATCTATCTTCTTTGCTTATACCCGAGCTTCTACCCATGTATATTCTTTGCTTGTGCTTGTTATTATTCAGAAATCTAGAAACATCGTCGCGGAAAAACGCATATTTATTCCAGACTTTACTATTGCTGTACTTTACTCCAAAACCGTAACTGTTTCCAAAAATGTTCAATTCTAACTTTTCCGGAAATGGAATTATCTTTGATTCTGCCGTCTGGAATTTCCGATTTGTCACTACCACCCCCATTGGGGGAAGTTTTCGAGGGGGATGTCTAATGTTGACTTTTTCCAATGGGACCAATTCTTAATACTCCTTTCTCAAATAAAAAAAACATCAAAATCGGAGCACATTTGCTATGCAAAAGTTGCCAACAAATATAAAACATGCAGTCGAATTATATGCATCCTCCTTTGGCTTCGTGGGTCAAAAAGTATAAGACCGATGCAGCAAGATCAACCAATTTTTTTTAAATCGGTAGATAGATAGCCTGGGATCAATGGAAGATGCCTGAATTTTTGACCGACAAAACCCAAGCGGAGGAGGTAGGTACACAATTCGACTGTCTGCTTTTTTTGTTTGTGCGAGCGCTGTATATAGTAAACGTACTCGGATTTTGATGATTTTTATTTGTTTCAAAGAGAATACTTATTCATAAACACCCAAATCCGAAATCTCCTTTCCTCAGAGGGGGCAAATTTTCTCGAAAATTGAAAATCCTGTTTTCGACTTTCAGCGATGTTGAAATTTGAAATATATATATATATATATATATTCGCTAAGTGGAGGAGGCAATTTCCTTCGAAAATTGAAAATCTGAGAATGGACAATTAAAGACCAGAATTTGTAGCAAAAGTTATATTGAACATTTTTTCCATTAAATTACAGCACCGGTAAATTCTAAAATATGCATAGGTATTTTCGCGACGATGTTTGTAGATTTCTGAATAATAACAAATGCAAGTAAAGTATACATGGATAATAATGGTATAGTTACGTTGACGTTCAGCGATTTTCGTGACTAATGTACTTAATACTCAAAAGTGAGAAATAATATTTTTTACAAAAAATGGACCGAAGTTATCAGATGGTGCACTGAAAAACACAAAATAATATTAATTCTATTGGTGCTGGTACTGGTGGAAGTTGATGCCAAAACTTTTCAATCTAACTGCAACTGCACAACTTCAAAAGTATGAGCACTAGTAGAATAACTTAATATTATTTTGTATTTTTAAGTACACCAACTGATAACATCGGTTCAATTTTTTGTAAAAAAATATTTTACTTAATATTCTTCTATTTGTTGTAATAATGATAATTTAAATTTCCAAATTATCATCTCAGCGAGCATACTTATTTAAAAGTAAACTATGTCATTGACATGTATTTCTATCTCCTTCTCAAACAGTTATTATTATTAAGGATCATGAACCTTGTGTTAATAATGCTGCCACACATATTACATTTATAGAAATGCGTCTAGCCTAGCCGTGTGTGAAAAAAATATGGCTACGACATTCTCTCAATCTATTTATAGCGATTGCGGACCAACAACGAGTATGATAAAAGTATAATATGTGTATGTGGACTTTGTTATCAATTATTATTATTAGAACGAAAATTTGACCAGAAAAACTTTCCATTTAGATTTTATTGAAGGCCTGCGGGTGGGTAGAGGCAGTGGGACTTTTCATCTTACTCTGAAGGTGATGTTCTGTATTGAAATCATGTTGCCTATATGAACCAAATATAAAATCTTAATTATGAAGTAGGTATAGTCATTTTCACAATCATTGGTTGACTACGTTTTTGGACCATAATAAACATGCGATAAACTGTCGGTAAGGGTCTGATAATATAGCAGTATGGCAATATTTAAATATATTTTTTCTACGAAATAATTAACATGTACTTAATCGAATGTCTAATCTTTGCTGCTTTGTCGTTCAGTACCTGAATAATTTTAATTGAATTACCTACCTAACTATATTATATACCGACTGAAATATATGGAGTCCGATCCTGTAGTGTATTTGCTTGTGGATTGTGTACATAACGGCAATACACCCGGCAGTTTTATTGCAGTAAATAAGTCAATGCCATTTATTGTGGAAAATACTTTACCTACCTACTTGTTTCCCATATTTTTTGTTGTAATTTTACTTGTTACTAATTACTTGTAAGTAGCATTGAACTATCACAATAATTGTATTTTTAATTATCCATCCATTTCTGCTTAGATACTGGTAGATTTTTGTTACATAGGTATCTGATTGTCAATCATTCACTTTATTTATCAATTCGTAAGTTATTGAAATTGGCTGTTTTTGTGAATAAAATTCCGAAAATAAATTTTTATCCAAACGTTTGCGTAAGTACCTACTGATTCTATCCCAGATTAATTTGTAGAAAATTGTACCTGTCTTGTTAAATTTGGTCTCTGATTGAAGGTATATTTTCTTGTTTTAAGAAAATTTGTGTAGAAGTATGGTTCTTAATTGATTGGCAGAAGTCATTCATCTTGACTTTGATTAACTTATAGCATTCCTCTTTCTATGAGATGGACTACATTTTTTTAAGAACACTTGTGTGTTTCATACCTATAATCACAATGCACTAGAATCAGTGCTATAGCTTAACATTAACAAATAATTGGGATAATTGGATCTAGCACTATTAGTAAAAATGGCAAAAAGCTGGCAGATATCAACATTAGTTCTCTAACTCCTTATCTTAGGCATCACCATTTCATACAATATCGAATTAATAGCTTTAGAGTTTAGACTGGTTCAAATATACCTATAATATAATGGTAAACAGTCAAAATCTCTACTTTTTGTTTGGGAAAGTGACGTCAGCACTTGATTATTGCACTATTTCCTATTCACATCCGTTTGGAGATTAGTTATTTTTTACCAGGATCATCGTCTGTGATTGATTCAATTCTGAATATACTTTTAGTGGTATTTACTTTGCTACATTATGTACCTACTTAGCTAGATTTTAATGCTGTTAACTGCAGTTTTCTTCATTAGTCCTGCTTTTTAACTGCCTAAAATATATTTCTATTTATAGCTCACTACATTTGTAATGCTTTGTCTTGCGTACTCCATGTTTTATACGTATATACCTATACAATGAGAACTATCAGCTATATATTCCATTGTTAAAATAGACAACAATGTTACTACAGCTAAATGATTCTATTTATAGACTAGGTACTTGATTCTTTCTCTAGGTTCAGATATAATTTTGGAATACATACGAGGGAAGTCCCAAAAGTTTATTATACCTACGTAACCAAAAAATTAATAAACAAATATTTGTCAACGTTGTCTTCTTTGCAAGCGTTGTTCAATAGCTTCAGGAAGTTTCAAATTTATCAATCAACCATAAAACGCCCACTACATTTCTGATCTTCTTTATTGGAATCTGTCAACATGGGCCATTTTTTAAATTTTGCAAGATAATCTATTGATTTTGGACATCGCAATAAGGGATGCATTGGGAGGATGGAATCTTTGCGAAATTCAGTACACAAACACTATACTGAAACTCATGGTAACTCCCTAGGTAGGTATATGGAACTGTCTTAGTCGTCACTGGAATCAGTTCTTCTCTTTCGAATCCAATGATTTGACCTGTTCCTTTATCTTCCTTGTGAATAAACCCGTTACTATATACTTACTGATCATGGCAAAATTAATTCCAGATGGCGCTTTTGTCTTTGGTACCCACTTTGACAAAAACTGCAATAAAATTTTGTAGTTGAGTGACAGTTGCATAGTAGAGAGCACAGACAAAAGAGTGAATAAATTTCACAACTGGCTTTTCAAACAAGGACCACCATCTATATGCCCGACAGGGTACTTCAGTGACAACCCTCGTACAAAAACTGTTTATATCTTATCCAAACATAGCGTGATAGTATATTTGATTGTTGATATCTGGAAATGTGTATTTTACAGAGTGTACATAACCCATTCCTCATTCATGCATTCTCATGTCCTTATCTAGTACTATTTGTGCATGTAAAAACGTCTGGACGTCTGTTAGTCATTTCTTTATATACATACCTGTGCAATACACCTGACACCTATAATACTACTTATCTAGACACATAAACGAATAAATGGACTTTTTGTGTGATATCAACTGTTAATATTCAAAGTCAATTAGCTACTTACCTGTTTTCCCTCACTTTCTTATTGTGATTATTCAAGTAATTTGTTGTATTTGTAATTGATTAATAATTGCATCAAAGTAGGCGGAATTGGACGGTGGGAAAAGAGGGCGTTGCCCACAAGAGCTAACAGATGCACCATTAGCTAGAAAACCGTCTCTCAAGACACTCCCTACTCCTACCCGCCTCTAACAAGTAGTATTGACCTTTAACATCACTGTTAATTATTATACAGGGAGAATTTGTTATATTTAGGAATATGTATTATAAGCCTTATGTTACAATATAACTTGATTGATTTACTCTATTGCAAATTCTGAATTCAAGAAAATTAATTGGCTGATACCTACCGCCTAGCACCCATATTCATCTAAACACAAACAACACAACCGTAAACACATTTGAACAGAATTTGGAAACCTTTCAAGATAGAGATGTATCACTATTCTAGTTCTGGTATTTCCTATGCATTTACCATAAATAAATATAAGTTACATAGCTCACTAAAGCTAGCAACTATTTGCATTCATATGGGGAAGTTTACAGGTGTACTTTGTTAGCCTCTCCTAAATCAACTACCTACGACTCTTTTAATCTGCTAGGCAAAATAATTTTTGACTTTATTTTGACATTTCTGAATATGAATTCAATAGCTACATAATCAAGATGAATATATAACATCAGCCGTTACTGTGCCGACAACAACTACTGCGAGGACAAACACCCCCTCAGCCATTGAATAACATCGACAACTGTTAGAGCAATACCTACAGTAATTTCACATTGTCAAAATATTGCATAATATATAAATGTCAGAATCAGATTGATTACCAAACAAAGCACCGCCACCCAGACAAATATCGTGATTTCAAGGTTGCTGTCTATCTTCAGTTTGTCGCAGAGCCATGAAGACCACATACTAAAATATTTGCAGGTATTTAATTTTCACCTTGTATACTATTACATACTGTATGTCTCATTTCTCGTATCAGATGGTTTGGAAATTTGAGAGATTTATCTATCTTATCTATTCTAATTTGACAGTTTTTGTTGTGTTAATTTTTCATCAAAACTTTCAGTTTCGTACTGTGGTATTTTCGTACATATATGATATTGAAGTACTGACTAAAATTATTAATAATTCGATTGCTTTCTGATTTATATAGACTTGATTTTTATTCATACTTACATGAATAATTTACTGATGTAATTTTTTTTATTCATTTATACTCATTTACCTATATCTATCTCAAGTTATATACAAGGTGTCTCGTATCTTTATGTTCAAATTTAGGGAGCGTGAATTATATTTTTTCAAGTTTTCATAAGTCCATTTTATTTATTTCAAAGTTATACGCCAACTAAAATTATTTGAACATAAAATAAAATAGGCGTGCAAATTAGAAACAAAAGAAAATCATAGATACCTACCTATACAAGTTTCTGTTTCTTTTTTCACTTTATTCGCCCAAGATTTGAACAAAACGATATCTGGGCGACTGGACACATTGTTGGTATACATAGATACTTATGTATTCTGATATATTGCGATTTTCTTGTGAACGCCATTTTAAATTTTGTATGTACCTAATTTAAAAAGCAGGTGACACAATTTCTTTTATTACCTACACAAATGTCATAGAAGATGAAATTAATATTCTATTAATATCATTCTTATACATTTCGGTAGCAGCTTCAAATCAGGTTAAAAGAAACATGAAAAAAGTGGGGCAAACTTCCCGTCTTTACACATAACCACACCGGAAATTAAAAAAAAATAAGTAGGTAGGTATTATATCAATAGTTTTTTGTTAATGTGCGATGGACGTGTCTTTCTCGTCTTCTAAAGTGGGAATATGTTTTTTTGTTTCTATTCCATCTTCTGCTTCTTCCGTTCTGGCTGTTGCTATGGGCGCTACCTCGGTGCCTCGGCTGTAATTTGAGGATCAGTCAGGTACCTGAAGTAGCGCGCGTAGAGACAGACCAAAAAATACCAACTATAGTGCAATGTGATTGCGTCATCAGCTAGGGACTTTTTAGAGATTTTTTTGTTTTGAAATTTATCAGTTTGAATTGTAGGTACCTACAGAGTTGTCAAATCAATTTATTATTGATGTCTACAAACATGTTTGTAGTTTATAGTTTGAATTAAACTGGTTACTTGAATTGACTATGTACATATTTTTTTTGCTTATAGGAGCTGAAATGCCACTGTAATAATATGACAAAGCTAGTACTATTTTGTTAGACGTCCGTTTAACTATCTGCACTATCTATACAGAAAAGTAGTAGAAAAGCAATTGTATAAACGATTTTTTTAAGATAGTTCGTTTTGACAAAACAACGAAGTCAATTGGGACCTGGGTCCGATTTTCAAACTTGTTCGAATTCATTCGGGATTGTATTTTCAAGCGTGTGAATAAGTTTCGTGAATGAAATATTTCTTTCATTATGTTTCGGATGGGTATTGGGTAAAAAATGGCGAACTTGAACGATTTAGTGCAATTTAACAATTTAAACCAACTAGAAGTCAGAAATTTTGGCTAAACGATTTCACCCTTTCGTAGACCCATTTAAGAGTTATAATGACAATCAGTTTTTAAAATTGTATAGACTTACAAAGCCCTTAGCATCGGAGCATAAATATTATGTGATCGCCAATCTACCTACGTTTTTTTAAATCAGAATTGTACTGAGGGAAGTAGCTAAAATGGGAAAAGTCAGAAAAAAACACAAATAAAACATAATCTTATTGTATTGTGTATTGAATTCAAATGTTTATATTCCGTCTAGGTCTAACATTGACTCACAACGGCGGTTTGATGCGATTTCACAACGTTGACACATCAAAACTAATTCGAATACGATTATTCGTGTGGGGTTCAAAAATACCAATCTTTTTTCGTAAACGAAAATTCCTATACGAAAATATTAGTGCACGAATAAATTCGAACTTGATTGAAAATCGGACCCCTGGAGACGTATTCTATCACAGAACTTGACAAAACTTCGGTGCTCTTTGGCTTTGGCATATACTATACAGGCAAATTCACAGTAATAAGAAATTATACCTGCTTTCTTCTTTTGTTTTTATATCCATTGTGAAAAAATCTAACACCCCACTCACGAAGGGGCAAAAATGTACAGAATACGCCTCCTGGAACGAACAGGGGTGGTGGGTGGGTGAAATGCCTGTACATGAAAAATTCATTCCGGACAGTGTTGCCATATCTTACAAATTTCGTTTGACTTACAGATTTGATAGTTTGATGAGGCAAATACATATTTCCTTCCGGGCATAGGTAGAAATAATAACTATTTGTTTGCTTTATGCCCTGAAACATGATCATGGCTGTAATTCAAAGGTCCTAACTCGTAACTTGGGTAGTTTAGTAGTAGGTATGCTGTTTTTTAATTATGTTCTTAGAATGCTTTTTACTGCTATCTATAAGAAATTGGTAAAAAATATGACCTTTCTACTTTTTTGTACTCGAGTAAAAATCATTTATCGCGTCATATGGCTAATCGTTATTTGGAATTATTGTCAAACTATCATCAAAAAAATCAAGTAAAACTCACAATCATCGGTCCACCGACTGGCGGTGACATATTTTCTAATTCAATGGAGCAGCACCAAAAAAGTAAAAATAATCGCATTTTTTTCAATGCAAATATACGAGTATCAAAAAACTTTCATTGTGTGTTAAATTGAATGACAGGTTGCCATTTATTTTTTATCTATAACTTCATGATACGCCACTGTGTAAATTAATCTGAACTGGGAAATTTGATATAAAACTCGACTTGCAATGGATTTTTTAAGAAAATTATTAGGGTGCCTAATGACTTTTTACGACCTTTCTGTTTATACATCCCGAGGTAATGCTGCTGAAAATTAGCGTCAAAAACACTTCTACGGTACGTGAACTCTTTTAGTATTTCCAAAATCTAGATAGTTTTTTTGATGAAAGATAATCATCAGAAACGTTTATTTTGCCATCAACAGTAGAATTTCTATAGCAGAGGAATATTTAATACATTCAGATATCGTTTGACAAAGCCGTGATTATTTCTTGGAAAAACCTACATTTGTGTACTTAAATATTTTTTTCTTTTATGTGATTAGTTTTGACTAGCGATTTCTCCAAAACAGACAGTACATCATATTCTCAATCTTGCGAAATCGATGAATTGCTCCCAGTTATCAGACCTGTATGGAAATAAGATTATTTCTAGGACAAGTTGTCAGCAGCATTCCTCTTTCTGATCACGTCTCTATTACATTTGAATCGATGTCTCTCCACGTTTGATAACCAAAATATCAGCCGACATTCAGTTCAAACGTACTGAGAAATGCGTGGTCTAAAACGATTATTTGGACTGGTTCAGTAACGAAGGAAATTCGTGTGTTAATAAAATTAAATATTTTCATGTACTCTTTTATCTGAACTATAAATGCTATTATCAATAAATATCTCTGTGAATGTTTTTTTGGTTTTATATCTACATACTTATTGAAGCATAAGATTGAAGTCAACAACGATTATGTTCTTTTCAAACAAAGTGGAACAATTTCATGGTAAGTACGAAAAATACATCACAATTTCATGTTTGTACATTATTTCAAGAGTTTTTCTTTTATGGTGTCAATATCCTTATTATTGTTACATTAGAAAGTTGAGTTGTGATGATGCTCTTATTTTTCAATTTATCGTGAAACATAATAATATGATCGGGTAACAATATGAAAAAAAATCTTGTAAGTCATGGAGAATATTAACTTGGATGAAAAACGAGCGGGAAATTTGATATATTTTTATAATTCACCGCACAGTAAGTAGTAGTGGAAGGTGTCCAAATTAATGTTGCTGGTAAAACAGTGAAATTCAATAATGTGAATAATTATTGATACAAATTGTGTATCGAGGTGTGATCAATTTATATCATTTCACGCTTTAAAAATTTGCCAGAAAAGATTGTATACTTTTAAGATATAACAACAAAAACTTTATGATTTTTACGGAATTACTACTGAAAGCCAGGGGAGTTCGATTTTCTTATTGAAATTAAAATTTGGTTTTAAGCACTGTCTCTAATTCTTCGTTGTTTGGTTTTTGTAACCTGGTTGCTAGTCTCAAAAAATCGTATTTCGTTTTTTTTACTTTAAACAATTTAATCGTTTCGTCATTGAGGTTGATTCTTTGTCTTGTTTGCAGGTTATGTTTAGTGTTTAATTTTCATAATACTTGTCAATACCAATCACAATATAAGTTGGTTATGTTATTTTTATTTAATGGTGCTTTCGAGATGGAAACACAATGCCTTTTGATGACCGAATGTCAGAGTTCTGATACCTGATTGGTGTGTTTGAAAGTTCGGCAGGTTTCGATTGGTTTCGCTTAACACATCGCTGTTTGCGTTTTGCATCTCGAAATCACCATATGTATGTCATCTATTTTGGATTAATGTGACAAAAGATATTACAAGATGACTGCGGGTCCCTCAGTAATAATAATATAGTTCATTCCGAGTAACTATTTATTGACTGACTATTTGACCCCGCGATAAATAAAAAAGAGAAATAAAAAGCGGTCATTATATGAAGACAAAAAATTAAATTACAAAACCATCACTGAGATATCTGACATTCATTATAGTACCTATACTAACTAGTTCTAAGCAATTTCGATTTTAAAATTTGACCCCGCTGGAAATTTCCAGCAAATCATTCAGTGCTTCAATAGAACATAGAAATAAATTTGAGGTTTATGAACATTCATAAGTTTTTCTTTATAATGTAATTTCGTTCCATGAGACGTTAGCAAATTGAGTGTCCGGAATTTGATATCAAATTTGTGGTCGGTAACTTTTCATTGACAGAACACCGTATTTTTACGTAACTATAACTTTAATTTCATCAACTTATATTAGGATCTAGATTCAGAAGATGATTAGGGCCATCATCTTCCCTTTTGAGCTGTTCAGGTTTCCTGCCCTAATGGCTTAAGAAGAGTCATATGTCTATTGTACTTCATCAGGTGCTCTGGTATGTTTTACTCCCGACACCTGTTGGAGTACACTAATTATGTGGCCGTTTTCAACAAGTTGTAGGGAGGTATCATTACCGCAAACAATGTACCTACCTATATTATGTACCTATATGCCGTAAGAGTGGTTTGGATGGGTGTCATCAAAATCTCTTAGACGTAATAACATCATAGCCATCATTGGGAGATGAAGAGGCTTCCTTGAGCACCAGCAGCTGTTGGTATAATAATTATTGATTTGGATATTGAATTTGTGCAGCTAATTACATTTCATTGGTCAGCAGGAAGTACAGGGTGATTTTGATTAGTCTGATCTGTGGATCTGTTATTATAAAAGATATTGAAATAAGTTATTTAAAAAAACAGAAATTGTAGCCAGCATTGATCTTCACATTTTAAACTAGTAACATTATTACAGGGTGTTCTAAAACGCCGTGTTATTTCACAGTTTTTTGACTTGACTTTGATCAATGGTGGATTAATACTATTACCGTGCCTACCAACGATGAGAACCACTACTCGATAAACAAATACTCCAACTCGCATTGGATTACATCATCGTTGGTAGGTACAATATGTTTGGAATTTTATTCAATAGAACTATTGCACCAAGCTTGTGTATAGCGTATATGTGTAGCTCATGAGTAATAATAAGAACGAAATTGCAGCGATCCAATGCAATTGATTCTTCATTGTTGGCTCATAAGTTTTGGAAGTTTTGTTGTGATACACAAGAGATATAACCTAAAAGAAGAAGTCGGGCTCGGTCTAATCTGGTGATTTGGCTGGGCACTTCAGATCGCCAATACGGGAGATCACCCGAAAATAAAGTTTTGGTGTTTATTGTGGTAATTCTTTGTTTGTTATTTGTAAGTGAAGGTCAGTTCATCAGCTTATTTTGAAAATGATATACCGCACGAGACTAGTTAAGGAAAAATAATAGACAATAAATGACGAAAGTTGTCATTATTAAGACCAAGAAACAAATTATTAATCATCAGAAACATCAGTTAGTAATTTTAAACCCACCCTCAATAGATCAAAATGTGAATGCTAAACCGAAACAGAAAGACAATTTGAAAAAAAATAAACCAAATGCAGGCAACAATGATTGAAATCTGTAAATTCAATATAATTTTGGATCAGCACTCGACATTGAAAAAACGTGAATTACATTGAAGTACATCAAATGAACCCATAATTCGAAAACAAAGAATCTGATGAATTGACAAAACCGAGAGATTGGTTTACGCTTAGTCGTGGAACCAAATCTAAACAAAAATCTGGGATTATAGTCATTGCAAAATTATCAAAAATAAAAGTGGTGCCAAAATGCCTTTATTTATGTCAGTAAGGTTTTTCTAGAAGCGTACGACCACTGGGATACCGAAAAAATAGTAAAATACTAAATGCGACATGTTAATTTTAAACTGTCAAGCCTTGGTAAGTCAAATATCATAAACACAGACTATCCCAAACGTTTAGAATATTAAATTTTATGTTTTGTGTAATAAATAAAGACTTAAATCAAACATTGTTCCCTAATATGAATAGAATAGAATATGGCTATATTTCATATAAAGTCTTTACAATACATATTGACATAGTATCACAAAAACAACAAATTAAATGGCGTCCGAACTGAAGTAAACTACAAACTAAAAAAATCTTCTAAACAATAAGGTTCTATATCAAGTTTTTGCAGAACTTCATTCAAAGGGGAGTGTAGGAATTTGGTGTCATAACGGTTTTTTTCAACGAAACGTATACTTTTTGAGGAATGGAGAAAAACCATTTCAAATATGTGCAATTTGTGGCTGCCAGGCAAAAAAAGTACCCTCTTAGTTTGCTACAGAACTCCCGATTTTATCAAATTTGACTTATATCTGAACAAATTTCAACAAATTGTATCAAGTGATAAATAAAAATTTGACAGGCAATATAATACTTTTGAATAAAAAAAGACAGAGGTGACTTTGTATTTTGTACTTCAGAATACGTTCTCAGATCTTAATACTGTTTTTGTAAACACAGGCATTTCACATATGAAAGTTTGTAAGTTTCGACTTGTTCCCTGCGCCCTCTCTGCATTGAAACGGATCAATCAGTGGTATTTATTATTGCGTGCGTGTTGATAGGTATTCAACAATGTCGAACTGTTTTAATGTGGATTCAGTTGAAAATCAAACCGTCTTCATCAGTATAATAAAACAACATCGTATTTTGCTAGAAAAATATAACATCCCGGACGTGCAAAGTAGAATACGTAAAGCAATAGAAAACATAAAAGGAAAATTAGAAACTGAATTAGAAATGAAGTATAATGAGGGACAGATTTGGAAGAAGATACAAAACATAAAAAGAAGGTTAAAAACGAAAACCGACAGGATTCAAACCTAATTAAATTGTAAGCATGGGAACAAGAGCTGTTTAATTTCTTGCAAAGAGAATCCAACCCTCCTATTGCTAGATTGCAAGGTCAGTTTTATTGTTTTATTTAACCACCTCGCTGTAAGAAATAAATCACTACTGAAATAGGGGTATGTTTAATCTTTTCGATATTAATTTCTAAGCTCTGTGTGGACAAGTTGTCATATGAAAACCGTGGAAGATGACACCAACTCGTGCAGATGAAGAAACATAGTTCGCCGAACCAGAATGTTCCAGTTCGAAGAAAGGTCCACAGACTCGTACCTTATCCAGACCGGGACCAAGTAAGGTTAATTCTTATACACTTTAACAGGCTGTTGAACAGACATGAATTCAGCCATCACATCATATATAGACCATGCAATGCAGACAACCTACCTTTACGAAGTTGAGTCTACTAACCATGGTCCCATATTTAAAAAAAAACTCATATCCAAAATACCCTTCTCACCAAAAACCGCCCCCCAAGAGGGTAGAGGGCGCAATTTTTCTCGAAAATCTAAGAATGCAGAATTAAAGATGGGACCATATCTGGAAACGTTTAAATTGAAATTTTTTTCAAAAGAGTTACGGTTTTCGAGTTCAGCAATGGTAAAGTCTGAAATATGTGATATGTGTATTTCCGCTATGTGGAAGGGCATTTTTTTCGAAAATTGAAAATATGAGAAGGCCAAATTAAAGAAGAGATTACATGTAGCAAAATTTAAATTGAAAATTTTTTCAAAAGTGTTACGGTTTTAGAGTTACAACATTAAAGTCTGAAATATGTACCTAGGTATATCTGCGCCGCGATTTTTTGAGATCTCTGAATAATAAAATTCAAGTTAACCCGATACATGGGTAATAGAATAAGTACTATTTTCTTTGGTTATAGTGAACGTTTCAACAATTTTCATGTTAACACTCAAAAATGTAAAATAAATATTGTTTACAAAAAATTCGATTGACTTTATTAGATGTTGCACTGAAAAATACAAAATAATATTAATTCTATTGGTGCTGGTGCTTTTGAAGTTGTGCCGTTGTAGTTTGTTGTAGGCACCAACACCAAAAGTACCAGCACCAATAGAATTATGTAATATTATTTTGTTTTTTTTTTCATTGAAGCAACTAATAAAGGTACAATTTTTTGTAAAAAATATTTATTTAATTGATAGGTGTTTATATTTCCTTGAAGTGTTTTGTAATGACTAAATGGATTAACAAAACAGCTATAATATGTTTTTGAAGAGATTTTTATTATGTACATGTATATATTTGGTACCTACATTTGATATGCATATATACATTGATTTTCATAATTATTGATGTTTTACATACAAACTTACAACTTACAAAATAAAAGTTATAAAACAGAAATTAAAATTGTATGAATGCAATAATTATGTTCCAGTTCGTATTAGAAAGAGGCATTCAAAGCTTTGTAAAAAGTAAGGAATGAACGCGAAAGGTTAACACTTCCATGACAGCTAGGTGATTCCTTTTTGCCTTTACCGATACGTGGTAGCTCACTTTAAAATTGTCGAGCAGTTCTAAAAATTTTAAATATTTTTTTTGTCTTGAGGACTTATCTAAATTTCATACTTTCTTACATTTCAGTAAATTGTTTGCCCCTCGGTTTGCCCTTTTATAGCTAATGTGGACATTAACGGTCGTACCCAAAATATATTTGTCGCCAGTCGATTTCTCGGCCACAGAAAGCCCTATTGCATTTTTTTAATATGCGGAGCCATTTCGGAAATATCTGGAAGAGTAAGTATCTGCTGCAAATCTGTGCTGCCATTTTCAAAATAGCTAGTGTGGACCTCGATGGTCATACCCATTAAATATAAGAGTCTTGTCAATCGATTTCTCTACCCCGAAAACTGGTTCTTCCAATTTTTTGTCGAAATCTGTGGAGCCATTCTCGAAAATGCTAGTGTGGACCTCGAGGGTCACACATCTAAACAATAAATTTCACTCTTAATATCTAATATCTATCTACCTCTTTCTACATACAAACCCATATAGGTATAGTATTTCTACAGGCATCTGATAACGATCAAGCGTCTTGGTTACGGTTTTGGATCCCTATGATTCCCTATGTTGAAGAAGAGTACCTACAGAAAGAGCCCAATGAAATTTTGTGGGACATCCCAAATTTTATCAACATCCTGAATTCAAGCCGAATCAGAAGAAAATGGTCAAGTGACCTGCTGTAGGAAGAATAAAACTATTGCGTTAATAGATTTGGTACCTCTCCCGATAAGAAGCCAACCAATAAGCTAATACAATTTATATTTTATACCTCTTGTTTATACGAGTACGTTCAATACACAAAATGCCAAAGAAAAAAATATTCTCAAAAGCTGTTTTATTGTTTCACTTGAGTCAGAAGGAAAAACATTAACATTAACTGTAAGAATAATCATCGAATATGTTTCAAATGTTTTCAAAATTTATTTCAACCTCGCAGTTACTTTTCGATATGTGGAGGGAATCAATGGTTGCTCGTCTACTATTATCGGAATTGGCATGTCCAGACGAACTGTCTCGTCTCTATACAGTTGAGGTCATGTTTTTTTATATATTTATTTAGGAAAAGCTGCATCCACCATTGCAGCGATGAGCAACGGAAAAGTACACTTAATACACAACTATATAATTTGTCTTATGTCTATATACATTTATACATTCTTTATATGTTACGAACTAGATCAATGTCTTTCAAATATTTAATTAGATTTGAGTAATGGATTGAGTAGCCTAGAAGAACTAATAAATTTTGTGGGATTTTTCGAATAAGTTTTGATATTTGGGTTTATTCACCAAAATATGTTCCACAGTTATTTGACTGTTAAAGATTGTCTAGTCGAAGTCTGGTTATGATTATGATGATCTTTTTATTGAAATGTGTACCATTGGTTTGATTATCCGCAGTTTGGATTGCCATTCACTTTGCCACTTCCACACTATGGACTGATTTACTTATTTTTGACTGACTTAAAAAAAAGGAGAAGGTATACAATTCGGTTGTATGTTTGCTTTTTTATGGCTGTTCGCGCGTTTTGCATAGTAAACGTGCTCCGATTTAGACGATTTTTGTTTCATTTGATAGAGGAGAGTTGAGAAATGGTCCCATATTGAGAAAAATTAAATCCAAAATCTCCTTCCCTCCAAAAACCGCTCCCAAAGGGGGTGGAGGGGGCAATTTTTCTCGAAAATTGAAAATCCGAGACGACAGAATTATTGGAAATTCCATATGTTTAAATTGGACATTTTAAACAATAGTCATATGGTTTTCGCCCTACAGTCTGAATTATGTGTTTCAGCTATGTGGAAGAGCAATTTTTTTCCAAAATTGAAAATATGACACGGCCAAATTAAAGAAGAGATTATATGTACTAACATTTAAATTGAGTTACGGTTTTCGAGCTACAGCAGTAAAGTCAGAAATATGTATATTTGCTCCGCGATGTTTTCAGATCTCTGAATAATAAATAACAAGTACAAGCTAAGCCTATAACTTTTTGGGTATTACTAAACGTTCAATAATTTTCATGACTAACGTTACTCAAAAATGTGAAATAAATATTTTTTTTTAATTGGACCGCCTTTATTAGTTGCACTGAAAAATACAAAATAACATTAATTTTATTGGTGCTGGTAATTTTGAAGTTGTGCCGTTGTAGTTTGTTGTTGTAGGCACCAACTACAAAAGAACCAGCACCAATAGAATTAATATTATTTTGTAATTTTCAGTGCAACAACTAATAAAGTCGGTCCAATTTTTTCTAAAAAATATTTATTTTAATTTAACTGTAATTTTTATATTTTGGACATAACATTGATGTAAATATGTGGCATTTATTATATTTTTTGAAAATTTTTAACAGATTTTCGAGTTTGAATGTGTGTCCATACGGTCACTCTAGTCCTAATGTGTGACCATACGGTCACTCTAGTCCTGTGTGATGTGTTATTGAGACAAATAATGTGTGACCATACGGTCACTCTAGTCCTATGTGATGTGTTATTGAGACAAATAATATATGTTAATATAAACACTTTATTAGGAAAATAATGCACAAAAAGTAAACATAAGTTAGAATCTTTTTACTGATTTTTATGAAAGGTACAAAACAAGGAACACAAAGTCCCACCTGAAATTTTTTACATTGCGTTCGGCCTACACTATTGCAATTGTCGCCGGCACAGCGTCGTCTTTTTTTGTTTGGAACCAATTCAACCAAGTGACCCGAAGATCGGGAGCCACACGAGAACTGTCTGAATAGGGGAACCCAGGGAGGCCAGGACCTTTGGGTGGGGTACTATATCTTTTTGAATATATTTGTCCAATTTCCCTACGAAAGTTCAACTATGAAATATTATTACCAGTACCTCTTGCGATTATCCAAGCATTTTGAATGCAAATATCTACAAGGTGAGTGAAAATGGACCATTATCATTTCTTGCTACGAATAATAATTCTGTACAACCCTTGTACAAACTTTGCATCCATTTGATCGGTGCACCACATAAATGGATTATAAGGCTGTTCGAGCGGTAGTTTGGGACGGTTTGATAACTGTTTAAAATGCGCATGTGCGGTTTGAAACAGTTTCCAAGTGGTTTGGGATTTTGTTGCTCGAACACCAAACTGCAGTTTGCAAACTACCCCTTCCACTTCCTTACAATTTCCTCGTCATAGACCAAATGACTATGCCAATAGATATGTTTTATGACCAAAGATAAGAGAGAACATCAATGAAAGACTGATGGACAAAACACAAATCAAGGTTTAGTTTAGGACTGTGGTAGTGTTCTCTGAAAAATATTTCTCCAACAACAGATAACACTATACCTAAAGAAGAAGAAGACGCTTCAACTGCGCCTGTCTCAAACTGAGTCCGGACTAGTTTGGAAATCGTCAAACTACTGCTCGAACATCTTACTAGTAGTTGGGAATAAATTATTTCATCGTAAATTGAAGTGCGCAGGCGTCTGACGGTTTGGGACTGGTTTGAACCGCTGCTCGAACACCCTTTATACTGTGTGATAGCATGAAGACGTGGTATACCAATTCTTTTTTTGTGACAACTGGGTTTATACCATAAACAGTCGAGGCTACTGTAACAACAGAGTTGTCCATGAATGACATTTGTCGAAAAATGGCTTTAGAGCGTTCGTAGAATAATGGCAATAGAATAAGAATTTGCCGCTAATTAGTCTCCAATTAGTTGTGAAGAAATCAATTATCAAAATTTTTGTTTTGTTTTTAGGTTGCTTTGATAAGTTGATATAAATTTAGAAAAGCACGCCTCCAAAAATGACTTTAGAGCGTTCGTAGAAGAATGGGAATCGAATAAGAATTTACCGCTAGTTAGTTGTGAAGGATTTTTTTTTCAAGGATATAGTCTCTGGAACGGTATGCATACGAAATAGTTTATTTAGCTAAAAATTGTTAGTACATAATTGGTTTCATAATTTTGAATCAACCATTAATTCGACTTTCATTTGAGTATTATCATAAACTGGATAAGATTTCTTCTTGTTGTCGTCATAAGCTACCCAGTTTGTTTGTCTTCTCGTTATGGCGATATAATGTCCCATGGCACTTTTTGATCTTCTAGTCACTGGTGGTCCTCGATATTCCACGACGCCTAAAATTTTGTAAACTGCCTTGGTTTTCGGGCAGGAAAATGCTTTTGAAAACGTTCCTAGTGCAGTTGATACGTCCATGTCGACCCCAATCACTACTATGTCCTCTGTAACATTAACAAAACTATATATATATATATATATATATATATATGGATTTTTTTTGAACTATTATTGTGGTTTCAATTTTTTAATCTTGTAATCAATTGTTTAATCCACATATCAATTTTTAACAAGCAAAAGTACAAGTCAATTTTTATCCTTTTCAGTTATTTTTTGAATATGTATTTCATTAGACATTTAAACAAATTTTAAATTATAATGCAACGAATTTATAGAGATAATAGTTGAACAATTTTTCATCCAATCTTTATGAGCATTTTAAATACAATGCAAAGCCAAATTATTGTCTTATCAATATATTGTGTTATATATATATATATACTTACCTATTTTTTTAATTTCGTTTTCTTCAGTTCCACTGCAATGTTCAGTTTGACAGTAAATGCCTGGGAGATTGATATGATGATGATTGTTTGATCTCTTTCTCTGTTATTGTTATAGTCGGTAAATATTTTATTCGTGGAGGACAGCCAGCGTCGCACGATGATCTTTCCTCGAAACTGACACATTTTTTGAAAAGGAAATTGGCCAACGAAACGATGTTACAGCCCCCTTCAATAGACTTGATACTGGAACCTCTGCGTGTAGCTCGTGAAAAATTTTCGAATTCTTCAGGCAAATCCATTTCAGAGTTGTCAATATCGAATCGATCAGACTCTTGCGCCTTATTTTTGTACAGTAAAAATATGTCCAGTCTCCTTTTATAAGTGTTTTGGTTGATTTCGACAACCATTTCAAATAATGGATTTTTTGCTTTGTTATTTTCGACGTATTTCAGAATTTTCTTATTGTCTGTCACAGCTGCTAAAAAAATTTGGAACATACTGTCAACAGAGCATGTGTTCGTCACTGAATATTGTGATGATTTGAAAGTCACCAGTCCCAGTGTTTCATCATTTCCGTTCTTAAGGATTCCATGGTAGACATGCGAGAGTAAGGGAGGCAATGTCTTTTTCACCGTAACCCTCTTCTTCTCCATCAATGGCAACCGAACATCCCTCAAGCAAATGAACTTTTTTCCCGCAGTTTGCGCAAACGTGACCGCCAGAGGTGTAATTTCCAATGTAACTAGCCAAACATGTTGCTATTCCAGAATTGTTCATTGAAGACAAATCCTTGAGAGGGGTTCTCTCAGTTTCCAGTAATGACGAGTTTTTTTCGCAAATAGAATCCTTCTCTACATTTTCCTTGGCATAACCGCTTTGAGGTGGCAATTCTTCAAATGTGACATCTTCACTGTTTGGAAGCTGCGATGAGATTTCATTTTCCTGTGAGAAATTACTGTCTTCCAAAGAACATTCACCAATATCTGATGGAACTGTATTTGTACAATTAATAATTTTGAGTTTTCCATTGTAATACTCCACGATATTCTCCAACGCGAGATCTACTCGTTTTTCATTCATTAAAATTTGATTTTTCAATGTCTTGAATTGAAGTTCAACGGAAGCACTGCTGGCTGGCACTCGTCCGTAACCAAACTGGTCCCTGCAAATACTAGACCAGAGTGGAATAGTCGGTAATTGTTTAACGAGACGTTTTGAAAATGTCGGAGCATATCGACGGTTTATGTCATCTCCTGTCTCCATCTCTAATATTAAAACAACTTTCTTTTCCATTGATGAAATCCATTTTTTCAGGATATTCTGATTTTCGCTTTCATCTCCATCCTCAATTTCAAATTCTGAAAGCAAATTTCCATCATCATTGATTGACAAACTTTGTTCCACAATCTCTTCAATTTCTGGTGTAACTTTGGTAATTATGTTTTTCATGGAATGCACAGCTGCTGTCAAGGACAGTGATCCAATACCAGCGGTCTCACTCGTCGAAATCAAAAGTAGGGCTTCTATGATCTGAGTAGCTTGTGATTGACTTCTGCATAGAATTAACTGGCCAATAGAAAACATGTTCACTCCCTTTTTTTCCGATGACAGAGATTTTGCCGAGTTATTTATATAATGAGCGACGTCGATTCCGATTTTTGTATCACACCTGACATGCAAGCTTCTGCGTAGCATCCGATATTCCGATAACTCGCAAACGTTATACAGCAAGCATTGAGCAATGCCTTGGGCGAATCACAGACCTGTAATATGAATTGTAAATATTATTCTATGGCTTTAAACTGAAGAAGACCCCTGGAACGTTTCAGGGACATTAGCAGGACAAGTGTGGTACAATTTCCAGGACATTAGTGATGTCGGGTTTCTTAGCGAAAATTTAATTTGAATCTGTTGAAGAATGTTCATTTATATTCCGCAAATAAAATTAATTACAATCTGAAATATTTCATACCACTTCTTTGGGGTATTCTGCACCGTATTGGATCCATTTCATTAACCACGTGCTAATGCTAACAGTATCTTGATGTTCTGATAACATTTCACACGCAGCAAAGTCGGCATTCGGAAAAGACAAAACAGCGAGATATAAGAAAATATGCTGAGATTTGCTGCCATCGATATGGATAACTCGTTTTCCTATTCCTCCAGTGGCGTCAATGCATAGGAAAGTGTCCTTCGTTTTAATAATTTTATTATAGAGCGGAATTTGATGTGGCGACCAAAAATTAACCACGAATGGATTGAATCCAATGTCCCTGATGATAGTTCGACCTCCTGATTTCTTGTACTTTGCGATTGCTCGAATGGGATCGGAATTTCGATAGTTTTTATGCTGGGACTCATATTTTACCATTCTTAGCACGTTGGCACTATATAAATGAGGAGGTTCGATCAAATTGTCGTTTCCCGCAATCTCCATTGCCAGGAGATGCTACGCATTTGATTTTTACAAGTTGTTCATCATCGGTGCGAGGTAAAAGTTCACATGTCAACTTGCTCCCACATCTACAATGTCCTAAAACGATCGTATGGAAAAAATTAGGATTCAGTATAAAAACTATAAATATTATATTTTCTTCTCGATTGACAATCTCTGCATTTATATGATAAGTATTAAATCTTACCCTTGAAAGCGCCTGAGGTTTTATCTCGACTTATGTAACTGTTTTCGAAATGATATCCATGAGTTAAACGAAACTTTTTGTGGTTTCAAGATGTTGATAATCCGAAACTTCAGTTTTCCATTTTTATCCCGAGATCGTCAAACTCATTTTTATTCAAGGTTAAAATGAACCGAAAGTCGGTTTTTGCTTGTTGGAAAGAGCGATCCATTTTACTCAAAGGATTCACATTTCGAGTTCCATTACTTGAAAAATTTTAATTCGTGTCAAATAACAAGTTTTTCAAACGGAACCGATTATTCACAACGTAGGAATATAGGGACCTTGGTTTCACTTTACTGAGAAGCTCTTCAGAAATTGTGCTCCACACGGGATCAGATTCTAGGGCAATACCATTGTGTTTATCATCACAAATGATATCGATTTTGTGATTTAAAATAGCCTGAATTACAGTACTATTTTCGACAGAAGGTGGGCGCCCTCTAGGCATTATTATTCTTTTAGAATAGTATCAAAAATATTGCAACCTAAAAAAATTAAGGCATACTTTGTCAGCACAAAATTATAGAAAATCTTGCAGAGTTTCAACCACAAAGTTGAATCTTGAATAAATGTTGAAGAAATTATCCTTTATAGTAACCTCATATAGCTCTGACATTATATCAAATTGAGAATTTTGAAATAAGAATTGATAGGATTATTATAATAGCCCCAGTTCAACAAATTCAGGAAGAAATTCCACGAAGTACCTAATTCCTTGATGCTTGATGTATTTTCCTCGATTTTAGTACTTGTTTCAGTATTTTTTCTCAAGGAAATTCGTTAAGATAATATTGGTTGAAAAATTCAGATACTGATATACTAAGAGATATAAATTTTTAATGCTAAAACGATTTTTCTTTCACCAAAAACCGTTTTATTACCAAACGATATCATTTGAAGGTAATGATAATTCAGATATTTATAGTAGTTTATAAAATAAACATAGCACTTAATGTATTCATACAATTCAAAGCAATAGTATTTTTTTAAACGTATTCTCAGATTCTATGAATTGGCATTTCTAAATAATATGTTAGCTATAATGAATCCCTTGATATTTTCAACTCTGCGGTTGCATACATATCTTTACTAAGTATACTTACAGTTTCTTTATTACATGTAGCCATGAAAGTTGGAATTCAAGTTTACATAAACCGTAGGTAATAATATAAAATGATTCACTTTGCAGGACACTTTGAAAACACGGTAAGAAACAAAATCTCGAAATCTGCTTGAATAAATGATGAAGTTTGAACACGTTTTCCTTGTTGATACTGCTATCCTTCTCTCACACAGAAAAACGCGTAAGCGCAATAACGAGCATTGATGCTACTCGCTGATTCATATGCGCGCGAAACTTTGAAGTTCCTCTGTTCTGTTTCTTTGCGGAAAGAAACTCCTTCACAACTAATTAGCGACTAATTAGAGGCAAATTCTTATTCTATTCCCATTCTTCTATGAGCGCTGTGAAGTCATTTTTTTGAGGCGTGCTTTGTTAACTTAAGCACCCAAAAAAACAAAAAACAAAAAATTTGGAAAGTTGATTTCTTCACAACTAATTGGCGACTAATTAGCGGCAAATTCTTATTCTATTACCATTATCCTACGAATGCTCTAAAGTCATTTTTCGAGGCGTGCTTTGCTAACTTTATATCAAGAAAATAATAAATAGGTATATTATGTGTATGTGTTATCAAATTCTAATTCTAATAAATTTAATCTTTATACAAAATGATTTTCTGAATAAAGAATTTACTTTGCATAACCTTTACAAATCAAAAAAGCTGTTGTGTCCACTCACACAACTTTCCTACCGCTCGCAGGCAAATTCCGGTGATTACAAAATTTTATACTATTACAATACTTTCCTTACATAGCGACTATAATAGCGGTAGTAAAGTAAAAATCCTCTGGTCAAATCGTGCTACCGCTCATTTTTTTCAGCATGCCAAGTCAAACAACAATGGTCATGTAACATTTTTTCGCAAGATGAAACGTTCAACCAGAATCTGAAGAAACATGTGGAAAATATGAAATTTTATGCAAGCATAACTTTTTTGTGCCTTTTCTCAGAGATGGCGCTATATGTGGGTAGTATAGGGCTCTCAGAAGAATACTTTAGGGAAGTTTAATCAAAATCCTTAGAGCCGTTTTCGCTCTATAGTCTTGAGCAAATCACATTTTTTTTTACTACAGCTCAACATCCAGTGTATACAGGATTCTCATTCAGTGCCACCGGCGAGTGATATTGGTACCAAACAAAATAAAAAAGAAAGCAACAAAATTCACCCATCCGTTCCCGAGATAATGCTGTCACAGACAGACAGACAGACCAATGGCTGAAAATACGTTTTTTAAACTTAGAAAACTCTGAAACGTCAACATTTGTAAAAATCTCGATACCGAAAATTTCACACGATTACAATACTTTCCCTATACATCTACTATATATAGTAGCGTAGGAAAGTAAAAAGGTACAACTTGAACTCGACAAGCGGCGCTACAAAACGAAAGTAAACTGCAACACATACCAGCAACACGTTTCTTATGTACTTAGTAATTTTGGAGTTGTGCAGTTGTAGTTAGATTGAAAACTTTTGGCACCAACTTCAAAAGTACCAGAACCAATAGAATTAATATTATTTTGTATTTTTGAGTGCACTAACTAATAAAGTCGGTCCAATTTTTTGTAAAAAAATATATATTTCACACTTTGGAGTGTAACATTAGTCATCAAAATCATTCAACGTTCACCAAAGAAGATACTAAGTTGCTTATACTTATTCAGAGATTTCAGAAAATCGCGGAAATACACATATTTCAGACTTTACCAATGCTGTAACTCGGAAACCGTATTTTTTCCAATTCAAATGTTGCCACATATCTTTTCTTTAATTTGGTAATCTATTATTTTCAATTTTCTAATTAAAAAATCCCCTCCATGCATTTTGGCCTTGGCTCATATTGAATGTGAATGTGATCAACTCCCAATAGTCTTCTATCAAATGAAAAAAGAATCATGAAAATCGGAGCACGTTCACTATTTAAAAGGCGCGAATATCCATAAAAAAACATGCAGATAAACTGTCGAATTGTATACCTCCTCTGTTTGGTTCGTCAGTCAAAAAAGTTAAAAGGCTAGTAAACAAAATATCCCTATACTTTTTTGAATAGACATATAATAAAATAATTTAATTGGAGCATATATAAAACTTTAAAATAGTTTTTTTGATGTCTATCGTCATTAGCTTGAACATCATCACAGGCGTCAACATAAAAAAAATGCACGTCAATGGACACTTTCCTAAGGCTTCCCAATTGGCTTCTGTTGCACTCATATATGATTATGTTTGTGTAATATATACGTTTTTTAATGGCATCCTTTTGGGTAGGTAGTAGCTTCTATTATATATAAAAACAAGTGTAAAAATTTAATGTCGGTAAGTCAAGTGAATCCCCATCACCTCATCCATGTCTACGGCTTCTATCAGTAGGAAATCAACAACAACAACAAACAACAACGGAGAAGAAGAAGTGTAGTAGATAGTATGGTAGTAGTAAAGGTGTAAAGGTATAGGTAGTAGAGTAGGATATGTATTATGTATACAGGATGTTCTATTAATAATGGGGAATATTTTAATTACTGAGTCTTGGGCTCAAAATATGAAATTTGACTCCAATCATATAGGGAAAATATAGCTTATAGCTGTTAGTACAGGGGTTTTATTAGAAAATTTAAATTGATTTGTGTCCAGTACTTGAAAACTAAAAGTGATATCCGTTTCAGAAAGCGTAGGTACTGTACATAATACTAAACTATGTTAAATAAAAATTTCTGGCTATATTAGCGGCGCAGGTCAGGGGCAAGGGAGAGACTGATTGTTCCTAAATTCCACGCCACTGGTGGTAAATAACCTACCCGTTCTACGCAACAATATATTCATTATTTTTCGAGATATTTAAAGTTGAACATAAGGCGGTATAATTTATTCTCATTTTAGGGCCGATTTTTCAGTGCTTAAACAAACAGACAGACGGTGATTATTCGACAGACAAAATTACGTTTTTTTCCAATTTGATTACCAGATAAACGATTATTCACAAGATACTTCTGTTCGATGATAGATGTCTAAGCATAGTCATTTGCTTTTACGAGTTTTTTTCTCGATTTTGCCTTTATTACAAAGTTATTATGAACTCTCTTGATGTCAATAATTATCTGGCGAAAAGAAAGAGGCTTTAACAAATGAATGTATAAGTTCTCCTGAAAAAACGGCGGATCTATGCCCAATCACTTCTCATGTGGGATAAAAAAGAATTGCAGTATGAACTTGACATGAAAATACATGTAATTGAATTAAAAATAGTTTTTTCGATTATTTATTAGTACAACAAATTAGTTACCTATTGTGTAATTAAATATCTAATACAGCTACAGCAGCAGTTGAAGTTGGTATGTTCCAGGAATTGCATCCTGTTCATGTACCAACTATTGAATAGATTACAATTTATAAATAGTCATCTAATCATCAGACATTAAGATTAAGGCGTTTTTATCATACATAAATTAAAATATTTTTTTTATTGTTATTATTACAATTATAAACAATTTTACTACTCTAAATGATCAGTTCAGAACGTAGCCAACTATACAAAATCAAAATCATTGAACAGCATTCTGTTTAACTATGAATATTGCGAAGAATAATGAATGTATCGTTAGGTACGTTGAAAGGGTACACTATTTACATAGAAAGTCCTCGAGAATTAAAACTTTATACTAAAATTACAATTCGTACGTTTCGGATTTGTCAATATATCCCTTTGTTCCTGCCCTCCGCCTTTGCATCATGTTATTGAGTCGTACCTATCAGAAAAGCAGCAGTGCGTTATCATTCATGGTAGGAAGGTCCTCAGATTTACAGTCGCCAATGGCTGGTGTACCGCAAGGATCCATTCTAGGCCCATTGCTCTTCATAATATACATAATGTTAGGTAAACAAGCGGCAACAACTTTATTCCTTGGCCTCGTCTAAGAATATTTTGTCCTATGATAATTTCTTAAAAACCCCTTTGTTTCGAACATAGAGAGTGAAAAAAACATTTTTTAACAACAACATATAGAGATAGCTGGATTGGTCGAGGTGGCCCATGCGCATTGCCTGCTCGATCCCCAGACTTAAACTCCCTGGATTATTACTTAGGGGGATATGTGAAATCATTAGTTTACGCTACTCCAGAGGAGAATTTGGACGACTTTTGAAATCGTATAATTGCTGGGTGTCACTCAATTAACGACCTTGGTGTGTTTGAAAGAGTTCGGCAGTCAATGACAAGAAGATTTAATGCTTGTATCTAGGCTGAAGGAAGTCATTTCCAACATTTATTGTAGATTGAGCAACTTTTCATATACTTTTTGATAATAAAATGTTATTGTCGCAAATTTTATTTATCTTCGAAACAAAGAGATTTTTAAAGAATCATCATAGGACAAAATATTCTTAGAATAGGCTAAGGAATAACCCCTTGAATTTTTGCCGCATGTTTACCTAACATCCTGTATATGAATGACTTGTTTGACTTTGTTAAACCCTATGATTGTGTGTGTTATGCAAATGATACGTCATTATGTTGCAGCGGTGGGGATGAATCCAATTTATTATCTTTTCAACTAAACCCAAAATTAAAAATATTCGGCTGTTTTTGAAATACCGTAATACGTTTGGAATATAGTAATAATGACAATAAACTTGGGCAATATTCGAAGTAAGGTTAAATTATAATTCTATAAACCCTTAAAGTGGTTGAAAACGTAAGTAGTTGCTGTATTCGTGCAAGGAAGAATATTTTTCTACTTATTTAGCGACGAATGTGATTGAAATGGCTTCTGAAATTGACAAAGTTATCTACTTTAAAGCCGAAATCTTTTATTTCTTGAACTACTTCAATGTTTTCGTTATATGTTGATTATGTTGAACAGTGACAATAACACGTGTTTACAATTTAAATGGTATTTCACCAATTGTTGATGATGTATTAATGAGATTAAGTATGGCATGTCCGTTTTCCTCAAAAATACCGTTCAACATTCTGTTGATAACGTTGGAGTTGCTTTAGTTATCCAGACCATTAATAATCAGTTTCAAATCTCAATAATGTGCAATTTATGATAGGCAGATTAGTGCTTTTCCATGTTAATGACGGCGGAATATTTAATTTTATTTTGAAAATGCTTCCAATAAAATATGTGTTGAATATTTCAGCTTTTTCAGTGACATGACTTATAATTGCAAAAGTATCATCAACTACAACATTTTTATTTGTTATCTTGCTGATTTCAGGTTTCAAGATACGCTTTAGTAATTACCACATTTTTCGGGATTTTTTATATGTTTATCAATTTTGTTAGCGTAATATTCTTTCTTCTTATTTTTTTTATTTATTAACGACATCATTCCTGAAGTTTTTATATGCTTTCCACCACCTTTGATTCAAATCTTCAGAAATACATGTTTTGAAAATTTTATAAGCTCAATCTCGGTTATTTGTTAAATTTGATATCTCCCAATCATCCCAAGGACGTTTAGATGAGCTCACAAAATATTTCAGAGGTGAAATTATTTCGATATTTGACGTGAAATTGTCTGTTACATATATTGAAATAAATTACCTCAGGCATCAAGTTGCCAATATTACAGTCCATGAGATTGAAATTCAATTCATCTAATTTATCTTTACTGAAATTTCTTTACTTTCGAATGTGAATAGACAAACTATACCTATACATTTTCTGCCAAATATGATAGAGTTAAATCTTCATATTCTGAGTCCAAGATTCTCTAGTTCAAATATTTCCCATTATGAATAATGATACACCCTGTATATACTAACAGGAAATGATGCCACAGATTAAAAAGACATTTACCCTGTACCTGTGTTACGGTAGCGCGTTATTGTCGAACTGACACACACCGTTGTGGATTGATTACATTCTCATTAACGAAAGACATAAGATTAGTTGTCTTAAATATAAAATAAATATATACCTATGGTTAAATAAAAAGTATAGCAAATTACCATTATTATTATCTTGCAGGTATGATAATTTATAAGGACTATTTTTTACTTTCCCATCGTTACCCCAAGTATATAATTTCGATATGGGTTTCTTTGTAGTATTCAATTATAGCTTATGAGTTGTTCTTTGATTTGTAACAAAAAAAAAACAATTTACAAATCATGACTAGGTGACCAGGCCCGACGCTTTGCTCAAAATGATACCTGGAAGATGTTATTAGATTCTGTGAAAACCTTTTCTTTGACCTTCTCCCAGAAGCTCGTAAATGAACAATTGAATGAGAAAATATTTTATTCTCATCCCCTCCTCATATTCATGCCTGCTGCTCGCTTCCAGAACTCATTCGGAATAAGTGTAATGATTCTTTGATCTTCTTATCTTCGTACTCTATAAGTAGCCTAGTCCGGATTTCAAATAGTCGTTTTTGCAACACCTGGTGACACTGGTGCGTGAAGAAATTTTTCCCGCCGGTAGCATGAATTACTTTACGCACTAGTGTGAGTAGTAATGACTTTTAGCACGCGAGCAGAATTCAAATTTTCTGCTGTCAATAAATGTCAACGCAGCCACATCCTTCAGCGAATATGACATATACCTAGGCTCATGTTGCAAAATCACGATTGTCAGATTTTCGCCCCTTTACGAACTTGTAACATAAACTACTATTATGCTACAAGTGCGTAAAGGGGTGAATATTTGTCAAACGTGATTTTACAAGATGAGTAGGTTACCTACGTCAAATTCGTAAAGTAGTTTAAGTGAATGTTGTTTCACCATTGTCTGTTTTGTTCCTTTGCGCACTTGTAGGATACATAATTATATGTGACAATTTCCTTGGAATTAGAGATAAATAGAGATCGGTTCGGTTTACTGTTCCAACTATACAATCGAATTACTAATTATTGTTCTTTGAAATAAGCCAATAGTACATTTTCTGAGAAAGATATTGTTTTCTTCTTTTCTCTCCATTTAAAAAAATGTATCATCTACATCTACGTTGGTTGGAAATCTGTGTGTGGGAGTGGTTTGGATGATGATGGCATTAGTGATTACCATTTGCCACAGTCGTATAAATTAGGCATTAGAATTGGATTTTTGATTTTATGATAAACTAGCAAATGCTCGCGACTCTGCACGCAGAAATTACCTTTCAGGTAAATGCTTTTATCTGATTTTAAGATGATTATAATTTTTTTGCTATACTTTGGAACAAATTGACAGATTATGTACATTCTCATTCTATCTGTTATAAATAGAATTATAAATAAACTTTATCACGAATATTTTCTTTATTTTCAGAATTTATATGGCAATACTTAGTACTTACTTTTCTGGCGCAACAGTTAGGTATAGCTATATGAATGTACCGTACCGATGCCTTACGAATGGTCTAGTTAATAGCAAAAAAATCGACAAACTCTTCAACTTAGGGATTTGAGGTAATATAAATCATTTACTTATATCTTTTTTGACGAATAGATGTTTCAAGGTGAAGCAGAATAATATTTTTGGTGATAACAGGTACCCGACAGGGCAGCGTTCTTGGACCAGTAATTTTTTATTATACATCAATAATCTTCTGGACAACATAAGTCATGGAAAAATATTCCTTTATGCAGATAACACTTCTATTATTCTTTCTAGTAAAACAGCTGTGATATGTGACAATTGATAAAGACAGTTCTGATTGAATTGACTCATGTAACCAGACGAGACTCATAGTGAACCTAAACAAAACTGAATGCATGCAATTTGCAAATTCATCTAGAAGTCAACATAACCTCAATTTCAGTTTCCAAAATAAATTTTTGGAATTGGCAATTGGCAAGTTCCACAAAATTCTTAGGAACAATGATAAACTCACTTTTCACATGGCAAGAACATAATATAGATTTTATATGATGGAATTGAATAAAACATACTACTTGATAAATTCTCACAAGAGTAAGACAAAAATTCACTGATATCAGTTTATTATGCTAAATTTCACTGCTGAGATTAATATTCAATGTAGATTATAGAACTTCATCTAGAGAGATATTCCGACAAAATAAAATCTTGACAGTTGCAATTTTGTCCATTTTAAAATCATTAACATATATACACAAAAATGAAAAACTCCTGCAAACAAAACAGAAATGCATAATTATAATACAAGGAGAAAATATTTTATCATAATTCGAGAACATCATCAC
Organism: Crioceris asparagi; assembly: GCA_958507055.1. NCBI lineage: Eukaryota > Metazoa > Arthropoda > Insecta > Coleoptera > Chrysomelidae > Crioceris > Crioceris asparagi. Next base: position 34,007,254 of record OY293832.1, on the reverse strand, counting down.
ATACCATGAAAAAAATGAAACTTTTTTATCACTTAAGGGTTTTTACACGGTAGATGAATTTACACTGGAAGTGAGCAATGCGCGGTCGTGCTTTTCTTGAAAAATTTCTTTTAAATTGCTTCTTCTTTACAGTAGGTAGTAATTTAATTATTTTTATGGTAAAATTTTCAAATTTCTTTTAATCACATTTTATCTGGACTTCATCTTTATCTGGAGTTTATTCGTATATAGGTATATTTATAAAGGATGGCCAATCGAAACAAAGCCATTTTCAGGAAGTGTGTCATTATTTTAGGAAAAGGCAGGGAACCGTCGCTTTTTAATTCAAGGGGGACATTTTTTTTTCGGTATTTTTGACTCTACCACTTTTACCACCTAGTGAAGGTAAGAATCACCCCAAAATATTTAAATAGCAGTAAGATGTCTTTTAATACCTCGTTTAATTCCCTATACACTAGTATACGTAAATTCTGCCTAAACGTTAAAGAAAATTACATTTTAAAATTTAAATTTCTCCTTAGTTAATACACCACTGGTGTAAATTTTTAGTTCCTGTTTTAAATTGTTTTGTGGCAGTTTTTTATCACTTGTGGAAAGAAAAGGAATGGATACAATACAAGCAGACATAGAACGTGAAATTTAGTTTGTTATCTTATTTTGAAGTATTGGTTGTTAGTTTATCTACTTATACCTACATACATTCTTTTTGAAAATTGAATACCATGGTTTATTCGATTGCGGAAACGGTAGATATCATTTCGCTTTACTTCATGAACAATAAATGTGCGAATAGAACAGCTCAGCTATTTAATGAACAGCATCAATCAATCAAGAGAAACATGTCAGTAGGAAGTGTGTTGTAGATAAAGTTAGTACAAAAATTTCCAGAGACAGGGAATGCAGCTAATAAGAAACGAGATTTTGAAAAACCTGTAGTTATTGATGCTAGTGAAGTTGCAGTTTTGGGACATGTTCATCTTGATCCTATCTTAAGTACGAGGCAATTAGCATCTGTGTCTGGGATCAATCGAACTAGCGTCCAAACCATTTTAAAAAAGAACAAATTTCATACATATAAAATACATTTACTGCAGGAACTTCATGAGGATGATTTTGACCGCCGTTTACAGTTTTGCGAAGTAATGCAGGCGCGAACAATGAACGATCCACAGTTCCTATTTAATATATGCTTTTCCGATAAATACAGGTTTTTTCTGAAAGGGGCGGTAAATGGTTACAATTGTCGATATTAGTCTGATTAAAATCCAAGAATTTTCCACGTGGTGCGTCACAAAATTAAATTTTCGGTGATCGACTGGTGGGTCCTTTTTTCTACCTGGTATTTTACCTGGCGAAATGTATTTGCAAGTACTGGAAGAGGCTATAGATCCGGCCTTGACTGATATTATTGAAAATGATCAAATGATGAAGATCATTTACTTTTTCAACAGGACGGTGCTCCTCCGCATTCCCTATGCTTTAATTGTCCGTCAGTATTTAGACCAACATTTTCAAAGGCATTGGATTGGGAGAAGAGGTAGCATTGAATAGCCTCCTCGACCCCAGTTTTAGCACCACTGGCTTTCTTTTTGTGGGGATACCTAAAAAAGTAAAATTTATTGAACACAACCAGCGTCGTTAGAAGTTTTGCGTCAAAGAACTGTTGCCGTCGAATCACTCCGGAAATGCTTCGGAATGTGCGCGAACGTAACACAAACTTTATTATTGAATGGAGGTAGATGGTCATCAGTTTGAACATTTAATCAACTATTAAGTAAGCAGGAAACCATCATTTAAACTTTAAAATGTAAAGTCTTCAAAGTATTTGGCGAAGCTGTTAAAAGACATCTTAGTTGGCCCCAATGCTATTTAAATATTTGGGGTGATTCTAACACTCACTAGGGGCTAAAAGTGGTGTAGTCAATAATACCGAAAAAAAAAGTGCCCACCTTGAATAAAAAAGCGACGGGTCCCCGCTTTTTTCTAAAATAATGACAAACTTCCTGAAAATGGCTGTGTTTCGTTTTCAATTGTCACCCTGAATTTCTTACAATTGTGACTTATCCCATCTACATAATGTTTTTGTGAGACATGAAAGAAGCGAAATTTGTCTGAATGGACATGGTTCGGTACTGGAGAATAAATTAGTTTACGCACTAGTATGATAACATTGAAAATTATTGCCAAAGCAGGGGATATCGAGTAATTTAGTCACGATAATCGGTGCTCGAAAGTTGAACTTTCATGGCAGATGTTGCAGAAAAATGTTGACGTTTTAGAAGTCTCTGTCTGCCATTTTTAATGTTTGGTCTGTCTGTTTGTGACAAGTTATTTGGAAGATGGATGGACCAATTTTGTTATTTTATATGGTATAGATACCGCTCGCCGGTGACACATATTAGGCAACCTGCTCGCACTGGTTGCTAGGACTGTGACGCTACTTGCAGCCCATTACCTTCCACCTAAAAAAAAATTACATACGATTTTTATATTCGAAAAGTCGTATGAGTGGACACAGTAGATTTATTACCTTATTATGGAAATGAAATGAAATTTTATATTTTCCACCTGTTTATTCAGAAAAGAGATCGAAGATCGAGTAAACAAAGAATAATTAACCCACGGATAACTAACATTTTGGTTAACTTACCTTATAACCGATTGTTAAATTATCGATACAAATATTTAATCCACGGCCACGGTCGTATAATATAACGTCTTGCAGCCCCGATAGTTGAAATGTCACACCACATACCGAATAGCCAACACGAATTTGACAAAAATATTATTTTTGTGACTCAATATTTAATGAGTTATCAGATGGTTAAACAGTTAACACCGATTAGCCAACGTCTTGAAAATAGACCTTACATTCTCTATTTTTTACTCATTATAAATCGTTTGTGACTCTATTGTTTTAGAAAAATCAAAATTGATTTCAAAATTTTTAGGTTCAGGCAACTAACTATACACCACTTTTAAATCGTCAATAAATATAATTTGTGTATGGAACAACCTTAGGACACCAAATTGGACATAGGACCTCATTAAGGCCAGTTGGTTTTCGAAGTCTTGAATGAAGCTCTATATCTGCAAAGTCCTAAATGTCAGCGGAGCCTTAAATGTGGTCCCAATGCCAAAGAAGCCCTGAATGGAGCATTTATATCAACTCAATGATCACCATAGCCCTAAATGAGGCCCCAATGCCTGAGAAGCTCAGAATGGGGCCTGATGTCAGCGAAACTCCCTGGCGCTAGATTCAATCACGAGCCACAAATAGCCGCTGTCACTTCTTGTTTGTTTTATCGATGGTAAATTGCTGCTCTTGATAAACTATTAATATTCATTTTCAAAGAAATAAATTAACTCATATCCACTGACATTTTCTATTCTTGCAATTATTGATATCTAATAATTATGACAGACCGGTCACATGCATTAATGAATTGCATTAAAAGCTTTTCAGTTCAAGCATCTCCATGGTGACAGTCCCGAAAACATAGAAGAACACAACTTAGGTATTACTTATTTAATGTGTCATTTAATGGCTGTCATTTCAGACAAGTGCATTTAATATAATAATTTGAGCCATAGTTCAATGATGAGAAGGTCCAGTGAATCAGATGAGGAATTCCATGAACGTAAGCTAAAATGGAAACGATCCCAACGTAACAAGGTAGGTAAACATTCAATAAAATATTTATACTAACAGTAAGAAATAGATAACCTCACTTTTTAATCACAAATAACAAGTAGAGACGCATACAAAATGGCTGTGTTTACTAGACTTAACCTGTCTGTTCCGAAATATAAACCATTAGCCTGTCCAGGGTTAAAATGGCCGTCCAAAATTGACAGATACATGGACTCAATGTAGGAATATGACATTGACTGATGACATAATTTATGCCTGGCCAGGATAATGGTTTGTATTTAGGAACAGGCTGTAGGTCTTGCAAAGAAACTTTTATATACCTGACAGCTAGTTGAAGAAAAACTGCAAAAAGTTATATTTATACTTTTTGGATCAAATATGACGTTTGACATCAAACTTCTATTATTCTATTGGGAACTATCAGATGGGAGGAGCCTCAAATATATGATAAAGATAAACATACATAAACAATAATAATAGTAATGAAAATATTTAATAACTTTGTACGTAACAAACAAGATAAGTCAAGTTAAACGTTGCACAATCCGAACTTCTGTTGTGAATTATGATTGGTTTGGTCATGACTGTTAACATCAAAATAACTAAAAATTAATTATATCGCAATCAATTTCATGTTTTTCCTCTAGGAAGCGAGGCCTATTTAATAGAATCCACTAAGGAAGCCTTAATCATTATTTAATTTTAGTAGGAGATTGACATAAATATAATTTCTATGATATTTTGATAACTGCTAGCACAGGGTAATCGGAAACGAACAATAAAAGTTGCATATCATTGCAACAGCAAACTTAAATACATTTTATTAACATTGATATAGCAATATACTTCGTAAATAATTCAATTATATTTTGTAATTGACAAATTGCGCCATCTAGCAGCAAACAACTTGAATATATTTTTAAGGATTTTCTTGTGGTCGATTTTATTATAAGATTTATTCTCCAAGTTCTCAGAGAAGCGGTTACGTTCGGTTGCCACCCTGAATGAATTAACCTCTATTAAAATAAAACTTCTCTAACAATTCAGGTTACTTGATCCATATCTAATTAACTTATTACTAATTATGCAGCGAATAAAACTTTTCGAGAAAGATAAGCAGGGCCCAAATTAAACATAAACATCTGTACATACGTTGAATTAATTGAAGTTTCGTATCACATTATTTTGAACGTCCATGTCATTTTATTTCTACGTGATAAAAATGGTGAAAACTATTATAAAATTCACTGATTTTTCTAATTATTGATGATTTATTTTTTGTTGATTTTTATATTTTTATGGTGTTATTTCCATTTTTAAAAATTATACCTAGGATTTTTGGAAATCACAGAATATTTCCAAAACTAATAATTTTAGGAATAACGAATATTAAATAAAAATTAAACTAAAATGACTTTCGAGAAAATATTGTATCTGAGTTTTAACTTTTCCTGTAAATAATTTATATAAAATCATTCATATTGTTGCATATGCGGGTTCGCAGATAAGTGAGTCTAATTTGCAATTGATAAATAAACTTTATTTACACTCGAAATAAATAAAGTTACAACTTTACTATTAAATATTCTCAGTAGCTTACTTTGACTCTTCTATTAAACTTATTGCACACTGTCTTTTTCACTCCGTCCCCCATGCCGACAATTCTCTCTTAATATATACCCGACAAAGATTCCAGATATTTCGAGCCGCTTCTGGTCTTTGATTCACCAGCCGCCACTGGACTTTTCTCGAGATCCTTTGTCGACATTCTAGTGAGTACATGCACTTTTTTTCAGTGGTCGCTCTCGATATTCCCATGGCTCACACTAGCATCAAAGGGACGCCGCGACTTTGTGGCCGGCGGCTGTTTTCCTTGCACGTTACCATATCTTTTAAAATACTCTTCATAACCCTGTATAAGATAACATTGTTAGAATCTTTGTATATCTATTCTGAATTCCCAATAAAAACAGTGATATAGGTGTTGAATAACTTATTATATACATTCATTGAACAGTTTCTTAATAACAAACGCTTCCTTTGATACGCGAATCCGTATATCATTGATAGTTTCATAGCATTGCTTCGTGTATTGTTGCATCTACAGGGTGTCCTACATAAGATCCTCTATACCCTTATCTCGAAAGATATTCTATTTAGGAAAAAGATAAAAAACAATCTATTAGTCAGTCAGCCCGTTAAAAAATATTAGTATTTTTATCGTATAAAAATGTTTAATAGTGTATACTCTCTAAACGTCTCGAGATGGGTATAGGCTATTTTATACAAAGTTACCTTATTTTTTGTGAACAATCGAAATCGGTAATGATATAAAGGAAGTTCCATTCAAAATTATCGACTTATAGGTGATCTATATCTCGATTGGATCAATTTTTGACATCACCCTGTATAATTTGTAGCAAAAGGAGACAACTTGAGTTATATATTAAGGTATCGTCTTTAACATAAAAATGGCAGATTCACCAAATATGATCTATATATATTAAATAAATACTTTTTTAGAAAAAAATAAAAATAAAACGGCTATTAAATCCAAAGCTACGAGAGCTAGCTATATACTATCTTATTGAAAGTCACTCTTATTTGTTATGAGAAATTCATTTCAAAAATTAAATATATAGGGTGTCCCGTTTTTAACAGTTGAGTCCTGACCATGGAAAACTGAGCACCCTATATACGTGAAAGTTATATAATATAAACCTTCCCATAAAAACAATAAAATTTTGTATTTAGTCTTTTCTCCTAAATAGAATATCTTTTGAGATAAGGGGATAGAGGATATTATTTGGGATACCCTGTAAAATGTACACGCAAAAACTTAATTTAATCATATCATTAGTATCTAGGGTTTCATCCAGACGAGAAAATAAGAAACTCTCGTCTTGATCTTTTTCTTGAAGACAATTGCTCGATTCGAGATTCTCGAAATTTCGATAGTCTCGAAAACTAAAACTAAATGTTATGACACAAGTTTGTATCAAAAGATGGGGTAAACTTTTTTCCAATAAAATGAATACGTTAAAATACCGAGCTATATGATATGAACGAATAAAATGTTACATATAACAAAGAAATCGCCGACTGTTGTCTCGAAAAAAACAAAAAGTAAAAATTACACGATTTTCTTATCTTTTGATTTAATCTTTTATCCATGCGAAAATGGTATCATAAGAGTATCCTTGGAAGTAACATATAAACTTGAACTAACATTTTTGAAGAATACAATAGGATAAGGTTAAATTTACGGCACTTTATGACAGACTGACCGAACAGTATCGTGCCAATTAATTTCTAAAGTAAGTAATAATAATTATCTTTTAATTATTTGTAATAATGAATCATAAAATATTATTCTACAAGACATTAAAATATTGTTTAAATCTAATAAAAAATATAATTAGTGAACGAGTTAGCACATAAACAAAAACTAAAATTTACTGAAATGTGAACCACCGTACCGAGAACCACTCAGCCCGGGAGTAGCAGTGTTAAAAAAGGACAGTTTGAAATTATGTGACGAAAATATTTTTTTAAGTTTACCAGCGACTTCAGTGCCAGCAGAAAGAGCAAGACTGACCTTTAGAACAGAACGAATCCTATTAACTGGAGAATCGGCCCAATTTTTACTGTTTGAATTCTGGGCTGTGTACCTTACAAAGATATATTTACGAATGTCAAAGCAATAAATTTCTTATCTGTTAATATACTTTTTTATATTAAAAAAACATGTTATCTTAAGGATATTTTTTAAGAATATGAAAATATTTATTTTTATCTTTGATATTTGCTTTGTTATATTTGCTACTCTTTATGCTTTGTTTATCTTCTTAGAGTTTAAAATAAATTAAAATTACCATTTTTTAATTTTCGCTTTTCTGACCTAACAAGAGCTGTGAGGTGTTGCAGCACAGAGATCGAGAAATCCTGAAAACTCGTTTTATTCTCGTCTTGAAATCCAGACGAGACGAGACGAGAAATCACGAGAGTCTCGTGAAACCCTATTCGTATCGATGACATTAGAGCAATTAAAGTTCTAATAATTTTGTTACTCCGAAACTCTCAACCGGCTACTTATGTAGCAAGCATAGAATTAATATATTTTAATTTCAATATTTTTTTTATTTTTCTTAATCCCGAAGTTTATTTAAACCAACCCATCATCATCAATCCCTTTCTTTCCCACAGCCCAAAAAATATCGATGCTGCGTACCCAATTGCCCAACCATCGATACCATTGATAACTTTCTCAAATTCCCAAGCGCCAATACACTGCTGCAACAATGGCTCGATGCCATACCAAAGTTTGAGGACGTCATCACCAGAAATACCAGGCTGTGTAGACGTCATTTCCCTGAACACAAGCTGCAGAATGCTGATCACTGTTGTAGTAATGGCTGTTTGAGGATGGACCAGGTGGTGCATTCAATTTTTGATCGGATTGATAAGCCCGTGAATTGGTATCCAAGGTATATGTTTGAACTGTCAGAGAGGGATGTAAAATCCCCAAAATGGGATTGTTCGAGCGATGATGAGAAGGTTTTCATATTGAATATCGGTGCTATTTGGGATTACTATGTGAAAGGCATGGAAGGTTCATTTTGTCAGTGGAATGTAAGTTCGATACCTGAATTATCAGATAAGTGAAAGTAACTATAGGACTTCTCTTACTAATTTGTGTATTTCTTGAAATTTGAGAAAAGTAACGAGAAATACTAGATAATATTTATTCCATTGGTGATAGTAATTTCGAAATTTTGCAAACAGAATATTTTTGGCACCTACTTCAAAACTACCAGTACCATAGAATAATTATTGTAGTGTATGCTGCAAGTATCTAAAGGGGCAGATATTTGACAGTCGTGATTCCGTCTAGATATATCTCAAATGCACTGAAGACACGTGTGGGCGAACACGAGCCGAAGGCAAGTAGTACCTCTACACTGGCCCTAGAGGAATTTTGACATGTACCTAGAAGCGAATAGCAATTATAAGTTTCGCCCCTTTGCCCACAGATAAGATAAATAATTTTTCATACCTGCAGTGGACGTGATGTTCATATTACCTGTTTCAAGTCAATAATAGCAAAATTTATTATTCTATGAATCAGCAGATGACATTTTCAATAGATTGATGATTGATAATTATTATAAACTAATGTAATTATCATAAAGAGTCATTTCAAGTAACGTTGTCAACTCGTAAAACCGGAACTTATTGCGATCAGCAGATTACTTGTTTAATCATATATAATCAAACTGTAAATCGTTGGTATGATAAAAATTGCTTGATTGAATGAATCCACAGTCGTATATAATTAGCATTTAAAAAAAGAAGAAGTTTTGTTAATAATTCGTCAAACGTATCCTAAAATTTTGAAAGCTGAACTCGGAGGAAAAGTTATACTTAGAAAATCTTTACACTTACCTGAAATAGCAGCGGATATAACGGGTGTTTCCAATTTGATGTATTATTACACTTTTATGGAGATCTACAAGACATACAAATTTCAAATCAACTTTTAAAATATAAAATAAAGTTGTGTAAGTGTCTCAACAGAAAGAATGGTTTTCGTTGAACAGACTATGGCCAGGGTCCAAGGACTAAATAATCAATTTCAAGGTGTTAAGCAGTAGTGTGAAATTTAATAATAAACTATGATTGCCCAGTGTTTGAAATTCCACCGTAGTTGATTAAATTTAAATTCGAACATTATTGAGATCCTTCTGTCATTGAATATAGTATTATAAGCTGTAAGATAGGCAAGTACGCTAACCACTACACCATCAAAGCATTTGGATAAATAGTTTGATAGATCCATAATTATAAACATCTGGTCGACGTAAATTTATTATATTTTATGTAATGTAATAATATACAGGGTGTGTCACGGTCGATGATACCTTAAGCGTTTACGGAGAACGGAACTCCGTACTCGAGTAATTGCTCTTGATTGATCGCTCTAAAATGTTTTCAGCGATGCAGCGTTGCCGCTTATACCAGAAAATAGCAGTATCTTTGTTATTTCAAATTATACACCCTGTATATTACCGCATTTGTGTACAAATATTAACCATGGTCCTGGCGGAACTCGAACCCAAGCTCACGATGTGCTCTTGCAGGCTACGAACGCCTTTCCAGCGCCTTAACCCACTAAGCCATCGTGAGATATCGTTCCTCTTGCTATAAATCCCTCCATTTGAACTCTTTTTGAGTCACTTCCGTTCAGAAACGCACAAAGGTATTATTAATAATTCATTTTCATAATGTCATCTACCATCATGACATGTAATAGCCACCTTAGACGAATATGAGAAAAAATATTTGATTTCTTAGAAAATCGTTCTTATCTCGGAATTCTGGCTATTTAGGTATAGGAAAATGATATGTCAATTCAAAAGGACTTTAGTCACTTTTCAGGATATTTCATAACATACAGGGTGTTCCATTAAAAAAACGCACTTTCAACCCTTTTTGTGTCTAGCGATAAAATCTCGAATTTTTAACGAACAAAATGGCAGCTTCATAGGAATCCAAATATCGAAATAAACTTTTAATTAGAGCCATGTTTTGGATAAACAATATTCAAAATAATTAATATCTCAAAAATCGTTAAGGATAGGTATTGGTGAGTATATTCAAAAATATTCAGAATGTAATGACAAATAAAAAAATGCGATAATATACAGGGTGTCCGGTTGGAAATAACAAAGATAGTGCTACTTTCTGGTATAAGCGGCAACGCTGCGTCGCTTTTGCTTTTATATTTGGTTGAAATATTCTACTTGCACCCAAACGATTGGGCTATCAGTCAGGTGAAAAATTTACTCTATGGGTGAAGAATCCATGTCTAGATAGAATATAAGTTCAAACATATTTGTGAATCCTCAAAAAACACAATGTATTTTCGAATTTCCAAAATTCGATTACCTATTTGGAAATGACACAAAAAGCTAAAACGAAATGAGTACTTTTTGATTTTTCCACATGCACCTACTCTACCAATTTTTTTAATTTGAATTGAATGTTTAGTGTATTAAAAAGTCTCGAATCGAAATACCTATTGGAAGTTTTTCAGTCGTTAAAAGCCTGTGGAACACGCTAATGTCTACATATTTACAATTTCCTACTGTGCTCATTTATATTAATTAATTTGAGACAGATGCTCAGTATAGATAAACGTATTTATGGGTTTTTTGATTAAAATGGACGGGCTGCAAGAAGAAGTTCTCTGGTGGAATATACCCAATAACTCGACAAGTTTTCAATTACATTAAAATATATGGAAAGTTTCCAACAGTTGAATCAATTCAAATTGTTTCAATAATGATATGTACGAATGTCGACTGATTTCAGTTCTTTCTACATAATAGTAATATTGAAGTATGTATTTGGAGAAACACTAGCGTATTCTTTCGTATTCTATGAAGAAAATTAGAAATTTTCCATCTCAAACTATTCAAATGCTTAGAACGTAAAATTCAAATTCAGATTTTTTTTAAACAGAGAATTTTTGAAATTTTAAAGAAGACAGTTAGTTTCATTTGTCTTCAATTCAAATATGTTACAGTATATTGGAATTCCAAAATCCATCGATATATAGTTGTTGAAACAACTTTATTCGATTTTACTATTGAAAACCTTCGCATGTATTTAAAATCGTGTCCAGAGTTCAAAAGTCTTATTATTGGGTAATCTTCGACCAGACAATTTCTTCTTGTAGAGAGAATTTTTGAAAATAATTATTACAGATCATTGGACCGACTTTATTCGTTGGTGCACTGCTCAAAAAGTACCAGAACCAATAGAATTAATGTTATTTTGTATTTTTAAGTGCACTAACCGAGTGCCGATCCAATTTCTTGTAAAAAAGCAGATAGTCGATTTGTATACCCCCTCCGTTCGGGGTTCGTCGGTCAAAAATATCTATACTATATACTTATTTCATACTATTGAGTGTAACATTTAGTCATCAAAATCATTTAAAGTTCACCAAAGAAGCTAATACGTTGCTTATACTTATTCAGAGATTTCAAAACATCGCGGAAATACACATATTTTCGAGTTCACCACTGCTGTCATTCGGAAACCATATTTTGTTTTAAATTTCAATGTAAATATGGCTACATATAATCTCTTCTCTGATTTGGCTGTCTCATATTTTCAATTTCGGAAAAAAATTCCCTACCACATAGCGGAGACACACATATTTCAGACTTTATTTACGATTTTCGAAAAAAAGAATGGCCTCTTTGCCCCCTTTGAGAGACGTTTTTGAGGGGGAGGACATGTTGAATGTATTTTTTTTTCCAATGCGATCAACTCTTAGTAGTACTCTATCAAATGGAAAAAGATTCATAAAAAAACATGCACACAAACAGTCGAATTGTATACCTCCTCCGTTTGGTTCGTCGGTCAAAAAACATAAATATACGTATGTGAATACCGAGCGTTTGGAAACTTATCTCAAGTAAATTATTAAATGATAATGAAAAATAATAATATAAAAGAGAGTGGTGTTAGTTACAGCATGTATATCTCAAGATTGACTGGACTGATTTTAAATATCTCTTATTTTTTGAATTCATCTTCGCATAGAATAACAGAATCACTAAATATCAGAAAATGAACTGATTTTTTTTTATATAAATTAAGATTGGACTTCCTTCATATTCCTAGCCGATAAGTCAAACACCACTACCATATCGGATCGTAAGTTTCATATAATCCTCTAAATTTGATGCTACCAAGAACAATACATATATGCGTTAATAAATTAAGTTTAGCTGAAACTTAATACTTAATAAAGTGTTGGCTCTTGGACGGTACAAAGTTCGCCGGGTCAGCTTGTTGTAAATAAACATTAGCGAGGTATACGAATGCCCACAACTATTAAATGGAATTGTCACGAATTGGTAAATTGCAAAATTTCAATAATTAAATTTGTAGAACTCTAAATTTCGGTTTCAGGCTTCTTAACTCAATAATCTTCTATTCAAATTCAGAAAGAAAAAGAGCATGTGGGAAAATAGAAAGTACACAGTTTGTTTCAGCTTTTTGTATAATTTTCAAATATGTAAGCAAATGAAAGGAAATCTGACAATACGGGGTGTTTTTTTGAGGACCAACAAATAAGATTGCATTTGGTTTATCCAGACCTGGATTCTTCACCTGACTGACAGCCAAATCGTTTGTGTAAGTAGAACTTGAGAAACAAATATTCCAATAGAACATCCTGTATGGTATGTATAGATTCTTTATTTCCGCAGGTGATTTCCAATGAAAAATTCATCCTTTTCTACATACTTCAAATAGATGCTATATTGAAAATCAAATGCAGCGTTAAAATAAATACAGAACTCAAAGTGGAAGTTACTCTAAGCGGAAGACAGATGGATCCTGCGGATCTTACTTGGATACTTCCGATCACGTGCCAAATCACAAGGTGGAACCAGTTGACGCAACTTTTGAGTGTGCTCGAGGGATCTTCCAAATGCTGAATATGTTATAGGTGTAAAAGTTTTCCATTTTAATAAATATATTATGTGGGCCATGGATAATTTTTATAATTTTCTTCATGAAGAAAATATTCAGATTCATTCGGCATGATTATTGATTATAATTATTTGACACCTTAAAATGGGAAGAAAAACAAAAAATCCAGTGTGTCCACTGAAAAAAATGGTCATATTCAATTTGGATGCAGGATGAACCGTTTAGCCAGAATATGAATAGTTTTGTTCCTGTTTTTTTCTCAGAGATGGTACGCTAGAGCCGTTGTCGGGCTACAGTCTTGAACAATATACTTGTTTCAATTGTACGCTCTATTAGTGCTGATATCACATGTTAGGTTATGTCGGGTAATTGGATCCAACGGAATTTTCCCATCAAGATACAATAAGGGCTTTTGAAATTCTATTGTTTTTATTGAGGAGTGTTGATATAAAGTAATTTAAGGATACACGTTCTGACCGTTTCTACATTGACGTCACACCAATGGGGCGTATTGTCTAACAACTAGTACGAGCAGGATGTCACAGGCGTGCTGTATCGACACCTTACAAAATAAAAAAGAAAGCAACAAAATCTATCTGTTCCCGAGATAAGTTTGTCACAGAACGACAGACATACCAATGGCTGAAAATATGTTTCTTGGACTTGGTAGGGGGAACCTACAACATAAACATCTGTTGAAAACCGGACACCCACAATCTTACGCGATTCCAATATACCGCCTGGGGTAGCAGAATAAAAGTTTTAGATGAGATCTCTACTTGTAACTTTCCTACCGCTACCCTGAGTAGTAAGCAAAGATTAGGTGTTTCTAATCTTTGTAGTAAGTATGTAAGGAAAGTATTTTCGGTCTCCGTTTTCTAACAGATGTTAGGTTCTCATGAGCCCCAAAAACATATTTTCAAGCAGTGGTCTGCTCGTTTGTCTGTCTTTTTCCAGATTATTTCTGCAGATGGGCCGATTTTGTTGCTGTATTTTTTGTTTATTATAAGTAAAGAGTAAGTCTAAGGAAAAGTAGGAAAAATATAAATTGTCACTCGACCTGATCAGACGAATTTTATATTCGATGAAAGTCGTGTGAGTGAAGACAGCAGATTTTTTATTTACAATTCTAATTTTGAAGTGTTGCAGTTGTGATAAAAAAGAAGAAGACCAATAGAATTAACATTTTTTTACTGCACCAACTAATTATTTTTTTGTAAAGAGTATTTATTTTACATTTTTTTCATTAGTTAGGAAAATTGTTGAACTTATTTATATTTTGTGATTTCAAAATATAGCAGGGAGAACTTTCCTGGTTCTGTATCACGGAAACTGTAAATTTGTTGCAAAAATTGTCCAAGATTGCAGGAAATGATCCTTTTGATCGACTTCCAAAAAAAGAGGAGGTATACAATTTGGTTGTATGTTTGCTTTTTTGTATTTTTTATGTATGGTTGCTCGTGCATTTTCCTTAGTAAATCTGATTTGATTTTGAGGATTTTTAGTTAATTTGAAAGAAAAGAGTTGGGAAATTTCAAAATCTCCTTCCTTCTGGAAACCTTCCCCGATGGGGGTGGAAGGGGCCATTTTTCTCAAAAATGGAAAATCTGAGATGGCAAAATTAAAAAAGTAATTATATGTTGCAACATTTAAATTGGACATTTTTTAATAAGTTACAGCAGTGATAGATAAAGTCTGGAATATGTGTATTTCCGCCGCGATGTTTGAGATCTCTGAATAATCACAATCAAGTATAAGCAAAGAATATACATGGGTAATAGGATAAAGATTATTTTCTTTGGTATTAGTGAGAGTTCTACGATTTTGATGACTAAAGTTACAATCAGAATTGTGAAATAAATATTTTTTATCAAAAAAACTGCAATTGTACAACTTCAAAGGTACCAGCACCTTTTCGTTTCATATTGAGATCTAGTATTAAGATTATACAACCTGCTGTGCAGGATGCTTGCCTTTTCAAATCTACATACTCGCACGCGCACACACAAACACTCGTATACACCATCACACATCCTCCCAACACACATGCATTTCGAAAGTTCCACGAAAATCTATCTATATAGGTCAGGGAGTTATATGTACGGAACCCTCCATCAAGAAGTCCCGCCCGCAGGTCCATCCTATTTCAAAACCTCCCAACCCATATATCGAAATATTCAACTTGAAATCATGTCAGAAAAAAACGAAAATATGTATAATTATTCGCGGAATATTATAACTTATTATACGAATACAAAAGAAATAAGCAACTATTTACTAATCAAAAATTAAATGCTTCTCCCCCATTAAAAATAAATGTTTTAGTTAACATTGAGAAAATGAATCGTCGCCCAGCGGGCCATCTAACATTAGTTCTGGTCGTAACTGATATTAAAAAAAATATCATATAAAAAACTGGACCGACTTTTGTTAAAAATACAATATAATACTGATTCTATTGGTTACTGGTAATTATATATTTTGAAATTGTGCTCTTCTGGGTATATAGAAGACTCTTCGCACCAACTTCAAAAATACCAGCACCAATAGACTTAGCATTATGTTGTATTTATCTGCCCCTTAAATAATAAAAGTCTCTTCTTTAAATTTGGTCTTCTCAGATTTCGAATTTTTGAAGAAAATTGTCCCCATCTTCTTTGCGTTTTTGGAAGGAAGGGAAAGGAAGGACATGTTAAATTTGTTTTTTTTTCGATATAACCAATTCTCGGCAATTCTCTTTCAAATGCACGAAAGGATATAAAAAAAGAAAAAGGTAAACAATCGAATTGTATACCTCCTCCGTTTGGAAGTCGTTCAAAAGCAGAGTGACCTAGATGGAAACGACAAATGGAACAATCAAATTTTCAAAGAGATCTAAATTGTCTTTTGTTACATTGGAGCAAATTTATCTAACATTAAGAGATTTATCAATCCTTATTTCAAAATCTGTGATACTTCCAATTTCAACCTTCTAAATAAGGTACAATGTCGATGTCGAAGCTAATGGGTCCCAATATTATAAAGCAAAACTTCATTAATCCATACCTAACAATTTGTTTATTTATTCTTAATTTTTATTATTATGAAATTACTTATTCTTAAAATAAACTGCTTGTTTTTTTCGATATTATATTGAAAAATAATAATAATTCAATTTTTTGCGTGAAGGAACAGAGTTAATAAGTGACCCCAACGCGAACAAAATAAAATAAACGAATTCTGACACTGGGGGTTTAGTTAATTCTTGGGGAGCAAATGAAAAGAAAAATCTTCTCTTCAAGTACATCTGGATTATCAAATAAAAGGGCTCGTTATGATTATCCAAAAATATTTTTCACCCTAAATTGGCCGGACCTTATCAGTTGGTGCACTGAAAAATACAAAATAATAGGTAATAATTTTACTGATGCTGGTACTTTTGAAGTTGTGCAATAAATGTAGTTAGATAGAAGACTTTTGACACCAAGTTCAAAAGTATCATCACCAATAGAATAAATATTATTTTGTACTTTTGTGCACCAACTAATAAAGTCGGTCCAATTGTTGGTAATAATATGTATTTCACACTTTTGAGTGTTACATTAGTCATGAAAATCATTGAACGGTTACTAATACCAAAGAAAATACCCATCTATATTCTTGGCTTGTATATTATGTTCTTATTCAGAGATTTCAAAATATCGGGGCGATAGTACACATATTTCAGACTTTCCCACTGTTGTAACTTGAAAACCGTAGCTTTTTTGAAAAACGTCCATATATAATCTCTTCTTTAAACTGACCTCATATTTTCAATTTTCACAAAAAAAACCCTCTCCACATAGCGGACTTACACATATTTCAGTATTTACCATTGCTGTAACTCGAAAACCGGTAATGAAAAAATATTCCATTTAAACATTTACAGATATGATCTAATCTTTAACTATGAAAAAAATAAATTGCCCCTTTCCCCCCTTTAGGGATGGTTTTTGGAGAGAAGGAGAGTTCGGATTTGAGTTTTTGTAAATATAAGACCATTCCTCAACTGTCCTCTTTCAAATGAATAAAAACTCATCAAAATCACAGTACATTTACTATAATACAACGCTCACACAAACCAACAAAAAGCCAAAAAGTCGAATTGTAGGTATTCCTTGTCCGTTTGGGAAGTCGGGCAAAAATGGGGGGGGGTGCGGATAAAAAAAAATAATTGCGGTACCTACAGTAAAGTAGTTAATAGGTATAATCGCATGTCATTCGAATAATTTAAATATTTGCAACTTCGATGCCAACTTCACAAAACTTCTTTACGGCGCTATGGTTGTGTTATAATAAAAAAAAATAGTTTCTTACGAAAGCATGAATTCAATATAAGTAAATAAGCTTGTTTTCGTCAGTAATCTTATTTATATTTTCCAGTTTCCTCATGAAATATATATGTAAATATTTTTTAGATGAAAAAACACCTACTTAAAAACATCAAAACATACGTCAGCGACAGAATATGTATTTATTAATATTAGCTTAGAGATTTCTGTATGTAAATCAGCTAAATACGAACAAAATTGGAGACATGTCTTGACATATTTTATGATTATTATATCATTAGGAATAAACAATATTAAATCAGATTTAAAGTGTTTTTTCACAGCATTTGCCTGTGGATAGATAGAAAAAATCTTTGAACCTATCAAAGAATGTTACTACTCTGCATGTTTTTATCGAAATAAAAGGGTTTCTACAGCAACCTCAGCTATATTCAAATGATGGTATGCAATAAAAAAATAACTTAAGTTCTACTAACCGTCATTCACTGTGCCAACCTAATTGGAGTTTTCAGCGATATTCTATAAGTGAGCGAAACACGTGTCGGGTTATTAGGCTTAAAATGTAGGTGGGAAGTGGCAAACCATTAATATTAATGGATTCAAGAATAACGGAGTTCTCAGAATATTGTTAAATAATTACTGGTATTATTGTTACTCATTGATAAAGATATTGGTTTTCTATAAAAAAAAAATCCATTACAACCCAGTGCACGGTTTAAAAGTAAAACTTCTCTACCAATTCTATAAGGAAGAGTGACAAAAAGTCGTAAGAATAAGGTGTGAAACATAAATTTTAATGCCTTTTCAATTTGTCTTAACTAAAATATGAAACAATCCTTACTCATTTCTAGAATGAATTTCTCACCAAGAAATATATAAGCAGTGGCAAGAACTCATACAATGCAAAATTCACGTTGAAGTCATCACCAAGAATTAGTGGCATTTTATCATCACCGTTACCAAGAGTAGCAGCACCTTTATGATCGTATACATATTCGAAATGAAGTGTTCGCATAGTGGGTTTAAAATTGAGTTAGAAAAAGAGGTTATTGGGCCTGTCGACCAGTACAGTAGACAGATTCCCGTCGAAGATGTCAAATATTGATCTGAAACAGCTTTAGAATAATTTCCTTTCCATGTCTTTCGAACGACAGATTTAATGTTTACACCATAATATTGGATGACTGTATGACTAGGTCGATTCTTAATCGTTGGAAACCTAAGCGATATTAAATATCTACAGCATCACCAAAATAATCGAATTAAAGGAGAAAATTGTAACAAAATTGCGACAGATCTACACAGATCCATTCGACTAATAACTGTTTTTGGTTATTATTTGACAAAACGATAAGGTTTGTTTGACCATTCATTTAATTAGATTTGTAATGTTTACTGTTTTAAGAGTTTAGAATTTAATTTTCTTATTTTAGGTCTTAGAAGTTGACATTATGCTTTTTAATTTGTAGAATTTCATTAATTTTCCACGCTGTTATGGCAAAAATAAACAGAATACTTCAGAGAAACCATTATTTTTTACATTTATTATATCAAATAATTTATATCATCTAATAAAAGGAATTGAACAAAATCTAATCCCTGATGATTTAGAAGTAGACAGAGATTCATACTAATCACAGATGTGCAAAATTATGTAATGCCTCCTTACTCGCTCGGAAAACAATTAATGGAAGGGGGATTATTCTAAATTTATTTCAGTTGAATTCTAGACATCCTCGCAGAAAATCACTCAATCCAATTTTTCGAAAATTGCACTCTTAATCTGTATAAGTGACGAACGATTTGTGAAATAAAAAAAGATATCCTCGTGTTTTTACTTCAGAGAACAATATATAGATCCATGTGATGACAATATTTGTTTTCCTATTTGATAAGTTGAATTCAGCAATGCAAGTATCACCAATTTCTCCTACGTTGATTGCCAATAAATTGGACTCATATAAAAACACTCCAGTTTTATAGGAGTCAAGGTCCATTATTTTTTTTATTCAAATACATGCTGCAAATTATGAACTGTATGACTATATTTTATTGTGTATTGTCAATTTGTCAATATTGACAATTTATTGTAAAAATCAATACCGGACTTCGAACCTTTAATATCTCTTATCCCGTTTCGTTATTATCTACTTATTCGATTTTTTTTAAATTTCTTGGTTGTTATCATCTTCAATATAAAACATAAGCAGTAAAGGTTAAGATCGTATACTCGTGTTGTTTTTAGCATTTTTCAGTGGAAAATGATACTAAACCATTGTGAAATGAGTACCTACTGACAATAATACTGTTGGGTATAACTATGTTTACTAATATTGCTGATAAATAAATGTACTTATAATTAGGACAAGGGTGAGCAGATGTATACGATGTTGATATGCCGTATATCAAATCAGCATAAGCCAGCAACACCGCACTTGTAATATTTTCGAGATTTTATGTTCAAAACTTAAATTTTAAATATTATTCACACATTCGCTCTTACTAAGATTAATTTTGCGCAAAAGTTTTATCTATCTCTGCTACCTAACTCCTATCAAATGGTTTATCTTTCTCGCATCCAAAGAGATTCAGAAATCGTGACAGTGTCGTGACGCAACCTTGAAAAATCGTAGACGTCACCTCTGAACTAGTCTTACGGAATTGATATTTACATATGTCACATGTCACAGGTTTTGAATGAACTGAAACAAGATGGCGCAAGACGTTTACCCCAGATACAGTGACCTTAACCACGTTTTTCAGAAAATAAACTTAATTTAAATGTATTCTACCATTCATTTTAGCTTATTTGGTTATGGTTTCTACATACTTTTAATATACATAACGGTCTTTAGG
Organism: Crioceris asparagi; assembly: GCA_958507055.1. Classification (NCBI taxonomy): domain Eukaryota; kingdom Metazoa; phylum Arthropoda; class Insecta; order Coleoptera; family Chrysomelidae; genus Crioceris; species Crioceris asparagi. Next base: position 33,986,920 of record OY293832.1, on the reverse strand, counting down.
TATGGAATAAATTCATTTTTAGCATTACTTTACAGGGTGATTCATAAAAGGTTCGCAGGACTTTAAGAGAAGATAATTTGTCCGAAAACATGTTTGTTTTTTTCTATAATCATGGGATCGCACCCTTTTCGAGATACGGGGGGTCAAGGTTGAGAAAAAAAATCGTTTTTTCTGAATATCTTTACAACTGTTAGAGGTACAGCGCTAATCCATTGCACACATTTTAAACTCATAACTACCCTTATTTTGAGGTGAAGACATTTTTTTAAAGTCAGTTTTAAGGTATATTTTGTATTAAAACCCCACTAACTTCTTCGCCACTGGTCGTTTTGTACTCTTGCTCTATTGCTCTAATGTGATCCGTTTTCGAGAAAAAGGTCATTTTATGATCAAAAATATAAAAGAAGAAATTACCAAAAATATATTTTATGAACACAAAATATTTTAGCAAAATAAAATAAAAAATGTATGTTTTTGATCATAAAATAAACTTTTCCTCGAAAACGGATCACTTAGGACCAATACAGCAAGAGTACTTTTTTTTTGCTTATAAAACATTGGCGGTTCTGAAAAATAAAAAAAAAACTTATTTTATATACCCTACAGTTCCAAAGATATTCTCAAAAAATGATTTTTGTTTCCCAACTTTGATCTCCTGTCTCTCGAAAACGGTGCGTTTGCAGACCCATGTTTAAAGAAACTTTTTTTCATATTTTTAGACAAACTATCTTCCCCTAAAGTCCTACGTACCTTTTATGAGTCACCCTGTATATTTGCTTCAAAAAACCTGAAACAGGTGTATTTCTATTCTCAATTTAACAATTGAATGTATAAAAATATTACCCCCTTCTTTTACCCTGACTGAATTATGAGCACCTCCCAAAAATTTAAATGAAAATGGGGATGGTGTCGCACCTTGTTTAAAAGAGATTTTCATTCTCTTTATAGCAATACTAAGTTTTTCAAATTTGGTGCAATCATAACTGGGAAAATTTATTTTGAAAATGTAAAATTTTGATACTTCAAGTAGAATGAAGGCAATAAAGTCACATAATGTAAGTATTTTTCAGTTTATTTTACAAATAAATTAAATGTTCAAAATGACCGCCATTTACTTCTTGACAATGAGCAAGGCAACCTTGGAATTCTCGTACAACATTTTGTAGGACCTCAGGGGTTATGTTATTAATTCCTTCCGTTATCTTAACTTTGAAATCTGCAATATTGTCCGGTCTATTGAAATATAATTTTAATTTGAAATAACCCCATAAAAAGTAATCGAGAGTAGTCAAATGGAGGGATCTATGCGGCCATTTAATCGTTCCACGTCTTCCAATCCACCTATTGGGAAAAACTTCATTCAAATAATCTCTAACAATACGTGTGTACTGTGGTGGAGCTCCATCTTGTTGGTACCAAATTGATCTATCTATTGCATTTTTATCATTAACATCAGGAAAAAGTATTTTTAATGCTGGAGCTAAAAAGTTCATCAAAAATCTGGATCATCTTCATTTAACTCCTGAACCAACTGAACTTTAAAAGGATTGTATTAAGGAGATTCAATAATTGTCGATTTCAACAGGTTTCTTAATATCTTTATTGAGGGATTGAAAGGATGTTATTTTTCTCTATGTAAAGCTCTCAATATCGATGATTTATTTGCATCATTGTCGGCGGCAAGTTGTCAACTTATCATAGGCGGATTTTCCTCAATCGCTTACAGAACATCTAACTTTTATTCCTCATCCAATTTAACATTTCGACCTGGTTTTTGAATAGGTATGTTCAGTTTCACGAAATTTTGTTTCTATTTTGCTGACTATAGATTGTGGGATTAAAATGTCTAATATTTGAGTTTTAAATAAATAAACCATAGTCAAATGAAATAAACACACAAACATTTTTCAATTCACCGACGTTTTGTCAGCAACTTACGAATAATAATAGCACACAGCAAATCGAAGACTGGAATCAACTCGAAGCTTCGAAACCTTTCTAGTTTAGATATATAAATGCCCGCGCCAATCACAGACAGTCAGTCAGACAGTTGAATGTGTTCATACACTAGTGCATAGAACAGCGAATACAAATAGAGCGCTAAGTAATGCTGTTAATATAAATGTGTATGTAGTTATATAATTATTACTGTAAATAAATAAGTGAAAATAAATCGAATCCAGTTTTAATTAGAATTCCCTTTACAATAATAATAATAAAGTCTTTATTCTACTGATCATGGAATAACATAATGAAATGGCGAAGCGTCAGTATTAACTGCTTTTCATCTGGACCAAGGAAGAAAAAGATGCAATTATATGAAATAAAAAGAAATTAAACAATAATGAAATATGAAATAAACAACAAAATATGGAATGAAAATGTACTCATAATGTTATTTCTCAAAAATACTAACGTTAGTTACTAGTTACTAATGTTCACGCTATTTACAGCTTCGGTTATTTGGGTATTGGAGACTGACTGGACAGATAGATGGATATTTTGCGACCATCCAATTTCTTCATTTCGAAGGCTAATATCTTGCAGATCTGACATCTAAGCCACTATATTCTAGTTTCCTTTTCCCTGGAATTTCCCTGGAAAAATCATTCTTAGTATTGAATAATCTTTTTACGAAAAAATATTAGTTACTCCTTAAGGAGGGAGTAATTTATGAAGGTGGTCCAGCAGACGATGTTTTGTCTTCTATATTTGAAGTTGTTTTTCTAAAACCAGAGTCAATATTTATAAATAATAATAAGTAATATTTATAAATTTAATCTTATGAAAATTGACCCTGATGATATGACAGCAAGCCGACGCCAACATACCAATCGAAAATTGCACGTGCGCGTACTTCTGGAGACTCAGAAAGCTGAGCTTGAACGAACTTCTTGGGTATTTGGAGATTCGGTGATTTTGACGTTTCTCGCTATGTTCACGTGACCATTTCAGCCAATGACGTAAATCTCCAAATACCCGAATTCCCAAATCTCCAGCGCACAAAAGGTACCTTTAATATGTACATAATTTTTCATTAAATACCTTTCTCGAAACCCAGAAACATGGCCATTTTACTGTTTTACATATTCACCTACATAGTAGAAATAAGTTGACCTTTCACTTTCTTCTTGAAATTTCTGATGGTATAGTTGGTGAACTCTGGAGGAATTACTAGCAAACGCCTATTCCTTGTCATTTATATTTTCAAAGCATTTCAGTTTATTCAACAAGTACGAAGACTTCTGGGTAATTATGAATAAGTGTTAGGAAATAAAGATTGCGAAATGATTGGCTAATTGCATCAAACTTACGAGTATTGAATGAGAACATCATACATGAACTTTGTATCCTTTGCAACCGCATTTGATCTTGTTTCAGGAGCGCAGGGCCATATATGCAATCACAGTATGAGAGCTTAGAAATGCTCAGCGATTCTTGTAAATGAAGTTTAAGATTTTCACCATGAATATTTCTTTATCAGTATAAACTCCTAAGTTATTGTGTATCATATCGCTATCTAGCCATACTCCTAATTTTTTTCATTCCTCAACAACTGGTAGTACATCACCTGATATATTTCTCTCACAAAAGCTAGTTTTTGGGACCAAAAATCAATAGTTTTGAGTTACTAGCAATTTTTGGTTCTGTGCGATTGATAGGTACATTATACAATAGCGCAAGATCTTCATTGTTATGATCCATGGCAACTTTAACGTTCTCCATTTGGAAACTAAGGTATAGCTGTGTGTCATCCGCGTATTGATGTATCTGACAAAATTTGATAAGGTCAGTGAAGTCTGAGATATAAATTGAAAAAAAAAAGTGGGCCGAGAGTGGAGCCCCGTGGTACCCCAAGTTTTCGCGGTTGTACTACAGATATCTGGTCATCAACAACAACATACTGCGATCGTGTCCTCAGATACTTATTAATCAGTTCCACATATCTAGGTCCGAAATCAAAATATTTAAGTTTTTGTTAGAATATAGATGGGTACTGACTGTCGAAAGCCTTGCTGTAGTCTAATAACACTAAACTGGTTACTTCGTTTTTATCAGTGCTGATCAGAATACCATCGGTCTATCGTTGATGTAGGCCAGGGCCGTAGTAGTGCTGTGTTGCTTTCGGAATTCAGACTGTGAAGCAGGTATTATGGTGTTTGTGAAAACGTAATCTAAAACTTGCATAGCATTATCAGAATACTGATGGACCCTAAATCCGAGTATCATGAAGCGTTTGCAACTTTGGTTATTGGGTGCACCATCGCGCAATTCCACGGATCCGGAAACGAACCTGATATTGCATTAAATACTCAATCATAATAATAATAATAATAATAATAATCTTTATTTAACTACGTTTTGTGAAATTACAATTGTAGCAAGTCAACAGATTAAAATAACTAATAGATTATACAATTAAAATTTAATACTAGAATGGTGTGTAGACTACTTATAAACTAACAAACTAGGACTTACAGTTTCTAAGTACTCGGAACGTGAATAAAAGGCATATTTGAGCAATAATTTCTTACAAACATTTTTAAAATTTTTAAGTTCAAGGTCTTTAACAGCCTGAGGAAGAACATTAAACAGCTCGATATCCAGTGAGTTTTTTGAGCACACTTTATATTTAAACCTTTTTCTTCTAATTAGGTTTGCCGATCTGGTGCCATACCGATGGTAGTCTGAGTTTAGCTTTAGACTGTCTTTAATTCCATGAATTTCTATCAGTTGATGCCAAATATACATGGCTGGTACTGTTAGAATTTTAAAATTGATAAAATAAGGCCTGCAATGATCGCGATGACCAATCCCGGCGATTGTTCGAACAGCTTTTTTCTGTAATCGAAAAATTGTAATGGCGTTGGAACAGTTTCCCCAGAGAACAATACCATAGGATAGATGTGCGTGAAACAAGGAGTGATAGGCATTAAGTACTGATGTATGGTGTAATAAGGGTTTTAATCGCCTTATGAGGAAAAGTGAAGAAGATAACTTATTTTTTAGCATCTCAATATGTGGAGTCCAGCTGAGATTTTCATCTAGTATTAGACCTAGAACTTTAGCGCTCTTTCCTTCTATAATTTTCCTGTCAGTTGAAAACAACAATTTCTGTGTTTTGTCTGCATTCAGCTTTAAACAGTTTTGGGAGAACCAGAGCTCCATCCTTTGAGCCATCAGATTACAAGTATTTCTAAGACCATCAATATCCTGATCACTACAAAGAATGGACGTATCATCTGCAAAACAGACACACTGACCTGGCGACAAAAATGAAAACAGATCATTAATATAAATTATAAATAGTAGTGGTCCTAAGACGGAGCCTTGAGGAACGCCACTTTCTAATACATGAAAAACAGAGCTTTTTCCGTTCATCGAGACACACTGCTCCCTAAGAGATAAGTAAGACTTGATTAATTGTAATGTGTTACCCCGCACACCATAACGATACAGCTTCTCTAAAAGAACTTTATGTGGAATACAGTCGAAGGCTTTACTCAAGTCACATAACATCAGACCAACATAATTTCCTTTCTCAAGGCCGTCGACTATATTCTGTACAATAGAACCTAGCGCTTGAATTGTGGATCGTCCCTCTCGAAAGCCAAACTGAGAGTCGCTTAAGAGATTATTTGAATCAAAATAGCTGCATAGTTTGTCTTTAATTATAGCTTCAAATACTTTACCAAAAATAGGAACAATAGATATAGGCCGGTAGTTTTCGACTAAGTCCCTATCTCCTTTTTTAAAGCTTGGCACCACTTTAGATACTTTGAATTAATTTGGAAAAATGCCCTTCTCATAACAATTATTGAAAAGATATGTTAACGGCTTAACCATAGCATCTGTTACGTGTTTTAAGAGTATGCTATTTACATTATACACATCCTCTGCAGCTGATTTTTTAAGAGCGTCCATAGCCTTCCTAACGTCTAATTCATGAATAGGCAAAAAGGCGAAAGATTTGGAAACCATCGGAATGTTTCGCACAAGATCATTTTGCAGGTCAGAATTTATCGATATATGTTTAATTAATTCCGAAGCAATCGATACGAAATAGTTGTTGAAATCGTCTGGTGTTAAATAAGGGGACGTACTAGTCGCATGGGATTTATTACGTTCGAAATTTATTAATTTCCAGGCACTTTTAGATCTGTTAGTAGCATTTTCTACATAGTTACCAAATGCCACACTTTTTGCCTATATATGTAAGTTAACCAGTTCGAACATCTATTTTGATATATTGTCGCAACGTAAAGCCTCAGATTTAAATGAATTTAAACATTCTGCGACTTCATATTCTGTAGTTGGTGAAAATTCACGTCCTATGGGGTAATGGTGTATTTATCCAACAACCGACACTGTGCCACAGTTGTATCTATACCTACTGGGTAAGGAAATGAAATGAGAGTTAATATCATGAGCATTTTTTCATTCCGGAGTTTTTCTTAGCTATGATTTTCAGAGATCTTCCATGTTATTTTACTGTAGTTTTGGCGCAACGCGAAATCAAGAAAGGCCTTTTTTCTCTGAGAATCGCTGCGTTGAGATAGGTCCTGAATTCTTTATAACAATTCCAGTGGGCGGTAATTCGACTGTTTTTTAATATTTTGTAAGCTTTATATCTCAATTTTCTCATGTCTTTTATCGTGTCCATTAGCCAAGGACTAGGTTTTTTTGATACTGTAGTTTCTCGAACAGATATGTTGAAGATTGATAATAGACTTTCTGTGAGAAAAATCACCTTGTCATTGACTAATGTATAGATAGAATCCCAGTTAAAATTATTTATATGTACATAGAAAGTATGTTTATCAAACATTTTCCAATCACAGTATTTTATAAATTTGAAGGACTGTTTTGAAGTTTTTTTAGTATTTCACATGAAATAGCACAAATTAATGACTTCAAAAATAGGGATATTTGCAGTGGCGGAGGTAACTATGACATCAAGTAATGTTTGACTTGTATCTTTAATTCTGGATGGCTCTTGAACCAATTGGATTAGATCCTAAGACTCTAAAAACTATGATACATTTAGGTTATCTACTAGAAGGTCTATGTTCAGATCCCCAAGAATTATGAATTTATCACAATCGGGTAGATATTGGGAAACATTATTATCAAGACAGTCGAAAAAGTCTAGAAAGTTACCTCTTGGGGGTCTGTAAAGCGCGCCAGTGATGAAATATATTCCTTATTTTAATCCATAACTGTCCAGGCATTCCATTCGGTTATTTTCAATAAAGAAACGACTAACGTCGACATTTTCATATAGTCTTGTTCCAGAGCTTCCAAATACATCTATATTTTTAGACACAATATAATTCTCAAGAGCATCAAACCCTATAAAAATTGACCTCAAGCTCAGATGAGCGAACAACATAAATTTAACTATACAAGAACAAACATAAACACAAGTAACAAAATGAATAATATGAACAAAATATGAAACACATAGGCGGAGAAAAAAATAAAAATTAAAATTATATAGATGACATTAAAACATTAAAAATGAGAGTGTCTGCGAGAACAAAGTCACTAGAACATTTAGTATTTGTAGTTACCTACTTGTTTGAGCGTTGGCTTCTCTCGAAGGTAACCAGAGCACCAACTCAACGTCACTCTTTTCCTAGTTAGGGTCAAACAGCTACTAAATACCTGCAGAAACCCAGTAGAAGCGAGACTGTATGCAGACGAACTTGTCATATTCACAAAGCGAAAAAACATCGACTCAGTCCAGAGAAACTTACAGAAATCATTAGATCATCATCAGTAGCTGATAAAAATCTACTGGACTTTAATGTCCTTAACATTTATTTTGTTCCCTAGAAAAAACAACATGCTAACTCTAGAATTAAAACTTGACCAGTCTCTGCTGGAATATGTTGAAAACATTACAATTCTCGGGGTGATATTTCATAGAAAACTGATCTGGAATGCCCATATTCAAAAATTCAGGACATCCTGCCAAAACGCACTCAACCTGATGAGATCCCTAGCTAAATAAAATGGGGAGCAGACTATGTTTCTCTGATGAGAGTTTGCAACCCTTCGATACATCCGAAACTGGGCTATGGTTCTATAGTTTATTCCTCAGCTGAAAAATTAGTAGGTACTTCGAGAACTCGACACCCTGCATTCTGCACTAGCCCCTAGCCCCATTGCATGTATCTTCTCTGAATCTGGAATACCTTCATTATATTGCAGAAGGTAATATTTAAGTGTCAATTAAGCATCTGCTGTTGCCACGAATCAGCAAATTCCAGTATATCACAATGTTTTCTCAGACCGATTCAAACAGAAACATGATCAGAAAAAAATTATAGATCCTCCTTTCCATGAACGATTGAACTCCAAACATCCTTACCATAAACATACCATTATTTCACCTCCAACGCCAATTACATGGAATACCTACCACCAACTTGAACTCCTCAGTGAAATTTTAATTTTATCTTTAACAACCTTAAGGAAGGGACAATAAATAAATAAAAAACTTATCTTGTGTATGACAAGGAAAACGTGGTCCAAACGCGTTGAATGTTCTTAACCTGTATAATGGTTTGTCTGTCCTAGATTGGTGCTGCATGTATTGCTATCTCGGTTATTATAAGATCTACAAATTCGGGTATATGGGCAATGTTTCTCAAAATCCTATTACCATTTCAGAACTGCTAGTACATTTTATCATTTGTTTTTGGTTTTTGAATAAATAGCGAAAAACCAAAATGGTGTGTTTTTGACAGTCCCCCGTATCTCCATTATTTGAGAACATAGGGTATTATGGCCTAGACATTCTATGGGTACTTTTTTGACGTCTTGCCTATAAAATATAAAACAAAAGAATATCTCTTTCCGTTTTTGAGATAATCACTATAACTTTGTTTCTTCTTATGAACGCCATATTGAATTTTTATTATATTATTTTAGAGAAATTGTTCTATGTGGCCACCATTTTGATCATAACACAATTGACAACGATTCTACAAAGTGTTTATTGCCCATATTAATATGTTTCTATTTACTGCATCCATAGCGTTTCGACCCTTATTAAACTGAAACATTTTCAGGAGCTTCAAATGAATAAGTTTCGTTTTGGATGTGTCCCCATAAGAAGAAGTCAAGATGATTTATGTTAGGGGATCTAGCAGGCCACAAAATGTCGCCATTATTTGCAATTAATCTATTGAGAAAGTTTCTTTCCAAATAATTCTTTACGACGGCGGCATTATGAGCTGGACAACCATCGTGCATAAACCAAATTTGATCCAAGTTCCCCATAGCTACCCTCACAGCGGGCATTATTTGTTCTTGTGAGAGCTGATTAAATAATTTCATATTTAAATGTAAAGCTTATTTTAGAGTTACTTATTATACCGCACCAAACATTAAATCCAAATTTTGTTTGCAACCTTCTTTGTGTGTTGAGTTTTGAGTTTTCTGAAGCCCCATGATGGGTATTATGCCTGTTGAAAACTCCGCAGTTGGTAAATCGACTTTCTTCAGTCTATAATATGTACATGGAAAGATTGGCATTTTCTCACATATTTTGAATGTACCATTCAAAAAATTTCGCTCTTCGGGGAAATTAATTGACGATAAACCTTATACTACCGTAGGCTTGTATGGATTGTATTTTTAACGGCCAGTATTCGGTGAACGGATGATTTAGGGATATATCCGTTTCATTACAAACTGATATTGTGGGATTATTATTAGTGTATTATTGTAACACAGAATCAATCTCTCCTCATTTTCAACAGCATATTTAGGATTTCTGGGTTTTGCAAAACTTCCAGAATATACCAAATTTAGTACCAGATGTCTAAAATGTCTTGCCTTTGGTTGATGGTTCAGGAAATGTATTTTTATAAATTTCCGGAGCCGCCTTAGAAATTCTGTGGGCTACGAAGTAAGTTTCTATCATGTCAAATTTTTCTTCATTGGTACAATTAACAGCCATAGTTCAAAATAATAACAACGTAACGGAAAATAAATTAAATAAAAAAAATTAACACTAATTTGACAGTTCTAATACATATTGTTTGCTCGCCTATTAGAGCAAATTGAGTAGAGTAGCAACATTAATTCAAATTTTTTTGATATAATTATTTCGGCCTTATTTTGAAAGAAAATGTCAGGTTGTGATACATTTTTGGAAAGAGAATTAACAATGCTATTTATTGCAATGAAATCCGTTATGGCGTCCACATGAAAAAACTCAGTTATAGTAATTATCTCAAAAACGGAAAGAGATATTCTTTTGTTTTATTTTGTATAGCAAAGACCCTAAAAAAGCTCCGAGAATGTCTGAACCAAAATACCGTATGTTCTCAAATAATGGAGATACGGGGCATTGTCAAAAACTCACCATTTTGTTTTTTGCGATTTATTCAAAAACCAAAAACAATTGACAAAATATGGGGACTTTCCAATAACTGTGGCGCCAAGATTTAATGGTGTTTTCTAATAAAACACCCCAAAATAAGACGAAAATCAAGAATACCAATTTTCTCGTTTTCGTCTCCTTTTGGAGATATTGCCCCTTCTTTTCCCAACAAGCTTGCGAGATGTTGAAGCTAAAGTGTTGTTGGATTGGGAAAAAACGCGTTTAGAGGTACATAAAAATTTGTAATTACCAGTAAAATCACTGTAGACAACGTCTCAACGAAGCAATTTCTTCATAAATTGCCATTTTTAATTGAATATTACACTGTAAACACAGTTCACTTTTTGGTCAGCCGGCATATTGTAATTACTGAAATACTCTTATGGATGGAAACATGCGATTATAAATACCCTGTTGCCAATTACTTCATTTTAGAAGAAGAATTATCATTAAGTATTCTTGCTATAGTAGAATACGTTGAAGACAATAGAAAGAAGTATCTTTATATGAAATATAATTCAAATGAAATTTATTCGAACAAGGAAACTAAGGAATAAAATTAAATACAGATTTAGTATTTTGTGGTTGGCTAGGTTTTTGTTTTGGTGACAGGTTTGTTTCCTTAATATTTGCTAAATAACTACATTTTAAAGGCAACGGTGTACTATTTGTAACATAATTTTAAATCAATAATATGACATATGACAATATTAGCGGCTAGACAAGAGTCAACGAGTGCAAGGTGAAATTCACTTGTTTATAGTGATTAATGTGTATTTTTCAAGAAAATACTTCGCTGGGACGGTTTCTACAGTGTGATTTGTGGTAAGTGCGACTTCTTTTATACCTCTACATGCGTATTTTTCCTCATCAAATACCCCTTTTGCTTCAACTTATCGCAAGCTTGTTGGAATAAAAAGGGGCCAATATCTCCAAAAGGAGACGAAAACGAGAAAATTGGTATTCTTGATTTTCATCTTATTTTAGGGTGTTTTACCCGAAGACACCGTTAAATTTTGGCGCCACAGTTATCGGAAACGTGCCCAAAATATAATAGCAGTTCTGAAATGGTAATAGGATTCTGAGAAACATTGCATATTTAACCGATTTTGTAGCTCTTATAATAACCGAGATAGTAATAGATGCAGCACCAATCTGGTTCACCGAGTATATTGATTGATAATAATTAATACATTCAACTACATATATCTCGAATATAATCAGCCCCTATCAACAAACATTAGCAGTCTCCAATTAATTCGAAATGGTTCGTTGGAATATTTTACCCGACAAATTGAGTTATTTTATATTAATCACCGTCACATAAAATTTCACGATGCAGTTATGAGGGTACTTGTTGAACTAGCCCTCTCAGTCTATAAAACTGATATCGAATGAATGTGAGTTTACTACACTTACCAATGCCTTAATGTTAGTGTTAGATTATGAGAAAACGAGCAATGGATTGTATGTTTGTATCCACATAAGTGCGCAGTAAAATATTGGAACTGCTAGGAAGGGATGTGATCGATAATTTTGTAATATTCGTATGATTGAAATTATTTGGGAAGTTTTATTATATATTTCAACTCATAGAGATTTTAAAACGTTATTGTTTTTAATAATGAATAAAATTGGGGCAAATACGAGTAGAACTCATATCCTCCGAGTGTTCCGTACATTTATATTGCTATAAAACATTGCAAATAAATTCAAGAACTTTATGGCAGAAATGAGAAGGAGTTGTATCAACCCTGAATAAATACAAGGTGGGAGATTAGTGCATATTCGGACGATTACGGGGTTATTGTAAAGATTACGAGAAATTGTTTATTACTAACCCTAAAAAAAACTATAAATGGCATATTTGACATATTTTTTGACAGATTTTATTTGTTTGCATTCAGGTGACTACATTTTTGTAGTGAATCAGTTTCTTATCCTAATTTTATAACTTTAACCTCTTTCAACCCATTTATATTGAAAAGATAAATTACTAATTATAAAAAACACGCTCATCGATAATTATTTATTATTTACCTTAATATGAGTTTTTTGCTCTTTTGAAGTACACCAAAGAAAAAAATTTCAGCAAAATCGCAACGCAATAAATTTATATGAAAAATACGATTTTAAAATTGTATCTTCAGGATTAGAAACAAATAGTAGCCGAACTTACCAACCTTCTTATTATCTTAACTTTGCTTAAATCGGTTCATTTTAATTTCCGAAAGATATGAAAGAGTTTTGTGAAGACCTTTTAGGAACAAAGGATTCTATAAAATGAACAAAATTGTGGGAAAATTCATGCAAACTGATAATAATTAAAATACATCTATTAATAGAGGTTTGGTAATATTATACTATAAATAAATTAGATTAGAAAGGTCTGTTTTAGTTTTTTTTCTTCCTAATTACTTTCGCAATGTTTACGAAGCTATTCGTAATTTTATTAGCACAACAGTGGGTTCATGAACTTAAAAAATATGTGGCATTAGTAGGATTTTCCTATCCAAAATATGGTAATACTTGTAAACAATATGTTCATTACAACGGTTACGGCTCTGCTATATATCTTGAGACTAGTGGCGTCCCACGAGGATCAAATTTAGGCCCTCTATTATTTCTCATATTTATAGAAAATGATCTCTGTGACACACTGGATTGCAATAAGCTAATGTTTGCTGATGATCTTAAGCTATATGCTTCCGTTACTAGTTTAGAAGATTGTGATATTTTACAAGATCAAGTAAATCGTTTACAGAATTGGTGTATTAAAAATGAACTATAGTTAAGGTAGTTATCGCAACATAGTCAGTGACAAACGTATGAGGTTCTATGCGTCAACATTTTTGGAAAATATTTCAATATTTATATATTTATTTTATAAGAACATCTTCAATAGAGAGTACGACAATATTTTTAATGTTTTATTTCTTGTACTTACCTACTTTTTATGTTTTCAAAAATAACATGTCAAAAACTTTTGACTATTTACAATTCGTTTTTCACACTAAGGTTGATATATTTTTCATTAGAGACGGAATATGGCAACGTAGAACTATTGTCGAATTCCTGACACAAGCAACTTTAGTTACTGAGCTTTCATTGGAGCATTTAAATTTTAAATTTGAATCATATGATGTTTAGTCAATTGCTGTCAAAAGGTAGATTTATTAAAAAAGGGAATGCTAGAGAAGCTACAAAATTTTAGTATACCTAAGGCGAGAAAATAAATCCAAGCAGAAAATGATGATTTTATAAAAAAATATTTGTTTCTTTGTATCATCAAAATGTCTTCCGAAAGAAAGATTTCTTAAGGAATGATGTGAGGAAACATTATTACCAGATTTAATGGTTTTAAAAGAAGCTTATAAAAATGATAATCCTGGCAAATTAATATCGAGGCAAACGTCACCTAATAATACTACAATGACGAAGAACAGAAGATGTATAAGTATTACCACAGCTTATTCAAGCTGTGGTAATATTCAGCACTTCTTTGAAGAATATATTCCAGGAAAATCGTAAATATTCGCAATATTTAGTTTTGGGTATTCTGTTGTTAACTACATGACTTTTATTTTCAAACCTTCGTAGATGTACAATAAATGTGAATAAAATCGTCACAAAAAGTCACAGGTCTGTGCTACTATGAATAATTTTATTGTTTATGATTTTATATTGATAAATTGTTTGTTCTTGTAAATTTCACATAATAGAAAATTTACTTGAATCAATGTGTTATTTTTTTCGTTTCATATACATCCTGTGTAACTATCTAGTAAAGATTAGCGCTGTGGCCAAATATCACCAAAATCATAAGTGCATAATACGAAATTTTCGGAGATACTGCACTTCAAAAACTTATATTAAAAAACGGAACGATGAATCGCTTTGAATTTTTATCCACATTTTTAACAAGGTTTATTTTATAATATAATAGTTTTTCATTGACATCTTTCGGGAAGTTTAAGCGAAAAAAAATGTACACAAAATGCAATGCTCTAACTTTTACTCGAAAAATGAATACCTTCCATTATCCATATAAAATAAATAAACTGAGTCTAAGACATTCACGATTAGATCTGGGCGTCACCACTGATCATCATCTTACATTCAACCAACACATTAATGAAATTGTCATAATATCAGCTTATAGTACAAACATCATACGCGCGAATGCATGCTGCACTTTCCCTCATGGCTGTGAAAAATTTATAAGTGGTAAGTCAATACGTCAGTCCATGGTAAAAGTGGTGGAAATACTTAAAACAAGACAATATACGGCAGTGCATATGTCCAATATGCAATATTTTTCAAACTCTACTATTTTTGAAATCCTCAATGACCACGTTTTTGATCAACCTCCCTTAGATAATAATTTATTTTTGTTAATAAAGATAATTGGGGCAAAATATGTAGATATAGGTTTTCATTTTATTGCAATAAATGTTATAGATATATCTGAAATTAGGAGGCAGTTTTAAAATAAGTTAGTTTTGTTTAAAGGGCATTATTAAGTATTTTAAAGGACATTAATGTGTTGATTATGTCGTACAATGTGTGAATTTCTTTTTTGCGGATTTAAGTACTAATTAATTTTATAAGCATCGTGTATAAAATGTATATTATAAGATTGTAGGTACTCTAAATGATGATTCAATAAACGCTGTGACTTTTTTGTGACTTTTCTTCCTTATAGCAAGCAAAAAATCAGAACATCAGCCAAACTGATGATTTTTTTGCAAATTCCCTTTGTTACCGTGCGCACCGGTGTTCATAGTTGTCTAGTTAGGTCTAAATTAGAATATGGATCAATAATGTGGAATCCTATTCACAAACACTACATCGATATTATTAATAAAATTCAGAAGAGATTCTTAAAATATCTCTGCTTGAAGGTTGACAGAATATATCCCCAATGAGGGTGTAACTGTCGACTTACTGCACACATTTAATTTTATATCTCGTGAAAAACGCAGAATTCAAGCCTTTGTACTCTGTACCAAGAAGACTGGAAACAGGAGATTAAACTCGCCCTAAAAATAGAGTAAAATTGCATACGCATATCTTTTGTGAATGCGTATTTGCGCACAATGCACAAGCGGCTCTTGCTTAAAAAGACAGCAGATCATGATTACAAAGATAAATAAAGACAACATATATTTAAGGTAATTGTCAAGATGTTCGTCGTACCCGAGGCCACGCTATGATATGCAACTTCTGTAATCTCATGTGCGGCTACGTAGAGAAGCATAGGAAGTTTACTCTCCTTGTTTCCAGTCTTCTTGCTCTGCACTAGTTCTACATAAACTTTTTACTGGTAAAGTTGACTGTCCTGACTTTTTGAGTCAAATAGATCTCTATGTTCCAAGATTTACAATTAGATTTAATAGCACCTTTAGTTGTAAAAGGAATCAAACTAATTTGATGATAATATTCCCAATAAATTTAAGATGTAGAAATGCTAATAATTTAAGAGATGTTTGTGATAGTTTTTGCTGCAGTACCAGTGAAATTAAAATCAAATCTCGAGCACATCTTTAGTTGCTTTATGAAAAATATACATTCCCTTTTTTTCTCTTTTTCTTTTCTCCTTGCTTTAGGAACTAGATATTGTAACATTTAACCCTGTGCTAAACGTTGTGGGCTGAGTTCACTTGCGTAAAACTCAAAAGTTCGCAGATTGCTTCCAATAACGTTTATTTCGAACACTCTGTACAAGACCTTCTATGGTAGTACAACTATCACCACATGTCACCACATCTAAACTGCACATAATTCTATATACCTATAATTTGATTATTGAATTTTTTTGTGAAGCTCAGTGTGGGGATTGCGAGTTTAGTACGCATGCGCGAAAGGGGAAGTGGCTTGGAGTCACATCATATGGTATCCATGGCAACATCACAGCTGACCAATGGCACAGCTTACCAAATAAGCTGTGCCAATGGTAAGCTTGGTAACATAATGATATGTCCCTCCTCTTAGCCAAAAAATTTCATGACGCATGCGCATATCGCCAGCTATCCCCAGGTCTTTCGCTTCATTTTTGCATATTTTTTCCACAATGCTAGTGGTATATAAGTTTAAGTATATGCTAAACTGTCACTGTCTCTACCGACTGAACTACTATTAACATCTGATTCCACAGACTGACTGTTATCAACTGACTTTATAAGACCGACTTTGACCCGTGATCGACACGGCTTTATATATCTGAAGCTTGACATGACATTCATCCAGAATGTTCTATGATTATCTAGACGCACATAATAATGTTCTAGAGGCTTGTCAAACTGACAATAGTGTGACAAACTGTACCTCACATATAGTTTCTGGAAGGATCAAGAATAGATCTACTAATTATAGAAGTAATTAATGAACTGTAGATGAAACAACTATAGTAAGCAAGCTAGTAGAAATAAATAGAGACTAAACAAATATTAACCGTAAGTACATGACTACCTATCCACGTTACAGTATTTATAATGATTATTTTATATTATTAAATAGTTTTTATTACTTTCGGTTCTTGTATCAATGGACTCCGCAGCGATTTCTCAGGCCCCATACGGTCTAGAGACTTGAAATTTCGAATTCGTACTTAGATCGCAGACATCTCGCCGCCTGTTAAGTTCCAAGTGTGATCCAATATTGGTAATTATAATTATCTCATTCAATCTCATTCAACCAAGATCATTATTTTGTCGACATGGAACGACAATGGGATCCATCACTGGAATTACGCACGAGCATGGAGCGTATATATACGTCTCGTTCTCTGGTATATAGGTACTTTCTTGAAGATCGTCTATGGTTATGTCGCAATTGTCAGACGTCAGACGTTATTGTTAATTTAAAGTTTAATTTTGTGTTGTGGTAGACAAACAGTAAATTGTTATGGAATTGCTGTTGCTGGCAAACACATATACATAAGTATAGTTAAAATCGAGAAAAGGATAGCAATAGTAGGTACTCATCGGTACGGTTTAAATCTTAAATGCCCAATAAAAACTATTTTTAATTTTTTTCAAAAATTTCACTTGTATTTCGTTTATCTTTGTTAGAACACGTATATTTTTTATAACTTATGTTGATTTTGCTCTGTAAATGGTTTTTTGTAGTCTTGGGCAATAAACGTTATTATTATTATTATTATTATGTAATAATCCAATAAATATTGATTGAGTTTCCAAACGGAGGAGGATTTTGATGATTTTTTTTCATTTGAAATGGTCCATATTCGAAAAAAATAAAATCCAACATTTCGTTCCCCCAAAAAATTGGCCCAAATAAGGGCAATTTTCCTCGAATCAATTTGATCAAATCAAAAATTTGGGATGGCAAAATTAAACAAGATACAAAACGCGGCAACATGTTTAAAAAAAAATCCGTTCCGTTTCCGCATTACAGCAATAGAAATTTCTGAAATATTTTGGTCAACTGCTATGTATTGATAGGTATCTCTAAATATAAGCGTTCAACAATTTTGATGACTGGTGATACCCTAAAATAATAATTATAATAATTTTATTCACCAGAAAGTTTACAGGTAGGTACGTACATATCATCATGTAGCCCTGCACAGGGAAATAGAATTCCCGCAGCGCAGGTCTGGTATAAAAACTTACTAAGATCTAAAACTAAAATGAGTTAATCCATTTATAACAAAAATAAGTGGAATAGCATAACTCTGATAAAGTAGGTATAAAAGTGTGACATAATATTTTTTTTACAAAACTAGTTGGTACACTGAAAAATACAAAATTATATTTTTTTCTGTGCCGGGAAAAACGTTTGACATTTTATCTCTATTGACGGGTGACAGGATATAACTTTTTTAGCACGCTTCGCGTCGGTTTATAACAGAACCTCGAGCTAAAATTTAATACTTTTTTCCCTTGTATAATAAATAACTAGAATTCTACTGCTGTTGGTAGTTTCGAAGTTGGTGGCAAAGGTCTTCTCTAATTCTTTATCTTCCTACTCCACTACTTCAAAATCACCATTATCTACCAATAGAATTAATATTATTTTGTATTTTTTAATTCACCAACTAATAAAGTCGGTCCTATTTTTTTATAAAAACATATTTTATATCGACTGTTTTGATTGAAGATTAAACAAATAAATAATTAATTTGATTTTATCTATACTGTCACAAAAAATAATGATATCTTATCATATCAAACGAGAAATGCTTGTATACAGTCAAGATAAGTATCTTCGGGAACCGTAATAGACTGGGTACGAGTATTAAGTTGAATAGTGAAAAAGATACAAAAATATCTCGTTTGGATTTGATTAATAATTTTCAGGTTGCAGTAAAACTTACTGAAGGGAAAAACAAAATCATGGAAATAAATATTTTTCAGCTAAAATTGTACCGACTTTATTAGTTGGTCCATTGAAAAATACAAAATAATTTTAATTCTATTAGTGCTGGTAGTTTTGAAGATGTTATGTATTTTTCAGTGCACTACTAACAAATAGTCAGATATATTCTTTGCTTGTACTTGTTATTATTCAGAGATCTCAAAACATCGCGGAAGAAATAAACCATAGGTACCTATTTCAGACTTAACCATTTCTGTAACTCGAAAACTGTAACTTTGTTTGAAAAATACCAAATTTAAATGTTGCTACATTATATATTATAATCTCTTCTTTGATTTTGGCCTTTTCATATTTTCAATTTTCGGAAAAAATTGCCCCTTCCATATAGCGGCAATATACATGTATTTGCTGGAACTCGAAAACCGTAACTCTTTTGAAAAAACGTTCAATATAAACTTTTCCGGATATGGTCTCAACCTAATTTCTAGTGTCTCAGATTTCCGAGAAAAAAAATTACATCTGTCCCCATAGGTTGTTGAAGTAAAGGAGATTCGGATTTTAGTTTTTCTAAATATGGGACCATTTTTGAACTCTCCTCTTTCAAATGAATAAAAAATCATCAAAATCGGAGCACATTTACTAGTCAACAGCCAAATAAAGAAATAAAAAAGCAAACATTCAACCGAATTGTATACCTCCTCCTTTTTTGAAGTCGGTCAAAAATCAACTGACTCTTCAGCTTTACAAAATGGCGCCTTTTTACAATATTATCCTGCGACGCATCATTTTCTATAATCTAGAATCATCAGCTTAGTTTTTTATATGGTCCGATATAGTGATGCGTAACGCAAGACCACGGCCGATATGGTCTTGGTCTTGCATCAAATCGTTAGTCTTGGTCTTGCATAAATGGTCTTTTGGTATTGGTCTTGCTGCAAGACTTGTAAGACTTCGCAAGACCCTTGCAAATATTTTGTCTTCTTATAAGTGTGAAAAATTCGCGCAATTCTAAACCGTAACTCTCAATTCAAATGAAGAAGAACCCTTCAATATTGATCGGAAGTATCTAATTGATGATCTCATAAAATTGCATATAGGTAGTTATATTATCATTCGAAATGGATAAATTAATATTGACCGTATAAAAATTGTCGGTCATTGTCCAGAACAAACACGTCTGGTATTGTAATGGTACCAAACCGTTATAGAATAAGTCCTGAGAATAAGACTGTATGTGCAGAATTAATTTAGAGCAAGGAATATGTGTAAGGTAAAGTACGAAGGTTTATAAATTATTTTTCAACATTAACACTTGACAGTCGTATCTTACTAGTGCGACGTTGTCTGCTTGTGCTTTCTTGGTATCTTCCGTAGCACATGAACACTCGTTTTACTACTTTCTTGTCATATTTTCATATATAATGCTTTCCTTTGCTGCTTTATGTTTGCGCATCTTATTCTATATCAAAATTCATTCTACATTATTTTGTACCATTTTCTTGAACGAAATAGAACAAATCTCTCAGAATGGCCATTATATGAAAGCGATCAAAAGTATTTCTGGTTTATAGATATTGTTTGTAACTTTTGTTTAAAAAAAATAAAAAATAATAAAAATTAAAAACTGGTAAGAGATTTGTTAATACGCGCATTTATAAAAGTAGGTGTCGATTTAAAACATCATTCGTGTGAATATCTCAGTTGAGTTAGTTAATGAGCATGATCGAAGAAATAGTTTCAAAATAAGGGAAATCTAAACTTTGAAAGTTTTCAAAAAGTGGCTACTATCAGATCTTGAGATGATTTGTATCGTTTGCTAAAAACAGTCTGCGTCATAGCAAAAAATAATAAAAATAAAAAACCGTGTAGTTTACCTTCCCCTGACTACAAGCAGTCGGGATTCTTTGAAAACATATCGTTAAGGGTAATCCTAGATGGGTTGAAATTACTGTATAAGGTGTTTCGGAATTTTTTTAAATAAGAAAATCCTAGAAGCGTAAAGTGAACTCGCTTTTCACGCTACAACTTTTAATTCAATATTTTTAGAATTTGTAAAATATAGATCGATAATAAAGGAGTTTAAAGGTGAATTTAATTAGGTGATTTACAAGCGTTTCATCTCTATTCATTGAGCAAAAAACTTTCCTACCAATTTGCTGTTTGATTAAGGAACTGCAAGACCAGGTTAATTAATTAATATTATTTTGTATTTTTCCGTGCACCAACTAATAAAGTTGGTCCAATTTTTTGTAAAATAAATACTTTTGAGTGTAATATTATTCACAAAAATCGTTGAATATTCACTAATACCAAAGAAGATAGAGATCTCAAAATATCGCGGCGGAAATAGCATAAGTATTTTAGATTTTACCATTTTAACACCGCTGTAACTCGAAAACCGTAACTGTTCAGAAAAAATGTTTACTAGAAATGTTGCTACAAATTATCTGGTTTTTCATATGGTATCGTCAGATTTTCAATTTTCGAAGGAAATGGTCACCTCCACATTGCGAAAATACACATATTTATTGAGATATTAACATCGCTGTAACTCGAAAACAGTAAAAATGTTCATTTTGAACGTTTCCGGATATTGTCCTATCTTTAATTCTGCCACCTCAGATTTTCGATTTTCGAGAAAAAAATAGGTACGGTTTTCCGAGGGAAAGAGATTTCGGATTTGAGTTTTTATGAATACGGGACCATTTCCTCTTTCAAATAAATCAAAATCATCAAAATCGGAGTACGTTTACTATACATCTAACGCGCTCACAAAACGACATATGAACCACCGTTAGAGCCAAAAAAAATCCCGATGGCCTGTAGTCAGCGGAAAGGTAAATTTTTCAAAATTCATTGAATTGAAATTTTAACAACCTTTTCATTGGTATACCTACATGTTATTAAATAAAATTGTCATAGCCTTGCGGTTAGAGGTTTTTGTTTTGGCTTTTGAATATAAAGCAGACAGGGTTTGAGTCCACTTCAAGGCAGATTTTTTTTTCGTCTATTTCTATTCAATAAATATACTATATATTTTTTTTAATCAGGGTCTATATTAAGATCTCCAGAAAATGTACAATTACATCAAATTTATATTGAGTGTTCATGTTTTATCAATATTTGTTATTTTTCTTTATTAATTTTTATTTTTTTACCTGTGTATTTTATGAAAAATTGTTCTGAACAAAAGTTGTAGGTACTGATTATATCTATAACTTAAAATTATTTTTAATAATATTTACACTACTGCTCTTTTTTGATAATTTTTTTAAATGTTTGAATGGTCGCCATTTTGAAACTACTTACCCGATATTTCCCAATAACGAACTCGACCGAGATATTTGAGAGATTGATTTTTGTAGCAAATTTGAACTTGATACCTTCAAAACTGCGACCTCTATCGTGTTAACAAATTTTGTAATGTCCCGTTTATATATATATATATATATATATATATATATATATATATATATATATATCTTCCTATCAATAGAGCGTCCGTACATTGACGAATTGCATTTAATAGAGCGTCCGTGGTAATTGAGCGTCCGTATACGGACGCTCTATTACACATCAGTGTAATTCTGGTCAAGATGATCATCTTAACCGATGGAACAAAAATTGGAAGGACGCTCCATGCACGTCCCAAGAGATTTTTGATTGATATTCGAATATAATTAGTTCGCTATATCTGGCGCAGCGCGGCGCTAAAATATTCATTTTGAATACGTTAACTTTCATTCCATCGCGTATTGGGCGTCCGGCAATCTGGCAACAACGAAACACATGAATTTCATTTCAACGACTTTTACACTCATATAAGGTCTTTTGATATATATTCGAAGCACTTATAAATTATTCGTTTGTGATCATGTGGATAAACCTGGTGCCATTCGAATCAATAGAAGAAAAAATCGCTCTAGATAAAAACCATTCTTTGATTTCTTTTTATTTATAGTATATATTTAAATTTATTTTTTTTAATCATTATTCAATGTATTGGGAACAAAGTGAACTAACAATACGAACAATATTGACGTACTACTACTGACAGACGTTTCATTTAAAATGGAGGACATAAACTCTATCGTATTGTATTCCGCGAGGATATAGACTAATAAATCATATTCGACAGATTTGTATTCATGGTGGCATTTATACTAAGACCAATTTAGATTTCCATAACATTTGTGTAAAAGATCTTTGCGCGAAGATAGATGCAGAATTAACACAGCTTAAAAATATGAAAATTAGTTTTTGTTGTGCCTACAGATCACCGGATGGTGATAGTAATTTTTTTTAATATTATCTGCACAGAATATTATCGGAAAAATCTCCAATAATAAGATACAGGCTGTCGGTGACTTTCAATTATAGTTTTAAGACTTAAAACCAGTGACAATAAATTAACTGAATGCAAACATATTTTTTATCACATGATATGCTAGAAAAAGTTTTTGTTGACACCAGCGGATAACTAAATCTAGAGAAACTAGAGTCGATAATCTGTTCACAAATTTAGATGATAACATTTTCATTCTTGAAGTCATAGAGCCGCACTTGTCCGACCATAAAGGAATTTTATCATGTGTCGACCAATGTCAAAAAAATCTATCTCAGGTTTCACAGCTGCATTAGATGAAATGATCTGAAATATATGCCATTTAGATCCAGAAACAAAAGCTGCTCATTTAGTTTACTCTGTCAGATCTTTAAACATCTCGTTTTCATAAAAAAAGTTATGTATCCCTGAAAATAACTTTAAAATGTTGAGATTTCTACGTCCCTAAAGCTGGCAGAGCAAAGTGAGTAGAATCAAAAATACAAATCTGTTGTAGAGCTAATTAAATGCTGTGTTCCGAAATTAATTGCTCTTATAGTTTTTATTTTTGGAAAATGGCTGCTTTGCTAGCTTTAGACTAAAGCTAGCACAGCAACCTTTGAAAACTTTTTAGAACTTCTTTTATAGTGCTGTTAAGGTTAATTAATTGTTAATTAAGTGCTGTATTCCGAAATTATTTATTCTTATTTATAGTTTTTCGGAAAATGGATACTTTAAAAAATCTATTATTTC
The DNA here is from genome assembly GCA_958507055.1 of Crioceris asparagi. Taxonomy (NCBI): domain Eukaryota; kingdom Metazoa; phylum Arthropoda; class Insecta; order Coleoptera; family Chrysomelidae; genus Crioceris; species Crioceris asparagi. The sequence goes on along the minus strand of OY293832.1, from coordinate 33,963,101 downwards.
GGGATAATCTTATTTGGTCCTTGTAGAGCTAATTAAGTGCTAATTAACTGCTGTATTCCGAAATTAATTGCTCTGATATTAAAAAAATTGCTGCTTTGTTAGCTTTAGATCTAAAGCTAGCAGAGCAACCTTTGAAAATCATAATTTTTCAGAACTTTTGTTTTAGCGATTGTAGGGCTTATTAAGTGCGGTACTCCGAAATTAATTGCTCTAATAATTTTTTGAGAGAGAACGTTCTTTTAAGACAAATAAAAATGTCAATTTATCTATTGTGGGGATATTTATAGCTTTAAAGGTACACCGGGCAACTTGAAACTACTTAATTTTATGTAATCCATTTTTAATTCCATTTTAAAATTGAGATTTTAATGTTTTTGAATTTATTATCTCTCCCAATGAAGAAATGTACAATTCTGATACTAAAAAGCTAAGGGATAAAACTTAATTTTTGTAGGACCGGACGGTTTTCGATTGCTAACCGTATATGTTCCTATGACTGTAAGATAGGTTTACCGGTGGATAAGTTCATTACTAACCACGTCGGTAAGTACTTTTCTTACGGATATAATTGTATTGGCCGAAATATTATAGAAATTATAGAAATTAATTTCGGGGAACAGCACTTGATTAAATAACATAGGAAATATGTAAATTTTATTGATTTTTTATAAAAATACCTCAAATAATGGTTACCGATATAGTTTATATATCGGGTGTATACATTATATGTTTTTGCTCTGATAGCGACAATCTCTGCCATTTTCTAAAAACTATAAGAGCCGATAATTTCGGAATGCAGCATTTAATTAGCAATTAATTAGCTCTACAAGCACGAAAAAAGTATTTCTCGAAAAAGTGTTTCTTGAAGCAAAGCAGTCATTTTCCGAAAACTTTAAGAACAATTGAGTTTGGAATACAGCACTTAATTAGCCCTATAAACACTAAAAGAAGTTCTCGAAAAGTTGATTTTTAAAAGCTGATCTGTTAGACTTAGATCTAAAGCTAGCAAAGCAGCTATTTAGAAAAAACTATAAGAGCAATTAATTTCGGAATAAAGCAAATAATTAGCACTTTATTAGCTCTACAAGCATCAACTACGATTTTATAGAAAAAAATAATTTTTAAAAACAAAGCATACATTTTCCTAAGAACCATATAACAACAATTAATGTCGGAATACAGCACTTAATTAGACCTTAAGCACTAAAAAAGAAGTTCTCAATGAATATTTTTAAAGGTTGCTCAGCTATCTTTAGATCTAAAGCTAGCAAAGCAGCCATTAAAAAAATGTAAGACCAATTAATTTCGGAATACAGCAATTAATTAGCACTTTATTCGGTCTACAAGAACCAAATAAAATTTTCTCGGAAAAGTTGATTTTTTAAAGCAAAGCAGCCATTTTCCAAAAACCATATCAGTAATTAATTTCTGAATAAAGCACTTAATTAGAACGTAATTGGCCCTATAAACACAAAAAAAAGTACTAAAAAATATTTTTAAATGTTGCTCTGTAAGCTTTAGATTTACAGCTAGCAAATCAGCCATTAAAAAAAACTATAAGAGCATTTCATTTCGGTATACAGCAGTTAATTAGCAATTAATTAGCTCTGCAAGCACCAAATTTGTAATTTTGATTCTGCTCACTTTGCTCTGCTAGCTTCAAGGACGAGACAATTCTCCTGATATTAAAAATCTTAAGTCACAACTAACCCAGGTTCATACTATTGCCGAAGTGACCAGGACGCTCGATAGCTTCGAATTACTTAACATTAACAAATCGAAAAAAGTGGAGTTTAATAATAAGATAATATCTGAATCAAAAATAAGCAAAAGTCATTCTGGGGAATATTAAATACAAATTTAGGTAAAACTAATAACCTAAGGAATGAGAGCAATTTATCCGCTGAGGACTTTGCCAACTCTTTTGAACATTGCATAAACAATTTAATGCAAAATTCTGCGAACTATATTGCAAATCCCTTCGATTCTTGCATGCAAAAAATAGCAATAAACCATTTGACTTCTTACCTACATCCAACAAGTTAATCAGAAATATTGAACATTGTTCATAAACTGAAAAATTCTAGAGCCGCAGATAAATAAAAATGTAGCGATTGCTTTACCGAATCTGTTTAATCTTCGTATGAGTACATGTATTTTTCCGGATATTCTCAAGGTTTCCAAAGTTACACCTATCTATAAAAAGGGAAATACTCTCAGGTAACTGAAGCTGAATGTAGATAAAGATTATCTAAAAATGGCATATTTTGTTATGTTTCATAGCATAATAGTGACCGTATGCCTTGATAATCTGGAGAAACACATGTCACAGCCCCAAAATATGCATTGCACAAAAAAAGTCATTCGAATAATAACATCCAAATATGATGATCACTGTAAGCCATTGTTAGAAAAATTGAACATCCTGCAATTACCATGTTGCTGCATTTTGCAGTGCCTGCTTCATATAAAAAACATGCCAAAGAACCCAGCACAATTATGTTTACTCTTATAATACAAGAGAAAAAAAACTATATCTGTCCTCCATTATTCAGACATAAACCCATAATTCCTATAAATTTCTGGGCATAAAATTGAATAATGCTTTGCCAAACAATTCAAAGATAATAATATGTCTTGGGCATCACTCAAATTTAAGATCCGTAAATATTTAACATAACACCGTTTTAACTTCTTAGATGATTATCTGGAACATGTTGTAAGTACATTTATGTAGGTAATCCTTTTTTACCCTTTTTTCTAGATTGTTATTACTATTATTTTCTTTTTTTAACATGTTCATAATGCTTGTCTTGAATTAAGTTATATGTACTTTGTCACTTGTATGTTTATTATGTCTTCATCTGAAGCGTATTTTAATTTATTTTATTTGGTGTGATCTATATCACTATCCAGGACAAAAGTATACATGCCTAATTGTTTACATGAAATAAATATTTCTATTTCTATTTGATGTTGGAGACAGAAATAATGACAAAAATGAAAATGACTTTACATTTTAAAATCATTGGCATCTACAATTCCATTTTGTATAAATTGAATTATAGAATATATGACAATTGAGTAATTATAATAAAGTTTAAGGAACAAAAAGTCAGATGAAATACTATTCGGAGAAACAACCAATGCTAGGCAGTCGCTGGTAGTTTCAAAATACGAGAAATATATTTAAAATCACATTTCATCATCCCATTCCATTGCACATTTGGCAATAGCGCCGGACGCTGTATTTACGGTAAATGAAATAAATATACACCATATGGACGCTCTATTGTTTGTAAGATTGAAATTATTATATACATTGGACGCCCAAACGGCTATAGAATGAAAGGAGCTCACATTGATGGCGAAGTGAAATATATACGGCAAGGACGCTTCATTACTGTTTTTTGAAAGGACGCCAGAATGATACCGAGATGTATATATATATATATATATATATATATATATATATATATATATATATATATATATATATATATAAACTTTTGAACCAAATGTTTTTTGGACTAACTTATAGACATATAACAACATGCCGTTGAAATTTTTTCGAAATTCAAAAGTGTGAACGATCGCAATAGGTATATTTCTATAAGAAATTTACCTAAAAATGAATAAATCATGGTTATTGAATGAAAAAAATCTCATATAAATCGATAACGCAATTTTTGACCGACGAACCAAACGGAGGAGGTATACAATTCGACTGTTTGTCTACATGTTTTTTATGGATTTTCGGGCTTTCTGAATAGTAAACGTGCTCTGATTTTCATGATTCTTTTTTTCACATGAAAGAGGACTCTTCAAAGTTGGTCCCATTGATAAGAACTTGACAATTAACATGTCCTTCCCCCAAAGAGGTGAAGGGGGCATTTTTCTTCGAAAATTGAAAATTTGAGACGACAAACTTAGATGAGACCATATCTGGCAACGTTTAAATTGGACTTGTCCTAAAAAAATCATAGCAGGTTGCCGAGTTACAGAAGTGCAAATGTCCAAAATAATATGTGTCTTTCCGCTATTTGGTGGGGGTAATTTTCTTCAAAAATTGAAAATATGAGAAGAAGATAATATGTAGCAACATTTGAATAGGACATTTAAAAAAAGTTTCCGAGTTACAGCCGTGGTAAAGTCTGAAATAAGTGTATTTCAGCCACGATGTTTTGGGATCTCTGAATAGTAACAAGTATAGTAACCTCCAAATTATAGTGGCTAATTTGCATATTATTGCTCAGAAGTGAAGAAGGGCAATGAAGATAAGAAGATTTATCACGTTGTAAATTCTTATTGACAGGTAGAAATTCTGAAATAATTCGGTAAAGTCCAGGACCGTTTTTAAAATATTCATGATAAAAATAATTGATCTGTACATACTAATATTTCAGTGCCTCCAATGAAAAGCAAAGAATATACATGGGTAAAAGCATATGTGCTATATCTTTGGTATTAGTGAACGTTCAACGATTATCATGACTAATGGTTACATTCAAAAGTGTGAAATAAATTTAAAAAAATTGGACCGACGTTATTAGTTGGTGCACTGAAAAATTTAAAATAACATTAATTATGTTGGTGCTGGTACTTATGAAGTTGGTGTCAAGTGTCTCTCTTCTATTTAAATACAATCGCATATCTTCAAAATTACCAATTAATATTATTTTGTATTTTTCAGTGCACCAACTGAAAATGTATGTCTAATTTTTTGTAAAAAATATTTATGTTATCTACATATTTCACATTTTCTTCGATTTTTTCAAGAATCATGCAAACATTAACATCTTTGAACTTCCTAAGGACTCTAATTCGGAAACTCCTAAACTTTTTTGATAAATGTTTTGTTTTTAAAGGCTGCTGGAAATGATCTTTCATATAGACAGAATTTAAAAAAAGGGCCTTTAACCTCTTACAGTTCCTCACATCCGATAAAAAAACATCTCTTGTAAGATCACACTGGTGTCAGTCCATCCACCCGTTTGTCTGTCCATCATAGCTTATTTTTCCCATATCTTCTGAACAAAAATAGTTAAATTTATTTATAAGTTACGAATAATAATAATAGTCTTTATTTCAAGTTGTGTTATAATTTTGTACACAGCAAAAATACAAAAAAAAATATATTGTGTCATAATACCAATTTGAGCAGGTACCTATCTTATCTCATTGAACAGGGCTTCTCCTTTGCTTTCCAGAAAATCTTTGACTGAGTACGGTTCCATATCAATTATAAGTGTCCTAATTTAGTTTTTATAGATTTTCAAATATCTGATTTCTTAGAATAAAATTGACCGTTCTCCCCCATTAACGCCTGGGAATACAAACCCAAGAGAAAATACAAAATAATGGGCTTTACTATATTTTACAGAGAAACCACGCGATCTCAACTTGTATTTTTCCTGGGGATTTTTAAAAACTTTGCTGATACCAAGAATATATAAAGGGAGGATAACTAACTCTGTATCCTGTTCTATAAGCAGAAGTGGCTGAAATAACGTCCCGTGATAAGTTGTCAATTTGGTATGTTGAGCAGTATTTCACTGAGTATATATTGTTGTATTTAAGCTTCCTTCGCCCAATACCGACTCTACATGTCGGTATTGTTTCGCCCATACTACATAAGGATGCGCAGCGTGATTTTGCGCAACCTACCGAAATGACATAGATAACCCAATGTTTTTTGTGCTACTCCCACTACTCGTGTTACTCGTCCTCCCTATATTTGTTCATGGCTGATACTATGACAACCGTTCAAAAGTAATAAATGAAATTCATTTTTGATTCTCACTTTTAAGGCGAATAACAAAACACTATAACGAAACACGATAGGAAAATTTTTATATGAAGTTCTAACTAACATTATTTTTCTCTCATTGTAAGTCCTATCAATGTCACTACAAACTTTCCGAACACTCTGTATATAGGCATTACATCTAGTTCGTACATAAAATTGCATACCCCAACAGTTATTTTTAAAAGCTTCTTTAGAAACCAGCTTAAGAGCGCAAGACGTCTAACAGCCAAATCCTGTCCAAAATGTTGCAGCGCTTTCTTAGCTGTGTGTTGGACATGCTTTATTGATAATGCTTGACTTTCATACCTGTAGCGACATCTCTTAATTAGAGGATATACTATGAGTGGTCACAAAAAGTCAATATATTAATTCCCTACTTTTCTACTCAATTGATTGTCTCTTTCTATTAAAAATACAGAAATAAAGCTTATGTAATTCCTGTGATGAATATATTTGTTTTCTATCTATAAACCGTTTAAAACTATGGCCTCAAAATCATTAGATATAGCTTCTAAGAATTTTATCCCCTTTCGGATAAGATGAGAACTATTTCAGACTTGAACAAAAATTCATAGACAAGAGAACGTGAAACGTTAAACGATCTAAATTCTAAATTTCGTAACCTTGAGTTGACAGAAAAATAATAATAAAATATACCTAATCAACAAAAAATATAAATCAGCTGTAGTCTCAATATCAGCATATATTAAACAAGAAGCAAACCAGTTCCTTAATACATAATTTGGAACAAGAAAATGTTGACTGAATTCATAACTTTGAGTTTTTGTTTGATTCTTTCTATAGAAAGGGTTTGGTAAGTATTTTAATAATATAGAAATAATTAATGATTTAAGAAATGTTGGCTCATTTTATTGTGTTTATAAACTTAGTAGGCGTGATCGTTTTACGTGACATCCAAAAATTAGGTATACAAATTTGGATGTGTTGTTTTTTTTTGTAGTTGCGTTTCGAATTATTATTCTATCCTATTATTGCCTATTCAACTATTTATTAACAAACAATAACTTAAATTAAGTACCTATGAAGATTTTCAATTGTTATTGTATTTTGACTTTGGATGACATCATGACATTTTAGGTGCACTGAATCTGAACAAGTAAACAAAACAGCTACGACAGCATCCCCAAACGATTGGGACTTCTTGGTCTATTCCCAGGAATGGCCTGCTACAGTGTGCAGTGAATGGCGTGAACGCGCTAAGGCGAACACATGTAAATTCCCCAATGATAAAACCTCATGGACGGTACACGGTATATGGCCATCAAAGATAGGGTCAAAAGGTCCAGAAAATTGTCGATCTGCTAACCACTTTGATCCTGGTCAGTTGACCCCTTTCATAGATGATCTTAACCAACATTGGACCAATATTGAGGCCAATACTAAACCACTATCATTTTGGAAACACGAATGGGATAAGCATGGAACATGTGCCTCTGTTCTTCCAGAATTAAATAGTGTCACGAATTATTTCAGGTATGGTGCCATTGTTCTTCACGTAATCATTTTTAACCTTAATTTAGACTGTTAGCTAACAATTTTTATTAAAACGATAGATAAGATACAATATTATAGCTCTTTTGTTTTAAGTTGTTCAAAAACGAAAGGTTTTCAAAATTATTAATGAAATGCTCAATAAATCTAGTAGGTATTGCACTGCAACCGAAATATTTGTGAAATGGTGTTGGCAAAACTTCAGATAATCGAAATGTATTAGCAACTATTTGTACAAGCAGCATATAAAACAAAATGTTTATTACATTTTCATTAGGCACGTGTAGAGTTGTTATTAATTGAGAAGCGAGAAGTGAGTGCCTAGAGCAAATAAACAGGACTGAGCGTTTGTTTTTCAACCGACGACCGACGTCAATCAGATAGGGAACAATACGGGTTCTCTATCTCTTTCTCTTTTCTCATAGAAGCTGTTATTCTCCAAGGTATGAGAACGTGGAAAAAACACGGTTTTTAGTTTGTAGTTCTGTCGGTTTGGCTTAAAACTTGCCATTTAGTTTGAGCAGTTATTATGGTCAATTCAAAGTATACAAGAGTAAGTAGTAGTTCTTCTTTTTTGACAGTAAACAAATTAGTAGTGGTGGTAAAACATGCAACAAATATTAAAAATAAATTGATCAGTAACTGACAGCGTCATTAACTGATTTTCAAGCCTGTAATAAATAAATGGGCATTAAAATTGCTGAATGGGTAGTAAAGTGAGAAAAATTGGTCAGTTCTTTTGAGTCGACAAACCTAAAATTTAGTACGTGGATCACATTGCTAAACTAGAATGTTTCACTTATATGATTCTTTGTTTGATTCTGTAGAGTGACCTCCGAACGTGGATTGTCTGAAATAGTGAGCAAGTGAATAAAGTATTTGATCATTTTAAGTATCAAAGCAAAACTTGCTTTTGTTGTACGATAAGTTTATTGTACATTTTCATTCTTATTTTCTTTGTATATTTCTGTTGAAATTATATTGTCCTATATACGAGAATGTTTTGTTCGCCCGTCTATCGTGTTTGTACCATAATCAAACAACTCACTTGTTAAATATGTTTGGAATTCAACGATTAAGATAACAAAAGTCAAAAAAAATAAGGATATCAAGAGACACACATGCGAGAGATCAACGATCGAACGTCGTGTTAGGTGAGTTGCCTATGCCACGGCAGCGAAAATTATTTAATTTGCTAATTCTGGATTAGAATCGTTGTACTGGATACATTAAATCGCTCTCAGACAAACTTGTTAAACAATCATGTGAAGACCGCGCGCGTCGCTTATTTTTATTATTCTTAAAATGTAATAAAATGTCTAACTGATAATTGACGACACCTCGGTTGATTTAAAAATGGAAAATGATTGGTAGTTTTCGGTATTGACCATTTTCTCGCAACATTTCATCCACCACGCTTAATTTTGGTTTTTGTATGGACTTAGCTTTTACCAAGAGTTCAGATTTTAATAAACCTGGTGAAACCAAACCAGAATCCATGGTTTTCTTGAACTAGCCATTGGAATATTTGATCCTTTTTCCAAGTGGGTTGTTTATAAAATGTTCTTGAATGGTAAAAAGCGTTATCCATCACGATTATTGAAGGCTCCTCAAGATTGGGAATTAGTTTTTCCCTCATCCATTTTTCAAAAAGTTCACAATTTATATTATAGTGGTAATTCGCCTTCTTTGATGTGGACGAAACAATTAAACTGGCTTTATAAAACCACTAGATGAGCCGGGTCTGGGACACTTCGCCCAAAATGATATATCGACCACATCGCCCAAAAATTTCGTACTGAAAACAGTTTCCAGAGCCACTTCGCTCAAAACTCGTTGGTGGACACTTCGCCCAAAATGTCGACTTCGCACAAATTATTTATTTATTTTGATCGAACTCGGGAACTTAGTAATAATTTAATATTATAAGTGTTTTAATTTTCAAATTCATGTTAGTGTAATGTTAAGTTCATGATATTACCAACTGTTTTTTCTTAAATAACATATTCAGTAATGTATGGAATGGGACTTTCTGAGATATAAGAGTTTTCGGAAAATAACCAAAATCGGCACAAAAATCATTTGTTGACTGTCTAAGAAAAATGTAGATTATCAAAATGATTGACTTTCTAGTTTCAAAAAAGTGGCCTTCGAAAGTAAAAAACTCAAAAAATTGACCAATATTGAGAAGCAATTGAAAATAATTTTCATTCTTTTGTACGATTTCAAGTTACCTACATTTTTGCAATAGGTAAAGGATATACTGAGAAGTTTGTAGTGTGGACCTCAAGGGTCAACTGTTATTTTTTTGTTTTCTTTTAACTTCTTGAAGACTTTAGTCAATAATTACCAAGGCACAATAATGTTATATAATCTATGAATAATATTCATTCATTCATTTTCATATCCATAGATTATTATACATTATTGTTTATTAGTATTCATAAAGAGCTTCCGGGGCTTGTTTTCGAAAGCTTTTGTATCTGTATTTTTAAAATGTTAAAATTCCGTTTAAAGTATTTGCTACTTTATTTCATATCTGAGAAACTATATATAAAAAATAAGTTGCTTTAGAGTAGAGGGATTACCATATTTAAATTGAAGATCTATAAATTTATATATTGATTATTTGCAGCCCATACATTACTGAAGCTGTTATTAAAAAAAACAGTAATATAATGAACTTAACATTCCACTTCCTTGAATTTTGACTTTCCTACGCTACTATAGTAGCTGTATAAGGAAAGTATTGTAATCGTGTGAAATTTTCGGTATCGAGATTTTTACAAATGTCGACGTTTCATAGTTTTTTAAGTCTAATAAAAATATTTTCAGCTGTCTGTCTGTCTGTGACAACATTATCTCGGGAACGGATCGGTGTATTTTGTTACTTTTTTTTTTATTTTGTTTGGTACCAATATCACTCGCCGGTGGCACTGAATGAGAATCCTGTATACACTGGGTGTTGACATATAGCCAAAAAACGTGATTTGCTCAAGACTGTAGAGCGTAAACGGCTTTAAGGATTTTGATTAAACTTGCCTAAAGTATTCTTCTGAGAGCCCTTTACCACCCACATATAGTGCCATCTCTGAGAAAAAGCACAAAAAAAGTTATGCTTGAATAAAATTCCGTATTTTCCACATGTTTCTTCAGATTCTGGCTAAACGTTTCATCTTGCGAAAAAATGTTACATGACCAATGTTGTTTGTCTTGACATGCTGAAAAAAATGATTGGTAACACAATTTGACGAGAAGATTTTTACTTTACTACCCCTATTATCGTCGCTATGTAAGGAGAGTATTGTAATAGTGTAAAATTTTTCATTCACTGGAATTTGCCTGCGAGCGGTAGGAAAGTCATGTGAGTGGACACACTAGATTTTTTTCTATTAAGTAATATAATTTTGTTTAAGAATAAAAGTGAACAATCTGCTTATTTTATAGAATAATATACTTATCTTTTATATTTATTGAATGAATTTCTATATTAATTTCTGGATAACTTTTTCCTAGTTAATGTGAAGATAAATTACAATACTATTTTATGCTGGTCCAATTTTCTAATAAAATTTAAACAATTATAATATTAACTTATTACTAAGGTCCCGAATAGAGTTCGATCAAAATAGATAAATTTGTGCGAAGTGGCCATTTTGGACTTTCAGTTAGTTTGGGCGAAGTGTCCACCAACGTGTTTTTGTTTAAATGGCTCTGGAAACTGTTTGCAGTACGAAATTTTTGGGCGAAGTCGTCGATATATCATTTTGGGCAAAGTGTCCAGGTCCCGATGAGCCAGCTTGTAAGACGATAAACTTTTTGCCCGAAACATAACCTTTTTTTCGCTTCACTGATTTTACTGAATTATCTTGTCATAATTTAGACCTACTTTCATCAAGAAAAACGACTTGTCTGAAGTTTTCTACATATTTCCTTAAAAACTTAATTTTTTCACTAGCAATTCTAGGTAGCTCACAGTAGTATAGCTAGGAGAGAGCGAGCGCAAAATCGGTCAATTTTACATGTAATTTCCCATAAGGAATTCTAAGGTTCATTTTGCAATATTTGGTCAATTTTATAATTAAAATTTTTCTAAGTCCCGTTCAAGCGGAGAGGGGATAAGTAACTGCATTTAGATTCCTACTTTTCATGAGCGCCATCTAGTGGAGAGGGGATAAGTAACTGCATTTATATTCCTACTTTTCATGAGCGCCATCTAACTGAAAGGGGATAAGTAACTGTGTTATTTAATTTAATTATTTTAAAGCTGAGGAAAAAAGTTCACGAACGCGCGGGATCGAACCCACAACCACACCCTCCAACACGCCAATAAGCTAGACCTTTTCCAAGCCTGCCATCTCGATAACTATATGCATGTGAGAAAGCAATGTATATATGGAAGATAATGACGGCGCGTGCGCACTTGCATCAGATAAGCCGCGAGCTCATAAATTGAAATGTTGTCGATGTGTTAACATCGATGTCGGCACCGCTTCGACCTAAGAAAGGACGATAAGCCGTTTGGGTCTGCGCGCTCGGACAGTCCTTATCGTTTCAAGCAAACGACTACCAAAATCGTCTTCTGCCGAAAATTTGATGACGATTCAGTTTTTGATTTGTTTAAATCGGCCAAGATTTGATTTTCGTATAGAATATCGAGTTGAATTGCAAATTATGCTTATTCGACACAACAGCATCATTAAAAGTGCTTAAACAAGAAATCAGGAGTGAAAGAAAATGTGTTATGTTTAATATTGTATCAAAAAGATTTTCTGAATAAAACATTATATTTAAAATTTGCGTTTTACCGATGTGAATGTGTGAAATCAAAGAATGTATGTTGGATGGCGGCGCGTGCGTACTTACATCAGATAAGACGCCAGCTCATAAATTGAAATGCTGTCGATGTGTTAACATCGATGTCGACACCGCTTCGACGTAAGCAAGGGCGATAAGCCGTTTGGGTCTGTGCGCTCGGACAACCCTCATCGTTTCAAGCAAACGACTCCCAAAATCGTCTTCTGCCGAAAATTTGATGGCGATTCAGTTTTTGATTCGTTTAAATCGGCCAAGATTTGATTTTCGTATAGAATATACGAGTTAGATTGCAAATTATGCTTATTCGACACAACACCATCATTAAAAGTGCTTAAACAAGAAATCAGGAGTGAAAGAAAATGTGTTATGTTTAATATTGTATTTATTATATATTCATAAAATTTGCTTTATACCTGAGTGAATGCGAGAAATCAAAGAATGTATGTTGGATGGCGGCGCGTGCGTACTTACATCAGAAAAGACGCGAGCTCATAAATTGAAATTTTGTCGATGTCGACACCGCTTCGACGTGAGCAAGGGCGATAAGCCGTTTGGGTGTGTGCGCTCGGACAGCCCTCATCGTTTCAAGCAAACGACTCCCAAAATTGTCTTCTGCCGAAAATTTGATGGCGATTCAGTTTTTGCATCAAACTGAAGCATAAATATTGATTATGTTAAATAGATGATTATTTCATTGAATGTATTTTATTTCATAGTGTTGTTATGAATGATTATCTTTTGTATAGGATAAATAAGCTTATGGATAGGTAGGTGAATTGAAACACTATAAGAAGAAATTGATCGTTTATTTTACTTCTATAAGTGTGGATAATCTTCAGACATTTTAAATTATCTTTTTTCGAGGTTCATCAGAAGCATCAATTCTACGTTTATTAAGTGAATAATGTCCCCACGGTAGAGTGTTGAATGTTCCAGGCACCAAATAACGCTTATCATCTTCTGGACTCAAGGCTATCTTATCTTGCTTAAGGGAATATACATGGTGTTCCTTTGCCTGAATTAAATTTTGTGAAACAATTTTATGCTTCCATGACTCCAAACATTCTATATAATCGTTGAAACATGTATTATTTTTCACAATAGATTTTTTCACACCCTTGGCTTTCTTTATGATTCCATAATTTCGAACTAAGGATTCAATCTCCTCAGGATCGTATCCTTCTTTCATCTACTGACATCTCTTGGTATCCAGTTCATCATCAGCATTTTTCACGGCGTATAATTTCGATCTAAGACCTACAAAATCAGTTACCGGAACACCATTGTTCTCATCCTTCATCATACCTAGTACTTTCTTGTTCACACGTAGTATGCCATACTGATTTTCTTCCTGATAATCAGAAGTATCGAAGTGTTTGTGACAATCTCTTCTTATTATTTCATATGGATCTTCAGAGATCTCATAAATGAGAGAATCGGTATCAGTATATAGCGCGATACAGCCGCCACCAAAAGCTTTCTTCATATAATCATAATGGAAATCATAAATAGTGGTTTTTGCTAAATCCAGGATACTCATTTCTACATAAATTGGTTTGTTCAAATATATTTGTAATTTCTGAAGCTCAACAGCCACCAAGTTCTCATTAAAAATAACAGAATTCTTGAACTCCGGTTTCGCAATGTACGATTCCGCACCATATCGTCCTTCCCATTTCGTTAGAAGATGTACATTAACTCTCTTCCTTATATTCTCCATCGTTTTTCCTGTAACAATAAAAAAAATGTATGAATATATAGATTTGTGAAGTGTAAAGCGATTACAAATAAAATATTGTATAGAATCGAACATACCAAAAACGGCGTTATTCATCAGCTTGAAAAGATTCTTCTCAAACTCATTCTTCGCCTGCTTCCTCAAGTTCGTATTCAAATCGATGTATGACTTGAGCCACGCAGACTGCTTGAACTTCAGTACTCGATGTATTTTAGTTAGGATCAATCCATTCTTCAATGCTTGTTTAAGATTTCTATAATGTATAACATACTTTTTCTTTTTATGTAACGTAGCCATAAGTTTCACATTTTGTTGAGAAGCTACACAGGGTGTTTGAGTTTTAGAGTTGTAATGTTCAGGGCAGAATGGAAGATCTTTGTGTTTGTCATGTAATTCTCTGGGATACTCGAGGTCAACTTCTAAAATATATCCTTCTGGAGCATCATACGGGATTTGGGCAACATCGATTTTAGGGTCCACCCATTGAAAACCGCCATATGGTAGATGTTGTGACATCGCCCAGCCATATTGATTGTTAACATCAAAGTACATGAGATAATTTTCTGGTTTAGTTGGATCATAATTAGAAAGGTACTTGTTGTTTGCATGAGCTCGTCGTTTACCACATACTTGACTCAATCCTCCACGAATCCCTCGCTCAACAAACAAAAACATGTCAATATCTGTAAGAAGTTCCAATTCTTGTTTTGTATGTTTTAACATCGCATCCCACGTATATCCAGGTAAGGTGAAATAATGTGCAGGATCCAAACCATATGTTTCATGACAGCTTGATCGAAATTGTTCAAAGACATCAGCCAATAAAAGAATATCAGTTTTCATGTAGAGATCGCTGTATTCACCTAAATTCTGACATCTGAATTCATTCCAGACGAGTTGAGCCCTCATATAATTTCTTCGTGGACATGGTTTATTCTCTAATTTATTATAGAAAGCATCAATTGGTGGTAGAGAAGTTTCATTGAAACGGTCATTAGAATCAATATAATCATATGGCATTACCCCTTTCTTTGTAAGAAGACTAATATGTTCTTCAGATTTGTCAGGAAACTGCGATTTCAAGTTGGGAAACTCTGCTAAATATGAAGATAACTGATCCAGAGAGGAAGCCATAAATCGAAAACTATCGATGAATCGGAAATTTATACAATAATCATCATAATTTTTGGTGAAACTGATATATTTTTCCTTGGTTATTGGCAGTAAATCAATCTTTCCTTCCATTCTTGTGGCTATATCTTGTATAACAAAATTAGCGTCATATCCACTCAAGTTGTGAAATACTACAGGGATCGTGTGACTATCCTTATAATTAATATTACATCCTTCATGTGCTGCTCCACGATAATTGTTCGCATCTAGGAGATGCTTGTGATCTCGCACTTTCTTCTCCCCAGGTTTGAAGATTCCTTCGCAAATATGACAGTGAGTTGCCTTCCGAAATACAGCCTCCTGTTGTGATGTCATATCAATGTCATAGGGACAGAGAAAAACAGTCTCTACATCTTCAGCGAATTGATTCATCTCATCAGCGAACCATTTCATACAATTGAGACCTCGATATGAGCGGTAAAAACTCAGAGAGTCATCATAAGTACATTTTATATAGTATCCAACAGCAGCAGCTTTATGCTCTTGATAGTTATTTTTAGTATTAATCGGTTTCTCCTTGTTTTTATGGTTTTTGAATTTGAGGATATTGTTCCCTATTTCAGGCATTCTTATAGCAGTTTCATTCATTTTCTCGCAATCCTCCGAATGATTTTTAAGTTTTTCTTCAGATCGGAAGTACCGGAGACATCTATCACATATGAATTTCTGTCCATTATGTTTACTCAACTGGTTTGATATAAGATGAGAGAGATTTTTGATCCATACGTAATGATATCGAACAGGTGTATCATCATCATCATATCTATCTTGAATCATTAGTAAATTAATGTGTTTTTTCATCTTATTTTTAGTTAGATATGTAGGCAATGTAGTGTAATTCTTATTTTCCTTCTTCAGAATATAAACGTTGATAGATATTTGGTTTTGTTTCTCAAAATTTGGTATCTGTTTCATTGTCATCGGGAACTGAATACCTTTGAGTTTTAATACCTTAGAATAATGTGGGTACTTGGTGATTCTTTGAGGGTCCTTCTCAACAGAATGGAGAGCAGATGTAACAGCCCATGCGAAACATGCATTATCATTATTTTTCACATTGATACATGCTTCTTTGTTTTTGATTTGTAGAGGTAGCTCGATGAAGGAACTTCCAAGTTGAGGTGTGAACTTGTTTATATTCACCCCTAGGTTAATGACATTCGCCAGAGCCCATCCACTATCACGTTCTTGGAATTCCTCAAGGTCTTTGAGAATTGGTACCAAGACATTTCTATTGAACCATTCAGTAATATTCGTATCTCGGTAAATAGGTGAATTAGATGTTGTGAAATATTTATGTTCCTTTTGAATTTTATTCGCTGTCATTATTTCAAATTCTCCACAAAATACCATATTCACCTTGACAGCTTCATGTTTTTTCAATGCATTCAGAATTCTTTGTCGAAAAATTGCTTCACGGTCCACCAAAAAATCCTTAGGATCTTTATGCTTCAGGTTACTAATCACACCAGTTCTTATTCTTGACGCAAATGCTGATAATAAATCATCCCAACGTACTCTGTTCCAAGCGCTTTCCCTTCGGCCATTCAGTCCTGCTCCAATTCGTTGTTGTTTTTTAAAATTTTGTTTCAAGGATTTGATCTCTCGAATCTGAGCCTCAAGTTGTTGCTTTTTTCCAGGGGAGCCACAAGTTCGTAATTCGCGGTAAAGCTTTCTAATAGCTTTTATACATTCCTTCATACCTTTGGCTACATGCTCATTATCATTGGTGACTATGAATAAAGCCACTAACGACTTTATTGTACGAAGACAATCCTCTATGTTGAACATTTTCGGTGAAACTGAAACAAAATCGTCATATGAACATTCTAAAATACTTCAAGACTCATAAAGCCGAAGATAGCCGAATATTTCGAAATTTTTATAGCCGAAGATTGCCGAAAATAGCTGAAGATAGACGAAAATAGCCGAAGATAGCTGAAGATTTCTGAAGGTGGTTGAAAACAAACGGATACAAAACTGATACAAAACGGATACAAAGCAGATACTACTCAGTTCCACTTTACTCGCCCCCAAGAAACAAGATGTATACTTGTCAAATCTGTAGAAAAAATTACACTCTGCCTAATAATTTGAGCAGACATCTAAATAAACATAAGAAAATTGGCTTCGCCTGTACTGAGTGTGGAAAGAGATTCACGCGAAGTGATACATTGAAAAACCACTTCTTCATGAGACATGTTGAAAAAGCTGATCGCAATGCTTCGAATAGATAGAAAGTGTAGGCTCAGATATAAAAGATTACAGGATACCGAAAGAGATGATGCTACAAAGCAGCTTGATGAAGATTGTGCTACACTTGATATTTATGGTGTAGTTGATGAGCTGCGTCTATTATACAGAAAAAAAATTACTGAATATTCGTCAGAAAGAATACAATATTTGGTGGATCATCTTCATCGAGCTGGAGTTATTTATTAGAGAAAATATGATGAGAATATGGATTTTTCAAATACTATTTACTATTTTCTATCATCTGAAATTTTTCGATCACCAAGGATATTATTATCGATTTGTATAAAAATATTTATAGGAACATCTATCTGATACTCTTTATGAGATTATTCATCAACAAAAAAAATTCTTTCAATATGACCCAGCCATTAATTTCTAAAACGGGATTGAGTGAACTATATGAATTAATTCGAATAATATTAGGAGTATTACTTACCTGAGGGAAAAATTTACTATCACTCACTTATGTAAAGACAGTCACGACATAATGGGAAAGCACAGACTGTTAGTACCTCTTATAATGAAAAAACAGTGGGAATGTAGTAACAAAACATGTAGAAACCGCAACAGGATGCTATCACTATGGGGCACAGTGTTCCCACATAAACATGTGTAAATTTCTGTAGATGGCGTTTCAGATTTCTTTAGATTTCTTAGGCTTCTTTTCTTTCACTGCGCATGCGCACTGTGGACTGTGAATCCATAGAACTAATGACAAAAGCTTAACCATAGACATATAAAGAAGCTCAACAGTAAGTGTTTGCCTTGGAGGAAGGGTAGATTCAGTATACATACGACAATCACTTATCTATGGGGTAGATCTTCGTTGTAGCCGTAGATAAATTGTTCCTTCCTTATTCAACAACAACCACGTTTATTCCATCCTAATTGTATTTTGAATTATATCAATATAAAACAATTAAATGCCGCATTTGCAGATTTATGAAGCTGGCGTTTAATTTAAAAGTAACGCTCAATAACAAATAATTTCTGAAAACCTTTCTCTTGGCAGAGAAATTCAAAATTGAGCATACCAATTAATAACACAGATTTACTCATAATGCGTTATGATCATAAATAATGTCTTATATCGAAGACCGAGAACATATCTGTAAAGGTAAGTAACAAAATGTATACCGCTGATTGTCATAAAAATGTAAACGACGCAAAGAACACGAACTGCATTGGTGTATAAAATAAAGTTAGGCGTTAGGTTGTTCATGCAACATATCTGACATAGAGTGTAGAGTATAGCCTGCGGTACTCATCTTGGAGGTAGTGTTCTCTACACATCACGCTATACTTTTTCATTACATTCGTAGCAAATTGGGTTGTTTTCTTCAGATTTCTTCGAAATTCTGAAAAATCTTTGATAATACCATAAGAATTCTTATTTCTTAGAGGTCCTTGAAATTCTTTAGAATTAAGAAAATTCTTAGAGTGTGGCAACACTGATGGGGCATGAGGCAGTGACAGATGACAGTGACATGGAACACAGGACAGTCAGCATGATAGCATGGGGACATGTGACATGGCGTCATACGTCACTCTGCATTCCCCCCGCTTCCAAGATGGCGCAGCTGTCAAATTTAAATTTCCCGCCGAGGAGGCGTGGCCAGAGAGCAGCGAGGATGCTACCGCGCATGTCCGATTGAGCCAGTTGCCCTATTTTTGACCTTAGAATTTCTTATGGGAAATTACGTGTAAAAGTGACCGATTTTGCACCCGAACCTCAACCAGCTCATATGTGGATGAACATCGATAACATGAACTCATATTAGTATACCTATGATAGGGAAAAATGGTGAAACTTCATCTTTGTTGTGAGAAAAAACGATAGATTTCATATTTTTTTATTAACTGAAAATGGGTGTGATACATCTCAATGGTTAGTTAGGATATCTCACCATTACACTGCCATTCATCATTCCATGATTGAAACAATTACATTTCATAAATATTTTTTCTGATAAAGAGGAAGAGCAGAAGGCTGTAAATTCATTTTCCTTTTTCACATGGTTTATCAGTTGAGTTGCCAGATTTCTCCTTCGGTATTCTGGAAACGTGTAAATAAAGTTAAGACACTTTGGATTCTTATGAGTTTGAAGAGGATCAAAATCCATTCTTGAGAGTAATATGAAAGATGCTGGTTTTTCATCTATATAGAGAATGTAACATTGTATTTCTTTATCGTTGAGCCATTGATTAATAAGATTACTGGAAATATACATTCTTCTAATTTTTTTAGAAGCTTGAGAATCACTGAAACATCTGATAATTGGCATCTTCTGTAATTATACTTTTCACGATGAATGCACTGGAGTAACTAAATATGTAATAAGATTCATTGCTATTAATCGTATATCTAATCTAGATCTAAATCTCTAAATCTAGAGGTTGAACAAGATGATGAAATAGGCGGAAAAACAACCATATCATCCTGTTGTGGTTTCTACATGTTTTGTCACTACATTCCCACTGTTTTTTCATTATAAGAGGTACTAACAGTCTGTGCTTTCCCATTATGTCGTGACTGTCTTTACATAAGTGAGTGATAGTAAATTTTTCCCTCAGGTAAGTAATACTCCTAATATTATTCGAATTAATTCATATAGTTCACTCAATCCCGTTTTAGAAATTAATGGCTGGGTCATATTGAAAGAATTTTTTTTGTTGATGAATAATCTCATAAAGAGTATCAGATAGATGATCCTATAAATATTTTTATACAAATCGATAATAATATCCTTGGTGATCGAAAAATTTCAGATGATAGAAAATAGTAAATAGTATTTGAAAAATCCATATTCTCATCATATTTTCTCTAATAAATAACTCCAGCTCGATGAAGATGATCCACCAAATATTGTATTCTTTCTGACGAATATTCAGTAATTTTTTTCTGTATAATAGACGCAGCTCATCAACTACACCATAAATATCAAGTGTAGCACAATCTTCATCAAGCTGCTTTGTAGCATCATCTCTTTCGGTATCCTGTAAGTATTTTAGAATGTTGATATGACGATTTTGTTTCAGTTTCACCGAAAATGTTCAACATAGAGGATTGTCTTCGTACAATAAAGTCGTTAGTGGCTTTATTCATAGTCACCAATGATAATGAGCATGTAGCCAAAAGTATGAAGGAATGTATAAAAGCTATTAGAAAGCTTTACCGCGAATTACGAACTTGTGGCTCCCCTGGAAAAAAGCAACAACTTGAGGCTCAGATTCGAGAGATCAAATCCTTGAAACAAAATTTTAAAAAACAACAACGAATTGGAGCAGGACTGAATGGCCGAAGGGAAAGCGCTTGGAACAGAGTACGTTGGGATGATTTATTATCAGCATTTGCGTCAAGAATAAGAACTGGTGTGATTAGTAACCTGAAGCATAAAGATCCTAAGGATTTTTTGGTGGACCGTGAAGCAATTTTTCGACAAAGAATTCTGAATGCATTGAAAAAGGATGAAGCTGTCAATCGATTCGATCCCGCGCGTTCGTGAACTTTTTTCCTCAGCTTTAAAATAATTAAATTAAATAACACAGTTACTTATCCCCTTTCAGTTAGATGGCGCTCATGAAAAGTAGGAATCTAAATGCAGTTACTTATCCCCTCTCCGCTTGAACGGGACTTAGAAAAATTTTAATTATAAAATTGACCAAATATTGCAAAATGAACCTTAGAATTCCTTATGGGAAATTACATGTACAATTGACCGATTTTGCGCTCGCTCTCTCCTAGCTATACTACTGCTCACATAAGTATATCCTATTGCAGTCTTTTTTGTACCGAAAACCTATTGGTGCTGGTACTTGTGAAGTTGGAGCCAAAATCTAACTTCAAAAGTACCTCACAGCCCCAATAGAATTAATATTATTTTATATTTTTCAGTGCACCAACTAATAACGTCGGTCCATTTTTTTGTAAAAAATATTTATTATATTCCTATCGCTACTCTAATTGTCTTAGCAAGAAAATAAATTTTCGGTATCCGATTTTCAACAAACGTTACCATTTCTAAGGGCGCTTACTCCAAGAATCATATTTTCAGCCAATGCTTTGTCTGTGCTAACATTATCTTGAGAACGGATTGATCGATTTTGTTACTTTCTTTCTTGTTTTGTATCGACAAATGTTTTTCGCTCAAGATTGTGGTACGAGAACCGGTCAGACGATCGGTCCATCCGTTCCTCACATAATCTTGGAACAGAGAGACAAGCCAATGGCTGAAAATATGCTTTTTTGGCCTTGAAACGTAAACGTCTTTTATTAGGCTAGTAGTAGTAGGAAGGAAACAAAAAAACATTTATCGTTTGAGACTAATTCAAAGTCGATATCTTAATTTATTCACGAGATATGCAAGATTTAGAAATTCCTACATTAGTTTGCGGAAAAAATGTATTGGGTGAAATATCAGATATTCTCGAGGATATTATCCATCTTTATAAACAGAACACTTAAATTTTGTCATGATCTTTTCATTATTTGTTATCATTAAATACATTGTCGCCATATTGCATAACTTTGTATTCATTATATAAATAGTATTTTTCACCTTTTTATTTCATCGTGTAATGAAGTCAACTTTATTAATTTGTATATACAAGGTGATTCATTAAGAATGTCCAATCTCCATAGATTCTATACCCCAAAATATGATAATTTAGCTCAGTAGTCCCAATACAAATATTGCAGGTTTCCGAGATACAGGGTGTTTAAAGTTGTATGTTTTTTGACAGGGTGATTACAAATTTGACTTTTAATTTAGTATTTGTTATACAGGGTGTAGTTGAACCCTGTTGCTTTAATAAATCAAAACATAGTTTTTTCTATGTTGAATTGGAAGCAATAAGAATAGAAGGTGTACTTTGATGATCAATCTAATATTATTTTCTAAAAAAATAAAATTTTCCATCTGTGCCCGGCTCTCTTAGCAACAACTCTTTATGACCGACTTCCCAAACGAAGGTACAGGGTGGCCCGTTTAAGAGGGGCCTATACCTTATCTCGAAACCTACGGGGGTTATAAAAAAGTTAAATACAAAAGCTGTTTCTACTGAAATGATCTTTTTTTTTTCTAATTTTTCTAATCGTCACTTTGTGATATACAGGGTGGTGAAACAAGGTTACATTTTTTAAATGGAACGCCCTATATTTTATTACATTTTTGGATGGTCCTTTTAAAGATAAGTTCAATAACATATACGACTATGGATCTGTGATGCACCGTTTCGAACTTATTATCATCTTCAGAATTCAGGGTTTTTTTAAACATCATTGTTGGGTTGCTCATAAATTTTTCAAACTTTTATCCACATATTATTTTTAAGAGAATAATGCTTACGCAATGATCAAATTTGAAATATTTTCTTAAAATGCGCGGTGTTGCCACGATTCGTGAAATTATACTTTTCTTAAAAGAGACACCCTGTATATTATTGAATTTTTGAATAGCCATTTTAATATCAATTTCAAATATATAACATAGTACGGGTTTCTGACTTACCGTTTTACCTTAATTGGCAAATAAAATAAAAAAATATATACCTAAGATTTAAATTATTGAGATATGAAACTGGGAATTAGCTCCTTATCAACTTGTTCAAAACCGTTTTAGAGCGTTCTTAAGAATTCATATTGTAAACAGAATATCAAGCTTAGCACAATTTTATTTCTACTCTAAATGTCTACGTGAAATGACAACAAAAAAATATCACTAACACTAACTTCTAATGCATATTACTTACAAGTAAAATTAATTAAATTAGATTTTCATTATGTCCGTCGTTATGAAGCTTACCGGTGAGCTAGCAGAGCATCTGTTATTTTTAGCTATATCCGAATTTTTACTACCATAATAATTATGTGCTTTTTATGTGCTAATTTCTTGCCGCAATTAAAATTTTTGTGCTCTTCCAATTTCGGAGGAATTTGAAAACAAAAACTGCTCTGCTACCTTACCAGTAAGCTAGCAGAGCACCTATTGTTTTCTTGTGATATACGTATTTTAATCGCTAGAAGAAGGTTCACGGTTCGGGTGCCGCTCTGGGTTGTATTTTTTCTTCACCGAAATCACTTTTTTCACCTTTTTCTTTATTGTTCTATAATGCTAAATAACATTGCTTTGCTTTTAGTTTGAAACCGAATTGTTAAGAAAATAATAATTTGGTGTTTGAGTATGGGCTTGTACCTACTTACCAACAAACATTTATCTACGAATAATTAGATTTTGTTGCCAATTAAAATTGTAATATAAATAACATTTAAAAACTTACGCCGACTTTATTAGATAATGCTCTGAAAAATAGGAAATAATAACTCACAAAGTAAACATCCTATTGATTTTGTAGCCATTCAAAATTGTGAAATAAATAACATTTAAGAAAATATACCTACTTTATTAGATAATGCACTGAAAAGTAGGAAATAATAACTCATTAAAAGTAAACATCATAAACATTTTGAATTTTCGCAAGAGATGATGATCAGCTCTAGGTATATAGAGGATTCTTCATCATCATCATCTTCAAAATCTTTATGTTGCTTATTTTATGAACTTCTTCATATCCTCAAAAAAGTGTATTAGCATCTTGTTCTTAAACCTAGCAGGTGACTACAGAGCAAAAAATATTTTTTATGTTTTTGTTTCTAAGAGAGAGCTAGATGTCTGTTCTACTGGACCAGCGTATATCAAATTCCTAATTAAATCTGAAATGCATGTTTTAAAAGTCCATCTATTTATTGACGGGGAAAAACATATCCACTTCTTGAACAATATCAAAGTAGAAAAAAAGCAAACACAATTGAGAAAATCCTCCGTTTTTCAAAGTCGGTCAAATATTAAATGAATTCGCAATTAACTTTTAAATCTTCAAATTTTTACCCGCTACTAACTAAATTGATAATATTAAAGTAAAATAAAATGTTAGTTAATCTAGTTTCTTGTTTAAAGAATGAATTGAAATGAGCTTCTTTGCAAAATAAGTATCAATTTATAATCATTCTATCTATGTGAACCTCGAGGGACATACCCATTCGCGTTTTATTAGGAAATATACCTATATATGTAGATAAGTAATCTTAAAAACCAAAACCTTATCTTAATATAAAATTTGATCCAATTCTTCGCTATTATCTAGATACACGGAACATGCAAGTATGGCTCGTTTAAATTTATAAGATTATTTTATACTTTTCAAAGCATTAGATATAATTTTTTCTTAAATTTTATTTATTTCACAATTTTGATGGCAACAAAATCAATTTTTTATGTCCTTAATAATTATATTTCCTACTGTAAAAAATATTTTCTAGGTAATGTTATTTAGAAATTATACAACAATAAAGAAAGAGGTAAAAAAGTGATTTCGTTGATAAAAAAAACACCCCTGTGTGGTAATCGAACCGTGAACCTTCTGCACTAAACGTACGAACATTTCTATTAGACCACTTAGTCGTTAACGATGTAATGCTTCAGTATCTTAATGGTTAGGTTATGTAGCAGAAATTTTAATTTTCAAATTTCTCCGAAACTGAAAAAGCACAAAATTTTGAATTGTAGCAAGAAATTAGCACATAAAAAGCACATAATTATTATAGCAATTAAAATACGTATATCACAAGAAAACAACAGGTGCTCTGCTAGCTTACTGGTAAGGTAGCAGAGCAGTTTTTGTTTTTAAATTGGTCCGAAACTGTAAGAGCACAACATTTTTAATTGCAGCAAGAAATTAGCACATAAAAAGCACATAATTCTGGTACATATCAAATTCATTTTCGGTACTTTGCTCTGCTAGGTTACCAGAGGTCGGTTTATCTTTGTAAGCCATATCTTTCAATGTGCCACCGGGTTTCGTTTAAAAAAAGAATGATTGCAGCACTTCGATAGTAAGGAGCACGATCTTGCTGCCAAACTAAGTTTGGATGCTTTGGAATATTATTATGTAAAAGTGGCCAAATTTCATTCCTTAATAAGCTTAAATATCGTACTGATGTTAAATTTTCTTGGTAAAATATGGGTCCTTAAATTGTAAGTCCAGACTCCAATAATGCGTATTTTTCGATTAAATAACATCGCATACGTTGTAAATATTGATTCATCGGTCCAAATCATATTTGGAAATATGTTATCAGTAGATATACAAAGCCGTTTCTGGGGCGGAAGTGACGACAGAACCATCTCCTGGCCAGCAAGAGTCCAGATTTGATCCTAGTGGACTTTTCTTGTGAGTCACATTGAAAGATATGGTTTACAAAGATAAACCGTCAACAGTTTTGGAATTGCAGCAACGAGTTCGCACGTCACGTAGACATTTAGACGTAGAAATAAAATTGTGCAAAGCTTGATATTCTGTTTATGACATCTCAACAACGCCCTAAGACGATTGTGAACAAATTGATAAGGAGCTAATTCCCAGTTTAATATGTTAATAGTTTAAATCTTAGGTATACTCAATTTTTAATTTTATCTGCCAATTAAGCCAAAACGGTAAGTCAGAGACCCGTACTATGTTATATATTTGAAATTGCTATTCGAAAATCTAATAATACACAGGGTGTCTCATTTAAGAAAATTGAGAGATATAATTTTGTGAATCGTGGCAACACCGCGTATTTTAAGTTTGATCATTGTCAAAAGAAAAGCGTAATTTTCTTAAAAATAATAGGTGGATAAAAGTTTAAAAAGTTAATGAGCAACCTAACAATGATGGTATAAACATAACCTGAATTCTGAAGATGATCGCTAATAAGTTCGAAACGGTGCATGACAGACCCATACTCATTATATATCGTTGATTTTGTCTTTAAAAGAACTATCTAAAAATGGAATAAAATATAGGGTGTTCAATTTAAAAAAATGAAACTTTGCTTCAACACCCCGTATATAACAAAGTGACGATTAAAAAAAATAGAAAAAATAAAGATCATCTTATTAAAAACAACTTTTGTATTCAATTTTTTTTTGTAATCCTCATAGGTTTCGAAATAAGGTATAGACCCCGCGAAATAAATATTTTGTACAAAAAAAAAACCGAGTTTATTAAATGGAGCACTGAAAAATACGAAATAATATGAATTCTAATAGTGCAGGTATTTTTGAAATTGGTGCCAAAAGTATTCTATCTTGCACAACTTCAAAATTACCACCATGTCATAAACTCGGTCCCGTTTATCATTAAAAATGTAAAATAATTAAAAGACAATGATGTTGTGCATCGCATCTAATTAGAAATTCCATGAGATCAGGAACCAAAATTGAAGGTTTAATTGGTTGAATACCAAACGGCAACCAATGAAATTTAAACATTATTATTTTTTCATTTTTGAACATTTAAATATTAAATCTAATACCGGGACTGACGAAATTCATATCGTATCATCTCTGGCATAAATATTCATAAAATGTGTAACTTTTTATTCAACTACACTGCAAAAGTTGAACCCTGGATATATTAACTATTATATTGTTATTTTTTTCTGGCAAAATATTACAGATATCCGTTTTTGCAAATAACCAGGAAATCTATAGAGAATGCTTAGGTGGACCTTTTTAAATGAAATATAATACATCGTAATAAAAAAATCGATATTCAATAATAATACGAACTAAAAATTAAAAAAAAAATGAAATATAAATAATATAATTTTATTGTAAAAAAAGGTGAAGTGCTTGAGATCAAATGTTCTCAATAGTTCATTGGTCGTTATTTATACCAGTATGGTCATTATAAAAATATACCACTTAGCACTCCACGTTTTTTTTACAATAAAATTAAACTTTTTATATTACAAAATTATTTATTTTACTTTTTAGATCGGTACGCTTATTATGTAACAATAACGACCCAGTTGCTATCGCATTGTGGTGGCGTTGCATTACGTAAAGCTGTTGCTTACTAAGCATGCAGTCGCTGGTTGATAATATGATGAATTCAATGTAATTATAATTCTCTGGTTGTTCGGTAGAGGCAGCACTGTTTTCAGTTGCAGTAGAGTGCTGTATATAGATGAGTATTATACCCGACCGACAGCCAATGTGTGTCCTGACTGTCACGTCAGTGTTATAGGTAGAGCGCTCTTTACGTGTATAACCTATAACTGACGTGACAGTCAAGACACACACAGGCTGTTTCGAAATACAAACCATTAGTCTGGCCAGGGTTAAAATGGCCGTCGAAGCTTGACAGATATACGGAGTCAATACAGGAATATGACATTGACTGATGACATAATTAAGGCCTGACCAGACTAATGGTTTGTATTTAGGAACACAGGCCTGATGGCGGGCGGCGATAATACTCATCTATACAGCGCTCTAGTTGCAGTGTAGTCGCAGTTACGTGATACCAAATAATAAATTTGTTAATAAAATATTATTTAAGCCATAGCTTTTAAACGAATGAAGAAGCCGTTTGTGTTGCAAATTAGATATACTTTTCGAATCTAATAAAATATTCATACGGTTCCATTTGCGATTACGGAGCAAAATTTAAAAAAAAACGGTTAATCTTATAAAACCCGCCCCCATTGGTGGTTCTATATTATATTTACCAAACCTTCCTTTCTCGAACCAGACCTTGTTAACAAAATTCCGTTTAGTCAAACTTAAGCTATAGACACTTATAGTCCAAAAAGTTTAGCATCCCCTCTCGCTTTTATTTTACGTCCTACAATAAAAAATCATACCTATATCAAACAGATGGACCATTTTGGTGGCATTGACGTGAGAATATTCATTTATAAACTTATGTTGGAAAATTTTCAAAAAATTGCATTTTTTATACGATCCTATACGTCCTAGCGGTAGACGTATAAATTTAAAAAATATTTCCAGCAATTTTCCTTGGTCGATTTCCTCTGAAGGATTTTTTTCATAAACTTCTACGATTATTAGTTCCTTGGATACAGTACCTCCTCATTCTTATTGAATCACCCGGTACATAAAGTAATAATGCGACTTGCATTTCAATTTTACATCTGAACGCCAAAATGTGCCTTTTATTTATTTGCAAAAAGCAAATAATTTGAATTTTCTGCCATTTTCACCATTTTTGGTTGTCACTTTTTCCCTTTCTCACTTAATATTTCGATAAAACGATAAACTACAGATTTGTGCTGTAGGTACGACATTTTAGCTAAGGCTTCTGGCTAAAATCTGTAAAAATTTTAAACAAATTTTCGGGCATGTTTTCGAGAAAATTGTCGATTTGTGTGGAGCCGGATGGTAATTTTTCAATGAGAATATTTTTTAGCAATTTTTACCGAAAGGAAGTGTTATACAATTATTTGGTTATATGTTTTGCATGGTAAACGTGCTCCGACTTTGATGATTTTTGATTCTTTTGAAAGAAGAGAATTGAGATATTATCCCATATTTAGAAAATCTCAAATAAGAAATCTTCTTCCCTCTCAAAAACCCGACGAGGGTGGAGAGGGCAATTTTTTTCGAAAATCGAAAATTTGAGACAGTAGAATTAAAGATAATAATAATATTCAGAAAATATGAGATGGCCAAATTAAAGAAGAGATTATGTGTAGCAACATTTTTTTTTAAAGCTACGATTTTCGAGTTACAGCAATGGTTAAGTCTGAAATATTATATAACAGGTACAAGCAAATAATATACCTAGGTAATAGGACAAGTAGTACTATCTTCTTTGGTATTAGTGAAGTACAACGATTTTCATGACTAATGTTACACTCAAAACTGTGAAATAAATATTTTTTACAAAAAATTGGACTGGCTTTATTTGTTGCTACACTGAAAAATATAAAATAATATTAATTTTATGCGTCCTGGTACTTTTGAAGGTGGTGCCAAAAGTCTTCTATCTAACTACATTTATTGCACAACTTCAAAAGTACCAGCACCAATAGATAATATCATTAATTTGTATTTTTCAGTGCACTAACTAATAAAAGTTGGTCAATTTTTTGTAAAAAATAGGTATTTTGTTTAGTAGCGAATAAGTCCTACTAAACCAACAGGCGTATTCATATTCCAATCTTAGTTCAGTACTAGCTAATACCGTATTAAAATAAAAACAAAACACTATCCTACCAGAACACTGACATAGCCATGAACCTGCGTACTTAATGTAGTAACGCACTAAGTTTTGATTATGAATACGACTGTAAGTTTTTGACGTTTTATTTTCAAGCGTATTCGATTGTGCAATTTTCATATATGTATTAATAATAATAATATATTCAATATATTGTCCAAGTCTAAGTTCCAAGATCTTTTCTAATGACACATCAAACATGCCGAATAGCCCTATAAATCTGATTACGGGTATAATATAGCGGGTCCATCTCCATTACACATCTCTTATTGGGCCCTCAATCAAATTGTGAATAAGACTACTAGTCTATACTTAACCTGTAATAAAGATAAAATTATTTTAATTTCTCCTGTTCCTGATCCTAGTCAGAATACTAGGATGAAGTTATTTAATTATTGTATTTCCATTGGTCCATGATACAGTTGAAATGTTCAAGTTAATCGGACGATTACGTTGAATGAGTCTTTTACTTATAGTTTCATTCACTAATGGTGGCGTCTGCCGTGAAAACACGAAAAAAGGATCAATTCAACTGAGGGGAGTAAATCAGTGGCGTGACGATTTTGAGATTAGATCTGGTATTTCAATTTCTTAAACTTTTTATAGAAATTCATTTAATTAGGGACTGAACAGCTTCGATTGATTAAATAAGCAATTATATGAAAGATTTATTATTAACAATAATACAGAAACATAGAATACAAATCTTTCGCTTGAGTTAGAAAATATAAATCTATTCATCTGAACTCTCTGAAATGTCAGTTGGACTTTGTGACGCTTATGAAATAAAGATTGCATTGCCTTCGGATATACGAGCAGCGCCTTATCATGGTATAAAGATTGAAATACTGATGCTGTAGCTTAGATCGACAAACTTAGTAGAAAACTTCATGATAATTAAGATGCGATGAGAAGTATAGCGTGATGATTGCAGGCAATAGCTATCATGTGTGAAACAGACTATAGATAGATAAATTCCTTGATGTGACCCGCCTTTGCCGCCGTGTCTCCCGTATCTTAAACGGTAGACACCAAATCGCGGTGTCCTTTGACGAAATCGCGGTGGCCTCTGACAAACAAACGACCATAAAAAATGATGCTCCAAAACTATCATCTAAGGCGGCCGCCGTTTAGTTGGACTACTGGGTATATTTATACTGTGGTCTTAAAAAACACTAGGTTCTATTTGAAATAAGCAACTTTTTATGTGCAAATGTTAGTTTAACCTAACCTTTCGAACACCTTATATATTTGTTAGACTTTTTTTGGCCTAAATATAATACGTAGGTACTTAAACCGAGTTATAACTTGGAATTCATCATTTATTAATTTTATCAGCTATAATTATCTCGAAATGTTTAGATTATTGAGATTCAGAGAATTAGGACAAAAGTAGAATAACAATTTGATAAAAAATATAGTATTATACACTGACCGTCAAAAAACACAACGGCTCATTTATGTTTGATGATTTCTTTTGTAAAACGTTGATCAAATCTTCTTTAATGAGACTGTGGTAGAAATTTTTATTCAGAATTTAATTTTAAAAAGCACGAGGTACATGCATGAGATGAAGTTTTTTACCCGAAATTTCCAACAACATAATGGCTTCAAACTGCACATGGGGTGACAGTTAGTCTCAAACTGTAACCTCGTGTTTTGTAAACACTTTGGTTCTTTACTCACGTTATTATCTCTGATAGTAACAAAATAACAATCTTTTAGAAGAAACACTGCACAGGCATTAACATAGACCTACAGTTGCTGTGGGTGCATTCAAATTGGAAAATAGTTAATTTGATCAAGCCATGGTAGAATTGCGGACTAAACGAAAAATTATTCTCTTCCTACTTTACGTATTCAAAATAATTCGGGAAAATAAAAAGCGGCGTTAATTTAATAAGAACTTTGTACAAAACCGAAAAGTTCCATCCACATGTAAATTTATTCACTGTAGACAGATGCCTAATATTACTATATTACAACGTCACCGTAACTCAATGGAAAAAATGTTCAATATAAATGTTGCTACATATAACCTGGTCTTTAATTTTCCATTCAATTTTCGAAGGAAATATCCTCTTCCACATAGCTACACATATTTGAAATTTTAACACCGCTGAAACTCGAAAACGGATATTTTCTTATCTCTAATTCTGCCATCTCGGATTTTCGATTTTCTAGAAAAGTTGCTCCTGGGACCATTTCTCAAGTCTCCTCTTTCAAATAAATTGAAAATCATCAAATTACGAGTACGTTCGTTTACTAGATACAGCGCACGCAAAAAAGCACACAGTCGAATTGTATACCTACTCCGTTTGGGCTCGGCGGTCAAAAAAATAAATTTTTCACTACTAATCGTTATTAACTCATACTTTCTTAGACATCGAAAACTTCTGCGCGAGCTTGTGAAAGATTTTTTCTTCTAGCATTATAGGTTTATTTTCTGATCACTCTTGTTAAACACTTTTTGACCGACTTCTAAAAAGGAGGACGTATACAATTCGGTTGTATGATTGGTTTTTTATATTCGCGCGTTTAGCATAGTTAACGTGCTCCGATTTTGATGATTTTTGATTCATTTGAAAGAGCAGAGTTGAGAAATGGTCCGAAGAGGGTAGACGGGGAAATTTTTCTCAAAAGTCGAAAATCTGAAACGGCAGAATTAGATATAAGACTAGGTATATCCGGACACGTTTAAATTGAGTATTTTTTCAGAAGAGTTACAGTTTTCGAGTTACAGCAGTGGTAAATTCTGAAATATGTGTATTTTCACCGATATGGTTTGAGATCTCTGAATAATAAAAAGTACAAGCAAATAATATATATGTACATGGGTAATAGGATATTACTGAACGTTCAATGATTTTCATGAGATGAATAATGATACAGTCAAAAGTGAAAAATGAATATTTTTTCCAAAAATTGGACCGACTCACTTAGTTCGTGCTAAAAATTTCTGCAGTCTACTTCAATTGCACAACTTCAGAAGTTCCAGCACAATACAATTATTATTATTTTGTAATTTTTTGTACACCAACTAATAAAGTCAGTCCAATTTTCGGTAAAAAATATTTATTCTTTCCACTTTGCGTATTTAAAGCCGTTTAATAACAGCAAAGGTTTCTCCTTTTCACTATATTTCAATGATATTGGTTCCATGCTATCCGAATTCGATTTTGCTAACGTAAGGACACAATATATTATGACTCTGAACGACCTAATTAATGACCTCATAATATCTACGGATAACTACAATCCTATTAAAGGGACAAACCAGGTAATCATTTATTAGCTGAAAATTTTAGGACGGTTAACCCTTATTTTTAGAGCGCAATTTGGCTATTATTTTTATCTACCTCGTGATTTGATCCGCAATTTGACAAAGGCAGTTGCTGTAAACCACAGGGTGTTGCGGGTTCCAGGTAAAAAACTTTCCATTCATGTACCCAGTACTTTCTCAAATTAAACAGTGAATCAAAATTTCTACTTTAGTATTGTTACAGGAATAATCGAATTGTTGTTCAAAAAAACAGATAGGCAATTTTAAAAATGTGTAAAATTTTAGGCAGTCGTTTTTTTAAATGGGAAAGTACCTATTTGAATGAAGAAAGTTATTGTCTACTTCCGATATACTCGCAAGTTGCTCTAGTTTTAGTTAGACAAATAATTCTCAAAATGTCTAATAGACCAGACGGTAAAACTTCTCATGAATAATAAAGACCAAATTTTTCCATTTCCAGGCAAGCCATAGAATGGAACGAACAATACAAACTATCTAAAATACTGACACAAAGTAAAGTATCACCTGGTCGACGAAGCTATGATGCAGTACAAATCGCCAATGCGGTGAATGCCTTCACAAAATCTGTTCCGACCGTACAATGCGTCATCGACAGACATACCAAGGAAACACTTTTGAGTGAGATCCGTTTATGTTTCAACAAATCATTGGAATTGATCGACTGCGATAAAGTGATGCCACAAACTCAACCAACGAATGGAGTTATTACAAATTGCAAGAAACCAATCATGTATTATGGTGCAAGTGCTGCAGACGATGCTACGAATCGATATCCGGAAGAAGATTGGCGTCGACTTGTCGAAGAACAAAATTATTATGTAAATATGTACAAGTTGCTCAAATTCCTTATATGGTTCACCACATAATGTTAACTTTATATACAAATTTTTAGTTCAATCCAATTATGATTATATTTAAAAATACCAATTTTGTCTGCCAATATTTTTCTTTCAGATAATATTAATATAGGCCTAATTATTACGGTAGGTCTGCAACAAACCCAAAATACTTCAATGTTAAGAATATTTTAGAAGGTTGTTCTTGAAAATCTATAGAATATGCTCTGGAAATTTGATAACCGGTTTACCCTCTACCTTGTCAGGACTTTGAATTCCCATAAACTTAAGTTAAAACATATAAGTTTTCGTGGATATGAAAAATGGCGCTACTACGAGTCAAAAACAAGTGTTGTGTTCTCAACTTATTGAGTACAAACGGATTCCAATACGAGAACCCTTATAGGATATGCCGCACCTTTGGACATTTTTAGGTAAATTTCTTATAGAAATGTACCTATTGCGATCGTTCACACTTTTGAATTTCGAAAAAATTTCAACTGCATGTTGTTACATGTCTATAAGTTAGTCCAAAAAAACATTTGGTTCAAAGTTTATATATTTATATATATATATATATATGTGTGGGATATTACGAAATTTGTTAACACGATAGAGGTCGCAGTTTTGAAGGTATCAAGTTCAAATTTGCTACAAAAATCAATCTCTCAAATATCTCGGTCGAGTTCGTTATTGGGCAATATCGGGTAACTAGTTTCATAATGGCGACCATTCAAACATTTATCAAAAAAGAGCCCTAGTGTAAATATCATCAAAAACAATTTTATGTTATAGATATAATCAGTACCTACAACTTTTGTTCAACGCAATTTTTCATAAAATACACAGGTAAAAAAATAAAAATTAATAAATAAAAATATTGATAAAACATGAACACTCAATATAAATTTGATGTAATTGTACATTTTCTGGAGATCTTAATATATACCCTGGTTAAAAAAATATATAGTATATTTATTGCAAAGAAATAGGCGAAAAAAAAATTCTGCCTTGAAGTGGAACGCGAACCCTGTCTGCTTTATATTCAACAGCCAAAACAACAACCTCTAACCTCAAGGCTATGACACATACGGCAATTTTATGTAATAACATGTATGTATTCCAATGAAAAGGTTGTTCAAATTTCAATTCAATGAATTTTGAAAAATTTACCTTTCCGCTGACTACAGGCCATCGGTTTTTTATTTAAATTGGATGGCCGTCATTTTGAAACTAATCTCTGCTGATTTTTTACAAATTTAAACTTAACCTTTAAAATAAAACCTTTATATATAAACTATTGACAACAATATTTTTGGACTTTTTATTGACATATAAATGACACCATGCCGTTGAAAATTTTCGATATTCAAAAGAAGTCCGAATGATCGCAATACAATTTCTTCAAAAGTAACGAAAAGATTACATTCATTTGTACGACTATGTATTGTTGTAGTGTGACTCGGTTCGACTACTGGAAGCAAACAGTCTGTGGACTTGAATACAATTCATTTAATCAATTAAAAACAACACCAGTGGTCTAGTTGGTAGACGCTGGTCTTCTAACCAACTAGGTCAGACTTTTCCCTTTAATGAAAATTTCCTGAAAAATTCCGGGGTAGAAGAATCGCTTTAAAATGGCAAAAACTAGCGGTCGACTTGCCCCTTACCAATCCGCATTGAGGCAGCGTGGTAAGGTACGTCTTAAAATCCTCTGATCTGGTTAAATGGTATGTCTCTTTGAGATATATCGGTGGTTCGGAGTGCACCTTAAGCTGTAGGTCCCAGTATCAGTTGCAAAAACTGACAAGGCAGTGAAGGGAGGCCTGTTCAGTAGTGGACATTCAAAAGGGCTGACGACGAATCAATTAAATAAATAACATACACAAACAAGGATTAAAGATTGTCTGTAATAAATTACTTTACTTCAACAGCTGACATTCCACATGGTGATTTTTTCTTATGCAGTGCCAAACCACTTCTGGTCGCTAGGTCTTTTGGCCAACACATTTTACATTTCGACTCTCATAAGAAGGCTATGGAAATACGAAGGAGTTACATTTTCAGAAAAAATATTCCGTTTTTATTGTATGAAAGAAATAATTTGCAGTACCTACCACATAATGTATCTGATAAAAAGACGTGCTATGGTTTCTTTTATATTTTGACCGACGAACCCCGAACGGAGAAGGTATACAATTCGACTGTCTGCTTAATTTTTTCTTTTCGTTCGTGCGCACCTTTTATATAGTAAGCGAGCTCCGATTTTGATTCATTTGAAAGAGGAGGCTTGAGAAATGGTCCCATATTCACAGAAACGCAAATCCGAAATCTCCTTCCTTCCGAAAACCACCCCGGAGGGGTGGAGGTTGCGAATTTTCTCGAAAATCTGAATTCATATAATTGAAGATAGGACAATATCCGGAAACGTTTAAATTGAACATTTTTTCAAAAGAGTTACGGTTTTCGAGATAGATGCATGTTAAATTCTGAAATATATCTATTTTTGCTATGTGAAGTGGGCGATTTCTTTCGAAAATTGAAAATCTTTCGATACTACATGAAAGACATAATTATTTGTAGCAACATTTATAATAAACATTTTTTCCTTAGAGTGACGGTTTTGAGTTAAATCGGTGTTAAAATGGTAACATATAAAATACTAAAGCGTATTTCCGCAGCGATGCTTTGAGATCTCAATAATAATAACTACAAGCTAAGAATATACGTGGGTAATAAGATAATTACTATCTTCATTGGTATTAGTGAACGTTCAAGGATTTTCGTG
This sequence comes from Crioceris asparagi, assembly GCA_958507055.1. Taxonomy (NCBI): domain Eukaryota; kingdom Metazoa; phylum Arthropoda; class Insecta; order Coleoptera; family Chrysomelidae; genus Crioceris; species Crioceris asparagi. The sequence goes on along the minus strand of OY293832.1, from coordinate 33,926,798 downwards.
ACTACTGTCAAACGTGTGAAATAAATATTTTTTACAAAAAATGGGACCGACGTTATTAGTTGATGCACTGAAAAGTATAAAATAATATTAATTCTATTGGTGATGGTACTTGTGAAGTTGGTGCCAAAAGTTATCAATCTAAATGCAAATGCACAACTTCAAAAGTAACAGCACCAATAGAATTAATATTATTTTATACTTTTCGGTGCATCAACTAATAACGTCGGTCCCATTTTTTGTAAAAAATATTTATTTAATTTGTAGAATTTATTTTATTTTCAATGCCGTTATGGCTAAAAAGAAACCATAGTATGTATTTTTACATTTATTGCTGCAAATAATTTCTGTTATGCAGTGAAACGTCCTATGACATAATGTGTTATCTCAAAAATTAGGCGTACCGGCGTCGAAATATGAAATGTGTGGGCCTCGAGATCTAACGACTGAAGAGGAAATATTTACTACGTGGATTTTACAGTTGGCTTAATAGAAGATACTTGATTGTATGTTGAATATCGTACTGGAACGACTAGCTCTCTTTCTAACTCACTTTGAAATCCATTTTGTGAAAATTAATTTCCTGAATATTTATGTGTATAAATTTTAACAGAACTAGGGAAAATGTTCACGAGACATTTTGTCACGCTCTTATCAGGAATGTGTCAATTTAGGGGCTAGAGTTTGCCTATTAGCCTATCTCTGTACTTTCCGTAATTGATATTTGAAAAAATACCTTAAATCATTGTATCGAGATATGACAGTATTTTTATACTTCAAACAAGATTCTATAATGCTAAATATGTGACAAAGTTCAAGGATCTTGTTTGAAAAAATTATGTCGATCAAATCGGTTATCAAAGTTCCAGACAACATTATATTTCATTTTGTTTGGTTTATTATTGCTGATTCACCTGAACTCTGATGTATACAGCCTGATTTATTATAATATTATATTGACGAATATATGATGCGATGATTTATTTGAAGATAAAAAAATAATAAATAAAAAGTTTGTTGATAATTGGAAATATAGCAATAAAAACTTTTTTTATTGGACTAGTTGGAATCTAATTACAAAAATCTATTGTTTTATATATAATTTTTTTCTCTTACATTGTACATCATTCGCTTTTATACTGTTCAAGTATTATACATATTTTAGTTCAATTAATCATTTTTCTCTCTTTTAGAATAATTACAGATTCTCCAAAACATTACCGAAGGAATGTTGTATATTTTTATTGAATTTTTCTTTATGTATATTCTATTACAATAAATGTTTTTTAATCATTATTTATTCTGTTGTTTTCAATTATTATGGAACAAAATACTGGAAAGATAAAATAGATTTAATTCATATGATAAGATAAGAAAAACATAACTAGGATCGACTTAAAAAAGTATGAAATAACAGCACATAATGTAGGAATCAAATATTTTGAAATTGGCAAGAATTCAGGGTTGCCAACTCAGTAGAATTTCTACCAGATCTAGTAGAATTTGATCTTGGCCTAGTGGTGAAAAACAATTATTTTGTGAATATAATGGAACTAAATCTAGTACTTTTTCTAGTAGAAGTCATATAAATCTGGTGGAATTTTTGGTTCAAAAACCTCCTCCGGTCAAAAAAAGTCATCTGTCATGACTTTTTGACCGGAGGAGGTATACAATTCGATTATGTTTGCTTTTTTACGGCTGTTCCAGCGTTTTCCATAGTAAACGTACTCCGATTTAGACGATTTTTATTTTATTTGGAAGAATAGAGTTGAGGAATGGTGCCCTATTTAGAAAAACTCAAATCCGAAATCTCCTTCCGTCCAAAAACCGCCGCTGAAAGGTGTGGAGGAGGCTATTTTTCTCGAAAATTGAAAATTCGGGATGGCAGAATTAAGGATGAGACCATATCCGGAAACGTTTAAATTGAACTAAAATATCTGTAGCAACATTTAAATTGAATATTTTTTCAAAAGAGTCACGGTTTTCGAGATACAGCAATTCTAAAATATGAAAATCCTCGCCGCGATGTTTTGGGTTCTCTAAATAATAAATAACAAGTCCAAGCTAAGTCTATACATGAGTAATAGAATAAGTACTTTCTTCTTTGGTATTAGCGAACGTTCAACGATTTTCATGAATGTTACACTCAAAAGTGTGAAATAAATATTTTTTTTATATTAAATATTAATTCTATTGGTGCTGGTAATTTTGAAGTTGTGCCGTAGTAGTTTGTTGTTGTAGGCACCAACTCAAAAAGTACAAGCACCAATAAAGTCGGTCCAATTTTTTGTAAAAAATATTTATATAGATGACTCTTGTGACCAACTTTAAAATCTTTATGATTGTTATGATGAGGTTTTATACTTTTCAATGCATCATCAGTTGGTACTGAGAGATTTTGCTATAATAGTCCAGGCAATATAGGAAGTTGAGTATACAAAATCTGAGTGACGGCAACTATGACCGGATTCTTATATGTATATTTGTGGAGAATTCTATGATCCAACTAAATGTTTCAAGTTGCAAGGATATTTAATTTGTGAGGTACTTGAATTACAATCAAACCATTTAAAAGCTGATTCAAGAATGTTCGTCCACATAGGTATTTCATAATCACCGCTGATATAGATGTATTCGTCTTGGCATTTTATTTCTGGAAATACTTAGCAAATATTGGGTGTCTCGGTCTATTGTTTGACGGTTCTCACACAAAGAAATGTTTTCTAGGATGCCATTTGGCAGTTGAATCCCTGGGTGAAAACATATGCAATATTTTGCCAGCATTACATGCTGTAAGTGGGTGCGATACTACTAGTCGATTTGATAGTAAAATGCAATAGTTGAAAGCTGCGTCTGAAGATTTTGTACAAACCTTTGGGAAACCTTGACCTAAATAATGAGCAATTCAAACAGTTAGAAACAGTTTGCACATGTTTATTAAAAAAAAATATACATCTGCTGATGAACTCTGATTTACACTGATATCTCAAAATATAGGTTTCAATTTCAATTTGATGAGAGTGATATGCACTTTATTAAGGCTACAGTACAAACCTTTATATGGAAAAATGCTCATCAAACACAATTACCACCCATTGATTATTGTTCATTTGGTTACGAAAAGCTCGAAGGTGATTTACGTCTACGACGAAGCCGTCTTTACCAGAGTCACTAATTCCACCATGTACATGTAGTGCAAATTGTTGCACAATGTCTTGTAATTGCAAAAAATCAGAATTGTTTTGTATTTCATTATGTAAATACATCAATAACAAATGTCAAAATAAAAATAAGTAATTGTTAACTACTTTAAGTACCTACATTTATGCTTGAATTCGCTAGTTTTTTGTATATAACTTTTATTTTTTATTTATAAAAAAATGTATTACTTTCATTTCTTTTTTTTATTATTCAAGAATCCATCCTCACTTTTACCATTAGAACAAAGAACAACTTATAAATTATTACGGAAATAATCATTAAAATGATTTTATATCATGTACTCATTCCCTTTACGAATAAGAGAAGAGGGGGTAAAAAATGGTCAAAAAAATTGACCGGCAAGATCCACATTATTATTCTTTGAACTTTTCTTCACTTAAATCCGTTGCCGAAATTCGGCACTCACATTATGCATACTCACTTACCTCTAGCGCCCGGCCTAAAAAAGATTATTTGCACCAATTTCTAAATTTTTATGATTTCTACATTGGTACTAATTATTTTCTAAGTTATTTATTTCACAATTTTTAATGAACGTGGTCGATAAATCACTGATTTCTATGAAAAAAAGAGGTAACCCAAAAGGGAATTTGATTCATGGATTCTGCTTTCTAGCTAACTCAGCCAGATCGCTATCTCGAACGACAACGTTAACATTTTGGGAAGTACCTACTTTTGGACTTGAGGTTACACCAAAGTTTACAGAATACTATAGTATATTCTATAAACTTTGGTTACACAGTACATTCGAAGGGATAAGCTTCCACACATCCTCTTTCAAATAAAAAATGATAAGTATAAAGTGAACATGTAAAAAGGCTATAAATCCATATTTTGAACGAAAGACTAAGACTAAACATAATGAGATCTCTCGCTCACCAAACACAGGGTGCCAATGAAGAGGCCTTGCTGAGGATGTATAGGATTCTAATCAGATCTAAAATACATTATGGTTGCATACTGTAGAGGCTGTCCAGAGTAAGGTTCACTACCCCCTATCTCAGAAACTATGAGAGATACCTACGAAAATATGATAGAGATGAAATGTTAGCGAATTCTTCGTTTTTTATTTTTACTGCTGCTATGTACAGAAGGTGTTTAGTATTTCTGATACAGGTATCAACTTTTATTTTAAATAGAATACCCTATATACTTTTAGATTTTTGGATTCTACATAAAATTTGAGGTTAACTTTGTGTAACAAACTCTATATACCTACCTAGGTACCTAATATTTATAGTATTCGAGATTCTGTCTTTTTTGAGAGTTGCAGATATAAGAATGATTGATTCATCATTAATAGTAATTCATACTATAAATTAAATAACCATTATCATAACTGTAACAAACAAGCAAAGGTGAACATTTGTAACCAAACAAAAAATAATCTCTGGCAACACACTGGGTGAGTATGTACCGAAAGCGATAAAAACTTTCAATTAAATATTTCCGCTTTTTGAGATGCAAACCCCATTTTTTTCTGTTTCACTGTATTTTACGACTAAAAATAAGGGTACTTTCCATTTACTTTCCTATACCTAATATCACGAGTTTCTGAAAAATTTAAATATGAGGTGCACATTCGTCAACGTAGCGATTCCTATGGCAAAAAATTAAGTGTTATAAAACATAAACAGAAATAAATAGTATAAAATGCCAAAATTTAAAGTAGGTTTCCAAAATTTTTCGAAAATCGGAAATCTTAGGTGGCAGAATGAAAGATAAGAAAATTTCCGAAAACGTTTAAATTGAACATTTTTCCCTCAGAGTTACGGTTTTCGAGTTACAGCGGTGCTAATATGGTAAAATCTAAAATACTTATGCGTATTTCCGCCTCGATGTATTGAGATCTCTAAATAAAGAAAAGTAGAAGCAAAAAAGATAATATCACATTTAAAAGTGTGAACTAAAATTTCTCTTTAAAAAATTGGACCGAAAATTACAAAATAATATTAATTCTATTGATGCTGGTATTTGCGAAGTTGGTGCCAAAAGTTATCAATCTAACTGCTAACTAATAACATCGGTCCATTTTTTTGTAAAAAATATTTATTATATTTTATAATACTGAATTCTTAAGTCTCGTTTGTTTCGGCGAAAATTGATTTGTCTGGAATTCTTCTTTTGGGGAAGTTTCGTTGATATTCTATAATTGTTAGGGCAATACTTCTAGTGTTTTTAATGAAACGTTCAAACAAATCAAACGTTTCTTGTTCAGAATACATTTTCCAAAATTATAATAAACTGCTGAGGTTCTACAAAAGCACACACAACTGTCTGACATTTAATTAAACAAAAATAGGGAAGTAAACAGAAAGTAGCCTTATTTTTAGTCGTAAAAAATCCCGACGGCCTATAGCCAACGGAAAAGTAAATTTCTCAAAATTCATTGAATTGAAATTTGAACAACCTTTTCGTTGGTACACCACATGTCATTACATGCCAATTGCCCATTTTTAACCGCATGTGTCATAGCATTCCGGTTAGGGTGTTAGGGTTATTGTTTTGGCTGTTAAATATAAAGCAGATAGGGATCGCGTTCCGCTTCAAGGATTAACTTTTTTTCGCCTATTTCTTATCAATATATATTTTTTAATCAGAGTCTATATTAAGATCTCCAGAAAATGTACAATTACATGAAATTAATTTTGAGTGTTCATGTTTTACCCATATTTCTTATTTTTTTCTTTATTATTTTTTTTCTGTGCCTTTCATGAAAAATAGCTTCGCACAGAAGTTATAGGTACCTACTTATTATATCTATAACTCAAAATTATTTTCGATGATATTTACACTACGGCCCTTTTTGATAATTGTTTTAAATGTTTGAACCGTCGCCATTTTGAAACTACTAACCCGATAATGCCCAATAACGAACTCGGCCGAGATATTTGTACGATACCTCCAAAAATGCGACGTCGATCGTGATAACAAATTTCGTAATATCCCATATATACAGGGTGATTCATTAAGAATGGGCAATTTCTGAAATGGAGAGAGAGACTTAACTTGTTCCATTTATTTTTCTAAGTGTGCCTACATGATCTTCTCGCTATCCCCATGTATTCGTGTATCTTCGGTGACGATGATTTTTACTTGACAATTCTTGTTCGAGGATACTAAGAAAAATATTTCCTCGTTGCCCACTCTCAACATTCTGTTTTTGTAGCCCACTATAATGAAACTGAAGGTTTCCAAAATGTCTAAGCCTACTATAAATTCATCCACTATGTCGGCCACGATTGCAATAACCTTTACTTGTGCCTTGCCAATTTCTAAAGTGGTGGTGGTCTCTACAAAAACATTCTCAGATCTCCTTTTGCAGTTTCCAGTATGTTGTGCTGCACGATAGATTCTTTGGAAACCATGTCGGGGCGTACCACTGATCTTGTTGCCCCCGTGTCGATGGTCAGATCACATTTCTTGCCGTTGAGAATACCTTGAACAAAGAGGCTCTCGCAGTTCTTCTTAATGGAGCGCAAATTTAACTTGCTGGCCTGATCATCAGTGATCGCCAGCGTTCGCCCCCTTATACTGGCGAGGTGAGGGAGTTTTCCTGAAGTCGGGTGTTCTCTCTCTGAATATTTCGTTGTTCAAATCTGGGCCGTCGCTTGCAATATCTACTTATATGTCCCTCTCAGTTGCAATTGTAATCACTTTTCTATATTCTGACTCCTTGCCTCATCGAGAGCAGAATTTCTGGAACATCAACTCCAGCTTCTTAAAGAAATCTCTATTGTCTTGCGGTTCGTCTGACAACCTGACTTCTCTTACTTTGATGCGAGGATTCATCGAAGCGTTTTGGCAGCTTCATATTCTAGTGCCTGGATAACTGTTTCGGCTAAGGTGTTATACCTACTTAGTCTCAACGCTTGCTGCATGTCTATATCTCGAGCCCCATCGATGAAGTACTGGACACTAATTTGCTCAATGAATTCGCCCGGGGCCTGTCGCACCATGCTCTCAATGCTACTGCTGAATTCCTGCAGTGACTCCGTTGAACCTTGAATTCTGCTTTTCAACTGGCTCTGATACACTTGGCTAAGATATTTGTTGCCGCATCTTAGTTCCAAGGCGTCCGCAACAACCGAATAATCAGTTTGTTTGGTTTCAGGAATGTTTTGAAGTGTTTCGTCGTACCTCTTCCTCTTGTTTTTCTCGCAGCCTTCGCTCCCCCTTTTCTTTCTTTTCTTGTTGTCGTAGTTAGTTTTCCTTGTTTTCTCGAATAACTTGTTGTTGTTCCTCCATTTTTTCTGTCTGCTTTCGGGTGTTCACCATAGACAAAAGCCTCTTCACTCACTTATCCCTCTTCTGACACCAAATTGTGAGAGATAAGTGAGACTAATTTACAATTGCTAAATAAACTTTATTTACACACGAAAGTATATTAATAAAAATTACAACTTCACTTTACTATTGGATATTCTTACTAGGTTACTGTGACTCTTCCATTAAACTTTCTCATTGCACACTGTCTTTTTACACAGCCCCTCATGCCGACAATTCTCCTAAATATATAACCGAAGAAGACTCTACAGATCTTTCCAGCTGCCGCTGATCTTTGATCACTCCAGCTGCAGCTGGACTTTTCTCGAAATCCTTTGTTGGCATCCTAGTGAGCACATGCGTCACACTCTTTGTCAGCGGCCGCTCTCGAGATTCCCATCACTCGCGCATAAGTATCAAAAGGACGTTGAAATAAATATTTTTTACAAAAAAATGGAATGACGTTATTAGTTGATGCACTGAAAAATAGAAAAATAATATTAATTCTAGTGGTGCTGGTACTTGCGAAGTTGGTGCCAAAAGTTATCAATCTAACTGCAACTGCACATCTTCAAAAGTAGCAGCACCAATAGAATTAATATTATTTTATATTTTTCAGTGCACCAACTAATAACGTCGGTACAATTTTGTGTAAAAAATATCTATGTATTAGCACCTCTATCTCTTACAGCTGCCTCCATACGTCGATTCATATTTCATAGTCTCAATAAAGTTAAGACATGAATCAAAAAACCGAATATAGGAAAGGGAATTTTTATTTATATTTTGGAAGAATTTCGTTAATAAATTACTCCACAGGTTGTTTTAAAAATAGGGTTATCTAACAAACATTTAGTTCGCCCAGTATAATAATTAAAACGAGAGTATTTTGTCAACCATTTTCTATTTTTTTAACTTAACTCACTTTATTAAGTTGTTGCGTTTTTTGAACCTGATAGTACCTATAAACCGCTATTTTGATCTAGCTAAGATTTAATCGGAGAAATTCATGCAATATACAAAATTTTTTTGCAAAAACTCATAAAATTATGCTGTCATCTATTATTTCTGATGAAGCAACGTAATATCTTTTCTTATCTGGAATATAAAATAAAGAAAATAATAATAGTGCTAATGATATCAGCTATGTTTAATAAATAATGATTTCCCATATTTAATTGATGAAGCAAAAATACTATTCATTATTTGTTACCAGCTTCACTTCACTTTTTTTCTTTATTTTTTATAATAACAATATGAGAGAAAAGAATATAAAGATAAAACAGATTTCTGAGATTGACTTCTTTATTTACGAAAACAGATTGATTTAATTTATATCTCATATTTTTTCCTTTGAAGTTCTTGAAACTACTCTGCTGTATGCTGTATCGAATTCATATGTATATAAGAAGTTTTACTCGTACTTGTAATTGATTAATTTAATGGAAAAATCAGTTGGTCAAATACCTATTGTGTTGCAATTGCTTTTATAATCCTAGGTTAGATACAAGCTAAATTATTCCGAAAGAGCCCTTCGACCAAACGACAGAACTACTGAGACAGTGCAGGCTTGGGAAACATCGTAACGGACGACCGGACGACAGTCTCTGTAGGTTTTACTACAAAGATCACAACTTTGTGAGTGCGAGGCCTGACAGAGGAACGGTTCCAGCTACTCTGGAAAGAAAATCCCTTTTGGTTATTCACCTGGCTACAAACCTACTGTACGCTACTTTAATTGATATATGATTTCAATTGAAAATTACCAACTTATTCAGGCACGTGGTGGTAAAAGTTTATTGTTTTACAATATAGTTACCTTGAAAGTTAGCATAAAATTGTCTCGAATAACTTTTGTTGCGCCAAATGACTTTATTTGAAAACAATTATTGTATTCCTGTATATGAGTTAAAAATGTATAGAATCTGTCCCATTTCCGTAAACCCATGAATGCAGAGGCTCTGGTGGCAGTACCAATGGCGTCAATTTGACCGCTCCCGCAACACAATCCAGGGGCTTCATTCTTTCAATATTAGGTGTGATTGATTTTAACTTACCGAGATGAATAAACACTTCTCAAAAGCTCACCGTATAATAAATTGAAATGAAACTATTATTTATCAACCGATCCATCTATTTGTAAAACGATATTTGCAGCGCGCGTTCTGTCAATTGCTGACAGTTATTTCAAACAACTGACAGTAGTTGTCAAAGAACTGTATGTACTGTATGTAAAATTAATATTTGTCTTTAAGTTTTCATGAATGTTCTTAAATTTTCTAATGTTCCGCACCACTTTCTTAATTTTTTCGTTCATAAGCGTTTCAGCCCTCAAAAATAATAGGTACTTCTGATTTAATTTAAAAAAATATATATTCTAAAGCCATCTCTTATGATTACAGCAGAATAATTTGTTCGCCCTTCTATCTTTTGCATCTTCTTATCTAATTGGTTTCAAAACCCGCCAATTGTTAAATAAGTTTTTATTGAAAAATAACAACGGCTCAAGATTGTGGTGCGAAAACGGCTCTAACGATTTTGATGAAACTTGTCTAAAACATTTTGCTCGAAGCACTCTAGCTCAAGTTGCCTAAATGAACTGTTAAACTTTCTGTTTATTCATACTCTGGCGAAACGGTTTCTCCTAAATCATAGTTGAATAAGACCTTTGTTGTTTGACTTGAACAAATGTTGTGTGAGTGGACAGATCAGAATTATTGTTCTAAATTGAGTCGATGATTTTATTTCTATCACAACTCGAATGGTTTTCAGGCCAATTAATTCGTTAAATGGAAATTCTGAGGGTTTGGCAATTAAGTTTATAAAATTTGGCAATTTTAAATTTAGTTTTTGATTATCCAGAGTGGTCAGGTTCAAAGTTATCATAAACTCAACTTTCACAACTATGATCGCGATTATTTCACGCGGTATATGCAGTTTTAAATATTGTGTGTGATTCAATCTATCAGTATTAACCGAAAAAATCACGAGCGTGAAATCATCAACAATTGGTCTATAAATAATATGAACAATATAGGTACCTATGTACATATAATAATTGTACTACAATATTTCAAACGTCTACGAAATAAATTCAAACACGCACAATCGTTCCGCAATCATCATTGTGCAATGTTTTCAATGATAATTTTCTTAACGTAGTTGAAGATTATTGCACAATATGACAATATCTCATTAAATTAAATTGACAATAATTGCAGGTTTTTTTAACCTATGTATATACAAGATTACGTTTTAAAAAATTTGATGGTTTTAACAATTTGCTACATTTTCAAACATAATTAATTCTTACAGAGCAACTTTCTGGATAAGTAATGTATTTGAAATCTACTTATATTAATAATTCCGTCAAGGGGTACGGTAATTCGATTGAAACTTTATCTGAATAATAAAACATGAAAAAATAATGATTTCGATATGTATATAACATATATCCGCAAAATTCGGATTGTCGAGTATTTTGTTAAATTCTAATGGTTTTAACAGCTCAATTAATGTCAATAGATTTTGACATAAATCACACATGTTACTGTCAATCCCCCAATATTGAGTGCAGAATTTACAGAGAATAAACCTTGAAAGCTCTTTATTTTGTTATTTTATGTTAGTTTGTTTTGAAAGTTGATTTTAAATAAAAAATATTTATGCAGTTTTAATGTATTATAATTATTAAACACAATGAACTATGCAATACGAATCTATGCCTTGCTTAATATTCCTTGAAAACCGACAACTACAAAAATATCTACCTACATTTTGTAAAAGATTGTGTATTATGTCACATTACACCCGAGCGAAGCCGGGTTTTCATCTAGTATATAAGTAAATTAGTTTCAAAAATTTTAATTTGTCTCGTTTTCTACTTTTTAGGGTTCCTGACATACGATGGTAAAACGAAGCACATATAAGATAGTCCCGTGTCGGTCTGTTTTTCATATCCTATTCTCCCCGAATGTACTGAACGGAGAAAGAAGAAGAAATAATTTGATATCTACTAATATATAAGATGAATGACCGCATCACACGTATAACGTAAATAGTCGAATTCTGATTTAAGGAGTTAATTTTGTGGATCCAATGGAAATATTAAAAGAAAAAAATGTCTTCAAGCGCATCTTGTGACATACCAAATCAATGGACGAGCCTATGAGTAATTTAAATATATTTTTGAAGTGAAACTTTTAATATCCAGAACAAAAAAAAAGTGAACGACCTCTGAAACAATTACGTCTTATGACGAGGAACATGGAGTCTGTTTCTCGATCTTTCATACAATGAATGTAGCATAGACCTAGTTAACAGCTTGTTGTATAGTGACGAAGGAGTTTTGGAACTTAAAACTTTATACACAAAGTTGCAAAGATTATAATTAGTACGATTATACATTGTCAACCAGTTCAGTTCGATGATTTTGCTAGAGACGTGATGGTATTTTCTTAAGGAGTAGACGAGTCTGCAACAGAAGTTCTGTACCTTCTATTTCCGATTTTGATCAAATTTACTCAAGAGATTGCTGTACACAATATCCCCATAGTTGAACCGTGATAAAACCAACGACTCTGTGAGAAGTTTCCTGATTGGGTGACTGAAAAAAATGTGTATTGGAGTAAATTATGGTATATGGTACGGTAGACACGGCAGCAAAGGCGGGTCACATCAAGTAATGGCTTGAGTGGGACTACTGTGGTTTCATAATCACGAATTTGTAAACAGGTTGGCAAACAATGCTTGCTCTTCGTATACATAACCAAGAATAGGAGAATTCTCATAGTAGATTATGTTTTCCCAAAGAAGTGTTTCGGTATGGCAAAACGAAAAAATATTGGTGATTCGCGAAGTGACATTGAAATGCACAAACTGGAAACAACCAACCAACTTTGGCTGATCGCTTTCGTGATTATCGAGCCCGAAAAAAACTTTTGAATAACTATAACTGTGTTTCACTTCTACCGCGTGACTTTTCACGCAGCAGTTTTTTTTTTTTCATTATACTTAAATGAACTGGTTAGAAGATATTGAGAAAAATATGCGAAAAGTGACCGTTGCCCTCTCCTTATCTCCGCAAATACTGAGCGTAACATTTTGATAAAAAAGGCAGTTTTCCATTTTACCAGTGAGAAAATCCTAATTAACAAATCCTTTTAAAGAGAGCCCTACCTTTTTTTAAAATTCAACCTATACAATAGCTAATAATATGTAGTAAGTAGTTATTGCACAATAAAAAAGAGATATGATCATTATCTTTATTTTTTATCTATAAACCATTTTTAGCATTAAAATTGTCAGTTTTCAAATAGATGATATATTGATAATCAAGGTAGATATATAAAACAGCAGCCATCTTTTAATATCACTACCTATACTGATTATCAAGTAGCTCATCAGTTTCTTGATATATAAGAAAAATGATGATTAAATACATAGCTTTTAGTTTTTGTTTGATTTTCTCCATTCAAAAAGTTTGGTAAGTAGATCCAGTAAATCGAAAAAGGCAGTACCTACATATCTATGTTTCAAAACATATATTATAGAATAAATGTTCAAATCGTGTAATTTAAATTAAAAATCTGACGGCCTCTAACCACTGAAAAGGTAAAGTTCATAAAATATCTAGATTAATTTGGTAAAAATTTGAGTATTTTTTTTCGGAAAAAGTTTTTAATAGAAGTTGCGCCTAAAAATCATATGTCAGATATGAGTTTTTTACCCAAATTCTCCTAATTAGCCTATTAAGTTTGCATAGTCACCATTTTCAAACTACTTGTTTGATCTTATACGACTGTTTTTTCTACTTGATCACTATAAGGTGATATATCCAATTTTCAGGCAATAAATATTTCTTACAAAAAATAGAACCAACTATTCTTCAATTCTGTCACATAAAATGTTCAATTATTGAAAAACATTGCCCCCTCCAACCCTATAGAGGCGGTTCTGAGGGGGAAGGGGATGTTTATTTTTTTACAATATGGTACCATTTCTCAACAAAGCAAACATATACAATATTGAATTGTTTATACTTGCTTCGTTTTTCGAAGTCGGTCAAAAATATAAAAATTATGCAGTCATCTATCATTTCTGATGATAAAGCCTAATATGAATATAAAATGCACATAAGTAATAGTGCCCTGAATTTCGTCTAAGTATCCTTAATGATTTTCTACATTAAATTTTTGTATCCGATCACTGCATAATATACCAAATTCCATTACCATCAATAACATCTATATGTAAACCAAAAAATGTTTAACCTCAAAAATACCCTAATTCAAAAAATGTGTTTTGTTTTTGATGATTTTGATGAACTAATAACCGTTGTTGGATAATAGATGCAAACTTCTAGACCTTTTCGAATGAGATAAATGGTGATGACCACAATTTTTAAATCAGGCATTTAGAACTTTAAAAAGCTTGCCAAAGTGTCAATTATGTTTGTTTCATTTCACTTTTACCGTGGCATTCTAGGGGTGCAGCTTTAAATAAATCAGAAAGTGCAGTAACCTCAAACGATTTTGACTACTTGGTCTATTCTCAAGAATGGCCAGCTACAGTGTGCAAACGATGGCAAGAACTGGGGAGAGGGAACACATGCAGATTCCCTAATGACCGGTCCTCGTGGACTGTACACGGTATATGGCCATCAAAAATAGGATCAAATGGACCGGAGCAATGTCCATCTTCACAACGCTTCAATTCTAACCAATTGGCCCCTTTCATGGAAGATCTTAACCAACATTGGACCGATATCCATGCCAACAGCAAACCGTTCTCATTTTGGGAACACGAATGGACTAAGCATGGAACATGTGCCACTGTTCTTCCACAATTAAATAATATCGGAAATTATTTCAGGTACGATAAATTTAGATAATGCTATTTATTGCCTGTCCTATCGGATGTTGGAAATCAATAGGACAATCTTTCAATTTTGTTCACAGCATCCGTAGATAACTGAATAGAATTTATCCTGAACCACTCTCAGAGATTTCTCCGCATCTTTCTTCTTCTTTTTCTTTCTCCTCATAACGTAGACATACATTTCCTTCTGCTTCGATGTCCGTATATCCGATGAAAAAATAGATAAGATCCTAGTGTTTGTCTGAGAACGGAGAACTAGTCATATAACTACAAATGGCTAATACCTATTTCTGATCTATAAGTGATGATTTTCCTTTCAAATTAAAAACGAAATATTATTCAAACTCATCCAAACATCTAATACTTAGAATACAAAATAATCTATTTCTATCTTTAGAATTCAAGATAACAAATTAGATAAAAAAATGTTCTAGATATTATATAGAATGAACAATTGTAAAATAGGTCAATAGTAAATGATTAGAAGCTTGATCCTAGAGCAACATTTAATTTCATCTTCCTTCTAGTTGCCTAGGGCTTAATAGTTGATTAGAATTATTAATGAGAGTTGAAGCCCACAAACTTTCATATCGATACGTCCAGTAGTTTTTTATAGATAATTCTTATCCGTCTAGCCACAGCCTTTTATATAAACGCCTCAAAATACCCGTAATTATCCTGCACTCTACACCAACACTCCTATCAATTTTCATAACGGCGCAGCCAGAATTTGTTGCCCTATTTCAGATATAACGTAATACCAAATCTTTATAATAATATAATATCTAATGAAACCCGTAATTGTCGGTCCATAATTCTGAGGATCGGCACCGTTTGGTGTAGAATGTGGTACTACTACATGAAATTTTACAAACCAAAACGTGTTTGCTAAGAAACTCAGAAATAGGTCTAACTGACGAAAGCAACTTGGCTGTCGAAACACGTGTCAGAGGGAGAACGTTGCCTGTATTTTTCGTCTTCTATAAGTCAATGAAAGTCCCATCAAAGTCGGTTTAGCTATTTCGGGGATAAGCCAAGGCAAAAAAAAACTAAAAACGCTTGTTTCGTTTTTTTTTTCTGTCGAGTTTTAAAACTGCTTCTGCAACATTGTCTTTGGAATATGAACCACTCTTTTAATGAATTGAGAAGCTATTTTGCAAATAGCAACAAAACCTCTCATACTACAAGAAGTATTGTTGTATGGATTATTTCTAAACTAGATAATCTCTTGCTTTTGGGATATTACATGTTCTTCCAGTTTACTGCAACTTCTTCATGTGAGGTTATTTGGAAAGTCATGAGTTCAAGGATAACCCACCAAAAACAATGAAGCTCTGAAAGAACGAATCCATCAAGAATTAATTCAAAATCCACAGGCAATGCTGGCGGCAATGTGGTGAAAAAAATCATGATTTTTATCGTTCAGAATAGCTCTTTATTCTGCCCCACCTTGTTGTTCCTAAAAATAACACTAAACATCACAAATAAAGTTAATGAACAATACAAAATTCCAATTTTCAGACAAGGCATACAATGGAACAAACAATTCAAATTATCCGCAATACTAAACCAAGGTAGAGTATCACCCGGTCGCCAGAGCTATAATGCAGCAACTATTGCCAATGCCGTGAAGGCCTACACCAAAACCGTTCCAACCATACAATGCGTCATCGACCAACGTACCAAGCAAACACTATTGAGTGAAATTCGATTATGTTTCAATAAATCATTGGGACTGATTAACTGCGATCGTGTGATGCCAAAAGCTCAGCGAATGAATGGAGTTATTACAAATTGCAGAAACCCAATCATATATATGAACTAGTTGCTTTAATAGTTATGACTCATTGATTTTATAGATCAATTTTCTACTTATTCCGATAATAATTATATGAAGGAAATTGTCAATGATGCTTTTTATTTTGCCCTTAAGTAATTTTCCACAAAAATGTATTAAGTACGACATCTTACAAATTAGTTATTGACCAACGTAGGAAGCATTCGGCCAAATCGGGAACTAGCAAAAGTATCTCGAAACTGACCAGCCAGTCTGATCTTAACATTGATTTAGGGATTTGGCCAGCATGCTTGAATAAAAAAAATCCCGATGGCCTGTAGTCAGCGGAAAGGTAAATTTTTCAAAATTCATTGAATTGAAATTTTAACAACCTTTTCATTGGTCTACTTACATTAAATAAAATTGTCATAGCCTTGCGGTTAGAGGTTTTTGTTTTGGCTGTTGAATATAAAGCAGACAGGGTTCGAGTCCACTTCAAGGCAGATTTTTTTTTCGTCTATTTCTTTTCAATAAATATACTATATATTTTTTTAATCAGGGTCTATATTAAGATCTCCAGAAAATGTACAATTACATCAAATTTATATTGAGTGTTCATGTTTTATCAATATTTGTTATTTTTCTTTATTAATTTTTATTTTTTTACCTGTGTATTTTATGAAAAATTGCTTTGAACAATAGTTGTAGGTACTGATTATATCTATAACCTAAAATTATTTTTAATAATATTTACACTACTGCTCTTTTTTGATATTTTTTTTAAATGTTTGAATGGTCGCCATTTTGAAACTACTTGTCCGATATTGCCCAATAACGAACTCGACCGAGATATTTGAGAGATTGATTTTTGTAGCAAATTTGAACTTGATACCTTCAAAACTGCGACCTCTATCGTTTTAACAAATTTCGTAATATCCCATATATATATATATATATATATATATATATATATATATATATATATATATATATATATATATATATAAACTTTTGAACCAAATGAAAGAAATATACCTAAAAAACAACAATAAAACTTTCTGGCAGAAAAAGTCAAATCTAATTAAAATGGGAAATAGTAATAAATATACCTATAAAACAGTTTTTTTACAAATATGTGCCCTTTGTTGTTATTAAACTACCTGACAAATGTTATAAAAAATACTGAGTGATGTGGAACTTATAGCTAATACCTAATCATTTTTGGATTTTAAACTTCAACCCTCTACATCTCGAAAATTGAGGGCGCTAAGACTTTATTGAACAAAATCTACTTATTTTTTGGACGAACTATTGATTCTGCCAATTTGACCATATTTTTTGGGTCACCTTTTATAGAGCCATCCTCGTACTACAGCGTAGGCGACATCTCCGCCTGGCAAGGGAACGGAACTCAGTATAAACCAGAGAGAACATGTTCTCTCTGGTATAAACGCAACATCTCTTATCTATGAACGGAACCACCGATACAGCGATATGTCTACTCTCCCAGAGAAATATGGTTTCTTATAGCTATGCGAGAGGGGGAGTATGCAATGTGGTGAAGGCCAGGAGGTCTGTTCTGTGCATTTTACGAGGAGCGTGATCCGAGGATCATCTTTTCTATAGATATTTAGATATAACAATACATGACGATGCGTCAGTTAGTGTCAGTCCAGAGTAGTGGTGAGCAAAGCAAGACATGGTCTTGGTCTTGCACCCTTGGTATTGGTCTGGGTCTTGATCTTGCATAGACGGAAGTATCTAATTGATAATTTTATCAGATTGCATATAGTTAAATTATCATTCAAAATGGATAAATATCGACCTTATAAAAAAATCGGTCATTATCTAGAACAAACACTCCTGGTATTGTAATGGTAACAAACCACTCTAGAATAACTACTGAGAATACAACTGGGTAAGCAACATTAATTCAGAGATGTGTAATTAATTAAGATAGTTTATAAGTTAGGTAGGTATTCACCATTCACACATAAGAATAGTATTTACTAGCGCGACGTCGTCTTCTTGTGCTTTCTTGGTTGCTTCCGTCGCACATGAACACTGATCTTACTACTTTCTTGCCATTTTCTCATATATAATGGTTTCCCTTGCCCTGCTTTATGTTTGCGCATCATACTTCTACATCAAAACTCATTCTGCAATGGTTTTGCACCATTTTCTTGAAAGAAATAGTGAAAATTCTGGACATTTATCAAAAAATCTCTCAGAGTGGCCATTATTTCTGGTTTATAGATATAGTTTTATTTATAACTTCAACTTTTGTGTAAAGTTAAAAAAAAATAAAAAAAATATAAAAATTAAAAACTGGTAAGAAATTAGTTAATAGGCGCATTTTTAAAAGTATCTGTTTCAAAATCAGTCCTGTGAATATCTCAGTTGAGCATGACTAAAAAAATACTTTCAAAATAAGGGCAATCTAAACTTAAAAAAAATCTCAAATAGTAGTAGTAGTATTCGATAAATGTAATCAAAAATATTTCAGATTTATAGATGATTTGCATCTACAACTTTTGCTTAAAACATTCTTCGTGACAGAAAAAATAATAAAAATAAAAAACAGTGTAGTTTACCTTTCCCAGGCTACGAGCAGCAGATTCAGTATTTTTAGAAAGATCGATAATAAAGTAGTTCACCACAGGCACGGTGAGAAAATTATTAGCTTAAAAATAAATATGAAATTATGCCTCGTTCATATAAAAATTTGCAGGTACCTGTTTAATCCTTTACCTTTTTACTTACGTTTGGGGAATATAATTATTGAAATAATCATGTCATTAAATATTTTTGGAAGAAATGTAATAGAAAAGAATATAATCACATGACAAGTAGTTTAAAGAAATATGTGTTTCGGGAACTGTTTGATCCTATACCGTTTCAATTAGGTTAAGTTAGATATAGAAACCAGACCTCTTTTAGACTATTTTGGGGACACCTAGATTGGACAATATGACAGGCGAAGAAAAGAAAGACGACCTCCAATGTATTCGATTTCAATGTGGAACTGCTATAACAGCACTGAAAACGATTTGCCAAGAACAAACAATGCAGTTGAAGGTAGAACTAGGGACCTGACAGACCTTAAGGGGCATTACCCATAACTAAGACATGCAGTCGTTGCATAATTTTTGGTGTTCTGTGTTTTTGTAATTTAATTATGTATATTGTAATAATCTTAATTCGTTAATCACACAAATTGTTTTATGTATGTTCCTGTTTCTCCGGGTTGGGCAGAAGCGTACTTTGCAAAAACCTGAATATCCAAAAATGGAAAAAGAACTTTATACATAATTGGTTTCTAACATAACGTGAAAGAAATGTCACGGTCACATTTAGCATTTTAAGAGCAGCTTTACCAGGAACATTATGCCGATGACAAATGTATTGCCAGCCGAGGTTATATAGGTACACGAATTTTAAAACAGCTACGGAATTTGTGATTTAAAGTAAGCGGCGAAAAGCTTTCCAGCGGCAAATCTATTGAGGAACCTTTTCTTCCAAATTTAACACAAAAAATTAAAGATCTTGGTTTAGAGAAACGTCAAATCTATAATTCTGATGAATCCACGTTTTTTTTGGAAATTTTTGCTGGACCGAACATTGTTGCATGCCAGAGAAAAGGCTGCTCCACGTAAGACGTAAAGAACAATTAACTTTTCTTGCATGTACTAATGGAAATGGTACCTACCTACCCATAAATTAAAAATGCTGGTGATTGGCAAAGCTAAAAATCCAAGAGCTATTCCTGTTGAATATAATCCCACGAAAAATGCATAGATGACTTCAGCGTTGTTTATCAAGTGGTTGTTTCATAAGTCATTTGTGAAGCAAGTTAAACGTTTTCAAAAGGCCAATAATATTAGCCGTAAAGCGCTCCTGCTAGTTGACAATGAGCCTAATCACGCATCAGTGTAAGCATTGACTAATAATGATGATACAATCACAACCATGTTCCTTACCCCTAACTGCTCTCCACTCATTCAAGCAATAGATCAGAATGTCATTAGATTAACTAAACTTCATTACCAGAAAAGCTTTCTAACCCAAGTGTTAGCCGCTGAGGAAAAAAATATTTCACAAGCTCTGAAGAAAATTAATTTGAAGGCCGCCACTTTTGTTTTAGACAGTACGTGGGACAAAATAATGCCAGTTGCAATTGAAAAATGTCTACGAAATATATTTTCATGTGTAGATGGTGATTCGTCAGATACTGATTCAAGGGATTCTGACAATATTCCGTAGGAGATCGTCCAAAAAATTCTTCGAAGAGAGAGGGAACAACAACGGGAAATCAGCAACATGCTGGGGAACTTAGACGCTGGCCAACTGACTGAATCAGAGATTAATGACTGGATAGATAGTTGATGACAACCAACATTTACCTCTGGATAGCAACGAAAGTATTTGTGATGAAGAAATTGTTTTCCACGCACTACAGGTGACCCACAAAGCCGCAATTCAGTGCCTCAAGAGGTGCATTCAGTGGGCTGAAGAAAACGGCGCCCAATTAAAATTATTGTCCATACTCAGAATACTTCGCCAGCGTGCAATACAGGCGAAGCAAAGCTCTATTAAACAAACAAAAATTAGAGCGATTTCATGGTTGCACCGAAAGGAATCATATCACCAAGTCTAGCAAGCTACTATGCCATCCGGCCATGTAACAGAGCTTCCAAACTAAGGTACATCTGTACCACAAGATCTCACCAGGACGCACTAGTCTACACCGGTCTCCACCATACCGCTGGTCTCCAACCGCCGTACTCACTCATCTACTGCACCGGACTGACTGTCCCGGACTGATTATTCACTGCACTATACTGACTGACCGACTAATTCCGCAGGAAATCCTCTCCAATATATAGGTAAGCCCCTCCATCTCAAATCTTCCAGCGATATCTTCCAACGCCACGAACATTCCACCAATAGCGTGAACTCACTAGATGAGCAATAGTGTTGTATACCTTACACTCATATCACCCGGGGCCCACTAACGTCCGTACTGGCCAAGATGTTCCTCCCTCTGCCGATTCGCACACGCCTACCTCGATAATGATGTCGAGATTATATATATATATATATATATATATATTGGTCAAGAATTGTTTATACGCATGATTGTACTAATAGCTTCAAAATACCGGTTGACTAGACTTTTAAAAAAATCTCAAGAAGTATTATTTAATTTAATTAAAAATATTTTGGGTTATAAATAGGTAGACAACTTTTGTTTGAAGCATTTTTCTCTAACATTGTCAAAAAAATTAATAACCGCGAAATTCACTTATCTATTTAACTTACAATATGCAGTATAATATATGAAGTAAATATTTACCTCTTACACAATATAAAACATTATAAATCATTTTTAGCATTGAAATTGTCTGTTTTCTGCTAGATAATTAATAGATAATCAAAGTATATAAAACAGAACTGTCATCTTTTTATAATCATTTTTATTATCAAGTAACTCAGCAGTTTCATAATATACTTTTATATTACAATTTGGTTTAGAAAAATGATGACTAAATACACAATTTTTAGTTTATGTTTGATCTTCTCCATACAAAGAGTTTGGTAAGTAGTATAAATAAAATGAATTAAAAAGGTGATATCGATATCTACGTTACGAGCTAGATTGACTTGGAAATTTTCTCAAAATCTTTGATAATGTACAAAATATAGATTAAACATTTTCTCAAAATTCATTGAATTGAAATATGAACATCCATAGACTTCTTTTTTGAAAGGTCGCCATTTTGAAACTATTTACCCGATAATGCCCAATAACGAACTCGGCCGAGATATTTAAGAAATTGTTGTAGCAAATTTGAACTTGAACTTCCAAAACCGCGACCTCTATTGTGATAACAAATTTCGTAATATTCCATAATATAGAGGGTGGTACGAACTATAATGGAGAAACTTTAACAGCGTATTCAGCAGATAAAAATAATTAAAAAAGTTCATATAAACTTATCTCCAAAAACGCTTCGTTCGGGTGTTGAAATATTGCGAAGAAAATCGTTTTTTCTTATTTTTTGACCCACGAACCCCGAACGGAGGAGGCATACAATTCGACTGTCTGCTTTTTTTATGTTTGACCGCGCGTTTTATATAGTAAACGAAATCCGATTTTGATGACTTTTGATTCATTTGAAAGAAGAGGATTGAGAAATGGTCCCATATTCATAACACGCAAATCCAAAATCCCCTTCCATCTGAAAACCACCACCAAAGGGGGTAAAGGGGGAAATTTTCTCGAAATCGAAAATCTGCGTTGGTATAATTAAAGATAGGACAATATCCGAAAACGTTTAAGTTGAACATTTTTTCAATAGAGTTACGGTTTTCGTGTAAGATGCATGTTAAATTCTCATATATATATTTTTGCTATGTGGAGAGGGCGATTTCTTTCGACAATTGAATATCTTTGGATACTACATGAAAGCCATAATTATTTGTAGCAACATTCATAATGAACATTTTTTCCTTAGAGTTACGGTTTTCGAGATAAATCGGTGTTAAAATGGTAACATATAAAATACTAGACAGCAATGCTTTGAAATCTCAATAATAACAACTACAAGCAAAGAATATACGTAGGTATTGGGATAAGTACTATCTTCATTGGTATTAGTGAACGTTCAACGATTTTCGTGACTAATGTGACACTCAAAAGTGTGAAATAAATATTTTTTTAAAAAACTAGTAGGTATTATTGCCGCTTAAAAACAAATTTATAGCATGATAAACTTGTTTTTGTTTTACCAGTAAGACTGGTTTAATTATTTAAAATAATAACAAAAATTGCACGCCAATGGTTTATCGCAATTTCGTAAATTTAGATATCCTGAGCAACTCTAAACAAAAATGGTCTCTGTAGCCTTTTCGCTGAAACGAGTCGTTGTTTGCATGTGCACCTGATATTTGAGGTTTGCAAATTAAATTAAGATGATTCGCGCTATATCCATTCGTTTTTATTTACATAATATATCCAGAAATTATCATAATAACCTGTGAATTTAATATTAATTAATACCAACAACTATAAATAAATTAAAAATAAAAGATATTTTTATACATAACTGGAGCTTCTATGGAAGAAATTTGTGGGTTAGAATTCAAAATGCTTGTCAGAATCTTCAAAATAATCAACATTAAATCAAGGCAGCCGTGAATTCAGTACAAATAAGATGTCGTAAATGCATAGCAGCAAATTTAAATTTGACAGCTGCGCCATCTTGGAAGCGGGGGGAATGCAGAGTGACGTATGACGCCATGTCTCATGTCCCCATGCTATCACTATGGGGCATGAGGCAGTGACAGATGACAGTGACATGGAACACAGGACAGTCAGCATGATAGCATGGGGACATGTGACATGGCGTCATACGTCACTCTGCATTCCCCCCGCTTCCAAGATGGCGCAGCTGTCAAATTTAAATTTCCCGCCGAGGAGGCGTGGCCAGAGAGCAGCGAGGATGCTACCGCGCATGTCCGATTGAGCCAGTTGCCCTATTTTTGACCTTAGAATTTCTTATGGGAAATTACGTGTAAAAGTGACCGATTTTGCACCCGAACCTCAACCAGCTCATATGTGGATGAACATCGATAACATGAACTCATATTAGTATACCTATGATAGGGAAAAATGGTGAAACTTCATCTTTGTTGTGAGAAAAAACGATAGATTTCATATTTTTTTATTAACTGAAAATGGGTGTGATACATCTCAATGGTTAGTTAGGATATCTCACCATTACACTGCCATTCATCATTCCATGATTGAAACAATTACATTTCATAAATATTTTTTCTGATAAAGAGGAAGAGCAGAAGGCTGTAAATTCATTTTCCTTTTTCACATGGTTTATCAGTTGAGTTGCCAGATTTCTCCTTCGGTATTCTGGAAACGTGTAAATAAAGTTAAGACACTTTGGATTCTTATGAGTTTGAAGAGGATCAAAATCCATTCTTGAGAGTAATATGAAAGATGCTGGTTTTTCATCTATATAGAGAATGTAACATTGTATTTCTTTATCGTTGAGCCATTGATTAATAAGATTACTGGAAATATACATTCTTCTAATTTTTTTAGAAGCTTGAGAATCACTGAAACATCTGATAATTGGCATCTTCTGTAATTATACTTTTCACGATGAATGCACTGGAGTAACTAAATATGTAATAAGATTCATTGCTATTAATCGTATATCTAATCTAGATCTAAATCTCTAAATCTAGAGGTTGAACAAGATGATGAAATAGGCGGAAAAACAACCATATCATCCTGTTGTGGTTTCTACATGTTTTGTCACTACATTCCCACTGTTTTTTCATTATAAGAGGTACTAACAGTCTGTGCTTTCCCATTATGTCGTGACTGTCTTTACATAAGTGAGTGATAGTAAATTTTTCCCTCAGGTAAGTAATACTCCTAATATTATTCGAATTAATTCATATAGTTCACTCAATCCCGTTTTAGAAATTAATGGCTGGGTCATATTGAAAGAATTTTTTTTGTTGATGAATAATCTCATAAAGAGTATCAGATAGATGATCCTATAAATATTTTTATACAAATCGATAATAATATCCTTGGTGATCGAAAAATTTCAGATGATAGAAAATAGTAAATAGTATTTGAAAAATCCATATTCTCATCATATTTTCTCTAATAAATAACTCCAGCTCGATGAAGATGATCCACCAAATATTGTATTCTTTCTGACGAATATTCAGTAATTTTTTTTCTGTATAATAGACGCAGCTCATCAACTACACCATAAATATCAAGTGTAGCACAATCTTCATCAAGCTGCTTTGTAGCATCATCTCTTTCGGTATCCTGTAAGTATTTTAGAATGTTGATATGACGATTTTGTTTCAGTTTCACCGAAAATGTTCAACATAGAGGATTGTCTTCGTACAATAAAGTCGTTAGTGGCTTTATTCATAGTCACCAATGATAATGAGCATGTAGCCAAAAGTATGAAGGAATGTATAAAAGCTATTAGAAAGCTTTACCGCGAATTACGAACTTGTGGCTCCCCTGGAAAAAAGCAACAACTTGAGGCTCAGATTCGAGAGATCAAATCCTTGAAACAAAATTTTAAAAAACAACAACGAATTGGAGCAGGACTGAATGGCCGAAGGGAAAGCGCTTGGAACAGAGTACGTTGGGATGATTTATTATCAGCATTTGCGTCAAGAATAAGAACTGGTGTGATTAGTAACCTGAAGCATAAAGATCCTAAGGATTTTTTGGTGGACCGTGAAGCAATTTTTCGACAAAGAATTCTGAATGCATTGAAAAAGGATGAAGCTGTCAAGGTGAATATGGTATTTTGTGGAGAATTTGAAATAATGACAGCGAATAAAATTCAAAAGGAACATAAATATTTCACAACATCTAATTCACCTATTTACCGATATACGAATATTACTGAATGGTTCAATAGAAATGTCTTGGTACCAATTCTCAAAGACCTTGAGGAATTCCAAGAACGTGATAGTGGATGGGCTCTGGCGAATGTCATTAACCTAGGGGTGAATATAAACAAGTTCACACCTCAACTTGGAAGTTCCTTCATCGAGCTACCTCTACAAATCAAAAACAAAGAAGCATGTATCAATGTGAAAAATAATGATAATGCATGTTTCGCATGGGCTGTTACATCTGCTCTCCATTCTGTTGAGAAGGACCCTCAAAGAATTACTAAGTACCCACATTATTCTAAGGTATTAAAACTCAAAGGTATTCAGTTCCCGATGACAATGAAACAGATACCAAATTTTGAGAAACAAAACCAAATATCTATCAACGTTTATATTCTGAAGAAGGAAAATAAGAATTACACTACATTAAGAAAAACTTAAAAATCATTCGGAGGATTGCGAGAAAATGAATGAAACTGCTATAAGAATGCCTGAAATAGGGAACAATATCCTCAAATTCAAAAACCATAAAAACCGATTAATACTAAAAATAACTATCAAGAGCATAAAGCTGCTGCTGTTGGATACTATATAAAATGCACTTATGATGACTCTCTGAGTTTTTACCGCTCATATCGAGGTCTCAATTGTATGAAATGGTTCGCTGATGAGATGAATCAATTCGCTGAAGATGTAGAGACTGTTTTTCTCTGTCCCTATGACATTGATATGACATCACAACAGGAGGCTGTATTTCGGAAGGCAACTCACTGTCATATTTGCGAAGGAATCTTCAAACCTGGGGAGAAGAAAGTGCGAGATCACAAGCATCTCCTAGATGCGAACAATTATCGTGGAGCAGCACATGAAGGATGTAATATTAATTATAAGGATAGTCACACGATCCCTGTAGTATTTCACAACTTGAGTGGATATGACGCTAATTTTGTTATACAAGATATAGCCACAAGAATGGAAGGAAAGATTGATTTACTGCCAATAACCAAGGAAAAATATATCAGTTTCACCAAAAATTATGATGATTATTGTATAAATTTCCGATTCATCGATAGTTTTCGATTTATGGCTTCCTCTCTGGATCAGTTATCTTCATATTTAGCAGAGTTTCCCAACTTGAAATCGCAGTTTCCTGACAAATCTGAAGAACATATTAGTCTTCTTACAAAGAAAGGGGTAATGCCATATGATTATATTGATTCTAATGACCGTTTCAATGAAACTTCTCTACCACCAATTGATGCTTTCTATAATAAATTAGAGAATAAACCATGTCCACGAAGAAATTATATGAGGGCTCAACTCGTCTGGAATGAATTCAGATGTCAGAATTTAGGTGAATACAGCGATCTCTACATGAAAACTGATATTCTTTTATTGGCTGATGTCTTTGAACAATTTCGATCAAGCTGTCATGAAACATATGGTTTGGATCCTGCACATTATTTCACCTTACCTGGATATACGTGGGATGCGATGTTAAAACATACAAAACAAGAATTGGAACTTCTTACAGATATTGACATGTTTTTGTTTGTTGAGCGAGGGATTCGTGGAGGATTGAGTCAAGTATGTGGTAAACGACGAGCTCATGCAAACAACAAGTACCTTTCTAATTATGATCCAACTAAACCAGAAAATTATCTCATGTACTTTGATGTTAACAATCAATATGGCTGGGCGATGTCACAACATCTACCATATGGCGGTTTTCAATGGGTGGACCCTAAAATCGATGTTGCCCAAATCCCGGATGATGCTCCAGAAGGATATATTTTAGAAGTTGACCTCGAGTATCCCAGAGAATTACATGACAAACACAAAGATCTTCCATTCTGCCCTGAACATTACAACTCTAAAACTCAAACACCCTGTGTAGCTTCTCAACAAAATGTGAAACTTATGGCTACGTTACATAAAAAGAAAAAGTATGTTATACATTATAGAAATCTTAAACAAGCATTGAAGAATGGATTGATCCTAACTAAAATACATCGAGTACTGAAGTTCAAGCAGTCTGCGTGGCTCAAGTCATACATCGATTTGAATACGAACTTGAGGAAGCAGGCGAAGAATGAGTTTGAGAAGAATCTTTTCAAGCTGATGAATAACGCCGTTTTTGGTATGTTCGATTCTATACAATATTTTATTTGTAATCGCTTTACACTTCACAAATCTATATATTCATACATTTTTTTTATTGTTACAGGAAAAACGATGGAGAATATAAGGAAGAGAGTTAATGTACATCTTCTAACGAAATGGGAAGGACGATATGGTGCGGAATCGTACATTGCGAAACCGGAGTTCAAGAATTCTGTTATTTTTAATGAGAACTTGGTGGCTGTTGAGCTTCAGAAATTACAAATATATTTGAACAAACCAATTTATGTAGGAATGAGTATCCTGGATTTAGCAAAAACCACTATTTATGATTTCCATTATGATTATATGAAGAAAGCTTTTGGTGGCGGCTGTATCGCGCTATATACTGATACCGATTCTCTCATTTATGAGATCTCTGAAGATCCATATGAAATAATAAGAAGAGATTGTCACAAACACTTCGATACTTCTGATTATCAGGAAGAAAATCAGTATGGCATACTACGTGTGAACAAGAAAGTACTAGGTATGATGAAGGATGAGAACAATGGTGTTCCGGTAACTGATTTTGTAGGTCTTAGATCGAAATTATACGCCGTGAAAAATGCTGATGATGAACTGGATACCAAGAGATGTCAGTGGATGAAAGAAGGATACGATCCTGAGGAGATTGAATCCTTAGTTCGAAATTATGGAATCATAAAGAAAGCCAAGGGTGTGAAAAAATCTATTGTGAAAAATAATACATGTTTCAACGATTATATAGAATGTTTGGAGTCATGGAAGCATAAAATTGTTTCACAAAATTTAATTCAGGCAAAGGAACACCATGTATATTCCCTTAAGCAAGATAAGATAGCCTTGAGTCCAGAAGATGATAAGCGTTATTTGGTGCCTGGAACATTCAACACTCTACCGTGGGGACATTATTCACTTAATAAACGTAGAATTGATGCTTCTGATGAACCCCGAAAAAAGATAATTTAAAATGTCTGAAGATTATCCACACTTATAGAAGTAAAATAAACGATCAATTTCTTCTTATAGTGTTTCAATTCACCTACCTATCCATAAGCTTATTTATCCTATACAAAAGATAATCATTCATAACAACACTATGAAATAAAATACATTCAATGAAATAATCATCTATTTAACATAATCAATATTTATGCTTCAGTTTGATGCAAAAACTGAATCGCCATCAAATTTTCGGCAGAAGACAATTTTGGGAGTCGTTTGCTTGAAACGATGAGGGCTGTCCGAGCGCACACACCCAAACGGCTTATCGCCCTTGCTCACGTCGAAGCGGTGTCGACATCGACAAAATTTCAATTTATGAGCTCGCGTCTTTTCTGATGTAAGTACGCACGCGCCGCCATCCAACATACATTCTTTGATTTCTCGCATTCACTCAGGTATAAAGCAAATTTTATAAATATATAATAAATACAATATTAAACATAACACATTTTCTTTCACTCCTGATTTCTTGTTTAAGCACTTTTAATGATGGTGTTGTGTCGAATAAGCATAATTTGCAATCTAACTCGTATATTCTATACGAAAATCAAATCTTGGCCGATTTAAGTGCGCACGCGCCGTCATCCAACATACATTCTTTGATTTCTCACATTTACACAGGTATAAAGCAAATTTTATAAATACAATATTAAACATAACACATTTTCTTTCACTCCTAATTTCTTGTTTAAGCACTTTTAATGATGCTGTTGTGTCGAAGAAGTATAATTTGCAATTTAACTCGTATATTCTATACGAAAATCAAATCTTGGCCGATTTAAACGAATCAAAAACTGAATCGCCATCAAATTTTCGGCAGAAGACGATTTTGGGAGTCGTTTGCTTGAAACGAGAAGGGTTGTCCGAGCGCACAGACCCAAACGGCTTATCGCCCTTGCTTACATCGAAGCGGTGTCGACATCGATGTTAACACATCGACAGCATTTCAATTTATAAGCTGGCGTCTTATCTGATGTAAGTACGCACGCGCCGCCATCCAACATACATTCTTTGATTTCTCACATTTACACAGGGATAAAGCAAATTATAAGTATAATGTTTTATTCAGAAAATCTTTTTTGATACAATATTAAACATAACACATTTTCTTTCACTCCTGATTTCTTGTTTAAGCACTTTTAATGATGCTGTTGTGTCGAATAAGCATAATTTGCAATTTAACTCGATATTCTATACGAAAATCAAATCTTGACCGATTTAAACGAATCAAAAACTGAATCGCCATCAAATTTTCGGCAGAAGACGATTTTGGGAGTCGTTTGCTTGAAACGATAAGGGCTATCCGAGCGCGCAGACCCAAACGGCTTATCATCCTTTCTTACGTCGAAGCGGTGTCGACTTCGATGTTAACACATCGACAACATTTCAGTTTATGAGCTCGCGGCTTATCTGATGTAAGTGCGCCCGCACCGCCATCCAACATACATTCTTTGATTTCTCACATTCACATCGGTTAAAAGCAAATTTTAAATATAATGTTTTATTCAGAAAATCTTTTTGATACAATATTAAACATAACACATTTTCTTTCACTCCTGATTTCTTGTTTAAGCACTTTTAATGATGCTGTTGTGTCGAATAAGCATAATTTGCAATTCAACTCGATATTCTATACGAAAATCAAATCTTGGCCGATTTAAACAAATCAAAAACTGAATCGTCATCAAATTTTCGGCAGAAGACGATTTTGGTAGTCGTTTGCTTGAAACGATAAGGACTGTCCGAGCGCGCAGACCCAAACGGCTTATCGTCCTTTCTTAGGTCGAAGCGGTGCCGACATCGATGTTAACACATCGACAACATTTCAATTTATGAGCTCGCGGCTTATCTGATGCAAGTGCGCACGCGCCGTCATTATCTTCCATATATACATTGCTTTCTCACATGCATGTAGTTATCGAGATGGCAGGCTTGGAAAAGGTCTAGCTTATTGGCGTTTGGAGGGTGTGGTTGTGGGTTCGATCCCGCGCGTTCGTGAACTTTTTTCCTCAGCTTTAAAATAATTAAATTAAATAACACAGTTACTTATCCCCTTTCAGTTAGATGGCGCTCATGAAAAGTAGGAATCTAAATGCAGTTACTTATCCCCTCTCCGCTTGAACGGGACTTAGAAAAATTTTAATTATAAAATTGACCAAATATTGCAAAATGAACCTTAGAATTCCTTATGGGAAATTACATGTAAAATTGACCGATTTTGCGCTCACTCTCCTAGCTATACTACTGCTCACATAAGTATATCCTATTGCAGTCTTTTTTGTACCGAAAACCTATTGGTGCTGGTACTTGTGAAGTTGGAGCCAAAATCTAACTTCAAAAGTACCTCACAGCCCCAATAGAATTAATATTATTTTATATTTTTCAGTGCACCAACTAATAACGTCGGTCCATTTTTTTGTAAAAAATATTTATTATATTCCTATCGCTACTCTAATTGTCTTAGCAAGAAAATAAATTTTCGGTATCCGATTTTCAACAAACGTTACCATTTCTAAGGGCGCTTACTCCAAGAATCATATTTTCAGCCAATGCTTTGTCTGTGCTAACATTATCTTGAGAACGGATTGATCGATTTTGTTACTTTCTTTCTTGTTTTGTATCGACAAATGTTTTTCGCTCAAGATTGTGGTACGAGAACC
The DNA here is from genome assembly GCA_958507055.1 of Crioceris asparagi. Taxonomy (NCBI): domain Eukaryota; kingdom Metazoa; phylum Arthropoda; class Insecta; order Coleoptera; family Chrysomelidae; genus Crioceris; species Crioceris asparagi. The sequence goes on along the minus strand of OY293832.1, from coordinate 33,895,388 downwards.
GGTCAGACGATCGGTCCATCCGTTCCTCACATAATCTTGGAACAGAGAGACAAGCCAATGGCTGAAAATATGCTTTTTTGGCCTTGAAACGTAAACGTCTTTTATTAGGCTAGTAGTAGTAGGAAGGAAACAAAAAAACATTTATCGTTTGAGACTAATTCAAAGTCGATATCTTAATTTATTCACGAGATATGCAAGATTTAGAAATTCCTACATTAGTTTGCGGAAAAAATGTATTGGGTGAAATATCAGATATTCTCGAGGATATTATCCATCTTTATAAACAGAACACTTAAATTTTGTCATGATCTTTTCATTATTTGTTATCATTAAATACATTGTCGCCATATTGCATAACTTTGTATTCATTATATAAATAGTATTTTTCACCTTTTTATTTCATCGTGTAATGAAGTCAACTTTATTAATTTGTATATACAAGGTGATTCATTAAGAATGTCCAATCTCCATAGATTCTATACCCCAAAATATGATAATTTAGCTCAGTAGTCCCAATACAAATATTGCAGGTTTCCGAGATACAGGGTGTTTAAAGTTGTATGTTTTTTGACAGGGTGATTACAAATTTGACTTTTAATTTAGTATTTGTTATACAGGGTGTAGTTGAACCCTGTTGCTTTAATAAATCAAAACATAGTTTTTTCTATGTTGAATTGGAAGCAATAAGAATAGAAGGTGTACTTTGATGATCAATCTAATATTATTTTCTAAAAAAATAAAATTTTCCATCTGTGCCCGGCTCTCTTAGCAACAACTCTTTATGACCGACTTCCCAAACGAAGGTACAGGGTGGCCCGTTTAAGAGGGGCCTATACCTTATCTCGAAACCTACGGGGGTTATAAAAAAGTTAAATACAAAAGCTGTTTCTACTGAAATGATCTTTTTTTTTTTTCTAATTTTTCTAATCGTCACTTTGTGATATACAGGGTGGTGAAACAAGGTTACATTTTTTAAATGGAACGCCCTATATTTTATTACATTTTTGGATGGTCCTTTTAAAGATAAGTTCAATAACATATACGACTATGGATCTGTGATGCACCGTTTCGAACTTATTATCATCTTCAGAATTCAGGGTTTTTTTAAACATCATTGTTGGGTTGCTCATAAATTTTTCAAACTTTTATCCACATATTATTTTTAAGAGAATAATGCTTACGCAATGATCAAATTTGAAATATTTTCTTAAAATGCGCGGTGTTGCCACGATTCGTGAAATTATACTTTTCTTAAAAGAGACACCCTGTATATTATTGAATTTTTGAATAGCCATTTTAATATCAATTTCAAATATATAACATAGTACGGGTTTCTGACTTACCGTTTTACCTTAATTGGCAAATAAAATAAAAAAATATATACCTAAGATTTAAATTATTGAGATATGAAACTGGGAATTAGCTCCTTATCAACTTGTTCAAAACCGTTTTAGAGCGTTCTTAAGAATTCATATTGTAAACAGAATATCAAGCTTAGCACAATTTTATTTCTACTCTAAATGTCTACGTGAAATGACAACAAAAAAATATCACTAACACTAACTTCTAATGCATATTACTTAAAAGTAAAATTAATTAAATTAGATTTTCATTATGTCCGTCGTTATGAAGCTTACCGGTGAGCTAGCAGAGCATCTGTTATTTTTAGCTATATCCGAATTTTTACTACCATAATAATTATGTGCTTTTTATGTGCTAATTTCTTGCCGCAATTAAAATTTTTGTGCTCTTCCAATTTCGGAGGAATTTGAAAACAAAAACTGCTCTGCTACCTTACCAGTAAGCTAGCAGAGCACCTATTGTTTTCTTGTGATATACGTATTTTAATCGCTAGAAGAAGGTTCACGGTTCGGGTGCCGCTCTGGGTTGTATTTTTTCTTCACCGAAATCACTTTTTTCACCTTTTTCTTTATTGTTCTATAATGCTAAATAACATTGCTTTGCTTTTAGTTTGAAACCGAATTGTTAAGAAAATAATAATTTGGTGTTTGAGTATGTGCTTGTACCTACTTACCAACAAACATTTATCTACGAATAATTAGATTTTGTTGCCAATTAAAATTGTAATATAAATAACATTTAAAAACTTACGCCGACTTTATTAGATAATGCACTGAAAAGTAGGAAATAATAACTCATTAAAAGTAAACATCATAAACATTTTGAATTTTCGCAAGAGATGATGATCAGCTCTAGGTATATAGAGGATTCTTCATCATCATCATCTTCAAAATCTTTATGTTGCTTATTTTATGAACTTCTTCATATCCTCAAAAAAGTGTATTAGCATCTTGTTCTTAAACCTAGCAGGTGACTACAGAGCAAAAAATATTTTTTATGTTTTTGTTTCTAAGAGAGAGCTAGATGTCTGTTCTACTGGACCAGCGTATATCAAATTCCTAATTAAATCTGAAATGCATGTTTTAAAAGTCCATCTATTTATTGACGGGGAAAAACATATCCACTTCTTGAACAATATCAAAGTAGAAAAAAAGCAAACACAATTGAGAAAATCCTCCGTTTTTCAAAGTCGGTCAAATATTAAATGAATTCGCAATTAACTTTTAAATCTTCAAATTTTTACCCGCTACTAACTAAATTGATAATATTAAAGTAAAATAAAATGTTAGTTAATCTAGTTTCTTGTTTAAAGAATGAATTGAAATGAGCTTCTTTGCAAAATAAGTATCAATTTATAATCATTCTATCTATGTGAACCTCGAGGGACATACCCATTCGCGTTTTATTAGGAAATATACCTATATATGTAGATAAGTAATCTTAAAAACCAAAACCTTATCTTAATATAAAATTTGATCCAATTCTTCGCTATTATCTAGATACACGGAACATGCAAGTATGGCTCGTTTAAATTTATAAGATTATTTTATACTTTTCAAAGCATTAGATATAATTTTTTCTTAAATTTTATTTATTTCACAATTTTGATGGCAACAAAATCAATTTTTTATGTCCTTAATAATTATATTTCCTACTGTAAAAAATATTTTCTAGGTAATGTTATTTAGAAATTATACAACAATAAAGAAAGAGGTAAAAAAGTGATTTCGTTGATAAAAAAAACACCCCTGTGTGGTAATCGAACCGTGAACCTTCTGCACTAAACGTACGAACATTTCTATTAGACCACTTAGTCGTTAACGATTTAATGCTTCAGTATCTTAATGGTTAGGTTATGTAGCAGAAATTTTAATTTTCAAATTTCTCCGAAACTGAAAAAGCACAAAATTTTGAATTGTAGCAAGAAATTAGCACATAAAAAGCACATAATTATTATAGCAATTAAAATACGTATATCACAAGAAAACAACAGGTGCTCTGCTAGCTTACTGGTAAGGTAGCAGAGCAGTTTTTGTTTTTAAATTGGTCCGAAACTGTAAGAGCACAACATTTTTAATTGCAGCAAGAAATTAGCACATAAAAAGCACATAATTCTGGTACATATCAAATTCATTTTCGGTACTTTGCTCTGCTAGGTTACCAGAGGTCGGTTTATCTTTGTAAGCCATATCTTTCAATGTGCCACCGGGTTTCGTTTAAAAAAAGAATGATTGCAGCACTTCGATAGTAAGGAGCACGATCTTGCTGCCAAACTAAGTTTGGATGCTTTGGAATATTATTATGTAAAAGTGGCCAAATTTCATTCCTTAATAAGCTTAAATATCGTACTGATGTTAAATTTTCTTGGTAAAATATGGGTCCTTAAATTGTAAGTCCAGACTCCAATAATGCGTATTTTTCGATTAAATAACATCGCATAAGTTGTAAATATTGATTCATCGGTCCAAATCATATTTGGAAATATGTTATCAGTAGATATACAAAGCCGTTTCTGGGGCGGAAGTGACGACAGAACCATCTCCTGGCCAGCAAGAGTCCAGATTTGATCCTAGTGGACTTTTCTTGTGAGTCACATTGAAAGATATGGTTTACAAAGATAAACCGTCAACAGTTTTGGAATTGCAGCAACGAGTTCGCACGTCACGTAGACATTTAGACGTAGAAATAAAATTGTGCAAAGCTTGATATTCTGTTTATGACATCTCAACAACGCCCTAAGACGATTGTGAACAAATTGATAAGGAGCTAATTCCCAGTTTAATATGTTAATAGTTTAAATCTTAGGTATACTCAATTTTTAATTTTATCTGCCAATTAAGCCAAAACGGTAAGTCAGAGACCCGTACTATGTTATATATTTGAAATTGCTATTCGAAAATCTAATAATACACAGGGTGTCTCATTTAAGAAAATTGAGAGATATAATTTTGTGAATCGTGGCAACACCGCGTATTTTAAGTTTGATCATTGTCAAAAGAAAAGCGTAATTTTCTTAAAAATAATAGGTGGATAAAAGTTTAAAAAGTTAATGAGCAACCTAACAATGATGGTATAAACATAACCTGAATTCTGAAGATGATCGCTAATAAGTTCGAAACGGTGCATGACAGACCCATACTCATTATATATCGTTGATTTTGTCTTTAAAAGAACTATCTAAAAATGGAATAAAATATAGGGTGTTCAATTTAAAAAAATGAAACTTTGCTTCAACACCCCGTATATAACAAAGTGACGATTAAAAAAAAATAGAAAAAATAAAGATCATCTTATTAAAAACAACTTTTGTATTCAATTTTTTTTTGTAATCCTCATAGGTTTCGAAATAAGGTATAGACCCCGCGAAATAAATATTTAGTACAAAAAAAAAACCGAGTTTATTAAATGGAGCACTGAAAAATACGAAATAATATGAATTCTAATAGTGCAGGTATTTTTGAAATTGGTGCCAAAAGTATTCTATCTTGCACAACTTCAAAATTACCACCATGTCATAAACTCGGTCCCGTTTATCATTAAAAATGTAAAATAATTAAAAGACAATGATGTTGTGCATCGCATCTAATTAGAAATTCCATGAGATCAGGAACCAAAATTGAAGGTTTAATTGGTTGAATACCAAACGGCAACCAATGAAATTTAAACATTATTATTTTTTCATTTTTGAACATTTAAATATTAAATCTAATACCGGGACTGACGAAATTCATATCGTATCATCTCTGGCATAAATATTCATAAAATGTGTAACTTTTTATTCAACTACACTGCAAAAGTTGAACCCTGGATATATTAACTATTATATTGTTATTTTTTTCTGGCAAAATATTACAGATATCCGTTTTTGCAAATAACCAGGAAATCTATAGAGAATGCTTAGGTGGACCTTTTTAAATGAAATATAATACATCGTAATAAAAAAATCGATATTCAATAATAATACGAACTAAAAATTAAAAAAAAATTGAAATATAAATAATATAATTTTATTGTAAAAAAAGGTGAAGTGCTTGAGATCAAATGTTCTCAATAGTTCATTGGTCGTTATTTATACCAGTATGGTCATTATAAAAATATATCACTTAGCACTCCACGTTTTTTTTACAATAAAATTAAACTTTTTATATTACAAAATTATTTATTTTACTTTTTAGATCGGTACGCTTATTATGTAACAATAACGACCCAGTTGCTATCGCATTGTGGTGGCGTTGCATTACGTAAAGCTGTTGCTTACTAAGCATGCAGTCGCTGGTTGATAATATGATGAATTCAATGTAATTATAATTCTCTGGTTGTTCGGTAGAGGCAGCACTGTTTTCAGTTGCAGTAGAGTGCTGTATATAGATGAGTATTATACCCGACCGACAGCCAATGTGTGTCCTGACTGTCACGTCAGTGTTATAGGTAGAGCGCTCTTTACGTGTATAACCTATAACTGACGTGACAGTCAAGACACACACAGGCTGTTTCGAAATACAAACCATTAGTCTGGCCAGGGTTAAAATGGCCGTCGAAGCTTGACAGATATACGGAGTCAATACAGGAATATGACAATGACTGATGACATAATTAAGGCCTGACCAGACTAATGGTTTGTATTTAGGAACACAGGCCTGATGGCGGGCGGCGATAATACTCATCTATACAGCGCTCTAGTTGCAGTGTAGTCGCAGTTACGTGATACCAAATAATAAATTTGTTAATAAAATATTATTTAAGCCATAGCTTTTAAACGAATGAAGAAGCCGTTTGTGTTGCAAATTAGATATACTTTTCGAATCTAATAAAATATTCATACGGTTCCATTTGCGATTACGGAGCAAAATTTAAAAAAAAACGGTTAATCTTATAAAACCCGCCCCCATTGGTGGTTCTATATTATATTTACCAAACCTTCCTTTCTCGAACCAGACCTTGTTAACAAAATTCCGTTTAGTCAAACTTAAGCTATAGACACTTATAGTCCAAAAAGTTTAGCATCCCCTCTCGCTTTTATTTTACGTCCTACAATAAAAAATCATACCTATATCAAACAGATGGACCATTTTGGTGGCATTGACGTGAGAATATTCATTTATAAACTTATGTTGGAAAATTTTCAAAAAATTGCATTTTTTATACGATCCTATACATCCTAGCGGTAGACGTATAAATTTAAAAAATATTTCCAGCAATTTTCCTTGGTCGATTTCCTCTGAAGGATTTTTTTCATAAACTTCTACGATTATTAGTTCCTTGGATACAGTACCTCCTCATTCTTATTGAATCACCCGGTACATAAAGTAATAATGCGACTTGCATTTCAATTTTACATCTGAACGCCAAAATGTGCCTTTTATTTATTTGCAAAAAGCAAATAATTTGAATTTTCTGCCATTTTCACCATTTTTGGTTGTCACTTTTTCCCTTTCTCACTTAATATTTCGATAAAACGATAAACTACAGATTTGTGCTGTAGGTACGACATTTTAGCTAAGGCTTCTGGCTAAAATCTGTAAAAATTTTAAACAAATTTTCGGGCATGTTTTCGAGAAAATTGTCGATTTGTGTGGAGCCGGATGGTAATTTTTCAATGAGAATATTTTTTAGCAATTTTTACCGAAAGGAAGTGTTATACAATTATTTGGTTATATGTTTTGCATGGTAAACGTGCTCCGACTTTGATGATTTTTGATTCTTTTGAAAGAAGAGAATTGAGATATTATCCCATATTTAGAAAATCTCAAATAAGAAATCTTCTTCCCTCTCAAAAACCCGACGAGGGTGGAGAGGGCAATTTTTTTCGAAAATCGAAAATTTGAGACAGTAGAATTAAAGATAATAATAATATTCAGAAAATATGAGATGGCCAAATTAAAGAAGAGATTATGTGTAGCAACATTTTTTTTTAAAGCTACGATTTTCGAGTTACAGCAATGGTTAAGTCTGAAATATTATATAACAGGTACAAGCAAATAATATACCTAGGTAATAGGACAAGTAGTACTATCTTCTTTGGTATTAGTGAAGTACAACGATTTTCATGACTAATGTTACACTCAAAACTGTGAAATAAATATTTTTTACAAAAAATTGGACTGGCTTTATTTGTTGCTACACTGAAAAATATAAAATAATATTAATTTTATGCGTCCTGGTACTTTTGAAGGTGGTGCCAAAAGTCTTCTATCTAACTACATTTATTGCACAACTTCAAAAGTACCAGCACCAATAGATAATATCATTAATTTGTATTTTTCAGTGCACTAACTAATAAAAGTTGGTCAATTTTTTGTAAAAAATAGGTATTTTGTTTAGTAGCGAATAAGTCCTACTAAACCAACAGGCGTATTCATATTCCAATCTTAGTTCAGTACTAGCTAATACCGTATTAAAATAAAAACAAAACACTATCCTACCAGAACACTGACATAGCCATGAACCTGCGTACTTAATGTAGTAACGCACTAAGTTTTGATTATGAATACGACTGTAAGTTTTTGACGTTTTATTTTCAAGCGTATTCGATTGTGCAATTTTCATATATGTATTAATAATAATAATATATTCAATATATTGTCCAAGTCTAAGTTCCAAGATCTTTTCTAATGACACATCAAACATGCCGAATAGCCCTATAAATCTGATAACGGGTATAATATAGCGGGTCCATCTCCATTACACATCTCTTATTGGGCCCTCAATCAAATTGTGAATAAGACTACTAGTCTATACTTAACCTGTAATAAAGATAAAATTATTTTAATTTCTCCTGTTCCTGATCCTAGTCAGAATACTAGGATGAAGTTATTTAATTATTGTATTTCCATTGGTCCATGATACAGTTGAAATGTTCAAGTTAATCGGACGATTACGTTGAATGAGTCTTTTACTTATAGTTTCATTCACTAATGGTGGCGTCTGCCGTGAAAACACGAAAAAAGGATCAATTCAACTGAGGGGAGTAAATCAGTGGCGTGACGATTTTGAGATTAGATCTGGTATTTCAATTTCTTAAACTTTTTATAGAAATTCATTTAATTAGGGACTGAACAGCTTCGATTGATTAAATAAGCAATTATATGAAAGATTTATTATTAACAATAATACAGAAACATAGAATACAAATCTTTCGCTTGAGTTAGAAAATATAAATCTATTCATCTGAACTCTCTGAAATGTCAGTTGGACTTTGTGACGCTTATGAAATAAAGATTGCATTGCCTTCCGATATACGAGCAGCGCCTTATCATGGTATAAAGATTGAAATACTGATGCTGTAGCTTAGATCGACAAACTTAGTAGAAAACTTCATGATAATTAAGATGCGATGAGAAGTATAGCGTGATGATTGCAGGCAATAGCTATCATGTGTGAAACAGACTATAGATAGATAAATTCCTTGATGTGACCCGCCTTTGCCGCCGTGTCTCCCGTATCTTAAACGGTAGACACCAAATCGCGGTGTCCTTTGACGAAATCGCGGTGGCCTTTGACAAACAAACGACCATAAAAAATGATGCTCCAAAACTATCATCTAAGGCGGCCGCCGTTTAGTTGGACTACTGGGTATATTTATACTGTGGTCTTAAAAAACACTAGGTTCTATTTGAAATAAGCAACTTTTTATGTGCAAATGTTAGTTTAACCTAACCTTTCGAACACCTCATATATTTGTTAGACTTTTTTTGGCCTAAATATAATACGTAGGTACTTAAACCGAGTTATAACTTGGAATTCATCATTTATTAATTTTATCAGCTATAATTATCTCGAAATGTTTAGATTATTGAGATTCAGAGAATTAGGACAAAAGTAGAATAACAATTTGATAAAAAATATAGTATTATACACTGACCGTCAAAAAACACAACGGCTCATTTATGTTTGATGATTTCTTTTGTAAAACGTTGATCAAATCTTCTTTAATGAGACTGTGGTAGAAATTTTTATTCAGAATTTAATTTTAAAAAGCACGAGGTACATGCATGAGATGAAGTTTTTTACCCGAAATTTCCAACAACATAATGGCTTCAAACTGCACATGGGGTGACAGTTAGTCTCAAACTGTAACCTCGTGTTTTGTAAACACTTTGGTTCTTTACTCACGTTATTATCTCTGATAGTAACAAAATAACAATCTTTTAGAAGAAACACTGCACAGGCATTAACATAGACCTACAGTTGCTGTGGGTGCATTCAAATTGGAAAATAGTTAATTTGATCAAGCCATGGTAGAATTGCGGACTAAACGAAAAATTATTCTCTTCCTACTTTACGTATTCAAAATAATTCGGGAAAATAAAAAGCGGCGTTAATTTAATAAGAACTTTGTACAAAACCGAAAAGTTCCATCCACATGTAAATTTATTCACTGTAGACAGATGCCTAATATTACTATATTACAACGTCACCGTAACTCAATGGAAAAAATGTTCAATATAAATGTTGCTACATATAACCTGGTCTTTAATTTTCCATTCAATTTTCGAAGGAAATATCCTCTTCCACATAGCTACACATATTTGAAATTTTAACACCGCTGAAACTCGAAAACGGATATTTTCTTATCTCTAATTCTGCCATCTCGGATTTTCGATTTTCTAGAAAAGTTGCTCCTGGGACCATTTCTCAAGTCTCCTCTTTCAAATAAATTGAAAATCATCAAATTACGAGTACGTTTGTTTACTAGATACAGCGCACGCAAAAAAGCACACAGTCGAATTGTATACCTACTCCGTTTGGGCTCGGCGGTCAAAAAAATAAATTTTTCACTACTAATCGTTATTAACTCATACTTTCTTAGACATCGAAAACTTCTGCGCGAGCTTGTGAAAGATTTTTTCTTCTAGCATTATAGGTTTATTTTCTGATCACTCTTGTTAAACACTTTTTGACCGACTTCTAAAAAGGAGGACGTATACAATTCGGTTGTATGATTGGTTTTTTATATTCGCGCGTTTAGCATAGTTAACGTGCTCCGATTTTGATGATTTTTGATTCATTTGAAAGAGCAGAGTTGAGAAATGGTCCGAAGAGGGTAGACGGGGAAATTTTTCTCAAAAGTCGAAAATCTGAAACGGCAGAATTAGATATAAGACTAGGTATATCCGGACACGTTTAAATTGAGTATTTTTTCAGAAGAGTTACGGTTTTCGAGTTACAGCAGTGGTAAATTCTGAAATATGTGTATTTTCACCGATATGGTTTGAGATCTCTGAATAATAAAAAGTACAAGCAAATAATATATATGTACATGGGTAATAGGATATTACTGAACGTTCAATGATTTTCATGAGATGAATAATGATACAGTCAAAAGTGAAAAATGAATATTTTTTCCAAAAATTGGACCGACTCACTTAGTTCGTGCTAAAAATTTCTGCAGTCTACTTCAATTGCACAACTTCAAAAGTTCCAGCACAATACAATTATTATTATTTTGTAATTTTTTGTACACCAACTAATAAAGTCAGTCCAATTTTCGGTAAAAAATATTTATTCTTTCCACTTTGCGTATTTAAAGCCGTTTAATAACAGCAAAGGTTTCTCCTTTTCACTATATTTCAATGATATTGGTTCCATGCTATCCGAATTCGATTTTGCTAACGTAAGGACACAATATATTATGACTCTGAACGACCTAATTAATGACCTCATAATATCTACGGATAACTACAATCCTATTAAAGGGACAAACCAGGTAATCATTTATTAGCTGAAAATTTTAGGACGGTTAACCCTTATTTTTAGAGCGCAATTTGGCTATTATTTTTATCTACCTCGTGATTTGATCCGCAATTTGACAAAGGCAGTTGCTGTAAACCACAGGGTGTTGCGGGTTCCAGGTAAAAAACTTTCCATTCATGTACCCAGTACTTTCTCAAATTAAACAGTGAATCAAAATTTCTGCTTTAGTATTGTTACAGGAATAATCGAATTGTTGTTCAAAAAAACAGATAGGCAATTTTAAAAATGTGTAAAATTTTAGGCAGTCGTTTTTTTAAATGGGAAAGTACCTATTTGAATGAAGAAAGTTATTGTCTACTTCCGATATACTCGCAAGTTGCTCTAGTTTTAGTTAGACAAATAATTCTCAAAATGTCTAATAGACCAGACGGTAAAACTTCTCATGAATAATAAAGACCAAATTTTTCCATTTCCAGGCAAGCCATAGAATGGAACGAACAATACAAACTATCTAAAATACTGACACAAAGTAAAGTATCACCTGGTCGACGAAGCTATGATGCAGTACAAATCGCCAATGCGGTGAATGCCTTCACAAAATCTGTTCCGACCGTACAATGCGTCATCGACAGACATACCAAGGAAACACTTTTGAGTGAGATCCGTTTATGTTTCAACAAATCATTGGAATTGATCGACTGCGATAAAGTGATGCCACAAACTCAACCAACGAATGGAGTTATTACAAATTGCAAGAAACCAATCATGTATTATGGTGCAAGTGCTGCAGACGATGCTACGAATCGATATCCGGAAGAAGATTGGCGTCGACTTGTCGAAGAACAAAATTATTATGTAAATATGTACAAGTTGCTCAAATTCCTTATATGGTTCACCACATAATGTTAACTTTATATACAAATTTTTAGTTCAATCCAATTATGATTATATTTAAAAATACCAATTTTGTCTGCCAATATTTTTCTTTCAGATAATATTAATATAGGCCTAATTATTACGGTAGGTCTGCAACAAACCCAAAATACTTCAATGTTAAGAATATTTTAGAAGGTTGTTCTTGAAAATCTATAGAATATGCTCTGGAAATTTGATAACCGGTTTACCCTCTACCTTGTCAGGACTTTGAATTCCCATAAACTTAAGTTAAAACATATAAGTTTTCGTGGATATGAAAAATGGCGCTACTACGAGTCAAAAACAAGTGTTGTGTTCTCAACTTATTGAGTACAAACGGATTCCAATACGAGAACCCTTATAGGATATGCCGCACCTTTGGACATTTTTAGGTAAATTTCTTATAGAAATGTACCTATTGCGATCGTTCACACTTTTGAATTTCGAAAAAATTTCAACTGCATGTTGTTACATGTCTATAAGTTAGTCCAAAAAAACATTTGGTTCAAAAGTTTATATATATATATATATATATATATATATATATATATATATATATATATATATATATATATATATATATATATATATTAGAATATGTATAATAATTTCACGCCTAGCTGGTAAATTGATTATATTATTAATTATTATACATATTCTAATATGGTCATCTGGTACGGATAGCTCCTCATTTATTTAATTATATATATATATATATATATATATATATATATATATATATATATATATATATATATATATATATATTTAACACGATAGAAGTCGCAGTTTTGAAGGTATCAAGTTCAAATTTGCTACAAAAATCAATCTCTCAAATATCTCGGTCGAGTTCGTTATTGGGCAATATCGGGTAACTAGTTTCAAAATGGCGACCATTCAAACATTCAAAAAATTATCAAAAAAGAGCCCTAGTGTAAATATCATCAAAAACAATTTTATGTTATAGATATAATCAGTACCTACAACTTTTGTTCAACGCAATTTTTCATAAAATACATAGGTAAAAAAATAAAAATTAATAAATAAAAATATTGATAAAACATGAACACTCAATATAAATTTGATGTAATTGTACATTTTCTGGAGATCTTAATATATACCCTGATTAAAAAAATATATAGTATATTTATTGCAAAGAAATAGGCGAAAAAAAAATTCTGCCTTGAAGTGGAACGCGAACCCTGTCTGCTTTATATTCAACAGCCAAAACAACAACCTCTAACCTCAAGGCTATGACACATACGGCAATTTTATGTAATAGCATGTATGTATTCCAATGAAAAGGTTGTTCAAATTTCAATTCAATGAATTTTGAAAAATTTACCTTTCCGCTGACTACAGGCCATCGGTTTTTTATTTAAATTGGATGGCCGTCATTTTGAAACTAATCTCTGCTGATTTTTTACAAATTTAAACTTAACCTTTAAAATAAAACCTTTATATATAAAGTATTGACAACAATATTTTTGGACTTATTATTGACATATAAATGACACCATGCCGTTGAAAATTTTCGATATTCAAAAGAAGTCCGAATGATCGCAATACATTTTCTTCAAAAGTAACGAAAAAATTACATTCATTTGTACGACTATGTATTGTTGTAGTGTGACTCGGTTCGACTACTGGAAGCAAACAGTCTGTGGACTTGAATACAATTCATTTAATCAATTAAAAACAACACCAGTGGTCTAGTTGGTAGACGCTGGTCTTCTAACCAACTAGGTCAGACTTTTCCCTTTAATGAAAATTTCCTGAAAAATTCCGGGGTAGAAGAATCGCTTTAAAATGGCAAAAACTAGCGGTCGACTTGCCCCTTACCAATCCGCATTGAGGCAGCGTGGTAAGGTACGTCTTAAAATCCTCTGATCTGGTTAAATGGTATGTCTCTTTGAGATATATCGGTGGTTCGGAGTCCACCTTAAGCTGTAGGTCCCAGTATCAGTTGCAAAAACTGACAAGGCAGTGAAGGGAGGCCTGTTCAGTAGTGGACATTCAAAAGGGCTGACGACGAATCAATTCGACGCTCATAAGAAGGCTATGGAAATACGAAGGAGTTACATTTTCAGAAAAAATATTCCGTTTTTATTGCATGGAAGAAATAATTTGCAGTACCTACCACATAATGTATCTGATAAAAAGACGCGCTATGGTTTCTTTTATATTTTGACCGACGAACCCCGAACGGAAAAGGTATACAATTCGACTGTCTGCTTAATTTTTTTTTTCGTTCGTGCGCACCTTTTATATAGTAAGCGAGCTCCGATTTTGATTCATTTGAAAGAGGAGGCTTGAGAAATGGTCCCATATTCACAAAAACGCAAATCCGAAATCTCCTTCCTTCCGAAAACCGCCCCCGGAGGGGTGGAGGGTGCGAATTTTCTCGAAAATCTGAATTCATATAATTGAAGATAGGACAATATCCGGAAACGTTTAAATTGAACATTTTTTCAAAAGAGTTACGGTTTTCGAGATAGATGCATGTTAAATTCTCAAATATATCTATTTTTGCTATGTGAAGAGGGCGATTTCTTTCGAAAATTGAAAATCTTTCGATACTACATGAAAGACATAATTATTTGTAGCAACATTTATAATAAACATTTTTTCCTTAGAGTGACGGTTTTAGAGTTAAATCTGTGTTAAAATGGTAACATATAAAATACTAAAGCGTATTTCCGCAGCGATGCTTTGAGATCTCAATAATAATAACTACAAGCTAAGAATATACGTGGGTAATAAGATGATTACTATCTTCATTGGTATTAGTGAACGTTCAAGGATTTTCGTGGCTACTGTCAAACGTGTGAAATAAATATTTTTTACAAAAAATGGGACCGACGTTATTAGTTGATGCACTGAAAAGTATAAAATAATATTAATTCTATTGGTGATGGTACTTGTGAAGTTGGTGCCAAAAGTTATCAATCTAAATGCAAATGCACAACTTCAAAAGTAACAGCACCAATAGAATTAATATTATTTTATACTTTTCGGTGCATCAACTAATAACGTCGGTCCCATTTTTTGTAAAAAATATTTATTTAATTTGTAGAATTTATTTTATTTTCAATGCCGTTATGGCTAAAAAGAAACCATAGTATGTATTTTTACATTTATTGCTGCAAATAATTTCTGTTATGCAGTGAAACGTCCTATGACATAATCTGTTCTCTCAAAAATTAGGCGTACCGGCGTCGAAATATGAAATGTGTGGGCCTCGAGATCTAACGACTGAAGAGGAAATATTTACTACGTGGATTTTACAGTTGGCTTAATAGAAGATACTTGATTGTATGTTGAATATCGTACTCTCTTTCTAACTCACTTTGAAATCCATTTTGTGAAAATTAATTTCCTGAATATTTATGTGTATAAATTTTAACAGAACTAGGGAAAATGTTCACGAGTCATTTTGTCACGCTCTTATCAGGAATGTGTCAATTTAGGGGCTACAGTTTGCCTATTAGCCTATCTCTGTACTTTCCGTAATTGATATTTGAAAAAATACCTTAAATCATTGTATCGAGATATGACAGTATTTTTATACTTCAAACAAGATTCTATAATGCTAAATATGTGACAAAGTTCAAGGATCTTGTTTGAAAAAATTATGTCGATCAAATCGGTTATCAAAGTTCCAGACAACATTATATTTCATTTTGTTTGGTTTATTATTGCTGATTCACCTGAACTCTGATGTATACAGCCTGATTTATTATAATATTATATTGACGAATATATGATGCGATGATTTATTTGAAGATAAAAAAATAATAAATAAAAAGTTTGTTGATAATTGGAAATATAGCAATAAAAACTTTTTTTATTGGACTAGTTGGAATCTAATTACAAAAATCTATTGTTTTATATATAATTTTTTTCTCTTACATTGTACATCATTCGCTTTTATACTGTTCAAGTATTATACATATTTTAGTTCAATTAATCATTTTTCTCTCTTTTAGAATAATTACAGATTCTCCAAAACATTACCGAAGGAATGTTGTATATTTTTATTGAATTTTTCTTTATGTATATTCTATTACAATAAATGTTTTTTTAATCATTATTTATTCTGTTGTTTTCAATTATTATGGAACAAAATACTGGAAAGATAAAATAGATTTAATTCATATGATAAGATAAGAAAAACATAACTAGGATCGACTTAAAAAGTATGAAATAACAGCACATAATGTAGGAATCAAATATTTTGAAATTGGTAAGAATTCAGGGTTGCCAACTCAGTAGAATTTCTACCAGAGCTAGTAGAATTTGATCTTGGCCTAGTGGTGAAAAACAATTATTTTGTGAATATAATGGAACTAAATCTAGTACTTTTTCTAGTAGAAGTCATATAAATCTGGTGAAATTTTTGGTTCAAAAATGAGACATATGTAGTGGATTTTCTGAAACAGCGTTGTATACCTCCTCCGGTCAAAAAAAATCATCTCTCATGACTTTTTGACCGGAGGAGGTATACAATTCGATTATGTTTGCTTTTTAACGGCTGTTCCAGCGTTTTTCATAGTAAACGTACTCCGATTTAGACGATTTTTATTTTATTTGGAAGAATAGAGTTGAGGAATGGTGCCATATTTAGAAAAACTCAAATCCGAAATCTCCTTCCGTCCAAAAACCGCCGCTGAAAGGTGTGGAGGAGGCTATTTTTCTCGAAAATTGAAAATTCGGGATGGCAGAATTAAGGATGAGACCATATCCGGAAACGTTTAAATTGAACTAAAATATCTGTAGCAACATTTAAATTGAATATTTTTTCAAAAGAGTCACGGTTTTCGAGATACAGCAATTCTAAAATATGAAAATCCTCGCCGCGATGTTTTGGGTTCTCTAAATAATAAATAACAAGTCCAAGCTAAGTCTATACATGAGTAATAGACGAGGTAATAGAATAAGTACTTTCTTCTTTGGTATTAGCGAACGTTCAACGATTTTCATGAATGTTACACTCAAAAGAGTGAAATAAATATTTTTTTTACAAAAATTGTACCACCTTTTTTAGTTTGTGCACTGGAAAATATTAAATAATATTAATTCTATTGGTGCTGGTAATTTCGAAGTTGTGCCGTAGTAGTTTGTTGTTGTAGGCACCAACTCAAAAAGTACAAGCACCAATAAAGTCGGTCCAATTTTTTGTAAAAAATATTTATATAGATGACTCTTGTGACCAACTTTAAAATCTTTATGATTGTTATGATGAGGTTTTATACTTTTCAATGCATCATCAGTTGGTACTGAGAGATTTTGCTATAATAGTCCAGGCAATATAGGAAGTTGAGTATACAAAATCTGAGTGACGGCAACTATGACCGGATTCTTATATGTATATTTGTGGAGAATTCTATGATCCAACTAAATGTTTCAAGTTGCAAGGATATTTAATTTGTGAGGTACTTGAATTACAATCAAACCATTTAAAAGCTGATTCAAGAATGTTCGTCCACATAGGTATTTCATAATCACCGCTGATATAGATGTATTCGTCTTGGCATTTTATTTCTGGAAATACTTAGCAAATATTGGGTGTCTCGGTCTATTGTTTGACGGTTCTCACACAAAGAAATGTTTTCTAGGATGCCATTTGGCAGTTGAATCCCTGGGTGAAAACATATGCAATATTTTGCCAGCATTACATGCTGTAAGTGGGTGCGATACTACTAGTCGATTTGATAGTAAAATGCAATAGTTGAAAGCTGCGTCTGAAGATTTTGTACAAACCTTTGGGAAACCTTGACCTAAATAATGAGCAATTCAAACAGTTAGAAACAGTTTGCACATGTTTATTAAAAAAAAATATACATCTGCTGATGAACTCTGATTTACACTGATATCTCAAAATATAGGTTTCAATTTCAATTTGATGAGAGTGATATGCACTTTATTAAGGCTACAGTACAAACCTTTATATGGAAAAATGCTCATCAAACACAATTACCACCCATTGATTATTGTTCATTTGGTTACGAAAAGCTCGAAGGTGATTTACGTCTACGACGAAGCCGTCTTTACCAGAGTCACTAATTCCACCATGTACATGTAGTGCAAATTGTTGCACAATGTCTTGTAATTGCAAAAAATCAGAATTGTTTTGTATTTCATTATGTAAATACATCAATAACAAATGTCAAAATAAAAATAAGTAATTTTTAACTACTTTAAGTACCTACATTTATGCTTGAATTCGCTAGTTTTTTATATATAACTTTTATTTTTTATTTATAAAAAAATGTATTACTTTCATATCTTTTTTTTATTATTCAAGAATCCATCCTCACTTTTACCATTAGAACAAAGAACAACTTATAAATTATTACGGAAATAATCATTAAAATGATTTTATATCATGTACTCATTCCCTTTACGAATAAGAGAAGAGGGGGTAAAAAATGGTCCAAAAAATTGATCGGCAAGATCCACATTATTATTCTTTGAACTTTTCTTCACTTAAATCCGTTGCCGAAATTCGACACTCACATTATGCATACTCACTTACCTCTAGCGCCCGGCCTATAAAAGATTATTTGCACCAATTTCTAAATTTTTATGATTTCTACATTGGTACTAATTATTTTCTAAGTTATTTATTTCACAATTTTTAATGAACGTGGTCGATAAATCACTTGGAAGTAATTTTTAAGCCTTTCATCAATAGACTTACTACGTTATATACGTTGTTATACTCTAGATAAAAAAGTGATTTCTATGAAAAAAAGAGGTACCCCTAACGGGGATTTGATTCATGGATTCTGCTTTCTAGCTAACTCAGCCAGATCGCTATCTAGAACGACAACGTTAACATTTTGGGAAGTACCTACTTTTGGACTTGAGGTTACATCAAAGTTTACAGAATACTATAGTATATTCTATAAACTTTGGTTACACAGTACATTCGGAGGGATAAGCTTCCACACATCCTCTTTCAAATAAAAAATGATAAGTATAAAGTGAACATGTAAAAAGGCTATAAATCCATATTTTGAACGAAAGACTAAGACTAAACATAATGAGATCTCTCGCTCACCAAACACAGGGTGCCAATGAAGAGGCCTTGCTGAGGATGTATAGGATTCTAATCAGATCTAAAATACATTATGGTTGCATACTGTAGAGGCTGTCCAGAGTAAGGTTCACTACCCCCTATCTCAGAAACTATGAGAGATACCTACGAAAATATGATAGAGATGAAATGTTAGCGAATTCTTCGTTTTTTATTTTTACTGCTGCTATGTACAGAAGGTGTTTAGTATTTCTGATACAGGTATCAACTTTTATTTTAAATAGAATACCCTATATACTTTTAGATTTTTGGATTTTACATAAAATTTGAGGTTAACTTTGTGTAACAAACTCTATATACCTAGGTACCTAATATTTATAGTATTCGAGATTCTGTCTTTTTTGAGAGTTGCAGATATAAGAATGATTGATTCATCATTAATAGTAATTCATACTATAAATTAAATAATCATTATCATAACTGTAACAAGCAAAGGTGAACATTTGTAACCAAACAAAAAATAATCTCTGGCAACATACTGGGTGAGTATGTACCGAAAGCGATAAAAATTTTCAATTAAATATTTCCGCTTTTTGAGATGCAAACCCCATTTTTTCTGTTTCACTGTATTCTACGACTAAAAATAAGGGTACTTTCCATTTACTTCCCTATACCTAATATCACGAGTTTCTGAAAAATTTAAATATGAGGTGCACATTCGTCAACGTAGCGATTGCTATGGCAAAAAATTACACACATTTTGTTTGTTTAATTAAGTGTTATAAAACATAAACAGAAATAAATAGTATAAAATGTTAAAATTTTAAGTAGGTTTCCAAAATTTTTCGAAAATCGGAAATCTGAGGTGGCAGAATGAAAACAAGTGAAATTTTTGAAAAAAAAATTAAAAATAGTTCTTATTGGGTATTTAAGATTTAAAACGGACCGATGAGTACCTACTATTGCTATCCTTTTCTCGATTTTAACTATACTTATGTATATGTGTTTGCCAGCAACAGCAATTCCATAACAAATTACTGTTTGTCTACCACAACACAAAATTAAACTTTAAATTAACAATAACGTCTGACGTCTGACAATTGCGACATAACCATAGACGATCTTCCAGAAAGTACCTATATACCAGAGAACGAGACGTATATATACGCTCCATGCTCGTGCGTAATTCCAGTGACGGATCCCATTGTCGTTCCATGTCGAGAGAATAATGAATAATGATCTTGGTTGATTGAGATTGAATGAGATAATTATAATTACCAATATTGGATCACACTTGGAGCTTAACAGGCGGCGAGATGTCTGCGATCTAAGTACGAATTCGAAATTTCAAGTCTCTAGACCGTATGGGTCCTGAGAAATCGCTGCGGAGTCCATTGATACAAGAACCGAAAGTAATAAAAACTATTTAAAAATGAAAAAAAAAATTCCGAAAACGTTTAAATTGAACATTTTTCCCTCAGAGTTACGGTTTTCGAGTTACAGCGGTGCTAAAATGGTAAAATCTAAAATACTTATGCGTATTTCCGCCTCGATGTATTGAGATCTCTAAATAAAAAAAAGTAGAAGCAAAAAAGATACGTGGGTAATAGGACAAGTACTATCTTCTTTGGTATTAGTGAACGTTCAACGATTCTCGTGACTAATGTCACATTTAAAAGTGTGAACTAAATTTTCTCTTCAAAAAATTGTTCCGAAAATTACAAAATAATATTAATTCTATTGATGCTGGTATTTGCGAAGTTGGTGCCAAAAGTTATGAATCTAACTGCTAACTAATAATATCGGTCCATTTTTTTGTAAAAAATATTTATTATATTTTATAATACTGAATTCTTAAGTCTCGTTTGTTTCGGCGAAAATTGATTTGTCTGGAATTCTTCTTTTGGGGAATTTTCGTTGATTTTCTATAATTGTTAGGGCAATACTTCTAGTGTTTTTAATGAAATGTTCAAACAAATCAAACGTTTCTTGTTCAGAATACATTTTCCAAAATTATAATAAACTGCTGAGGTTCTACAAAATCATACACAACTGACTGTCTGACATTTAATTAAACAAACAATAGGGAAGTAAACAAAAAGTACCCTTATTTTTAGTCGTAGACTATAGTGAAACAGAAAAAGTGGGGTTCGCATTGAAAAAATCCCGACGGCCTATAGCCACCGGAAAAGTAAATTTCTCAAAATTCAATGAATTGAAATTTGAACAACCTTTTCATTGGTACATCTACATGTCATTACATGCCAATTGCCCATTTTTAACCGCATGTGTCATAGCATTGCGGTTAGGGTGTTAGAGGTTATTGTTTTGGCTGTTAAATATAAAGCAGATAGGGTTCGCGTTCCGCTTCAAGAATTAACTTTTTATCGCCTATTTCTTATCAATAAATGTACTACATATATTTTTTTAATCAGGGTCTATATTAAGATCTCCAGAAAATGTACAATTACATCAAATTTATATTGAGTGTTCATGTTTTACCCATATTTCTTATTTTTTTCTTTATTATTTTTTTTTCTGTGCCTTTCATGAAAAATAGCACAGAAGTTATAGGTACCTACTTATTATATCTATAACTCAAATTTATTTTTGATGATATTTACATTACGGCCCTTTTTGATAATTGTTTTAAATGTTTGAACGGTCGCTATTTTGAAACTACTAACCCGATAATGCCCAATTACGAACTCGGCCGAGATATTTGTACGATACCTCCAAAACTGCGACCTCGATCGTGATAACAAATTTCGTAATATCCCATATATACAGGGTGATTCATTAAGAATGGGCAATCTCTAAAATGGAGAGAGAGACTTAACTTGTTCCATTTATTTTTCTAGGTGCGCCTACATGATCTTCTCACTATCCCCATGTATTCGTGTATCTTCGGTGACGATGATTTTTACTTGACAATTCTTGTTCGAGGATACTGAGAAAAATATTTCCTCGTTGCCCACTCTCAACATTCTGTTTTTGTAGCCCACTGTAATGAAACTGAAGGTTTCCAAAATTTCTAAGCCTACTATAAATTCATCCACTATATCGGCCACGATTGCATTAACCTTTACTTGTGCCAATTTCTAAAGTGGTGGTGGTCTCTCCAAAAACATTCTCAGATCTCCTTTTGCAGTTTCCAGTATGTTGTGCTGCACGATAGATTCTTTGGAAAGCATGTCGGGGCGTACCACTGATCTTGTTGCCCCCGTGTCGATGGTCAGATCACATTTCTTGCCGTTGAGAATACCTTGAACAAAGAGGCTCTCGCAGTTCCTCTTAGTGGAGCGCAAATTTAACTTGGTGGCCTGATAATCAGTGATCGCCAGCGTTCGCCCCCTTATACTGGCGAGGTGAGGGAGTTTTCCTGAAGTCGGGTGTTCTCTCTCTGAACGTTTCGTTGTTCAAATCTGGGCCGTCGCTTGCAATATCTACTTATATGTCCCTCTCGGTTGCAATTGTAATCACTTTTCTATATTCTGACTCCTTGCCTCATCGAGAGCAGAATTTCTGGAACATCGCCTCCAACTTCTTAAAGAAATCTGCATTGTCTTGTGGTTCGTCTGACACCCTGACTTCTCTTAATTTGCTGCGACGATTCATAGAAGCGTTTTTGGCAGCTTCGTATTCCAGTGCCTGGACAACTGTTTCGGCTAAGGTGTAATACCTACTTAGTCTCAACGCTTGCTGCATGTCTATATCTCGAGCCCCATCGATGAAGTACTGGACACTAATTTGCTCAATGAATTCGCCCGGGGCCTGTCGCACCATGCTCTCAATGCTACTGCTGAATTCCTGCAGTGACTCCGTTGAACCTTGAATTCTGCTTTTCAACTGGCTCTGATACACTTGGCTAAGATATTTGTTGCCGCATCTTAGTTCCAAGGCCTCCGCAACAACCGAATAATCAGTTTGTTTGGTTTCAGGAATGTTTTGAAGTGTTTCTTCCTCTTGTTTTTCTCGCAGCCTTCGCTCCTCCTTTTCTTTCTTTTCTTGTTGTCGTAGTTAGTTTTCCTTGTTTTCTCGAATAACTTGTTGTTGTTCCTCCATTTTTTCTGTCTGCTTTCGGGTGTTCACCATAGACAAAAGCCTCTTCACTCACTTATCCCTCTTCTGACACCAAATTGTGAGAGATAAGTGAGACTAATTTACAATTGTTAAATAAACTTTATTTACACACGAAAGTAGATTGATAAAAATTACAACTTCACTTTACTATTGGATATTCTTACTAGGTTACTGTGACTCTTCCATTAAACTTTCTCATTGCACACTGTCTTTTTACACAGCCCCTCATGCCGACAATTCTCCTAAATATATAACCGAAGAAGACTCTACAGATCTTTCCAGCTGCCGCTGATCTTTGATCACTCCTGCTGCAGCTGGACTTTTCTCGAAATCCTTTGTTGGCATCCTAGTGAGCACATGCGTCACACTCTTTGTCAGCGGCCGCTCTCGAGATTCCCATCACTCGCGCATAAGTATCAAAAGGACGTTGAAATAAATATTTTTTACAAAAAAATGGACTGACGGTATTAGTTGATGCACTGAAAAATAGAAAAATAATATTAATTCTATTGGTGCTGGTACTTGCGAAGTTGGTGCCAAAAGTTATCAATCTAACTGCAACTGCACATCTTCAAAAGTAGCAGCACCAATAGAATTAATATTATTTTATATTTTTCAGTGCACCAACTAATAACGTCGGTACAATTTTGTGTAAAAAATATCTATGTATTAGCACCTCTATCTCTTACAGCTGCCTCCATACGTCGATTCATATTTCATAGTCTCAATAAAGTTAAGACATGAATCAAAAAACCGAATATAGGAAAGGGAATTTTTATTTATATTTTGGAAGAATTTCGTTAATAAATTACTCCACAGGTTGTTTTAAAAATAGGGTTATCTAACAAACATTTAGTTCGCCCAGTATAATAATTAAAACGAGAGTATTTTGTCAACCATTTTCTATTTTTTTAACTTAACTCACTTTATTAAGTTGTTGCGTTTTTTGAACCTGATAGTACCTATAAACCGCTATTTTGATCTAGCTAAGATTTAATCGGAGAAATTCATGCAATATACAAATTTTTTTTGCAAAAACTCATAAAATTATGCTGTCATCTATTATTTCTGATGAAGCAACGTAATATCTTTTCTTATCTGGAATATAAAATAAAGAAAATAATAATAGTGCTAATGATATCAGCTATGTTTAATAAATAATGATTTCCCATATTTAATTGATGAAGCAAAAATACTATTCATTATTTGTTACCAGCTTCACTTCACTTTTTTTCTTTATTTTTTATAATAACAATATGAGAGAAAAGAATATAAAGATAAAACAGATTTCTGAGATTGACTTCTTTATTTACGAAAACAGATTGATTTAATTTATATCTCATATTTTTTCCTTTGAAGTTCTTGAAACTACTCTGCTGTATGCTGTATCGAATTCATATGTATATAAGAAGTTTTACTCGTACTTGTAATTGATTAATTTAATGGAAAAATCAGTTGGTCAAATACCTATTGTGTTGCAATTGCTTTTATAATCCTAGGTTAGATACAAGCTAAATTATTCCGAAAGAGCCCTTCGACCAAACGACAGAACTACTGAGACAGTGCAGGCTTGGGAAACATCGTAACGGACGACCGGACGACAGTCTCTGTAGGTTTTACTACAAAGATCACAACTTTGTGAGTGCGAGGCCTGACAGAGGAACGGTTCCAGCTACTCTGGAAAGAAAATCCCTTTTGGTTATTCACCTGGCTACAAACCTACTGTACGCTACTTTAATTGATATATGATTTCAATTGAAAATTACCAACTTATTCAGGCACGTGGTGGTAAAAGTTTATTGTTTTACAATATAGTTACCTTGAAAGTTAGCATAAAATTGTCTCGAATAACTTTTGTTGCGCCAAATGACTTTATTTGAAAACAATTATTGTATTCCTGTATATGAGTTAAAAATGTATAGAATCTGTCCCATTTCCGTAAACCCATGAATGCAGAGGCTCTGGTGGCAGTACCAATGGCGTCAATTTGACCGCTCCCGCAACACAATCCAGGGGCTTCATTCTTTCAATATTAGGTGTGATTGATTTTAACTTACCGAGATGAATAAACACTTCTCAAAAGCTCACCGTATAATAAATTGAAATGAAACTATTATTTATCAACCGATCCATCTATTTGTAAAACGATATTTGCAGCGCGCGTTCTGTCAATTGCTGACAGTTATTTCAAACAACTGACAGTAGTTGTCAAAGAACTGTATGTACTGTATGTAAAATTAATATTTGTCTTTAAGTTTTCATGAATGTTCTTAAATTTTCTAATGTTCCGCACCACTTTCTTAATTTTTTCGTTCATAAGCGTTTCAGCCCTCAAAAATAATAGGTACTTCTGATTTAATTTAAAAAAATATATATTCTAAAGCCATCTCTTATGATTACAGCAGAATAATTTGTTCGCCCTTCTATCTTTTGCATCTTCTTATCTAATTGGTTTCAAAACCCGCCAATTGTTAAATAAGTTTTTATTGAAAAATAACAACGGCTCAAGATTGTGGTGCGAAAACGGCTCTAACGATTTTGATGAAACTTGTCTAAAACATTTTGCTCGAAGCACTCTAGCTCAAGTTGCCTAAATGAACTGTTAAACTTTCTGTTTATTCATACTCTGGCGAAACGGTTTCTCCTAAATCATAGTTGAATAAGACCTTTGTTGTTTGACTTGAACAAATGTTGTGTGAGTGGACAGATCAGAATTAATGTTCTAAATTGAGTCGATGATTTTATTTCTATCACAACTCGAATGGTTTTCAGGCCAATTAATTCGTTAAATGGAAATTCTGAGGGTTTGGCAATTAAGTTTATAAAATTTGGCAATTTTAAATTTAGTTTTTGATTATCCAGAGTGGTCAGGTTCAAAGTTATCATAAACTCAACTTTCACAACTATGATCGCGATTATTTCACGCGGTATATGCAGTTTTAAATATTGTGTGTGATTCAATCTATCAGTATTAACCGAAAAAATCACGAGCGTGAAATCATCAACAATTGGTCTATAAATAATATGAACAATATAGGTACCTATGTACATATAATAATTGTACTACAATATTTCAAACGTCTACGAAATAAATTCAAACACGCACAATCGTTCCGCAATCATCATTGTGCAATGTTTTCAATGATAATTTTCTTAACGTAGTTGAAGATTATTGCACAATATGACAATATCTCATTAAATTAAATTGACAATAATTGCAGGTTTTTTTAACCTATGTATATACAAGATTACGTTTTAAAAAATTTGATGGTTTTAACAATTTGCTACATTTTCAAACATAATTAATTCTTACAGAGCAACTTTCTGGATAAGTAATGTATTTGAAATCTACTTACATTAATAATTCCGTCAAGGGGTACGGTAATTCGATTGAAACTTTATCTGAATAATAAAACATGAAAAAATAATGATTTCGATATGTATATAACATATATCCGCAAAATTCGGATTGTCGAGTATTTTGTTAAATTCTAATGGTTTTAACAGCTCAATTAATGTCAATAGATTTTGACATAAATCACACATGTTACTGTCAATCCCCCAATACTGAGTGCAGAATTTACAGAGAATAAACCTCGGAATAAACCTTGAAAGCTCTTTATTTTGTTATTTTATGTTAGTTTGTTTTGAAAGTTGATTTTAAATAAAAAATATTTATGCAGTTTTAATGTATTATAATTATTAAACACAATGAACTATGCTATACGAATCTATGCCTTGCTTAATATTCCTTGAAAACCGACAACTACAAAAATATCTACCTACATTTTGTAAAAGATTGTGTATTATGTCACATTACACCCGAGCGAAGCCGGGTTTTCATCTAGTATATAAGTAAATTAGTTTCAAAAATTTTAATTTTTCTCGTTTTCTATTTTTTAGGGTTCCTGACATACGATGGTAAAACGAAGCACATATAAGATAGTCCCGTGTCGGTCTGTTTTTCACATCCTATTCTCCCCGAATGTACTGAACGGAGAAAGAAGAAGAAATAATTTGATATCTACTAATATATAAGATGAATGACCGCATCACACGTATAACGTAAATAGTCGAATTCTGATTTAAGGAGTTAATTTTGTGGATCCAATGGAAATATTAAAAGAAAAAAATGTCTTCAAGCGCATCTTGTGACATACCAAATCAATGGACGAGCCTATGAGTAATTTAAATATATTTTTGAAGTGAAACTTTTAATATCCAGAACAAAAAAAAAGTGAACGACCTCTGAAACAATTACGTCTTATGACGAGGAACATGGAGTCTGTTTCTCGATCTTTCATACAATGAATGTAGCATAGACCTAGTTAACAGCTTGTTGTATAGTGACGAAGGAGTTTTGGAACTTAAAACTTTATACACAAAGTTGCAAAGATTATAATTAGTACGATTATACATTGTCAACCAGTTCAGTTCGATGATTTTGCTAGAGACGTGATGGTATTTTCTTAAGGAGTAGACGAGTCTGCAACAGAAGTTCTGTACCTTCTATTTCCGATTTTGATCAAATTTACTCAAGAGATTGCTGTACACAATATCCCCATAGTTGAACCGTGATAAAACCAACGACTCTGTGAGAAGTTTCCTGATTGGGTGACTGAAAAAAATGTGTATTGGAGTAAATTATGGTATATGGTACGGTAGACACGGCAGCAAAGGCGGGTCACATCAAGTAATGGCTTGAGTGGGACTACTGTGGTTTCATAATCACGAATTTGTAAACAGGTTGGCAAACAATGCTTGCTCTTCGTATACATAACCAAGAATAGGAGAATTCTCATAGTAGATTATGTTTTCCCAAAGAAGTGTTTCGGTATGGCAAAACGAAAAAATATTGGTGATTCGCGAAGTGACATTGAAATGCACAAACTGGAAACAACCAACCAACTTTGGCTGATCGCTTTCGTGATTATCGAGCCCGAAAAAAACTTTTGAATAACTATAACTGTGTTTCACTTCTACCGCGTGACTTTTCACGCAGCAGTTTTTTTTTTTTCATTATACTTAAATGAACTGGTTAGAAGATATTGAGAAAAATATGCGAAAAGTGACCGTTGCCCTCTCCTTATCTCCGCAAATACTGAGCGTAACATTTTGATAAAAAAGGCAGTTTTCCATTTTACCAGTGAGAAAATCCTAATTAACAAATCCTTTTAAAGAGAGCCCTACCTTTTTTTAAAATTCAACCTATACAATAGCTAATAATATGTAGTAAGTAGTTATTGCACAATAAAAAAGAGATATGATCATTATCTTTATTTTTTATCTATAAACCATTTTTAGCATTAAAATTGTCAGTTTTCAAATAGATGATATATTGATAATCAAGGTAGATATATAAAACAGCAGCCATCTTTTAATATCACTACCTATACTGATTATCAAGTAGCTCATCAGTTTCTTGATATATAAGAAAAATGATGATTAAATACATAGCTTTTAGTTTTTGTTTGATTTTCTCCATTCAAAAAGTTTGGTAAGTAGATCCAGTAAATCGAAAAAGGCAGTACCTACATATCTATGTTTCGAAATATATATTATAGAATAAATGTTCAAATCGTGTAATTTAAATTAAAAATCTGACGGCCTCTAACCACTGAAAAGGTAAAGTTCATAAAATATCTAGATTAATTTGGTAAAAATTTGAGTATTTTTTTTTCGGAAAAAGTTTTTAATAGAAGTTGCGCCTAAAAATCATATGTCAGATATGAGTTTTTTACCCAAATTCTCCTAATTAGCCTATTAAGTTTGCATAGTCACCATTTTCAAACTACTTGTTTGATCTTATACGACTGTTTTTTCTACTTGATCACTATAAGGTGATATATCCAATTTTCAGGCAATAAATATTTCTTACAAAAAATAGAACCAACTATTCTTCAATTCTGTCACATAAAATGTTCAATTATTGAAAAACATTGCCCCCTCCAACCCTTTAGAGGCGGTTCTGAGGGGGAAGGGGATGTTTATTTTTTTACAATATGGTACCATTTCTCAACAAAGCAAACATATACAATATTGAATTGTTTATACTTGCTTCGTTTTTCGAAGTCGGTCAAAAATATAAAAATTATGCAGTCATCTATCATTTCTGATGATAAAGCCTAATATGAATATAAAATGCACATAAGTAATAGTGCCCTGAATTTCGTCTAAGTATCCTTAATGATTTTCTACATAAAATTTTTGTATCCGAACTGCATAATATACCAAATTCCATTACCATCAATAACATCTATATGTAAACCAAAAAATGTTTAACCTCAAAAATACCCTAATTCAAAAAATGTGTTTTGTTTTTGATGATTTTGATGAACTAATAACCGTTGTTGGATAATAGATGCAAACTTCTAGACCTTTTCGAATGAGATAAATGGTGATGACCACAATTTTTAAATCAGGCATTTAGAACTTTAAAAAGCTTGCCAAAGTGTCAATTATGTTTGTTTCATTTCACTTTTACCGTGGCATTCTAGGGGTGCAGCTTTAAATAAATCAGAAAGTGCAGTAACCTCAAACGATTTTGACTACTTGGTCTATTCTCAAGAATGGCCAGCTACAGTGTGCAAACGATGGCAAGAACTGGGGAGAGGGAACACATGCAGATTCCCTAATGACCGGTCCTCGTGGACTGTACACGGTATATGGCCATCAAAAATAGGATCAAATGGACCGGAGCAATGTCCATCTTCACAACGCTTCAATTCTAACCAATTGGCCCCTTTCATGGAAGATCTTAACCAACATTGGACCGATATCCATGCCAACAGCAAACCGTTCTCATTTTGGGAACACGAATGGACTAAGCATGGAACATGTGCCACTGTTCTTCCACAATTAAATAATATCGGAAATTATTTCAGGTACGATAAATTTAGATAATGCTATTTATTGCCTGTCCTATCGGATGTTGGAAATCAATAGGACAATCTTTCAATTTTGTTCACAGCATCCGTAGATAACTGAATAGAATTTATCCTGAACCACTCTCAGAGATTTCTCCGCATCTTTCTTCTTCTTTTTCTTTCTCCTCATAACGTAGACATACATTTCCTTCTGCTTCGATGTCCGTATATCCGATGAAAAAATAGATAAGATCCTAGTGTTTGTCTGAGAACGGAGAACTAGTCATATAACTACAAATGGCTAATACCTATTTCTGATCTATAACTGATGATTTTCCTTTCAAATTAAAAACGAAATATTATTCAAACTCATCCAAACATCTAATACTTAGAATACAAAATAATCTATTTCTATCTTTAGAATTCAAGATAACAAATTAGATAAAAAAATGTTCTAGATATTATATAGAATGAACAATTGTAAAATAGGTCAATAGTAAATGATTAGAAGCTTGATCCTAGAGCAACATTTAATTTCATCTTCCTTCTAGTTGCCTAGGGCTTAATAGTTGATTAGAATTATTAATGAGAGTTGAAGCCCACAAACTTTCATATCGATACGTCCAGTAGTTTTTTATAGATAATTCTTATCCGTCTAGCCACAGCCTTTTATATAAACGCCTCAAAATACCCGTAATTATCCTGCACTCTACACCAACACTCCTATCAATTTTCATAACGGCGCAGCCAGAATTTGTTGCCCTATTTCAGATATAACGTAATACCAAATCTTTATAATAATATAATATCTAATGAAACCCGTAATTGTCGGTCCATAATTCTGAGGATCGGCACCGTTTGGTGTAGAATGTGGTACTACTACATGAAATTTTACAAACCAAAACGTGTTTGCTAAGAAACTCAGAAATAGGTCTAACTGACGAAAGCAACTTGGCTGTCGAAACACGTGTCAGAGGGAGAACGTTGCCTGTATTTTTCGTCTTCTATATGTCAATGAAAGTCCCATCAAAGTCGGTTTAGCTATTTCGGGGATAAGCCAAGGCAAAAAAAACTAAAAACGCTTGTTTCGTTTTTTTTTTCTGTCGAGTTTTAAAACTGCTTCTGCAACATTGTCTTTGGAATATGAACCACTCTTTTAATGAATTGAGAAGCTATTTTGCAAATAGCAACAAAACCTCTCATACTACAAGAAGTATTGTTGTATGGATTATTTCTAAACTAGATAATCTCTTGCTTTTGGGATATTACATGTTCTTCCAGTTTACTGCAACTTCTTCATGTGAGGTTATTTGGAAAGTCATGAGTTCAAGGATAACCCACCAAAAACAATGAAGCTCTGAAAGAACGAATCCATCAAGAATTAATTCAAAATCCACAGGCAATGCTGGCGGCAATGTGGTGAAAAAATTCATGATTTTTATCGTTCAGAATAGCTCTTTATTCTGCCCCACCTTGTTGTTCCTAAAAATAACACTAAACATCACAAATAAAGTTAATGAACAATACAAAATTCCAATTTTCAGACAAGGCATACAATGGAACAAACAATTCAAATTATCCGCAATACTAAACCAAGGTAGAGTATCACCCGGTCGCCAGAGCTATAATGCAGCAACTATTGCCAATGCCGTGAAGGCCTACACCAAAACCGTTCCAACCATACAATGCGTCATCGACCAACGTACCAAGCAAACACTATTGAGTGAAATTCGATTATGTTTCAATAAATCATTGGGACTGATTAACTGCGATCGTGTGATGCCAAAAGCTCAGCGAATGAATGGAGTTATTACAAATTGCAGAAACCCAATCATATATATGAACTAGTTGCTTTAATAGTTATGACTCATTGATTTTATAGATCAATTTTCTACTTATTCCGATAATAATTATATGAAGGAAATTGTCAATGATGCTTTTTATTTTGCCCTTAAGTAATTTTCCACAAAAATGTATTAAGTACGACATCTTACAAATTAGTTATTGACCAACGTAGGAAGCATTCGGCCAAATCGGGAACTAGCAAAAGTATCTCGAAACTGACCAGCCAGTCTGATCTTAACCTTGATTTAGGGATTTGGCCAGCATGCTTGAATAAAAAAAATCCCGATGGCCTGTAGTCAGCGGAAAGGTAAATTTTTCAAAATTCATTGAATTGAAATTTTAACAACCTTTTCATTGGTCTACTTACATTAAATAAAATTGTCATAGCCTTGCGGTTAGAGGTTTTTGTTTTGGCTGTTGAATATAAAGCAGACAGGGTTCGAGTCCACTTCAAGGCAGATTTTTTTTTCGTCTATTTCTTTTCAATAAATATACTATATATTTTTTTAATCAGGGTCTATATTAAGATCTCCAGAAAATGTACAATTACATCAAATTTATATTGAGTGTTCATGTTTTATCAATATTTGTTATTTTTCTTTATTAATTTTTATTTTTTTACCTGTGTATTTTATGAAAAATTGCTTTGAACAATAGTTGTAGGTACTGATTATATCTATAACCTAAAATTATTTTTAATAATATTTACACTACTGCTCTTTTTTGATATTTTTTTTAAATGTTTGAATGGTCGCCATTTTGAAACTACTTGTCCGATATTGCCCAATAACGAACTCGACCGAGATATTTGAGAGATTGATTTTTGTAGCAAATTTGAACTTGATACCTTCAAAACTGCGACCTCTATCGTGTTAACAAATTTCGTAATATCCCATATATATATATATATATATATATATATATATATATATATATATATATATATATATATATATATATAAACTTTTGAACCAAATGAAAGAAATATACCTAAAAAACAACAATAAAACTTTCTGGCAGAAAAAGTCAAATCTAATTAAAATGGGAAATAGTAATAAATATACCTATAAAACAGTTTTTTTACAAATATGTGCCCTTTGTTGTTATTAAACTACCTGACAAATGTTATAAAAAATACTGAGTGATGTGGAACTTATAGCTAATACCTAATCATTTTTGGATTTTAAACTTCAACCCTCTACATCTCGAAAATTGAGGGCGCTAAGACTTTATTGAACAAAATCTACTTATTTTTTGGACGAACTATTGATTCTGCCAATTTGACCATATTTTTTGGGTCACCTTTTATAGAGCCATCCTCGTACTACAGCGTAGGCGACATCTCCGCCTGGCAAGGGAACGGAACTCAGTATAAACCAGAGAGAACATGTTCTCTCTGGTATAAACGCAACATCTCTTATCTATGAACGGAACCACCGATACAGCGATATGTCTACTCTCCCAGAGAAATATGGTTTCTTATAGCTATGCGAGAGGGGGAGTATGCAATGTGGTGAAGGCCAGGAGGTCTGTTCTGTGCATTTTACGAGGAGCGTGATCCGAGGATCATCTTTTCTATAGATATTTAGATATAACAATACATGACGATGCGTCAGTTAGTGTCAGTCCAGAGTAGTGGTGAGCAAAGCAAGACATGGTCTTGGTCTTGCACCCTTGGTATTGGTCTGGGTCTTGATCTTGCATAGACGGAAGTATCTAATTGATAATTTTATCAGATTGCATATAGTTAAATTATCATTCAAAATGGATAAATATCGACCTTATAAAAAAATCGGTCATTATCTAGAACAAACACTCCTGGTATTGTAATGGTAACAAACCACTCTAGAATAACTACTGAGAATACAACTGGGTAAGCAACATTAATTCAGAGATGTGTAATTAATTAAGATAGTTTATAAGTTAGGTAGGTATTCACCATTCACACATAAGAATAGTATTTACTAGCGCGACGTCGTCTTCTTGTGCTTTCTTGGTTGCTTCCGTCGCACATGAACACTGATCTTACTACTTTCTTGCCATTTTCTCATATATAATGGTTTCCCTTGCCCTGCTTTATGTTTGCGCATCATACTTCTACATCAAAACTCATTCTGCAATGGTTTTGCACCATTTTCTTGAAAGAAATAGTGAAAATTCTGGACATTTATCAAAAAATCTCTCAGAGTGGCCATTATTTCTGGTTTATAGATATAGTTTTATTTATAACTTCAACTTTTGTGTAAAGTTAAAAAAAAATAAAAAAAATATAAAAATTAAAAACTGGTAAGAAATTAGTTAATAGGCGCATTTTTAAAAGTATCTGTTTCAAAATCAGTCCTGTGAATATCTCAGTTGAGCATGACTAAAAAAATACTTTCAAAATAAGGGCAATCTAAACTTAAAAAAAATCTCAAATAGTAGTAGTAGTATTCGATAAATGTAATCAAAAATATTTCAGATTTATAGATGATTTGCATCTACAACTTTTGCTTAAAACATTCTTCGTGACAGAAAAAATAATAAAAATAAAAAACAGTGTAGTTTACCTTTCCCAGGCTACGAGCAGCA
The DNA here is from genome assembly GCA_958507055.1 of Crioceris asparagi. Taxonomy (NCBI): domain Eukaryota; kingdom Metazoa; phylum Arthropoda; class Insecta; order Coleoptera; family Chrysomelidae; genus Crioceris; species Crioceris asparagi. The sequence continues at coordinate 33,861,011 of OY293832.1, read as the reverse complement.
GATTCAGTATTTTTAGAAAGATCGATAATAAAGTAGTTCACCACAGGCACGGTGAGAAAATTATTAGCTTAAAAATAAATATGAAATTATGCCTCGTTCATATAAAAATTTGCAGGTACCTGTTTAATCCTTTACCTTTTTACTTACGTTTGGGGAATATAATTATTGAAATAATCATGTCATTAAATATTTTTGGAAGAAATGTAATAGAAAAGAATATAATCACATGACAAGTAGTTTAAAGAAATATGTGTTTCGGGAACTGTTTGATCCTATACCGTTTCAATTAGGTTAAGTTAGATATAGAAACCAGACCTCTTTTAGACTATTTTGGGGACACCTAGATTGGACAATATGACAGGCGAAGAAAAGAAAGACGACCTCCAATGTATTCGATTTCAATGTGGAACTGCTATAACAGCACTGAAAACGATTTGCCAAGAACAAACAATGCAGTTGAAGGTAGAACTAGGGACCTGACAGACCTTAAGGGGCATTACCCATAACTAAGACATGCAGTCGTTGCATAATTTTTGGTGTTCTGTGTTTTTGTAATTTAATTATGTATATTGTAATAATCTTAATTCGTTAATCACACAAATTGTTTTATGTATGTTCCTGTTTTTCCGGGTTGGGCAGAAGCGTACTTTGCAAAAACCTGAATATCCAAAAATGGAAAAAGAACTTTATACATAATTGGTTTCTAACATAACGTGAAAGAAATGTCACGGTCACATTTAGCATTTTAAGAGCAGCTTTACCAGGAACATTATGCCGATGACAAATGTATTGCCAGCCGAGGTTATATAGGTACACGAATTTTAAAACAGCTACGGAATTTGTGATTTAAAGTAAGCGGCGAAAAGCTTTCCAGCGGCAAATCTATTGAGGAACCTTTTCTTCCAAATTTAACACAAAAAATTAAAGATCTTGGTTTAGAGAAACGTCAAATCTATAATTCTGATGAATCCACGTTTTTTTTGGAAATTTTTGCTGGACCGAACATTGTTGCATGCCAGAGAAAAGGCTGCTCCACGTAAGACGTAAAGAACAATTAACTTTTCTTGCATGTACTAATGGAAATGGTACCTACCTACCCATAAATTAAAAATGCTGGTGATTGGCAAAGCTAAAAATCCAAGAGCTATTCCTGTTGAATATAATCCCACGAAAAATGCATAGATGACTTCAGCGTTGTTTATCAAGTGGTTGTTTCATAAGTCATTTGTGAAGCAAGTTAAACGTTTTCAAAAGGCCAATAATATTAGCCGTAAAGCGCTCCTGCTAGTTGACAATGAGCCTAATCACGCATCAGTGTAAGCATTGACTAATAATGATGATACAATCACAACCATGTTCCTTACCCCTAACTGCTCTCCACTCATTCAAGCAATAGATCAGAATGTCATTAGATTAACTAAACTTCATTACCAGAAAAGCTTTCTAACCCAAGTGTTAGCCGCTGAGGAAAAAAATATTTCACAAGCTCTGAAGAAAATTAATTTGAAGGCCGCCACTTTTGTTTTAGACAGTACGTGGGACAAAATAATGCCAGTTGCAATTGAAAAATGTCTACGAAATATATTTTCATGTGTAGATGGTGATTCGTCAGATACTGATTCAAGGGATTCTGACAATATTCCGTAGGAGATCGTCCAAAAAATTCTTCGAAGAGAGAGGGAACAACAACGGGAAATCAGCAACATGCTGGGGAACTTAGACGCTGGCCAACTGACTGAATCAGAGATTAATGACTGGATAGATAGTTGATGACAACCAACATTTACCTCTGGATAGCAACGAAAGTATTTGTGATGAAGAAATTGTTTTCCACACACTACAGGTGACCCACAAAGCCGCAATTCAGTGCCTCAAGAGGTGCATTCAGTGGGCTGAAGAAAACGGCGCCCAATTAAAATTATTGTCCATACTCAGAATACTTCGCCAGCGTGCAATACAGGCGAAGCAAAGCTCTATTAAACAAACAAAAATTAGAGCGATTTCATGGTTGCACCGAAAGGAATCATATCACCAAGTCTAGCAAGCTACTATGCCATCCGGCCATGTAACAGAGCTTCCAAACTAAGGTACATCTGTACCACAAGATCTCACCAGGACGCACTAGTCTACACCGGTCTCCACCATACCGCTGGTCTCCAACCGCCGTACTCACTCATCTACTGCACCGGACTGACTGTCCCGGACTGATTATTCACTGCACTATACTGACTGACCGACTAATTCCGCAGGAAATCCTCTCCAATATATAGGTAAGCCCCTCCATCTCAAATCTTCCAGCGATATCTTCCAACGCCACGAACATTCCACCAATAGCGTGAACTCACTAGATGAGCAATAGTGTTGTATACCTTACACTCATATCACCCGGGGCCCACTAACGTCCGTACTGGCCAAGATGTTCCTCCCTCTGCCGATTCGCACACGCCTACCTCGATAATGATGTCGAGATTATATATATATATATATATATATATATATATATATATATATATATATATATATATATATATATATATATATATATATATATATATATATATATATATATATATATATATATATATATATATATATATTGGTCAAGAATTGTTTATACGCATGATTGTACTAATAGCTTCAAAATACCGGTTGACTAGACTTTTAAAAAAATCTCAAGAAGTATTATTTAATTTAATTAAAAATATTTTGGGTTATAAATAGGTAGACAACTTTTGTTTGAAGCATTTTTCCCTAACATTGTCAAAAAAATTAATAACCGCGAAATTCACTTATCTATTTAACTTACAATATGCAGTATAATATATGAAGTAAATATTTACCTCTTACACAATATAAAACATTATAAATCATTTTTAGCATTGAAATTGTCTGTTTTCTGCTAGATAATTAATAGATAATCAAAGTATATAAAACAGAACTGTCATCTTTTTATAATCATTTTTATTATCAAGCAACTCAGCAGTTTCATAATATACTTTTATATTACAATTTGGTTTAGAAAAATGATGACTAAATACACAATTTTTAGTTTATGTTTGATTTTCTCCATACAAAGAGTTTGGTAAGTAGTATAAATAAAATGAATTAAAAAGGTGATATCGATATCTACGTTACGAGCTAGATTGACTTGGTAATTTTCTCAAAATCTTTGATAATGTACAAAATATAGATTAAACATTTTCTCAAAATTCATTGAATTGAAATTTGAACATCCATAGATTTATTTTTTGAAAGGTTGCCATTTTGAAACTATTTACCCGATAATGCCCAATAACGAACTCGGCCGAGATATTTAAGAAATTGTTGTAGCAAATTTGAACTTGAACTTCCAAAACCGCGACCTCTATTGTGATAACAAATTTCGTAATATTCCATAATATAGAGGGTGGTACGAACTATAATGGAGAAACTTTAACAGCGTATTCAGCAGATAAAAATAATTAAAAAAGTTCATATAAACTTATCTCCAAAAACGCTTCGTTCGGGTGTTGAAATATTGCGAAGAAAATCGTTTTTTCTTATTTTTTGACCCAGGAACCCCGAACGGAGGAGGTATACAATTCGACTGTCTGCTTTTTTTATGTTTGACCGCGCGTTTTATATAGTAAACGAAATCCGATTTTGATGACTTTTGATTTATTTGAAAGACGAGGATTGAGAAATGGTCCCATATTCATAACAACGCAAATCCAAAATCCCCTTCCATCTGAAAACCACCACCAAAGGGGGTAAAGGGGGAAATTTTCTCGAAATCGAAAATCTGAGTTGGTATAATTAAAGATAGGACAATATCCGGAAACGTTTAAGTTGAACATTTTTTCAATAGAGTTACGGTTTTCGAGTAAGATGCATGTTAAATTCTCATATATATATTTTTGCTATGTGGAGAGGGCGATTTCTTTCGACAATTGAATATCTTTGGATACTACATGAAAGCCATAATTATTTGTAGCAACATTCATAATGAACATTTTTTCCTTAGAGTTACGGTTTTCGAGATAAATCGGTGTTAAAATGGTAACATATAAAATACTAGACAGCAATGATTTGAGATCTCAATAATAACAACTACAAGCAAAGAATATACGTAGGTATTGGGATAAGTACTATCTTCATTGGTATTAGTGAACGTTCAACGATTTTCGTGACTAATGTGACACTCAAAAGTGTGAAATAAATATTTTTTTAAAAAACTAGTAGGTATTATTGCCGCTTAAAAACAAATTTATAGCATGATAAACTTGTTTTTGTTTTACCAGTGGCGTTCGTAAGACTGGTTTAATTATTTAAAATAATAACAAAAATTGCACGCCAATGGTTTATTGCAATTTCGTTAATAAATTTAGATATCCTGATCAACTCTAAACAAAAATGGTCTCTGTAGCCTTTTCGCTGAAACGAGTCGTTGTTTGCATGTGCACCTGATATTTGAGGTTTGCAAATTAAATTAAGATGATTCGCGCTATATCCATTCGTTTTTATTTACATAATATATCCAGAAATTATCATAATAACCTGTGAATTTAATATTAATTAATACCAACAACTATAAATAAATTAAAAATAAAAGATATTTTAATACATAACTGGAGCTTCTATGGAAGAAATTTGTGGGTTAGAATTCAAAATGCTTGTCAGAATCTTCAAAATAATCAACATTAAATCAAGGCAGCCGTGAATTCAGTACAAAGAAGATGTCGTAAATGCATAGCAGCAAATGGCATGCATTTCGAGCAGCTCCTGTGATTTATTAATATTTTTATTAGTATCATAAGAATTTATTTTTAGTTGTTTAGTTATTAGTTGTTAGTACTTGGTATTAATTATTCCTCATTTTAAAAAATAGTTTCTAGAATTGTTTAGTTTGATGTTTTTCTAATAATAATAAACACTTATTATAATTTCTGGAAATATGATTTAAATAAAAACCAACTGAAATATTGCGAATTATTTTAATTTAATTTGCAAACTTCAGATATTTGGTGCACGTGCAAACAAAAATTATTTTTTCCTCGAAAACGGTTAGTTTTAGCGAAAATATTGAAAAGACCATTTTTGTTTAGAATTGTTCAAAATATTTTAACAAAATTGCGATAAACCATTGGAGTACAACTTTTTTTTATTATTTAAAACAATTAAAATGTCTCATGAACGCTACTGGTAAAACAAAAACAAGTTTATCATTCTATAAGTTTGTTTTTAAGTGGTAATAATACCTACTAAGTTTGAAAGCAAGATCTAGAAAAGTTTTTTTTTCAAATAAGAGAAACGATTTTTTTGCAATATTTCAACACCCCGTATTTATATGAACTTTTTTAATTATTTTTATCTGCCGAATACATTGTTAAAGTTTCTCCATTATAATTATGTATAAATATATAAACTTTTAAACCAAAAGTTATTTTGGACCTACTTATAGACATATAACAACACCCGTTGTAACCTTTAAAAACACACTGACTCATTTTGTTGTTATTGTTTGATTTTATGGTGCATTATAGATACAACTAATAGTGGGTATCAACTGAAAAATTTGAAAATTTGTTATTTATCTGCCAGTTTCCTTGACTTCTAGGTTTATTTTAATAAGAATATTTGTTTCTTCGTCTACGTATATGTAGCAATGGAAATTCGGGATTTATAATTTTGAAAAGCTTGTCAAAATTGTCGGTAACTGTTCGTTTCAATTGGCTGCTTACTGACATACGTGGATCATGGCATTCTAGGTGCTCTTCAGCATTAGATAAATCAGAAAGAGCATTAGCCTCATACGATTTTGACTACTTGATCTTTGCTCAACAATGGCCAGCTACAGTGTGCACTCAATGGCAACAACGGAGCAACAAGAACACATGCAGATTCCCTAATCACACAACCTCGTGGACAGTACACGGTATATGGCCAACAAAAAAAGGACCAAACAGTCCGCAAAATTGTCCATCTTCAGAACACTTTAATTCTAGCCAATTGGCCCCTTTCATGAAAGATCTTGAACAACATTGGACCGATATCCATGCCAACAGTAAACCGTTCTCATTTTGGGAACACGAATGGACTAAACATGGAACATGTGCCACTGTTCTTCCAAAATTAAGTAATATCGAAAAATATTTCAGGTACGATAAATTTAAGTATTGTTCTTCTATGATAATATAGAAACTAAACTCTGGCTATGCTATTGGTAAGTATCATAATTTGTTCTGAAAAGAAAATCAATTTTTATGAAACTTGCCTTAAGTAGCACACGATCATTTTGGTGATTTTCTATTTCTATTTCTCCTATTGAATGCTGGAATTTCACAAAAATACCCTAATTATTTTTACGGCAGCCCTAGATAACTCAGAACTGACTTTATTAGAAGGAGCACAGACAAATAGAGAATACAATTAGTTCTACCGGAACAAGTAATTTTGAAAATGTACTGTTATAGGCATAAAAAAAACTTTCTACACCAACCTCGCAACTTCAAAAGTTTAAACCAATAAAATAAGTTTGTAGGTATTTTCAGTGAACTATCTAATAAAGTTTTCATAGAAGTTGTGAATTATCTTCAAAATTGTTGAACGATAACTTATATTCAGGGATTTCAAAATATAACGGCAACAATCTTATACTTTCCTGGGCCCCTAATTGGGAAGCCCTTGAATGCATTTAATCTGATTTAAATGTTACTCCAAATGATCTTTTCTTTAATCCTACCAGATGAAATTTTCAGTTTCCGACAAAAAATTTATCCCTCTATCCTTTCTGGGAAGTTCTCTCAGCACCTCTTCTTTTCAATGAAAAAAAATCATGTTTACAATTCAAAACGCGCCAACAAATATAATATAATCCTTGCAAATCTCCTCCTTTTGGGGAGTCGCCGGTATTGGCCATAAAGTCGCGGCAGCCTTTTGATGCAAGCGCGAGATTTATACTGTGGTTGGAAATATCGGGAGCGGCGTTAACAAAGAGAGCAACGGCAGCATGTCGGCATCTACTCCTAGAATGCCGACAAAGGGATTTCGAGAAACGTCCAGTGGCGACTTGCGAATCAAAGACCAGAAGCCGCTCGAATGATCTGGAGCCTTTGTCGGATATATATATATATATGGGAGAATTGTCGGCAAGAGAGACAGAAAGTAAAAGACAGTGTGAATAATAGAATAGTACGAGTAAGCTAGTGCGAATATGGTAAAGTTAAGCTATAATTTTTATTATTTTGAGTGTAAATAAAGTTAATTTAATAACTCTAAATTAGTCTCACTTATCTGCGAACCCGCATACGCAACAATACATTAAAACAAGTAACATAAAAAAATAGTTTTTATTAGGTATTTAAGATTTGAATAGCACCGATGAGTAAGTACTATTGCTATCTCTTCTTTTCTCGATTTGAACTATACTTATGTAGGTATATCTGTCTGCCAGCAACATCAATTCCATAACAAATTACTGTTTGTCTACCACAACATCAAATTAAATTTTAAATTAGTGTTATCAACGTCTGAAAATTGCGACAGCTGACAGTAAACAGCGCGACATAACCATAGAGTAATATATACGACGATCTGCCAGAGAGTACCTATATACCAGAGAACAGAGACGTATATATACGCTCCATGCGTGACGGATCCCATTGTCCGACATTGTCGTTCCATGTCAAAGATATAGTTTTAATCTTGCTTGAATACTTGAATGAGATAATATAATTAATCAATATTGGATTACACTTGGAGCCTAACAGGCGGCGAGATGTCTGAGATCTAAGTACGAATTCGAAATTTTAAGTCTCTAGACCGTATGGGGCCTGAGAAATCGCTGCGGAGTAAATCTATACAAGAACCGAAAGTAATAAAAACTAGGACCGACTTTATGTCGTTAGTTCACTGAAAATACAAAATAACAATTCTTTTGGTGCAGGTAGTTCTGAATGTGATGAACATTCAGGAATCGACTGGAAGTGTATGCATGAACGGGTAACATTTTACAATAATTATTAAAATATTCTTTCATGCTTTCAATTTAGTTTTAGTGATGAAAAAAGAAATTTTAAAATTTAATTTCCAACAGCCTTTTCAAAATCGCTCTTTATTATTCTGCCCCATCTTGTTGTTCCTAAAAAAAATACTAAACATCCCAAATAAAGTTAATAAACAGTATTTTCAGACAAGGCATACAATGGAACAAACAATTCAAATTATCCGCAATACTAAACAAAGGCAGAGTATCACCTGGTCGCCAGGGCTATAATGCAGCAACTATTGCCAATGCCGTGAAGGCCTACACCAAAACCGTCCCAACTATACAATGCGTCATCGACCAACTTACCAAGCAAACACTTTTGAGTGAAATTCGTTTATGTTTCAATAAATCATTGGTACTGATCAACTGCGATCAGCGAATGAATAAAAAATATTGCAAAGAGCCAATCATGTATGATTTTCCGTTGATTTAGGAATTTGGCCAGTCATTTTGCGAAATGGCAAGGTGCAAGGTTTACATATTTTCGTATATTATCCATAAATCTAACAATTTGTTACAAGAAAATTATGTATAATGGAATTTTGCAATTTGTTGTACTGTAGTGCAATACTTATCCAATTTAAATATTGCCTAAAATTATCTTTTCCCTGTCAGATTGAATTTCCATTTCTTGAAACAAAAGCCCCTTTTTCATAAAACCATCATTTTGTACTTATTTATGAAATTGTGGCATTTCAAGTGCAATGAACTAATAAATCAAGAAATAAAAGCAAACTCAAATGAAGGGACTTCTTGGTATATTCCCCAGAATGATCAGCTTCAGTTTGCATCTTTACCTTCAAAGGTGGGTTAAAATGATTCCGAGCCCGAGCCATGTTCATCTGCAAAGCGCTTTGATCCTGATAAATTGGCCCGTCCATGGAGGATCTTAGCCAATAACGACTCTAAACATATTAACAAAAAATAATCATACAGACCTCCTACCGTCACAAAGTCGGTCATTAATATTTTTTTGGTAATAAGAAAGTTTGTAAGCAACAGGAATAGTGAAATGTTATCCTAAATCACCTCAAATACATAGATACTTAAAAAATCCATGATTTTAAGCAGTGGACTCATTATTAATCTCTACTAATCTACTAATAAATATTTAAAAGTTACAATGTAGTTTTTGTATTTTTTCTCTTGGATAGAACACTCTACAAGGATTTATTATCTTTTCTCAGAGTAGATATTGTTCGGTAGAAAGTCTTTAGACTCGAGCACTTGCGGAGTGAATGTCTATCGTTCTTAATCTGTCTTCAACTGCCCAGTTTTGACGGATTTCTAATTTTTTTCATTTGATTTGGTGTGAATACCTCTTAGAGCGCGCTTTGTTCTCATTTTCAATACGTTCAACTTCATAATTCAAGCACAGAATAAAAGATTCACGTGAGATATAGTTACCTATAATAGTTGCCAACAGGGTCGGTTTCAACAATAAAATTCTATGAAATCTAAATCGAAGTAGAAATCTCAGGGACACTCTTCGTCTAAACATCTTTAGGTACAATATCATCAGATGAGCATTCATTCTTATTAGGTACTAGCTGTCTTACCCGGCACTTCCTTGGCAAACACTCGAGTAGATTGTGGTACGCAAACATTAAGTCGTGAAAAAAATCTTGATTGTGGAATCCTTCTAGCTTAGAGTTCTACTCGCACATAGAACCAGTCCGAACATCAACCCAGATCCATCTACAGACATACACCAAGAGAGAACTGCATGATAATTTCTCCTACATATGCCTTAGGGATTTTCAGTTTCACATATACATATTATATAGATCATAGTTTCCCAAGCGGTGGTTCGCGAGCTATGTGACGGTAATGGCGTAATTTGTCCTCAATGTTGCAACGCCGCGTTACAGCAACACTCCTCCAATTTCTACTTAGGCGAGTCTAGCGAATCGAGACTATTCAGGAATGCACTCGAAAGATCGAGAATAACGGCTTCATAAATAAGAAGGTCATGTCGACGTGAAATTAAATAAATAAAAATAATACTATTCCGTAAATTTATGATGGATAGTTGGTTAAAAACGGATAGTCTTGTGAAGTAGGACGAAAAGCTAGATGAGCAATCAGCTACAACTACTGCTTCTTCTTCGGTCCCTGATTTGGGTCCAACACAGGGTGGCGATATTAAAAGTTATAGTGAGTTATCTTCTCGCCAGAATAAAAGTAATGAGAAAGAAGGAAAGAAAGTGAAATATGACACTGCAAATGGGTTTTTATTTCACCGGGGAAGAGTCAGCATCTAAACTGCTTTTTATAATTTGTAATGAAGTCCTGGCCAAAAAAAATACCTTGTGCCCTTATCGAAAAGCACAGTGTCACGGAGAATTAATGATTTGGCAATGTTTCAAGTGAACTTTTAAAAAGAAAAAAGGAGACAGTCGAATTGTATACCATCTCCGTTTAGGTTCGTCAGTCAATAAAATTGCATTAATTTGCTATTCATCTTAACGAGGCGAGCTATGTAACAAACTGTGCAATATTCCATTCAAGAAGATGTGTTATTTGCAAAACCACTGAAAACTTACACGACTGGTGCAGCAATTTTTAATCCGATCAATGACAAAAACATGAAATAAACGGCTTTTTTTGCTTAGGTGTATGCACAGATGATGCAATATCAACGACTGGAACATATTCAGGTCTTTTGGCACGAGTAAAGAAAATTCACGATAATATAGAATGGATTTACTGCTGTATTCATAGGCAAGCATTGGCATGTAAGCGTATTCCTGCAGAGTTAGCCAGTACTTTGAGCGACGCTGTAAAAATTGTAAATTTTATAAAGGTCCGTCAGTCCCGTGCTACTAATTCTCATCAATTCCGTTAACTTGGTGAGGACATGGGAAGTCTCGACGTCTCTTTACTACTTCATACAGAAGTTAGGTGGCTTTCTCGTGACAAAGTTTTGACCCGCTTGTTTGAATTGAAGTCTGAAGTTCAAGCATTTTTTCTTGACCATCCATTTCATTTGTCCGCTTCTGTATCCGACATTGTGTGGCTCCAAAAACGTGCATACTTAGCAGATATTTTTTCTAAATTAAATGAACTAAATATGTCTTTACAAGGTCCAGGAGTCACCATTTTCAATGTGCATGATAGAATAAAAACCATACACGATTGTTTTGGTTCTCTCAGCAGCTTTTTACCAGAAAATAAAATTCAACTTAACGAAAACATTAAAAGAGATACTACTGAACAGCTTCAATTAACGTTCAAAGAGTATTTTCCTAATAAACCTCGATCGAACAACTGGAAACGCAATCCTTTTCAAGGAGATATAATTTCTAACACTTCTTTATCTTTATTGGAAAAATAAAAGCTCATTGACTTATTCCCTGACAATTCTCTAAAAGCTGTTTTTGCAGATCATTTTTTAATAGACTTCTGGCTCAGTGTGAAAAATGAATACGCTAAATTAGCAGAAAAGGCCATAAAATTTGTATTACCGTTCTGCGCAACGTATCTGAGTGAGAAAGAATTTTCAAGGTAAGTACAGAAATAGATTAAATGCAGAACCCGACTTAAACTTTCAGACATTGAATCAAATTTTGAATTTCTTTGTTCCACCAAACAGGCATAACATCCCAATGAGTTTTTTTTTCAAGTATTGCATTACTTGTATTCATATTATACTAATCCTTTTTTGACCGACGAATCCAAACGGAGGAGGTGTACAATTCGATTGTATGTCTGCATGTTTTTTTATATTTGTTCACGACTTCTGCATAGTAAACGTGCTCCGATTTTGATGATTCTTATTTCATTTGAGAGCGGAGACTTGAGAAATGGTCCCATATTCATAAAAATTCAAATCCGAAATCCCCTTCCCTCCGAAAACCACCCTCGAAGGGGATGGAGGGGGATTTTTTCTCGAAAATCGAAAATCCGAGACAGCAGAGATAAAGTTAAGAAAATATCCGGAAACGTTTAAATCGAACTGTTTTTCAAAAGACCTATGGTTTTCGAGTTTCATCGATGTTAAAATTTGAAATCTGTGTGTGTAATTTTCGCTACCTAGAAGAGGCGATTTCTTTAGAAAATTGAAAATCTGAGAGTGACTAATTAAAGACCAAATTATTTCTAACAACAGTTACTTTGAACATTTTCTCTATAGAGTTACGGTTTTCGAATTACAGCAGTGGTAAAGTCTGAAATATGTGTACATAAGTATTTCCGCCGCGATGTTAGGAGATCTCCAAATATTCCTCGTAACAAGTGCAAGCAAAGAATATACATGGGTAATTGTATAAGTGAAAGTTCAACGTGACTACGAAAAATTGGACCGACGTTATTAAAAAAATATAAAATAATATTAATTCTATTGGTGCGGGTACTTGTGATGTTAGTGCCAAAAGTTTTCAATCGAACTGCAAATGAACATCTTCAAACGTACCAGCACCAATAGAATTAATATTATTTTGTATTTTTCAGTGCATCAACCAATAACGTCGATCCAATTTTTTGTAAAAAATATTTATTGTAAGGCTTACTTAGTTTTAATAACGTCTCTCTAAATGTTGTATGTTAGAGTTATGTTTTAGTTTACTTATTATAACTATTATTCATATGAATAATAAATTTATATAACAGTAATGTTTTATTTACTCTCACTAACGACTGCACAGAGGATTCGCTGACATGTTCCAATTTTCATAAGGGGTTCACAGAAAGAAGTAGCAAAGCTTTAATCTTTGGAGAAAGGTTGGCAATCACTGGGTATAGAGATTATACATAACTTACATTTGTGAGTAGAAATAGTTCTTTCTCGAGGTCGAGAGCTAAAATCTAATATTTCTCCCTATTTTTTCTGTGAAGGGAAAAACGATGATTTTGTATTGAAAAAATATTACAATATATCAGAAAATTATCGAATTTATAACGACAATTGGAACTGCGTTACTAAGGAAATCTTCAAAGTAATCAAATATCTGTCAATTTAATTCTGAGCTTTGATTTCAAAATTTCGAACTTGGAGGCTGTTAGTTTGTAATAAAATGTCTGATTTAGAGCTTTCTCCGACTTCAACGTAGTTAGTAGAAGCAGCGAAAGTAGCGCCCCAATATTATTGCCAAGTAAATCGCTATATTTATGTGTATATATATACCCGGGAAAAAAGTAATTTTATAAAAAGTGATACTCTGTCAAAAAAGTATGACATTTTATCTCTGTTGACAGGTGACAAAGTATCATTTTTCCTTCACGGGGCATGGAACGATGGTAAAGATCTGGTGGTGCTGATGCAAGCTGACCAGTCTCCTGTGGGTGACGCCGAGAAGACGTGGAATGTTGTGGGTGTAAGGCCAACGGTGTAGACTAGTGCATCCTGGATGGGATCTAGTGGTACAAATGTACCTAAGCCTGGAAGCTATGTTACATGGCCGAATGGCAGGGTAGCGTGCTAGACTTGGTAAGAAGATTCCTGGGATGAAACCAAGAAATCGCTTTGAGATGTGCACTACGTGAAGATGCAACGGTATGGATAGGCATTAAGTTCTGGGCCCAAGATATAGATAGTATAGAAGCTGGTGTGGTCATCAAGCAAAATTTAGGCATGGAGAACGAGACCGTGGTAGCAGTGAGCATCCTTTCAGTATAACATGAACATTCCATGGTGAAAATCAGTCATCTCTGTCGGTGAGATCCAAGGCGTTGCAGGTAAACATTCGAGAACGTGTTGTGACAATGCGTCCGTTAACGAAGTGAACAGGCTTTATGAAGAGATCGGCTTTGAAAATTACAGTGGCTCATTCTGGGATTAGAGAGCATTTTGAATTGTAACTGAAGCCTGGAATTGTGGAATGTTTGTGGCGTTGGATGATTTCGGTGGAAGATTCGAGATGGAGGCTTGCCTATATATTGGAGAGGATTCGCTGTAGATGCGGAGTCAAGTCAGTCAGTATAGTGCAGTTGAGTGAATCAGTACGGTGATTACGGTGGAGACCTGTAGTGCGATGAAGACCGGCGGTATGGTGAAGACCAGAGTCCGGTGCAGTTCAGTGGGTCCCTTGTAGGGAGCCAACAACATAAATAAAACCGCTCTGTCTAAATAAGGTTGTAAATAGTGTAAATAATGAATATAAATCTATATATATATATATATATATATATATATATATATATATATATATATATATATATATATATATATATAATGATGAATTTTTAATGATTGGGGTTGCAGTCAAAATACCAATAAAATTAAAACTCTTTAATCAATGTCGAGCTTTCGGTAACGCTTGTTACCTTCATCGGGACAAACTAAAATAACGAACAAATTAATTATAACAAACAATATTAATAATATGAACTACTTACAATCGTGAGATTAATGAAATTTACCAGCTACAAACATTTGTTATTATGCATTTAACTTTATGATTGAGTTTTTTATGTTTCATAATTTCAAGTTACTATGGAATTACGCATACTAAGATCAATCTATGTATGTAGCTAATAAAAATGGAACACACTTCAGAAGTTAATCACAGGATATATCAAGTTAAATGCATAATAACAAATGTTTGTAGCTGGTAAATTTCATTAATCTCACGATTGTAAGTAGTTCATATTATTCATATTTTTTGTTATAATTAATTTGTTCGTTATTTTAGTTTGTCCCGATGAAGGTAACAAGCGTTACCGAAAGCTCGACATTGATTAAAGAGTTTTAATTTTATTGGTATTTTGACTGCAACCCCAATCATTAAAAATTCATCATTAATTAGACAGTCAAGAATTTACAATTAATTTTATATATATATATATATATATATATATATATATATATATATATATATATATATATATATATATATATATATATATATATAAATGGATGTTGGTATGTCTGTCCTTTTGTTCGAAGATGATAGACTTTGAGACCGCTTGATATATCATTATGAAAGTTGGCACGTGTATGTATCTTTTTATGGGGAAGGTTTTTACGCTATCCACTTTTTTGTAACTCGCAACCAGATGGCGCTGTTGCAAATCAAATTTATACCGTTCAACCGATCGCAATAAAAATTTGTATACCTAGATATATGATCAAATAGAATATTTTTGTGTTATTTATTAACTTTGTTACAACTCGCCAACAGATGGCGCTGCTATACTTCAACTTTCATACCGAGGCAAGTGGGCACCCGTCAAAGAAACATACATTTCTATTAGATACCTATTGTTGCGTGTTGTGTGTTTTCGGTTATTGTTGTGCGTTACCACTGGTGGATAGGTATTGTCGTGCTGGGATTCAAAGGTAAATTTTTTTTTAATGTTAATTATTGATGAAAATGTAAATATTTTCATTCATTAATTCATTTTATAATATATTTATAACATACCATTTTTTCTCTTTTCTTTTCTTCACAATTTTCTACAACGACTTATACATTTTAGGTTAGGCAGGACAACGTCTGCCGGATTCGCTAGTTGTATAAAGTAGTCGAGAGTGTAGTGTAAGATATATAAATAGTATAAATAAATAAACTTGAGACATGAATAATTCCCATTAATTTTTATATACCCGTTACTATGTCCAGTTCAATGTAGATGTTAGCACCATATGAGCATTAGGGTACGATGTCATGGAGCCGCTCGACGGACGACAAATTCAGTACCTTGATACTTTTTTGAATTCCCCCCACTTTGAAAATTTCAGCGAGAAAGCTTAAAAAGTTAAGCTTTGTCGCCGAGTAGCTGGAAAATAAACACTTTATTATTTATTCCGGGAGAGTGGAAGGCTGTTGTGTTTTTTTTCAAATCGTGTGATAAATTATTTCAAAAATTGTATTCAGAAGATTTGATAGCTAGTAAACCGTAGAAGTGTTTTTTTTATTTATCAGATTATAAAGGTTGCCTTTGGTGAAAATAGATATCTAAGCGCTACAAAAGAAAATAGCGACTACGAACTTAGGTCTTAGAAATAATGTTCCTCTGTCCTGTCCTGTCCAATTGGCGGGAATTCAAAATAGTATCACGTGACTGAATTTGTCGCTGAAAACTACGACTCCATAAAATGGCACCTTTGAATATATACCGGACTCGAATGTTTTATTAAATGGATAGATAACATAGATGGTTTAGGCAACTCACCAAACACTGCTATAGACAGTTTATGTTAATATCAAAAATGTTTGTAAAATGCAAGTAAAATGTTCTCCTACAACGGTAGTGTAAAATGTACTTTCAGTGACTTCCTATATACGAAAAGACCGGGCAAGGCTTTGGTTTGTTAATAAATAAATAATAGTACCTACCTGTTATCGAAATCGATTCCGTTAACGGTTCTAGCCACCTTGAATTGAAAAAAATGATAAATAATAGATACAAAACAGCTGAAATCTTGTTGCCAGTACCAATATTTATCAAGTAGCACATCAGTTTTATAATAAGCATATAATTTGGTGTATGAAAATGTTGACTAAATTCATAACTTTGAGTTTATGTGTAATTCTCTGTATACAAAGTGTGAGGTAAGTGAATTTAGTCTACTTATCCAAAAAAGGTGTAGGTCTATCACTATCTAGATATACTTTGGTGATTTTTTTATATATCATTTAAGAATATTGTCATTGAAACTGAATAAAACATAGCATTTAAAATATATGTCACGGTTTACAATTTATAATGAGACAATATAAATTTATAAGAATTTAAATCAAATTTTGAGATTTATCAGATTAAATAGTTGCTTAATAGACTCATCAAGTGATCATTGAAAATACTTATATATTTCCTGTTGTGTCAATTGGTAAGATCCTTCCAGATATTTAAATTATTAATATATGAAAATAACATTTTAATTTCTATCAATTCCAATCCTCTCCACTTGACAAAATTTATTCCATATCTTATCCGTGAGGTGTGTCAAATTGATATTTACATGAACTCTACACAAAATTTATTTAAAGATTGTCATTTTATTACCTGATTCTATTGTGCTAGTAACCGTCGCTGTATGGGTATACACATTTAGATAGAAAGTATCGTCTGAGATATTTGAAAAACTACACGTATTTTACTATCTCGCTGTCGCTTTTCTGTAAGTATTTCGGAATAATAAACAAGTCAATCTAGAAAATATAAAATATATTTTTTTATAAAAATATTGTTGATAAAATGAAAAATACAAAATAATATAAATTTTATTGGTGCTAGTAATTTTGAAGTAGTGTAGTTATAGGGAAGTTAGAAGACTTTTTTTTATTTTTGGGGAGGGGGCGTAGCTGCGAGCAAACGTTGAATGACTTAACCACCGAAGTAAAGCAGAAAGAGTATATATATTTCCTTAAAACAACTCCTCTAAAAGGATATCTATTAAGATTTATCTTCAGACATATCGATGGTTCGGAACCCACGTTAGACTGTATGTCCCCTTGTCTGTGGCAACACTTTCAAGTCATAAACCTAATTTAAGGTTAGGTTAGTTAGATTGCAGCACGGTCCTCATTTACGAATTTACAACCGTGGATTGAACACCTCTGGTAACCTAGCAGAGCAAAGTGCCGAAAATTGACTTGATATGTACCAGAATTATGTGCTTTTTATGTGCTCATTTCTTGCTGCAATTAAAAATTTTGTGCTTTTTGAGTTTCGGAGAAATTTGAAAATTAAAAGTTCTGCTACCTAACCATTAACATAGTCAAGCACTGTCTGCTAGCAGAGCAATTTTTGTTTTCAAATTTCGCCGAAACTTCAAGAGCACAAAAATTTTAATTGCAGCAAGAAATTAGCACATAAAAAGCACATAATTTTGGTAAATATCAAATCCATTTTCGGTACTTTGCTCTGCTAGGTTACCAGAGGTGGATTGAACGTACTGTCAGTTGTGGAATACTTTTGGCACAAGCCTCAAATTACCAGCGACAGATTTTTTTTTATTTTCAGTGCACCAACTAATAAAATCGGTCCTAGTTTTTGCAACAAAATTTATTTCATAGTTTAGAGTGTGCCATTAGTTTTTAAAATCGTTAAACGTTCACATATATTTAGATTTCATAAATGTAAGTAGCAAGCCGTAACATCTTTTGGAAAAATATTTAATACTGTCTCTTATTTAATTTCGCCAAATTTTCTAGAAAAAACTACCTCCCACATCCTCTTTAAGTGAAAGAAATCTTTTATTTGAAATTTGTCATCATGACACCATATCGAAGTATAAAAAAATGTTATGACTATAAAATAATAATAATTTGATGTTTTTCCCATTTGTTCCTATTATAGTGTAACGCAGTGGCGGCTCGTGACATTTATTGCAGAGGAGGCCAACTCTACAAAATTACTAGAAGAATACAACTTGCATTTTTCCACACCACGCCTAGAGGGATTGCTATGTCGCTTTAGATTTTTTGTGGTGGTCTGGAGGCATTCAATAAAAATTAATCTACTAAAGATCATCAATAGAAGCGAATAATTTATGAAATTTTCATCTAGAATACTCATTTTCGATGGCCTGTTAAATATTCTAATAAAATAATCAAATGATATACATATTCACTTAACTTGTTACTCGCGGCTTCGTCCGTGCTACCTGCCACTGGATTTTTTTCTAAAATTGAAACATTTATTACAAAGTTATTCCTTATATTAGCTACCTGCCAGTGAAAATCCCGCCGGAATTGATTCAACCGTTACGGAGATTAGTCGAAACAAACAGACAGACAGACAAAAACTATAAAAATTGTTGTTTTGTTATTAGTGACATTTATAGGTACCTACTTGTTTATGCAATTAGTTAAAACCTGTTATTTTCATATTACAGACACTACGATTTTATTTATTAGTACAGACATAGATAAATACTATCTAGCGACAATAAATTAAGTAGTTCTCACACTTACCATTCAAGCAAAGCCGAAATTCTAAATAAAACACGCGGTACCAGAAATTCGAAATACTATGACTAGTTTACTGTTAACCGTGTGATATGCGAATAACTCCGACAATGACCGACCGACGATGCAAAGTGGGCGTGTCGAGTGGAAGCCAGACTCCCCAGAGTCCGTAAAATTTCATACGCTAAAATCGACAACCACCAAATCCAAGGTCACGCTGCAATAAGATCTGTACATTTTCAACGGAGGCAAATAATTTTCAGCCTCCTCTTCTCGAAATGTTGTCGGTTGGACGCACGTTAGACGTCTAGGTATAATTTTTACGCTGAGAACACTGGAATGCGGTGGCGCTCATTTACTGATGTCCATGATAAGTTTTAAGTTAATATGCAGACATATCCTATTTTCGTTAGAAATATAACGATCTTGAATTTTTTATTTTATATATTGTGTAAAATATATCTTATATAAAACGTTTTAGATTTGATTTGTTACTACGTCAAAAATATGAATTTGCCTTAAATTGTAGAGGAGGCCCGGCCTCCCCTGCCTCCTCTGAGGAGCCGCCACTGGTGTAACGTGGATGGTTTTTCATGTATTTACGGTTATTATTCATTTTAGTATGTATTTGTTCTATTTCCTTATTTGTTAAAGTTGTTTCATGTATATGTTATTAATTATTTCTAGAATTAGTAGATTTATTCTCGAACCTTCCAGAAACTATATGTGAGGTAGGTACACTTTGTCACAGTATCACAGCTTACCTAACAATTAGTATCACAGCTTATTTTAGGTAGGCTGTGACAGTATTATCAGTTTGACAAGCTTCCGGAACATTATTACAAGCGTCTAGATAATCACAGAACTTTATCGATGAATGAATGTCATTTCAAGATTCAGATATATAAAGCCGTGTCGATCACGGGTCATAGTCTGTTTATTGTATCAGTCAATTGGAGGCATAAGTCAATAGTAGTTGAAACGGCGATAGTCAAAGTGTCAAGTTGTGACAGTTGTACTATAACAGAAGGTCGTGTACAAGGTGTTGAAAATAAACGTTTTTGGAAGCAATTTGCGAACTTTAGAGTATTACACAAGTGAACTAACTCCACAACGTTTAGCACAGGGTTAAACCTTACAATAGATTCGGAATACCTTTTATAATAACTCACAATATTAAATATTTTTCTAGTAATAATAAAAATGTTAAGCGTTAATTTTATTTTGAATTTTAAATAGATACATAATTTATTTTTATTTCTACTTAAAACAATCCTTGCTATTAGAAAAAATTAAAATTGGGGAAAATTACCTTTAATGTCCATATAATATTTTATTTTATTATATTCTAACTGTTGTTCGTGACTTTTTCCACGTTGAATTTAGTTTCACCTTTTTCCTGACATCTGATTTAAAAGAAACAAATCTATTCTACTCGATGCCAAGCTATATATACTCGCGAAAACCGCACTAAAATCCATTGAATAATTTCGGGTATGTACGTGAAGAAACAAACAGACAGACAGACAAAAAAAATAAAAATCGTTGTTTGTCTTCCATCACATTTCTCTTATCGTAAGAAAGAATAATATTGTAGAAATTCAAAAATGCTCTTTCAAAATTACAATTACGTTGAGAATAATTTAAATTAACAAAGCGAATGCGTGTGAATCATGTAGGTATCAGATATTTCACATTTGGTCAACAGAACGTATTTTGTGTTTCCATCACGAAATCATCATTAATATATCATACAAATAATGTTCATTTTGTTTTGTACCTGCTTTGACTAACATCATGTTATTCTAGGTGCACTGAAGCAATCGACTGGGATTTCTTGATCTTTTCCCAAGAATGGCCAGCTACAATGTGCAGTATATGGCAAAAGCAGAATGATGTTAATACCTGTCAATTTCCCAATGAAAAAACGTCATGGACAGTACACGGTATATGGCCCTCGAGTGTCGGCAGAAAAGGTCCCGAGAAATGTTCACGGGAGCGCTTCGATCCTGATCAATTGGACACTTTGATGGACGACCTTGAAGAGCATTGGACAAATATACATGCCAATAGCAAACCCCTATCATTTTGGGAATGGGAATGGCATAAGCATGGAACATGTGCCTCTGCCCTTCCAAAATTAAATACTATTTTTAAATATTTCAAGTACGTTTCAATGATTCTTCATTTAATTTTGAAAATTCAGACTGTACTGTAGCTCTCATAAGTCGGCTACAAAACAAATTCAATTTATGTGAGATAACAAGCAGTGTAGGTAAAACGCTCGAGATCCACGCTTATGATTGGAATTTCATAGATGAGGGCTTGAGAGAAGATATTTTCCACAAAAAAATGGACCAACTTTATTAGTTGATGCACTGAAAAATACAAAATATTATTAATCCAATTGGTACTGGTAATTTTGAATTTCTGCAGTTTTACTTTGCATTTGAACAATATTGAATCATTAAAACTTTTCGGCACCAACTTCAAAAGTACCAGAACCAATAGAATTAATATTATTGTCTAATTTAAATGTTGCTAGGTACATATATACAATTTTGTCGTCTCAAATTTTCGATTTTTGAAAAAAAATTGACCGCTCTACCCCCTTTGGGGGAAGTTTTTAAGGGGAACGACATGATGAATTCGTATTTCGTAATGTATTAAATTACGCAAATGAATTTTTACTTTACTTTATCGACTCACACGATTTTCTTCCGCTTGCTTTGAACATAAAAATCAATCGTGCAACCTTTTTCTCAGCTTGCCAAGACAAACAACAATAATCATATTCAAACAGTCTGTCAGTCTAACAAAAGTTGTAGATAACCATGATATTTATGTATAATTAAAAAATGTATTTTATGGTCCTGTTCACGAACTCGACCGAGATATTTGAACGAATGATTTTTACAGATAATTTGAGGTACATTTCTATAAGAAATTTAATTAAATAGAAAACTAAGTCTTGCCTCAATATAATAAACGGGATCTTACCCTACTAAAAAATCCATACGGCCTGTAGCCAGCGGATAGGTAAATTTCTCAAAATTCATTGAATTGAAATTTGAACATCCATAGATTCTTTATTAATTTTCTTATCTTTATTTTTTTTCTGTGGTTTTTATGAAAAATTGCTTCGAACAAAAATTGTAGGTACTGATTATACCTATAAATAGGTTTTACAAAAAATTGGACCGACGTTATTAGCTGGTGCACTGAAAAATACAAAATAATATAAATTGTACTGGTGCTATTACTTTTGAAGTTGCGCAATTGCAGTTAGATTGATAACTTTTGGCACCAACTTCACAAGTACCAGCACCAATAGAATTAATATTTTTTTGTATTTTTCAGTGCACCAACTAATAACATCGGTCCTATTTTTTGTAAAAAATATATATTTCACATTTTTCAGTGTAACATTAATCACGAAAATCGTTGAACGTTCACTAATACCAAAGAAGATAGTACCTATCCCATTACCGGTGTATATTCTTTGTTTGTACTTGTTATTATGTAGAGATCATCGCGGCGCATATACGCATAAATATATTAGATTTAACCATTTTTCCACTGCATTAATTTGAAAACCGTAAATCTAAGAAAAAAATGTCCTTATAAATGATGCTACAAATATTCTTGTCTTTCCTGTGTTACCCTCAGATTTTAAGTTTTCGAAAGAAATCGCCCGCTCCACATAGCGAAAATAAACATAGGTATGTGAGATTTTTACATCAATTTACCTCGAAAACCGTAACGGTAAAAAATATTCAATTTAAACGTTGCCCTATATAAAATGCGCGCACGAACCGAAAAAAAATGCTGACAGTCGAATTGTATACCTCCTCCTTTCGGGGTTCGTCGGTCGATAACATAAAATTATTTTTGATGATATTTACACTACGACCCTTTTTTATTGATTTTTGAACAGTCCCTATTTTGAAACTACTTACGCGATAATGCCCAATAACGAACTCGGCGAATATATGTAAAAGATTGATTTTGTTACAAATTTGAAACTTTTGAACAAAAAGTTTTTAACATGCCTTTGAAATGTTTTCGAAATTCCGTTCTAGACTATGTCGAAGAGCCTTCTGACTAAAAAAGATGAATTTGAATTTAAAATTAAAAGGGAACATTAGAATTTTTAAAATAAATTGGTTCACAACACCTCAAATTACGACCTCGGTAGGTATTGATAAATGCACTACTGAAATCCAATTTAGCTAATATTTGATTTTTACATCAAAATCACATAAGTTGGTGATATACTCGTAGATTATTTGGATCAACAAAACAATTCTTTCCATGACGTTCACATAATCTGGGGGCACGGTAGTTCCCCGGCCAAGTCGAGCACAACCGTACCATACTTTTCTCGAAGCAATTCAGGCCACTTTCGACTTCGTTGTTGAGAAAGCTAGAAGTCTGAATTTACAAAGACTTATAGGACATAATATATCGAGCTATAGTTCCAAATGACATACAATTCATAACTTTAGTTTACGAGCTATCGCCAGTCGAATTTCTGTAATTCTGTCACTGACACACTCACCGATCATCAATATTCTAAGGTACTTCTAGGAGAATCAGAAGCTTCAAATTTGGAATTTAGTTAGGTATCTTTTTACGTATAATGAAAAGAATAACTCAAACATTCCTAAATTTGAGTTTCGTTTTCATAAAGCACAGACTATCTATAGCTAACGTACAATAAATATTACCTGAAAAAACATAAAATGTAAAAAATGCAAATCTCGCAACTCGCAACGCAGTCCTTCCAACGCAAAAAGTTGTGAGATCACATGTAAAACCAAGTAAGTTAGCTTAGCTCCTATCTATGGAAGTATGTACCTATTCAACAACATTTTCATAAATTTGATCTAATTATTTACCCACCATCATTTATAGTCACCGAATAATTATTATTAGACATCTTTATTTCTATAATAAATGTATAATGACTTGGAAATTATTTTAGAAAAAAAAACACGACAATATTTTCTAGTAAAGCAATCACTGAATTCATATTTTTGAAAGCCTGAAGACAAAGTTCGTCAAAACTTGCCATAATATCGTATTTTTGCTCTAAATCAAGTATTTGTAAAAATTTGAACACTTTGTTTATGCTTTCGTTATCGAATATTTAAAAAAAAATCTATATTGGTAGATAGTTTTGGCAACATTGGAATTGACAGTTTTTAAACGTCAAACACACTGCAAAATTCACTTATCAATTCGTTTACCCTTACTTTTTCGTGAACATATATTTACTTTTTACGCATATTTATGCTAATTTGAAGGACGTTAGCATTTAATAGAATGATAGGATGATTAATTAGCTACTATTTGAGATTGAAACGATACTTCCAAATCAAAAATTCCAGCTATAACTCGAAGATAACTCCTAAAAGTACCATTTTCCCTTTTTTATTAACAAATCATTAATAATAGCGTCTTCCGCCACAATTTTATTAAAAGATATGCTGACACACATTTATTTTTGCAAACATTTGATATTTTAGAGCTTCTAGAGCAAAAGCCGCCACAAGGGTCCATTTTAGGACCAGTACTTTTTATTCTCTATGTAAACGATATCACAGCAAATATTGACTTCGGACTTTTTCTATATGCCGATGATGCTACGGCAATAACTTCGGCAAAAAATAATTCTGCGCTACAAAATAACGCGCAAAATAGCCTAAGTGTTCTATGTAATTGGTTTCGTATGAATGCATTACATCTCAATTTGAATAAAACAGTTTATATGGTATTTCACAACTATAATAAGAACTTAGATATCAAATTAAATTTAGAACAACAAGAACTAACCAGAGTGGAGAATACTCGATTTCTCGGTATAGATATCGATGAGCATCTTAACTGGAGATGTCATTGCGAAAGTCTTAGTAAGAAAGTAAGAAAGTAAGCTCAATTTGTTTTCTTTTCAGAAACTTGAAGAATATTTTGACGCGGGAACAGTTAGTTCAATTATATCATGCGCAAGTAACGTCCCGATTGAAATATGGTTTAGCTTTTTGGGGTGCCTCTTCCGGTGTTGAAGGAGTTTTTGTAAGTCAAAAGAGGGTGATAAGATGTCTAGCTGGCATTAAACAGAGAGAGTCTTGTAGACCATTTTTTAAATCTCTGAATATCCTGACTTTACCGTCAATTTTCATTTTGGAATTAGCCATATTGGTTTATGACTATAAGAGTACTTTCCACAAAAACTGTGATTATCATCACTATTTCACACGGAACAATAATGATTTCATTATTCCGGCATTTAGGTTTAGGATAGGACGACAATCACCTATGTATTTGGGGATGAAGGTCTATAATAAATTGAGTAGCGAAATAAAGAGCTCCCATAACAAACATTTATTTAAAAAAAGGTTAAAATCCTTTTTAATTGATAGATGTTTCTATAGTTTAACAGAATTTTTACAATAAGTTGTTATTTTTAGGATTTTCTGTATTATTTTGCTTTTGTTTAAGGAATCTGTGACGTTTTCCACAATGTATTTGTCATCATTCTATGGAAATAAAGTGTTTATTTATTTATTTATTTATTTATTTAAACTAGACTATTACCCATAAATTAAGTAAAAAATATAAAATTTCAGGCAAGGTATAGAATGGAACAAGAAATACCAACTATCAACAATACTGAACAAAGGCAAAGTATCTCCTGGCCGTCAGAGCTATGATGCAGTACAAATCGCCAATGCCGTAAAGGACTCCACCAAAACCACCCCTACCATTCAATGCATCGTCGACAAAAACACCAATGAAACCCTCTTGAGTGAAATTCGATTATGTTTCGATACATCATTGATTTTGATTGACTGTGATCTTGTGATGCCACAAGCTCAACGTATAAAGGGAGTAATTACAAATTGTAAGGAAAATGAACCGATCAAGTATTATGGGGTCAGTCCTGCTGCTAAAAATTGATACCTCAATGGAAACTGGGGACGACTTTTTATATATATTTTTGGATCAATCATGTACATGTACAGTTTTACAAAATAAAATCAAGCGCCATTCTTTGATTCATTGTACAGGGTGTTTCCAAATAAGTGCGAAGTGCGAAAGTATTTGAGGGATAAATCTTTGTCGAAAATTAAGGGGGGCTCTTAGACCTTTCTCTGAAATGTTACACGCATCCAATTATAAGAAAGAAAAATCTTTTCTTTATGGAAATTTCTGAAGAGATGAAGGAATGGTATTTTGTGGGCATGTTCTACCAATAAAAAGGGTACCTGTGAATATTTTTTTTCAAGCTTGTTGTGATCTTTTAAAGGGTCGAAACATGCAACCTCTATTCCATTTTCTATCAGAACTTTTTGAAGAAATGAAATTTATCAATTTAAAAATATGTTTTGCAAAGGACAATTTATTGCAAAATTTATTAATTAATAAAAAAATAAACACAATCTTCGGTGAATACCTTTCCCTGAAAAGTCAGGGAAAGGTCAAGAGCTTTTTATGAAAGACACCTTTTAATTTTCGACAAGGATTCACCCCCTAAAAACTTTCGCACTGATTTGGAAACACTGTATACAAGATCTGATCATTTGATTGTCATTCATAAGCAGAATTTCATAAGGAATAAAATGCACGTTTATAGCATAAACTAAACTTGTATTGGAATTAGATTTGAAGATGAGCAATTTTCGAGTACTAACAACAATAGTCTTTTGTAGTGAATAAAATACTAAAACAAAATTTTATCCACTGCCGTAGAAGTTCAAAATATGAAAGTACCAGAAAAGTTATAATCTTATGGATAGATATTGTTCATAATTTTGATGCGGGTTTATTTGTCCCAGTTATCAATATTACCATACACAGGTAGCATTTTGCAAAGACCTTTTATACACACTGTGTACAAGGTTACCCACTAATAAAGGACGACGGCTATATCTCAGGACGACTCGGAGACAAAAATGTTTTTAGATAAATCGGCCGAAAAGAAAAAGCTGGAAAATATTTATAAGTTGCTAAGTCTACCGCTAGAGGGCGTAACCCACACCACAAAATAGAAAACACTGCAAGAAGACTATCTTCTTGAAACATTGTTTTATTCAAAATTATCCCAAGTTATTCTACATTGAAAATATTTTTTATATAACCTACTGAAAATAAGACAGCTTTTTGACCGACGAACCCCAAACGGAGGAGGTATACAATTCGACTGTGTGCTTTTTTTTTGGTTTCTGCGCGCCTTTCATATAGTAATCGTAGTCCGATTTTGATCATTTTTGATTCATTTGAAAGAGGACCTTGAGAAATGGTCTTATATTCATAAAAACGGGAATCCGACATCTCCTTCCCTCCGAAATTTTCTCGAAAAGGTGGTATAATTAAAGATAGGACAATATCCGAAAACGTTTAAATTGAAAATTTTTTCAAAAGAGTTACGGTTTTCGAGATAGACGCATGTTAAATTCTCAAATGTGGAAAGGGCGATTTCTGTTGAAAATTGAAAATCTGTGGGCAGTACATGAAGGACATATTTGTAGCAACATTTATAATGACCAATTTTCCCTTAGAAAGTTACAGTTTTCAATTAAAATCGATGTTAAAAAGGTAACAACTAAAATATTCAAGCGTATTTCCGCAGCGAGGTTCTGAGATCTCAATAATAACAACTACGTGGGTAATAGGATAAGTACTATCTTCATTGGTATTAGTGAACGTTCAACGATTTTCGTGAGTAATGTTACACTCAAAAGTGTGAAATAAATATTTTTTTACAAAACATTGGACTGACGTTATTAGTTGGTGCACTAAAAAGTATAAAATAATATTAATTCTATTGGTGGTGGTACTTGTGAAGTCGGTGCCAAAAGTTATCAATCTACCTTCAACTGCACAACTTCAAAAGTAACAGCACCAATATAATTAATATTACTTTATTATATTTTTCAGTGCACCAACTAATAACGTCGGTCCAATATTTTGTAAAAAATATTTTTTGTATTAAAGTTTTTTCTCTATGTTGCCAAATAACGGGTGTGGGGAGGCTTAAATATTGGTTTGAAGAAAAATGGATAACTTTTTTTTTGGTATGACCTATTTTTAAGAACTTTGTTTCATTTTAAAGCGCTTTTACTGGAGTAATAGCGTAATAGTATTTTCAGTTTGATTATTTCTCGAGTTGATAGATGGTGCTATATGACAAAGTCGCAGATTTTTATGAATTTGTCGAAAATTTCAAATGCAATGGTATTTTTATTTTTCATTAGAAAGAGAGAGCGTGAAAAATTACAGTTACCTTTATTTTATATAACTTACTTTAACAATAACAAAAAAATTCCTTTTTTTTACCTATGTCGCTCTAGATGGGGTAATTGAGGTTAAGTGTAATTAAATGAGAATTAAACACAAATAATTACCCGACGTAGGTTACAGGTTTGTACTGCCCAGGACGGACGACACTTTGAGCACTTAAGGCGGCATTAATATTTTTTAGGTAAATTTCTTATAGAAATGTAGCTATTGCGATCGTTCACACTTTTGAATTTCGAAAAAATTTCAACGGCATGTTGTTATATGTCTATAAGTTAGTCCAAAAAAACATTTTGTTCAAAAGTTTATATATTTATATATATATATATATATATATATATATATATATATATATATATATATATATATATATATATATAAATGAGGAGCTATTAGAATATGAATAATAATTTCACGCCTAGCTGGTAAATTTAAACTACATTTCGTAGGGTGCCGCAATAAGAACGAGGTTTGTCGTCTACATATTGCGTTATATATATATATATATATATATATATATATATATATATATATATATATATATATATATATATATATATATATATATATATATATATATATATATATAGGATATTACGAAATTTGTTAACACGATAGAGGTCGCAGTTTTGAAGGTATCAAGTTCAACTTTGCTACAAAAATCAATCTCTCAAATATCTCGGTCGAGTTCGTTATTGGGCAATATCGGGTAAGTAGTTTCGAAATGGCGACCGTTCAAACATTTAAAAAAATTATCAAAAAAGAGCCGTAGTGTAAATATCATCAAAAATAATTTTAAGTTATAGACATAATCAGTACCTACAACTTTTGTTCAAAGCAATTTTTCATAAAATACAAAGCTAAAAAAATAAAATTAATAAAGAAAAATAACAAATATTGATAAAACATGAACACTCAATATAAATTTGATGTAATTGTACATTTTCTGGAGATCTTAGTATAGACCCTGATTAAAAAAATATATTGTATATTTATTGAAAAGAAATAGACGAAAAAAAAATTCTGCCTTGAAGTGGAACTCGAACCCTGTCTGCTTTATATTCAACAGCCAAAATAAAAACCTCTAACCGCAAGGCTATGACACAAACGACAAATTTATGTAATAGCATGTATGTATACCAATGAAAAGGTTGTTCAAATCGGGATTTTTTTATTTTGAGTACTAGGTTAGGTTAGGTTAGGTTAGGTTAGGTTAGGTTAGGTTAGAAAATTGATTAGAATGGACCAATGAAATGTACCTACTTACAAGTATATGGAATATGAGAATTTGTCATTGTTGTACCGGGGTATCTGATTACGAGAGTTGCCCGTTGCCCGGCTGTATCTTAGTATCTCTGAAAAACAGCCTAGCCAGGGTTAAAATGGCTGTGGCACAGAGAACACTACCTCCAACTGTGGCATAAATTTGAAGAATTTATATTAGTAAATTTCTGTTGATACAGATCGTTTGTGAATCGTTTGTGAGTTTGTCAACGTTTGTGACGCGTTTGTTTTTTTTGTGACTCAATATTTAATAAGTTATAAGTTAAATAATTAACACCGATTAGCCCATAATTCTTGAAAATAGACCTTAAAATTCTCGATTTTCTACTCAATTTAACAGAAATCGATTGTGAAACACAAATATAATAATGAAATCGTTTGTGACTCTCTTATTTTAGAAAAATCTAAATCGATTTCAAAATTTGTAGGTTCAGGCAACTAACTATATATCACTGTTAAATCTACATTAAATATAATTTGTGTATGGAACGGCAAAATACAAAATAAAATAATATTAATTCTATTGGTGGTGGTACTTTTGAAGTTGAAGTTGCATTACTCAGGGCTTGCACCACAGAGACACTATTCCGACATATAGATGGGTCATTATACCAGCAGATAGATGGTGTTGCAATGGGTTCGCCTCTAGGAGTTGCCTTTGCTAATTTTTACATGAGCCACATTGAAAACTTCGTCTTAGAAGATGTAACCTTAAAACCAGGCGTATATTGCAGATACGTAGACGACTGTTTTGTCGTGACTAATAGTTGTGACGACCTGAAGGCCCTAAAAAATCGATTCGAAACAATATCAGGATTAAAATTCACCATTGAAGAAAACCAGGACAAAGTTATCAACTTCTTGGATGTGCAGGTGGACTACACGAGCGGTAGATATGAGACGGCCGTATACACAAAAAACAAACATTAATAAACAACGGCTACAGCAACAGGACCTTCGATAGTTTATTAAAAAGATATCTAGATAAACAGGCCAACCCAAAAACCACACACGAAGATATAAACGTGACAAAACATATATTATACTACAAAAATCATTTCTCTAGATCTTACAAAACGGATGAAAGAGTGTTAAAAGAGATAGTCAGAAACAACATCGTATGTTTAAATAACAACGACAAGATCCAACTGAGAATTTACTACAAAAACCTCAAGACCGCCCATCCACTCATGAGGAACAACATGAATCCTGAGACCAGCACATTGAAACAAACCAACGTAATCTACCAATTCACATGCAAACACGAGGACTGTGAGCCCCGTAAAGTAGAATACGTTGGTATGACAACAACAACCTTATCCAGAAGATTAACAATGCACCTTCAAAATGGAGCCATCAAAAAACATTTCACAAACAAACACAATACAACTCTTACCAGAGATGTCCTTGTAAACAACACCTGCATCATTAAGAAAATTCAAGAATTCCAAAGGCTGCAAATCCATGAAGCGCTGGTCATTAGGAATTCCCAACCCGAGATAAATCTGCAATTTACAGGATCAACACGGACCCTCTACCTACACGGTAACAATCCCGGAAATTACAACCTTAATTGAATCTTAATGATCACCTAATTATGTAACCACTATAAATATTCAATCGACAGCATTTAGACACTAGTTAAGCTTGAAAATGATTACATGAAGTGATCGAAACGTTGAAATAAAAATATGGAAAATATTGGTTCACTTATTCATAGTCTGGACACTGGACAAAAAAAGTTATTTAGACGATTGGAAAAATTGTCAAAAAAACAGATTGACGCGTTATTCGCAATTCAATTTAATAAGCGCTGTATAGAAGAGAAGCTGCTCCCTAAATATATATATATATATATATATATATATATATATATATATATATATATATATATATACAAGAATTGCTCGTATTAATATATTAGATATATGCTAATTTAACGAAAGCAGCGTAGTCTTTTTTGTGTGCATCATAATTAAAATCATGAATCAATAAAGTTTTAAAGGTTACGTTAAGAGGTAAAACATCACTCATGAAGATTCATTCAAATGAACGTCAATATGACATAGAACAGAATATAAACCGTATATATAGATATACAAATGGTGTTTTGGAGATACGTTGTGTTTAGCGGAACCAATCGAAACCTGCCGAACTTTCAAACGCACCAATCAGGTATCAGAACTTTGACATTCGGTCATCAACACGCGTCGTGTGCTTCCATCTCGAAAACACCAATACGTACTTACGAAATGTCAAGATCATAACCTAATTTTCGTTTACTTTTCCTTTTGTTTGTGAGTCAATAGTTAATGAGTAATTGGATTGTTAATTATTTGATACCAGATAGCCAACACGTTTTAAAAATAGATCGTAAAAAATATATTACACACTCAAACGATCAGATATCGTTTGTAAGTCTCAAATATAATAAATGAAATCGTTTGTGACTCTGCTTTTTCCAAAAAATCTAAATTAATTTCAAAATTTCTAGATTTAGACAACTAACATTGCACCACTGTTAAAGTGAAGGAATTAACACTTTAACATGAGATTACAGAAGTTGCATATCATAGCGTGGCCTCATGTACGACGAACATCTTGACAGTTACCTTGAATATTTTTTCTCTTGATTTATCTTCGTGATCATGATCTCCTGTCTTCTTTAAGCATTGACATAGTAACCCATTTAAGCGAATGCCGCTTGTTGTGCACGGCATGGTGCGCAAAGACGCATTTACGTCTTTTGTATACCTTTATGCGTATGCAATTTGACAGGATTAATCTCCTGTTTCGTCTTCTTGACGCTTTAACAGTTGATGTATAGTTAGTTGCCTAAACTTACAAATTTTCAAATCAATTTAGATTTTTCTAAAAGAAAAAAGAGTCACAAACGATTTCCTTATTATGTTTGTGCTTCACAAAAGATTTCTGATAAATTGAGTAAAAAATAGAGAATATAAGATCTATTTTAAAGACATGTTGGTTAATCGGTGTTAACTATTTAAGAATCTAATAACTCATTAAATATTGAGTCACAAACGATTCACAAGCGATCTGTATCAACAGAAATTCAAAAATATATATTTTTTTTCAAATTCGTGTTGGCTATTCGGTTCATAGTGACAAATTCGCATAAGAGAAAGTGCTGGAAATTGTTTTCAAGTTTCCTTCTCTACAGCAAAAGGGCGTAATTTACAAAATAGCACAAAAAATATTTTTTTCTCTAGAAACTACCCAGTAATAGTGCCTACCATAAAATTTAAACATTTGTAATTCACAGATCATTTCACGTAAGTTTGCTCCAAAAACAAAATAATCAATTATTCAATAATATATTTCATTTTCTTTTTATGCCAGATTTTAACGATCGCTAGATGGCGAAATGTGAACAATTCTATATTTTCATCTTTCCTTCGGATTAATCAAATACGATACTATATTTTTCAATCATTCATGTAAAAGAGCATTAAATTTAAAGAAAAATTATTATTATTATGAAAGAACCGGGTATTAGGGACGTTACCCTTTATGGGCACCTCGACCTTAAGGTCTTTTGTACCATCCCGTGATGTACTATTGTACTGTTATTTCTGAGTTTAAATCCAGCTCCTTCAAATAATTGATTAGTGCTCTTGCACCACAGGCTTTTAGGTCCTCATAGGTGGGAAACGCCCTTCCTAGGACCCTTAGTCTTTTATGCGCTAAGGTTTCGCATTTGGTTAAAAGGTGATTTACAGATTCTATTGCTTTTGGGCAACATCTTCAGGAATCGTCTTCAATAAAACCCATCTTTTTTAGATTGATTTTTGATGGGATAATGACCTGCAGTGATTCCAACTAAGTTTCTCAGATCATTTCTTTTAAGGAGAAGTAGGTTATTTTCCTTTGAGTATTGCCAGTCTATTAGGCGTTTGGCCTGACTGGCTTGCTCTAGGTCGTACCAGTACTTGGTTTTCAGCCTTGATTCCCACTTTTTCATTTCTGTTTTAACATGTTGCTTTGCATATCCAAAGAATGCCTCAGGGCCTGTTGGAAGCCTTTCAGAGCCTTTTTTGAGCTTTCTCGTTGCCTGGAAGGTTCTTGTGCCCTGGTATCCATATAAGGCAAACTTTGTTGCCTCTTGCCAGTTGCACAAGACCTTCATGGCATTCTTTTACCAGTTTTGAGGTTTTAGCAGCATTTGCCACTGCTTTAATTGCGGCCTGGCTATAACGTGCCTCCTTTTACGAATTGCATGGGTGCATTCTATAATAGCCATTATTTCTGCCTGAAAAATTGTGCAGCACCCGCCCAAGGATCTGTGAATTTCCGTGAAAGGTCCACAGACCCCTAAACCGGCTCTGTCAACCCTCAGTGATTCATCTGTGTACCAGGTCAAGGTCCCTCTTTCCGTTTCCACAGGCAGAGGAGTCTTCATCCATTCATCCACTTTTGGTATTTTTATTTCGTAGTTTCTGCTGAAGCAGAGTTGTGTTCCCATATCATCGACCGGAATGTCTTTTAGGTGTGGAATTTTGTTTAGAATGCTGCAGTGACCTGTCACTCTCGCATATCTTGTTTTGCTTGTTCTATGAATTCTTAGGGCTTCATCTAATGCACACCTCTGGATATGCAAATGTAGTGGAGTCAACTTCAGGATAACTTCCATTTAAAGAAAAAATAGTTCAAACCAATATTTATTTTCTAAGTGAAATAAAAGAAAATGTGGGTATATACTAGCGCAATTTCTTAGGAATATACTTAACTAAATAGAATGTTTTGCATAATCTTATTTAGTATAAATATTTAAATGTAAAGAATTTTAATTTATTTGATGAAAGTTTCTAAGAGCGAGGAATTTATCGTCATATCAAAATATGTAGTAAAATAATTTTTCAATACAGATTATATTTGTCGTATTTTGAAAAAAATGTGAAAATTATCTTTCTATCATATCAGAATTAACATTGAATTCTTCCTTAATGTACGAAACCTTAATTGAACATTCATTTTTATTCAAAGTGAAATAGTAAAAATATCCTGATGAATCTATATTAATAACACGTAAAATATGGGGTGCAGGATAGCTTAGTTTAGTGGTAGTAAAGCCTTAAGTATTTACTATTCGAGTATAAGAGTATGCAAAAAAATATAAGTATATTTATAACAAATGCACTAGTATTATGACCTATAACTATATTTTCTCGTATTTCACTTCGAAAATATTTATTGAAATGCGGTTTAAACTATTTTTCTTTAAATTTAATGCTCGTTTACTTGAATGATTAAAAATATAGTATCGTATTTAGAAAATCCGAAGGAAAGATGAAAATATAAAAATGTCTACATAACGCCATCTAGCGCACGTTAAATCAACTGGCATGAAAATAAAATGAAATATATTATTGAGGAATAGATTTCCTATCAAATAATATAAAGTTCGTCAAAATCTATAAACCATAGACCGAATAACCAACACGATTTTTTGCTACAGATCGTTTGTGAACGTTTTTGACGTGTTTTTTTTGTGACTCAATATTTAATGAGTTATTAGATTGTTAAATAATTAACACCGTTTAGCCAACACGACATTAAAATAGACCTTACATTCTCTATTTTTTACTCAATTTATCAGAAATCATTTGTGAAACAGAAATATAATAATGAAATCGTTTGTTTTAGAAAAATCAAAATTGATTTCAAAATTTGTAAGCTTAGGCAACTATGTTTTAACGGCAATAAATATAATTTGTGTATGGAACGTCGTGACTTTATTTATTTTATTCATAAAGTAAATTTTTCATGAGCACGAACAGCAAAGAACAGATATCACTCTTCTCTGGTAATTGGCAATACAAGTAACCTTATTATTTTATCAAGGAGGCCGCGATCTCGTGGGATATTACCATACACGACATTGGAGCATTCAGTGAATCTACTCATTCAAACAGTGTTTTGTCAGAATATGAATTTTGTTCAAGTGATATTTAGATATATGCTCATTTAACAAAAGCAGCCTATTCTTCTATGGAAACTTCATATGTAAAATTAATTTTTCTGTCAATTCAATTGAGATTATTTTGAGATTTTGTCATTCTGACGTTTAAGAAGTCAGTAAATTGATTCATGATTTTAATTATGATGCACACAAAAAAGACTACGCTGCTTTCGTTAAATTAGCATATATCTAATATATTAATACGAGCAATTCTTGTATATATATATATATATATATATATATATATATATATATATATATATATATATATATATATATATATATAAACGAGCATTAAATTTAAAGAAAAATAGTTTAAACCGCATTTCAATAAATATTTTCGAAGTGAAATACGAGAAAATATAGTTATAGGTCATAATACTAGTGCATTTGTTATAAATATACTTATATTTTTTTGCATACTCTTATACTCGAATAGTAAATACTTAAGGCTTTACTACCACTAAACTAAGCTATCCTGCACCCCATATTTTACGTGTTATTAATATAGATTCATCAGGATATTTTTACTATTTCACTTTGAATAAAAATGAATGTTCAATTAAGGTTTCGTACATTAAGGAAGAATTCAATGTTAATTCTGATATGATAGAAAGATAATTTTCACATTTTTTTCAAAATACGACAAATATAATCTGTATTGAAAAATTATTTTACTACATATTTTGATATGACGATAAATTCCTCGCTCTGGTCTTAGAAACTTTCATCAAATAAATTAAAATTCTTTACATTTAAATATTTATACTAAATAAGATTATGCAAAACATTCTATTTAGTTAAGTATATTCCTAAGAAATTGCGCTAGTATATACCCACATTTTCTTTCATTTCACTTAGAAAATAAATATTGGTTTGAACTATTTTTTCTTTAAATGGAAGTTATCCTGAAGTTGACTCCACTACATTTGCATATCCAGAGGTGTGCATTAGATGAAGCTCTAAGAATTCATAGAACAAGCAAAACAAGATATGCGAGAGTGACAGGTCACTGCAGCATTCTAAACAAAATTCCACACCTAAAAGACATTCCGGTCGATGATATGGGAACACAACTCTGCTTCAGCAGAAACTACGAAATAAAAATACCAAAAGTGGATGAATGGATTAAGACTCCTCTGCCTGTGGAAACGGAAAGAGGGACCTTGACCTGGTACACAGATGAATCACTGAGGGTTGACAGAGCCGGTTTAGGGGTCTGTGGACCTTTCACGGAAATTCACAGATCCTTGGGCGGGTGCTGCACAATTTTTCAGGCAGAAATAATGGCTATTATAGAATGCACCCATGCAATTCGTAAAAGGAGGCACGTTATAGCCAGGCCGCAATTAAAGCAGTGGCAAATTCTGCTAAAACCTCAAAACTGGTAAAAGAATGCCATGAAGGTCTTGTGCAACTGGCAAGAGGCAACAAAGTTTGCCTTATATGGATACCAGGGCACAAGAACCTTCCAGGCAACGAGAAAGCTCAAAAAAGGCTCTGAAAGGCTTCCAACAGGCCCTGAGGCATTCTTTGGATATGCAAAGCAACATGTTAAAACAGAAATGAAAAAGTGGGAATCAAGGCTGAAAACCAAGTACTGGTACGACCTAGAGCAAGCCAGTCAGGCCAAACGCCTAATAGACTGGCAATACTCAAAGGAAAATAACCTACTTCTCCTTAAAAGAAATGATCTGAGAAACTTAGTTGGAATCACTGCAGGTCATTATCCCATCAAAAATCAATCTAAAAAAGATGGGTTTTATTGAAGACGATTCCTGAAGATGTTGCCCAAAAGCAATAGAATCTGTAAATCACCTTTTAACCGAATGCGAAACCTTAGCGCATAAAAGACTAAGGGTCCTAGGAAGGGCGTTTCCCACCTATGAGGACCTAAAAGCCTGTGGTGCAAGAGCACTAATCAATTATTTGAAGGAGCTGGATTTAAACCCAGAAATAACAGTACAATAGTACATCACGGGATGGTACAAAAGACCTTAAGGTCGAGGTGCCCATAAAGGGTAACGTCCCTAATACCCGGTTCTTTCATAATAATAATAATTTTTCTTTAAATTTAATGCTCTTTTACATGAATGATTGAAAAATATAGTATCGTATTTGATTAATCCGAAGGAAAGATGAAAATATAGAATTGTTCACATTTCGCCATCTAGCGATCGTTAAAATCTGGCATAAAAAGAAAATGAAATATATTATTGAATAATTGATTATTTTGTTTTTGGAGCAAACTTACGTGAAATGATCTGTGAATTACAAATGTTTAAATTTTATGGTAGGCACTATTACTGGGTAGTTTCTAGAGAAAAAAATATTTTTTGTGCTATTTTGTAAATTACGCCCTTTTGCTGTAGAGAAGGAAACTTGAAAACAATTTCCAGCACTTTCTCTTATGCGAATTTGTCACTATGAACCGAATAGCCAACACGAATTTGAAAAAAAATATATATTTTTGAATTTCTGTTGATACAGATCGCTTGTGAATCGTTTGTGACTCAATATTTAATGAGTTATTAGATTCTTAAATAGTTAACACCGATTAACCAACATGTCTTTAAAATAGATCTTATATTCTCTATTTTTTACTCAATTTATCAGAAATCGTTTGTGAAGCACAAACATAATAAGGAAATCGTTTGTGACTCTTTTTTCTTTTAGAAAAATCTAAATTGATTTGAAAATTTGTAAGTTTAGGCAACTAACTATACATCAACTGTTAAAGCGTCAAGAAGACGAAACAGGAGATTAATCCTGTCAAATTGCATACGCATAAAGGTATACAAAAGACGTAAATGCGTCTTTGCGCACCATGCCGTGCACAACAAGCGGCATTCGCTTAAATGGGTTACTATGTCAATGCTTAAAGAAGACAGGAGATCATGATCACGAAGATAAATCAAGAGAAAAAATATTCAAGGTAACTGTCAAGATGTTCGTCGTACATGAGGCCACGCTATGATATGCAACTTCTGTAATCTCATGTTAAAGTGTTAATTCCT
This sequence comes from Crioceris asparagi, assembly GCA_958507055.1. Classification (NCBI taxonomy): domain Eukaryota; kingdom Metazoa; phylum Arthropoda; class Insecta; order Coleoptera; family Chrysomelidae; genus Crioceris; species Crioceris asparagi. The sequence goes on along the minus strand of OY293832.1, from coordinate 33,822,545 downwards.
TCACTTTAACAGTGGTGCAATGTTAGTTGTCTAAATCTAGAAATTTTGAAATTAATTTAGATTTTTTGGAAAAAGCAGAGTCACAAACGATTTCATTTATTATTTTTGAGACTTACAAACGATATCTGATCGTTTGAGTGTGTAATATATTTTTTACGATCTATTTTTAAAACGTGTTGGCTATCTGGTATCAAATAATTAACATTCCAATTACTCATTAACTATTGACTCACAAACAAAAGGAAAAGTGTTACAAACAAGTTACAAACGATTGCCATCATTAGAAATTAAAAAAATTAAAAAATATATATTTTTTAAATTCGTGTTGGCTATCTGGTCTTCTCTATTTATTGACGATTTATAGTTAGTATATATATATATATGTATAGTTAGTTGCCTGAACCTACAAATTTTGAAATTAATTTAGATTTTTCTAGAACAAAAGAAAGTCACAAACGATTTCATTATTATATTTGTATTTTATAAGGAATTTCTGATAAATTGAGTAAAAAAATAGAAAATGTAAGGCAATTTTCAAGACTTATTGGTGTTAATTATTTAATAACTCATTAAATACTGAGTCACAAAAAAACAAACGTTTACAAACGATTCACAAATGATCTGAATCAACAGAAATTTATAAATATAGATTTTTCAAATTCGTGTTGGGTATTCGTTATATGGTAAATTTGTCATACATTTCTCTCCCGCTCCCTTAATCAGACACCCGGTTATGGACTGTTCCATACACCCGCTAGTATTAAGTCACCATAGATATGATGTGTCAGCGCACAAACACGTGACTTTTTTGAGGAGAAAGACCTTCATAACTGGCGCGTTTTCCGTTCACGGACATGGCATATAGTTCAGGGGAATTACCTGTTTAAAAGGTCTTCTGTCACATTCAACGTTCAAAATATTTAACTTATATAAACGAATTTGCACTGTGATTAGTTTGGTAATTACAAGTATTATCGGCAATAAATACGAAACATGTCAAGGAGCATAGACATAAATAATGAATCAATTCAACAACTCTATAGCTAAGAATCTTACTATTCAAGCTGACAAATTTAGAAACAAACTTTGTTTATTGCTCGTGTTCGCGACTGATGGGATTTCCATCCAAGTGAGGGAAATGCATCCCTGACATGTACAACTCACATGGACGTCAAAATGACAGTAACTATTACAACACTACCAATTACATTAACAAATAGTGAAGGATAATATGTAGCGTATATTTTTATATTAACAAAGAATCATTGTCGTGATTTATGTCGTTTTGACGTTCACATGAATATACACGTAAGTGATGGCTTTCCAGTTGCGAACACGGCCATTATCTATAATCTATACATTCTCAGTGGCAAATGATGTTGAAAGGTCAATAAAAAAGCCCCTAGCTGATGACGTAACTCCTAGTGCCTATTAAAATACATTATTATTATTGTTTATTGAGCAACAACGTAAATAATTACAAATTAAGATATAAAATAAAAATAAATATTTAACTCTACTCTGACAGAATAAGATTCATAAGAATTTGTGTGTGCTCCATGGTCGCCTCTATAATTTATATGTACATTCAAAAATAATATTAGAGATACAATTTTCTAGGGTTAACATAAATGTGACAAAAAATAAAGTTTGTTTCAATAATCCAATCATTCATCCTATTTAAAATTTTTCGGTATTGGTTGCATTTAATGCAATGAGGCAAAAATCGACGATTGTATGACGAACTTTGGAAAATGTTGATAATTTCAGTGGTTTTTGTGATCTTAATGAGCTTAAGATATTAAGCGCACATTGAAAGTTTTTTAATTTTCTATTGAGATGGTTTTTGGAATAAAGATGAAAAACTATAAATAAATCATCAAAAACTATTTTCCCAAAAAAAAAGATTGTTATCGAAAAAATAATTTTAATTTGATGCATTTACTTGAAATCGTCGGCCAGTCAGATTTCGATAAACAATTAATGAGACTTTAAAGTTAACATCAGAAACTATCGGTCATCATTTCCGATTGGATATCGGAAGAGGTGGTGGTGCGTTCCAAGTTGTCATTGAGTGAAAGAGGAATAGCTACATAGTCAGTTATCACCATATCACAATGTATCCGCTCGCAATAACGATCAAAACGTTGAACGGAAGAATATTCGTTATTACTAGTTAATAAACGTGCTGAATGACTTCTAGTTTTAAACATAAAAGACTAGGACGAGAAACTCCAGTTTTTTTTGCTACATTTCGTTATAAGACAAGTTTCGTAGGTAACTAATATCCAATCAAGTTATTTTTTGTCATTTTGTTTATTAACAATCAGAAAAACATATATACAAAATGTATACAATATAAAATCTATGAGCTAATTGGTTGGCTTCTTATCGGGAAAGGTACCGCAACCATTATTGTAGTCCTTTTATCCATCCTACACCGTTCCTTTTTATTCAGTCCTTTAGGATTCAGGATATTGACAAGATTTGAGGCCAGCCCACTGGGATGATGTTCAAGTCTCTCAAAATGCATTTTGGCTTACTTTCTGAACTCTTCTTTAAAATATGGAATGTCAAGATCTGTGTGCAGTGTATAGATGGAAACATACCAAGAAGCGTTCGTAGTTATTCTGAATGACTTTGATTGGCATCAATGATAATATTTATGTTCGATTATCATCCAGCAAAGTGAAAATAATCTATTTCTTTAATGTTCTTATAAGTAATATTTGAAATATGAGTTTGCTTACATAAAGCATAAAACTTTATAAATATGAAGAGAGATCCATAGCTCAAAGTGGAAGGTGTGAAGTAGGCAAATTGGAGAAAATCAAAGTCGAACTTCTACAAAAGGTTATTCAATATTAAAAAAGGTTAGTACATGTTTCGACCCTTCAGGTCATCATCAGCTAAAATAGAAAAACGAGATAGATAAAAATAAGAATATAAAAGGTATATAACAATTGACGGTAAGTTGATAAAGGTTATCATATAAATATAATCTCACCTATTTAAGCCTTTTAAATTTAATTTGTGTATCATTTTCTAATATGCTTTATTAATTAGATAAGATTATATTTATTGTTACATGATAACCTTTATTAACTTACCCTAAATTATAATATACCTTTTGTATTCGTTTTTGTATCTATCTCGTTTTTTATTGTAGCTGATGATGACCTGAAGAGTCGAAACATGTACAAACCTTTTTTAATATTAAATAACCTTTTGTGGAAGTTAGACTTTGATTTTCTCCAATTTGCATAAAACTTTTATAAAAGTTTGTGCTGTTTCACCGAGAAGCCTGAATTAATTATTTGCTGACCGGAGCAGTTGCAGTGTGTCTACATAACTTCTCTAGCGATCTGAATTATCAAAATGGTCGTGTCCAAAATGATTACCAACAGCTTAGTAATCAGTAATCAATAATCATGTGTGGAGACGACTTATTATTGATACATCGCTTAGCTCATTTGACTACTGTTAGCTGTCATATTAAAACATCAACTTTCTGATTACTATTACTATGCAATTGGTAATCAGACACTGCTGTGTCCGTCCGTCGTAGTGGAAAAACTTGGTGTTTTTCCTCTAGAGTCTATTCGATCATGTATATCCATCATTTGTTAATCAAAGCAATCTATTTTGTAAGGCCGCGAATGACTTAAAGGTGGCTTGCTTAGGCCTAGAGTCTATTGACACCTGACGATTAGCAAAGTATGTATTGCAAGATTGACTGGGACTCATCAGGCGACTAGTGAAAATGCCAAACGGGCAGTGCGACAGGTTGCATAAAATCTAGAACGTTTGTTTGACACTGATAGACGCCAGGTGACTCACTAGGCTCTAGGCGCCAAGCAAGACTCCAGACAGACAACTGACAACGATTTTGTAGCAGTTCCAGGTGTTAGTTTTCGATTTATTGATTATCAAAAATATGCTCATCGACTTCGTTATTTCTGTAAGAAATGAATACCCAATTAAAAAATCCAAACACGTTACGAAAATATAAATGCTATTTTATTTAGAATTCCACACACATAACCCATGGAGTATATCCAAAAAGACAAAAAGAGAGATTGAACAAATTAAATTCTTTCCGATATTTTTCGAATGTTAAACAGAATCTTTAGACAATTGAGATCCACATAAAAAAGTTGATTAAAATATCAGAAACACAATAATATTATCTAAGTAAATATATGTCATATTATATATGTATATATATATATATATATATATATATATATATATATATATATATTTATATATATATATATATATATATATATATATATATATATATATATATATATATTATATGTGTATAAATAAAGGATGTTTGAAATACAACTTACATTATAGATAATATATTTAGTAGAGATGCGTCGAACGAATTTTAATAGTTAACCGACACACAAATAATAAGCTGAACTATTATTGGGAAGAGAGGGGGGAGGCAGAACAGCACACAGCATAAGCCCGCCATAGCAACTGTAAGTAGCACATTATGTGGAACGTTTTCAGACTAGTAGTTTTTTACACGATTTTCGATACAAAAAGTGTCGCCGTCGGTGCTAAGCCTGAAAAAAAAATACCATTATGAAATAGATTGACTAGAATGTAATTACATATTTGAATATAGTAAGAAATCAAATACGAGTTTGTTTTGAGCAATCTCATATTACAATGAAGTAAAATTTACAAGTTCTACACTACTTGACAAAAAAAAAATACGGACAAAGAAAATGTTTCTCAAATTCAATCTTGATTAACTTTTTCAATTTTAATAAATTTTTGATTCGTTGTCAAGATTTAAGAGATATCATCTTGAGTTTTATCTAATACTGAGCTTACAAACATATAGAATGAACCTGGTGTTACACAGGGTGGATCACAAAGTTGCTTTTCGTACTAATTTTTTAAAGACTTTGGGGAAAAATTTAAGGAAACAATAGTGAGTCTTAATAATTCTCATCTTTTCTCAATATCTAACTTTGGATTTTTTCTTAAAGAAAACCCAGATGTTTAAAAAAATAGGCTTTTAATTCTGAAATGAAAAAAAAAACAAGATTAGAAACGTAATTGAACATAAACCATAGAGTAAAATATCCAATTTAAACATTAGGGCTGCGGTAAGCTTTGAATATAATTGAAAATCGTCTGTGCAGAATCTTTTCTCACTCCTTAAGAAAATTCACTTGAACATTTTGAGAACATTCTGGTTGACGGTTACGGACATGTCCCACACATGCTCGATAGGGTTTAGATCAGAGCTTAGTGGTGGTCAATCTGATCGTTAAACGACCATTTCATCCAAATAATCATTGACAACTCTTGCAAAATAATGCATGGAATTATTGTGGATTAAAGAAAAACGCTCAACAATAAATGAGACGAAAGGAATGACGTGGTAAGACAAGGTCTGTAGGGGATTTGAATTTAAATTCTAGCTCACACTAATCAAAAAAGGAAATGTTGAGAAAAGCTGAGGCTTAAAAATGTCGTATAAAGACATATAACACACATATAATTTTTGTATCAGATAATATTCAGGATGACATTGCCTACATCTTGACATCTTTTTTTGTTAAAGAATGTACTTAGAAAAAAAATGCGGGAGGAGAGATGATACTTTTGGTTAAATCCCCAAAAACATCACATCTTGAAAAATAAATTAGTTTTCTCCCAAAATACTTGTCTTTAGGTGGTCCAATCAAAACAGTTTTAGAACTACAATATTTCTGAGCAGGTCTATAGTGACCATGTTATTTAAGCTAAAGTATTATTCTCAACACATTTTTAGTGAAAGGCTGTTCTGCGAGAATACCAAAATTAACCTCTCTAGAGACACAACAGTTTAGACATGGTAGATTGGAACAGTACTTCAGCCCACCGTCATATACACTAGTACTAGGTCTAGAAACTTCCGTGATGAGAGTAAGATTTTTTTTTAAATATGCACAAAACTAGATCGTAATTAATTAAACCAGCATGAAGCCTAAATTAAATGTTGATTACTTTTCAACTATTTTTTTAAATAAATGAAGGGGGAGAATGGGCAAGTTTTTTGTGAAGAAATGCCTAAAACTTTGGTTTGGATCAATCGATTTAAACGAAATTAGTACTTATTGTAAAGTTCAATATAAAAACCTAATTATTCAAAGGCACTGACCAAAACCTTGGACCTAGAAAGCTAAACTAATCATTCAAGAAACTTAGATCAATGAATAGAAAACGTTCGACGATATGGACATCTAGAAGTACGGCGATTTCATGATTCGGCCCAACATAAATAATCATCCTCGTAAAATAGTTATATTATCACTGCTAGATTCAGTCATTGCCATTCAAAGAGTTGTACATGTTTCAAAAGTCAATCTCTTTGTACTTCGAATGCCCATCAAAGTTTGTCACCTATACTAATATACCGGGTGTCCCACTAAGGTCAGCGAGGTAGGATAATAGGGAAACCATGAACCCTACGGGAAAAAATATTATTGAGTAAATCGGCTAAAAGAAATTCAGGTAAAATATTTTCAAGTTTCTAAACTGGCTGCTAAGTGGCGTAATTACAATGGTATAAAGTTAAATTATTTTTTATATTAATGTATTGTTCAAGTATCGGAAATGGAAAGTTCATGAAATTCTGCGTAATTTTAGTCCTCATACTTTTTCCGTATTTTTGAGGGGTGCTGGGAAAGAGTACTTTCTTAAACCGCTGTAATCTCCTAGACGCGTTATCCAAATCTAATGAGTTTAGTCTTGTTTGAAAGATAATTCGACGCTTATTTCGAAAACAATGTCGGATGTGTTCGCAAACTCACACTTCTACCACTAGAGGGCGCTGAGTAACTAATATTCTGTTTTCATTGTTTTTTGTAAAACAATTAAATCGCACGATACATTTTTTTATTATTGCCATTAAAAGCCATATGAATAGCTACATTTTGGCGAAAACCGCGACTCGATATCTTTACTCGTTTTTCTGTTTTTGTTGGAAAATAACAAATCCGAAATACCAGCACATATTTGTTATCATTACTTGTTGTTATTAGCAGTGGCGTGCGGTGGAATCTTAAGTAAGAGAAGCACATACATTACACATTCACAAACACTCTTTTCCTTAATTGTCCGACATTTTTAATGTTATCCCTGACAGCTGAAGTTGACGGTAGTTTCATGTCCATGTCCGTATTATTAAAATTATTAATTCACTCAAATAATTATTTTTATGTTTTATTTTACGTTGTTATTAATCCACTAATACTGCTTAAATAGATAATTATGTTTTTTTCTCGATTGTTTCTATAGTCCCTAAACTTTTCATTTTATCAAGAATTAATTTTATGTTAAGAACGAGTAAAAATAATCCATGGTATTTAGGCAAAGTAAAACTGCGAGCTATCAACATTTTTAGGAATATTGTGATTAAAGTACCTAAAGGAATAGTTATAATATTATTTATTACTCAGTGCACACTATCTGAATAAGCAATAAGTAACTGATATCTTTAAATAGGTAGTGATAATGATTATTACTTTCTTAATAAAACAAAAATATCAATTTTACAATAACTACAATAAAATGTAGCTAATTATGTGGCTTTTAATACCAATAATAAAAAATGTATCGTTCCATTTCATTTTTTTACAAAAAAAGATGAAAACTGAATATTGGCTTATCAGCGCCTTCTAGGAGTAAAGTTGTGAACTTGCGAACACATCCGACATCATTTTTGAAATAAGCGTCGAGTTATCTTTCAAACAAGACTAAACTCATTAGATTTGGATAACGCGTCTAGGAGATTACAGCGGTTTAAGAAAGTACTGTTTCCCAGCTCCCCTCATCCTTATACCAAAAAATACGGAAAAAGTGTGAGACCAAAATTATGCAGAATTTCATGAACTTTCTATTTCTGGTACTAAAACAATACGTTAGTGTATCGATTTTTTGAGAAAAAATGAATTTTAATTAATACTATGGTAATTATGCCACCTAGCGGCCATTTTAGAAGCTCGAACATATTTTAGCTGAATTTCACTATTATCCCTCGCTGACCTTAGTGGGACACCCATATACAAGTAGCGACTTTTCGTAAGACAACAAAAATATCAAAAATTAGTCATCCGATAAAAAAAATTATTGATTTTTTTATATTTGCGCGGGTGACATAGGCTATATTTTGTCTGTCCGAGCCTCCTAGGTTGAGGGTTCCATATCTGTAATTCCCAAAGAAGTATCTCTGAGCTCTATGGCTGAATTTTCGTGGATTTTTCGGTATATATTTGTGTGTAGTATGTCACTGGATTGTTTTGTGAGTCAGTGCGACTGGAATTTAAAGGTGGAGGGTTCCATACGGGAAAATCCTTAAGAAATATGTAGGAGAAATTATCATGCTGTTCTCTCTTGGTGCATATCTGTGGATTGATCTGGGTTAGTGTTTGGACTGGTTCTACGTGCGAGTAGATCTCAGAAGGTTCCATACTCAAAACTTTTAATGACTTTATGTTTTCGCAGCACAATCTACGAAAGTGTTTGTCCAGGAAGTGCCGGGTAAAACAGCTAGTACATTAATAAATCACTTAGAACGCCTGAGATTCCTTATATTTTAAGCTTTCTTTATATCATTACACAACATTCCATGAAAAATTCACACTGTTTTTTTATATATCTCTCGATAGGTAATTCATTTTTGATAACTAATTTTATGACAATTTGTATACAATAACTCAACGTATTTAATATAGACTATTTTATGCTACTTATAATAATTGATTGTTATTATACGTAACTTAATCTTTTTACCCAGAAATCAATGTAAGATTTTTTGTGATACTTGTGTAATTTTAGATATTTATATTTTCAAATCGGTATAAGATTTTCTGTCCCAGTAAATTATAAATAAGATACTACGTTCATTCCGTCTTTTGGTGTACATAGCATTGGGAATCGTTATTGAGATTTTCGGGACGTTGATTGTGTGAATTTATTTATTTATTTTTAAGTTCAAGACGGTGGAGATAAAACCCTATAGTGGGGAAACGAGCGTTTCCCAGTTCAATATAAAATGGCCCGAACCGCATGTCGATATATTTTTCTAACTTAAGAGATAAGTAAAACATGTTTATCCCTCCAAGCTTATAACACAGTGATCTGCCATTTTATTTTGACATACTAATTTACGTTTCCCCGTACCCCATTGTCTTTGTGTAGTTAATAATTTTCTAGTGAAAATTGGGCATAAGGCTAATTCCGTTAAAATCGGTTGATCCAAAACCTAAAGGCATTTCTTCTTAAACACGTCTCGTCAATCTCTCACCGTTTAATTTGCATATATATAAAAAAAATTTAGCACAATACTACTACTACTATAATTGGAGATAAGAACTTTTTTTTTCTTACGATTTTTTTCCGAAATTCTGATACAATACAATAGAAGGATTAGCTTATTGGACCACCCATTACTCATTACAAGGTCTTTAATTAGTATATTTACAACAACAAGACTACATATGACAAGAGGGTCTTCTTGATTTACACCTACAAAATTATATCAAGTTTCATTTCTGCCGCTCTGTTGTCTGGATTAATAATATGTTTCAGTCCAGTGAACTGACCAGTACCATGAAAGCACAACGTTTTTACAAACAGTAACTTAACTTGCTTATATTTCAATACCTGACAGGTTCAAATCAAATAACGAATATCAACTTTCTATGATACATTTGGATACTGCCAAATATAACAAGGAAGACATTTGAAAATTTTATTTTTTCTTCAAATGAATAATCTTTATAAAAATAAAAAACCTTTAAAATAAACATCAATATATATATACAGGTTGTGCAATATCAGAAAATATATACAAAATTGATTTATTTTGTAGAAATGATTCAACCGATATATTCTTAAATTATTCAAAGTAATAACTAATTTATTTCATTATTTATTTCTTAGAACTTTTATTTACATTTTTCTGTAAAACTATCACGAATCGAAATATAAGCAAGTCACTGTAGTGTGACTCGGTTCGCTATTAGAAGCAAACAATCAGTGGACTTGAATACAATTTATTTAATCATTTAAATAAAAACTCAAACACCAATCGCAGATTAACAAATTAAATTCTCTGTAATAAAAATTTTTCACAGTTGACTCCCTCGCATGGCACGATGCTGGCTACCAATCTCTCGCTTACCAATTATGTCTTCCTCCATCGTCGGCTCACTTTTATCTGCACCTGTTACTGTCTATGCGATTCCAGGCGGCACACGCATGTTGCATTCTTGTAGAGTTCCCATCAAGATTATTTCATTACGAATGAGATGACTATTTACAATAAACAGTGAGGGGTGAGCATCAGCTTGCAGCTGGGTATGTATCCGGGTTCACAAAATCACGTTACTTTTTGTACACAATTTATAGAATATGATACTTTTGAGACTGTAATGGCCATTGAATTGGATCGGATGTAGGAACAAACGCAATATGAATACTGTGTAATTAATTCATTACAGCCTACACTGTCCATTTGATATAAATATTCAGATAAACTTACCAAGAGTTTCCAGAGGTTTCTCATAGTCTTCATTCATAAAAGTTTTTCTCGGATAAGTCGTCATTAAATTAAATGGCGTTGTAACGGATTTGGAATTAATTTCAATGTACAATCTGACAACAGATAATGGTTCTTTGGCTCCAAATGTATGGGCAAGTACTTCACCATTGGGCATACGTATCTGCAACTTGACTTCATTATAAGTACCACTGGGTACGGCGGTTGGCTTTGAAGGTGTAATAGTAGGAGCAGCAGATGGAGGTGGGGACTGAATAGTAGTATCGGTGCTACCACCAAATTTTGCTTTTCTTGCCAGTTTATCCTACATAAAGAGAGAAGAAAATAAGATTTTTCATGTAACGATGTATGTACCCTCTTTTTAGGGTAGCATGTTGAAAAAGTTTATCTACAAATAATCTGCTCAAACATCGCCTTTTGCTTGAAAACAAATTGATACATGCAATATTTTCAAATTAGTATGTTCTACCACACCTTAGCTAATACAGGGTGGTCCGAATTATAATGGAGAAGCCTTAACGGCGTATTCAGCAGGTAAAAATAATTAGAAAAGTTCATATAAACTTATCTCCAAGAACGCTTCGTTCTGGAGGTACGGGGTGTTGAAATATTGCGAAAAAAATGTTTTTTTCCTATTTATTTAGTCCTTTTATAATTTTGTAATATTTTATTTGAATAAAAATATTTTAAAAAAAGTTAAAGTTGATAAGTGCAAGATAACATACATAACATATCCAGAAATTATAATAATAACTTGTAAATTTAATAATAATTAATACCAACAACCAAAAATAAATTAAAAATAAAAGATATTAATAGAAACATTAATACATAACAGGAGCTGTTATGGAAGACATTGTTAGAATTCAAAATGCTGGTCAGACTTTTCAAAATAATCAACATTAAATCAAGACGGCTGTGTATTCGGTACACAGAAGATGTCGTAAATACAAACAAATGGCATGCATTTCAAACAGCTCCTGTAATTTATTGATGTTATTATTAGTATCATAAGTATGTATTGTTAGTTGTTAGTAGTTGGTATTAATTATTCCTCAATTAAAAACAAATCTAGGATTGTTTAGTAATATGATTTTCTAATAATAGTAATCACTAATTATAATTTCTGTAAATGTGATGTAAATAAAAACGAATTGAAATAGCGGAAATTATTTTAATTTAATTTGCAAATCTCAGATATTACGTGCATATGCAAACAAAAATTATTTTTCTTCTCGAAAACGGTTCGTTCTAGCGAAAAGATTAGAGATCATTTTTGTTTAAAATTGATCCGGATATCTAAATTTATTAACAAAATGGCGATGAACCATTGGCGTATTTTAAATAATTTCTAAGTGGCAATAATACCTAGAAAAGTTTTTTTAATAAGAAAAACATTTTTTTTCACAATATTTCAACACCCCGTATCTTCAAAACGAAGCGTTTTTGGAGATAAGTTTATATGAACTTTTGTAATTATATTAATCTGCTAAATACGCTGTTAAAGTTTCTAAATTATAATTCGAACCACCCTGTATAACTTCAATAGAAAATATACAGGCTTATTCACAGTTTCGACAGAACCTCTCGTATTTGAAATCGGAAAATTTACAGTGGCTTCATGACAAATAGCTAGCAAAATGGCGACTCTCTGTCACTTCCGATTATACCGGAAGTAGGCACTAACTTTCTTATTTGAAATAGCATACTATATTATAAAGGTAATTTTCAACTAAATTCTCTATCTAAAAAATCTATGCTTTTTGAGATATTTTGGTTTTAGACAAATTTTATCCAAAACGGGTTCAGCTAATAAAATTAATAGATAAAAACTCTGTCAAATTCACAAGACCAGACACAACCAGACGATTGCTTTAAAAAATCTAATATTTCTGAATTAGAAAAACTTTTAATCAGGCTAAAAAATTAACGGTTAAATTTGAGAAGAAATGTTCAGAGCCAATACAAAAACAGGAAAAAAATAGTAAGACGACATCTTTATTCATTACTTAAGAGATTGATTTATACGCAAATGGTGGTAGTCGGAGGCGCATTCTTCAAAAAGCATTTGAATATTTATTGACAATTCAACCCACAAGGATAGAATGTGAAAGATGTTTCTCTTCTGCAGGGTTTTTATTTAATAAAATAGCTTTGAGGCTGGGAGATGATAATTTATACTTTTTGCGGTATTTTTTTAACTTACAAATCTTAACTTTTTCTTCTTTTTCGTTTAAAAGTTGTTTTGTTCATTTTCTTATTTTAATACAATAAAAGTTCATGAATCTTATCTGATTTTTTTCGATACATGAAATATGTTGCTTAGTAAACAACCTTTTTATCTTTGTTCATTGATATTAAATCAAGTAGGTACCTACATATTATATGAAAATAGCATCAACTAACCTGTTCTATTTGCTCTCTAACTCTTTGCTTTGCAAGTCTTTCCTCTTCCTTTTCCCTTTTCCTCTGCTCAACAATTTTCTTCATCTCCAACTCTTCGTGCTTTTTTTTCGCCTCCAATAATTCTTTACCCGATTTTATACGATTCTTTTCCCTCAGTAGAGCCTCTTCTTTTTCTCTTGCTTCTCTTTCGAGACGTCGTTGTCGCAATTTGGCTTCAATCTTTGCCAACTGTTCCTTTTTCTCATCCTCGGTGAGGGGCTTCTTCTCTTCCGTGGATTCAGAGAAATTTTCATGCCCTTTAACATTTAAACAATACGAATTTTCAAGATCTCACAATTAATAGAAGAAAACGAATCAGGAAATTTTGTTCAATATGAAAGGAAAAAAGAAATAATTTCTTTTTCAGATGGTAAAACATATATGTTTTAATGGTTCATTTCGTTAAAATAGAAATAGTATAAATAGCTGTCATATTTAAATGTGTGCTTAACCTGAAAGATGTCTAAGAAATTTAGGTAATTACTTTCCTACGGCTATTCTCAGTAGCTTAATAAGGAATGTTTTGTAATCGTGTAAAATTTTCGGTGAACGGTTTTCAACAGATGTTTACGTTTCAGAGGTTCCAGAGTCCAAAAAAACACATTTTTAGCCATTGATCTGTCTGTCTGTCTGTGTCAAGGTTATTTCAAGAACGGGTGGACCGATTTCGTCTGAAATCTGAGAATATGCAGGATAAAAGTTATGCTTAAGAGAATTGTCAAATTTTCTTATTGTTTATTCATATTCTGGCTAAACGGTTCCTCCTACGTCAAAATTTGATACAACCATTGTTGTTTGTCTTGGCACATTGAAAAAAAATTAATGGTAGCACGACTGATCAGGCGATTCGTTTGAGAAAAGTAGGAATGTCGTGTGAGTGGAGCGAGGTTTTCTTTTCAAGGGCTCGAGCCAATCACAAAATAACATTACACATACGTAAGAATTATGAAAATTATTTTATTAAATTAAAAATATTACTATAAGTGAGTGCTCTGATGGAAACGGCAATAAGAAGAAAGAATAAGAAAAAAGCTTCTCAGGCAAAAACTGTCTACAAAACAGAAATTATGTTTAATGTATAAAGGGATATTAGAGTACCAAATAAAAGCCATACCTGTATAAATAAATTACTGGATAAATAACATTTTGAATTTCAAATATATTCATCTTCCGTAAAGAATAAAATACCGATACATATAAACATAGACATTTCGACCGACGACCGACATCTTTCATATTACGCAGAACTTATCATCGGATTGATAGTATGACTAATAAGCGAATGCTTCGGGGAATTACAAGACAATAAATAACCTTAAGATAACACAATGAAATAATAGTTCGTAACAAATACACATTTGGAAACAGAATATCCTTGCTTACACTAAAATCGTTGATAGTCTGATTGTGTATGCAAAATTGTTTTTATTTTTTGCAAGGCCATTTCGGAATTGCATAAATCTAGGAATATATATTGCGATAATGTTATCCTTCTAATGATGTGATCCTTCAAAGCAGCGATAAAATGCTCGGAGACCGATTTTTGGCATTTTTTTGGCTAGTTGTGTAGGTATATTTTATAGGAACACATTCCAATTAAAATTTTAGCCCGCTCACTTCACATTGCCCAGAAAAAATCTTAAGTGTACTATTTTCACATCGAATTTCTCCTAACTGCGCCTCTTATGACTTGCCTGTGCGCTACTACGCTGCTGAACTATTTAATTGAATGGCGTATTATTAACATTTCATTGGTTATTTATTTATTTATTTATTACTTTATTCCTACAACTTCGACTTACACGTATCGAATGTCCGTACAAACGTGTCATTTTGGCAACATTGCACAATTGCTGTATCTACAACATAAATAACAGCAGGCTGATTGTTCCTTCTGCTTATATTTTTGTATGGGTCTTTTTTCACTAATTTTAGCATTTTTTCTATTTATCGGGTTAATTTAGTATTGTATTAGCCAAGTTACTACTAAAAGTATATCACTAAACACTTATTTTTATTCAGAAATTTCATTGGCAGATAGAAGATACGTTAGAGAAAAATATGGGCTCCGCTTCGCCTCGGTTTTTTAACAACCTACTAAAATCTAATACTTTTTTCCTTAGTATAATAAACAACTAGGGTATGAGCACCATTTTTAGCCACAACACCATTAGTGGTCACTTGAACGCTAAACGTATCATAATAATACTTGAGTCAATCGCCTATTCATAAAACGGAAAGAAATCGACTCTAGACGCCCTCCCTCTTAATCGGTACCAATTGCTACACTTTCACATATACCATTCAGTTGCAAAGTATTTCTTATGAAGTCGACATCTTGTTAGATACGTTCTGCTCTAAACCGTTAAAAATACAATTAAGGATACAGGTGAGTGCATTTTAGCAATATTTCAATTACGTGTAAATATTTTGTGAATAGTGGTATAATATGAGTTTTTTATATGATGTATATATGTTGTTTTTGATAATAAGTACCTTATTTTACTTTTTTACTGTTATAAAATAGGGTGGCCACTAATGGATCATAAATTATTACATCTTCACCATTAATGACCACCTGTTGGCTACTTTTGGCTCAATTGAGATCCATTTTTGGCCAGTAACATTTTTTTGTGATGGCTATTTTTGGAACACTAAGATTCATTTTTGACCTGATGGAATAATTAATTCACTAGCCACTATAAGAGCTGGCATGTTCAAATAGTAACCACTTATTCAGTTTAAATATAGGGTAATTTTTTAAAATTTATTTCACAGATAATGGCTAGAAATAAAAAACGGGAAGAAATGAGCAAAACTAAAAAAAAAAAATATGTGCGACAAAGAAGTAAAAGAAAATTTTTCCAGTATGAACCTCAACAAATAAAGAATGCACTGGAAGCCATTCGGAGTGGAATGAAAGTGAGCACAGCATGTAAATTGTATGAAGTACCTCGTTCAACTATCCGTAATAAATTGAGTGGAAAGGCTCCAGAAACAACAGGCAAGGTCGGAAGGAGCCCAGTTCTAGGAAGAAATATAGAAGATCAACTAGAACATTGGATAAAAACCATAGGGAAAATGGGCTTTCCAATATGTCGGGAAGGACTATATTTTTCAATAAAAAAATTGGTAGACGAGAGCCAATTGAAAACTCCTTTCAAGGCAAATACTCCCGGAAGGAAATGGTTCAAGTTGTTTATGCGTAGACACCCAGAAATTTCATTAAAACAATCTGAGTACATTAATAGAGCTAGGGCATTAATCACGGAAGAAAAAATAAGAAATTGGTTCAATGAAACCCTTAATCTACTAGGTGATGAAAAATGTGTTTTGGAGGATCCCTCAAGAATCTGGAATATGGATGAGACATCGTTCTACCTATGCCCAAAAGGGGGGCTTATTTTAGCCGAAAAAGGCCTTCCAGTATATAATACTTCTTCTTCTTCCGATAAAGAAAACATAACTACATTAATAACGGCCAATGCTCTAGGAAAAATGGCACCACCTCTTACACTTTTCAAGTATGATCGTCTCCCAGAAAGAATTTTCAAGAATGTACCAGAAGACTGGGGCGTGGGAAAATCACCTAAAGGTTGGATGACATCCAAATGTTTTTACGAATATTTTTCAAACGTCTTGATCCCTTTTATCCATAAAAGTAATATCGAGTTGCCGATCATAATTTTTTTAGATGGCCATTCCTCACATCTAAGTTTGCCTTTGAGTCGATTGTGTATCGAAAACAGAATCATTGTTGTTTGCTTGCATCCAAATACAACACATATCCTCCAGCCCCTGGACGTAAGTTTTTTCTTTCCATTGAAAAGCAAGTGGAAAACTGCAGTGAAAATGTTCAGATTTCATAATGGGAGAGATGTGAAGAAGCATGATATACCGCAACTCCTCAAAAAAGTTATGGATGAAACCGATTTTAGTAAGTCATTACGAAATGGCTTCAGAACATGTGGCCTCTTCCCCTTTTCTGCAGACAACGTTGATTATTCCAAAATTACGCTTAAAGAGAAACCGAAGGTTGTATATTCTGAAACCAAAGCGTGTCTTACACATCTACAATATCTGGAATCAAAAATCCATCCTGAAATTTTAAAACAGTTTAAGCAATCTACATGCTTTCCAGCAGATAAATCTTTATACGATTTATGGGTACAGTTTCGAACTGAAGATGGCTTATTAAACAAATGTGAAAGCCAGTTACCAATCCGAGAACTTTCCGATAATTGTATCATAGACCCAGTCACTCCTGAAATTGATAATAATAATTTGATAGAGTTAGCTCAGTATTACTCCGACGTTATAGAATTTGACTTTCCTGAGTATAATAATTCTCCCATTATAGAAAACAAAAATTCAATGGAACAAAGAACAGATATATTGATAGACCAAGAATTAGAAAGGAACTCTGATACCTTGACAGAATCATTAAATATACTGGAAGATAGTAGCCTCCTCAATAAGTTCATCAATTCTCCATCAACTCTGAACCCTAACTTAACGACTTCACCTCTGGATACTACCATTCTTTATACGCCAAAGAGAAAACCAATAGACATTTTGAGTAACATTCTAATCTATCCTAGCGAAGAGAATATTCCAAAAAATAAAAGAAAACGTGAAATCTTACCTTCTGTACTAACATCTAATACATGGTTGGAACTTGCTGAGGCAAAAGAACAAGAGAAAGAACTTGACAAAGAAAATAAAATAAGAAAAAAACAAGATAAAGAGGCAAAAAAATCTTTGAAAGCAAAAACAACTAACTCAAAGGAAGCAGCTAAGAAAACAAAAGTTTATTATGAAAAGGATCTGAAAAATTCTGGAAAACCACCTAAAAAAGAAAAACTACTGGTAGAGGATAAATCTATTATGAAAGAAGTAAGTTTTGAGGATATAGGGGAGCAAGATCCAAATGTACCAACAAGTATTTTTGAGGAAGAATCTGAAAGTAAAAAACAAATATTCAAGGAAACTACTCGTGATATCCATGAGCACAACAGTTTAAAATACGTAATTGTACAATACGAAAATAAATTTTTCCCAGGAATAATTACTGATGAAAAGAATAACCAAGTTCTCATCAGTACAATGGAATGCTATGGGAATGAATGGAAATGGCCTGAAAAAAAGGATGAAATTTGGTACGATAGGATAGAAATAATGGAAGAAATTCAACCACCAGTTAAAAAGAATTCAAGAGGATACTACTCTGTTGAAGAGATGAATAAATACCGTAGTATTCAATAACTACTGCCTACAAAATTTTAAAAGTAAAAAATTCAATTTGATTTGTTTTAGAATGTATTATAATTTTGTATTTGTCATATTCAAAAATAAACATGTTCATAAATTAACAGCTAGTCACTTCTCATTCAAATTTCATGAAAACCTGTTGAAAACAAGCAGAGTCTAGTATAGTAAAATATATGTCCAGAAATGGGACCTACAAAAACCACATTAGGAACACAGTGGCCATAAATAGAACGAAATCAGCATTTATTCACATGAATTTTAAAAAAATACAAGGAAAGAGACCTTTTATTTCTAATTTCAATCCAAACAGCCACTGATTAATGAAAATGTAATTTTATTCATGTGACAACTGACCAAGTCGAAGGTTTAGGTTTTTCCCTTTAATGATTTTTTAATTCAGCGAAATGCCTTAACATGACCACAAATGGTGCTTCTACCCTATTTGTCCTCGCTTTCGTAGCTTTAACATTAATACCCATTAACTTGACAATCAATAAATTAACCTCTCATTCCTCTATTCTATCTTGTTAGTGTTGTGAGTTGAAAATTAAGGTAAAAATGTAAAAGCACGAGAGCTGAAGTCTACATCACTTGTTTTCAAGCAAGAGATTTGTACCTATCTTTTTAAATGGGAAATTGAGAATAATATCTTTAAATGGCAGTTTCGTGATTAAGTTCTCGGCCTAAAAAATAACATTTCGGTGATTGGAAACCAATAATATAAAATTTATTGAAAAAATGTACAGACAGTTACAAACCAGATTTTGTAGCGTGGAATTCCACCTCTTCGGATGTCTTGAAGAGTTTTCCACAGTCATCACATCGTATGGACTTTGCAACAGGGTTTGCGTCCGAAGTGGTTGCAGATCCTGGAGCACCATCCTGTTGTGTTTCGCCACTTCCAGCCTCTGATACAGCTTCTTTATTACTATTTTCTGAAGCTAACAAACCGTCCAATTCTCCTTCATGTGACAATAACCAATCCATAGCATTTTGCACATCATCTCCTCCGGTTCTTTTTACTGCTAGCTCCCTGGAAAACAGAAACTTAGGTTAGACGAACATATCCTCAAACTAAATTTCTTACGCGTGTTGTTTGCTGAAGCCCATTTCGACGAGAGTATCAACTGCTTTGGACATTTTGATTTTTATATGGATTTATATTTTAAATTGATGCAGATAATATAATACCCGGTAATTTTTTTGACATTAAGCAGTGATCAGTGATATGAATAATGAAAATGTGAAAAGACGACTACACTAAAGGACTACGGACAACGCAAATGTAGAGGTTAAGAGTTAAGGATAGAGGTACTCGATTTGTATTTTAAAATTAAATTATTATGAAGTATGAAGTCGTTCAAAAATTTATAAATTTCAGAAATTTGTCTGTAAATTTGTAAATTTATGTCTAATTTATACTGTCAGGGACAAATGACAAATTCTATTTCTGATCCTAGTCTTGGGCTGTGTTCAGGGAGTCGCTCATAGATAAAATATTTATATAGGGATGAGCTATCAGCACCACAGAATACTAATCTAATAAATAATCTGCACTTTCTAGCATCGCACTGCTGTTCACGGAACTCAAGGCTCAAAGCACTAGAGCGCTTTATCTACAGCGCTCTAGTAGTATACAAACCAGAGACAATGGTTGTCTCTGCACAAACGCTATTGTGACGTCATGAATTTTGTGTGTTGTGTGTTACGTTATAACTAAATCACAGCTTATATACCATGTTATGGTTATTGTTATGGTAATCTGTGACTGAATGCTATCAATGCTATTTCTTCCGAGTGTATGGATAGTGTTTGCGTGTACAAGCCACAATACTCCATGGCAAGAAGACTGGAAACAATGAGATTGAAAATCTCTAAAAATCGTGTAAAATTTCATACGCTTATCTTTTGAAAATTCGTCTTTGAGCATTTGTGTAATCTACTATTTTGAAAGTCTTATGTATTACCAAAACTGTGCCTACAATGGCCTGTGTGGTATCAATTATTGAAAGGTGAATCTATTGTACGTTTCCCGTTGTGGTTTTGTAGAATCCAGTGTCTTCAAATCGTTTGGAGCAGATTCTTTGACTTTTATTTGGCATAAAATAGAACACCACAGAAATTTTTGACATCAAATACAAAAAACTAAATTTTACGTATTCTTATATATGTTGCATGTCTTAATGACTTGCAAGATTTGACATAAATCAACCATTCCTGCATTCGCCATATTAGGGGTGCGGTCGAGAACACGCTGTAAACAATTGCAGCAATAAATAAAAGTGAAGTGAACACAGCAAGCGGTTTTTTTATTAAATTTAGTCGTTGGCAGCTTTTGATGTAAATTTGTTTCCGACCGACAAGCTGTCAATTTGCTGTCAGTCGCAATTCGTCAATGAAGGAACGACAGCTGAAATTATTTAAGATAGAAATAACAATGAAACAGTTAGTTATAGGGAAATTGAACTGTTGATTTATATTAAGGTACTACCTTGGCATTGAATTTTCAACGCCATAAACCACCGTGAAAAATCAATAGGTATAATTTTATTATTATTAGCTCTATCAAATTCCTCTCTTGTCACTTTGATTTTATAATTTGTCCCGATACTTTCATCCAACAAGATTAATTCCATTATGCCTATATTTTGAATGAAAAAATATTTTTATTGGATCATCTATACATAAACCACAGAGTAAAAAATATGTTAACATAAACAACAATATGGCGTCTTCTACATTGGAGGTAGTGTTCTCTGCTTGTACCAGAGACAAAGAAGCAGACTCTCAATGCACTTGTTTACACCATCTCCACGGGAAAAGCAAATTTAGAATTTGCAGTAAAGTTAACGCATGCGCAGTATCGCATCTAATAGGAAACAAAACTTGCGTCAGTGAATTTTAGACCACCAATTTTTTGCTGTCAATGAACGAAGTGTGTTCTCGACCTCACCCTAGGTATACTTTTAAAGTACGACCCAAAATTTGAAACTCCCAGTCCTCAGAAACCTCTTCTTTTAAACGAAATTAATTAAAACATCCTTTTTCAGCACACCACTGGAGGTGCCTAGCTTGTTCAAGGATTTTCAACTTTTAAAGAATTATTTTTTTTTCAATTTAAAATAAAGATACCATTTTTACTTTCCTACGCTACTATAGTAGCTGTATAAGGAAAGTATTGTAATCGTGTGAAATTTTCGGTATCGAGATTTTTACAAAGATTAACGTTTCAGAGCTAATAAACATATTTTCAGCCATTTGTCTGTCTGTCCGTCTGTTTGTGACAGCATTATCTCGTGAACGGATCGGTGTATTTTGTTGATTTCTTTTTTATTTTGTTTAGTACCAATATCACTCGCTGGTGGCACTGAATGATATCCTGTATACACTGAGTGTTGAGCTATAGACAAAAAAAGTGATTTGCTCAAGACTGTAGCGCGAAAATGGCTCTAACGATTTTGATTAAACTTGCCTAAAGTATTCTACTGAGAACCCTTTATCACCCACATATAGCGCCATCTCTGAGAAAAAGCACAAAAAAAGTTATGCTTGAATAAAATTCCGTATTTTCCACATGTTTCTTCAGATTCTGGCTTATGGTTTCATTTTGCGAAAAAATGTTACATGACTATTGTTGTTTGTCTTGACATACTGAAAAAAATGAGTGGTAGGACAATTTGACCAGAGTATTTTTACTTTACTACGGCTACGGCTATTATCGTCGCTATGTAAGGAGAGTATTGTAATAGTGTAAAATTTTTCATTCACTGGAATTTGCCTTCGAGCAGTAGGAAAGTCGCGTGAGTGGACACACCAGATTTTTTATTTTTAAACGTTTATGTTATAGTGTTATTTGTTACATATTTAAAGCTTAAAACGAGAGACCAAAGTATAAGAAGTATTTTGGATATTTTTATGTTGATGTATAGGTAAACAATCCCTGTGTCCAACACACATCTAACTAAGAAAGTGCTGCAATATTTTTGACAGGATTTGCTGCGGATTTGCGCTCTTAAGCTGGTTTATAAAGAAGCTTTTAAAAATAACTGTTGGGGTATTTTTGATGCTGCAGCTTAAAAAGCGCAAGTGTTACATACCAAAATCTGTCAAA
The DNA here is from genome assembly GCA_958507055.1 of Crioceris asparagi. Taxonomy (NCBI): domain Eukaryota; kingdom Metazoa; phylum Arthropoda; class Insecta; order Coleoptera; family Chrysomelidae; genus Crioceris; species Crioceris asparagi. The sequence continues at coordinate 33,800,139 of OY293832.1, read as the reverse complement.
AATATTGCAGCGCTTTTTTAGCTAGATGTGTGTTGGACACAGGGAATTTTTATTTACCTGTGAAACGTAACACCTTATTCTTTTTTCGACAGCGACTCTTGTTTCCAAGAGCCTCGCATGTCATCATTGTCTAAAATGACAAAATCGCCGTTTTCATTAAGTAGCACAAAAAATGAAAATCAAAAGCAAGCTGTAAACACCAAGGTGAGGGAGAAACTAATGGCCGTCGACGTAAAATTGGCTTCATTTACGGTTGACGGCGGCTATACAGAGTAGCATCTCCTGTCGTATACGCACCACTCACGACTTTTCCCTAATCTAAGGTAAACACCAAGAAGACTAGAAACAAGGAGAGTAAACTTCCTATGCTTCTCTACGTAGCCACATGAGATTACAGAAGTTGCATATCATATGATCATAAGGCCTTTTCGGAAACCCAACCGAGTTGAGACCCGAGCTAAGTTTAGCGTTCGGAAACTGATCGAGTTAACCTTACCCTTTTCGAAAACATGCAGATTACGTACTCGGTCTGTGATCCGGGTTATTCCATAGCGACCCTGCCTGGTACGCAGAGTTATGACAACCTTTTTGGTTCGCGCATGCGTATGTATACTTGACAGATTTGTCAGTACATTAGTTTAAATTTTGAGTATCCATTGCTAACAGAGAATAGAGTGTTTCCAAGTCCTGATCTCAGTTGCGAATTTAAATAAAACTATGGATTTAGAGGAGAACTTGGGAAGATGTGACGAGTGTGGATACATAAACAGAGTTTCTGTTGTAACCCAGCATATGAAAGATGTGCATACGAATAATCAGTGTAAGTAAAGTATGATGTTATTTCAATCTAATACAAAATGTAGGTAGTTGATTTAATTAAAATAAAACTGTCTTAGATTATATCGTGGACGAACCAAACCCTGATATTGATTATATCGTGGAAGAACCAAACCCTGCTATAGATAATATACGCTTGAACGAAGAACCAAATACACTTCAGGAAATTTCAAATTCAGGTAGTTATAAATAATATAAGGCTTCTTCAAATAGCTAATATTTACAGTTCTTAAATTGACAAATCAGCCACCCCATTCGTTGTTTGGTATCTATTAACAGTAGAGACAATCACCAACAACATGACTGGCTGATTGGTTTTGGATACTCGAAACTATTTTGACTGATTTATTGTTTAACAAACCTAATTTACCAACATTTTTCTAATTTTAGTAGTCAATGATAAAGGACAAGAAGATAAATTGTTTTGGAAGACAGCACACGTCCAATTTTTGTTGTCATTGTATGAACGGGAGAAGTTTCGTTTTGACGATAAAAAAACAAGCAACAAAAAAATATGGAAGGACATAGCGTTGGAAATATCAAAAAAGTGTAATATAGTTGTAACGAACGATCAGTGCGAGAATAAATTCAAAAATTTAAAAAAGACATTTAAAAGAATAGTCGACAACAATTCAAGTTCTGGACGAGGGGCTATACAATGGGAACATTTTGACACCATGAACAAAATATTTGGAAAAAACCCAGAAGTAACTCCTCTAAGTACTTGTAGCAGTATGGGTGTCACGGTGAGTAGTTTATTTAATCTAGTATCTTGGAATTCTAAATTATATTTAAAGGGAGAAGAGAATACCGAAAATATTGAAAACGATGCTACCAGCACACCATCGTCAAGTCGAAAACGGAAAAGGTCAAATGATGAGGAACCAGCGTGGTTCAGGAAATTCAGAGAAGACTCTGAGAGAAGGCATACAGACAGGATGCAAAGGCAAGATCGCTTACTTGATCTTTTACAAAAAATTATTGAAAAAGACTGAGGCAAACTGACGCCTATATTTTTTGTTTGTTTATATTTTAATAGGTTTTCTTCAAGAATGATCTCTTCTTTTTACTAGTCCTATATTTTATAATGTTAATTATATATATATCTGTTTTTGTTGATATTTTAATATTTTAGCATTTTATAGTTTTGTTTTCTATTTATTTAGAAAGATCTCTTAGAAAATATTTTGTTCCGGAAAAAAAATAAATAAAAGAATAGAATATCGTGTTTTATTTATTCCAAATACAAAACAACAAAATTCACTTGTATCAGTGAAAGTTATAACCCAAAAATACTAATGTTAACATTTTTCTGATTATACAGGCTGTATCCTAAAATCGATTTTAAAAATACAAATGAATGGTTGGTTTAAGCAATAAAAAAATAAGTGTCACTTCTAATAAAGGCTGTAGGCTGGGGTATCTATTTATTAAATAACAGATTAAAAATACGTTCTCTTTTAGACGTTTGTATCGTTGATGTCTCCTCGTCTTCCAAACTTCCTCCTAAATCTTCATCCAAATCAATATCCACATCACCAACATCTTCATGACTTATACATATATTGTGTAATATGCAGCATGCCATTATAATCTTTGGAATATCTTCAGTTTTGTAGACATTGACATATTTTAAAATCCTAAATCTCCCCTTTAGCAGACCAAAACTTTGTTCGATACATACTCTTGTTACAGAATGGAGGGTATTGAATTTTTTTTGTTGTGCACTTAAAAATCCATTGTCTTTGAAAGGTGTAATCAGAAAATTTGTACATGCATATGCAGAATCACCCAACATGTGATACTCCTGACCAATTAAATTTTGAATTGCCAAATAAAGTGGTGATTTTTTGAAAACTCTTGCATCATGGATGCTTCCTGGACAACCTAAAATATTTATAATATACCTATAATAGTTGGGCATATGCATGTATATAATAAACTTACCTGCATAACAGTCAATGAATTTGTAATTGGCATCGCATACTGCTTGAAGTATAATCGAGTGATATCGGTTTCTATTAAAATATGCATTAGGCATATATTTAGGTGCACAAATAGGGATGTGACTTCCATCAATTGCACCTATTACATTGGGAATGTTTCCTCTTTTCTGGAATTCCTCTGACACCCTTCCATAATTTGTTGGCCAACAAATGTATCTCTTAACGTTTTTGACCAGCACATTAACCACTCTGTGGAAGAATTCCCAGGTGGTTGAAATGCTCAAATTGAATCTATCAGCAACAGACCTAAAAATAGACATTATTAGAAAACACAGTAATTAAATCTTCAGGAAACTACCTATACACTTCTTGATTTGCAGCCATCCATAAGGTTACTAGCAACTGCTTTGTAGGGCAAGATGACCTACCACCTGTAGAAGTAAGTTGGTAAATTTCATTTCCGTGGGCTTCTAATACAGCAGCCACCGTAGTTTTTTTAAGTCTGAAGTGACTTTTAAAATCTATAATTAACATTAAAAATTACATAAACCTAACCATTAAAATAATTGTTCAAATACCGTTCAGAGAATAACAATTCAACACAATTGGTATGTAATTTTCCACGCATACTCGTTTTCTTTTGGGGTTCTCATGGAGTGCACATATAATAAATTCCTCTTCAACATCATCATCGCCATAATTGAATATTTCGCTGATAATAGCAGATACGTAGTTAAATTTTCTTTTTAACGATTTTGCCATTGTGAGGTTAAGACCATCCAATCACTCAATACAGGAAAAAGGTAAACAAACAAACAACCCTGAGCCTATACACTTCTGAGTGTTCGTTTACTTTGCCGATCGAGTAGCTACCCTGTTGCTGCTTGTTGGAACCGTCACGTGACCAAAGAGGATCGAATTGGTAACACGAGTTGAGTTTCCGAAAAGGCCTATAGTGTGTGCACGACGAACATCTTGACAATTACCTTAAATATTTGTTCTCTTTATTTATCTTCGTGCTTCTGTGCATGAACAAATATAGGGAGGACGACTAACAAGAGTAGTGGGAGTAGCACAAAAAACCATGGGTTATCGTATGTCATTTCGTGGTATTGCGCAATTCACGCAGCGCATCCTTATGCAGTAGGGGCGAAAGAAGCTGAGAGAGAGAGAGAGAGAGAGTCTCGAGGCTATTGAATTTTAAAATTAGAAGTCTATTAAAAATAATAGACTGTGAAATTAAGTTGGTGTTGCATGTTTGAAATATACCATGAAATTTAAAGTTCTGATCGCTTTCGCGACTGTTAATAGTCTCTCTCGGTTCTGAAATTTCTACTAAAGGAATTATTTTAAGCCATTCCTTCTTACCTTAATTGCAGGTGAAACAGGCGTATAGAAATGAAAATGAATTTACATGACTAATAATTTAAATTTGAATCTCTCATCATCGCATTATTCGATGGTGTATCAGTTTGTATCTTATTCGATATGGTGTGTTTTCGTAAGTCTGTGTCCCTATGTTGTTTGTTAGGGATGAGTTTAATACAGTAAGATTATAGAATCTTTCTGTATTCCTAAGTATTAGATTGTCGATCGCGGTAATGCCGAAATACCTATAGAGGTCATTATTTGATATCTCCCATTTTTGAGCACCTTTGATAGTTCTAAGAATACGTTTTTCAGCAAAAGATAGTTTGTTGAATGTACTAGCTGATGTTGAGGACCATACAGGAGCCGCATACGTCAGAACTGGCCTTATATATGAAGCTCGATATGAAGTGTATAATTGCAATTTAATTTTAGATTCGAGAGGTGATTTTTGACATATGTAGGGGTAAAGGACACAAGCTGCACCTTTTGATCTGTTAATAAGCTTAGTAACGTGCTCGTTGAAGTTTAATTTTTTGTCTAGTGTTACTCCTAGATATGTCAGTGATTTGACCTCTGTTATAAATGAGTTATTAATTTTGAGTCTGAGAATTGGCTCTAGTTCTGACTTACGGTTAAAGTTAATCAGACTTGTTTTGTCTGCGTTAACCTTAATTTTCCATTTTCTGAAAAAGTCGGACAAAGCTCTCAATTGTAGATCTAGCCTTTTATAATTAAGTCGCGGTGCTGTTGAGCTCGCAATGATCGCGGTATCATCCGCGAACATTGCCAGTTCAGTATCGTTACGTTTTGGAATGTCGTTGATATAGAAAAGGAACAAAATTGGAGAAAGAGGGCTGCCTTGAGGTACCCCAGCTGGTATATTTTGTGTTTCTGATGTGTAGTTATTAATTTTGACTACGTAGTGCCTGTTTTTAAGAAACGACTCTACGATATTTATTAAATGTGAAGGAAATTTTAAATTAATCAGTTTATAGACAAGGCCCTCGTGCCAGACGGTATCGAAAGCCTTCTCTATATCTAATGTAACCACTGATGTCGTGTGGTTTATGTTATAATTAACTTTAACTTTCTAATTATTCTTGCCAGCTGGAGTTCCGGACTTAGCTTTGTTCTAAATCCAAATTGCCATTGAATTAGAATATTACTACCATTTTCGAACATCATTATCTGTCTGACCAAAACTCTGTCTAATATCTTACTTCTTAGTGCTGGTAGCAGACTAATCGGGCGATAAGATTCCGGTTTATCCGCCAGTTTCTTTGCTTTTTTCAATGGTATAACGGCTTGTTTCCATCCTTTCGGATAGTAGCCATGATTTAAACAAATTTTAATTATATGAAAAATCTGCATTAAACCTTTTCGCGGTAACATCTTAAGTAATTTGTATTGAATTCCATCATACCCTGGTGCCTTGTAGGGCCGGGAGTGGCGGATTATCTCCATAATTTGCATAGGATTAATTAAATAATCCCTGCTAATTGTGGCGCTGAGATGATGCTCGACTCCCGTTCGAATAATATTTTAGAAGTCTGGGTCGTGGAATTCATTAGTGTCGGTAATACTGTGGTTTTTATTTAAAGTGACAGCTAACAGTTTGGCTTTATCTAAGGAGGTGACAGCCGTTTCATTACCATTTTTAGGTAAATTTCTTATAGAAATATACCTATTGCGATCGTTCACACTTTTGAATTGCGAAAAAATTTCAACGGCATGTTGTTATATGTCTATAAGTTAGTCCAAAAAACATTTGGTTCAAAAGTTTATATATATATATATATATATATATATATATATATATATATATATATATATATATATATATATATATATAATTAAATAAATGAGGAGCTATCCGTACCAGGTGAACATATTTGAATATGAATAATAATTTCACGCCTAGCTGGTAAATTGAACCTACATTTCGTAGGGTGCCGCAATAAGAACGAGGTTTGTCGTCTACATATTGCGTTTGTGTGCATTCTTTCCACTATACTGCTCAATCAGATTGATTACCAAACATAGCATCAGTCTCCCAGATATATATCATGATTTCGAGGTTGTTGCCTCTCATCAGTATATCGTAGGGTGAAGAGCCATATTTGATAATCAATCCTTATTTGGAACTCATACTTGTATCAATCTTCGGTATAGAACTGTCGGTGGAGACAAGTATGAGCGATATATTAAGCATGTATAATGGTGGATAATAACAATCGGCAAAGGTTAATAATTAATTAAATAAATGAGGAGCTATCCGTACCAGGTGAACATATTTGAATATGAATAATAATTTCACGCCTAGCTGGTAAATTGACCCTACGACCTACCCTACGAAATTTGTTAACACGATAGAGGTCGCAGTTTTGAAGGTATCAAGTTCAAATTTGCTACAAAAATCAATCTCTCAAATATCTCGGTCGAGTTCGTTATTGGGCAATATGGGGTAAGTGGTTTCAAGATGGCGACCGTTCAAACATTTCAAAAAATTATCAAAAAAGAGCCGTAGTGTAAATATCATCAAAAATAATTTTAGGTTATAGATATAATCAGTACCTACAACTTTTGTTCAGAACAATTTTTCATAAAATACATAGGTAAAAAAATATAAATTAATAAAGAAAAATAACAAATATTGATAAAACATGAACACTCAATATAAATTTGATGTAATTGTACATTTTCTGGAGATCTTAATATAGACCCTGATTAAAAAAATATATAGTATATTTATTGAAAATAAATAGACGAAAAAAAATCTGCCTTGAAGTGGACTCGAACCCTGTCTGCTTTATATTCAACAGCCAAAACAAAAACCTCTAACCGCAAGGCTATGACAATTTTATTTAATAACATGTAGGTATACCAATGAAAAGGTTGTTAAAATTTCAATTCAATGAATTTTGAAAAATTTACCTTTCCGCTGACTACAGGCCATCGGGATTTTTAATGTTGGAATGTTTCCGAATCCACCCGATTTTCGAGCTTTAACCTCTTTCCATACGTTGCCTCTAGATTCTTGAGCTTTAATAATCGATTTGCGCCACATATTTTCGCGATATTGTTTGGATTTTTCTGGAATCTACGCCTCGCCCTGTTTGTAGAGATCACGGGGCAATTTATAATGCGTGCATTCGGGTTGATTCGGAATGAATTTATCGCTCGCTTTTCTAATGAGTTTTAAAAATATTTTAATATTTGAATCAATGTCGTTATTCGACATTTGATTTCTATTTAGAATTAATTTAGATTTGATAAAATTTTTATATTCCGACCAGTCTGCGTTGGCATAATCTTTTAAAATTCTGGGTTGATATTCGTCGAATTGAAGATTCGAGATAGTGAAATGCACGGGTCTATGGTCAGAGTTTAGATCATTCAGAACATAGACATTCGAAATATTGGTATTTTTACATAAAGCCAGATCCATAACACTTTTAGTTTTCCCATCACTAGAGTACCTTGTGGGTTCAGGTGGAGGGTGAATATTAATATTTAATTCATTGCATGTTCGTTCTAATTTAACGCCATTACTGTTATTTTCAGAGTCCCACAAGATATTTCTACTGTTGAGATCACCAACTAGGATAACCCTGTCCAACCCCTCAAATAGTTTCTCAACATCTTCTGCTAACGTTTTGTAGTGTTGTTTAATATGACAGGCTATAATGTGTGCCCCGTCTTTTAACCTTATAGTGATGTTGTCGATAGGATTAGTGTTCGTAATTCGCTGAGTTGGAACTGACTTTTTTTACATAAATTGCGAGACCTCCTGTACAGATTTTCCTGGAATTGGGAGCTCGATTTTCCGTGTAAGAGTAATAATTTTTGAGCTTTGGAATTGGCTTGAAGTCACTGAGGTAGGTCTCATTGAGTGCAATTATGTCGAAATTTGAGATATTAATTAATGAACGGAGCTCGTTCAGTTTGGGAATCAGACTTTGGCAATTCCAATGAAGTACGTTTAATTTAGCATTTGTTGCCAACGCGGATTTGGACATTAGACCAAATCAGCGTATTTGGCAAAAATTTGAATTTTCTCAATCCCAGAACTTGCTTTTGAAAGCTCCAATTTGAGATTTCTTACAACTGAGATCATATGCGATATGTTGCATACTTCATTCAGTTCTTTTATCTCTTGTAGGAGTTCACGCAGTTCGGATGTCGAATCTTGTGAACTTTTATTATTATGTGGAGTAGTGTTGGAAGTGATTCTACTGTAATTTAAATTGTGAGTTCTGGGTGCAGGGGTCTCGGAATTTTTTGTAAGTGAAGGAAAATCTTTCTGAGAGAAAGATGGTGCTTATCTAGCTGGTGGCTTAGTGATACTATTTGAAATGGGGGTTTTAGCTGAAATGTTCCTATCTTTAAGGTACTTGAGCAGAGCTGGGCATTTTGAGTAGTTGGCTGAATGCCCACCTTCGCAATTGCAACATTGCACCGTTGTATTCTGGCCTTTCTTGATATTGCATTCGCTCGTAAAATGCGGAATTATGCATTTCACGCATCTTGGCTTGCGGTTACAATAATTTTTACTGTGCCCAAAGGCCTGGCATCTTTTACATTGAATGTAATTGGAGGATCTAGTGTACTTCTCCTAAGAGATTTTTAAGTAATCTAATCTTCGAATTGACTTTACTTTATTAATGTCAGTGTCTTTCGACACTGTAATTAAATACGATAGCCCAGCTTCGCCCAATTTATTATGGAGGGGCACACATTTTAAAATATTGATGTCGTTAAGAGAGTTTATAATATAATCTGATGTTAGGTTAGTTGCTGCCTTGAGGACGATAAATTTTCCTTTATCAGATTCTTTCTGATAAGTGTTTGATTCTATCTTTTCATTCTTAAAAATGTTGAAAAGTTTATCGAGGTCTTCCTCAGTACTAACTGATACATTAGTAATATTGTTCTTGATTTCAAGGGAAAATTTATCGTGTCCCAAGAACTTCTTAATGGTTTCAATCAAAGAATGAGGATTCTTTACCTTTTGAACTATGACGATTGGTGGAATCCATTTCCTTTTAGGTTTGCTGATGACTGTGGACTTGGCTGGTGGTCCCTGTTCGCTCTCATCCTCGCTGTCAGTGAGGGCCTGGAATTGATTTTGGATCTGCAGGGTCTTCTGCTTTTTTGGTTGTGGTGGTCGGGTGGATTTTCTTGGCAATTTGAATTTGCCGTTATCATCGCAAATCTCCATGGTGTTGAACGACATTGATGGTTTGTCCATTGTAATGTTATGAGCTGGCCGTTTAGGCCGCTTAGTATAGAAACAGTCGTGTAATAAAGTGTTACTGTCAGTCGAATCGTCAGTTATCATAGTCTCCTCATTAGAGGAGACTGGAGTCTTTTGCGTTAGCTGAAGGCTATGAATGTCAGTGTCTTTGATTAGTCGTTTAACTGTTTGTTGTTGCCGAAGCTTCCCGCTCAGCCTTGCAAGATTTGATAAGGTTATTATGTGCGAGATGATCACTCGCTGAGCCGCTGTAAGCCAAAGCATTGGAAAGCCGTTTTTCGTTGTAATTCTCTATATCTGAAGGTTTAATTTTCATCTGCTTTGAGAGACTAAAATAGATAGAACGTCCAGCCGTGTCGTGAGAACGACAAAATCAGACTACGCGAAAGAAGCTTATATCAGAGATAACTTGTATCAATCTTCAGCATAGAACTGTCGGTGGAGACCATTATGAGCGATATATTAAGCATGTATAATGGTGGATAAGAACAATCGGCAAAGGTGAATAATTAATTAATTAAATGAGAAGCTATCCGTACCAGATGACCATATTTAAATGTTATTATAAAGCAAGGATTATATATTATTGTAACGTGGATAGGTATTCATGTACTTACGGTTGATATTCGTTTATTAATTATTTAAGCTACTACGTTGCTTACAGTAGTTATTGCATGTATATTTCCTTATGTAGTTCTAGAATTATGGTAGAGTTATTCTCGATCCTTCGAGAAACTATATGTGAGGTACAAATTTGTCATAGTATTGTCAGTTTGACAAGGATCTAGAACATTAATTATGTGTGTCTAGATAATCATAGAACATTCTCGATGAATGTCATGTCATGATTCAGGTATATAAAGCCGTGTCGATCACGGGACAGAGTCAGTCTTGTGAAGTCATTGAGTCAAGTCAGTTTATTGTATCAGTCAATTGGAGACATAAGTCGAAAGTAGTTGGAACGCGATAGTCAAAGTGACAAATAGTGACAGTTGTACTAAAATAGAAAGCCGTGTACAGTGTGTTCTAAATAAACCATTGGAAGCAATCTGCGAATTTTGAGTATTACGCAAGTGAACTCACCCCACAACGTTTAGCACAGGGTTAAACGTTACAATTGGTGTCAGAAGTGGGATCTTCGCATTTTGCTAAGAATATATGGTGAATACCAGATCGACAGATTACGACGAAATGGCAAATTTTGCAGAAATAATGAAGTTCCTAGAGAATCAAGAAAGAAGTAGACAAGAACAAGAAGCAAAAATAAGTCAAATTCTAGAAAATCAAGAAAGAATTAGACAAGAACAAGAAACAAAAATGAATAAATTTCTAGAAAATCAAGATAGAATTAGACAACAAGAAAAAGAAGAACAAGAAACAAGAATAAGACAAATCTTAGAAGAACAAGCAAGAGTGCGACAAGAAGATAAACAGGAAGTTGACCAGAAATTAGAGAAAGTTGACCAAAAATTAGAGAAAGTCCAAGAAAGTTTTGATCAAAAAATTCAATTAATAGAAGAAAAGATGTTGCAAACGAAAGCTGAAGTGCCTCTAAGAAGATCGTCCAATGAAATTCAAAATGGCGTAGTTAATCCACTAAAAATTGAAGCCCCAAAATTCGATGGTAAACAGTCTTGGTCTACATATAAAAAACAATTTGATGCTGCTGCTTTGGCTAGTGGTTGGTCAGATGAAGAGAAGGCCACTGCATTGATCTTGGCTCTACGTGGTGATGCATTGGAAATCTTAAATACAGTAACTGGCGGCAAACCTTCATATGAGATTTTAGTGGATCAACTTGAAAGGCGATATGGTGACCAACATCTACAACAAGTTTACCAAGCACACTTAAAGTACAGGCAACAAAGGTATGACGAAACATTGCAGCAGTATGAAACTGATATTGTCCGGCTTGTTCGACTGGCATACCCTACAGCGCCGAGAGACTTTATTGATAGGCTAACGGTACAAACATTCATTGATGGTCTGAGAGATTTTGAGATTCAGCAGGCCTTACGGTTGAGTGGCCTTACAAGAATAGAAGATGCCCTTGCACGTGCACTTGAGTATGAAGCTGCTAAACAGGCATCCAGATCTCATCTCCATCGGGGACAGATTCGACGAGTTAGCCTCATTAAAGAGGTGAAGTACAGAAAAAGTAACATCATTAAGCAAATTATTGAAATATTACGAAAACTAGATGGTCAATCAACTGGACATAGTAGCCAGAGAGTGTGTTGGAACTGTGGACAAGGAGGACATATCAAAAGGAATTGTTCACACATTCAATCTAGCAATGAGTCAGAAAATCTCAGTACTCCGAGGGTGTGTTGGAATTGTGGACAAGAAGGGCACATGAAGAAGAACTGTCCAATTCTAACTGGTCTTGTACAAGAAAATTTCGAAATCCGGATGAAAGAAAATTGCGCACAACAGAAATATCATTATTGCCTTAACAAAGACAGCTCAGATATCGAGCCTGGTGTTAAGAGGGAAGATGCCATACCCAGTTCAAAGGAGAGCAGTATCTCTAGAGAGAGATCAAGCAGTAGAAAAAAAAGTCTTGTTAGAAGGCGCAGTATATCGAGATGTCGAAGATGTATCAGACAATGTGTAGGCAGTAGTGGTCGTGGGAAAAGCAATTCACGTTGCAGTAGTCCACAAAGAGGCGCAGGAGATAGAAGGTGCTTCGGCCGCAATAGAAGAAAGCGCATGAGGCGACGCAGTGACCGAGATAGTAGGCGCAATCGCAGTAGTTCACGCAATATTGAAAATAGTGAAATTGGTGAAGGTTGTATGGCCACCAAGGATCATGTTAGCTTGTGTAGAAGCAGATCACCTGTTCGAGTATGTTCACCTGGAGGTAATCATAGTCCGGTGAAACATTTTGATGATCACCGAAGAGGATCACGAGTACCGCCAAGTAACCTGTCTTCCTCGTGGGTCGAGAGCGAGGATTGGGACAAGAGGATCCAAGGAGCTCCCCCAGATGAGATTGTAGAATGCATTGGGATGATGTTTGATCGGGACGATCAAATCTAAGAAGGGGGCAGTGTAACGTGGATAGGTATTCATGTACTTACGGTTGATATTCGTTTATTAATTATTTAAGCTACTACGTTGCTTACAGTAGTTATTGCATGTATATTTCCTTATGTAGTTCTAGAATTATGGTAGAGTTATTCTCGATCCTTCGAGAAACTATATGTGAGGTACAAATTTGTCATAGTATTGTCAGTTTGACAAGGATCTAGAACATTAATTATGTGTGTCTAGATAATCATAGAACATTCTCGATGAATGTCATGTCATGATTCAGGTATATAAAGCCGTGTCGATCACGGGACAGAGTCAGTCTTGTGAAGTCATTGAGTCAAGTCAGTTTATTGTATCAGTCAATTGGAGACATAAGTCGAAAGTAGTTGGAACGCGATAGTCAAAGTGACAAATAGTGACAGTTGTACTAAAATAGAAAGCCGTGTACAGTGTGTTCTAAATAAACCATTGGAAGCAATCTGCGAATTTTGAGTATTACGCAAGTGAACTCACCCCACAACGTTTAGCACAGGGTTAAACGTTACATTATGTACGAGTAGGTAATCTTTAAAAGTAGCGACTTAGGTACCTTCAATGTCCAATTATGTTAATTCTGTTTTAATCGATGCTTTTATTTAAATTTGATTGGATTACAATACTTAAATATGTTTTGTGCCTGTTAAATAAATAAACAAAATCATTTCTTTTACTTTTTTTTGGTTATTACGTGTTTAATAAGTATTTTTTTCATTCGAATTCTGTGAATGCTACTATTTCCCGCGTTTTATAGATCTTTTTAAAAATATTCATTTATTTGCATCCAAAATCGATTCACCTAAGATGTCTTATTCTTCTTTATAGTTAATGGCCCTTGCTTCCGTCTGGTGAATTTGGTCAGCCTAAGATATCTCTCCTATTCTCCTATCCTTCTTAGTCGTGGCTGTTAACAGAGCGGACATACATAATTAAATGTTCTCCCTGCTATTAACAACTCTCATGGTGCAGAGAGAACATTTATTGTTTGTACTCTCTGCCCTGTAGGTAGGTAGTGTTTTATACATAGAATTGATATTCCTCTATGGTTCTCTAGTTTTCAGGTGCGGGTGTGTCATATAGTATTCTATTAATCGACCTGTAGAATTCTACAGGTCTCAAGGTGTCGAGAGGAAGCGACTAAATTTATCACATTTTATCGGCTCACGTTAAACGCAGAGTGCCAGCGAGTTTTCGGTCGAAAATAGATATATATATATCGCACGCGATATTGGTCGAGTGAACTCGAGATTAGGGCCACTGGCTCTTTATATTATTTGTCTATGAGTCAGGCCCAGAGAGAATATTTAATTGTATGTTCTCTTTGCTTCCCATGGTCGTATAATATTGATATAATGTCTTGTATCTTCACGAAGTTTGGGTAGGCCAAATTGTCATGGATATTGAAGATATTTTTAGTTTGTATTATAGCTATTTTGGCTGTGGCGCTAGTCGCTAGTGTCAATGTGTCAGTAGCTGGTATCCGTTTAAAATTAATCTCTGAGACAATCTTTCGCCTAATCACTTTAAGTATATAATAAATAATTCGCTTACCGTTTCTGAAATTAATTTAAATTCAGTACAGTATAACTCAAGAATCATATTCATGAAATTGGCAACGACACTAGATTACAGAGACTTCCACGGCCAAACGTAGAATTATGAAAAACGCCATCAATAAGTGTGACACTTGCAAGACCTTATATTATACGACCGTGGCTCAGCCTTAAGCCCGCTGCAGACGGAGTATGTTTTGCTGCATGTTTCCTTGATGGGAGCTAGGCTTGGTGCTGTGCATGCTTCCGTGTAAGAAAATGACAGCGCGTGCACGGTTGGTTGCTTGAACTCGTGCATGATTTGATGATAGAACCGGTGCTATTTTTGGTGATTGTTTTCGCGCATCGTGCCTTGTCGGAGCACTCGGAACTAGTCGAGTCGTACTCAAAAGTTATTTTGCACAAAATAACATGTTATTTTAATTGTTGGGACCTTTTCTCTGTTGTAACAATGATTAAAAATAGAGCTAGAATGATCAATATTTTGTATCATTTGTCACAGTCATATTTCTCTGTATTGTCATTTTACATGCATGATGGCCTGCATCGTGTGAAGCCAACACAAGCAAGGGAGCCATCAGCACACCATGCGCGGCAGCATTTATCGGACCGTGCAGCAAAACAAGCAAGCAATCATGCAGCAAAACATACTCCGTCTGCAGCGGGCTTTAGTCTCCGTTAGTTATTAGTATTCTGTGGTCTCCGCTATAGAATATCCGCCATAACCAGAGAACAGTATATGTCTTACGCCTCTGTTCTCTGATTATGCTAGTGTTCTGTGATAATGACATGAAAAACGTCAAATGGCATGCGCTGTTATCAAGAATCATGAAGGTCAAGTATGCTATGTCTATTTATTTAAAGAATGAAGTGACATAATTATTAGTAATTTTGTGCAATTATCCTCAGAAAAAGTTTTTATGTGTTGCGGGAAAACAATATCGATATGAAGCTATGCAAATCTCGATACTCAGAAATTCAGTGCGACAAGCTTCAGGGACAGTTAGGAACTCTGCCTTTTTCACGGCCCCAAACAAGAAAAAAGAATACATTGCCAGAAAACTAGTTGGGTAAGTTTGTTACTTTGAACTTAAACGTATCCTGTTATCATCAATATTTCACAAATTCAAGGTTCTCTGAAGATGAAATGTATACTGTTGTTGCTGATGTAAGACACTACAAACAATTTTTACCATTTTGTACAAAGTCAATCATACTCAAAAAGACACCGAAAGAAATAACAGCAAATCTTGAAATTGGATTCCCGCCAATTGTTGAGAATTATACATCAGTGGTTACAATTGAGAGGCCACGACTTGTTCAAGCCATTTGCACGGACGGGAGACTGTTCAACTATCTTGAAACAACATGGCAATTTAATCCTGGATTGAGGAGTAATCCACGATCTTGTATAATTGATTTTTATATAAGATTCGAGTTTAAATCTGCATTATACTCGCAACTAGCTTCAATGTTTTTCGATAGACTTGTTCAACAGATGGAAAATGCTTTTATAGACGAAGCGACTAGAAGATATGGTGAAGCATCCGTAACAAAACATGAATTGAGCCCCATACGGAGTTGACGAATTTTTTGTGATTATTAACTTAATTAACAAATTTGTACACGTTATATTTATTTATATATTTATTTTGTTGAAATAAAATACAATTTTATCAAAAATTTTAATAATATATGCAGAGTGATCGAAATTATTGGATACATTTTTTTAGATTTTGTTCATAGAAAAATAAGGGGGCGAAAAATAGATTCCGGATCAGCTGTACGAAAGGCAGATACGTAGTACATTTTGCCACTACACCACCAGATAATTATTTTCACCTTCCTGTACGTTAATAAGTAAAAACTGCTTGTCTTTGTAAATTTACTTTATTTAATTCAACGTATTTGAAACACTGATTTCAGCTTGATGCACGCACCCATATAAGCTTTCATTATGTCAGATGTTTCTCGAAAAATTGCTGATTTGCAAAATTATTTCGTAACAAAAAGAAATTTATCCGATAAAAAAAGCTCCTGTGTTTTTACTGTTGATACATTTTTCGCGATAAATTTCCATGGAACATGTACTGGCCCTAGAGGATTATTTATTAGTGTTCTGTGTAGAAGAGTACTGTGGTATACTGGTATAAGGTCTTCTTGACCCACGGTTGTACAATCACAGTTCTGGAATCGAAGGTCGAATTCTACTTAGGTATCAAGTGGGCCGCTTAGCGAAATTGAGAAAAGGGGATGTTACTTAGAACATATAAATATTTTTTACAAAAAATTGGACCGACGTTATTAGTTGATGCACTGAAAAGTATAAAATAATATTACTTCTATTGGTGATAGTACTTTTGAAGTTGTGCAGTTGCAGTTAGATTGATAACTTTTGGCACCAACTTCACAAGTACCATCACCAATAGAAGTAATATTATTTTATACTTTTCAGTGCATCAACTAATAACGTCGGTCCAATTTTTTGTAAAAAATATTTATTTCACACTTTTGAGTGTAACATTAGTCCCGAAAATCGTTGAACGTTCACTATACCATATCAATGAAGATAGTACTTATCCTATTACCCACGTATATTCCTTGCTTGTAGTTGTTATTATTGAGATCTCAGAACATCGCTGCGGAAATACGCTTGAATATTTTAGTTGTTACCATGTTAACACCGATTTAACTCGAAAACCGTAACTCTAAGGAAAAAATGTTCATTATAAATGTTGCTACAAATAATTATATCTTTCATGTAGTATCGAAAAATTTTCAATTTTCGAAAGAAATTGTCCTCTCTACTTAGCAAAAATACATATTTAACATGCGTCTATCTCGAAAACCGTAACACTTTTGAAAAAATGTTCAATTTGAACGTTTCCGGATCTTGTCCTATCTTTAATTATATCAACTCAGATTTTCGAGAAAATTCGCCCCCTCCACCCCTTCGGGGGCGGTTTTCGGAGGGAAGGAGATTTCGGATATGCGTTTTTATGAATATGGGACCATTTCTCAATCCCCTTCTTCCAAATGAATCAAAACTAATCAAAATCGGAGCTCGTTTACAATATAAAAGGCGCGCACGAACCAAAAAAAAAAGAAAAGCAGACAGTCGAATTGTATACCTCCTCCGTTCAGGGTTCGTCGGTCAAAAATACCTTAATCTTATTGAAAAGTTTATGAGCGCCGAATACAATATCAAGACATATCGAGATGGAAATATGTTATCCGAACACAGTTTGAATCTTAGACTAGGAAAGAGAGGGGGCTCGTAACATCCATTACGTGCGTGTTGGGTTTTGTGACCAAATTATAATAAGACGCCATTTTTGGTGACATCGTTCGAATTTTGTGAATCAATTTGTGATAAAAACTTCAATATTTTCAATGCTTTATTATGGTAGGTTGTTCTACTTAAGCCGCAGTGAGCAAAAGGAGTCAGGAATTATATTTAAAAGGAAAAAGCAATGAATAGTTGGTTTCCTGTTTCAAAAATTCAAATTTATTTTGTTGTCAACATATAATTTGCTAAAATAATCATGTTTCTAGTCAGGCCTTAGTTGAAACATCCCAGTCGTATTCATTTCAAGTTGTATTTTTTGTTCATTAGTCTATATTACTTAGAAATCAAAACTTGAACTAATCGTACATGGTTTCTCCAGTGGCGTTGTACCTACATAACAATTTATTTTAATAAAATGAAATAGGTAACAACATAATAGCTTTTCTGGCACTTTTCATAGTTCAAAGAAATCTATCTGTAATGTAAACATGTAAAATATTTGTTGTTTCAAATTTACTATCAAAGATCCCAACAGAGTTGTACTTTGGACTAAAAAAATGGACAGGGCGCTTGGGTGTCACCCAAAATAATAAAATGAGCTCAAAGCACTTTATCATATTTGGGAAAAACTCGCCTGCATGATGATTCAGTACCTACGATTTTTGATTATTCCAAATTGTTGTGAAAGTATATTGCACGCCTTGTGACATGCCAGTTATTGAGAAAAATGTGAAAAGATTCAGTTATTTCTGAGTATATAAATATAAAATTACATTTTGTGATAAACAGATAATCTGAAGTAATACCTAAAGTCCCTTAATAGATGTAACTTGTATTATTCAAGGACCAATAATGTAAATTATCAGTAAGTTTCAAGAATTAGAAAATAATTGAACGTGCTGAATCTCTTTTCCTGTTGTTATTTAATATTTTATAGTATTTTTATTTCTATTTTATAAGATTTGAACTCAA
This sequence comes from Crioceris asparagi, assembly GCA_958507055.1. Lineage (NCBI taxonomy): Eukaryota > Metazoa > Arthropoda > Insecta > Coleoptera > Chrysomelidae > Crioceris > Crioceris asparagi. Next base: position 33,781,842 of record OY293832.1, on the reverse strand, counting down.
AATTATTGTTTTTTATTTAAATAATCACATTAGCTACAATCATGTAATTGGAGGGTTACAAATAATTTTTTCCGTCTATGTGAATTTGAATTCAAATTTAAAAAGTATTTTAGTATTATGTGACACCATGTATTCCAATTTCTAAGAATTAAAATGAAGGATAACTTTCTTAAATGTTTTATTTCGCAACATTCAACGTCAATCTGTTGGATAAATCTTGATGCATTGAACCGTTCTTATAAAGTCTATATTTTACTTCAGTATGTTTAAAATCCACACCTTGATCATTGATATAAAATTTCTGTCATTGATATATTAGATTCAGACGCTACGTGGGTTACGCCACTGGCGAACCCCATTTTGGTGACAAATTGCCTCATTTTCGGCTGCATCGTTACGAGTCCCCTCTCTTTTCTAGTCTAAGATTTGAATTATGGAAGTATGGAAGTCCATTGTTTGAATCGTCATACAACTTTGCATTATCCTTTGAATTGGTATTTTTATGTTTTAAGCAACATCCCCCTTTAAATGCGAATCACGCGGCAGATATTGGTAGCTAAAAAGACTGGACACTAACCGAACCACTTTTTCACGCTCGTTTCAAGACCTTTCTGTATGACCGTGTCTTGACCTGATTGAATGAGATAAAATATAGATATTGAAAACTGCATATACCACCGTTTTTTAAATAATCGCGATCAAAGTTGTGAAAGTTTTGTCGATGATATCTTTGAACGAACCTGACCACTCTGGATGCGATATTGACTTTTTGAGAGCTTAGAGTAGGGAAAAGTCGATCTTACACGTCAAGAGATGCTGCTCTGTGAACGTGAAATGAAAGTGAAGCCAATTTTTTGTCGGCTGGTTTCACGGTCCGTAGAGATACGGTTGTCTCGATCAGCATTTAACCAAACAGGAGCGAGCGCTCGTGTGACGTATGCCGTAGACCTGAATTTAAATCGGTTGCCACTCTCACTATGTATGTTTGCGACATATATCCTAGTTTTTACATTTAATAACAAATATACATATAGTAACAAAAGCAAGCAAACCAGTATTTTATTAAGGTAGGTACATATAAACATAAAGAACAGTAGTAGTAGTAGTAAATGATACTGGCAGACAAAAAAACCGGACACCTTGAAGATTGCATGCAATATACCGCTTAAAGCAAAATCTTGCCTTACAATTTCGGGAAGCATTGCTTATAAATTGTTGAAAATGAGTGAATAAACGAAAAACAGCTGAAAAGGAAATCACAAATTGTTGCAATTCGAAAGTTCGGGCTGTGTACAAATCGAAAAACAACAGGTCGACAAGTTTTCTAGTTTAAAGAATAATAGGTACCTACCTCATTGAAATTTTGATTCAGATATCTCTTGTTGTGCGAAGGTATTAGTTAGAACCGAAAAAAGTCAGGTGTCCATTTGTTTGTGTGTGAAATCAAGTCACGATTTTTTTCATTTTTGACCGACAAACCCCGATCGGAGGAGGTATACAATTCGACTGTTTGTTTTTTTGGTTCGTGCGCGCATTTTATATAGTACCTAAACGTACTCCGATTTTGGATTTTTGATTGATGTTAAAATCTGAAATATGTGTATTTTCGCTATGTGGAAGAGGCAATTTCTTTCGAAAACTAAAAATATGAGAATGGGAAATTAATGACCAGATTATTTGGAGCAACATTTATATCGAACAGATTTTCCATAGAGTTACGGTAAAGTGGCACAGTTTATAATATGCGTATTTGCGCGACGATGTTCTTAGTTTTCTGAATAATAGGAAATACAAGCAAAGGATATATGGATAATAGCGAACGTTCAACGATTTTCGTGAAAAATGTAACACTCAAAAGTGTGAAATAGATATTTTTATAAAAATTATTAGTTGATGCACTGAAATGTATAGAATAATATTAATTCTATTGGTGCTGGTAGATACTTGTGAAGTTGGTGCCAAAAGTTTTCAATCTAACTGCAACTGTACAACTTCAGAAGTACCAGCACCAATAATAGATTTAATATTGATATTATTTTGTACATTTCAGTGCACCAACTGATAACGTCGGTAATTTTTTTTATATTTATTCTGTTTCTCCTTGAATACTTGTTACGTAATTGCGTTTCATTCCTGCAGCAAGCAGTTGTTTTGTATTGAAATATTTGATTCTTATGTAAGTTCTCTGTAGTCTGTAGCAGATATGATTGTATAACTTCTTCCGGTAAATGTGGATAGATTACTTTTTCCAATATTAGTTATTTTCTTCACAATATTCTTGGTTTTTTGAAATGGAAAGGCTTTATTGAAACTAAAAATTTCGTCTAAAAGCTTTGCTCCTGCCGCCCGTTCACCTATTGTGATTTGTCACTTTTTATTACATTCAGATTAGAAGTATGTATGTATATCGTAAGCAAAAACATTAATCAGACAAAAGTTCAGCCTAGATACGATAGATAAAATATGCTATATACGCAATCGCGAGCCCGCGGGTCTACCGGCTACGTCACAGGTTGCTTCCCGCACCGAACGCTTCCCTCGCCCTAGTACCCATGATTGAGACAACCGTGTCTCTCTACGGACCGTGGGCTGGCTTTACGTCCATTGGCGGCCATTTATTTATGCTCATTTGGCTTCACTTGTTCGAATGCGATGTCTCCTTGGTAATTCCATGCTCTAAGTTTGAGAGCATAGCATAGGACGTAAAATAGCGCAGACTCTCTTTCCTTGTCTAAGAGCGCCGATGACATGAAGAATAAGATAATGATGGTTTATTAGTTTCTAAGTCATTAAATGAAAATATTAAGTGTTTGGCAATTAAGTTTGTAAAATTTGGCAATTTTAAATTGTTTTTGATCATCCGGAGTGGTTAGTTTCTAAGATATCATAACCTCATCATACACAACTTTGATCGCGATTTTTTCAAAAACGGTGGTATATGCAGTTTTAAATATTTGTGTTTTTGGAAAATGCAATCAAAAATACATTTATTGGTATCAAAAGTTTTTCAATATACGAGAGTTCATTGGCTGGCGTAGTGCTGGTGAAGTTGGGTCCAAGAGTATAATTTTAATTTCCGCTAGCTAGCAGCTAGCAGGTGTCTGCTGTCGACAAGGCCATTGCCAATTGCAACTTGCGCTTCAGAGAACACTACCTCCTGTTGCTCTTGCTCAGAGAATTCTACCTTCTTGTCCTTGCTACATAGTGTTCTCTGCTTGCTGCATTACGTATATTATTCAATGTTTCCTGATCCTAATATGTCTATTATTTATAATTATATATATGCGTCTTGCATCATATTCGTTGCCAACGTGTTATTATGGTTTATGGTGTAAATGTTAAATATTGCTAAATATATATATATCTAGGTGTGGTATATATTTGACGTAACAATGTTTACTGTTCTTGTGGCAAATTCAACAAAGTGGATATTGAGTATTATTGAGAGATAATGGGTGAGTAGAGATCATTCTAAATACTCAATTTGTGTTTGTTGTATTTGTATAGACTGTGTAGGTAGTAGGTATTGAATTCGGTAAAAGTAAAAGCCATTAATTCGAGGAAAATGTTATGGACATTACATATATAAATTAGAGAGTGATTTTTCTAGCACTTCCTACAACAAATTATTGCTATCAGTCTTGGCCAGTATGGCCTCCTTTGATAAAAAGGTACTTCAAGCGCAAGCCAACCTTACCGGATGTTCCGCTTTTATGAATATTAAGGTAATTCACTTTTGATAAAAGTTTATTGAATCGGCACGATAGTTGGAATATTTATGAATATATAATTTATATACTTATATTCCAACTCTTTTGGAAAAATGTTCAATTTAAACGTTTCCGGATATTTCTTATGCCTCCTTCTTTTGTTTTGAAGTCGGTGAAAAATTAATCAACCATTAGAAATCATAAAGGAAACAATCTAACAATCTAAAAATAACAGATAATAGTTTGTCAAAAAACAAATAGGTATCCTACGAGACACCTAAGTCTGTATGTCGGTATACATATTGCATTATTAACTATTTTATAATTAATTATTATAAATTTAAGTATCAGAGATTATGAAAAAAATACACACCTGTATACTTATCTAAATATATACGTAGACAAAGTTAGTTATCTAAAAAATACAAATAAAAATGAAAATGTGGTAGGAAAAGCGTTATCACTTTTCAATCATTCTTATTATAGATTTCCTTGAATTAGTTTTTAAGAAAACATCAATCTCAGCTTTGAATTTTCCTAATGAATTTATATCTTTAATATTTTTTGGTAAATAGTTATAAGCTTTTGGTTCTTAATATATAAAGTTTTTTTGACATATAGTTTTTTTCATGTATGGTACTGAAATATTTTGTTTTTGTCTAGCATCATAACGGTGTTTCTAATCTTTGTCATAACAATGAGTAACTCTAGTTTGTTTTTTTCCTTTTCAAACTGATCTATTACAAACATTTTGAAATACATTTGTCTTGGATCAATAGCGTTTGTTTCTTTATATAGTAAATCACTTGGAAATCTATAATCCCACTTTGATATAATTTTCAAACGGTTTTGTAAAATTTCAATAGGGTTTAAATGTGTTTTGGAAATTCCTTCCCATCCTATTAAACCATAATCTATATGTGGTCTAGACAGGCTATTGTACAACATTTTCATATATTTAAAATCCAAAATATTTGAAAGCATTTTGAATTTATATAATACTATTCGCCTTAGTTTTTTACTAAGGAAAGAGATATATATGTCTATTTCATCTAAGATGGCTATCTATAATAATACCTAGATATTAGATTTCAGATTTTGAATAAATAACAGTTTCTAAACTTAAAGACATTTCTTTGAATTCTGGAATACCTTTGCTATAACTACAAAAGGGAACGAAAAATGTCTTTTCTTAATTGATGGAAAGAAGATTTGTACCTACTAAGCCAGAGTACAATTTTATTGATATCATTTTCAATCTCAAGTTTCAATTGTTTCCAACTACTATTTTCATAATATACAACAGTGTCATCAGCAAAACAAATAACTTGACTTTTTGTTTTTATTGAGAAAAAGTCATTAATATATATAATGAAAAGTAATGCACCCAAAAAAGTTCCTTGTAGTACACCACATGATATGATATTTTTGTTCCACTTATTGATTTATTTATTTTAATTTGTTGTTTCTGATTTGATAAATAGGAACAGACAACATTATTATCGATAGAACTATAAATGATGTCAGTTAGATCCTTCATTGCATCTTTAGATGATTTTTTATTTCTAAAACCATATTGCATATCAGATAATAATTTGTGTTTCTCTAAAAAAGTAGATTCTATTTTTTTTTTTCGAATATTTTAGATAAATTTGTTAAAGTTAAAGAAGCCGTTCTATACCTTTTCTCATTAATAGATGAAACAAATCCGAATTCACTCAGTAAATTTAAATAACTTTGTGTTTCTTCATTCTCTTCTCTAATATTAATATTTATATCACCTATGAATAGGCTATATAAATGATCTTTTGGGTGTGTTTCTAACATATTTTGCAGATCATTTAAAAAATGTTTCCACTGTGGAAACATTAGGTGATCTGTAAGAGGTATTTACGTAAATAATTTCGTTATTATAATTGATTTTAAGTAGAATTAAATTACTTTCAACTATTTTAATCAGTTTGTGTGAAAAAGTTTTTATAAAAATTATCACTCCATCATTTTGATTTAGTGGCCCTTCCTGATAAATAGTGATATAACCATCTAATTTATGATATTGAGTATCTAAAATTTCCATGTTTCTGTAAATACATACTATACAATCAAATCAAAGCATTATTTTTTTAAGAAAATTGTTCATTTCATCAAAATTTTTCTTTATACTACGTATGTTATGAAGTAGTTTAAAGTTAGTAAGTATTATTTTTATTAACCATTGATTTCATCTATATTTTTTAGTTCCATATTTTCAATTTTTGGTATTTCAAAGTTTTTTATATATTTCTCCATATAATTTATTGTATAAACAGATTTGTATTTGAATTTAATATTTTATAGTTATTGACCGATTTCAAAAAAGGAAGAGGTATACAATTCGGTTGTATATTTGTTTTTTTATGGCTATTCCTGCGTTGCATAGTAAACGTACTCCGATTTAGATGATTTTTGTTTCATTTGAAAGAGGAGAGTTGAGAAATGGTCCCATATTTAGAAAAATTCAAATCAGAAATCTCCTTCCCTCGAAAAACCGCCAGGTTTTCTCGAAAATTGAAAATCCCAGACGGCAGATTTTGAAAAAAATTCATATCCGGAAACGTTTAAATTGGACTTTTTGAAAATAATCATAGGTTTCCGCGTTACAGTCTGAAATATTTGTATCAGCTATGTGAAAGGGGCAAATTTTTTCTAGAATCGAAAATCTGAGCTTTGAAAATTAGAAAGGGGACCATATCCGAAAACGTTTAAATTGAACATTTTTTAAAAGAGTTACGGTAAAGTCAGAAATTTGTGATATACGTATTTCCGCTATGTGGAAGAGCAGTTTTTTTTCGGAAATTGAAAATATGAGATGGCCAAATTAAAGAAAAGATTATCTGTAGCAACATTTAAATTGAGTTATGGTTTTCGAGTTACAGCAGTAAAGTCTGAACTATGTATATTTACGCCGCTATGTTTTGAGATTTCTGAATAATAAATAACAAGTCCCAGCTTAGCATATATCTGTTTGGGTAGAGTCCATTCACTTAGAGAAAAGGCCACCGCGTCATCAGCGCAGAAGCCTAGTTTTGACTGTTTACATGAATCAAGAAAACAACAAAAGTTTATTCGTAATCTGCCCGTTTTTGAGTTTCTCTGACAAGGAAAGATTGCATATGAATTTCCCGCGTCTGAAGATATAGCCACTTCTCACACGAAGGTGCTTGGACGGCCACAAGTTTTAAATGGTGAGTGGTTCATGTTATCTATATGGTCACTTTCCTGTTTGTTTACGTTCCGTTGTGCGCCTACGAACTGAATTCGTCCTCCACATTTCTCACATTCCTGTTCTGTAGAAAGTGTTGGATTGAGAATGCGATTTTTGTTTATGGCGACTTATTCTATTTTCTGGAAGGTGAGTTTCCACACTTTATATTAGTTTATGTTCCACACATTGTTTTAGAAGATGCCACCGAAGAAGCTTGTTGGTTTGAAAGGGTTGGTAATTCAGAGCCAAGTCGGTGAAATCATAAATAACGTTGCCACTTTTATGCAAGACGAAGCTGAACGGGGATTTCAGATACCGCTGAAACATAGTATGTAGAACAAACTGGTAACGTGCAGTGATGTAAATAAACGCTGTATTTTGTGTGTTTTTTACCTTTCCCTGACATTTCGTCACACACGCCAGATGTTTGTTTACCTGTTGGTAATGTACATTGTACGACACTGACGTGACGTCAGCATTTCGCGCATCTTTGTGGCGTAGGTGGCCTTTTCTCTAAGTGAATGGACCCTATTAGTGAACGTTCAACAATTTTCATGACTTATGTTACACTCAAAAATGAGAAATATTTTTGTTTTTATACAAAAAATTGGACCGACTTGTTGTTCTGAAAAATACAAAAAAATATTAATTCTATTGGTGCTGGTTCTTTTGGAGTTGGTGCCTACAACAACAAACTAGGTACAACGAGACAACTTCAAAATTACCAGCACCAATAGAATTAATATTCTTTTGTATTTTTCAGTGCAACAACTAATAAAGTTGGTCCAATTTTTTGTAACAAATATTTATTCAAATTCAATCTGAGAAAAATATTTTCTTTTAAAGTAAGTTAAAGTAGAAGTAGGGCAAGATGGGTTAACAGTTTCATGATTAGTGTTATACTTTTTCTCAAATTGACTATTTGAATGCATACAGTTGTTACATTGAAATTTTTCATATTTACATAATTCTACAGCATGTTGCCCACCATATTTTGGACAAATAATCGAGTTTCTACAGTTTTTGCCATTATAATGGAATCTTTGACACTTTCGGCATCGAGACATAGCATTATTGTCATAAAGAGTTAAATTTTGCCAACCAATATAAATTGTTATTATTGTGTAACAACTTTTTATATAATTTTACATTAATTTCCACAAAAATTGTATAAACTCTTTTTACTTTATAATAGTTAATAAATTGTATTTTGACTCATCATTATCATGTATAAAATGAGCATCAAGTTAGCTAAGCACCTGTCAAGAATCGACTCGAGAGTAGGTGGATAATTTGCCTTTAATTAGTCGTGAATTAGTTGTGAAAACACCGATTTTGTCGTTTTTTGTTTATTTTTTTGGGTGCTTTGCTAACTTGATATAAAGTTAGCAAAGCACGCCTTCAAAAAATGACTTGAAAGCCTTCGCAGAAGAATGGGAATGGGATAAGTTTTTGCCGCTAATTAGTCGCTAATTAGTTGTGAAGAAATTATTTTTCCAAATTAATTTTTTTGTTTATTTTTTGGGTGCTTTGCTAACTTGATATAAAGTTAGCAAAGCACACCTCCAAAAAATGACTTTAGAGCGTTCATAGAAGAATGGGAATAGAATAAAAATTTGCCTCTAATTAGTCGCTAATTAGTTGTGAAGGAATTTCTTTCCGCAAAGAAATAAAACAGAGAAACTTCAAAGTTTCGCGCGCATACCAATCAGCGAGTAGCATCAATGCTCGTTATTGCGCTTGCGAGTTTTTCTGTGTGAAAGAAGCGTAGCAGTATCAACAAGGCAAACGTGTTTAAACTTCTTCATTTATTCTAACAGAGTTCGAAATTTTATTTCTTTCCGTGATTTCAAAATGTGCTGCATAGTGAATTAGAAATGCCAATTCATAGAATCTGAGAATTTTGTTTATGAATACATTAAGTGCTATGTTTATTTTATAAACCACTATAAATATCTGAATTATCATTACCTTTAAATGATTTTGTTTGGTAATAAAACGGTTTTTGGTAAAAGAGAAATCGTCTCAGCATTAAATATATATTTCTCTCAGTTATCAGTTTCTGAAATTTTCAGCCAATCTTAACGAATTTCCTTGAAAAAAATACTAAAACAAATACTAAAATCGAGAAAAATACATCAAGGAATTAGGTACTTGGTGGAATTTCTTCCAGAATTTGTGGAACTGGGGCTATTATAATAATCACTTCCTATCACAATTCTTATTTCAAAATTCTCAATTTGATATAATGTCAGAGCTGTATGAGGTTACTATAAAGGATAATTTCTTCAATATTTATTCAAGATTCAACTTTGTGGTTGCAATTACTTCAATTTTTTGCTGACAAAGTTTGCCTTAATTTTTTTAGGTTGCAATATTTTGGATACTACTCTAAAATAATAATCATGCCTAGAGGGCGCCCACCTTCTGTCGAAAATAGTACTGTAATTCAGGCTATTTTGAATCACAAAATCGATATCATTTGTGATGATAAACACAATGATATTGCCTTTGAATCTGATCCCGTGTGGAGCACAATTTCTGAAGAGCTTCTCAGTAAAGTGATCCAAGGTCCCTATATTCCTACGTTGTAAATAATCGGTTCCTCTTGAAAAACTTGTTATTTGGCACGAATTAAAAAAATAATAATTTTGAAAATTAATTTCTTCACAACTAATTAGCGGCAAATTCTTATTCTATTCCCATTATTCTACGAACGCTGTGAAGTCATTTTTCGAGGCGTGCTTTGCTAACTTTATATCAAGTTAGCAAAGCACCCAAAAAAACTAAAACAAATAATTTGGGAAATTAATTTCTTCACAACTAATTAGCGGCAAAAACTTACCCCATTCCCATTCTTCTATGAACGCTCTTAAGTCATTTTTGGAAGTGTGCTTTGCTAACTTTATATCAAGTTAGCAAAGCACCCAAAAAAATAAACAAAAAAATTAATTTCTCTACAGCTAATTAGCGACTAATTAGCGGCAAAAACTTATCCCAATAGCATTCTTCTACGAACGCTCTAAAGTCATTTTTTGTAGGCGTGCTTTGCTAACTCTATATCTAGTTTGCAAAGCACCCAAAAACAAAAAAAATATTTTAGGAAATTTATTTCTTCACAACTAATTAGCGACTAATTAGCGGCAAATTCTTGTTTTATTCCCATTATTCTATGAACGCCCTAAAGTCATTTTTGAGGTGTGCTTTGCTAACTTTGTATCAAGTTAGCAAGGCACACAAAAAAAGTAAAAAATAATAATTTAGGAAATTAATTTCTTCACAACTAATTAACGACTAATTAGCGGCAAAAACTGATCCCATTCCCATTCTTCTACGAACGCTTCAAAGTCATTTTTGGAGGCGTGCTTTGCTAACTTAGCAAAGCATCCGAAAAAAACAAAAAACGACAAAATCGGTATTTTCACAACTAATTCACGACTAATTAGCGGCAAATTATCCACCTACACTCGAGTCGATTCGTGACAGGTGCTTAGCTAACTTGATGCTCATATCTATAAAACTATTTTTATTTCGAATCGATTCTTTAACTTCTGCTTTATCCAGAATATCATCACACTTTATTTTTGGAAATTTTATTTTCCGTTTCATCAATTCCTTGATCGATGTTTTGTACTTATTTTTCAATTTGTTGTCAATAATTTCTTGCAGTTTCTGAACACTATCATTAGAGCATTTTGATTAAATACTACCGTTTTCCGATTTTCTTATCGAGTTAATTCCCATTTCAAGTTCTTAAGTATTCTTGAGATAAGTAATATTTCTGTAAGATGTTTTCAAAATTTTTGAATAACTTGGTTTTGATAGATTTTGTCTTTTAATGGATTTATTTATTACTGATGGTGAATCCATGATGGTATCATTTTCTACAATATCTGATGTAAGTAGGTGATAGTTTTCTTCTAGAAAACTATTTTGTTTTCTTAAAAGCTCAATAACTGCATCTTTTTCATCAAGCAATTTACTTTTTTCAGTTATGATCTTATCTTTTTCAATAATTAATAAATCTTTTAGTTTCAGTATTTCCTTTAAATGTTTTATTTGATCATTAATACTACTTTTCTTGTTATTTTCTGTATTTATTCTACCCATATTTTATTTGTTTGTACTGACCTTCTGTATGGTTTAATAGGTCATCCATCTATGTCAGGTTTATATGTTTTATGTGTTTCGATTTTTCTAGCTTAGGTTATATTCAATTCCACAATACTGTAGATGTTATTGTTTGGTTGTTGTTCTATCCACACAAAATTCTTACTATTAAAATATCTTCATATCTTCTAAACTTGTGAAAAGAAGCTGAATTAGTAGAGTGTTTGACATTAGATTTGAAATTCAGTTTGTTAAAATATTGGGTAAATGTGTAGATTAGGACTGTATTGATTAATTCCAATGAAAATTTTAAGGCGTTAATCCCCAACAAGGTTACTGGAGGGTGGAGCGAATAGGGGTGCTGGGTGGGAAAATAAGTATTTATGATATACTTTTTGTAGTAATTTCGTTAATATAATACTAAATTAAAGCAACCAGTTTTTACTAACACTATTAGCCATGGCTCTGGCGAGATTCTAACCCGCGCTCATGATTTTGTTTCACAAGCTAGGAACGCTTTTTCAGCGCCTTAGCCCACTAAGCTATCGTGAAATCAAAATACTGCACCAGGTCATGACCAGACTACAGTCCGTGATATTCTGAATTGTAAAGATTAGTAAAATATCGCATATTTATCAATCAGTTTGTAGAAATTATATGAACCAATATAGACCGTGTAAAAGGTGTCTTCTCGTAAATACTAGAAGTAATAATAGAGGAAGAATGCTATGTTCCATACAGCAGATGATCAACATTATGTTGGACTAAAAAGTAATGTCTGTGATCTAGAAGTTAAATGTTGAAGCTTGGTTCTTGGATCATTATTATATTCTCTATATGTACTGAGTTTGAAATCTGTGATTCTCCGGTCTCAGCATTATACCTTTGCCGATGACACTGCGTTACTATAAATATAGTGATTATAATATGGATGAAATGGAAATTAACATGAACAACGTCATTAGGGAAAATGTAACGAACATTAAATATCTTGGTTTGATTAAGTATAGGCAATAACCTTACCTGGAAAGAACACATTTATTATATAAAAGGTGCTTTATAGAAACATATAGGTATTGTCTTATTCATAAGAGTAAAAGAGATAATAGGCATTAGTAATATGAGATGGCAATTGAAAATAACCTATTTTTCTCATTCTTATTTTTACACGGTAAAAGTAAGAGAAGATATAGGTAGAATGGCTTTCAGATAAAATTAATATCGTAACCGCATTCTGATAAATTCTACGAAGGCGATGTACCTAAAACTTTGTTTCTAACAACAACTATTCTTTCAATGTGAAATTCATTTATCTTTTGTCTTTGAATTTATTAGGTCTTACCTTATTGTAAGTAGAAATCCATTAATTTAGTCACTTGACAAAGAAAGTCATGAGGTTTAATTATTGGCAACCTAGAAAATTATTTTAGAGATAGGTGCCGTAAATTTCACTTTTCCGGGACTGGAATATATCGACAGATAAATACCGCTCGCAGATTTATTGTCGTCCACATCGTTTAAAGTCAAAATATTTAACAGAAGAAAAGAAACATTCCAAGAATTAATGAATTACTTTTATATATTAAAAATTCGATTATTTACGTTGATGTTATTGTATTATGTGGAACTTGGAATATAATTGATATAAATTATTATGACATACCTAATTTTGAAATATATCAAAATAACTCAATAAAACATCATCATCAATCATTGCGGTACATTTATAACAATCGAAGGTCGAATTTTAGAATCTTAACTTACAGGAGACTAAAAACATCGCTATAAAACAAACCTTACTATTCGTAAAATTAAGACAATTAATTGCAAATTCATAAAATTATTGCTATAATCACTAATTTTCAATTATAGATTACGTCCCACAAATATCAGCAATTACTCCACCAAAACAAATACTCAAGGGGAGGAATATAGATTTGGAGAAGAATTCCAACAACGACATCGAAGAGATGCTACTTTTATATCATTGAATTCTGGTTGTGGTGAAATGGAGATGGAAAGAGTGTTTCGCAGTTTAACTACCTTGACAGCTCAATAAACAGGTAATATTTATATTTTTTCAAATTTATAAAATTATTGCTATAATCACCAATTTTCAATTACAGATTACGTTCCACGAATGTCAGCAATTACTCCAATAAAATAAATGATCATGGGGCAATATAGATTTGGAGAAGAATTTCAACAGTGATATTGAATAGATACTACTTTTATATACCATTGAAATGTGTTCGAGAGAAAATGGGCTAGAAGGGGTGTTTTACGTTTTAAATTCCCTTGGCAGCTGAAAGAAAGAAATTGCCTTTTTTGGGTAATAAGTCCAAAGATGTGGGACAGGGATCACATTTAATATACAACTCCATTATTAAGAGGACAAGAAAATTTAAAGACACTCAGTTTGTTTGGTTTTTAAATATTTTGGGGAGTTATTTGGCTAAGCTTTATAATCAGGGGTTCCCTAAATTATTCATTACGCGCCCCCTTTCTAATAAGCAAAAATTTCCGCGCCCCCTTGTCCTAGTATATTGTTATAAAAGCGCCTTAGCTTAAATTGTTTGACACAAAAATGGCACTTTTATATTATTTTTGTTATTAAATGCAGTAGTTACAATAACACACCGAAACAACTTGTAAAACAATGTATCTATTGTTTAACAAGAGAATAAAACAAACTTCTAAGTTTTTTAACAAAATGCAAGAAACTGAAATAATACTGCTTCCGCAATGAAGTCGAATTATGTTGATCAAGGTAGAAATAGTGTTTTAAAAAATACTTTTATTCTTAACTCTAGACCAACAAACTCACAAGGTATTATTCGACTGTTCAGTTCCTTTAATACAATTATAAGTGAAGTATCCATACATCATATGACTACACTGCGCGTCAGAAAAAACGGGCCACCCTAAAATTTTGCGAAATTATATATTTTTTTCAATTTTGCTTATTTTTGTTGTAATAAATTTATTGTGTATTTATTCAATAATGCATTAAGGATCACTGGTTATGGGCTTAACGTCAAGGTTGGCGAATTCGAATTTGCGGGTGGCAATTTTACACGAAAAGGGTACACTTATGAGATAAGTACCCTCAAGTCGATGGACTTCTTCACCTTCGCACTATTGGTGGACCATCGTCTCTGTTGGTGCGATTAAGAGATATTTATTGTCATCACTAATCGTCTCTACAAACGTCTTCGTGATTCTGACGAGGACATGAACACAATGAGGGTCTTCCTTAACCTGGATCAGATTCTCGATGCAGGTGTCTAGTCGGGAACTACCAACACCTGCATCGGATGTTATCGGAGATTTTGCAAAAGTACTTTTGTTGGATCTCTTGGCAACTATTTTTGAGGTATTTTTTCATACATTGCCACAAAGGAGGTAGGGGAAATAATAGTATTAGATTCGATGGTTGGGATGCATTATAGCTGTAAAAGGGTATATACTTTTGGGTCTATTAAAGGAATATGTATTAAAAATACTACTTTGCCGCAATATAATACTCGATGGAAATCGTACGTAAGAATATCTTGTGAATAATGGATATCCGGATCGTGATATCCAGATATCTCCTCTTTTATTGCCTCTATTGAACGTTCGTGTATTATTGATGTGTAATGTTGTTAATGAAGCATAACAAAGACAGATCCAGGATACTTATTTTAAACATCGTAAGAGTGTTTACAAAATGTTGATCTGATCTTTTATTTCCGATACAATCCTCCTCTCTTTGGAACTTGTGTGTCATATTTTCAGTTGTGTCTTGATAATTTTGGATAAGACGTTGGTTCAGTGAGAATTGTTTATTGATGTGGCTAATTATGTTATTTTGGTTAATTTCAGGTTGTCTAGTGCCTTATCGTATTTTTCTCCATCGGTACTGTCAAGGTGAGAAAAATATGAAGACTGACCGTAATACATTGATAGGGCCTCGTTTTGCTCTATTATTTTCATAAAAAATCCGGGTGAATCATAGTTAGTTGTCCTTTCAATTTTCTTACTTTATTTTTTATATATTCTAATTCGATCATCTGCTCCATTACCAGTTTTTTCTATGTAATCGTGCCAAATTTGGATGTGAGGATTTCTAGTTCAACGGTTTTCTAACCAAGAGGTTAATTGAATAGTTATGTAACAATGTATGATGGAAGTATTGGATTCTGACAGGCCCCAGTTTTAGGGGTAGGATGCCAGGGTTGTTGTTAAGGGATTTGATTTTTATTTTAGGTGTGGTGGGTAGGATGCTGCACACTAGGGTTAGGGTTGGTATTACATGACAAGGTCCATCTGATATAAGTGGAGTGATTTTTCGTTGAAACTTTTTAAGAAGGTTTCATTTCTTGTTAATGGTACCATAATTCTTTTGTTTGTTATATTTTCTGACCTAAATCTTTCTTTAAATTAACGTATCTTTATTTTGGAGTGATTTTGTTTCTCGTTAGTGTAGACATATAGGCATCAAGTGTATTGACAGGTGGTGGATCCATTCGGTTCACGTCATAAACCTGGTCATAAAGAGTTTTGATTCTATTTCTAATACATACCTATTATCTAAGTGACCAAATAATAGTTCAATAGGTCTTAAATTCGTAGTGCTGTGCAGTGGCGAATTAACACATTTGCTGCAAGTAGGCTATTCAAATTTTGCCGCCCCTTCTGACCTCTGAATTTCGATACCCTACACGGCCAAATCGTACATAAATACTGACCTACAACAGCATAAGAATTTCTAGTATGCAAGATACTGATGTTAAACATCCTAGCACATTTTATAAACAATATGAATGAACACAGATTATAAAATAATGTACATGTAAATGTTTTCAAATATTTTTTATAAGACTTAAATTTTAAAAGCAATACGAACAATATTTTAATAATCTGCTTGATGATCAGAATAGAATCAATTAAGTACGTTATAAAAGTTTTACATGACCTTTTTGTGCAATTTTATATCCGCAAAATCGTCAGTTATATCGTCGTATGAAATGTTCATTAATTCTGACTCTATGCACTAAAGAGCTAAGGCATTTAACTTTTCTTGATATAATGTAGATCGTAGATAGTTTTTCACCCGCTTTAGGCAAGAAAAGCTTCTTTAACCCGAACAATTTGTCGCTGGTATACACAGAGCCATGCGAACTGCTATATCCATGCTTGGATAAGTGTTCGCCAAATTCTGATTTCGCAGAAACAATTATAGACTTTTTAATGATCCAGATAGTTTTATCAAAATCTTTTCAGAAGATAGGTGCCCTTGAAAGTGTACGCATTCCTGAACTAGGTCAGTTTCTAAATCATTAGGATAAATTTTTTCCAAGAAATTTGCTTTTCCGTTAAGGTCGATGTTGACAACTCACCTATTTTAGTTAAAAAAGAAAACTTTTCGTTAAATCCGTTGTAGGCCTCCTGTGGTTTTTCTAACTCGGACACGAGTCTATCTACGAGGACGAGAAATTTCTTCATCGGGTGTTTCGTCAAATCTTTTTTTGCTTTTCGATTGTCACACGGTTCGCCCGTTTTCAAAACGTATCTAATGACAAGGGTAAGTTGATTCACATGTGCTATATCTGATGTTGAATTGACCATTAGGGAAAATATTTCGCCCTCCTTATTTCGCTTCCAATCTGTTTTAAGATTTTATGTCTCATCAAGAGAATAAATTCATCGCAAATTGTCTTTGATAAGTAACTGGTACTCCCTAGCAACAGCAAGTCGTCCATGTACGCCAAGACATCGACACCTCGCATTCTCCTAAGCATTTTATCAATTGCTCGCTGGAATACTACTGGGCTATTTGATAAACCAAAAGGCATATGCAAATATTCGTAGTGACACAAATCTCGTCTTGTGCGTAGATTCTGAGGCAGTCTCCACCTGATGGAAACCAAGAACGAGATCCAATGTTGTATAATAGCACCTCCCAGCTAGTTTGTCCAACTGGTCCTCCACCAGCGGCAACGGGTATCTGGCCTTCACCGTGACTTTGTTTAGCTCCCTGTAGTCAACACAGAGCCGAATATCTCCGTTTTTCTTAGGCACCCTTGCCTCTTGACTCCTCGACGTGATGGAGCTCCAGTTAAAACGGTACCACCTCCAACGGGATTTCGGACTCAACAGCCTCCTGCCTCCGCGTCTCCAGACGAGCATTTAACTTGCACAAGAAGCGGTAGCCTGGTCCAAAATTGCCAACTGGGCATTAAACCACTTCCGCGCTTCTCCACGCATGTTACGGTGGATCTGAAGGATCTTCCCCTCATCGTCCCAATCGTGAGCACGAGCGAGCTGTTCCACCAGAGCTATCCACTACACGATGTTGTCCGTTGTCTCTCCTTGACCTTCCCCACGCTTCGTACTCGACCTTGACCCCTCGCCGCTCACTTCAGACTCCGAATCTGGCGCAATCGACATGGCCTCCACCGGTCGATCCGACAAACGCACGGACGATGTCTGGCTTCTAGAAGGCGCCTCCACGCAACTAGCCACCTCTCTTCTCTGGCGAACCGATTCCTCCGTTCCGACCACCCCTGGCCTCATCTGGTGAGTCTTTAGGGCCACCGCCAATGCCACAGACACTGCATCCGCAATACGGCTTTCCAAAGAGCTCTCCAACTCCCTGGCCGTACCTCCTCCTCGATGGCTGCCTCCCTCCGGAGCAGCTCCTTCTCTTTGCGCAGCAACAGCACCTCGCGTAGCTCGCGCTCACGCTGTTCTAATGTTCTCAAGTATTCCCAAAGAAATAAATCTAGCGGGTTTAAATCAGGCGATATTGCTGGCCATAAGACAGGCCTGCCTCTTCCTATCCATTTACCCCGAAACGTTTGGTGTATATGCTGTCTAACGGCAATCGAAAAATGAGCTGGAGCGCCATCATGCTGGAACCACATTATTTGTTGTATTTGAACCAAAGGCATGTCGTCCAAAAGAGTATACATTGTGTTCTCCAGAAAGTTAAGATAAGCAACATCTGTTAATCGGTTTGGTAAAACAACAGGACTAAGGAATCTGTCACCTATGATTCTCATCCAAATGCTTAATGGGAAACGTGTATGATGTCCAGATTCCATTACAGCAAGAAGTTTTTCGTCGGCTCAAACATGAGAAAATTAACAACTCCATTTCGTGTGAAACCAGGTTCATCGGTGAAAAGATCATTGGCAAGAAAATGCTGGTTTTCAGCATCCATGCGTAGAAACCAGCGGCAAAAAAGCAAACGTGCTTGATTATCAAGTGGATTTAAGACCTGTACTCGTTGTAGATGGTACGGATAAAGCTGCTGCTCGTGGAGGGTTCTCCTAACAAGAGGAGCACTAATTCCTAGCTCAGCTGATATTCTCCGCACAGTCATCCCCGAATTAGGATCTATCTCTGCTAGAATTGCTTCTGCTGCTCTAGGAGTAGATACCAACCTTGGTCTTCCGGATAAATGGGAATGTTTTTAAGTGAACCGCTATCACGCAATCTTTGTTAAATTCTTCCAAGCATACGATGTAAAGGAATGTGACGATTTGGATAAATTTCAGCATACAGACGTCGCGTTTCGCTAGCAATCCCATTAGCACGACCATACATGAAATGCATGTCGGCTAATTCTGCATTCGAGTAAACATAACTGGAAACAACTTGTACACTGACAACAAATGTCAATTCTGAATGCCAACAAATTGTAGCCAATGACGGGATTTTAGAAAGAAATCAAAGATGCCGTGAAGGAGGCCATTTCGAACATCTTCTGTGAATCTGATTTTTTTGTTTTGTCGAGAAGCTCCCTTTGTTTTTTATGAATAAGTACCTAATAAATAAATGCAAAATGTTTCGAAAAAGAAAATCATGTCTGCCAAACCGTTGCTTGGCGGACCCATGTTTATTAGAACTTTTTTGCTTATTTTTGTCCATAGTATTACCTCCTTGAATATTTTACATTCTTTTCTTATTACCCTGTATATCTCCACCTACCAAATTGAATTCTGGAGTGCATTTTATAATAACAAAACATAATTTCATAGTAGTTTGATATACAATACTGAATGGGTTAAGTTTAATATTTCAAAATTACCTGAAACGATGTATTTTTTTATTTCGATATCTGGTGATTTTGTATCCTTTGTAGAAACTGCACTGCAGGATGAAGTCTGACTAGAGAATATTTTGTTTATATTTGTGGTTGTTTTTCTTTCGGCCATGTATGGTTCCAAAAACGTAAGCGCTTCAAAGTTCTTCATATCTTTGTCTGATTTGCTCCAGATCCAGACGGCAAGTTATTATCACCTCGCCTCGTTCGATACCTGTCCGTAGTTCTTGTTCGAAAAAAATTTTCTTAAATCGACGAAATTTATATAGGTTTAAAGTTTCTTACTACTCCTACCAGGAAATTGTGTATGTATTTGACGCCATAATGAGTCTGTCGTATTTAAAATTGAATAATCAAGTGATGGCTGATCATACAAATCACGTCTTTCTCGAACACACATAATTAATGTATCTATCTTTGCTGAAGACCAGGTTTTTTCAGACATTTTGCAAAACCTATAACAATTTTGCAGCAACAGAAACAACAAGCAGGTTAGTCTATAAACACAGATCACACATTTCCTACGGAACACAATATACAAATAATATTTTAGGTTAGAAGCTATTATCAGGGGTGAGCATGCGCATTCGCAACCATTCGTAACCACCAACCATCAAAATTTAGAGTTTGATGGAAATTTCGAACTGGTGGTCACCGTTTGATGGCGGTGTGTGGTTGGCCGTGGTTCAATGAGACCTGCAGTGTAACCGTACATATGTTCCAAATTCAGTTGATGTTAGTGCACGCGTTGGCTCAGTGGGACTGCAGCCTAATAATACTCCTCGTTATTTTGTGTGTATAAAAAGTATGTTTCTATGAAAGTTTTGATGGAATGATTATTGAAGGACATACACACAACAGTGCTCTTTGCGAATCAGCAATAGCAAATGCAAGAAAACGAGCACCACCTAGTCTTTGCCACCGATCTAGTCACCAAGTAAATGTTTCATTTTCTTGACTTTTCGTTAGTAAACCATAAACTGCAGTGCGACTTGTGTAAGATGTATCACAATGGTGTATAAAAATATTCCTTCAGAAAGAGTGTTGTCTTCGTTTCTGGGTCGTTTGATAACTCTCCCAGGAGATTGTGCAAGTCTTTTTCGTTATTTTACGATATTGATCGTAGGCGTGGAATTGAGGAAAAGTTCCTAAGGAAACAGAGAACGGGTTCCGTTTTACTTCATGAATAAAACCACTGTACTCTGCTTGATTTTCCATTCGTTCAGTTGTCGCCACAACATCTTTACCATCTCCAGGTTTCACATTTAATTGATTATCTATGAATTCCCTTTTAGCCTGACATATAATATTCAGGTTAGGTACATGGGCCGGGACTCTTTTGCCATATTCACCATCTCTTCTAATTTGATTATTTTGCACATTATTACATCTACTGTTGTAAGCGGCTAAACCAATAGCTTTCCTTCGTGGACCCCGGTGATGTAGTTTGACGACTTCATGGTCACAAACAAACATTGTATTATGCGTTTTGATTATAATCTCAAATGGATCCTCTGGATCCTTCTCTATGTAGCAAAATATTGGATTGTTGCATGCTGAACTTTTACTCCGACCTCTGATACGGACAAAATGGAGAGTGCTCGGTGAAGGATAAAGTTTACAATTTTTGAATACAAACCCGCAAGGTAGATGTAGTTGATTTGAAATCATTCGATTTAATTCATTTCAAAATTAAGTAACTTCTCTCATCATATTTCACAGGATCAGGTTCTTGCATTGATTTCCATTGTGCGTTTGAAATATAAATTTTCATCGTTTCTAGTCCCGCAGAATCCATTTCCAAGTCAAAATCTTCATCGTCAGTGAAGTCAAGTGTGCAGGTATCATTTAAGGTTGAATATTCCGCTTCAAATTTCCTCTTGGCACATGCAGTGGATACTATGAATCTTCGATCTTCACAAACGTTAGTGTTGACTGAATCTTTGGTCCATCGGCCACCTGTGGCTAGTGACGTTTCAGTCCACAGTTTCGAAGACCATTCCGGATACTCTGGTGTTCGAATATTTTCAACCAGGGCTACGGCCTGATCAATAGGGACAGCAGGTACACGGGACATGATGTGAAATACATTTACAGAGTCCTAAATAACATAAAGATTATTTTTATTTACCTTATATTTATAGAATTTATGAATTTATTACATTACCTTATTCAAGCAATTAGAACTTGAGATATAGCAAAATGAGTACTCAACTTCAACTCGGACAACATACAATCCAAAAAAACTTGAATTGAGAACAAATTACGATATAATAAACGAAGAAAAAATGTTCTTACTTTTAATTTAGAAATCTAATAGATAAAACGATAATAAAATGGAATTTCAATAGTCTAACAAATCACTGATCATTTGTCAAGGAGAAAGCTTTCGAAATATGATGAATATAAACATTATAACACCACACACACACACAGCATGGGTATTCCCCAAAGATCTATACTAGATCCATTACTTTTTATAATCTTTATGAGGGATATAGTTCTTTCAAATATGTCACCTATAATTTACGCAGATGATACTTGTGAAGTAGTGTCTGAAAACAACGTTACCCTCTCTATAGAAGTGGCAAATAGAACGGCTAATGAATTCTCAATCTGGTGTAAAAATAATGGCCTTCTAATTAATATCAACAAAACAGCGTACATGATTTTCCAACAAAAAATATATCTTATGACTACAGCCCCCTCATAAGAATACAGAATCACTATAAATATCTTGGACTCATAATCGATCAGAAACTTACCTGGGAAGCACATACGGAAAGTATTATATTCAAAATGAGTTCTTTATGCTTTTTAATAAAACAATTACGAGGAACAGTCTCCCTAGATATACTTAAACTGACTTACTTTGGACTTGTACAGTCTACAATGTCTTATGGACTAGCCTACTGGGGAAACTCAGCCCATGCAGGTAAAGTCTTTACTATACAAAAAAAATATTAAGATGCATGGTTGGTCAACACCATAAAAAATCATGTAAAACACTTTTATCAAATTGTCTATTCTGACATTACCCTCACTATACATATTTAACTTAACAATTAACACCAAGAAACATGAACTAGAATATATTACAAATAACATGATTCATAATCACGACACAAGAAGAGGTACTGTAATACGCCTACCATACTCTCGTCTGGGTGTGGGGCAGAACTTTTCGAGTTATCAAGGTGTCATCTGCTATAACAAAGTGATTATTTGGAAGCAATTGCGAGATCAAACAATTAAGAGCTCTTCTCCTTGAGCATCTATTAACAAACGCATATTACTCAGAAGAATATCTACAAGCTTAATTTACATGTATTCAAGGGGTGCTGTTGTTATTTTATCACAAATGTTATGCATTTTATATCCCATTTTATATGTATATGTGTGTATGTATATATGTATACAATATCGTATTATTTATTTGTTCTATTTACTTATTTATTTATATGTAAATTACAGTAAAATTGTCTTGTTTGTCTGACTAGTCCGATAGGAAAACGCTTTTGATATGTTATGTGAAATTGTTTTTTTTAACGATGCAATAAATTCTTCTTCTTCTTCTTCTATGATATTTTACCTCAGAATTTGATTTCAATGCAATAATAAAATTACAGTTTGAACCGTAAGGTGAATAACTTAGTGGAATATAAAGAAAACTATGAATGAGCTGGAGCGCCACCTTTGTTTTACGTCTTTCTCTAAAGAGCGGGAACTCTAAAAACTAAGGGCTCACTAAGATTTTATTCTGGAACTATTAATTAATCACGAACATTTAATCATGAAGATTACCAGTAAAGAAAAAATAGTAAGCCGAATTTAATCTGGGGTTATCCAAATCGTAAAAACTTGTAGAATATATATTTAGGACAAAAACGTAACATTGAGGTAAAAGAATATTCATTCAATGATACTTTCAACTGTAGAAAACGAAGTATCATAAGCTTACGTTCCTATCTACAGGAGCAGCTATACGATCTAATTTGTCAAATGAAAAGTGAGTAATTTATCATATTAGCTATTTAATTTAAGCTTTAAACGGCTAGCATAACTCTCCGAACAATTACGCTATATCGGAATCCACTACACTTTCCTGTAAGCGTTGAAAATTCGCGAGTCAATTTCCATACTTCATCCGTTAATGTTTTGATCGCAGCCTTTGAATATTTCCCCATTGTCATTCTCCACATTGAATGGTACATCATATTCGAATTTATTCGAGCGTTACCACGATTCGTACTTTCTGGGTTGTGCTTTGTACATATTTTGCTTCTCCGTTGAAATAGAATGAGATCCATCTTTCAAAAGTTTTAAAATAATATCCTCTTCAGTTACAAAATCACAACCCATTTCCTCATTTGCGCAAATCGATAGAGGCGATTTATCTAAAATTCCGATGTTTTTTAATCATACTATCAAAGTAATTATAATTCGATATATCATACCATATTCAGAAGAGGGTAAACACTAGCAAATAGATATGGCGATTGACTGGGATCATAACACGAGGCAATTCGCTGCCCTATTGTTTTAGATGTGTACAGAATCGACAAGAACTGAATTATCCGAGTTTAAGTCTCTTAAGATTTCTGTTTTGGATACTTGGTTTACCATCTTTTCTGTATGAATTGAGATAGTTAAAAATTGTAAGCAGTCTTACTTTCACATAACATAAATGTACTCCAGCGGTTTGCTCGCTTTTCTTCGACTTTCACTTAAGGAAATTCTCCACTGAAATTAAAAATGAATATATATTCATATGTATTATCAACGAATTTTATTATTGCTGTCATTTACTTGTATATGTGTAGCTGTGTGTGAGGTGCCAAGACGAACATATTTTCCGAAAAATAACAACGGGCTGTCATTCCTAACTGCCAAAAAAAGAGAATATCATTATTTTTGTTAATCAGTATTATAATTGTTTATTAGTGTTGAGTTTTAATATAAACTATCAAGAAAGTGTGTTTTCCTCAAAAAACCACACTTGTCACTGATACATAAATCAATCAATTCAGTAGATAGACAAAGCGGCTTTTGGGACGGAAGTGAACTGTCAACAACGGAACGCAAAGTGAGAACAGCAACTACGGAATGCAAAGTGAGAACAGTAGCCACTGAACGTTAAATGAGAACAGCAGCCATGCCGTCACGCGGTCATGGGTCGCGGTCTCCTGCTGCTCGATCGGCGGCGCGTGCGCACTTTCTTAGATGCAATCACAGATAAGACGGACGCATAAATTGAGATTTTGCCGATGGGTAAACATCGTCGACGGCGGCTTTATCTCTACGCACTGCTTTCAACGGAGAACGGGGCGATGAGCCGTCTAGAAGCGGGTGACGCGTGTGGCGCTCGGACAACCCTTATCGTTTGAAGCGAACGACCCCCGAAATCGTCTTCTACAGGAAATTTGACGGCGATTCAGTTTTTGATTCGTTTAAATCGACCAAGAAATAGCGAAGATTTGAGAGAGAAAAACCGCTCATGATTTTCGTATATAATTTGGCACAGATTTTGTGCTGCATTGAATGATGTAAAGGAAAATAAAAATCAAATTTTCAATATGTGTATATATTACATAAAATTACAATTTTTTTAAATGAAGTACGGAGTGATTCTTCTTGATGGTATGTCATCAGGTTTGTTGCGTCGACGAAAACGTGCAGGATTTTTGAATACCTTCTCATTCCAATCGTCTTCACTGAATTGGGTGACGGTGGTGGTGGTGAGAGGATTTATAGTAATATTATCGAACAATGTAAATACCTTCTGTTTTTCCTCAAAAAAATTTAAGATGTTTTTTAACTCTTCCAAACGTCGAATGTATTTCTCTAACCTTTCTTTTAACATGGTCGTAACTCTATGACTCTCAGATTTAAACTGATTACTGTCAGACAAAAAAAAACTTGTCGATTCTTGTCTGTATATCTCCCTCCCTTCTCCCCCAAAATAAAAAACATTTTTTTAATCTCTCTATTGCTTACATATAAGTATCGTATTAGAAAACCATTTGTATAATTCATCAACATTTCAAAGACTACAATAATAGAATTGACTGCTGCTACGTGGATTGTGGTGGTTGGAACAGTGTGCCATGAGTCATCAAATTTCTCCAAATTCACGACTCTACTAGCCTACTCTCCGTAGAACGATTGAAGTTGAGATTTTCCTTCAGAATATCATCTAGCGATTCGTATGGTATAGAGCCGGAAGAATATTTGAGGTTATGTACATTCTTCTCGAGATAACAAACGCTACATCGGTCTGCTTTACTTAGCGTTGAGAACGGTGTTGGTGGTAATTACTATATCGATGCCCAGTTCTTAAGGCAATTTCTTTGGGGTGGAATTGGCGCTCCACATTCAATGGATGCAATATTTACACTTTGAGCTCGATATTTTCAATTTCCAATTGTACTTCAGTTGTTGTAGGTTCGGTGATGGTAAAGCATTGATTGTATTTTGAGCACGCACTAATCGAATGGTATGTTTTTCATATACGACATTTACTCCAAATCGCTATAGTCAAGGGTTTATACTCTTCTACGCTATAGCATAAATACCCTCGAACGGCACTCACAATTCCAACGTCACGAACTGATTCCAACTCTTTAGCACTTTGTTCGTAGCTAATGGATTGGAACATGAAAGCGCCAGTATTATTGACAAAAGATACATTTCCATTACCCTTAGTGCGCTTAATTTTTCCACTGATATGTAACAGACTTGCGTAAAGAGCATCTAAAGCATCCGATTGATTAATGCTAATTTCTATGACATCATTGTTGCGGAAAGATTTAAAGTATGGATAGTAGGTGCGCCATTCATCTTTTTGAATTGATGTGTCCATTTGAGGTTTTTGGAAAATGTTGAACACTTGTGGTGATAACATTGTAACCCAAAGATTTGAGAAATCGGATATTCTTCACAATGAGTTTACGATGACGATGGGGATGACTATCAGTAGTACCATAATTCTTTGAGATGCAATAGAATTATGATTTCTTCTCCTAGGAAATTCACCAGCTGAAAGTTTTGATCTAAAATTTGAAGCGTTATATTGTGAATCTCGTCTGTGGTGACGGGTAGATAAATGAGAGGATTTGGACTTATGTCGATAGCGTAACCGGGGTCTTCTCTGATAGCAAATTCGTAGATTGTGTGCGAAGGTCTATCGTTGTAGAAGGCCCCCGAAATAATGTTGGAATTGATGTGTATGGTTCGTACTTTTATAATGTTGACAGGTTGATCGGACATGTGGTTAACATTTTTTGGTAGAATCCTAGGAGACTATCCCAAAATGTGTGTCAAACTATCGTTCGGAGTGAAATTAATATCAAAATCTTTAGAAAAAATTTCGCATTTCAATGTATTATTATTCGGTTTGAGGTAGAAGTAATCTTCAGGCTTTAACTTCATCGTCGTACTTCATCGTCGTCGTTGTTATTGGTACGATTGCTTTCTGAATAAACTTTTCAATATCCTTAATTTCGTATGCTCCCGTTGGAATGTCGATGCTTTTTTTCTTACCCTTTTCATCTGCATAGTGGAAATTTGCACCTTCATCGATGTTGGGTATACTGTTGTACGCATGAAAACTTAGAAGAGCCAAACTGTATTCACTGTCACGCTGCAAGTGAAGCGGCGGTGATAAATCGATTGAGAGAATCGAAGAATTACTCTTCAAAGTCAGTATCGTATCGCTTCGTTTCGTCGACATGACTGATCCACAAGTAGTGGCATTATCTTTTATTGAGATAGAAATGCTAAACACAAGTGTCCACAATTGCTTTGATCATATGTTTGATATGCATCGTGATTATAAAGTATCTTAATGCTGCTTTCCAAAATAATCGACCAATTCCTTTGAAGGCTTCAAATTTCCAAAAACTGTCGAAATATTGTACAGTGTTACCGTCCTTTTTGTAAGCGACCCAATGTGTACCTGGATTGATGGAGGAATCTAAATTCACTACGGCACATTCGCGACGTCTAGGATGGTGAGGAAGAGTGTCTCGCATAAAAACACCGTGAAAATGCGGAATTTTCAGCTTTTTCGCACATTCCATAATCTCCCCGCCGTACAGAGCTCTGATGGGTAGCCGAGCTAGTAGTTTTTTTGTTTCAAGTACAATCCTTCTCCTCCTTTATGCTGTTGTTGTTTCTTCAAGAACAGACTGAATCCGTAACGCGTTTTTCGTAGATACAAGCCAGACCCCAAGAGTTTCATAGCTTTATTATGTCGTGCGTCTTCTTCCATCTTTTTCTTTGCATTTCGTATGTCGTATCGATGATGGTCTTTGCGACGGCGCTCGCTCCTCCAGCCAGCGACCCTAGAGCCGAGAGACCGGCAAACAATGGAATTAGCGGTAGAAATCCACCACTTTTTGGCAATGGTATAATTCTAGGTACTCGAATACGTTTTCGACCTCCAAATTTTTTGACGGCTAATCGAGCTGCTTTCAAAGCATTAGCTACAGATGACTTTCAAACTACCACCTTCGTGATGAGGAGACTTTTTCATAGCGTGATGAATCTTCTTCGCAATTTGGGAGAATCCATGCTGTCGTCGTTTCTTCATACCCATACCGAGTTTACGTTTGGCCTCATAGCGTTAGTGATGAACCAAGCAGCAGATTTTTTACCAAATTTTGCGTCTTTCGATTTGACTCGTTCCCAAGCTCTATGTTCCAACACTTGATCGGCTTTATGACGTTCTTCCAATGATTTGTTTTGAGAGTATGCAATGTCATGTTTCCTGCAAGATTCGTCCAACGGATTTATACCTTTATCTCCACGTTCTAAGCGTCCTTTCAATTTAGTTTCCGGTCCACAATATGAATAGCCTGGCAGATGTATTTCGAATGGCAGTTTATTAATGAGAGTATTAACCACACCCTTACCGTGATAGATCAACATTGAAAATGATGTCAATATTGAAAGACATGAACATTTATACAAAATCCTAAACGTTTCATGGGGCCATGCACACAATGAGGGTCGTTCAACAGAAGCAGACCTTACTGATCGAAAATTTAGATTACTTAAATGAAAGTCGGATAGAATCTAGCAGCAGTAAACATGGTACATTTTTACCACATTCGTTTCGCGCAATCATATGTGGGCCGAGTGGATGTGAGAAAACAAATGCAGCACTATCACTGCTATTCCACCCGAATGGTGCTAAATTTGAAAACTTTTACGTGTATTCAAAGTCGTTGTATCAACCCAAGTATCAGTTGCTCGAAGATGTGTTGAAAAAGTCAAAGGAATCGGATATTTTCAATTGAAAGAGAACGAGGATATTATAAGCCCCAACGAGGCCAAACCAAATTCCATCTTCATTTTCGATGACGTATCTGGCGATAAACAGCAGAACATTCAAGGGCAAACGTATATTAAGCCTCCAAAGCAAATGTTGCGTGACAATTGCAATCTAATTGTTTTGTTCAAGCAAGACGAAATTTTGAAGCATGTGTATGACGAACACGTTTCACCCGATATATCATTCAACGATTTCAAGTGTATGTATGCCGATTGTTGAGGAGAAATATTCGGAACAATGGTGATCGTGAAAGAGTGCGATCTGAATGCACGTCGCTATCGACATGGCTTCGATAAGTTCAAAAAACTATGAACTTATCGTGATAAAGTGTATTCGACAACATGAAGCCACCCAGCAAAGAGGTTGACATAGTTCGCAAAACGAAAATCAATGAAATCGCCAGGATCATAAAAAAGAAATACTTATCATTGAAATTGGGTGAATCAGAAGAGGATGAGGCATTAGTAGATATACTAAGAGAGTTCTACATCATCATAGTCAGCATAATTTTTCAGAGTGGTCCAGAATAATGAAATAATAATTTCATTGGGGGGGCGCTTGTGGGGGGCGAGCGTGCAGAATATTTTTTCCAAGGGGGTCTCAATTTTAATAAATCATAGATTCCTTCTTTTCAAACAACTAGAGCGCCATCTAGCGTGGAGAAGCTATGTAACTGCAATAGGTATTATAATTTTAATTAAACTCCTACTTTTCAAACAACTAGCGCCATCTAGCGTGGAGAGGCTATGTAACTGCATTATTTAATATAATTCTAATTAAATTCCTACTTTTTAAACATGAGCGTGCGCGCCATCTAGCAGAGAGTGATTAATTACTTTTATTATATTTAATATTGCTGTGAAAAAAATTTCATGCATCGCCGTTTAGAACCCACATCCATAAATCCACTCGCTTCCCATACTAGGCGTCTTAACCCAGCGTGCTATTCGGTCCCATTTGAAACATAGATGATTGTTGAATAGAACGGTGATTTCTTGAGGTCTGGGGGAAAAATGCCATAATTGAATTCCTTATCAATCACCTTTATTATTATATACATAAAAATGGTTTTGTGGATAAAAAAAACATTATACTCTACATTCGATTTATTTAATATATAATTTTTATTTGTCAAACAATTAGATTATTTGGAATCCATGAATTGTGAGTGCTGTCAAGGCCAAACCATTTAACATAAAGTAGGTTTCCTTCCCGTCGTATAATTTTTTCATTCAGGTAAACATCAGGACACTTGGCTTTTTGTAGTTCATACTCATAAAATCCACACTTAATTTGTTCATTATTTTGTTCTTCCAGTAGATAGGTAGTAGGGTTAGTGAGTTCAACTTATAAATTTTAAATATTTCATTACTCCAATTAGGTGTATATCCTTTGGTAAAAGCTTCTCGATATTTGCTTATACTTACATAGTCTCCAGCTTTAAATTTATTTGGTTTTGGGTCCAATGTTTTTAGATGATTGTATGCTGTTGAGAGGAGGTGTTTCTCATGTTTCTTTCTGACATCCGTAGGTTTCATACCAATCGTTTTATGTTTTTGATTATTATATTTGTTAACAATAACAGGTAATAATTGCAACCACTTGTAATTACCCTGTAACGAAAACTCCTTCCACATCATATTCTTTGCAGTTCTATTGAATCTCTCTATTACTCTAGCTTTCATGCTCGAGTAGGTAGAGTAGTGATTAATATTAAAATCTTTCATAAGAGCTTGAAACTCTCTGTTATAAAACTCCTTACCCATATCAGTCTGCAAATTTTTTGGAGGCGTTGTTGTCGATAATGTTTGTTTCATTGCTTTAGTAACTTCTGTACCAGTTTTATTTTTAACCGGTCTAGCCCAAGCAAACTTGGAGAATACATTAATAACTGTTAAGATATACTTGTATCCTTTGTTAACTTTTGAATAAGGGATCATTTCAACCAAGTCAACTTGCAATAAATCGTGTAAGCCTTTGACCACAACATGTCGTCTCCGGAAATTTCTTCTAGCTGGCTGATGTATTTCTTTTACAACTTCTTCTTTGATGCTCATTGTTCACAGAGTAACACAAATTGGACAAAGCAACGTAAATCAGGATTATTAGGAATAAATTTGTTAGGTTCTATAATGGATAAATTATCAATTTTTCTCATTGTTAGTCCTTCGAAATCTTTTGAAACATTTTAATATAAATTTTGAAATCTTATGATTGAATCAAGAAGAATACTTAAAGCTAAAAAATCTTTTTGAATATTCTATGATGGAGTACCTGTACATATTTTAATATAAATTTTGAAATCTTATGCACCCAGCATTATGTAAATCATAATCACACTCACTTTTTTCTTTTAATACAAATAATAATTCTTTGAAATCATTTTGACACCAATAATTTTAATTCTGATATAATTTAGATAAATCTTTGGTTTTGTAATTCAAATGGTAATGTTCGCGAATTGCGATTATATTTTTATTATACGACTTCATGATATCTTTATAAATTCCAAAACATTTTTAACATAATATTAAATTTAGTTCGTCAATTTTATAAAAATCAACCCACACGCAATACTGATTTTCGCTATATTCTTCTGTCCAATCATATTTATTTAAAATTGCACTCCTCGTTATAGTCCTATCAATTTCTGTTTCATATAAAATATTTTCTTAACATATTAATGATACTTTGGCAACTTCGGCAATTTTCCAAATATTATTCCAACGGTAACAAGCGAAATTTTTAAAAATTTCTTCAACGACTACCCAAGGTAGTGCATAAGTATAAAGACAATAGTTACTAAAACGTAAAATACTAGTAACATTTTCGCAAATGCTTTTTATACATAAAGCCTTCAGTTGCGCTGGTGATGCCATAATTTTTACCTAAAACAGAGATTTTTTTTTATTGAACATTATGATGACCCCACGGTAATGTATCGAAAGAGTTTGGAATCAGAAATCGTTTATCGTCGTACGTACTTAGAGCAATTTTTGACTGTTCTATACTAAAAACATTGTGTGCATATGAACGGATGCAACGCTGACTCGTCGATTTTTGATTATATTCTTTCAAGCAATTGAAATAATCATCAAACGTAGTCTTATTTTTTTACATTATATTTCACTCCCTTAGATTTTTTCACTACTTTACCACCCTGAACTTTAAATGTATACATTTTAGAACGCAAACCAATAAAATGAGAGATTATTTTACCATTTGCTTCATCCTTCATTAAACCCAACTTTTTCTTATTGACCAAAGGTATTTTATAGATATTTGCAACATTATAATATGATGTATCAAATTTAGAGATATTAGCCTTTGTAACTTCTTCACATGCATCACTACACCACAGTTCATAAATGAAACTGTTGGTATATATTTATTAATTCGCCGCAGAAAGTTGTGTTGACTTTAATAATTAAATGTTTTTTAAGGATTTTAGCAAGTTTTAGTTTCAAGATATTGAAACAATCTGCCAAGAATTGTTCCAAGTCAATATGAGCATGACTAAATATGATTCTCGTCTGAATTCGACTCACAAAACTCGATGTTATATCCCTCCACTGAACCCTTTGTTTACGTTTAAGTCCGATGATGCTACCACCTCTTTTTTCTTTGTGGTTTTTAATTAAATTTTGAAAATGTTTGAAATGTCCAATGTTCGTCTGTAGTTTTCTCCTAATTCCGATGGGTAAGTCTGTATTTTTCATTTCCCTATTACACAGTCCTATATATCGTTTTAACCTATTCAACCAAACTCTTTCGTCTACACTAGTGAATTTATCAAATATTTTTTTTTTGTAATTCTCTTATAGCTACAACTAAATTATCAGATTTTTTAATAACGCTGATTTTCTCCACCATAAAAATATTCAAAAAGACTTATTTAATTTTCCAGTATTTCGAATGATGCAGCAAGGTTTGCCTTGCCAGTCGGCATCTGTCCCCGGAAAACTAGGGAGTATTTTCCACTCCCGATTTCGTCTAGGTGTGGTAGATAGCTTCCAACTAACCGCTTTGGAAGGAACACTACAGTTTCCTCAAGCTCTAGCAAGAAAGTTTCGCCAAACTTGCTGCCGACTGCCTTTGCACCTATGATTCTATACTTCGTATCAATTTGGAGATCACTGATTTTGGTACAAGATTTTCGTTTGATGATGGTAGCTTTATTGATGTAAAAAGGCCATCTGTAACAATGTAAATAAAAGCATTTTTTTTAAATTGATATGTAAAGAGTAAAAGATAAACTATATGTAGAGAGAGAGAAAAAAGTATATGTTTGTAATACTTACTATTGAAGGTTGGTTGAGGGAAGAGAAAGTACAGGTTAACTGATGAAGGCTGCTGCTTCTGCTGCTGTGGCTAGTGATGCGCAAAGCAAGACCAAGACCGATATGGTCTTGGTATTGGTCTTGGTCTTGCACCCTTGGTATTGGTGTTGGTCTTGCATCAAATCCTTAGTCTTGGTCTTGCATATACGGTCTTGGTATTGGTCTTGGTCTTGCTGCAAGACTTGCAAGACTTTGCAAGACTCTTGCAAAAATTTTCATCTTCCTATAAGTGTGAAAATTTGTTGCGATTCTAAACCGTAATTAATTAATTCAAATGAAGAAGAACCCTGCAATATGTATGGGAAGTATGTAATTCATAATCTATAAGACCTCTACCTAATTATATTATCATTCGAAATGGATAAATATCGACCGTATAAAAAAATTGTCATTGTCCAGAACAAACAGGCCTGGTATTGTAATGGTACCAAACCAATTTAGAATAAGTAATGAGAATAAAACTAGGTGCGTAGAATTAAGTTAGGGCAAGTGAGATGCGTAATTAATTAATAAAGTTTATAAATTAATAATCACCATTCTCATATGAGAATCGTATCTTACTAGCGCGACTTAGTCTGCTTGTGCTTTCTTGGTATCATCCGTCGCAACTGAGCACTCATTTTACTACATGCATACATACTTCTATTTCATAACTCATTCTCTCGCTCATTCTACAATGGTTTTGTACCATTTTCTTTGATAAAATAGAAATAATCTCTCAGATTGGATATTGAGTGAAAGCGATTAAAAGTATTTCTGGTTTATAAAACTAACTTCAACTTTTGTATAAAGCTTTTTCCAAAAAAAAAACAAAATTAAAAACAGGTAGAGATTTGTTAATACGCGCATTTATAAAACTAGGTATCTATTTCAAAAATCAGTCTTGTGAATATGTCAGCTGAGTTAGTTAATAAGCATGATCGAAAAAATAGTTTCAAAATAAGGGCAACCTAAAATTTCAAAAATCTCCAAATGTGGCTACTGGATAAATGTCATCAAAAAGATATCAGATTTATAGATGATTTGTAACGTTTGCTTAAAACATTCTGCGCGATAGAAAAAATAATAAAAATAAAAAACCGTGTAGTTTACCTTTCCTGGCTGCGAACGTCGGGATTCTTTGAAAACAGCTCGTTAAGGAAAATCCTAGAAGGGTTGAAATTACTGTATAGGATATTTCAGAATTTTTTGAAATCCGGAAATTCTAGACGTCTATAATGAACTTTTAATTCAATATTTTTAGTATCTGTAAAATAAATATCGATAATAGGGGAGTTCAAAGATTAAATCAATTAGGTTATTTACTAGCGTTTCTTATCTAATTATCGAGCAAAAAAATATGTTTCCTACCAATTTTTTGTTTGGTTACGGATCTGCAAGAGTCTTGCAAGTCTCGCAAGTCTTGCAGCAAGACCAAGACCAAGACCAGGTTAGTCTTGGTATTGGTCTTGCATCCCAGTATTGGTCTTGGTCTTGGTCTTGGTCTTGCATAGACGGTCTTGGTCTCGGTCTTGGTCTTGCAATTTTGCAATAAAAATAATTTTTCCTTAAATAATTTAAGCAGATTGTGTTTACTAATTTGGTTTTAGTAGGTAGTATTAGACTATATAAATAACCTACGCTAACTCCACACACATACCGTCGCTTCCTCGAACTGAATAGAAAAGTGTTGAAATACACATAGATTCTGATAAAAAATATGTTATTCTCGTAAAGGAAATCTATGGTTCCTACATTTGAAATCGAATATAGTTTAGGACTTGGTTATAGTTATAGTTTACTAGCCATCAGGCGACTATTTCCTCAAATCAAAGGCACTAAACGCACTCTGCTTAATAGGTGACAGCTCGGTTTGTAAGCGAGGCTAACAGACACCCTAAGCAAGTACTTCTCCCACAGTGTGGTAACTGACGCGCCTTCGTGCAGGAAAAAGTCGACAACCCCTTTATACCCACAAGAGCCTCGATGAGTTTGATTAATTTTCTATAAAATTCGAGAACAACTCTTTATAAAATATTGTTATAAAAAGTGTTTTAATTTATAATTTCAGGCCGTTTAGGCGGTTCTTTAATAGCCATCAGGCAACAAATTCCTCAGATCAAAGGCGCTATACGCACTCTGCTCAATAGGTGACATCTTGGTTTGTAAGCGAGGCTAACAGACACCCTAAGCAATTACTTCTTCCACAGTGTGGTAACTGGCGCGCCTTCGTGCAGGAAAAAGTCGACCGCCCCTTTATACCCCCAGGAGCCTCGATGAGTTTGATTAATTTTATATAAAATACGAGAACAAATCTTTATCAAATATTGTTATAAAAATTGTTTTTATTTATAATTTCAGCCGGGGGGCGTTTAGGCGGTTCTTCAATAGCCATCAGGCAACAATTTCCTCAGTTCAAAGGCGCTATACGCACTCAGTTCAATAAGTGACAGCTCGGTTTGTAAGCGAGGCTAACAGACACCCTAAGCAAGTATTTATTCCACAGTGTGGTAACTGGCGCGCCTTCGTGCGGTAAAAAGTCGACCGCCCCTTTATACCCACAGGAGCCTCGATGAGTTTGATCCATTTTCTATAAAATTCGAGAACAACTCTTTATGAAATATTGTTATAAAAAGGGTTTTAATTTATAATTTCAGCCGGAGGCCATTTAGGCGGTTCTTTAATAGCAACAATTTCCTCAGATCAAAGATTTTTCAAATGGTATTTTAATTTTTTCGATATTTTTCAGTTTCTAGTCAGGATTAAGCTATGAATATTTATCTCAAATAAGTCGATTTTCGTGTTCAAAGTTTGATTTGAAAATGAAAACTTGATGAAAGAAAATGAAACTTTCACCAATTACAGATTGAAACATTCTAAAACCGAATATGATAATGAAAAAATTGTCAGACGTGTCAGTTTTTTGGTATGACGTGTTATATAGAGGGCGTACAAGAGAAACATGATAATGGCAGTACATGCTCATAGTTATCTGCATTTTTCTGCCACCTCGCTTATGTCAGCTTCATAAAAACCTATGCATTTTGTTTATTAATCAATTTTCTATCAAATAATAATAATTACAAATCATTTCACTACTCGGTAAGTTTTTTATACATTTTTATTTGAGAGCATGTCATGGAATCGAGAGTGTCTGATGCTCTTGCCACTCCATGCTTATAGTTATCTGCATTTTTCTGCCACCTCGCTTATGTCAGCTTCATAAAAAACTATGCATTTTGTTTAATAATCAATTCTCTATCAAATAATAATAATTACAAATTACAAATCATTTCACTAATCGGCAAATTTTTTATGAATTTTTATTTGAGAGCATGTCATGGAATCGAGAGTGTCTGATGCATTTGCCACTCCATGCCCATAGTTATCTGCATTTTTCTGCCACCTCGCTTATGTCAGCCTCATAAAAACCTATGCATTTTGTTTATTAACACGTTGACTGCGTTAGGGGATTTTAGTGCCTCCGTGCATATGCTACACATGCCTCGCGGGACCCGCGGTTGTCCTGAATGAATGTGCGTAACATGCCCCCAGAGGCATGTTGTCAAAAGTATCATTTATTGCCATCTAACAAGTAGAAGTGAACACTTCACACGTATTCATTGTTGGAAATCATTGTCTACATAGTAACCTAGCTTAGATTTTAACAGCACATGCCTTCGGCGCCCCGTACAGCACAGGGACAAAATATAAATAGAGCATAGAATTTCAAGGAAAAAAGAGTCAAATGAACGTTTTTATTATTTTATTATTGCAAATGTTGACTTTATTACTAATTATGTGCTGCATTGAAGCAGCCCAAACAGTAACCGGGTTGACCTGGACAATGGTCACAGAAAGAAGTAACTCTGCGAACTTTTTTGTCAATTTCGCGACATTTCAGTCCCGACGTTTTTAAAATCTGACGACATCCCTTGCACGGTTTGCGTCGTTTTCTTCCTGGTCCCTCCGGTTTACAGAAAGTATGAATTCGTTTCTTGGGAAGAGCTGGCTTCTCAGGGGGTTGAACTAACGAGTAAGCTAGCTGTCTTCTGAATTCTGTGATACTCATTTTCGTTTCAGAACACATATTATATATTATCAGCGCATTAACGACAGATGTACCAAGAATAAGTTCCAACATCACCTTCCTAAAGAGAGAAAAAGAAAGTTAATTTTTTGAAAAAAATTGCTGTTGAATTTTTACCTATACCACTTCATACTCCTTCGTAGTACGGTATGGTATGATGACATTTGGTCAGAGTAATCCACCCCTTTTTTTGCATTATTATAGTCGATAACGCATTTTGGTTTCAGGATATCTTGGCCCTTCCTATTTTTCTTTCCTGTCGCAACTAACTTAATGTTGTGGGATGGAACGCTTGTGATCATCAAAACCTGTCTCTTATCCTTCCATTTGATGATTTTGACTTGTTTCCTTCTCTTCCCAAAGATTTCACCTTGCTTCATCTTCTCTTTCACATTGAGAGAAACAGGTATACCTTTCCTATTCGTTCTCAAGGTGCCACAATACGTCATCTTTTCTTTCAGCAATTTTGTCACCAGAGGGATACTTGAATAGAAGTTGTCGGCAAATAAAATTTTATCAGCCTTGGGTATACACTTCAGTAGCTTCAGAACTATAGATTGGGAATGCCCCAAACCTGCTTTTGTGTCTCCTTTCCCTGTGTATATCGATATATTGAATGTATATCCTTCTGGAGAGCATAATTTGTATAGTTTAATTCCATACTTATGTGTTTTGTTTGGAATATATTGCCGGAAAAGGAGTCTGCCTCTGAATGGCACCATTGATTCATCAATAACTAGGATATTACCAGGCAGTAGAATTTTTTGGAAATTTTGAATCAATTTCTTTACTATATCTTCTATCTTATACAGCCTATTGGTAGTATCGCAGTCTTCATTATTTTGGAAATGGAGTAGTTTCAGGAGTAAAAGATAGCGATCCCGACTTATATTGCTTGCTATGAATTTATTATAATATATTTCATCTTTGGACCAGTATAAATTTATATGAGGAACTTGGGTCAAGCCCATCGCTAATGTTACTCCCAAAAACGTTCTCATTTCATTTCTGTCCGTGGGGGTCCATAAATTCAACCTAGACTTTCTAGAGTGACGAGTGCCTAGTTGTTGATAAGCATAATTGTTGGTTTCAACAACAATCGTGTCCAAAATGTCATCTGTTATAAAACAGTTGAAGAAATCAATAGGTTTATTCAGTTGGGATATGGCAGTATCGGAAATTGTACACTTTTGAGCTACAAATTGTGTGACTTGCCCATCATCTTCTCCTACTATATCATGCCATGGCTCATTATCGTCTGATTCAGCTGGTTGTTCTTCGCTGCTGGGTGTCGAACCTCGTTCTAGTGGTGAACATACTGATTCCATATAATTTTCAATATCATAAGCTCCATCAGAAGATGCCGAAGAATCCGGAACATAATCTTTATCATACAAAGAGTCATCGCTGCTAAAAGGATCTTCAAAACTGCCCTCATATGATTGAGTTTCGTCCACCTCCATTTCGAAGTCAACTTCATTTTTATCTTTCCCCAACTTGATTTCACTATCATACCCTTTCAATTCATTTTCATCCTGTTCAAATTCATTTTCAACCTTTTCCAGGTCATTCTCATGCATTTCCACGTCATTCTCATCATAACCTATTTGTTCTTCAGGTTCACCATCATTCCTTTGAACTTCTATATCACCACCACGTTTTTCAAAATTTTTCACGTACCGTATGTTATTCAGTTTATTCTCCAATAGAACGTTTCTCTCACTATCTTCTTTTTCCTCTAAACTTTTTTGTTTGGCGAGTCCGACTATATACCTCGTTCTCTTAGACATTTTTCTGTCTGCCGTTAGCACTTGAACTAATAATTCAGCAAGTTTCGCTAGGTGAAGTATGGAAATGGCGCGAATTTAGTGCATGCCTCCCGGTACGGAAGCACATGCCTCCTAGGACACGTGCCGCAAGATATTTAAAATACTTATGTTCTCTGCGGCACATATCTCTGGCGGCATGTTTCAGGCTAGTTATGTTATCTCAAAGTTCTCGCAGAGCCACATTCATAGCTATTTGTTTCAACGAAATCGGTGAAAAAACACCCTATTTATTGCTTCCGCATGTAGCAGTTTTTTATTCATTTTGATGGAGCGCCATTTAGTTATAACCGACACATGCCCCCAGAGGCATGTGCCGCAGTCAACCTGTTAATCAATTTTATATCAAATAGTACAAACTACAAATCATTTCACTAATCGGCAATTTTTTATGAATTTTTATTTGAGAGCATGTTATGGAATCGAGAGTGTCTGATGCTCTTGCCACTCCATGTCCATAGTTATCTGTGTTTTAAGTTATAATTTCAGCCGGAGGCCGTTAAGGCGGTTCTTAAATACCCATCAGGCAACAATTTCCTCAGATCAAAGGCGCTATACGCACTCTGCTCAATAGGTGACATCTTGGTTTGTAAGCGAGGCTAACATACACCCTAAGCAAGTATTTCTTCCACAGTGTGGTAACTGGCGCACCTTCGTGAAGGAAAAAGTCGACCGCCCCTTTATACCCACAGGAGCCTCGATGAGTTTGATTAATTTTCTATAAAGTTCGAGAACAACTCTTTATCAAATATTGTTATAAAAAGTGTTTTAAGTTATAATTTCATCCGGAGGCCGTTTAGGCGGTTCTTTAATAACCATCAGGCGACAATTTCCTCAAATCAAAGGCACTATACGCACTCTGCTTAATAGGTGACAGCTCGGTTTGTAAGCGAGGCTAACAGACACCCTATGCAAGTACTTCTCCCACAGTGTGGTAACTGACGTGCCTTCGTGCAGGAAAAAGTCGACCGCCCCTTTATACCCACAGGAGCCTCGATGAGTTTGATTAATTTTCTGTAAAATTCGAGAACAACTCTTTATCAAATATTGTTATAAAAAGTGTTTTAAGTTATAATTTCATCCGGAGGCCGTTTAGGCGGTTCTTTAATAGCCATCAGGCGACAATTTCCTCAAGTCAAAGACACTATACGCACTCTGCTTAATAGGTGACAGCTCGGTTTGTAAGCGAGGCTAACAGACACCCTATGCAAGTACTTCTCCCACAGTGTGGTAACTGACGTGCCTTCGTGCAGGAAAAAGTCGACCGCCCCTTTATACCACAGGAGCCTCGATGAGTTTGATTAATATTCTATAAAATTCGAGAACAACTCTTTATCAAATATTGTTATAAAAAGTGTTTTAAGTTATAATTTCATCCGGAGGCCGTTTAGGCGGTTCTTTAATAGCCATCAGGCGACAATTTCCTCAAATCAAAGGCACTATACGCACTCTGCTTAATAGGTGACAGCTCGGTTTGTAAGCGAGGCTAACAGACACCCTATGCAAGTACTTCTCCCACAGTGTGGTAACTGACGTGCCTTCGTGCAGGAAAAAGTCGACCGCCCCTTTATACCCACAGGAGCCTCGATGAGTTTGATTAATTTTCTGTTAAATTCGAGAACAACTCTTTATCAAATATTGTTATAAAAAGTTTTTTAATTTATAATTTCAGCCGGAGGCCGTTTAGGCGGTTCTTTAATAGCCATCAGGCGACAATTTCCTCAAGTCAAAGACACTATACGCACTCTGCTTAATAGGTGACAGCTCGGTTTGTAAGCGAGGCTAACAGACACCCTATGCAAGTACTTCTCCCACAGTGTGGTAACTGACGTGCCTTCGTGCAGGAAAAAGTCGACCGCCCCTTTATACCACAGGAGCCTCGATGAGTTTGATTAATATTCTATAAAATTCGAGAACAACTCTTTATCAAATATTGTTATAAAAAGTGTTTTAATTTATAATTTCAGCCGGAGGCCGTTTAGGCGGTTCTTTAATAGCCATCAGGCAACAATTTCCTCAGATCAAAGGCGCTATACGCACTCTGCTCAATAGGTGACATCTTGGTTTGTAAGCGAGGCTAACAGACACCCTAAGGAAGTACTTCTTCCACAGTGTGGTAACTGGCGCGCCTTCGTGAAGGAAAAAGTCGACCGCCCCTTGATACCCACAGGAGCCTCGATGAGTTTGATTAATTTTCTATAAAATTCGAGAACAACTCTTTATCAAATATTGTTATAAAAAGTGTTTTAATTTATAATTTCAGCCGGAGGCCGTTTAGGCGATTCTTTAATAGCCATCAGGCAGCAATTTCCTTAGATCATAGGCGCTATATGCACTCTGCTCAATAGGTGACATCTTGGTTTTTAAGCGAGGCTAACAGACACCCTAAGCAAGTACTTCTCCCACAGTGTGGCAACTGACGCGCCTTCGTGCAGGAAAAAGTCGACCGCCCCTTTATACCCTCAGGAGCCTCGATGAGTTTGATTAATTTTCTATAAAGTTCGAGAACAACTCTTTATCAAATATTGTTATAAAAAGTGTTTTAAGTTATAATTTCATCCGGAGGCCGTTTAGGCGGTTCTTTAATAACCATCAGGCGACAATTTCCTCAAATCAAAGGCACTATACGCACTCTGCTCAATAGGTGACAGCTCGGTTTGTAAGCGAGGCTAACAGACACCCTAAGCAAGTACTTCTTCCACAGTGTGGTAACTGGCGCGCCTTCGTGCAGGAAAAAGTCGACCGCCCCTTCGTGCAGGAAAAAGTCGACCGCCCCTTTATACCCACAGAAACCTCGAAGAGTTTGATTAATTTTCTATAAAATTCGAGAACCACTCTTTATCAAATATTGTTATAAAAAGTGTTTGAATTTATAATTTCAGCCGGAGGCCGTTTAGGCGGTTCTTTATTAGCCATCAGGCGACAATTTTCTCAAATCAAAGGCACTATACGCACTCTGCTCAATAGGTGACATCTTGGTTTTTAAGAGAGGCTAACAGACACCCTAAGCAAGTACTTCTTCCACAGTGTGGTAACTGGCGCGCCTTCGTGCAGGAAAAAGTCGACCGCCCCTTTATACCCACAGGAGCCTCGATGAGTTTGATTAATTTTCTATAAAATTCGAGAACAGCTCTTTATCAAATATTGTTATAAAAAGTGTTTTAAGTTATAATTTCAGCCGGAGGCCGTTCAGGCGGTTCTTTAATAGGGATCAGGCAACAATTTCCTCAGATCAAAGGCACTATACGCACTCTGCTTAATAGGTGACAGCTCGGTTTGTACGCGAGGCTAACAGACACCCTAAGCAAGTACTTCTCCCACAGTGTGGTAACTGACGCGCCTTCGTGCAGGAAAAAGTCAACTGCCCCCTTTATACCACAGGAGCCTCGATGAGTTTGATTAATTTTCTAAAAAAATTGTGAACAACTCTTTATCAAATATTGTTATAAAAAGTGTTTTAATTTATAATTTCAGCCGGAGGCCGTTTAGGCGGTTCTTTGATAGCCATCAGGCAACAATTTCCTCAGATCAAAGGCACTATACGCACTCTGCTCAATAGGTGACATCTTGGTTTTTAACAGACACCCTAAGCAAGTACTTCTCCCACAGTGTGGTAACTGGCGCGCCTTCGCTTGGGAAATCGAGTTACTTTTTTAAAAATATAGAACCTTGTGATTTTTCTGTCTTGTCGGTATGAAAACTGATTAAAGTTAGTTTGGAAAAATTAGCACTTTTTACTTTTCCTTTTTTTATTGAGAATATATATTTATCCTTTTTTTCATTTTTGCTGTAGGTATGAACACTGATAATCGTTTTTCCTCCCTCACAGATAAGTTTTTTGGCTCTGTTCATTTTTATAGTTAAATGTAAACTTATGGGATAGGTAGATATACAAAGGAACGCTCGTAATATGGATATAATTTTTATTTTTTTAAATTACATTTTTAAGGGGACGGTGGAGGAGTTGGTAAGGGATCAACCATCTGAAATGTAATAAAAACTTTTCGAATTAAAATATATTCAGTTTAAAATTGATCATAAATAGGAAAAAATTACTTCGAAAACTGAGATTCCTTAAATTTTTGAACACCTAATTTGTCCAAGATCAAAGTTAATTAAAAGCTTTTTCGTTAAAATGTCACAGTAACATTCAAAAAATTAAAAAGTTTAATGCACTTTTAACAATAGAGGTATTTTTGAGAAAAATCTGGAGTGTCAATTCCTAAAAATATTGAAAATACTGAAAATTTAAAAATATTTGCACATGGAAAACTAAGATCAAGTTGAATGTACGTATGTACTTTTAAGATCAAGTTAGATGAGTTAGTTTTCTACTTACAATTACATTATATCTTCCTGAGGTATGCTGACTTTTACTTCTAACCCCTCCACTAGTCCCTCCAAGATTGGTGTTCCTGGAAGGTAGGCCCCTGGCTGCGTAATTGCGACCAACTTAAACTAAAATATTGTTTTCGGTAAACAAGAAAACGCAGGCTGATCTTAAACTATAGAAAACGTGAGAATCCAGGAATCAAGTGTTGAAGGGTTCCAGGGAAAATTTAGCTGGAACCGATCTCAGGTGATTATTAAAGCTGGCAATTGAGCAATTAAATGAAAGCACTTACCCCAGAGGTAGAAGATGAGCACTAATTCAGCAGCAGACGGAGGATCGGGGGATGGAGGAAGGAAAGGACGACCTCCTATGCCCTAACCCGTTGTGGTCACTTCCCCGATGGCTCTAGGCACTTCACTTTAATTTGCTCAATTTGCTTTTGAGAATGAAAAAGTAGATGACTCCGCGAATAGGACAATGTGAGGATAAAACAGAAGACTTCACGAATTGAGCTCTTCCGTGAACTTGAAATAAGTAGAAGATCGCGAGCACGTGGTCGTTCAAAAGTCAACGAAGCAATGGTGATGATGGTTACTCGCTTTGGTCAATCGTCAGCTGTAAGAGGGGGCCAGGAGTCGGGACGAACTGCTCGAAACGTTAGGCAGCCCAACTCTCACGACTGAACATGCCGCCCGCCCTGAAGGATCCCTTCACTGAGATCAATCGAAAGGAGTGAACGGACGAAAAAGCTATCTACTGACTTATAAGAGGACACAGTTTGACAACTGGTCGTCTAATTGTCCCAGAAGGAGTAGCGACATCAGCCACACGAGTCGTGGAATCAGCTCCGGGGAAAAAATATGCCATACGGCCGATACTCCACTTCAGAGGAGGAAGATTATCATCTTGAATGATGACAACAGTGCCTGGAAGAATAGGGGTAGATGGTTGCAACCACCTGTGACGTTGTTGCAAGGTATGCAAGTATTCTTGACGCCAACGCTTCCAAAAGTCTTGCTGAAGTCGCTGGACTAGTTGCCACCGTGACAGGCGGTTCAGAGACACGGAACTGAGATCATGATCCGGAGGAGCGGTGAGGGGACGGAAAACCAGGAAATGCCCTGGTGTGAGGGCCTCAAAGTCAGAAGGATCAGATGATGGAAGATACAGAGGTCGAGAGTTGAGAATTGCCTCAATCTGAGTGCAGACGGTGAGAAACTCCTCATAAGTGAGCCTTTGCTCGCCAATAACGCGAGTGAGATGATGCTTTGCTGATTTTACAGCGGCTTCCCAAAGGCCGCCGAAGTGGGGACTGGATGGTGGTATAAATCTCCAGTCGGTGCCGGATGAGGATGCCGCATCGCAAAGACTCTGCTGATGTTGTGGAGCAGACAATAGGCGGCCAAGATCACGGAGATAGTTATGTGCACCTACGAAATTGGTCCCGTTGTCCGAAAAGATAACGGAAGGATGACCTCGGCGTGCAACGAATCGACGATAAGCAGCAATGAAAGCTGCGGTGGACAGCTCAGACGCCAGTTCTAGGTGAACCGCTTTCGTAGTGAAACAGATGAAGACAACCAAATATGCCTTGGTGCTGACGGCTCCACGAAGTCGTGCACTCGTCACATAAAAGGGGCCGGCGTAGTCAACGCCAGTAGTGAGAAAAGCCGCAGCAGAGGATAGACGCTCAGGTGGAAGATTGCCCATTGGTTGAATCAGAGGACGGGGTTTGCAAGAGAAGCATCGGTTGCAATTACGCAAACGATTACGCACCACATTACGTCCATCCAAAATCCAGAACCGTTGACGAATGAACGAATGAGTAGCCGAGGCACCGGCGTGCAGAAGGCGAAGGTGAGCATCATCAATGATTAGATGAGTGAGATGATTAATTTTTGGTAGAAGAACCGGA
The DNA here is from genome assembly GCA_958507055.1 of Crioceris asparagi. Taxonomy (NCBI): domain Eukaryota; kingdom Metazoa; phylum Arthropoda; class Insecta; order Coleoptera; family Chrysomelidae; genus Crioceris; species Crioceris asparagi. Next base: position 33,736,863 of record OY293832.1, on the reverse strand, counting down.
TGTTTGTGTCTATATGGCAGTAAGGACGCTGAAAGGCGACCTCCAACACGTAGAAGGCCATGCTCGTCACGAAACAGGCGGAGTTTCATGATAAGACGATGACGAGAAGAAGGTTTTTGAAATTCAGCTAGCTCCTAGGCGAAGTTGTTAGACTGGACTAGACGTATTAAACAAATTTCAGCCTCCTGGAGTTCAACAGAGGAGAGAAAACCTGACCGACGGGACGATGGACCACGAGCATTTAGTATGAATCGTCGACAATAGGCAGTGACTCGCTTGAGTCGAAGATACGAGGAAAACCGGTCAATCATGGTGGGTTCATCGGAGATGGCAGCTAACATCGAAACGGAGATCGGTTTGGCTTCTTCGTCCACTTGATCAGTTTGAGAGGAATCAACAGAAGAGAAGGGCCACAACGGTGAGTCGAGAGACAACCAGGGAGGACCACGCCACCACAATGGGTGATGATGTATGTCTGCAGGCATCAATCCTCGAGAGGCACAATCAGCTGGGTTGTCCTCAGACACCACATGTCTCCAGCAATTCGAGGGAATGAGATCCTGGATTTCAGCGACCCGATTGCCAACAAATGTCTTCCACTTATGACTCTCGCCACGGATCCACGACAAGGCCACAGATGGATCACTGAAGGCCATGCACTCAGCACCGAGATGCTGCAACACGCGAGTGGACAGGTGATGCATGAGTTTTGCGAGAAGATGGACACCGCATAGTTCCAAACGAGGCAGGGTCATAGCCTTGCAAGGAGCAATTTTGGATTTAGCTGCTAGAAGAGACACCTGGCAGTGACCAGACGGTGCCAAAGTGCGAAGATAGACGACTGCAGCGTAGCCTGATTCAGAGGCATCACAAAAGCCGACCAACTGATGCGCAGAAGAAGAAACGTCAGGGATGAAGCGTGGTATCTGAAGTTCTGACAAAGTGGAAAGTTGAGACTGAAGCCGCAACCATGAGGGCTGGGCCTCATTTGAGAGAGGTTGGTCCCATTCCAGATGAAGAAGACAGAGCTGATGGAAGAAGATTTTAGCGTAGAAGGTGACAAGAGTTAACCATCCCAAGGGGTCGAAGATTCTAGCCATCTGACTCAGCTCAGTCCGCTTGGTGATTGCCGTTGAAGTCTTCCTGCGATGGCGAGCATAGGGTCCATAAAGCACCCAGCCCAAGGTGGTAGACAATGCCCCTGGAAGCTCAGACGATGGACATAACGTGCCAGGAAGAATAAGATCAGGGAGCACATCCGAGCCAATCAACATCCCGATGATACGAGGAGCATTGAAGAGTGGATCAGCTAGGTTTAATTTTTGAAACTCAGGCCATCGGCCATTGAACGCTTGGACTGGAAGAGGATCTATATGACTGTCAATAACGTAGGCTTTGATGATAAGATGAGGAGGATCCCCTTGGTGACAGAGACTGACGTATGCGTACCCTTGGATGCGAAAATGATCTGCGTTGCTTAAGGTTCGAAGTCGAACATCTTCAGGGTGAATGCGCAGATGAAGCTTGTTGGCCCAAGCTCGGGTGATGAGGGTGTGTTGGCAGCCTGAATCGATAAGAGCACGGCCGAAGACAACATTCCGTTGGTTATCTAGGCGGACCCAAGCAGTAGGCATAAGGAAGTCAGGATTACTAATCTTACGCAAGGCAGACCGCGTAGGTGGAAACAGATGACAAGACGAGAACGGGTGAGAAGATGGGGACAGATGGATGCTAGTTGGAGTTAGCCAATCACACGCTGACCACACTCGCAGTCAGGAACTCCCGAAGCCCGTACTTCGTGTAATTCGGCCTCTTACTGAACCACCCCGGGAGGTAGAAGCACGGGCTGGCCGCTCTGATGAAACAGAAGACTGAGAAGTAAGCTGATCCGCCGAGTTCTCCTCCGTTTGGGCAACGGGAGAGACCATAGAGGCAGCAGGTGCCAGATGGAGAATAGTGTGGTGACGTTCCCCGCACGTGTGGTAGCACTGACCCGAACCGCACTTATCAGTGGCGTGGAATGCCGACATGCAGTTTCTGCATAATCGCCTCTCAGTCACGAACGCTCTTCACTGATGATTAGTCATGGATTTGAATTCACGACACTGGCGAATGGAGTGATTCGCCGAACAAAACACACACGCAGACGACGGACTAGAAGATATGGGGAAACGCACACCAGTGTAGGCAGGACGACGAGAGGCCGGACCAGTAGAGGAAAGCACAGACGATGAGTGAACAGACGCTGGTGATTGGGTTCTTGACAGCCTCTTCGGCGAAGGCATACGGGAGGAGATGCTAGGAGTGCTTTCTAACACCCGCAATTGTCGAGTGGTGAACTCGAGCAATTGGGCTAGATTAGGAAAGTCATTCGCGGATAACTGCCCTTCGAACAACTGGCGAGATGGCACATCAAGATTGCGCAAAGTTAAAGAAAACAGAAGATAATCTGCCATATCGGGAATGGGCAACGCCTTGAGGGCATTGATGGCATTCTGATGTGTGGTGGCGAACTGTTTCAGCTGGGACAAAGAAGAAACAGACGCAGGCTGCGAATCCAATATCTGGTTGACATAAAGATCGGCCAGCCGACGAGGGTTCTGATACCGATTGTAGAGGGCTTTGTAGGCGAGAGGGTAATTGACCGAATTCAACTCAAAGCCGGAGATCACAGAAGCCGCCTCACCTGAAAGAGCAGACGACAACAGATGAAACTTTTGGACCGGCGCGAGGGAGTTGCTCTGATGTACAAGGGCATCGAACAGCGCGATGAAGCCGGGCCATTCGTCGACCTTTCCATTAAAACGTGGTAACTCGACCCGAGGAATAGGGAGATCTGTAGAGGAAAATGAAAACGTCGCGACAGAAGAAGACGCAGTCAGATGACTGAAGAAAGCTGCGAATTTCGACGGTGATCCGTCCCGCTCTGGCTCCTCCAACTGAGAGTTGAGCTTGACAATCAACGCATCAGCCTCCTTGAAGGTCTCCTCCACCTTAGACAATTCGGCCAAGTACATATTGGCCACATCTACTTCAGTGGTCAGACCTTTAATTAGGTTAAGCAAAGTCGAGGCCGCGGCGAAAGCATTCTCACGATTGACGATGTGTTCGGAGATTGATGCTTTCAATTTTTCAATCGATGAGGGCATTTTGAATTTTGAACGACCCCGGTAGCTTCGCAGTAGAATTGTTGAAATTATTGGAGAAGAATTTACAGATGAACAGACGATGAAATTTATTATAAACAGATGGTAGAAAAACAGATGGTAGAAATGGCAAAATCGTTCACGAAGAATTGAGAAATAATGGTAAACAGATGGTAAAAAAAATATTTATTCAATGAATCTAAATAATTAATTTACGATAGAATGATTAGATGAAGATGATAAAGATGATAAACTGAATTTAAAATCTCAAGTTCCCTGGTTTCGGCACCAATGAAGGCTTCCAGCGAAAATTTAGCTGGAACCGATCTCAGGTGATTATTAAAGCTGGCAATTGAGCAATTAAATGAAAGCACCTACCCCAGAGGTAGAAGATGAGCACTAATTCAGCAGCAGACGGGAGGATCGGGGGATGGAGGAAGGAAAGGACGACCTCCTATGCCCTAACCCGTTGTGGTCACTTCCCCGATGGCTCTAGGCACTTCACTTTAATTTGCTCAATTTGCTTTTTAGAATGAAAAAGTAGATGACTCCGCGAATAGGACAATGTGAGGATAAAACAGATGACTTCACGAATTGAGCTCTTCCGTGAACTTGAAATAAGTAGAAGATCGCGAGCACGTGGTCGTTCAAAAGTCAACGAAGCAATGGTGATGATGGTTACTCGCTTTGGTCAATCGTCAGCTGTAAGAGGGGGCCAGGAGTCGAGACGAACTGCTCGAAACGTTAGGCAGCCCAACTCTCACGACTGAACAGTGTACTTTTTTAAATAATAGAGCCTTGTGATTTTTCTTATAAATAGGTGTGAAAACTGATGACTGAAAGTTGGTTTTGAAAAATTAGCACTTGTTACTTTTTTCTTAAGAATTTATTTCTGCTTTTTTATTTATTTTCCATAATTACGATCTTAAACTGAAAAAATATTAGAACGACAGTTTGATAAGGACTTGACACTTACATTTTTTTGCCCCGTCCGATCTGCAATCTCAGCAATAAGGGATGTTAATCGTGCAGCTATAAGAAAAAATTATCTATTAATCGAATATTAAGACATAAAAAAGCATTAGAGGTTATTAAGAAAAATTGCTTACGGGAAAACGCACCCCTCAGGGTTTTTGGCACTACTATGCATATATTAATTCAAAAATACTTTTGATCCGATTTTTTGTGAAAATCATCCAAATAGGGCCTTATTTACGAAAATATAGGAATTTAAGTAAAAATATTCAGATGTTTTCCCCGTTATACTATGCATATATTAATTCAAAAATACTTTTGATCCAATTTTTTGTGAAAATTATCCAAAGAGGGCCTTATTTACGAAAATATAGGAATTTAAGCAAAAATATTCATTTGTTTTCCCCATTATAATGTGTAAATACTGAAAAACAGTCTTTGACAGAATGGTTTGAGTATGAAGTAGTTATATTTTATAAAAAAAATTAATTTGATAAAATAGTCTCTAGTTTTATGATTGCTTTGTACATGAATATTTTTTTATAGCTAATAAAAACCAATACTTACCTAAAAAATACTGCAGCCAACCTTTTTTTCCTTACATTTCACTCGAATTTTCACTTCTTTGTTCTATCAGAAGATTTTACAAATATACACACACCTTTCCACACTTTTAACGAGTGATTTTCACCAAAACTATTTCACTTTGCAGATAAATAATGCATACAGACAATGTTTTTAGTGTATGACTGAACTTAGATAAAACACCTTCTGCTACGAATATGGTTAGCAGATATCAGTATAACAGGAAGTCTCTATCTGATAAGAACGACATTCAAATAAGTGAAACACAGTAATTCGCATAAAATAGGTTTATTAATATTTTATTACATATACACTATTATACAGTGAAATCGAGAAATTAAGCATTTTTCTACATCCTAAAATATGTAGGTACCTGTGTTCAAAAAATATATATATGTATATATATATATATATATATATATATATATATATATATATATATATATATATATATATATAATCCGGCGATGAAGGAAGTGTTTCTTTACATTTTAGTAATTCTATTCTTGAAATATACGTATGGATTTTTATGGAATTTTCACAAAAACAGAAGAATTTCTTGCAGTCCATACACCATTCAGTTTCTGCTGGATATGCTGTGTATTTCTTGATTTAACTTTAAACAGATTGGATCATGCTCGACTCTCCATATTACCAGGGAGGCTGAGGGTTGATATTTTCTGCAAAATATGAAATGGAACTGTTAGATTTACTTCAGCCTGAATAAAAAACTTGAAAAACTATCTTTAGCTCTCTATTTTAAAAACGAAATCGGTTTTATGGATCAGATTAATTTACTTCAACTTGAATAAAAACTGTCTTCACTCTCTTCATTTAACTATTTAGAAAAAATGAAATCAGGGATATGTTTAATAAATTCAAATATTTTCTAATAAAAAAACAGAAAACAACAGTTGAGAAACATTTTTAAACTTACCAATTATTTTCTCCAAATTCGAAGCCTCTTAGTTTGCCTAGATACTTCAGTGTTGGATTTTCCTTCCCCATTATGAAATTTATTTCCTCATCTGTTAAACAAAAACCTTTAGGAAGAAAGGCAATATGCGTTTCAAGCTCTGCCATTATGGTTTCGCCGTATTGTGTCTTGGTTTTTCTTAGATCATCTGTCGGATATGCCTTCTCCGTTTTCATACCTTCTATTCCCAATATTGGCTTCACTTTACATTTAGAATTGATTTGTTCGATGGATAAATTTTTTGATGAAGACATTTTTTTTTCGTATTGACTATCAAATAGACAAACTGTGAATGACAAGTTCTTCAAATCCTCTGCCTGTATTTATACTGACCAGTGTGTGATAATTTTGATAAATACTTGTGGGAATTTGAAGCCACACATCAAAATATGTTTTTCCTTTTATAATTATCGGTATAGTATTTTGGTTGTATTCCAATCTATGGCCACGATAAACATATTTTTTAGCGCAATGTATAATAACATATAGGAATATCTTTATCCTCCCTATACACCATAAGAACTTAATCTAACTATTTACTCTACACAATTTCCATTGATAAATATACATTTTTCTTCATGAACGTTATCGAAATTTATCATATCATTTACTAAAAAATTTAAACCTTCGTTTAATCGTTATTTTCTTTAAAAAACGCCTCATGTTGTTTTCGCTAAATATGTTTTTCCTTGTATATAATCTCTACCTCTAGTACCCTCTAAAAACTTCCCTCACGTTTCGCCATCGCCGGCGAAGTCGCGACCTCCGAGCCGGAAAGGTCCGAGCCGAAGGGAGTCGATGATAGTCGAATCCGAAGAGAGTCGAAGAAGGTCCGAAGAGAGCCGGGACCTCGGTGCTACTACTGCTGCCCCCTCTATTACCGTTTCCAACTTCAACTTTATTGATATTTACCTCTAGTGAAATAATTTTAGATAAAGCCCAGCTGCTTTCTTTCTCCGAAAATTCAGACAGTTTGTTGACAATCTGATCGCGAATGTACTCACCAAACCAATGCTGTAGGTCTGTCGTTACGTCCACAACGGTATTTTTGGTATTGAATTACTTGAAATCTAAAGTCTCTCCATCTTTATCTCACAAATTCTTCACAGAAACACACGTTAATTTTGATAATTGGAAATTCAGTCGTCAACATTTTTGCAAGTTTTTTCTTGAGAACAATAAAACTATCAGACAAAAATTGCTCCAAGTCAGTATGGTATAAATTAAAAATTAGACCGGTTTGTATCCTATTTTGAAACTTGAATTAACGATCCTCCACTGAACCCACTGTTTGAGTTTTAGCCGACCACCAATTTTGTTTCGATTCCTAATTGTGTATTTAAAAATTTTGAACTGTCCAATGTTTTTCGTTTTTTCCTAATACCTATTGACAGATTCCTGTTGCCAATTGTGTTGTTACATAATTTGATGTATATGTTTAAACGATTGATCCAATTTTTTTTGTCCCTATTTCTAAAATTGTCTCGCACATATTTTTGTAATTTCCTAATGATGGTGAGTAAGTCGTTTGATTTCTCCACAATATCCATTTTTTAAATTGAAAGCACACAAGCAAATAAATCTCAAAAAATGAAAAAACTTACAGTTCTATATGATTTCAAAGAGGATTACCAAATTCGGGTACCCCCACGTTTTTCAGTCCGCGGAACATCAGCGAATATCTTCCCGAACTTAGCTCCTCCAGATGTGGCTTATATGCATCAAGCACCCTCTGTGGTAGGAATGTGACGGCCTTTTCCAACTTCAGCAAAATTGTGTCCCCAAATTTGCCTCGCACCTTTTTCACTTCCACGATCTTGAACGGGTAGTTCGAATATTTTCCTGATGGATTTTGTTTTTCCTCGCCAATCATCCAAGCTTTATTTAAATTTTGAAGGAAAGCCATATGTAACAAAAAAAAGCATCATTTTTGAAATTGATATGTAGAGAGATAAAAGAAAAAGTATATGTAGAGAGAGAAAGAAAAAAGTATATGTAGGTAATAATTACTATTGGTTGACAAGAGAAAGTACTGGTTAACTGATGAAGGCTGCTGGTTGTGGCAATAGGTTGAGCTCCTTGAGATTTTCTTTGTTATTTATATTTTTTAGAGAGGTAAGCGAACCCATGCGAAACCTAGGTTGAAGTACGACGATAATATGGAACCGCACATGAATTGTTTTGTTGCAACAAGTCTCATTTCAATTGGATATTGTTTCCTGTTGATTAATATCAGTTCCTCTGATAACCAACTTGTTTTTTCCGATTAGACTTATCATACAACGGTGTTTTTTGCGTTCTAATTGAATAAAAAAATCCATATCAATTACATTCATTTTTATTTTAGATTTAAAATATATACATAATAAGCGTCATTATATATATATATTTATATATATATATATATATATATATATATATATATATATATATATATATATATATATATATATATATATTGTTATATGCAGGACTTGGACCCAGGGTTCTTCTGGATCAATTCGCTGATATAATAGAAGTTTATTTTCCCTGGACTTCGTACCAGACAGCTCTTAACCCAAGATAGTACTATAACCTGGTGATTCTACGCAGACGTTCCTGCACTTAGCAGAACACAAAGCCCGTGATTATCTGGATGCGGATAATTAGTCGATGAAGACTAATTACGGAAACAATGAAACTAGTATACTTAGTATACTAGTACTAGTACTATATATATATATATATATATATATATATATATATATATATATATATATATATATATATATATATATATATATATATGGAAAAATTTATATATGATATCATAGATGAATTGGTAGTATCTAATATTGGTGTTGATTAAATTTTGTGATTTTCTTCGCTCCTGCTGCTGCTCTCAAACGAGGTTGAGAATTCTCTTCGTCGGATATATTCCTTTTGGTAGTTTCTTCTGATGGTGTATCTCCCCATGTTCTATTCGTGTAGAACACGAGTCGAATTTTTAACTTATTTTCTCGCTCTTTAATTTCGGTAGAGAATACATGTATCTGTCCATCGTCACGGTTATTTTTCTTATTGCTATACATTGTTGATCGTTGAAACAAATGCCTGCTTCGATTACATTTGGTGGTATATCTACGTACAACATGTTTCCAATTATATTGTACAAAAGTATAAACGATGCCTTCCATTTAGCCATTTTCTACTGTGTTTCTTCTCTATTACGTAGACACCAAATGAAAGCCATTAGACATCGTATCATCTTATAATTATCTTTCGATTGATAATCACACATGCAGTATCCGAAAGAGTTGCATCGTTTACATGCCCGACCGTCAACTTGGCTTTCTGGTATTCGAAAACATTTCTCAATGCAACAATATTGTTCTTCTTCTGATGAATTTTGATGTGATAATGCTGTTGACATTGTATCCGTCGAATAAGCATAATTTAGAATTTAACTAGTATATATATTCTATTCGGAAATAGGGAGGTTTTTCTTTCTCAAATCTTCGATATTTCCTGGTCGATTTAAACGAATCAAAAACTGAATCGTCGTCAAATTTCCTGTAGAAGACGATTTCGGGGGTTGTTCGCCGCCGCCGTCGACGATGTTTACCCTTCGGCAAAATCACAATTTATGCGCTCCGTCTGCGGGCCACACCACCCCCCAACGATCCCTCAGGAGCGCCTGCCACCTCTCCGCCTTTCATGTCCCATAACCGCGTGACGGTATGGCTGTTATTCTCACTTTGCGTTCCGTGGCTGCTGTTCTCACTTTGCGTTATGTGGCTGCTGTTCTCACTTTGCGTTTCGTGATTGCTGTTCTCACTTTGCGTTCCGTGGTTGACAGTTCAAATCCGTCCTAAAATCCGCCTTGTATATCTACTCTCCATTATTTGCGCTATTGTCTGCATTTTCTCTGTCCCTTTCGGTACGTCATTTGAAAAGATGCAAAAGATAGTACAGATTTAACGAAAGTGACAGCACTTCAAATGATTCATTAAATTTGCAAAATATAAACCTAGGATAATTTTTATTAATTTATCTTTTTAAATGATTCATATATATTCTATATCTAGGTAAACATCTACCCTGATCTCATTTGTTAATTCAATCAATCAAACAACTCAGAGAACACCATTCTCCTTTTCTATCACTAATCACTATCACATGTTATATAAGATATTCCTTGTTTGCCTGATTATCCAAAGAGGTTAGTAGATAGGGGGCTACCTTGGACGCCCCCCACAGCTTCTACTTTTCCTTTTCCTCGTTGCTCTCTGATTGGTCAACCAAAACAGGCCACGCCCCTGGGCGAGAAATTCAAATTTGACAATGAATATTTGACAGCTGGCATGGGATACAAAGAATATGTCATCTGTGCACAGGCATCCAAGGAACATAGCCATCCAGAAAAAAACAATAGAGTCAATATCGCAGGTAGCGTCAACATCGCTTCTCGCTGAGCAGTTGGATTGAGGATGACGTCATGCTGGCAGGGTCCAATGAAATATTCTCACCAAATATTACTACAAAATAGCTATGTGAGATGTGAAAAATGACCGACAGAAATGCAAAATACATGAAATGAGAGAGAAAAATGGTACAAATATTAAGCAAAATGAGGCAAGTAACTCTACAAATTATAGAAAAATAGTACAACATCGATGAAAGCTGTGATATTGCAAAATGTTCAAAAGAAAATATCAAAACTAACAACAAAATAATGAAACACGACTGAAATTCCGTGAAATGCATTTCACAGCTGAGAAAAATACAAGGAATGAAGTAGCGAATAGGTAAAAAAGTGTACTTACATAGTTTCACAAACATAATTGTCACATCACTCTCACGTATTTCCCGAGAACACTACAGCCACGTAAGAAAACATAAGGAGGAAACGCAAAATACACAAGTATAATACTACTTTAAACTACATAGTACTACTCTCTCCTAGTATGCTAGGTGCCACGGTATATGTGTGGAGTTAGCGTAGGTTATGTGCGGTCAAGGTCAACTACACACTGCGTGATATCTTTCACACATAATCATAACAAAACATTACGTCTTCACCTAGTCTACATATTGTAGATTATTAACCTAAGTTAGGGCAATGGACGGGTACATTGGTCCATCACACACCCCTTCCTTAGAAAAAATCTAATATCTTTATAATTTTAGATTTTTCGTCAAATGATTATAATAACTATATTACAATATAACAAACAATTAAATAAATACATTACAATATAACAAACAATTAAATAAATACAATTAAACATTTGACAGAAGAAATATACAAAATAATTTAACAATGAATCAGCTTTATCTTTAACACTTTCCATTTTAGTTAATCTAATTCTTATTACATCCTGCGATATAAATATTACCTAATAATAATTCGAGCAACACATCAGAGATACGATGACTACTTGCGGTTAAACGATTGCATTATTTATTATTCCGACAAATAGCAATTGCCTCTCAACAAAAATTTACTTGAAAATGAATGAATCACCGGAAATCAACAGTCATGCATGAAAAAAGTCAAATGTTCAGAATTTGCAACTCCAGTTAAAGATGATCCAACATCAAAAGATGTTCGAACACCTAATATTTTGACAATGCAATTTACTTTAATGATTTTTGCATTCATTGGTAGAGCTGTGAATTCTGCATCTGTTAAATAACATACATACTAAATCAACAGGAATGTATGATAAATATGTAGTTAAATATTTCAAAGATGGAGTCATAGGTGAATCTCCAATAACATTATAAGCATAACCGTAACTATACCAAACAAAAGATTTTTCAAAATTCCATTCAATTTTATTAACTTTGGGGTTTTATATAATTTTAATAAACCTACACTTCCTGCAGCAGCGGATGGGCCTCCATTGCTGTGTCCACCAGTTGAAATCGTTTGGTCACTTAGAATTCCTTAAAAATCCATTTCATCGCCACCAAGCATACCCAAATCAAAATCAGTAATATCAGGTATTGATCTATCAATAGATGAATCTTGTGAACTTCTACTGTGATCTCCTCTGGAACTGGTCCGGCGGCAGAGTCTGGACTTTCAATTTGTGCAAGACAAATGCATGGGCTCCTCAAGTAGGAACAGAAGCAAGTATTGATTGTACTACAATTAATACACAATCTCGAAAATTCACAAGTACTTTTGGTAAAATTAATGCTAATACAAAAACACCAACTTTGATTCATCTGGTAATTATTCTCATAATTTAGTGACATCTCGTTTAGAACCTATTGAAAAGGTTTATTCCATGAACTTTCAAAACATAAGAGATCCTCCATTGGCTCAACCACAAGTTCACTTGGGCCTTTATGCAATTCCTCAATTGAATCCTTCAGATGAAAGATCAAATTTTCAAAATGCCAGTATTTATTATGAAGTAGTTTTCAAGTGCATGTTAAATAATCAGACTATGAATGTAATTAGTGGACCTACCATTATGGGTTATTGGGATGATGCTATAAAATAAAAAAATTATGTCATTAATGTAATGTTTTATTCAAATAAATCCATATTGAAATCTTCTATAACTTGTTCTTCTAAAACTAAAACATCTTCTAAATTATTAGTTACATCTAAGTCAAACATTTTATATTTCACCAAGATAAAATAAAAACAAAGTGGAAATAATTTCTTGTCACAGGATTTCAAGAAATCACAAGACATCCACTGATATTTAATTATTCTCGATCTAAATGCTAAGTCTTCGGGAAATGGGTCCTGAATAGATAAAATAATTATTGGAGTACGTGACAAAATTGCATCCTACTCATATTTGACTTTAACGTTACAAGTATTTCCTCCAAATAACATTTTTAGTGTTTCAAAACTGGCTGGTTCACAATATGGTTCATTCCACAATAAAATTTGTTCATTAATACACTCCGTTAATGGAAAATTTTGATGACGTGAGAAGTTGCCAATTTGTCCAAAATTAAGGAAGTAATGAACAACACTATCCATAATGAAATTTTTGCCAGCATTTGGAGGAGATTCGATCATAAAACTATTTACCTTGTTCTTTTTCATATAAACTACTATAATTAATAGATCATGTAGAAACTGCATGATAGCTTCGTCGTCATTATTAAATTGATATTGTAAAACTTTATCAAATATTACAACTGATTCTTCCAATGTATAATAATATTCTGCAACATTTCCATTAGGTGCATTATAAATTGGTTTTACTGATTGCACATAATTAAAAACTTCTTTCGTACTTTGGAAAAAATTGTAAATATTTGCTTATTTCTAAATCGTTCGTCCCAGTATAAGAATTTACTTGCAAAATATTCCTTCGAATGTAAAACGCTCAATAGGGGGCTTGCCGGGTGTTGTTTGAGCCATTGAAGTAACTCATCCTCTTTACTCTTTTTTGGATCCTTTTTGTACCATTAACTTTCCTGCCATCGCCAAAGTCTTGTCCAGATGCATTTTCATGGGGTCTACACCCGATGGTATTATAAAAGCACTCCTCGCCTTCGCTTTCTTCCACCACTGCTCTTTCGGAATACCAGCTACTTCCTGGAACGGAAAGACCTCCAATTTTACTACTTCGAAACCGGAGTCTTCCTCCAATTTCAAGGTAAATTGGTTCTCTCCCTTCCTTCGACTGATAGACGAGGAGATTGTTCCACCATTTGACGCTGATTCTGTGACTCCAAGAAGAGCATCTAATGCATCGACGCTTTCCTCGGATGGACGTGATTCTGGTACATTTACATCGGGAATCTGAGTAGGTGCAGTCATGGATACAGTGGAGATGATCTTCGTGCCAGAAGAGACTGAAGATGTTGGATGTGCTTCTAGATTTAAGAGCCTCTCGAACTCTTGCAAAACATTCTTTGGCGGTTGGAAAGTAAATAATGTCGTGTAAAGTCCTTCGTTTTCCTTATTTTTTTTTCTTAATTATTTGTCTGTCAACCATAAAATAAATAAATTAATAAAGCACTGCAAATCAAGAAAAAGTGCAAGAAAGAGTCGGAAGAGTCCACTATTTATCTGCCCGTCTGGCTATACCTATCTATCTGTTTCTCTGTATCTATATGTCTGCCTATATCTATAGAACTGAATGAAATACCAGAAATCAACTAATATAATTGAATAATGTCCGAATAGTCCAACTGTTTGGCTGTTTATCCTTCCGTCTGTGTATCCTTCCTTCTGTGTATATCCATCCAGCAACATATGAAATTGAGAAAAAAACAGAAATCAAGAAAAATGTATGAAGGAAGTTGAAGGAATAGTTCTACTATATATCTTTTTATCCTTCTGTTTGATGTATCCACCTGTCTCAATATTTGTTAGGTTAGACAGATTGATAGGTTAGAAGTGATGTATAACTTTGCCAACGAAAGCTTTCCTCAAGGGTCCGGTAATGCTGGATCATTCTCAAATATATGCTCACAACTAAAAGTAATGTAAGTTGATAAAGCGAAATATTTGTTATTATTTTTGTAGGTGATAAACATTTTCTGGAAAAATATGTTCAACTGATAAGCAAACCCTGTTACCTATATGTTGGAAGATATGCTAGGTTTTGAATTCGTGAAGCTTTTTACGAAGAAGAATTGCTAAAAAACTTCAAATCTTGTACTTCTTGTGCCATTTTGTACATAATATTATTCGGCACTCCTAGGGTCTTGTGGTTTTCTAGTAAGACTGATTCATCAACAAATTTCTTTATAATACTCTTATATAAATAACTCGAGCAACACAACCCGGCAACTGTGGTTAGACGATTAAATTTTTATTCAAGCAAATATTATTTATCATCAAATTGAGTAGGAGAAGCTCAACTATCTGTCTGTATTAGCCTATCAAGATTTGAATAAAACACTGGAAATATAAAAATGTATAAAAGTTGTAAATATATAGCAAAACATTTCTATGAAACATTGGAAACCAATACAAAATACAATAAAAATATTATAAGAAAGGTTTATTGTAATTGTAGGTTTCTCAGAAAATCACTTTGAATTCGTAGTTAATCTATTTATTGAATTTAAGGTTATAACGATGAATAATTTTCATGAAAAAGAATGCTAGCAACTGGTGAGTAGTGGTACAATACTCTTTGGGACAGGATATAGCCTCGATCCGTCTAATTGGAGAATCCTCTATCAGAAAGATCTTCAAAACTTGTGATTATTTTTGCTAGTTCAGGATCTTTCATTTATTCTCTCCTTGTCTCGTCGGCCTTCCTACGAGGTAATTCGATGACAACCTCACACAACTCGCAAGTTTCTGGTACCTCATGGTCGCAAGGAGGTCGAGACAAAGTATCGGCAACAACATTTCGTTTTCCTGGTAGATATTCTATCTTGATATCGTATCCTTGTATTAGTAATGCCCATCGTGCTAACCTACTAGTAGGTGATTTTAAGCTGAGTAGCCATCGAAGCGGTTGGTGATCGGTTTGCACGATTATCGGAGAACCTTCTATGTAACCTCTAAATTTTCGTAGAGCCCACACAACAGCTAAGGCTTCCCTCTCTGACGTGGAGTAGTTGCGTTCTGCAGCATTCAGTAATCGGCTTGCGTACTCAACTGGGTGATCATCATCTCCTTCACCTTGTAAAAACAGAAGGACCAACCAAGAAGAATAGCTACTTGCATCGGATCTTGTGATATACGGTTTGCTCTCGTCACTTTGTCTCAGTATTGGTGCTGACACCAACAACTACTTTAAGTTGTACAATGATGCTTGACATTCAAGAGTCCTTTGCCAGGCTGCCTTCTTTTTCGTTAGGTCGCTGAGCGGGCGAGATACTTCGGCAAAGTTCTCTACAAAGCGCCTATACCAACTAGCAGTTTGGAGAAAGGATTGCACCTTTTTGAAATTCCGCGGAGGCAAACGTTCGCTTATCGCAGATGTTTTTTCAGGATCAACTGATATACCATCCAGTGTGATATAGTGCCCAATGTATTTTACCTTCGCACACGCGAACACGCACTTCCTACGATTGGCGCGAAGTTTGAACTGTTCAAGTCTATCGAACACAAGTTTCAAGTCCGCTAGGTGTTCTTCGAAAGTACTAGAAAGTTTAATTAAATCGTCTAGGTAACTCAGAATTACGACACTGCCAAGACCACGTCTAAACTGGTCCATCAGTCTCTGGAATGTTCCTGGAGCTCCTTTCAAGCCAAATGGCATAAAGAGGTAACGGTAAGTACCATAAGGCGTAACAAAAGCAGTTTTATCTTTGTCGCGATCTGAAACTCTAACTTGATGATATCCCGACCGTAAATCAATCGTGGTCATGTAGAATGTTCTTTAAGCTGCAAGAAGTAAATCGTCCATTCGCGTTAGAATATTAGAAACACTGATTGTTATGGCGTTCAACCGTTGATAGTCCACGCACAATCGTTGATAGTCCACGCACAACCGTTGATAGTCCAAGCACAACCGAATTACACCGTCTTTCTTTGGAACGAGCACGACCGGTGCCTCTCACATTCTTCTATTATCCCCTCAGCTAGCAGTCGATCCAATTCGGTCTTCAATAATGACTTCTTAGCTGGCGACATTAGATAAGGTGGCAATGCAATCGGAGGGTGATTCCCCGTATTAATGTGATGCTCTGCGTAGGGAGTCGGTTCCCCCTCCGGACTGAATATATTCTCGTGCTGGTTCAAGAAAGCATTTAGTCAAGAACGTTGATCTTCTGTGAGCATGGTTCCTTCTTCCAGTCTCAAATTGTCACAATCCTTATCTTCGGTAGTTGAGCATGAAGCGATTTCGGAGGCACTGGTTGCATCTTCAAATATTAGTTCATAGCGAGCTGATTGGTTTTCAGAGAAATACCACTCTTTATTATGAATATCTAAAATAAGTTTAGCATCGTGTATGAAATCTATGCCTATGGGTTTTATTAGGAGCATCTGGGAAAATTATAAATTTGGTAGGTAGTGCCATGAGGAAGTTGTGCTAAGATCGAACGCATTTTACAAATGAAAATATCCGTAGGAGTATTGGAATCCTGTTCATTTGCGAATAGTTCACGATAAACTCTATGGGCCTGTTGTTCGAAACAGTGGCTAATCATGTGCTAAGTTTAACCCGTGTTAGCTCGCATGTTTTTTTAGCGTTGTTCGAAGCAGGATTAACGGTGGCTAACCTTAGCGGCGGCTAAGCCATTTGTCCTTTCGTTGCAAACTTCACGCTACGTGAGCGGGTCGTCATATGTCAACATTTTATTGATTAATAGGTTAAACTAGTTGTCATCGTTGTTTGTTTTGGTAGTGAATAATGAAATCTAAATATTTTCTGTGAAATATGTTTTGAGAAAATGGAAACAGTAAGGAAGAATTTTACTCTTGTGGACCGAGCTACACTCCTGCGGCTTATTGAAAGGTAAGTTAATTATTTTCAAGTGTATTTTACAATGAATATAAAAAGGTATTGAAATGATAAGATGCTTAAATAATATTATTATTTATTATACCCATAAGAAACATTACAATGGAATATACAATTATTATTTTTATATACAATATACAATATGTGCATATATTTACTACAATATGTATGTCCTGCAGTTTATAAGCTACACATAAAACAACTAGCAATTATTATATATAATTTCAAGACTAATATTCTATATTATTAATTTTCAGGAGATATTAATGTGCCAACACCCCTGTTGTTATTATAGAGCCAGAAACTCGAACCACCAACACTTCAGCTGCATCTCTCAAACAAAAAGATCCAGTTCATCCTCGATCCAGAAAATGTCCTGTGCAGAAAAAAAATATTAGTGTGGAACAATATAAAAGAAAATATTATTAGGAATATATAGGCATAGAAAAATAAAAATTCTTTAGAAAAACTTTGAATTGAATTCATTCATTCTGTAATACTAAGCTTTTGCTCAGCTGACATTCATATTTTGTCATTTTGATTTCTAATTACAAAATTGGATGTTTCATACTAAATTTTCCAAGTATTTCAACTTTTTGAAAAATAGTTTCCAATGTGAAAGGCTATAACTTTTAAATTCAATTTGAATATTGTCAGAAATACATATCTGCTTATTTTCATCTTTTCGATTAGCAGTAAAATTCTGGTACTGGAAACTTACATTAAAATATATTGTATCAGTAAATTAAACATTTGTTTCAAAAAATAGGAACTGAATCGAAGATTCTATCTCCTATTAAATAATATCATTAGCAAACTAGAAAACAGTATACAGTCTTTCTTTTGTTATATATTCCTATTCATCCTATATGTAAATTAATAGCTTTAAGAATATCACAAAAAAATAGGAGCTGCAAAAATGTTATAAGAAGAAACTTCGATAAACTAGGGCACATTCATCCATGACATTATATAATGCTATGATGTGAACAAAACATTTCAATTTTGTATTAATTTAGATGAATACCGCCAGATATGGTCTCGAAGTTTTCATAAATCCAAATCTGAACTGATTTACACTATAAAACTGTTCATATCTGACGAGATATGATAGGGCGTTTCAAATTTGATCAGCCTCTAATGAATTTAATTATTAAATCTTTTTATAACTGGATTTGTTCTATATCATAGTAAAAACGATCATATTATAAGCAGATTTGATGACATCTGAACACGTTTTCCACGGACATATTGAATGTCTCCTAGTATATTAATCAGCTTCTATTTCTAAAAAATGACGTTGAATCTATCTTTGGAATGACACTTTTTTAGCGTAATAAGCTTTTTGTCTGTTAACGGATCGTCTTTGGTTGTCAATCCATGACTTCAGTTGTTGTGGCGTCCTATTGCGGAGTGCATCGTATTTGCTGCATACAGCTTTGCACTCATGTAATGAAGGCAATTTATTTAGTGTAGATAAATTCCCAAAATGCTCGTTGATTGCAGTTTTTTCGTTTTCATTCCATTTTTTTCTGAGAGTTTTTCCAAATGGTGAAGCTGGAAGTTTATTATTACTTTTATTGTGCTTAGAAAATTAAGAAACTTACTGCATCTTTTGGAATTATTTGTTGATGTATTCGCAGAAATGTCTTCATCCAGGGTATTTTCTTGAACACTGGGATGATTTTCATCATTTTCGTCGGCGCTATTCTCCTCGTCAGAGGAATCACTATTTTCATTATGATCGCTATCACCATCTTCTTCGACATTTAAACCAATAACGGATGCAAGCATTCCAGAAACCGTCGTAACTTCTGTCAGTGGTACAGGAACTCGATAAATGCTTTTGTGAATCTCTTTACTATGACCCATAAAGTGAGCCAAGCGATCAACGTCACTCTCTTTTACATTTAAAAAAGCTGTGTACGTGGCGATATGTTTACGTAGCTGAGTACCACGTAATGTACTTGGAACCACCGCATTGCAATCGTTTGCGAATTGGCGCATTAAGGGACATGCCCTCACATACTTTTTTGACGATCCAGTGGGCTTAGCAAAGAGATATTCGTTGTCAGAGCTGATACCAGCCTCAGTTCTGTACTTTAAAAGAATTTCAATACATTTGATATCGTAAGGACTCAGTAATATAGAAACTTCTCGACCAAGTTTACCTCGGAGTATTAACCTTTCGAATTTTTTGGTAAAATTTATGGATGTTTCTGAAAGATTATGATACTGAGTTGTATCGAAGAGATCGGCCACTGTCTGTTTATTTGTGTAATTAACCACTTTTAGTCTTTCTAATTCGCCTGCTCTGCGGCGGTTGAAAATTTGAATTGACACCAGTGTGCAATTGTTCAAATGCGTCCATGCAGGAAAATCAAATCCATCAAATAATATGTTTATACAAATACCGCTTTCTTTTCTAAGAAAATCATACAATATTTTTATATCATTTTGTGATGGGAGTACAATTTTTTTTTCTCGCTTTCTCTCTTCTTGATCTTGGCGAGCTTTTTTGTTAATAAGGACTGGGATTTCCTCTTCCCATAATAAGAGGAAATTATCGACCTCTTTTTTTTGTTTCCAATGCCTTAATTTAATATATTCAACTCGAAGTTTCCGAGCACATTTTTTTAGTAATGTTGTAATAGTTTGTGCAGTGCCCGGAGTATCATAAACCATGGTGTCTGAATTCCAATTTCCAACTGTCCTCATCGCCTGGACAACATTGTCGAAATTTTCAGCTTTGAAAATGTTTTTGAACTCTTCAAACTCATTACTGATAGCTAATAATGCTAATTTCATTTTACCCATCAAACGAAGCTGTGCACGAATGTGGTCGTGTTGATGCACTAATGAATATTTTTCGCACAGTTTGTTACCCATTTTTATAATTAACTCATCATATCTGATGCATTTAACGACGTTATCATCTCTTAGAATGGGAAATACTTCATTTCTTAACTTTGGTGAGGCAACAGCATGAAGATATCCACATATTTGGCGACCCTTTGACAAAATATTTTTTGCTCCTTTAATATGGGACGGATTGCATCTACGGACATGAAAACGGATAGTACTTTTGGCGAAGAAGCCTTTACACGATGGACAGGCTACATAATCATCTGCTAATTTTTGTGACTTTTTTGAACGCCGTCTAGAAGTTATTATAATACCAGTATTATATTTCTCGTTTGTATTGTGCAAGTGATCTCCATTTTTTCTTAATTTTTCGATTGCAGATCTCCTTTCAGAATGGTTTATAGGAAGATGTCTGAAGTCCTTCACTTCTCGTTCATTTTTGTGCTTTAATAAAAGATGTCGGACGAATTTAGTTTGCAAAGTTTTGCAAAATATGCAAAAATGTTTTTTCGCCATTCCTTTACCAGTAGCAGCAACAGGAACCGTAATTTTTCGAATATCCACTGGACAAAAATCTCGTGAATGTGATAAGTCTGACATTGACGACGCTACTTTGGTTTTCGAGACTTCCAAATTTGCAGCACTGGAATCGGTTTTATACGTTGAATCGTTTTGACTGGAATTATCAGTTGATTCTGTACCATTTTCTGAGTTTTCATTATTGCTATGATTATCCAAATCTTCCCTATTTTCTACACATGGTCTTGATCGATTCTTTATTTCGTCAACACCGTTATGACTATTTTTTGAGTAACTATGATTCAAAGAGTTAACATCAATTTCAGGTGTGTTTTGTAAACAACTTTCATCCTTATTTTCCACTATGCCTAATACCAAGTAAGTTTGATTAATTTTGTTGGATCCATCAGTGAGAATACTGTCAGTATTTATTGTAGACATATCCGGCCAATTATGTTCAATTACTTCTAAGTTCTCGCTAAGTCCACTGTTGTAGCCTGCAGATACGTTTTCATAATTGTCAACTACAATAGGTATATCCATGTCTTGTATGTTGAGTTGATTTCTGGGTGGGATGGGTGTCGAAAAATTGATTGATGATTGTAAGCAACCAAAAGAATCATATAAATTTTGCGTTTCCAGTTGAGTTGTAATGGTCTCTTTTGTGATAATTGTCTCCAAATAATCATTAAGATCAGCTTTAGAATCTGAAAAAATTATGTTATGAAAATCTTATAGATGTAAGGTATTAAAGTGTACTGTGAGGTTAGCAACCGATTTTTCAAAATTTTAAAATTTCATCGGAGTTCCTGGTAGATATTAAATAGTTCTAGAATACATTGCATGAGATATCAGTGGTTCTATCAAATTCCATGAGAAAATAGAAAATACCAAACTGAGGGTAGCAACCACTTTTGCAATAATTGAACATATCATTGAAGTTCCTGTTAGTTATGAAATAATTCTAGATTAATTGCAAAAAAAAACTGTCGAATTAAGTGAAACATAAAAATACAAACATGAGGACAGTAATCACTTTAAATATATATTCCACAGTACTTTACCCATTTTGCAAAAAAATATAAAGTTTATTCTCTTAACTAAACCAATTTGTACTTATAGGGCTCTATCAAATATCCTTATAACAAATTGAAACAAAATATTAATAAATTTCCACATATATATTAAATACATGATGTATATGACAATTGTTTCGACACACTGTGTCTTTATCAAATGTGATTCTAAACTCTAAGTTTATAATCACATATATAGTGGAAATTTATTAATATTTTGTTTCAATTTATCATCATCGATTTCCATCAAGTATCAGCCAATACAATTTTGTTATCCTTATAACACTTTTCTTGAAGTCGTTAATCCCAAGATATTCAATTAAAACTAAATCGTGTAAACATTTTTCTTCGACTTTTTGTGCGACTTCAATAAAAAAGATTTTTTAACGCGCCTATTGCATACTTAACGTGCTACCGATTTCGATTAATCTTTTTTCATTGGACACAGGAGTGCTGTATCCGGAATTTAAAAAAAACAACACAAAATTTTCAAAAACTGAAAATTTTTAGTAACAAAATTAATCATACAGATCATTTCCAGCAACGTTTAAATTGTATTTTTGTTCATAATAATCAAAGGTGCGTTAAACAATTTTTATAGTAATAAAGCACTCAAAATGTGAAATAAATATATTTCTTACAAAAATGGCACCGACTTTACTAGTTGATGCACTGAAAAATTTTAAATTTATTGGTGCTGGTACTTTTGAAGTGGTACTGCTGTGTGTGAAAACCAGACATAGCACCAATCTCAAAAGTACCAGCGTCAACAGAATTAAATTTATTTTGAGTTTCCCATCATAGACTAATAGAGTCGGTCCCATTGATTGTCAAAAATATTTATTTACTAACATTTTCGTCGAATTAGAGACTCATAAAATATTCCAAGAAAACGAGATTGTTGAAAAACAAAAAAACAAAAAATCCCAAAAAGTGTTTTGTTCCATGCTAAAAATTATCTGTTGGTATTGTATTTTATATGATAGTGTAGAGCCTCGAATCCCTTACTAGTACTATCTGGTATCGCTAAAAGAGATATTTTTGCAAATTATTTTTTGGTCGACTTCAAAAAAGGAGGAGGTATACTATTGTTGTATTTTTGCTTTTTTATCATTTTTAATATATGGCTATACCTACTTGCGTTTTGCATAGTAATCGTTCTCCGGTTTAGGTGCAGGAACTTTTGGAACTGATGCCTACAACAACTAAAACTGCACAACATCTAAATTTTGATGTTGTGCAACTGTAGTTTGATAAAAGGTTTTCAGCACCAACTTCAAAGTACCAGCACCAATAGAATTAATATTATTTTGTATTTTTCAGTACATCCACTAATAAAGTCGATCCAATTTTTTGTGTTTTTTTTTTTGTAAAACAAATTTTGTCAAATTTTTCAGAAATTTGTAAAATGTTTGTACTCTAGAACTTTCACTATTTTCACGAGATTAGAGATCTATTTAAATTTTACTCTAGAACTATATATGTGGATATAACTACCAGGAACTCTGATGACATATTCTATTCTGACAAAATCGGTTTCGAACATCACAGGATTTTTGTTATATAAAAAACGTGAGAAATAATGTTGGAAATTAAATCAGGTAAATAATCATTTAGATTTCTCAAGAGCAATTTATTGCCAAAACAATTTGGTAATGATGATAGATTCGAAGCTTGTTGGCCTCTGAAATGACTATGAATCAAAAACGTTTCCAAATATGTACAATGTACATGTCCTTAAATGGAATTATTGATCATTTGAGTTTTCTCAAAAATCATATGAGAAAAACAACTTTTTAAAAACGAAATTTTCTTATATACAGTGTGAAGGCCACTTAAGTATAGAATAAAATTATTTTTGGCCTTATTTTAGAAAATTATGAAAAATGCACGAACATGTCGACATTTGAATTCAACTAGACGTTCTTTCTCAAAAATTTAAATATTAGGATGTTCCACGTAAGTCCAGCTCAGCAGATATACTTTTTTGTCAATGGAACACCCTGTATCAATTCATATCCTTGATAATAGTCTAAGAGCCCGTGAAAAGCAGACTATATGTATTTTACCAAAGGTGATATTCTGGTCAGAGACCCTCCTATAGATGCCCAACATGAATTGGGGAATCACTAAGCCCAACGAAGGTAGCTATGACGTCACTCAGGTAAGACAGGTATGTAAATTATACTAAATTCAAAAGTATTTTACCAAAGCTGCCATTTGGTCACAATAACAAATATAATAAATAGAGCGAGGAAAATTAATGGCAGACGATTTTTTTGGTTTTAAGCTCGCGGCAGACGCTTTTGAAAATTTGAAAAAAAATATTTTTCAAAAGTATTTTAACAAATCTGATTTTTAGATATGTTATTTGGGATAGTGTTACAAGTTTAATTTTGAAATGGCAGACGTTTACTCCGGTTATAATACTGCGGCAGACGACAATATATACTGACTGTGCGCGAACACACTCGAGAATTAGTTGTGTATGAGAGCTATAATAGTATATGGAGTATCGTGATTCCCACTCTCTCTTTATTCCTTATGATGTTCTATTGCTGTTGCATTTGCTCTCGTGCTCGGTATTGTTTTATTCAAGGTCGCCCTATGGTCATTGTAAGAACTAGAGTTTCTACCCAAACGTCGCATTACCCCAGACAATGGGACACCCGGCGTAACGGTTATGTTGTCACATGTTTTTAGTTTATTTCAGAACGTTAGTCGAGAAACATCTTATTGAGCGTGATAAAATATTTAATATTGTGAAGTTTAATTTGATTTTTAGATCTAATTATTGTTTTCGTGAATCACAAGTATGTCATCAAATTTGAACTGTGTTTTTTGTGCCAAAGAAAAAGATGATAAAATACGTTTGTTTTCTGAGGATACTATTAAAAAATGTCGTTTCATTTTGCGGCAACGAAAACTTTATAAATTGAAATATCAAAATATTGTTTTACCTAATGACATTTATGAATCAGGTTATCATTGTTCTTGTTATAGTTCATTTACATCTTTGAAAAAAAAATATTTTGAAACCAATAAAAATTTAGTTTCATGCCCAAATCAATCAAGTGTTCGACTGGAATGCTCATCAAATGAGCAACAATCAACATCTACAAGTAACTCAATAATTACTGACATTTTAGGACAAGATTCGAGTACAGATAATATTTTTAATGCAAGTGACCATGTAGTTGCATCAGCAACTCAGTCTAGTGTTTTATCTGAATGTTTATTAAACGAGCAGCCATCATCATCTACGAGCAACTGTACAATTGCTGATACTCCAAAGCAAGATTCGACTATTGAGAGCGTAACAGATGTATGCAAAAACCTAGAAGACCAAAATCCTGGACAAGCTGCAGCTTCACAAGAAATTGATGTTCCGTTAGAATCACCAACTGATACTCCACCTTCTGAAACTTTTAGCTCAATAAATTCGGGTAAGATATGCTTTTTTTGCAACAAAAAAAATAAAAAACTTCGATCAAAAATATTAAGTTTGCACACATCTAATAAAGACACATTTGAAACCAGCCTTTTGGAAGATCTCAGTGCTGATACAGAATTATATGTTGAAACAATAGAAAAGCTAACAAATATAACAACACAAGAAGTTTTTTACCATAACAGCTGTCGAAGTGAATTTCTTAACAAAAAAACTTTAACACTAAAAAAACCTGTGCATACATCCTGGCATGATTTTCGATATTATCATCCAATTGTCTTTGAAGAAATATGTGGTCTTATAGAAGAAAATGTAGTTAAACGTGGGCGCTGTTACACCATTTCCTATTTATATAAAAGATATAACGACTCATTCAAGGAGCTTAATAACGAAGAAACATCAAACGTTAGGTTTACACCCCATTATTTAGAGGAAAAAATTCGCAAAAAATTCAAAGATAAAATACATATATTGGTGTAGTAGATATACTAGGAGAGTTCTGGATCGGAAGTGACCTGTCAACCACAGAACACAAACTGAGAACAGCATATTGACAGTGACACGGAACACAGTGACAGATGTGACACGGAACACAGAGACAGTATTTTTCCAACGGGGTTTCAAATGTTAGATTCCTACATTTCATGAGCGCCATCTAGCGGAGAGGGGATAAGTTACTGCATTTAGATTCCTACAATTCATGAGCGCCATCTAGCGGAGAGGGGATAAGTTACTGCATTTAGATTCCTACAATTCATGAGCGCCATCTAGCGGAGAGGGGATAAGTTACTGCATTTGGATTCCTACTTTTCATGGCCGCCATTAGGGATTATTTATTTTATTGTTGAGGAAAAAAGTTCTCAATTGCGCGGGGTCGAACCCACAACCACACACACCAACACGTTAACAGTCTAAGCGTTTTCCAAGCCTGCCATCTCGGTTACCCATGTGAATGTGAGAAAGCAATGTATATATTTTGCATTGCGGCGATAGGAGATAAGCCGCGAGCTCATAAATTGGAATGTCGATGTGTTAACACCGCTTCGACGTAAGCATGGGCGATAAGCCGTTTGGGTCTGCGCGCTCGGAAAACCCTTCTCGTTTCAAGCAAACAACTCCCAAAATCGTCTTCTGCCGAAAATTTGATGGCGATTCAGTTTTTGATTCGTTTAAATCGGCCAAGATTTGATTTTCGTATAGAATATACGAGTTAAATTGCAAATTATACTTTTTCGACACAACAGCATCATTAAAAGTGCTTAAGAAATTAGGAGTGAAAGAAAATGTATTATGTTTAATATTGTATTTATAAAATTTGCTTTATACCTGTGTAAATGTGAGAAATCAAAGAATGTATGTTGGATGACGGCGCGTGCGCACTTACATCAGATAAGCCGCAAGCTCATAAATTGAAATGTCGATGTGTTAACATCGCTTCGACGTGAGCAAGGGCGATAAGCCGTTTGGGTGTGTGCGCTCGGACAGCCCTCATCGTTTCAAGCAAACAACTCCCAAAATCGTCTTCTGCCGAAAATTTGATGGCGATTCAGTTTTTAATTCATTTAAATCGGGCAAGATTTGATTTTCGTATAGAATATACGAGTTAAATTGCAAATTATACTTTTTCGACACAACAGCATCATTAAAAGTGCTTAAGAAATTAGGAGTGAAAGAAAATGTATTATGTTTAATATTGTATTTATAAAATTTGCTTTATACCTGTGTAAATGTGAGAAATCAAAGAATGTATGTTGGATGACGGCGCGTGCGCACTTACATCAGATAAGCCGCAAGCTCATAAATTGAAATGTCGATGTCGACACCGCTTCGACGTAAGCAAGGGCGATAAGCCGTATGGGGGTGTGCGCTCGGACAGCCCTTCTCGTTTCAAGCAAACGACTCCCAAAATCGTCTTTTGCCGAAAATTTGATGGCGATTCAGTTTTTGATTCGTTTAAATCGGCCAAGATTTGATTTTCGTAAAGAATATACGAGTTGAATTGCAAATTATGCTTATTCGACACAACAGCATCATTAAACGTGCTTAAGAAATCAGGAGTGAAATAAAATGTGTTATTGTATCTATCAAAAGAGATTTTCTGAATAAAACAACATTATACTTAAAATTTGCTTTATTTAATAAATGATTTTATCAAACAAAATATTTAAATTGAGTACGGAGTGATTCTTCTTGATGGCATCTCATTGCGTTGACGAAAACGTGTAGGATTTTTGAAAACCTTCTCATTCCAATCTTTTTCACTGAATTGGGTGGTAGGATTGATAGTCATATCATTGAACAATGTAAACACCTTTTGTTTTTCCTCAAAAAAGTTTAGAATATTTTTTAATTCTTCCAAACGTCGAATGTGTTGCTCCAACCTTTCTTTCAACATCATCGTAACTCTATGACTCTCAGACTGAAACTGCTGTCAAAAAAACTTGTTTCTTGTCTCCCTCCCCCCTCCAATAAAAAACATTTTTTTTAAATCTCTCTATTGCTCATAAAGGTAAAGTATTACAAAACCATTTATACAATTCATCAACATTTCTAAGACTACAATTATAGAATTGACTGCTACGTGTGTGGTGCATACATGATGTAAATTCGCTGTTGTTGAACGCTGGAACAGTGTGCCATGAGTCATCAAATTCCTCCAAATTCACGACTCTACTAGCTTGCTCTCCGTAGAAAGATTGAAGTTTATCATCCAAAAATTGCTTCTTCTGATGTCCTCGCACATAGATGATATCAATTTCGTTGAGTTTTTCCTTCAGAATATCATCCAGCGATTCGTATGGTATAAAGCCGGAAGAATATTTGAGGTTATGTACATGCTTCTCCAAATAACAAACGCCATATCGGTCTGCTTTGCTTAGCGATGAGAACGGTATTGGTGGTGATAGCAAATAATTACTACATCGACGTCCAATCCTTAAGGCAATTTCTTTGGGGTGGAATTGACACTCCACATTGAAGCCTTGAATGTCTACGAACGCTATTCTCATCTCTCCTCGACGATGGTTGAACTTAAACTGAGGACAGTGGTCATCCTAGTTCCATCTCTTTATAATTTCACTGAGAGGATGTTGTTCAATTATATTATCGTGAATGATGATGCAATAGACACAAGTATTGGCTGGAAAACCTTTAGACGCTTCTATTTCAAGCTTGACATCAACACTTGAACTTTTCACGCTTTCATCTCGATGAGAACAATCGATGACAAATAGAGGTTTATTTGCAAATTCAGAGTAACTTAGGAGCGGCGTATGTAGATAGGAGTGTTTGTAGCTTTTTCCAAATTGAGTGTAGTTGAAGTAAGCTTCGGTAAAATCCCCCTTTTCAAAGTCCAAATGCATCTTCTCCTTTGGATAGCTGTCTCCGTTCAGCGTCAAGGTGATATTCATAATGTTTGCATAATTAAATTTCGTAGGATCGTTATTCACTTGGTTCTTTTTGTGGTTGCTCTGGAAACAAACGATGACATAGCGAGGACTTTCTAAAAACGATGAAGTTTTCACCGACCAAATTTCGTTGGTGGCTCCTGTAGTGAGAGCAGGCAACATGTGAATTTCCCATTTTCTAAACGGTATCAAGATGGGAGTGTCAGCTTTGATTGCTTTTAAAAGTTGCAATTTAATTTGATCGTTTGGATGCAATCTTTGCACTTTGAGCTCGATATTTTCAATTTCTAATTGTACTTCAGTTGTTGTAGGATTGGCGATGGTAAAGCATTGATTGTCATTTTGAGCACGCACTAATCGAATGGTATGTTTTCCATATACGACATATTCGTAGTCATTGAAAATATTCAAAAAATGTTTCAACGGAATGAGCATACTAAATGACAAAGTATCCGCATCTGCCTTGATGATACCAACATCTTTATCTGGACTCCAAGTCGCTATAATCAAGGGTTTAGACTCTTCTTCACTATAACATAAAAACCCTCGAACGGTACTCACAATTCCAACGTCACGCACTGATTCCAACTCTTTACCATTTTGTTCGTAGCTAATGGATTGGAACATGAAAGCGCCAGCATTATTGACAAAAGATACATCTGCAGTACCCTTGGTGCGCTTAATTTTTCCACTGATATGTAACAGGCTTGCGTAAAGAGCATCGAAAGCATCTGATTGATTAATGCTAATTTCTATGACATCATTGTTGCGGAAAGATTTAACGTATGGATAGTAGGTACGCCACTCATCTTTTTGAATTGATGTGTCCATTTGAGGTTTTTGGAAAATGTTGAACACTTGCGGAGATAACATTGTAGCCTAAGGATTTGAGAAATCGGATATTTTTCACACTGAGTTCACGGTGGTGTTGGATGTTCTTTGTCTCGAAGAAGACTGATGGTCTATTCGTAGGTAGATGTATTTTATAAATACCTAGTACCATAATTCCTTGAGATGTAATCGAATTATGATTTCTTCACCTTGGAAATTCACCAGCTGAAAGTTTTGGTCCAAAATTTTAAGTGTTATATTATGAATCTCGTCTGTAGTGATGGGTAGATAAATGAGAGGATTTGGACTTTCGTCGATAGCGTAACCAGGATCTTCTCTGATAGCAAATTCGTAGATTGTGTGCGAAGGTCTATCGTTGTAGAAGGCTCCCGAAGTAATGTTGGAATCGATGTGTATGGTTCGTACTTTTATAATGTTGACAGGCTGATCGGACATGTGAGTAACATTTTTTGGTAGAATCTTAGGAGAGTATCCCAATATGTGTGTTAAACTATCGTTCGGAGTGAAATCAATATCAAAATCTTTACAAAAAATTTCACATTTCAATGTATTATTATTCGGTTTGAGGTAGAAGTAATCTTCAGGCTTTACCTTCTTCGTCTTTGGTACGATTGCTTTCTGAATAAACTTTTCAATATCCTCAATTTCGTATGCTCCCGTTGGAATGTCGATGCTTTTCTTACCCTTTCCATCTACATAGTGGAACTTTGTACCTTCATCGATGTTGGGTATACTGTTGTACGAATGAAAACTAAGAAGAGCCAAACCATATTCACTGTCACGCTGCAAGTGAAGCGGCGGTGATAGATCAATTGAGAGAATCGAAGAATGACTCTTCAAAGTCAGTATTGTATCACTTCGTTTCATCGACATGACTGATACACAAGTAGTTGTGACAGTATCTTTTATTGACATAGAAATGCTAAACACAAGTGTCCACAATTGTTTTGGTCATATGTTTGATATACATCGTGATTATAAAATATCTTGACACGCTGCTTTCCAAAATAATCGACCAATTCCTTTGGCGGCTTCAAATTTCCAAAACTATCGAAATATTGTACAGCGTTATCATCCTTTTTGTAAGCTACCCAATGTGTACCTGGATTGATGGAGGAATCTAAATTCACTACGGCACATTCGCGACGTCTTGTATGGTCAGGAAGAGTATCTCGCATAAAAACACCGCGAAAATGTGGAATTTTCAGCTTTTTCGCACATTTCATAATCTCCCCATCGTACAGAGCTCTGTTGGGTAGCTGAGCTAGTAGTTTTTTTGTTTCAAGTACAATCCTTCTCCTCCTTTATGCTGTTTCTTCAAGAACAGACCGAATCCGTTACGCGTTTTTCGTAGATACAAGCCGGATCCCAAGTGTTCCATAGCTTTATTATGTCGTGCGTCTTCTTCCATCTTTTTCTTTGCATTTTTCGTGTCGATGATGGTCTTTGCGATGGCGCTCGCTCCTCCAGCCAGCGACCCTAGAGCCGAGAGACCGGCAAACAATGGAATTAGCGGTAGAAATCCGCCACTTTTTGGCAATGGTATAATTCTAGTTACTCGAATACGTTTTCGACCTCCACATTTTTTGACGGCTAATCGAGCTGCTTTCAAAGCAGCAGCAGATGACTTTTTCAAACTGCCACCTTCGTGATGAGACTTTTCCATAGCTTGATGAATCTTCTTTGCAATTTGGGAGAATCCATGCTGTCGTCGGTTCTTCATACCCATACCGAGTTTACGTTTCGCCTTCATAGCGTTCGTGACGAACCAAGCAGCAGATTTTTCACCAAATTTTGCGTCTTTCGATTTGACTCGTTCCCAAGCTCTATGTTCCAACACTTGATCGGCTTTATGACGTTCTTCCAATGATTTGTTTTGAGAGTATGCAATGTCGTGTTCCCTGCAAGCTTCGTCCAACGGATTTATACCTCTATCTCCACGTTCTAAGCGTTCTTTCAATTTAGTTCCCGGGCCACAATATGAATAGCCTGGCAGATGTAGTTCGAATGGTAGGTTATTGATAAGCGTATTAACCACACCCTTACCGTGATGAATCAACATTGAAAATGATGTCAATATTGAAAGACATGAACATTTATACAAAATCCTAAACATTTCATGGTATTGTGCACAACATGAGGGTCGTTCAACAGAAGCATACCTTACCGATCGAAAATTTG
Source organism: Crioceris asparagi (assembly GCA_958507055.1). NCBI lineage: Eukaryota > Metazoa > Arthropoda > Insecta > Coleoptera > Chrysomelidae > Crioceris > Crioceris asparagi. The sequence continues at coordinate 33,705,437 of OY293832.1, read as the reverse complement.
GATTACTTAAATGAAAGTCAGTCTACCAGCAGTAAGCATGGTACATTGCTACCACATTCATTTCGTGCAATCATATGTGGACCGAGTGGATGTGGGAAAACAAATGCAGCACTTTCACTGCTCTTCCACCCAAATGGTGCTAAATTTGAAAACGTTTACGTGTATTCAAAGTCATTGTATCAACCCAAGTATCAGTTACTCGAAGAGGTGTTGAAAAAAGTCAAAGGAATCGAATATTTTCAATTCAAAGAGAACGAGGAAATTATAAGTCCCAACGAGGCTAAACCAAATTCCATATTCATTTTTGATGACATATCTTGTGATAAACAGCAGAAAATCCAAGAATATTATTCCATGTGTCGACATCGAGGTATAGATGTTATGTACATTGGGCAAACGTATAGTAAGGCTCCAAAGCAAATGTTGCGAGACAATTGCAATCTAATTGTGTTGTTCAAGCAAGATGAAATAAATTTAAAGCATGTGTATGATGAACACGTTTCACCTGATGTCTCATTCAACGATTTCAAGCGAATGTGTGCTGATTGTTGGAATGAAAAATTCGGTGCAATGGTGATCGTAAAGGAGTGTGATCTGAATGCAGGTCGCTATCGATATGGCTTCGATAAGTTTATAAAACCATGAACTTATCATGATAAAGTATATTCGTCAACATGAAACCACCCAGCAAAGAGGTTGACATAGTTCGCAAAACGAAAATCAATGAAATTGCTAGGATCATAAAAAAGAAATACTTATCATTGAAATTAGGTAAATCAGAAGAGGATGAGGCATTACAAAAATTTTTCAAACCCATATCGGTTCCACTGAAAAAGCAGCTGGCAGTAGCTGAAAAGCTTAGGAATGAACATACCGTACCAAAAAAAGAAGTGAAGACAGAGGATGCATCGGTCGGTGATGCTGAAATTCTACCACCATTCCAGAAACTTGAACCTATTGCCAGTACTGATGGAGATGATGAAGTATTCGAAGAAGAAGGAACATTTGACGAAGATACAATTGCTCCTCAAGTCATTCAAGCATATATCGATCAGTATCCACCAATGAGTCATAAATTCTTAACACAATATTGGAGCAATGATGAGAAGATAGACAAAGTATACGGACCCATATATGATTTTACAACTTCAAAATGGCGGCTTGGTTCAAAAGAAATCGATTTTGATAAGCAGCACATCAAAGTTGCTGGACAACAAGTGATAGGAACACCTGGGCTATATGAACTGATATTCTACGATGATCCAGAAAATTTCAACAAGGACGATCTCGTTGCGTACAAACACATTTTAGAACTGTCGAATGTACATAAAAAAGCAAATAGTGCATTGAAAGGAACTAATAGACGCAAATATATGGAAATCATCAAACCAATGTTTATTCGAAAGTCGTTGCGAATGGTGGAGGGACGGGGCTTAATGTCTTACAATTCCAAACCTATGGAATACATTTATTGGGATGACCCGAACGAATTGTGTGAGCGTTTACGATTGTTGTTGGCGTCCAAAAATGCTGGAAACACTTCACATGACAATGAAATTATATCCATAATCGAAGAATTGAAAGAGGCCAACATCATTCAATAGACATCATTTCCAAGATGACCATCGATAAGTTCGGACATAGTTCTTCAAGAAAACGATTGCGTCCGATGATTGAACTTGGTGATGGTTTAGCACATACTCCTGACGGTAATATTGATTTAAAAAAATTGAAGCTGTGTAACGTAAAAATGCCAACTAATCCTATGGATGCTACCAACAAGCAGTACGTAGACAATCAGATGAAACATTGGGCTGACGTGTTTACGAAAACTATTGAGGACCTCACCGAGATTGTGAAACAATTCGAAAAAAAAATTGAAATTGTTACCGAAACATTCGGTGACTTTCGTAATCGAATTAGCGAGCTGTCTGCAAAAGACGTTGAATACAAACAGACAGACGATATTCTCGCTAAATAGCTTAATCACTTGCAGAAAGATGTTGAAACACAATTCTTTAAAGTGAACTTGGTTATATCAGATGTGGAGCGTGCTTACACAAACAATTTGAAACAACTCACTCATGCCATCAACAAAAAATTTGAAAATGCGACTGAAGCGCACACTTTAACCAAAAATGTGGAAAGAGAGTTGAATCAGTTTCGAACGAATGTCGTTTACCAAATATCTGAATTAGGACTGGATATTACAAATTTGAATATAAGCATAAAAAAAATCCAAGCATCCATAACAAATTTAGAGCAACTCATCACAAGAAAAAATAAGATAAAATGATGAATTTAATTTGAATATGAGCATAAAATCTAAGCATCCAAATTTTGAGCAACTCATCAAGAAAAAGTAAGCACATTCGCAGTAATGACTTCGAGAGAAAAGGTTCAAATTGTCAACGAGTTGCATAAACCTGCTCGTAAAACATACCCCCGACGACGTACAATCATCAAAGGTTTGGATGATTTATGGCAAATGGATCTGGCAGAGATGCGTCAGTATGCTGGACAAAATCGAAATTTTAAATTGATTATGATCATAATTGATTGTTTCTCCAAGTACGTATGGACTCGTCCATTGAATACGAAAACCGGTGAGGAAATAACTAAGGTATTTACAGACATTTTGATGCACACGAAACGTTGCCCAAAAAATTTACAGACGGACCAGGGTAAGGAATTTCTTAATAGTAAATTCCAAGAACTTATGAAAAAACATAACATCAACCACTATAATACGTACAGCGTCAAGAAAGCTGCAATAGCAGAACGTGTAATCAGAACGCTGAAAGAAAAACTTTTCAAATACTTTAGTTTGAATGGGACCTACAAATGGATGGACATATTACCTAGCATTACAAAAGCCTACAATGATACACGTCACAGCAAGACTGGCTACAAACCATCGCAAGTTAATAAATCCAACGAAAAGCTCATTCTCGATAAAGCGTACGCGCACTTGAAGATTATCGGGCCGCGAAAATTAAAAGTCGGCGACATTGTTCGCTTGAGTAAGACTAAACACCTTTTCGAAAAAGGATACACTCCCAATTGGACGACAGAACTATTTAAAATTGTCACTGTCAAGATAACCAACCCCGTTACATATTTGTTGGAAGATATGCATGGAGTAAAAGTCAGTGGGGCTTTCTACGAAGAAGAATTGCAAAAAACCTCAAATCCCAACATCTATCTCGTGGAAAAGGTACTCAGGAAGAAAGGAAATAAATTGTATGTGAAATGGCTTGGGTTAGATAAGAAACACAACAGCTGGATAGGAAAAGACGCAATTGTTTGATTCGTAAAAGGCCCCCCAAACTCAACGATTTGTGCGTGTTTTACATAAGAAACAATGCATTTTTACCACTTTCTGCAAATGTGACCCGTTTTCCCATTTAAATACATGTAAAACTAGAAACAAGCAAAAATGATGTCACGTGATTTTCCGATATAAATAACGTGTGATTTGGAAAATGTTTGTTAGTTGATGTGAAAGTCTGACGCCAGTATGCGAGGAAATGAAGAAACTCTCCAAGCCGTCAATCGAATTCTAGATCAATACGAAGATGCTGCCCAACGAGAGTATGACGATGGGTTCGAAACTAGAGCTCAAACCGAAAAACCATTGCTTTTGATGACTTTTCCTCTACCGCAACCAAGTAACTACGAGGTGCGATGTGGTCTGAGTCCTACAAGAGACTTTAGTGCATGCGTTATTCTGAAGCGAATGTTTACGCCTTGGGAAATTTCATTCACAACCTACGAGTGGGCTTCAATCATCGCCTTCTTACAAGAAATACATCAAAATGCCGAAGATCGTGCTGCTATGGACCCTCTAGTGACAAAATGTGGAGACTTTGTGAAAATGGTTCAATATCAGTATAGTAGCTACATGAACATCGTGTCTGTTTCCAAGTTCAATGTCAACATGAACCTGTACGAAGAAGACATTGCTCTCATTTTAGATGTACAGCATGTGATTTCGGATCGACTTGCCATGTTGGAATCCATCAATTTCGATGAATTTTATCGAAATTTATTTGATATTGTTAGAAATTGGTTATGTAATTGTAATATGAGTGTTTTAGACCTACTTTATGGTTTTTGTGAAGCATCCTCAATCGATTGTCTATATACTAATGCTCTAAGAGAATATCTCTTTTATTATAATGCAGATATTGTACAACATTTTAACATAGAAAATAAAACAACATAGTAAAATTGTGTTTTTTATTAAATATATTGAAAAAAACAATCTCATTCATAAAAAAACATTGGAAAGCAAAGTTTTCAATTATTGCAAGACTGCTAGGACAATTTCGTTGAAATTTGAAAATTGTGATAAATAAAACAAATTATGTCTGTATATATGTTTTTATTAATATAAAAAATAAGATAAATATAAGAAAATCTGAAACATTTTAACATAAATTTTGAAATCAAGAATACTTAAAGCTAAAAAATCTTTTTGAATATTCTATGATGGAGTACCTGTACACATAACCTAAAATACTAGTAACATTTTCGCAAATGCTATACATAAAGCCTTTAGTTGCGCTGGTGATGTCATTCACCTAAAACAGAAAAATTATTGAACATCATGATGACCCCACGGTAATGTATCGAAAGAGTTTGGAATTAGAAATCGTTTATCGTCGTACGGACTTAGAGCAATTTTTGACTGTTCTATACTAAAAACATTGTGTGCATATGAACGGATGCAACGCTGACTCGTCGATTTTTGATTAAATTCCTTCAAGCAATTGAAATAATCATCAAATGTTATCTTATTTTTTACAACATTATATTTCACCCCCTTTGATTTTTTGACTACTTTACCCCCCTGAACTTTAAATGTATACATTTTAGAACGCAAACCAATAAAATGAGTGATTATTTTACCATTTGCTTCATCCTTCATTAAACCCAACTTTTTCTTATTGACCAACGGTATTTTATAGATGTTTTCAACATTATAATCTGATGTATCAAATTTAGAGATATTAGCCTTTATAACTTCTTCATATGCATCACTACACAACAGTTCATAAATGAAACTATCGGTGTCCATGTATAAAAGTTTACATTTTTCAATACCCAAGTTGGGTAGCATAAAATCATAATGAAAATTATACATGCACAATTTTGATAGATCCAAAATAGCCATTCCAACATACAGCGGTTTGTTGAATAAAACTTCGGTTTTCTGTAATTCGATAGCTACCAAGTTTTCATCGAAAATTGTTCGGTTCCGGAATTGTGGACTTGCAATTAAATTTTTCGCTCCGTATCTTCCCTCCCAGGATCTTACTAGCTTAACAATCCTATGCTTATGGATATTTTCCATCGTTTTGCCAAACACCGCATTGTTCATAAGTTTGAATAAGTTCTTCTCAAATTCGTTCTTGGCTGCGGTCCTCAAAGTAGTGTTTAGCTCAATGTAAGATCGCAGCCAAGCTGACTGCTTAAATTTCAAAATTTTATGTATTTTCGTGACTTTCAAACCATTTGCCAAACATTGCTTCAAATTTCTATAGTGTATAACATATTCTTTTTTATTATAAAGAGTTGTCATTAATTTTGGCAACTTTGAACCGGGTGGTATGCGGTGTTCGGCAGCGAATGGAAAATCTTGATGCAGACGGTGTAAGTTGTGAGGATATTCCAGATCCACTTGTAGCATATATCCCTCAGGTGCATCGTCTGGGATAGCTGTTACATCAAATTTTTCCACATCTTCCAGCCACGAAAACCCGCCGTAAGGAAGAAATTCCGACATTGCCCACCCATATAAATTATTAACATCTAAATACATTATATAATTCGATGGTTTTGTGAAATCATATTCCGGCATGTATTTGTTGTTGGCTTCCGAATATCTACCGCTGCAAACCGAAATACCGCCACGAATCCCCTTTTCTATAAACATGATTTGATCTACATCTTTCAGTAATTCCAGTTTACATTGAGTGAACTTTAACATCGCGTCCCAAGTGTATCCAGGCATGGTATAGTACCAAGCTGGATCTAACTCGTAGGTTGCTAAACATTTTTGTCGAAAATTCTCAAACACATCAGCCAACAACAAAACGTCTGTCTTTAAATATAGATCAGAGTATACCCCCAAATTAGAAATTTTGAAAACTTCCCATACGCTTTGAGCATGAGCATACTGCCCATCAGATATATCTTCGTCGTTGAGTTTATTGTAAAAGTGTTCTTTCGCAGGTAATTCAGTTTCCTCAAGTTTTTCCAAACAATTAACATAATCATAGGGAAATACTCCTTTTTTGGTGAGAAAAGTGAACGTCTCTTCGTTCAATTCATTGAACTCGCGTTTCATAATTTTCAAATCTTGTCGATCCATTATTGAAGCTAATTTGTCTAATGATGTACCGAGAAAGCGAAAAGAGTCTATAAATCTGAATTTTATGTTTGTTTTATCATCAGAAAGAGTGAATGAAATATATTTTTCCATATTAATTGGCAGTATGCTCATGCATCCCTTTCTACTCAATTGTTTTATCATAAAATGACTATCGTAGCCGGACAAATTGTGAAAAATGATGGGTACCACAAACAATTTTCGAAAATTGAGATTGCAGGATTGGTGTGCAAATCCTCTGAACTTTCCAGTAAAATGATCATGATCACGTACAATGATGTCCTTTTCCATGATTTTTTTCTCGCAAATATGACATGTTATTGCATTACACTTGCTAGGATTTTCAGTCATCAGTGTGATTGTTTTAATTTTTGATTGAACAATCTCCGCAATGTTGGATATTTCATTTGCAAACCAGTCCATGCAATCTGAACCTCGATAGCTTTTGAAAAATGATAAAGAATCATCATATGAGCATTTGACATAATAACCAGCGCTGTATGGTGTATGTCTTTGATATTTAGCTGTTTTAGAAGATACTGAATCATTTACATTCTCTAATTGGCACTCAAAATCTGCATAAATAACGAAAGGAGTTGTTTGTTTGTAAACGAAATTTTTAAATTCTACATGAGTAAATTTTGGAAATGAAATTTTACAATGATTCAATTGAGAGCAAAGCGTTTGATGTTCCTTTAATTTTTCTTTATGTCGGAAATAATTGAGACATCGATCGCACATGATTTTTTTCCCATTATGTCTATTAATCTGATGTGATATTAATCGTGATAAATCTTTAATAAGACAATAATGAAATTTAATATCGACAGTCTCATCATCAATGGGAGGAGCATCATAATCATTCAATTTTGGAAAATATTTATTTTGAATCAAAAGTAAATTTACATGTTTATCTAATTTATTGGATGTTAATCTAGCTGGCACTACATTATAAAATGATTTTTCTTTAACTACATTCAACTCTAACGCGTAAACATTTACAGAAATATCGTTTGCTTTCTCAAATTTTGCAATATGGTGTAACGACATCGGTGCATCTAGATTTTGAGTTTTCAAAACTGTTTTGTAGTGAGGATATGATGAGGTTCGGTTATTGTTAATTTTTGCAGGATGTAACGCTGCAACAACCGACCAATAAAAACAGGCTGTATCGTCATTTTGAATATTCAAACATGCATGCTTACTGGTGATTTGTTGTGGTAGTCTAATGAAAGATGAACCATTCCCGATTTCAACTTTGTTAATATTAACTTCTAATGAAATTATTTTCTTCAATGCCCAACCGCTATCACGTTCTTGAAATTCACTCATTTCATTTTGAATTTTGCTATAAACATTATCAATGAACCAGCGTTGCACGTCCGTCGAACCATCCACAATTGAATTTTTTGTATTAAAGTATTTTAAATCTAAAACTTCACCATCATCATGTTTCGAAATCTTTATGAATTCGCCGCAGAAAGTTGTGTTGACTTTAATAATTACATGTTTTTCAAGGATTTTAGTAAGTTTTAGCTTCAAAATATTGAAACAATCTGCCAAGAATTGTTCCAAGTCAATATGTGCATGATTAAATATAATTCCCGTCTGAATTCGACTCACAAAACTCGATGTTATTTCCCTCCACTGAACCCTTTGTTTACGTTTAAGTCCGATGATGCTACCACCTCTATATTCTTTACGGTTCTTAATTAAATTTTGAAAATGTTTGAAATGTCCAATGTTTGTCTGTAGTTTTCTCCTAATTCCGATGGGTAAGTCTGTATTTTTCATTTCCCTATTACACATTCCTATTTATCGTTTTAACCTATTCAACCAAACTCTTTCGTCTACACTAGTGAATTTATCAAATAAAATTTTTCGTAATTTTCTTATAGCTACAACTAAATTATCAGATTTTTTAATAACGGTAATTCTCTCCATCATAAAAATATTCAAAAAGACTCACTTAATTTTCCAATATTTCGAAAGATGCTGCAAGGTTCGCCTTCCCAGTCGGCACCTGTCCCAGGAAAACTAGGAGTATTTTCCACTCCCGATTTCTTCTAGGTGTGGTAGATAGGTTTCAACAACCCGCTTTGGAAGGAACACTACAGTTTCCTCCAGCTCTAGCAAGATGGTTTCGCCAAACTTGCTGCCGACTGCCTTTGCACCTATGATTCGATACTTCGTCTCAATTTGGAGATCACTGATTTTGGTACAAGGTTTTTGCTCGATGATTGTGGCTTTATTGAGAGCTTGTAAAAATGCCATCTGTAACAATATAAATAAAAGCATCATTTTTGATATGTAAAGAGGAAAAGTATATGTAGAGAGAGAGAGAGAAAAAAAAAAGTATATGTTTGTAATACTTACTATTGCAGGTTGGTTGAGGGAAGAGAAAGTACAAGTTAACTGATGAAGGCTGCTGCTTCTGCTGTTGTGACACTAGAATGAGCAATGAGCTCCTAAAGGTTATCTTTGCTATTTATATTTTTCTTTCGCCTACGAATCCATAGGAAAATGATAACATGGAGCTGCACATGCATTCTTTTGTTGCAACAAACCACATTTCAAGCGGATATTGTTTCCTGTTGATTAATCTCACTTCCACTGAAAACCAACTTGTTTTTTCTGATAGCGATTTTTTTAATTAGACTTATCATACAACGGCGGTTTTTTGCGGTTTGGGAAAATTGAACAAATCCATATCAATTCATTTTTATTTTCGATTTAAAATAAATACATAATAAGCATCATTAAATATATGGAAAAATTTATATATGATTTCATAGATGAATTGGTATGTAATTTTGGCGATTTTTCGGAATTCTCTTCGCTCCTGCTGCTCTCAAGCGGAGTTGAGGATTCCTCTTCGTCACCATCGTCGTAGGACATATTTCTTTTGGTGGTTTCTTCTGATGGTAGATGAAATATTCCAGTATCTCCCCATGTTCTATTTGGGTAGAACACGAGTCGAATTTTAAACTTGTCTTCTCGCTCTGGAATTTCGGTGGAGAATACATGCATCTGTCCATCGTTCACGGTTATTTTTCTCATTGCTATACATTGTTGATCGTTGAAACAAATGCCTGCTTCGATTACAATTGGTGGTATATCTACGTACAACATGTTTCCAATTATATTGTATAAAAGTACAAACGATGCCTTCAATTTAGCCATCTTCTACTGTGTTTCTTCTCTAATACGTAGACACAAAATGAAAGCCATTAGACATCGCATCATCTTATATTTATCTCTCGATTGGCAATTACACATGCAGTATCCGAAAGAGTTACATCGTTCACATGCTCGACCGTCAACTTGGCTTTCTGGTATTTGGAAACATTTCTTAATGCAACAAAATTGTTCTTCTGAGGAATCTTGTTGTGATGATGCTGTTGACATTATATCGAATAAGCATAATTTGCAATTCAACTCGTATATATTCTTTACGAAAATCAAATCTTGGCCGATTTAAATGAATCAAAAACTGAATCGCCATCAAATTTTCGGCAGAAGACGATTTTGGGAGTTGTTTGCTTGAAACGATGAGGGCTGTCCGAGCGCACACACCCAAACGGCTTATCGCCCTTGCTCACGTCGAAGCGATGTTAACACATCGACATTTCAATTTATGAGCTTGCGGCTTATCTGATGTAAGTGCGCACGCGCCGTCATCCAACATACATTCTTTGATTTCTCACATTTACACAGGTATAAAGCAAATTTTATAAATACAATATTAAACATAATACATTTTCTTTCACTCCTAATTTCTTAAGCACTTTTAATGATGCTGTTGTGTCGAAAAAGTATAATTTGCAATTTAACTCGTATATTCTATACGAAAATCAAATCTTGGCCGATTTAAACGAATCAAAAACTGAATCGCCATCAAATTTTCGGCAGAAGACGATTTTGGGAGTCGTTTGCTTGAAACGAGAAGGGTTTTCCGAGCGCGCAGACCCAAACGGCTTATCGCCCATGCTTACGTCGAAGCGGTGTTAACACATCGACATTCCAATTTATGAGCTCGCGGCTTATCTCCTATCGCCGCAATGCAAAATATATACATTGCTTTCTCACATTCACATGGGTAATCGAGATGACAGGCTTGGAAAACGCTTAGACTGTTAACGTGTTGGTGTGTGTGGTTGTGGGTTCGATCCCGCGCAGAACTTTTTTTCCTCAACAATAAAATAAATAATCCCTAATGGCGGCCATGAAAAGTAGGAATCCAAATGCAGTAACTTATCCCCTCTCCGCTAGATGGCGCTCATGAATTGTAGGAATCTAAATGCAGTAACTTATCCCCTCTCCGCTAGATGGCGCTCATGAATTGTAGGAATCTAAATGCAGTAACTTATCCCCTCTCCGCTAGATGGCGCTCATGAAATGTAGGAATCTAACATTTGAAACCCCGTTGGAAAAATACTGCCTCTGTGTTCCGTGTCACATCTGTCACTGTGTTCCGTGTCACTGTCAATATGCTGTTCTCAGTTTGTGTTCTGTGGTTGACAGGTCACTTCCGATCCAGAACTCTCCTAGTATATCTACTTCAAATCACAAAAAAATTATTGCACCTGTAGGAGTAACTGAAATCGATGAATCAATGTTAAGTAATTTAAAAGATGATGATATTTTACAAAGTGCAGCATCAATTTTGCGTAATGAAATAATGAACATGAACAAAAGTAGATTACCAGATAAAATTAATAGTAAACAATTGATAGAAGGTGAAGGCTCGGTACCATCAATCATTTCTAATTTTGTAGCTTCTGTGATAGGAGGTTATGGCCGTAAACGTCGGAGCTCCGGTAATTTTAAACGGTACGTCAATTCTATGTCTGAAGACATGGTATATATGGCTCACAATGGTAATATTAAAACTTCTAAACATATTTGCTTAGGAATAGCACTGAAAAGTTTAACAAGTAGCCGTAAAGTTATAGATATAATAAATCGGTATGGTCATTGCATCAGCTATAGTGCTGTTGAAGAATTAATCACAGAAGCCACTTTCACTTCAATTTCACGAGCAAGAGAGTGTCCTGAAATTATAAACAAAACTGAAAATCTGTCAGCAGGTATTGCATTTGACAACTATGACAGGTTTGTTGAAACAAAAATACCCACCTTACGCATTCGATTTCAGCACGTCAACGGTGGGCTAGGAGTCACGACATCCGTTCTTCTATCATTTCGCATGTTTTGAGTCAGATAGGATTGAGCAAAGAGCAAGATGTCACTGCAGATTTAAAAAGACACAATATTTAAAAAAGCTCTCAGCAACTTGACAAATTTATAAAAACTTTCGATCAATACATGAATCCCTTTAGTCTTGAGTTGCCAAAAGATCTATTATTTAATATTGCATCTGGTAAAGCTGCAACAGTACAAGTAGAGGAGTTTCTATTGAACGTCGAAAGAATTGGCTGCGAAAAACGGGAATTATTTCTGTCAGAGTGTTCCTCGACTGTCAATCGATTTGATAAAACGATTAAAAAGACGCCACTCCATAATTTTACGAGCCAAATAGAAAAGCGGAAATCCGTAAAAGTGGGCGGAAAATTTCAACAAATTCAAATACAGCGAGATCTATTTGGCCGCATGTTAGGAATCTCTATGAATCATGAACTTGACGTCATGAAAATTTTGTCTCACCCTATAACACCTGTGCTATTAGCTTTGTGTCATTTAGATGGTACAATCTATAAAACTGATAAATCAGTACTTGCCAAAGCTTTGGAAGCAGATATTGAACACGATTCGCCCCGTATTGCTGATGTTTACGTTGTTGATGGCTTTTTCATATTACACTCCATGAAAGAAGTGCCAAAAACGTTTGGTAGTATTTCCAAAAAATTTTTACAAATGGTAACAAAATATCCCGGACAAAGAATTGATGTTATCTTCGATCAATATTGGTCTCCTTCTATCAAAGACAATGAACGATCTTTACGATCTGAGAGTATTCAAATGCAATATATAATTGCAGGACCCGAACAAGTCAGACCAACAGATTTCTCAAAGGAGTTAAAAAACATCAGATTCAAAGAAGCATTAATAGATTTTTTTATTGAACATTGGGCTACCAGTGAAGTAATTCCGTTCCTTGGCACTAAGTTGATACATCTAAACTTTCGCGACTGCTATTTTTACAAAGCCAATAATGAAATTGTTGAATCGAGTATTGTTGATGATCTCTGCTGTCCATCACACGAAGAAGCTGATACTAAAATAATTTACCACGTATGCAGTATTCCAGACGAGTCCAATATTGTTATTAGAGGTTCGGACACAGATATTTTAATAATAATGCTTGGTAATATGGTTCACTTAAAAAATCAGTCGTCTCGTATTTGGATGCTGACTGGGGCCGGGAACCATGAGAGATTTATTGATGTTAAGAAAATTTATAAGGAAAACGGTGAACTATTGAAAAAAAGCTTGATTGGTTTCCACGCATTCACGGGATGTGATTTTAACCCTGCCTTTTTTAATAAAGGAAAAAAACGACCGTTCACCTTGTTAAAGAAAAATATTGAATTTCAAAAAGCTTTTGATACATTGGGAAACGCTGAATTAACACCGGAATTATAGAATCATTGTTTGATATTCTTCAAGAATTTATTTGTCACGTGTATAACACCAAACTTAATATTTTCGATCGAAGTTTTTTATTTTTTTTGTTGCAAAAAAGCATATCTTACCCGAATTTATTGAGCTAAAAGTTTCAGAAGGTGGAGTATCAGTTGGTGATTCTAACGGAACATCAATTTCTTGTGAAGCTGCAGCTTGTCCAGCATTTTGGTCTTCTAGGTTTTTGCATACATCTGTTACGCTCTCAATAGTCCAATCTTGCTTTGGAGTATCAGCAATTGTACAGTTGCTCGTAGATGATGATGGCTGCTCGTTTAATAAACATTCAGATAAAACACTAGACTGAGTTGCTGATGCAACTACATGGTCACTTGCATTAAAAATATTATCTGTACTCGAATCTTGTCCTAAAATGTCAGTAATTATTGAGTTACTTGTAGATGTTGATTGTTGCTCATTTGATGAGCATTCCAGTCGAACACTTGATTGATTTGGGCATGAAACTAAATTTTTATTGGTTTCAAAATATTTTTTTTTCAAAGCTGTAAATGAACTGTAACAAGAACAATGATAACCTGATTCATAAATGTCATTAGGTAAAACAATATTTTGATATTTCAATTTATAAAGTTTTTGTTGCCGCAAAATGAAACGACATTTTTTAATAGTATCCTCAGAAAACAAACGTATTTTATCATCTTTTTCTTTGGCACAAAAAACACAGTTCAAATTTGATGACATACTTGTGATTCACGAAAACAATAATTAGATCTAAAAATCAAATTAAACTTCACAATATTAAATATTTTATCACGCTCAATAAGATGTTTCTCGACTAACGTTCTGAAATAAACTAAAAACATGTGACAACATAACCGTTACGCCGGGTGTCCCATTGTCTGGGGTAATGCGACGTTTGGGTAGAAACTCTAGTTCTTACAATGACCATAGGGCGACCTTGAATAAAAGAATACCGAGCACGAGAGCAAATGCAACAGCAATAGAACATCATAAGGAATAAAGAGAGAGTGGGAATCACGATACTCCATATACTACTATAGCTCTCATACACAACTAATTCTCGAGTGTGTTCGCGCACAGTCAGTATATATTGTCGTCTGCCGCAGTATTATAACCGGAGTAAACGTCTGCCATTTGAAAATTAAACTTGTAACACTATCCCAAATAACATATCTAAAAATCAGATTTGTTAAAATACTTTTGAAAAATATTTTTTTTCAAATTTTCAAAAGCGTCTGCCGCGAGCTTAAAACCAAAAAAATCGTCTGCCATTAATTTTCCTCGCTCTATTTATTATATTTGTTATTGTGACCAAATGGCAGCTTTGGTAAAATACTTTTGAATTTAGTATAATTTACATACCTGTCTTACCTGAGTGACGTCATAGCTACCTTCGTTGGGCTTAGTGATTCCCCAATTCATGTTGGGCATCTATAGGAGGGTCTCTGACCAGAATATCACCTTTGGTAAATACATATAGTCTGCTTTTCACGGGCTCTTAGACTATAAGCTGACTTCATCAAACTATAACATGTATGACCTATATGAATAAATATAGGGTGAAATTTTGAAATTATTTATAATTTCATTTAAAAAATAAATGAATTAATTTTTGCAAACAATTAGGTAGAGAGAATTTTGAAAATTTATTTTATAAATTTATTTTTTAAAGGAAATGATAAATAGCTTTGAAATTTCACCCTGTATTTATTCATATAGACCATACATGTTATAGTTCATTGAAGTCAGCTCATAAACGACATATCAAAAATATAAAATGATACTGAGTGTTCTATTGTTAAAAAGTTATCGGCTGTGCTGGACTTATTCCATGGTTTCCACACTGTATAACTTTACCTGATGTGCGTATAATGTCAGCATTATATTTCGCTCCACCGGGATATTTCACAATGCAATTATTTCCTTGAATCTTTGTTATCCTTTTGGAGGACATAACTGCGAACTCTTCATTGTCAAATTTTACTAGAGAAAACATTCTGAAAATTAAACAGACATTCATTACTATTTTCACTATAATTTACTTCTCAAATAAATCTATTCAAAAGACATGAAATAATACTTTTTCTCGAAAATTTGTTTTCTATAGGCATGATAAACGTTGTCCTCAAAAAACACTCATCTTGTAAAATCTGTGATCAAACAGTACCTTAACAGGTGTCCACAAAAAATACCATGTCTGAGAAGTTTTTATCTGATAGTAAATACCTACTGCATATAAATGAAAATGTCTAAAGGAACTCTTTGCTTTTCATTACAGCATTCAGTTGTTTTCATTTTAATTGCTCATATCAAGATAATTTATATCCTGCATACCTACCTTAAAATTTTTACTTGAAGACACAACAATATCTAAACTTGTTTCTCACACATCAACAACTCGACTCCTAGACAAAGATTAGCGAGCAACACTTAATATTTATTAACAATAATTGATTCGTCCAATAATGTTATACACTGCAAATGGGACATTGAAATCAATACAATCGACCAGAGAAAATTGGGGCGTTTGGCGGGATACGGGTTATAGACAGAGCCGTTACAACAAACTCGTAAACGCGCTAGCTAAGTTATCGGCAGCGTATTTATCCATAGATCAGACAATAGCAATCCGCATGGAACAATGGTTATCTAATGCCGTCAGAAGCTAATTTTCGCGAAACCCTCCCATTATAATTTCAAACTCTTCATACAAAATATAAAATATGCTTGTATTTTATAGATACTCTTAATGATTACTTCGAAAATTGTCATCAAAAATAGAGAGTCTAGTTCCTGAAAAATACCTTAGCTTGTAACTTAGTTTGTCCCTGAATAATACATTCTTCTATATAACTACTCCGACCTTCTGCGATACTAATTGTGTAGAACAAGGTCATGGCTATGAACAATACAATACATTTGTAAAATCCACAAAAATTGAAAAACTCTTTTAACTAAAATTTGTACTTGACAGATATTTTTATTATATGAATGTGTATGTAATTAATACAATGCTTTTAAGGGAACCCGATTTAATAGTTTTCATCGTGATTATTAATATCAAGATTAGTGTAGGTACATATGAATTAAATTGTTAATACACATTTTGATGAAGACGAATCTAAAATAAATTGTTGAAATTTTTAATATTCAATTCGCTTTAAAACGGGTTCAAATTGTTCAAATATGGGTATTTTTTATTATATGTGCAGGGCGGGGTACATTATTGGCCGCGGTCGCTGTAAATAAAACTATGTGATATCATGTGTGTTTTAGTGACTAGATAAAGAATTGCCGTATACACACTCTAAAATTACTTTAAACTCTACAGGGTGTTGAAAAAATATGCATATCAAAGTTTATATGTTTTTAAATGGAACACCGTATATTATGATTATATTGTGACTTCCTGCAATCTAAAGTATAGAGCAAGGTCATGTCTCTGAAGGATACAATATATACAGTGATCAAAAAACATCTGGAAAAATACTCTTACTCAATGTATACCTACTTGATAAACATTCTTATGTGGAAATGTCTTGAAGAAATGCACAGCTTTCAATGGAGCAAGATTTTATTGTTCTCATCCTGATTATTATTATTAAGTTTTTTTTCAATCAGTTCCATTATGAAATGTCTAGTATTCAATCCATGTTTTAACTGAATTAAACTGATCAGAAAATTGTTATTTTTTATTATATACTCGTAATCTCAAAAGCAGAAACCTCAATTATATTTTCCATTGCCTTTCTAAGAAAATATAACTTTTCATCTGTATTATAACCTATATTTCATCTGAAAATTGTCTGTGAAGAATACTTCCTCTGAAATATGTGTGCCCAAAGAGTACTTATTATAAAAAAATGTATTCGATAAATACTTTGAAAGTACGGGATTGGCCATAACAAATACGTTGCTCAAAATTGCAGTACATTTAATATTATTTCTTTTATATTAACTTATTTCGGAATAGTTCATTTTATTGAAGAAAAAGAACTAACCAACACCAACAGAATTAAGATTTTTATGATATTTTCAGAACAATAACCGATGAAGTTGGTTATTTCATTTTAATATTTATTCTCCAGTTGTCAAAGAGTGGTATAAAAGAGTTTTATGATAGAATCAACCACAAAAAACAAAGGGTTTTATCATGACTTTTCGCATAGGTTACGACTCTATTTGGATTAGAAAAGGGATATTTCATTTTTGGAAATAATGCTTTTGTAGCCATCATAACATCACTAATAACAAGAAGCACAAAAAACGTATTTCATACGAGTTAACTGCTTAGAAGGATTCGAAAAAGTTTTGAAGATAAATGTTCTTGTTTTTAAAACACAATTTTTTTTGAAAAATATTGGGCTTAGTAGTTTAGGTACACTAGAACCATAATACAGATGAAGGAGAATAAAATACTTTGTAGGAATAGATCCGTAAGAAAATACAGGGTTTATTTGAAATAACTAAGTTTTTCAATTTTGAATACTGAAATTTTCCAAGCGCTTTTTCCAACATCGTGTATGACTTTTCACCTTGAAATATGAAGGAGGGTGTTTTTCCAATATTCTTCCGGAAAATCAAAGCTATTTTTGAAGTTCTATATAAATAACTAGGTATAGTAAGCAGATTTTTTCCTTCATACGATAGCAATTAACAAATCTTCAGATATCTCGGAAATGATAAAATAGGTATAGATAAAAAATAAGAAAAACAATAATCTAGGATATCCCCTATAAAAAAATAATTTTGAAATGTATTTTCTGTATTGAACAACCTTTATAGTTTGGAATAGATATAGAATTCAATTATATTTTCCATTACAATTTTTCAAATATTATAGTTATCCGTATTATAGCAAATATTTTAGCTGAGAATTATCTTTAGAAGGACACTTCGTCTGGAAAAGTAAAGCTTCCTTTATTATCAAAAATTGAACTCGATAAATACTTGGAAAGCAAGGGAAAGGCAGCGACAAATATGTTGCTTACAATGATAGAAGATTTAATTATTTTTAATTTGGTTATTTAAACCGCATTCATTATTTCAGAAAACAAATAATTTTCAAATAATTATTTTTTAAATAATTTCGTTGAAGATGTATCTTGGACAATTTCATTCTCAACCTACTTTTTACAATCCATATATTTTATCTATTAAATCTATACTGAAAAATCTTTGCTCTAAAGATGTGTTCCTCCGATCGAAAAGCTGTAAGAAAATATATACTTACCATTTATCAAGCAATCTGGGAACACTTTCACAATCAATAAATTTTCCACAGGACATAATTGGTTTATATCATAAGCAAAACTTACAGGCCATACGGCGCTGGTTCGATAATTTTTCCTATCGTAAGAGCACTTCTACTTCTTTCTTTAATGAACGCATTTTATATCTCATTTAGGCGCTCATTAAAAGGAGAAAAAAAATTATTAGTCACCTGTTAAATAAGGTTACATAAAATACATTAGGTCAAGGTAAATGTGTTGGACCAGTTCCCATCGATTTCTGGACATCTGAGATATGAAGCCGATTTGGTAGAAATGGAATGAAATGAACAACTAAATAAAATAACCTATTATTTATTGCTGAAACGCCAGTATAGTAAATATTGCACCTGCGTGATGGCGAACAAGCCGGTAATATGAGTCGAACTCTAGAATGTTTTTCTTAGTAATGTGCAGTCACTTATTTTTGGTGGAGACAGATCCATTATATGTCCTTAAGTTTCTGTTGAAGAAACATTGCCAAAGTAGGGAGAGCCTGCGTTCTACACATTGACCTAGATCACTACGTAACCAAATTCAAAATCACTTCTCTTTCTTCTCATGAGGAGTTGGTCTACTCTGTTAACATTGATTACTAGACTTTTTAAATACTAAGCAAGATTAGCCATGTTTTCTTAGCATATGAACATACTTGCTGTTTTCAACATGATCTCAAAATCAGATTCTTGATTTACTTTGTCACTAAATAAATTTGTCCCTAATCAATACATTAACTTTTGTCCCCAAAGAGTACTTTATCATAAAATTTACTCGATAAATACTTTGAATGTATGGGAATGGCTACAATAAATACGATGCTTACAATGATTTTAAATAGTCGCATACATATTATTTATAAAGGTTCAAATATTATATTTGAAAAAACAATTTTGTTAAAGTCTTGACCAATTAATTCACATATATCCCATTGAGGATTGTTTAGCTCAAAAGTATTTTTTTTTTTTTTTCAAAAATGTTGGCAAAGAATTCTTGGTTTTTAAAATTTTTCCTTGATCAGTCTCTTAATCTAAGTTTATGGCTTGAAAAAAAAATCTGATGGAGAATTAAACGACTAATGCACTTCATAAGTATACTTGTGAAATAACAAACCAGAATGTATTCTCGGAATCAGTAAATTAAACATTTGTTTGAATAAAGGAAATCATAGACTGAATTGAGAACTTTTATAATGAATAAATTTCGATAAACTGGGGCATATTCATAGAAATACATTACATTAAATTTATACCATATTGATAACATTGAGAATTGACTGCAAAGATACTTTTCTCCCCTTGATAAATAATTAGAAAAATATAAATATTTACGAAACGTACTGTCAAAACTAAAAAAAATTTAGATAATAATTGGGTGTCTAACTATTTTAAAATTATTTGTAAATGAGCTGTTTCTGATTTAGCTATTAGGTATATTGGACTGAAATAGTTCTTGTGCCATTAAAATTTACCGTTATCATTATTATATTAAAGACCTTGAACTAATCATTCTGCAAACGGAAACTAATCTTTATATTAGAGTTATAGCAATAATCTTTGGATAAATGCCCTCAAAATGATCAATGAATAGAAGTCTTCGAAGTAATCGCAAGATGAATGTCCGCAAACTAATCATTGAATGACTGTCCCCGAACTAACATTTGTTAATTTGAGGCCGGACCTCAAACTATACAAAAGTCCACGAAAAATACTTTGCCTCCAAAAACTGTTCCCGAAACATACGCCCTATAAAGACAGAATATGGCTTAAAAAGTCTTCTTGAACCATACATCAAAATTTGAGGAAGGTGCCAAATTTACACCGAAAGACTCTCAACATACAATTTAGATGGACATATTAAGTATAGATGGCCTTCCTTTATATACATATTGTATATTGAGACATAGCTATTGTCATTTAGACCCATATCAATTGCACAGTTAAGTGGCACCCCCACGTACCCTCAAGGTGGCAACGTCGAGCAGCCGGTGATGTCAGACAATTCTCGCATATCGCACAAAAAATGCTGAGCGAAGTAAGTTAATTAGTAAACAAGCGAGGAGAGACCAAACCAAAAACAGATTTGTAATTTCACATTTATTTCTTAACTGTGTTTTGTGAAGTGACACCCAAGATTTGTCAGCCATGTCTCAAAGAACTAGACGAATGTTGCAAATCATTGAATTGCAAAAGCAAGGTAAGTACCGTCTTAATTATTATGATATGTAAAAATATATCCTTATATATATCTTAAGGTATTGTGAGGGCCTTTATTCCAAGAAAATATTGTCACGTTCTCAAAATTGGGGAGAAACGAATTCCTATTTTTCAAAAACATTGAAAATCAATCATATTTTCATAACCACTTTTCATCCTTATGCATACATAAAAAAAGTACATATGGTCCTATTTGATTTAATTGAGTTATGCTGGATTAGTCGGAATTGTTGCCTATTTTGAACACCCTGTAGAACTTTCAGGAGTTCTCTTATAATCTAAATAATAAAATACACTACGGACTTTTTACATAAAAATTTCAACTAATTATATAAAAATAAAGGGTGATAAATCAGGATAAATTTATTAGTGTTTTTTATATTTTTTTCAAAAGATGTCAATATTTCGAACACTATCAATATTAATGACACAGGATGTTTATGGAAATTACCGTTAATTTTCAAGTAGAATAAAAAAGGGAACAAAAAGTTTCATGTTCTATCTGGAATAAGCGAGTTAATTTCGCCTTCCGTTAGAACCGGCCCTATTACAACGTCAATATTATTGATCGATTGGAAACTATGACAATCCTACGTACGTATATTTGCAAAATAATAACTTGAGTGGTTTTCTAGAAACGGTTAGATCAAACCATTCATGGTACATTTTGCAGGTATTTCAGTTTTATTCTTTAGAAATCTAAAATACTTCATATTTCTGAATTAATGATGATTAAGAAACTTTGGGACTTCGCGTCAGATTTAAGAATATTATTCATACAAATATTTTTAAATATCTCTTCAGAGTCCGGAAAAATTTATGATATTTTTATAGAGTGCATTCTTATCCCGGACACCCTGTATAGAAAAATAAATAAATATTAACATTATATTGGATAGAGTGTGAATCTTTATGAATACTTTATTCATACTATCAGATAAATATTTTTTTTAGGTGCGAATACTGGCGCAGGTTGTAGTCAGGAGCCTTCTTCGGATAACGATGCTTTTAGTACCAGTAGTAGCGCAAGAGAATATATGCCATCTTCAGCATCGTCTTCGACGTCTACTTTTACCGACATTAATGAAAGAGTTTCTGTAAGTAAGAACTCCACCCTAAATTTTGAGTTATAAAATAAATACACGAGAAGTCTCTAAAATTTCTTGAGTTAAAATTTGAAGATCTAAGCCAACTTTCCCGAGTTCAGTGGTGAAAATTGGATCAATTCTTTTCTATTTCTATATATTTTTTAGAGAGAGTGTAAGAGAATATTTTTTATAGAAATATCATAGATAGCGTTAGAAATTCAAGTATAAGGTGCCAGGTATATTTTTTTTTATTTGTCTAGGTAGAATTACCCACAAATGAGAAAATAGAAGGTTCAAATTTTGATATTCCAGCCAACAGTAACAGTGATTGTCTTGAACCTTTTAGAATAAACTTCGATAATGCTGATGTTGAGGTGACAGCTTTTATTTAATTTAGAACTCATAAGGAAAAGTTAATTTACTTATTTCAACATTTTATTACAGTACTGATCATTTCTATATTCTTGACTACAGCGTTGTAAACACATGATTTTTTTTTAGTACTAAAATTAGTTACAATTTTTTTTCTATTATTATAAGGTTTTGATTGCGATTTTTGATTGTAATGATTCGTTCAAAAGTGCTTTGGTTGTTTCTGTTATTATTTTATTCTATTTAATTTGTCTCCTAAGCTTCAACTAAAAAAAGACTGGATTACTATTATTATAATAGATCAACCTGTAGAATATATGTCTTACTATTTCATGTTCTTTATAGCAATATACAAGAAATCGTGTCTACGAGTCACCTTATTTAAAAGCAAATAGATATAAAAAAACAACTTGCAAATTTTGTGATACTCAAATAACTTCAAGACATTTTGCACGACATCTGGAGAGAAAACATAATTATGAAAAGCAAGTTAAAGAGTTATTAGCTTTAAAACCAGGTAGCAAAGAAAAAAAACAATATCTAACATTAATCAGAAACGAGGGCAATTTGGAAAATGCAATACGAGGTAAAATAATTCCAAAGAAACGTAAGTTGGATGATGATGCTAATGAAAATAATTATGTAATTTGTGTTTATTGTAAGAGCTTTTACAAGAGGTTGTGCCTAAGTCGGCATATAAAGCGGTGCTTTGCAACAACTGACAATAATCGACACCCACGGCCTTTGGCAGAATCGTAAGCTTTTACTGCATGTCAGAAAAAATACATAATCTCAAAATTAAACGTTAAAAAAGAGATATTCTGTAAAATGCAAGCAGATGAAATAACAAAAGCTGTCATGGAAGATTTACTTATTGCTCATTTTGGAGAAGATTTACTCAAAAAAACTAAAATGAAACGAAGTTTTTATCACATTTCAAATAAACTTAGAGAGTGTGGCAGGTTTCTAATAGAAATGAAAGAAGTTGGTTCATTCGATGATATGGTTTCCATTTTGAAACCAGAAAATTTTGATAAAGTTGTCGATACTGTCAAATCTTTATCCAGATATAATGCAATAACAAGAAGTTTTGGCGCTCCGTCCTTGGCTCTACACTTTCGAACAACTTTAACAGCTCTATGTGATTTAGCTTCAAAATTAATTTTGCGACAAAAATTGCCACAGTATTTAGTAAACATTGAAGAAATTCTGAAGAACCTAGAAAGGTTCAAAAATCTTGTTGAATCACAATGGCTTATAGAAATTGGAAGTCTTGCTCTAAAAGATTTACACGAAAAATCTGCAGTCAAACCTAAATTGCTTCCCGTTACAGAAGATATAATGAAGCTAGGAAAACTAGTAGAAGAAATGGCGGAACAGGCGTATCAGAAGCTTGTTTCCTCAAAGGACCTGGCCTCATACAGAACTCTAGTAGAAACCATACTCGTATTCACCATTTTACACAATAGGAAAAGGGTTGGGGATGTACAATACTTGGAATGGAAATCCTGCATGGAACAGTTACAAAATGAAAATACAATTTTACAAACAGAATTAGCAGCTTCATTAACTGAAACTGAGAAGCTTCTAACCAAAAATTATAAAAGGATTATAGGAATAGGGAAGGGAAGTAGATCTGTTACAATTCTCATACCAAAAAAGATGCTAAAACATCTGTCATTATTGTGCAAACTTCGAAATGAAAGTTGGTTTCCACCTTCTACGGCATATCTGAAGCTCCTAATAATCAACCAGAAAATATAGTGGAAAAAATTAGAGAGCTGGCGATAGAAACGCTAAATGTACCTCTGGAAACAGCAGAAATAAATAATATTTTCAGATTAGGTAAACGAGGCGAATACACAAGACCCATTTTATTGTATTTGGCAAGCCACCTGAAGAAACAGGAAATACTGAGAAACTGCCCGAAACTGAAGGGAAGCAAGATCTTTGTCAATGAGGAACTATCGGATGAAGATCTGAAAATAAGAAAAATATTACTGGAAGGTCTAAAAGAAGCGAGAAACAACTCTCGAAAAGCAACTATAAGAGGAAATAATTTGATTATAGAAGACAAAATATACTCAGCTGCCGAAGTACAAAACATTCTCAATAATACAGAGAAAGAGTTCTTGAACATTCCAACCAGGCAGAGTGCACCACCTACCCCATCCCCGAAAGAATTTGTTACAGAAGAGAAAGAGATAATAATACCGTCGGAACCACCATCGATCGAAACTAATGCAGAAACAATCAAACCCAGGAACGAAGGAAGAATTGTAAGAGAAGAACATAAAATTAAATTGAATAAGGCACTCCAGGTTTCAGTGAATGACACTCCTAAAAAGAGACGATCACAAATCGGATACTGAGAACACAGAAGAAACAGTAAATTCATTACTTACAGGTATTCCCATATATTTAGTTCTTTATTATTTGTCGATTAGTTTACTTAGAAACACTACAAGTTCTCCTCATAAGTATTCTTATATATAATATATAGTTTTTTATTGCTTGCATATTAATTTTAAGCTGTCTTAAAAAAAAGGTCCAATATATAAGAGATTTCAAAATGGATTACATGAAAACGTTTACTCTCAATGAACCTGGTGAATGTAAAATAGTTTTAAAACAAAATGAAAAAAATACCAACTTCAAAATTATGCATAACAATATTTGTAGTTTAAATAAAAATATTAATGAGTTCAAAATAATGTTGGAGGAATTAGACTCTGCTTTCGATTGCGTAGTTCTAACCAAGACTTGGAAATTACCTGATCCTTATATATATCATATACCAGGATATAAATCAATATATAATGAGGGAGATTACAATAAAAATGATGGAGTTATAATTTATATAAAAGAATATTACGAGTTTGTTAGCGAAATTATCCAAATAGAAAGAGTAAAATTTCTCGAAACAAAAATAAACTTCGGCAAACAAAATGACATATTCATCACTAGCTGCTACTGATCACCCTCAATAAACATAAAATAATTTAATCAGACTCTAGCGAGATATTTTGAAAATACCGGAATAAAACAATGTAATTATTATCTTTTTGTAGGAGACATGAATATAAATTTACTAGAAGAAAATGACAACACAACTGAATATCTCAGTATATTGCATGAACATGGGTACATATCTAGCATCAATAACCCCACAAGAGTACACAATGATCAGATATCTTGTCTCGATCATATCTTTATCAAATCTAAGCTGAATATACTGGACACAACAATCCCCATTGTTTTGAAAACTGATATAACTGATCATTTCACAACTATATTACAAATAGTTATGGTCAACAATATCCCAAAAAAAAATCTGGAAATGAGATATAGAAAATATATAAACATACAAAATCAGAATCGTCAACTACAATTAGAGAATTGGGAGTCTGTATATACAACTGATGATCCTAATACTGGCATGGAAAATTTCGTTAATATTATAAGAAACACTACTGAACAATGTACGGAAAATAAAAAATGCTCTCGGAAAAATACAAAAATTGCTCCTTGGATAACGACTTGTCTATTGAAATCCATTAACAAAAAAAATAAATTGTTCGCCGAAGTACATAAGAACCCGCACAACAATCGACTCAAAAACTATTACAAAAAGTATAAAAACAAACTCAACTATCTAATAAATATTACAAAACGCGATTACTACAGACAACAAATTAAAAATAACTCGACTAATAAGAAGACCCTCTGGAATATAGTACAGGATATTAGTGGCAAAAAACCAAAAGACAAACAAATACATACCATAAAAAATGAAAAAGGTGAATTATTAATTGAGAATGAAGAAATTGCAAATGAATTCAACGAAAAATTCATTGGGATGGGTAAAAAACCTGCTGTAAAAGTAGTAAAGTAAAGTAAAAAAAAATCCGAATATTAAACCAAATCCAATGAGACTATCGAATTCCATTATTATCCATCATACCAACGCAGATGAAAAACATCATTAAAGAGCTGAAAAACAAAAAATCTGTAGGTGCAGATCAAATTCGAGTTGAAACTCTCAAACAGAGAGCAGAAAATATCATCAACCCTCTAACCTATATCTTAAACCAATGTCTAGATGAAGGAATATGGTCATTCCAATACACAAAAATGGGAAAAATCTATAATTACTAACTATAGACCCATTTCGTTAGTTACAAATCTATCCATAGTTTTCGAGAAATTACTAAAAAAGAGACTTTTGTCTTTTATAAATAAATTTAAACTGTTCTCTCCCAAACAATTTGGCCTTAGAGAAAATATTTCCACAGAAGATGCTATCTTATATCTCACAGAAAATATACACCAAGCTCTTGAAATAGGAAAACCATCTTTATGTTTATTTATTGATCTAAAAAAGGCGTTTGATACTGTCAGCCATCAGCTACTTTCGGAAACACTTGAAAGAATAGAAATAAGGGGAATTTGTTATAATCTCATGGAAAGTTACTTGAATCACAGAAATCAAATAGTGAAAACAGGAAATGCCTCAAGCTCCTCAAAAATAATTGAATATGGTATACCTCAAGGTACAGTTCTAGGTGCAGTATTATTCAACCTTTACGTTAATGATCTGTTCACTTTAGATAGTGAAGGTGACATCATAGGATATGCTGATGATACTGTTATTTTTTACCAGGCACAAACATGGCAGGAGTTAAAAATCAACACAGAAAAAGATTTTAAATTTATTAAAGATTGGTTTGATGATAGATTATTAACAGTAAACTTTGAAAAAACCCATTTTATACCTTTCAGTTGCATAGGTCAGGAATCCCATCATTTCAGAAATTAGAAATAAATATGAAGGGAAAAATGCTGGAATTGTAGTCTCTATCTGTAACCAAATACTTAGGAGTATATATAGATTCACATCTCAAATGGGATTACCATATAAAATATGTTACCAGAAAACTACAAACCATCCTATATAAATTATTTTTTTTAAACAACTATCTACCCATCAAAGAAATGAAAGTACTTTACTTCACACTAGTAGAAAGCCATATCCGATACGGCATTTCAGCTTGGGGCGGTGCACTCAAAACGCATCTAAACTGTTTGGAGGTACTACAAAAACGATTTTTGAAGATAATTCTCCATTTTGAGTTTCCTAACCATGAATATTACACACGCAATCGAATCAAGCACACTCTTCCGCAAGTCACAAATCTATATCACAAAGAGCTTACTCCTACATTTCAATAAAAATATATAATTCGTTGTTTACGTCGAAGCGGTGTTGCCATCGATGTTAACACATCGACAACATTTCAATTTATGAGCTCCCGTCTTATCTCAATCGACTAATTTTCTTTCATAATATGCGTAGGATAATATACCATATTGACGTTCATGATTATTTGATAAATTTTCTCAAAACTCTAATATTCACGCCCGGCTGTCTGGCGCCCCCATTGTCAGGTCACCGGCCCCGGGACTCAACACAATGGAACCTCCTAGGAGACCTTAGCAATCATAATCTCGCCTCGCCAACCTTGAACGGGACTTAAAAAAAAAATAAAAAATTGTAAATTGTAAAAAATTTCTAAAATTGACCAATTTCTGCAAAATCGACCTAAGAATTCCTTACATGTAAAATTGATCGATTTTGTGCTGGATCTCTCCTAGCTATACTACTATTTCATTTGGATCATTTACAGACGGGTTTGTAATGTTAGTGTTGATATGATCCTCGAAGGCACCCCAATCGGCGCCCTCATAGTCATATACTATTCAGAATTTGGTTTTTGAATCGCCTTTTGTAAACTAGTGTTGATTAGAAGGGGATGTGGTCCGAGCTAATGGAATCGCCTGAGAAGCATTCCCAGTCTAATATTCCTACCAGATTGGGGGTGCAGATTATATGATCAATGATCGATATACCTTTCGACACGTGTGTGATGTTGTCGTTTTCTGGTCTGAATAGTTGGAACTCTGAGAGGGCTGTGGATAAGATTCGTCCATTTTTGTTGATTTGGGTATCACCGAATTCTGTGTGACTTCAACGCCAATGAAGTCACCAAGTATCACAGCACGGTTGAGATTGGCAGTATATTCGAGGAGATTCCGCGAAACTGCCTCACTCGGTCTGCAATAGTATGAAATGATGGTGGTGGTTCGATTATCGGAATGTAAATCCGAGATTTTGATAGGGGCTTTTGTTAGGGTCTCTTGGAGTGCAAGAATTTGTATGTTCGATGATAGTAGTAGGTGCTTGAGGAGCTCTCTTTTATTCGAGAGCCCCTGACAGTTTGCCGTGCCAATTATAAAGTCACGGGTCATTTGAATGCATAGCGGATGGTTACTTGGTTGCCGGAGGCGGAAATGACAACCGCGCGGTTACAGAGGCGAGCTGCTGCCTCTGCATAGAATTTTTGAATGGTCTCCCTCCTTTCGGGGAAGGCATTCAGAATAGTGAAGAGCATAAGCTCTGCAGAAAGCAGGGATTTGTCTGCAACTGAGGATTGTTGCAGGTCGCGTGCAGGGGCAATTGGGATGATTTCCTCTGGCTTTGTTTGCGCATCTGGTTGGCGTTTGGCGCAAGAAGGAGAGAACGCTGGGTGCTTCTTGTTGCACACATCACACACGGAACTGTCTGCTTTTTTGCAGGCTTGGTTCCCGTGTTGTAAGTGGCAGTATGGGCATGCGACTTCGGTTTCGGTACACTGCTGGATATCGTGGCCCGACTGTGCACAGCGCTTGCAGTACTTCTTGAGCTTGGGAATTTTCTGGATGGAAGGCTCGGCTTTAAGGACGAGCCCCATCACTCGAAGGTGCTTCAAGAGGTACTCCAAGGCCTCGAACTCTTTCGTGAGAAAGCGCACGAGTTTGGTTGGACCACGGTCAGAGCGAATGCGCCTAACCATTTCGTAAGGGATATTGTTTTCTGTTAGGGCCTCTTGGATCTCCTCCATTGTGAAGTCTAGTGGTACGCCACATAGTACGCACGAGTAAAGAGGAACCTTCTTTTTAGGTGGGGCTTGGGGCCTTCTCCCGGCCAGCTGTATTACCGTGAGTTCGTGGTAGCCCAGGGTGTGGCGAAGCCGTTTCTGAAGGATGTCTGCAGTTATGCCGACTTCCCTCATAACCCTCGATGGGTGTCATGGGGTGCTTGGAGTTCCCTGATATTGAAGACCAGCGGCTTTGGTGGGGTTTTCTCTGATTGAGAGTTGGTGCAGCTGCGGCTAATGGAGGAATTAGCCGCATTGCTGGTGGTAGCTGTGGCATTTGGTTCAGCTACTAATGCTGAGCCACTGGTCGAGGCGTAGGTAACGTCCGAGGATGGAGTCACGGGCCTTGGAGTGCCCATTATTGATTGTGCTCCTGCAGAAGAGGAGGAAGCGGCTTGATGTATTTTGGATTGGAGGTTGCTGAAATTCAGCTCGTTGGATTGAGTGGAGAGAGAGAGAGAGAAAGGCTTTATTGTCGAAAAAATATAAATTTTTTTGACAAAGTAACCGACCGAATTGTCCATCCTTCTTGTTGGTTGTTTGCGGAACCTGGTATTGACTGGAAACGTCAATTTGGCCGACGTAGGTCGTTGTCGTTTACTCATCGCGATTACCTATCATGGGTGGGGAAGGAGGGGTGCAATTTTTTATATAGGGGGATTGTTAAGGAGGGTGGATAGGGTGTTTTCAACGATACCCAAGGGCCCCGTAAGCAGGTTGCTCATACCCTTAACTGTTGGTCCTGTGGCACTCGCGATGTCGTCAAGGGGGGTACGAAATTTATTATATTTGTAACGTAATAAAACCCCCTTGGAATTATCTCTGTCCGCCTATGGTGTCCTAATGCTGCTTAGTTGGAGCCCTGGGCCCTTTGGGTAGCACCCAAATATCCTCCGGAGCTGCTTGGTACAAGATTGCTTACGGAGAGGTCCAAAACGATTCTTTATATTGTCCTAAAATACGTATTCTTTATATATAGACCCTCGTATACTCGTATTTTCGCTCTGTTGCTGTGGTTGGCTTGGTCTTCGTCCGTTGCTGGCCGCTATCTAGAATCAACTGGAATGAGATACTTGAGCACAATCCTTATATGTGCCAATTGCATCAATAAAAGCATTCACATCAGAATCTTTGGAACCGTCAAAACGCGACGAACACTTCGAAAAGTTTCCACCAGCGGCAACGCTCTGTGTAGTGGTACCCGCCACTGATATTCGGGACATAAGTTCCGCGAATTGTTCATTAGTTAAAACCACGTTAGACATCGTATTACTTTCTTGTTCAGCCACTTGGGATTGTTCACTCGAACGCAGAAAGTATTGGCGACCACCCTGTTGGTTCGTGATTGCTTTTGATTTTCACAAAATTCGGCGATATGAAAAGGATAAAATGTACTTACAGTTTGCAGTGACAACCATAAATTTTACCCACTTCCAGTGTACTACAGATTCTCCTTTCTTGTATTCCTTAGGTGAATCAGACGCAACAATCACCAAATCAAGCTTGAAGCACGCTATTTTCATCAAATATTCGAATGGACATACCTAATAAACACTCATCCGAGTCCTTGAACAAACTCAGAAGCACAGACGAGCAGGTTAAAAGTTTCAATTTCGAATGTTCACAAAGTGTTTCGCTGGAGCGAAAACAAATTGCAGTTTTTTACACTCGAAAAATAACCGGTAAAAATCCAATAAAATCACACGAATTCTTCACGTGTTCTGGCCACTAGTTGCAGCGCCACTATAAGAAAGGTTTATTGTAATTGTAGGTTTCTCAGAAAATCACTTTGAATTCGTACTTAATCTATTTATTGAATTTAAGGTTATAACGATGAATATTTTTCATGAAAACGAATGCTAACAACGGGTGTTGTTTTTCTCGCTAGTTCACTGGTCACGCGTTTGGTCGTTACTCCCGGCCGGAGATGCCTTCCGCGCAGGTCGCAACAGGGCCAGCATCAGGGTGTTTTGTTACAATAAATAAGAAAGTCCATATCTGCCTGTATTTATAATCGAAATTGAATGAAATCATCAAAAAATTATTGAAAATTTTCGAATAATTTAACAATTTGCCTGTTTATCTTTCCGACTGTGTATCTTTTTGCACACGGTACAACATTTGTAAGAAACACAAACTACAAATATTGTGTATACCAAATTCTTATTTGAATAAATACTGCTGCGGAGGTGTTACAGATCATTCTTTTCAAGACCAACAGTAAGACATAGAAAATAAATGAAAAATTAAGAATTTTTATTGTTTATATTTGAAATTTACGAAATGGAAAAGTTTGTGACTGTTAAAGATACCATTAAGAAAATAAGAAAATTTGGTGTTCAGGGGCGGACGCTAGAGTTCAAGATTAAACCTGTCCCCAACAATAGTGAACCTGTGGGGTGGTTTAAAAAGGCGTTAGAAGAAATAGTTCTCTAAGGGACCAAAGGGACGGAACCTACCAATCAGGTGGGATTTACCTTCTGTTCCAAGGATTTCCAGAATGGTCAGGGATGGATCCATTTTAGACCTGCGGCTGAGATTACGATGGAAGATATATTTGATAAAATTTCCTCGATATATCAGTCCAATTCTTCAGGAATTAACTCCGAGACGTTTTGTCTTGGAGTTACGACAGTGAAGTTACTGCAAGGAAGAGGATATGGTAAATCATACAATACTTTTGAAGAAGAATGCGCAAAGCGAAAGGGTATTATTACAATGAACAACAAAGATAATCTCTGCCTCCCACGTGCACTTGTTGTTGCCAAAGCCTGCCTGGAAAAAGACCTAGAGCTGGCAAAAATTCGTTTAGATAGAGGAAAAATACAGGGCAAAAGAGCCCTAGAATTAATGAATGATACCAATGTCATTATACCGGAAGAAGGGGCAGGAATACCGGAACTTCAGCTTTTCCAGCAGTATTTAAGACCATAATATTGTTGTGTATGCTTATGGATCGAACGGCCGTGATATTATTTTTGAGGGTAATGGTGAAGGAACAGCCTTAAATTTATTTTACCACGAGGACCACTACAATGTGATTACGTCGTTAACGGCTGCTTTCTGTTGTAGATATTATTGCGAGGCTTGCCATACTCCAGACAATAATAAACACAAACATTCATGCGGTAGAACCTGTTTTGCATATAGAAAGACACCAAGACAAGAAATACAAGGCGGGTTCAGGGACGGAAGTGACGTCATGACCGCCATCTTGGAACACCATCTTGGAAGCGCGGGAAATCCAAATTTGACAGCTGGATGCGCCATCTTGGAAGCGGGGGAAATACTAAGTCGGCAGTTGACAGAGCTATCTTGAAAGCGCGGGAAATTCAAATTTCTCAATTGATATCTGACAGCTGGCATGGGATACAAATAATTTATCATCAATGAAGCGAAATTATTTTCAATAAACTCGACCTTTATGTATATGTTGCATAAGGGTCATATATTTCTTATCAATTGTTAGTGAATCATTTCAATCCAAGGTAACAACAGTTTTCTTGTTGTGAGTTGTGACAAGCTTATCAGCAACGACACTTCTGCATGTTGTAATGAAGGATTCTTTTATAATCTAAAATGTTCACGGGAATATTGTATAAAGGGTGTTGTGCAATTAAATTGATTTTTTTTATTGTCTTAAGAATAAGGAGCGATGTTAAATCTGTTTGGAAAAAAGCGTTTAAAAACCAGCCGTATGATAGGTACGAGAAACGATCATCCAGATTCGGAGGATGAAAATGAAAAGTAATATTTTATAATAAATTATATTTCATAAGTAATAAATAAAACATGAAATTAAAATAATTTTTACTTTACTTCACACAGGTTATGTCTGATGTTTTCAGATATTATTGGTGACGTAGTTGTTGTGGTAGTATAAACTGTTGTGGGTGGTTGGGTAGCAAGGGTAGTGCGGGTTGCATAAATAGAAATGCTACTTCACTACGTCTCCCAGACGGTGATAAACTATCATAGGATTCTTAGGCGGTAAACGCCCTGAAGTCCTACTTCAATCAAGCTTCAGAGTACCGTATGAGAGTAGCATTTATGGTGCTTTTCGCAGCGTACAGATATTGAAATGCTACTTCAATACAGTTGTAAATCGTCGTCTCTGACTGCGTATGACAATGAAAGTAACCAATTTTAATTAAATACGCTAATATATTAATATTATTTATAAAACTCTAGCTGTGTTCTGTATGTGTTTATTCAATGTTTTTTGGCACATGGTTCGTTATTTTCAATATTTGAAGCAATATTATGCGGTCGTTTCTTTCTAGGTTGAGTTTCTAAATTTGCAGGACGACCAGCTTAAATTCTCCCTCCTGAAATACCTCTGTCTTTTCGTCGCGCAATGGATTTTGGCTGCACTTTAATCTTTCTTGATTTCCTACCCACCGTTTTCTGGCACATAAACGACATGATTTGTGATGGGGTCAGCAAAGATTCTAGTACAGCAGCGAATTTCTGTAAAATAGTATAAATTCATTCTTATCAATTCTAAACATATCCTAAACTAGAAGTAGTTCCTACCTGTAACTGCGGAATTTTGCACGTATTTCCGTCATTTTGTAGAATCTCATGGATGCGTTCAAACTGATCGTTTATTTTGTGAACTATTTTGGTGTAATTGTCAAAGCCTTTTTGGTCAATAGGTATGTAAAAATGTTGTTGTGCTGTTGAAATGCTTTTGTCGATATCGTCCGCTTCACCAGATGTGCATTGATTTGACGATGATGCTTCTTGGTCACGGGCATTGATATCTTTAAAAAAAGACAACGAAACTTTTTTGCCTACTGCCAGATAAGCAAGCTCCTGACGATCATTTTCAGAAAACAGTAGGGAAGATTTAAAGATAAAACCATACTTTTTCTCAACCGCCAGTAGGTGTTTGCGAAAGCGACCACCACTACCACTTGAACAAGTGCAGGTGCCAATTTCACTATCAACTACATTGTGCTCTGAGGTTCGTTCGCTCTGGACATTAAATGTTTATTCATCGACTTGTGAGACTTCAGTTTTTTGTTTTTTGATCTCTCAAAGAATTTTTCGTAATCTAGTGTCATTTTTCGAGATCTTGAATTAGCAAAATGTTATAATCGTTTTCTGTGATTTCTCAAATGTTTTGAAAACAAAATCTGCCAAAGCACACATATTAAAGGCTTTGCATCTCTGAAGAACGATGTCCTTAAATATTCTTATAGAGGCTTCACAAATATTATTTATGTTGTTTCCTCTGTGTAACATACATTGGCGAAAGGCTAACGACCATTCTTTATGTCTCTCCCACAAGTCTTTCAAATGCTTCGTAACTTTCACATTGGTACTTACTGCATCGTGATTCTTCATATTTGTAAAACAGTTATTAGCTTTATCTTCGGTCTCGGAGAACATAATGTCGCGAAACATGTTCATAATTAATCTGCGATTCTCTTTAGGAATGTTGTTGTCTTTTAACCAGAGCCAGCGCCATAGTGCCTGAGTCATCAGTCATTATAACTGAAGGCGAAAATGACACTTGAGTATTTTTTTCCATTGTTTCTTTTACAGCATTAAATACCATCAAATAATTTATTTCAGTTTGACTTGTATGGAAGGCTACGGCAACTGGTGCAGCTCCAGCTTTGGTAGGGACAAAGAAAAATGTCACGCATGTGTTGCTCTGGTCACAAGATG
Organism: Crioceris asparagi; assembly: GCA_958507055.1. Classification (NCBI taxonomy): domain Eukaryota; kingdom Metazoa; phylum Arthropoda; class Insecta; order Coleoptera; family Chrysomelidae; genus Crioceris; species Crioceris asparagi. The sequence continues at coordinate 33,670,814 of OY293832.1, read as the reverse complement.
AGCTGGAATCTATAAAAACAATTTCATTAGCAAATCCGCCCAGAACAATTCTCTTCATAATAGGCGTATTAATGACAATGATAGTAGGATTTTCTTTTATATATAATTCTCCTTCTGGAAGATCTGCCTTTTCTTTAAAATTTCAGTCGTGCTACTAATATCTCTTTCACCGTATCGCTGTTTTGGCCATTTTGTATACAAATAGTTAACCTGTGATTCCGTTGGATTTTTTCTGTGCATTTGCCAATGATTCTACAATCCCCGTGTCATCAGTTTTGGCTGCTGCAGGGCTCATACCAGATTCAAAATATGATTCAAACAAAGCCTTGACATCATCACTGCAACGCAAAAGGTTGTAAGCCTGCGCAACGCGTAACCTGTGAGTGTGGACAAAATCTATATCTATGAGAATGTGCAGCCCATCCCTTAGTGATATAGATTTCTTTAAAGTATGCGGAGTTTGTTTTAGAAACATAATGCTGATACTTGCATGACAGTTATAGTTACGTATCACACCTTTCTTTTTATTTTACACTTTGTTTTTTAATGCAAGTTGGCATAAATATCTTTTGCGAAATTCAAACCGATTTGCCTTTCGAACGCATTTCTCAACAATCCAATTACTCGCAGTCTTACTGGAAAAATTCTTTATAAATTTATGACACTTTTCATCGTAATTTTCACCACTCAGCGAGCATTGAAAAGATAAAGTATAGCTCTCACAACCTTGAAATTTCAATTTTAATACTCGGTAGTCCACTGTTAATGAACTAACCATTTTAGCACTTTTTTAATCCCTATATAACACACCACTTATAGGTTTTTCCATACCTAATTTGACAGACTGACCGTTTCGCCACCTGTTCGTGTTAGGAACTTGAAGAAACTGCACTTGTCGGCATTGTGCGATATCAACCAACTTCATGGAGTAGGGTTTCAAGTGCTTTTTAAGGCGTAACAAGTTAGAAATACTATCTCAGTATGTCACCATTGTTTGAGGTATCACAGTAGGGTTTAGGTACGTTTACCGCCTAGGAATCCTATGCTAGTTTGCCACCGTCTGGGAGACGTAGTGAAGTAGCTTTTCTATTTACGCGACCCGGTTACGATGCCATGACACCAACTGAATTGCGCCACATAAGAAGAAAATCCACCTAGGAAAGCTAGACAAAGGCGATATCTTAGCAGATAAGCGTTTGGATATACAAAGACTGGTAGAAAATGTTAGCATTGAATTGAATATACCACATTTTCGCATGACAGGTATTCAATTCAATCCAGATGAGGTAGAATACATCATAAAAATTGCTCAAGAAAGAGTACATGTGGAAAGAGCAATCAGAAGACTGAAAAGCTTTTAAATGTTATCAAATAGAACTCCCATTTCCAAATTAGGAATCATTAATAAAATTTTCATTGTATGTGCTCTCCTAACTAATCTTAAGTATTCTTTAAGGCGCAAAAGGCCATAATACACCCTCCCACAGCAGGAACATACTCATCTGTTCACACAGACCTAGTCATAGAGTGCAAACAAAATACTACTCAAGAAACATTTCAAATTTACAATTGGTACCTGTGTTTTAATTTATTATAGTAAAATTATATACTCTGTGATTCGCCAAATATTATATTTTATTTTACATGTTATGTTAATTACGTTTTTTCCCTGTTTATATTAATGAAAAAATAAAAAAAACATCAACTTTATTCTTAATCATTTAATTCGACAAATACATTGTACATATCATGTAGATTTTCTATCATATTTGTACAAAAAATACCGTCAAACGGAATTCTCTCAATCCAGGGCTCTGCATTTTTGAATGACACACAAAAATCACACCACTGTGTAAGCCGTAATAAGCATTTCACCCTGAACTTGATAGTAGTAATCATGATTTTTTTTGAGGGTAGGTTGATTGTTTTCATACAGTTTTAGATAGAATCCCTTTATCTTTAATGAATCTTCTAATGAATATGTCTTCTTTCCTGTAGGACATTTAATTTACAGCAATCCATATCCCGAATTTGCATCAATAACAAGCCCATCAGGGCTAGCACCTAGAAAAGGAGCATACGGATGGATCACAAGACCACATGGGAATACTTGATTGCCTGTAATTTCTTTATATTTTGCTCTCGCACTCTCCTCGCCCATCTTGCCGTGACGAATTGCTGGAACTGTTTCGAGTTTCTCATTGTACTGCCACATTTTCTGGAAGTATTCTAAAGTAACAGTTTTACTACGCTTGCAGATATTTCCAAAATTGGAAGCAGTAAATCTGCCTTTCCGAAGATCGAACCATTCTGGAATCTGTGATTGCGTGCAAGTACTTTTCTCTATTTGATGGGATTTATTGAAAGAAAGTCAGTAAACTCCACAACATTTGGCAGTGGCTGACTGAGTAAAATGTTACTTGTATAAGCTTCCACTGCAGGCAAGTCAAAATGTATATTCTCTTCTGGCACTTCTATATTCTCAGTTCCACGAACTTCCTCAGCAGCAGACTGCATTGAAATGGTTGTCATTGATAAATCTGAAGTCGCTAAAATGTTAAAAATAACCAATTATTTCCAAAGGTTTCTTAAATAATAATATTGGAATGAGTAATGACATCAGAATTTTGATAGAAAAATGTTTAATTGAGTTATTTATTATATTACAATAAAGTTTCTAAATCTTGCCAATGTTTTAGAAAATTCGGTAAATCATTGAAAGTTTCATTGTAAAGATTCAATTTAATTTAATTATTTGAATATCTACTTAAATGATTTGGTGATCACTATTAATTCTAGAAACAAAATTTCTATATTTCAAATGATTGACATGGTGAATGAGTAATATACAAATTTTTAATTTATATAATGAATAAATATTAATTAAGCAGCTGAGTTTATACAAATTAACTGTATGTTCTTTGTATTTCAGATTATATGCATCTCATAACTTTATTTTGAAGTATTTTAAAGGTTTCAGTTTATGAGCCCCAAGTTTTAATCAAATATTGAAGCTTTGAGTACACAGCAGTATATTGATTTTAGATATTTCAAAGATAAATAATTTCTTAGTCTAAAAAGGATTCCAATTATTGAGACTACCACCCTTCGCAATTTTTCAATATGTTTGGACTCCGATAGATTTTCATCTATGAATAGTCTAAGCTATTCTACAGTAGGAAGAGGTGTATTTGATATTCTCATTATATAATTTAATTGAATTTTCAAAATCATAAGCTATGTTCTTGAATGTAAATGTGAAAGATGATTTTTTAAGGTAAAAGGGGCAAACGTTGACATATCCTCATAATTTAGTTTTTATTAGATCTGTTTTTTTTTTAAATCTCTTAATAATTTTCTTAGACAGGCATAATATATAGTAATACTAAGCAATGATGGGTGTCGCATTTTGGGTACTTTTGCGGGGAGTAGATATTCTAAGAGAGTTCTGCATCATCATAGTCATCATGATTTTTCAGAGGGGTCCAGAATAATGAAATAATAATTTCATCGGGGGGCGAGCGTGCAGAATATTTTTTCCAAGGGGATCTCAATTTTATTAAATCATAGATTCCTTCTTTTCAAACAACTAGAGCGCCATCTAGCGTGGAGAGGGTATGTAACTGCATTAGTTATTATAATTTTAATTAAATTCCTACTTTTCAAACAACTAGCGCCATCTAGTTTGGAAAAGCTATTTAACTGCATTAGTTATTATAATTCTAATTAAATTCCTACTTTTTAAACATGAGCGTGCGCGCCATCTAACAGATAGTGATTAATTTCTTCTATTATATTTAATATTGCTGTGAAAAAAACTTGATGCATCGCCGTTTCGAACCCACATCCATAAATCCACACGCTTCCCATACTAGGCGTCTTAACCCAGCGTGCTATTCGGTCCCATTTGAAACATAGGAGATTGTTGAATAGAACGGTGATTTCTTGCGGTCTGGGGGAAAAATGCATGATTGAATTTCTTCAATCACATTTATTATTATACATAAAAAAGGTTTTGTGGATAAAAAAAAACATTATACTCTACATTCGATTTATTTAATATATAATTTTTATTTGTCCAACAATTAGATTATTTGGAATCCATGAATTGTGAGTGCTGTCAAGGCCAAGCCATTTAACATAAAGTAGGTTTCCTTTCCGTCGTATAATTTTTTCAATCAGGTAAACATCAGGATACTTGGCTTTTTGTAGTTCATACTCATAAAATCCACCCTTAATTTGTTCATTATTTTGGTCTTCTAGTAGATAGGTAGTAGGGTTAGTGAGTTGAACTTTATAAATTTTAAATATTTCATTGCTCCAATTAGGTGTATATCCTTTGGTAAAAGCTTCTCGATATTTGCTTATTCTTACATAGTCTCCAGCTTTAAATTTATTTGGTTTTGGGTCCAATGTTTTTAGATGATTGTATGCTGTTGAGAGGAGGTGTTTCTCATGTTTCTTTCTGACATCCGTAGGTTTCATACCAATCGTTTTATGTTTTTGATTATTATATTTGTTAACAATAATAGGTAATAATTGCAACCACTTGTAATTACCCTGTAGCGAAAACTCCTTCCACATCATATTCTTTACAGTTTTATTGAATCTCTCTATTACACTAGCTTTCGAGTGGGTAGAGTAGTGATTAATATTAAAATCTTTCATAAGAGCTTGAAATTCTTTGTTATAAAACTCCTTACCCAAATCAGTCTGCAAATTTTTTGGAGGCGTTGTTGTCGATAATATTTGTTTCATTGCTTCGGTAACTTCTGTACCAGTTTTATTTTTAACCGGTCTAGCCCAAGCAAACTTGGAGACAAGTATATGTATCCTTTGTTAACTTTTGAATAAGGGATCATTTCAACGAAGTCAACTTGCCATAAATCGTGTAAGCCTTTGACCACAACATGTCGTCTCCGGAAATATCTTCTAGCTGGCTTATGTATTTCTTTTATAACTTATTCTTTGATGCTCATTTTTCACAGAGTATCACAAATTGGAAAAAGCAACGTAAATCAGGATTATTAGGAATACATTTGTTAGGTTCTATAATGGATATTTTATCATTTTTTCTCAATGTTAGTCCTTCGAAATCTGCGATAGGGTTACCATTAACTACAATTTGATTGTGGGGTTGAATATCTACAGATTCGAAAACAGCTGATGGTAGTGGAAAATAATAAATGTTATTATGGTAATTAATATTATAGCTTGTACCATAAATATGGTAAACGGGTCCGCCGCTTGTACCGATAAGGTTGAAGATGCAGTAGTAGGTATTGGGTTTATCTAAAAAATGTTTTCCCAACTTGTTTATAGGCATATTGGATAAGACTGATTACTTTGAATTGCTGGTGATTCAATTTATAGAATTATTTTGGCTTCTCTTAACTCCTCAATTATTGAGATGATTTCGTTTTCATGCCCAGAATGTCCAGCAATCTGAGTAACCTTAGTCGATCCACCAGTTCGTTTAGATTGTCCCAGTATACATAGTCTGTCTGGTTTTTTAGGGATTTAAGTAACAAATTTCCACCTCTTTTAGTTGTTTTTCTTGTTAGCCGGTATAGGGCTAATGGTCTCACTATTCTCGAGGATGTTTCTGCTGCTGCCTTTTTTACTTTTGTAATTCCAACCTTTTGTAAGTAAGGTCCAATTATGCTGATGTGTTTTATGGATCCATTTCCCATTACTTTTTCGTTTGGATCAAAATTTTTGCGATATGCATTTGTACGTTTCAATATATCCATATAGTTATCAAGGTCACTATCCTGGTTCTTTTTTAAATATTAATTCATATAGACCAGGTGTGCCGGGGTAAGTGACACCTGCCACGCGAATATCTTTTCCTAAGATGTCTACAGGTTTTTGAGTGAGACCCAAGTAAAATTTATTTGTCTCAATATAATTTATTATTCCGTAATGTTGATCGAATTTATCCTCAGTATCTCTAATACCAGCATCAATGTATTGTCTTGGGAGCGATTCAAAATCTTCTAAATAAGTTTGATATGAAGGAGTGTCTACCATATGCTGAATTGCTTGTCGAGTTTGTTCTAATACATCAGATAAATTTAAAGATTTCGATTTTTCTAACGTGCTTCTGTCTAGAGTTGCATACAATTCTTCAAATGGAATTGTTAAACCAGTTCTCTGCGGTTGAATGACACTTACATCAAAATCAAGTTGTATTTTTCTATGTTGATCAATGGGTGGTTTCTTTTTTGGTGTCGATTCAAGAAAACTTGAAGACTCTTCTTTTGGTTCAATTTTGGATTAAAACCTATCAGTTTGCCCAATCGTGGATACAAGGGTTTGCAGTGGTTGTGTTACTGGTCGATATGTTTGCTCCAACTGAGCTTGGCTTCTCGCCATGTCATAATTTAAATTTTGGAATTTTTCCTTTACCGCTTTGCGGCTTCTAATTAGTTCTCGTGCTAACCTCTTGTCCATAATAGCTTTGAATAGACTTTAACAATGTCGCCGCAGCCTTTTATATGTAAATATAAGAGTCAAAATTTTTCCTTTACCTCCCAGATTTTATTTCACTATCTTTGTCTATTACAACAAATCCAAATTTGTCTTCCCAACACCTCCCACATAAATCTTTAAATTGTTCAAATTTCATATCAGTACCTACATGATCCAAAAAGATATGTTTCAAATTGGTATTGTCTTGTTTGAAAGAGATTAGCATTATCCCTTATAAGCTGCTTTGGTATTGATGAGTATGTTTGAGACAGATAGAAGCAGTCAGCATCTTTGTGTCGTCCAAAACTAAAATAATCTCTCATCGGACTCTGGTTACAACAAACTATATCATCAAAAATTATGATAGAGTTGGCTTTCACTTGACTAGGTGGAATTATTTCCTCTCCTTCACTAAATTCATGATATCCAATGTTTTTCAAAGGTTCAAACAGTTTTATTAAATATTCATATTTTAGTTGGTAGAGTGACTTGGAATGAACGTATACATTTTCAAACCTCAACACTTTGGGATGTTCTAACAATGAGATCATTACATTAGTTTTACCACTCCCAGAAGGTCCAACAATTAAATCTCTTTTTGATCCCCCACCAAATAGACCAGCATGCTTTGAGTAATTGCTTTGTAATTGATTAATTCCATGGTTTGATATCGGAAAGGAATTTTTTTTTACTATCCTCATTATGAGTCTGGTGTATACTAACCCTACTACCAGTCATTACGTATATATATAAGAAGATGTTGATTGGTGATGCTGCGAGACTGGTCTTGGTCTTGCAGTCTTGGTCTTGGTCTTGCAACATTACAAGACCAAGACCGAGACCAAGACCGTCTATGCAAGACCAAGACCCAAGACCAAGACCAATACTGCGATGCAAGACCAATACCAAGACTAACCTGGTCTTGGTCAATGATTGGATAAAAACGCTAGAAATTAACCTAATTCATTTAATCTTTGAACTCCCCTATTATCGATCTTTATTTAACAAATTCTAAAAATATTGAATTAAAAGTTGTTGGGTGAAAAGTGAGTTCACTTTACCCTTCTAGGATTACCGTATTTCAAAAAATTCTGAAATACCCTATACAGTAATTTCAACCCTTCTAGGATTTCCCTTAACGAGCTGCTTTCAAAGAATCCCGATAGTTCTTAGCCAGGGGAAGGTAAACTACACGGTTTTTTAATTTTATTATTTTTTCTATCGCGCAGAATGTTTTAAGCAAACGTTACGAATCATCTATGAATCTGATATCTTTTTGATGACATTTATCGAGTAGCTGCTTTTGGATAAATTTGAAATTTTAGATTGCCCTTATTTTGAAACTATTTTTTCGATCATGCTCATTAACTAACTCAACTGAGATATTCACACGACTGATTTTTGAGATAGATACCTAGTTTTATAAATGCGCGCATTAACAAATCCCTACCTGTTTTAAATTTCCTTTTTTTTTAAAAAAAAGTTTTATAAACCAGAAATACTTTTAATCGCTTTCACTCAATATCCACTCTGATAGATTCTTTCTGTTTTATTAAACTTTATTAATTATTAATTAGTTACGCATCTCATTTGCCCTAACTTAATTCTACGCACCTAGTTTTATTCTCATTACTTATTCTAGAATAGTTTGGTACCAATACAATACCAGGCGTGTTCGTTCTGGGTAATGAATTTTTTTTCTATACGGTCGATTTTATCCATTTCGAATGATAATATAATTAGGTATTGGCAATCTTATAAGATTATGAATTACATTCTTCCCATACATATTGCAGGGTTCTTCTTCATTTGAATGAAGAAATTACGGTTTAGAATCGAACAAATTTTCACACTTATAAAAAAATCAAAATTTTTGCAAGAGTCTTGCGAAGTCTTGCAAGTCTTGTAGCAAGACCAATACCAAGACCATATCGGTCTTGGTCTTACTTTGCGCATTACTTATGTTGATGGAAAAAAGTCTTATAAAGTCGTATAAAGAGTGGTCGTGGACTAATTAATACGCTTATTAATAAATTACCTTTCGAATTACGTATATCAGGGTATAATTATTGTGGACCAGGGTATAATTATTGTGGACATGGGACGAAGCTTGCTAAACGACTTGAAAGAGGAGATCGTGGAATCAATAGTTTAGACGAGGCTTGTCTTGAGCACGATATTGCCTATTCTCAAAATAAAGATCTTGAACAGAGACATCAGGCGGATAAAATTTTAGCAAATAAGCTTGGCAAAGGTTTAAATCAGCTGACGCTAGTTTTGGGGAGAAATCTGCTGCTTTGGGAATAACTGGAGCAATGAAGATTAAACGCAAACTTGGAATGGGTCTGAAACGTGGTAAAGGTTTACAGCAGAAAGGTAAAAGAAAAAGCAAGAAACGAGTTTTAAAAACACCCAAAAGTGTTGGGGGTTCCTCCCCCATTTGTTACCACTTCTCGGCGCTATTGGAGCTCTCGGAGGTGGGGCAGATAGTATCGCGAAATCTGTTAATGATGCCAAGGCTAACAAACAGCAGCTGGAGGAACAACAGCGTCACAACAAAGCGATGGAAGTCAAAGGAAAAAGTCTCTATCTGAAGCCATATCGCGGACGTAGACTATATTTGGCACCATATAAAAAAAAACTCCCAGTGAAGCTATCACACCATGCCAGGACCAATAAAGAACTTGAACAATACGCTAAACTGTTAAAAATACCACATTTCAGAGGGATCTTTTTGCGAGATGCTCTAGTCATTGGATAGCATATGTTAAAGACAACAATTATATCATCTATTTTGATAGCTATGGTGATTTAAGGCCACCAAAAGAACTGATAATATACTTCCAAAGTAATGGTAGCTCGAATATTAAATACAATTACAACACAATACAAACTCTTACATACAATTGCGGACAGCTTTGTCTATATAATTATTTCTTCTGCAAATAACTTTCAACAGTAGTTTGTGGTGCTTTACAACGACAACAATGAGTCTAACGATAACACTTTCTGGGAACAAATCCTTTTTAAACGCAGATTTCAATCCACCAATTTACTTAGAAGACAATCAATACGAACTTGGATTAGCCGACTTTGAAACTTTTACGACGATACCAAACATAGAAGAGGGAGTAAACAATAAATTTATTTATGATGATGATGATAAGGGGATTTTAGTTCCAACAGGATCATATGAATTTGAAGATTTGAGTAAACTTTTAATAGACACTATGAAAAGTAATGGAGTCACATTAAACATAACTATCAACAAAGATACCTTAAAATGCAAAATTAACTGCTTAAAACGAATAAATTTCAAATCAGACAATACTTTGAGAGAAGTTTTTGGATTTGGTAAGAAAATACTAGCTGCAAACAAGGATCATGAATCAGACTCTACGGTAAAAATTTTGAGAGTTAACTCAATTTGCATTGACTGTGATATATGTACAAACTCCTATTTAAATGGGAAACCTGTCCACATTATCCATCAGTTCTTTCCAAGCGTTCCTACTGGATATAAGATAGTAGAATCACTATTGCCAATTTTGTATTTTCCAATTAGTGTTCAAACAATAACCAATATTACTATAAAAGTATTGGATCAAGTCAGTCGACTTATAAATTTCAGAGAAGAAACCATAACCATTAGATTACACTTAAGAAAGATCAGCAATGGTGGTTAGATATAGCAGAGACGTAGATATCTCTTATAAAAAAGGAACAGCAAAAAAAACACAGTTAGTGTATCTCACACAACCAAAGCGTTAACATCACAGAATCGAAAGAAAATTTTTGACTTCACTTGGTTTCAAATTACAAATATAATGGATATATTGAACGTAACAGCAGGACCTCTCATGGATAACTCCATCACAAATTTTGATTTGCACTCTTACCATCCCTCAGTGAACCAGTGAAAACGTTAAAAAAAGACACTACAGCATACTGTCTGATATTACATGACAAACTGTTTAGTTATAACCCTCTTACAAAAATAGTTCGTCAAATTTAGTGCGCAAGTTATGTTGAGCAAATAGAAATTCGTTTAAAAAAAAACTTTATTCTATTTTTTAACACTCAACAGACTTATAATATGAAACTATATCTAATATTTGGTACGCAGTACCTTATGATAATTGTTCAAAGTTACAAGTGAATAGGTAACAGGTCTTGTCTGTCTTAAATACTAAAATAATGCATGATAAGCGTCTAGACGTTTGCATTGTCAGCGTCTAGACGAACAATATGCTTATATGCTTAAAGTTATGAATGTAACTCCTCCACCCTTAAGAGGAAACTTTAGGAAAAATAATTTTATTTTTCTTTTAAAGTTGACGTTAAACATTACATTTTTTGGGTTCGGGAAATGCAATTGTGTTTTCTGAATTTGGTTTGTTAACTTTGATAAACCATTGATCTCTATAATGATATAATACAAAAATAATAATTACAATAATTAATATTACATATACAGGTATACTGGAATGAATCCATACATTATTATCAATAAAAGAAATTGGTTTATCACTATCTTGGTCCAAAGTAAGTTTAGACAATTGGTCGAGATTGAACGATTTTAGGTTCAATTGAATAGGTTTCACATTTGACACTGCACTCACTATATGAGGAAGGTAGACTGGTTCTGCGGGTATACTTCCTTCCAGGTTGGCATAGTCAAATAGTTTGGTGGAAAATCTACACGAATATGGGACTGTTATGAGGAACGTCCCCTTGAGCTTGTGGACTTCGCTTCCACATTTTTCGTGTACTAAGGTGTCTGTGGGTGCGATGAGTAAATATCTTTCGTCGCTGATGGTTTCCACGAGAGTTTCATTGATCTCTACTGGGATGTGGATACACTGCGGGTCTTCTTTTACTTGTAAGAGATTCTTGATGCAAGTTTCTTCTTGGAAGTTCCTTTGGATATGTGAACTTTGGCAAAAGTACTCTTGTTGAACTTCTTGGCATTTGGATTTTAAGTAGTATGTAATATCTTCACTCATGGCCACATATGAGGTTGGGGATATGATTGTGGTGGACTCACGTGTAGGGATAGAAAATAGGTGATACAGGTTGAAGGTGTTGGGTTCTAATAGGGGAATGTGTAACAAAAATACTACATGTTCCTCGCTAATATAATACTCGACGTTAATGGTTCTTACAAACTGGATATTATCATTAGAATAGAATTGATCACTAGTGTGATGTTTAGATAATTCGTATTTCATTGCCTTTATGGAATTTTCACTAATTATTGATAGATGTAATATTTTTAAGGAGGCAAAACTTATAGCTGTAAGTAGTTTTTCTACGATCTGAGAAAGCTCTAGTATACTAATTTTAAACATGGTTAGGGTGTTGGTAACGTGTTGATCTTTACCTCCTACCATTCTAAGAACTTCGCCAATTCTATTGAAATTAGTCGACATGTTTTTAATTGTTTCATAATAATTTCTTATCAGTTCTTGATTCAATGAAAACTTCTTATTATAATGACTGATTAAATTTTCTTGATTCACTTTTGGATTTTGAATGGCTTTATCATAGCGTTCGCCATCTGAAGCGTCGAGAGTACCAGATATGAATTTGAATACTGATCCTAAAGAATTAATCATCCCACGCTTAGTTCTATTCCTGTTATTGAAAATATCTGGATGAATTATACTTAGTTGTTCTCTCAATTGCTTTACTTTATTCTTGACGTACTCATACTTGATCATTTCAGCCATAACTAATTTATTTTCAGTTTCCTTATGAAATTCGGATATATAGTGTTCTAATTCTAAAACTTTATTACCAAGGATGTTGAGGGGGTAATTATGTAGGAAGGTGTGGTGCGAGTACTGAATTCTAGTAGGTCCTAATTTAAGTGGTAGGATGCCTGGGTTATTAATTAAGGATTTAATCTCTATTTTGGGCACTGCCGCCAGGTAGAGTTGTATTAGTACCAGTATTGTCAGTATTGTTATTAGTAGCTCCATCTGAAAAAAATGGAACGAGTGTTCGTTGAAATTGTCTTGTCGGTTTCATTTCTTGTTTGTGATATGTGTGTCCCTTAATCGTTTGTATCTTAGACCCTAAATCTTTCTTAATTTGCACTTGTTTATATGGTGCAGCAACTTTATTTCGTGGTCGTGTGGAAATATAGGCATCTAAAGTGTTTACCAACGGTGGATCGACACGATTTACATTTTGTTTCTCTATATACTTTTCTTTGGCTTCCTGCGATTTTTGATAAACTTGTTCGTACATATATTTGATTCTAGCTCTTAAATCTTCCAAATATTCGTTATAATAATTCTTTGAATCGATTTCTAAAATGTCCCTGTTGTCTATATGTCCGAAGAGCAGTTCTGTTGGTCTAAAGTTAGTGGTACTATGTATTGTCCTATTGTATATGATAGCAGCATTCTCTAACAAATTATGGGATAATGTTTTCTGTTTCTGAAGAGTCAGGGTTCTCATTATTTCGATGAGCGTACCATGTACTCTTTCTATTGGACTGTTGGAGTTGGGATGCAATGGTGTGGTAATATGATGTTCTATATTATACGACTCTATTAGTTTACTAAATAGATTGGAGTTGAATTGTCCGTCTGTTACTAGGGTTTTAGGGAGTTTATAACGTGAGAAAATTTTTATAAATTTTTGTATTATTTCTATCATATTACTTGAGTCTAACTCATTGTATATTTTGAAAAATTATCTATACAAGTAAGGTATTTCTTCTTATTACATGAGAATATATCTTAGTAAACTATTTCGAATGGGGCTTTTGGTGTAGACGTGATGGTTAATTTATGTCTTACCGGTCTCCTTTCGTACTTTGTTTGTTGGCATATCGGACAATTGTTAACATGAGTTTGACAATCTTTCATTACGTTCGGCCAATAATATAATCTTTCAACTTCCTCGCGTAATTCATTTATACTTCTGTGCGTGATGTTGTGTAGCCTATTTAATATTTCTAACTGTTGTTTTCTATCAGTAACGTCTTTTAAAATTTTCCGGGTGAAAACAAATTTTAAGTTATTGTCAAAATTATGGTTGATGATGGTCGCTAGCTCTTCATAAATATTATTTTCGGGTGAGTAGATGGCATTGGTAGCGTTTGGGTTCACGTAATCTTTAAGAATATTTATAATCTCTGTTTCATAATTGTTTTTAGAAAGTTGTACTTCCAGTCTTTCTTTACCAAAAGTGTTATTTGACTTCAGTTTTGGTTCGTTTCCGAATGTGAAAATAATTTGTCTCTTATACTCGTTGAGGGGCTTTTCTGTTATAGCCAGTTCTGCAGATACATCATTATCCTGGGTATGGAGAGTATCGAGGTCTGATGATGGTTCTGGGATTACGGGAAGATCTTCATGTTTTGGTTGGAGTGGGTAATTTTTATTATCAGCTGGCTTGATTACTATATCCGAGATAATATTAATTTTGTTGATAGTTTTCTCATCCTTATCCTCTTCTAATATTTTGTCAAGTTCTTCTATTTCAAATTCAGGTCGTTCGCCTATGTCTCCGGCGTTAGCAAATAATGACAATAGATCGTACGGTGAGTCGCTGATTTGTAACGGATAAGTTTCCAGTCTTGAAAGAAAATCGGCGTTTGAATTTAATTTACCTTTTTTGTACACTATTTCATATTCGTACTCCATCAATTTTAAACGCCATCTAACTAATTTAGAATTCGGCTCTTTGATGTTAAATAGCCACTGTAAAGGTTTGTGATCCGATACAATTAAAAATTTATTTCCATAGAGATATGGCCTAAAATGCTTGGTTGCCCAGACGATTGCAAGACATTCCTTCTCAATCGTTGAGTAATTAATCTCGTGTTCATTCAAAGTTCTAGAAATGAATGCAATTGGTCTATCGGAACCAATTGTACCTTGCGAAAGCACAGCACCAAGTCCAACATTTGATGCGTCTGTGGTTAATATAATTTTTTTACTAAAATCGGGGTAAGCCAGTACAGGTTCGTTGCAAAGAATTTGTTTAATTGTATCAAAAGCTTCTACAAATTTCGAAGTATGTTCTACTTTAGAATTTTTTTTGAGGCAAGCTGTTAGAGGTTTTGAAATTGTGGCATAATTTTTTACAAATTTTCTATAGTATCCTGATAGACCTAAAAAGCTTTTAATTTGCTTAGGTGTTGAAGGGAGTTTTAAATTCTTAATCTTCTCGATCAACTTAGGGTTCGGTTTAATACCGTGAGTGGTAATAATATGTCCTAGATATTCGATTTCTTCTAAAAAAAATTCTGACTTGTCCAATTGTATCTTAAATCTATGATGTCTTAATCTTTCCAGTACGATTATTATATTTTGTAGGTGTTCTTCCGATGATTTGCCCAAGATTATTATGTCGTCCAAGTAGACTAAACAAATTTTATTCAATAATCCTCGGAGAACTTCGTTCATAACCCGAGCGAATGCCGCTGGCGCGTTACGAAGTCCAAAGGGCATCCTTAAAAATTCATAGTGGCCATCTTCGGTTGAGAAAGCCGTTTTATGGCGGTCTTTTTCATTAATTTGTATCTGATGATAACCTGACTTGAAATCGATCTTCGAAAAGAATTTTGAATCACCTAATATATCAAGTATGTTAGTAATATTGGGCAAAGGATATTTATCCTCTATTGTCTTCTCATTTAATTTGCGAAAATCGATGACCATACGCCACTGTTTTTTGCCATCTTTTCCTTCCTTCTTAGGTACTAGGAAAATAGGTGCTGAATACGGCGAAGTACTAGGTGTAATGATATTGTGATTAAGTAGTTCTGAAATTTGGTTGTTAATTTCTTGTTTTTGAGAGTGTGGAAAACGATACGGCTTTGAAAATATAGGGTTCTCAGAACTTAATGGAATGGAATGTTTAACTATAGATGAAAACGTGAGCTTATCGTTGCTTTTGTAAAATGTATCTTGATATTCCTTCGACCTATTAAAAATGTGCATACGTTCTTCGTGATTACTGATGTGTTGTAATTTCGCGGATAATGTTATGTCTAGGTCTAGAGGCTCAGGTTTCGCATGAATGTGACAAACATCGAATTCTTTCAGATTGATATGGTTAGCTAAAATTGGGTCTTCTAAACAAATAGTATGTGATGTGTTAGCTCGTATTTCTTGAATGGGTACCTTGACTTTAAAATTTTCGACAGTATTTATATTTTCTAGTATTTCATAATGTCCGAGTGACTGTTTTGGAATAACAACCGTACCTTTTCGAATTTTGGTCGGCAAGGTGATCATTGTTTGGCCTGGTTCAATTTCAGCTTGGAAGTAATTGCCTATTGGGGGTTTATACCTTCCTAACTCATATTCTATACCGTTTAACGAGATTGTACCATTTTCATAATTTAAAATCATTCCTAACTGTTCTAAAGATTCGGTTCCTAATAAAATATGAAAATGCTGATGGAAGTTTACGAGATAGAATTTAAGAAATTGTCCTGCTAAAAATAGATCAGTCACTAATGTTTGTTGATGTTCTGATAGTTTTGATAATAAATTTTTCATTCGTTATATTATTCGGGAAATATTGATAAGCTATACGAGGATTGATTAAAGAGTTAGTTGCTCCTGAATCGATCAAAATTTTGAGTCCATTAATTTCTAAATATGGTAAGCTTGAAGTTATAATATTGTGATTAGTTTCGACTTCTAAGCTTCTTGTTCCGAGGCAGGTATCTAAAAATTTCCGAGTTCTTCATCATAGTCGCCAGGTTGACTATTGGGTGCTTCTTCTGTTTCTTCTGGAGGGTATTCATAATAATTTTGTTCTTCACTTGTTGGAGTGTTATGTTCGTCTATTTCGTTTAGATGAATTTGCGGATTTCTCCATTGTTTGAATTGTGGTTTATTGTAGATGTTCGGAGGTTTAACATTTGTTGTAGGTGAATTAGCTATTCGGTTTCGATTAATACTGCTGAAGCTAGATGGTTGGGTTCGCGACTGTACGGCTGGCGTATTGTTATATTGTGAGCGATAAAACGGTTCCTGGTGCGTAGTATTATTTCGATATTGATTAGCTTGTTGATAAGAGTTATTATTATACTTATGAGGTATCGTCGCCGCTGAAGCGTTTGCCTGCGTTGTGGGTCTAAATATATTAGGAGGCGTTATATTGAAACTATCGTTCTTATGTTTGGAGACATATTTTATAACTGTTGGGGTCGCTTCGATTAAGTTTGTAAACTGTCGTACTTCAAGAATAGTTTGAAGCATTGGAGGAGCACTATTATAAAAAACTTCTAAGGCAGTTTGTTCATTTATCTCATAATGGACATCTTTTTGTTCCTTAGATAAATTATTGTCAGCATTAATTTTCAAATTAAGTTTAGTTTGCAAATCTTTGATACGTTCTATAAAATCTGGAAGTGTTTCTTTGTGATTAATCCTTAAGAATCTGAATTTGTGGGCTATTGTTTGTCGATCAGTGTGATCGCCAAATTTGACTCTAAGGCAAGTTTTAAGATCATTCCAATTTGCAATGTCCGGTCTGGTACTCACGAAACTTTCTGCGGAATCCTTCAATTTACTTAGGACTAGATAAAATGAGTATTCATTCAGTGTTTCATCAGTAGTTGTACCGTATTTCGAAATAAATTTGTCAACTCTATTTATAAAAACCTCAAGAGAATCGGTGCTACCATCGTATTTTGGTATTACATCGCCGAAGCTTCTTGCGGCTGCGATTAAAGTTTCCGTACTCATTTTATTATTAAGTGAATCGTTCAAAAAACTACTTGTATTAAAATTAAGCTGCTTTCCGAGTGAATATCCCTTAAATTCAATGAAGGCAAAGAAAAATTTGAAATCTCTAACTCGCAATTAGTATATTCTACTCTGTTTTGTGTCGTTTTCTGACATAAAATAAAATTCTGTATTTCTAACTTCTATTATCTGATCCTTATGTTCGTTTTCGTATGTAATATTATTGTTATATATCAAGGGAAAAACACATAGGAAAGAGAAGATAGGAATGTGGCACTTACTTGGTTTCAGAAGACTCCTGCTGGTTGGCTGGTTGCTTCTGGGGCTGCTGTAGGTGCGGTGGAACTTTTTCACTATTTCACGAAAAACTTGACTTTACTAGCACTCGTTTTCGTATTTTTTACGAAAAAGATCAGGATGACTGCGCCAGGTATGTTGAGCAAATAGAAATTCGTTTAAAAAAAACTTTATTCTATATTTTAACACTCAACAGACTTATAATATGAAACTATATATAATATTTGGTACGCAGTACCTTACGATAATTGTTCAAAGTTACAAGTGAATAGGTAACAGGTCTTGTCTGTCTTAAATACTAAAATAATGCATGATAAGCGTCTAGACGTTTGCATTTTCAGCGTCTAGACGAACAATATGCTTATATGCTTAAAGTTATGAATGTAACTCGCATGCCTCATATAAAGTATAAATGTGAGACTTTTCAAAAAAGACTTTACAATATGTTAAGCACTCAGCTCCAAGCAAGAATCATTGAACATCAGAGAAAACTTGAAGAATTAAGGCGAATTATAGAATTATATAGCTACAAACAATTAATGATTAAACAATTTGCAAATCTAAAATTGTAGAAAAATGAAATTAGTTATGGACATCCAAGGCTTTCGTTTGGAAAAGAACAAATTTTTGCCCAAGGAGCTTGCTACTTTTGATGGCTCAAAAATATCACACTTTATTTTTAAACCACCCTTTGGAATGGAACTACTACCTCCTGAAGCACATCGTCAAAATATATGGTTAATAAATAATTATCACTGTATTGATTGGAATGAGGGGCATGTACCGGTTCACTGTTTTGCCAAAATTATTGAAAGGTTGACTGGTAAATATAACGTGGTGTATGTAAAAGGTCGATAGAACGTCGTACACCTCAAACAATTTACATCTCGACCATTCGTGGAATTTGAAGAACACCCAGCCCTACCTGTCTCAGAGTCCAAGTGTTTATATCACAATAAAAACTCCTGTCATTGTGCACTATCACATGTATATTTTTTGTATGAAAAATTTATGATGCAATGTAATGAATAAAAAACGTATAAAGGACATTAATTGTTTTATTTAGTAGTTAAACCACATATCATTACAAGATTTATTAAATTAAAGAAAGAACTACAACCAATGAATTTTGTGAAAAATAAAACCCAGTATATCTATCTATATAGTTTTTATTAATATAAAGAAAATAGTAAATCTAAAACATACATAAAGTTAAATACCTCTTCAAACATTTTTATGATGGAATTTTTTTTCACACTCACTTTTTTCTTTTAATACAAATAATAATTCTTTGAATTCATTTTGACACCACATACTTTTATTCCGATATATCTTGTATAAATTTTCTGTTTAAAAATTCAAATGATAATGATCACAGAATGCTACTACATTTTTATTGCAATTCCTCCTGATAAATTCAAAAAGTTTAAAACAATTTTCACAAAATATTAAATTTAGTCCTTTAACTTTATAAAAATAAACCCATACACAGTACTGATTTCCGCAATATTCTTCGGTCCAATCATCTTTATTTAAAATTGCACTCCTCGTTATAGACCTATTAACTCGTTCGCTGCTCACATAGTAATTAATTTTCGTACCCAGTAGCGGATGCAATTTTATTATGTATTGTGAAAATATTACACACGTGCTGGGTAAATAACTATTTATCAGTAACAAGAACCTTGTTTTTAAGGTCCAATGAGCCTTGACGGAAATATCCGTCATGCGCACACAGGTGAACGAATGCTTTTCCTGTGCTGCTGACGGACATGTCCGTCATGCGTGTGCTATGTTGGATTTGCTGACAGGTGATTCAAAAAACATTTTGGCATTGAAATTTTCTTGTGAAACAAAACAAATGAACATTTTCAATAAAAACTGAAACAATATTGACATTCAATAAAAATATGCATTTAAAAATATAAAAAATCGACATAAAATCTTCGGAATCTTCTAATTAAAAAAGCACAGATTATGAAAGCATAATAATTATTTTATATCATGATATTCACTAAAGCATGGCACAACACACAATGCTGGTTTTTCAGGACATGCCTTACAAAAATATGCAGTTTCTTTCCTTTTCTTTTTGCTGAAACATACTTTACATCTCATTTGCCTAAGTTTCCTAGCAGGAGTAGGAGGATATTTTTGAGGAGTGTAATCACAAGAAGGCCGTGGTTCAAGTGCAGCTGGTGTTCCAGTATCATCCATTTTCAGCAAATTTCTAATTATACATATTCGGAAATCATAGAACGATATTTGGGGGTTGGGACCGTATTCTTTGAAAAGTAAATGCGAGTTAAGTAGAAGCAGTTGCATTATATGTATCCCCAGTTTTTGATACCACCTAAGGCATTTTCTAGAAACTGCATAATAGGCCATCAACTGGTCCTGGCGATCTACTACGTTGCTAAATTCCGTAGAAATATAGGAGACCTGTCTCTTGTCGCGCCACAGTCCTACCATTATGTCTTTTGAATAGAATGAGGTTGTGTGCCCTTTTGCTATCTTAGCTGATTTCAATTCTGCGGGTAGGTCCTTTCTATCTAATCGTATTCTTCCTGTACAAAGTGTGTTTCTATTTAGTAGCTGTTGCGCCAGTTGGTAACTATCATAATAATTATCCATGAACAAACTGTGTCCAGCATCCAGTTTCTCCTGCATCAAATGCAGTACTATATTTGCTACATGTCCAGATCCTCCGAAATCGTCCAAAACACCCGTATAGACTGCGAATTTAATGATTATACCTTCAGGTTCCGTTAGCATATACAATTTTATCCCATATTTGTGTTTTTTATTTTTTATATATTGCCTGAACACCAGCCTTCCCTCCAAAGTACCATTGATTCATCAAGGGACAATTTTTTTCCCTGGTAATGTATATTCTCCATTTTATTATTAAAATAATTAAGAAGAGGTCGTATTTTGAATAACCTATCCTGAGGCTCAGGGTCGGTAAGTTTTGGATTTTCTTGGAAGTGCAAGCAACGCAGAATAATCAAAAATCGGTCACGACTCATTTTCATCGAAAAAATTGGAAAATAAAACAAAGGATCTTTCTTCCAATAATCTTGGATTCTGTTCATTGAAACCGTGCCCATATGTAGAAGCAACCCTAGAAAGGTTCTAAACTCATCTACTGTAACTTCGTGTTATCTGGTTATTCTAGAAAATTCAGCCACTGGTTGTGTCAAAAACACGTGCTCGGCGTATTTATTTATTTGTGTGGTAAGCAAATTGTAGAATGCGTCGTCCACTAACAGATTGCAAAAATCAACTGGATTCCGACCTGAAAAATTGTATGAAATGGAACTGTTGCGGAGATAAAAGCCAAACTCCAATTCCTTACCTGCCGGAGCATCTAGTAATTGTTTGGCCTTGGACAATTTGATATTCTGTGAATTGATATTAGGGACAGAAGACCAATCTATCCTTGAAGTTGTAGAAGCAGTAGCAGGTGCAATAGGGATAACTTTAGATGTTGAGGGAACATTATCCTCATCATCATGTACCACTGTTGCAGCATCCTCCTCATCCGTATCCGAGTCACTGTCCGACAGCCAGCCATCGTCGCCATCAACACTAGAAGCATTTACGTCATCTACATCCTCATCCGACTCCAAAATAAGCTTTTCTAGTTCTTTCTCTGTCAAAGGTTTACTCCATTTACGTTTCGGTGCCCTTTTGGAGCTACACACACCACCCGGAGAACGAGACATGTTAAGAATGAACTATAGAATTTTTCGTTAACCCATTAGTGCATGAGGTTAGAAATAACTTGTAAATTGTATATATTTTTGCTATTATTTATCAATTAAGACCAAAGTAATATACTGGAAATATTGAAATAAATTTTTGTTCTCAAATAAAAAAAAATATAGTGCGTCCCTTTTGAGGGACGCTATGCATAACAGAGTATAACATAAAGTGGTATTGCCATTTTCTAATATAAAACAACTGTTGAAATAACTATTTTGTATGATATGTTACAAAGCAATTTTTGGGATGTAAGAATACATTGCATTTGGAACATGTGAAATTAGCTTTTTTCCACAAAGGGCACAACGTCTGTCAGATTGGGAATTCAGCACCAAGTGATTCATTTTATCGAATCGTATTTCTAGAGGCAATGATGGAGGTATTTTTTCCTTTACTTGATTTTACCCCATAAGTATATAAAAAAGTTAGTGCAATGTTCCTTCTAAATGATAGCAGTGAAGTACAGACAGGATCCTCTGGGTGTATTTTTTTCATGAGAAGCCAAGCATTCACAACATCACATCAAACAAGTATACAAATATTGGCCACCACCATTTTTTTTGTCTTATTCTTGTTCTGTAGTTGGAAACCATATTGTCAATTTTATCAACGCCTCCCATTCCACGATTATAGTTGTACACAACACCAGGCTGAGGAACATTTATTCTGCTTTTCGATATCCTACAATAACGCGGTACTGTTTTATTTCCAGAAGTATCGAAGTTTGATGCTACAACCTTGTTGTCTTTCCATTGAACAACTAGAATATCAGAAGACGCTTTATTATAAAAAGTGCCCCGCACTTCTTTATTCCACTCTTGTTTTTTCTTGAGAGGACAGTTTCCCGCTCTGTTTTCTCGTAAAGTTCCTGTGGCGCAAAAACCATTTTCAGATAGATAGCTCAATAGCTTTAGAGATGTAAAATAATTATCAAAATATATTTTGTACCCATGATTGCAAGGAATTTTTGCCTTATCTATAAGTTTTAGGACCACGTCTCCTCCAACACCAAAGTCATGGTCGGTCTCCTTTTCCTGTTTACCCATATATATATATATATATCAAATGCTAGCATAAACCCAGTGCTCGTACATAAAGCCCAATTCTTGTAGCCAAATCTAATTGGCTTCCCTCTGATGAATTGCTTGGCGTAATGTTTTCCATAATACGGAATCATACTTTCATCGATGCTCAAATTCTCTTCAAGTCCTCCATATTTTCGGAAATTTTCATTTAGTTGTTCTATTAGAGGTCGAAGTTCGGTCCGTTTTATCCAAGTTGGAATTATCATTCAAATGTAAATGTCGTAGGATTTGTTCAAATCTGTTCAGTCCAATACTTTCTGATAGGATTTTTGGAACATCGTTTTCTGGGGCCCAGTACATTCTTTTATTGGGATATTTGGCATAACCCGACAAAAGCAAAGCACCAAGTACAACATATGTAGCTCTAAATTCAAATTAGTATTTTTTTGCATGCCATACAAATTTGTTTGGTCCACTATAATTCCACATATGTTCTCATCAAAAAAGAGTTGATGAAACTTCAAAGGAGACTGGATATTTATCAATGTGGCAGGTGGAGATTCAGCGTTACATTCTATATTTAGAGAAAAATTAGGTTCTTTTACATCCCAATTTCTCTGGATAATTGAAGATTTTTTTGAAGATTTAGATTTTTCTTTATTTGCACGCTTCAGCATAGGTCCAGCGTCATTCTGAACAAAGTTAGATAGGGGAAGTTCGTCTTCTGATTCCCATTCGACTTCGGCAGGCTTCTTACTATAGATAACAGCCTCACACTCAGAACGTAATGTGGCAGGACCTAGGTGGTTTGGGTCAGCCTCATGTTCCTCATCGGATTTGTCGCTGTCTTGATCAGTTTCTGCACCGTCTTCAGGAGGAATCATATAAATATCAGCTTGTTCTATCTCATCAATGCAATCAGCTCATGCAGTGAAAGTCTAAAAAAATCTCATGTGACTTGTCTGCATAAAGTCCCCCATAAGGGACGTTAATATTTAGGGCTTTGTACGAGGAAGCTTAGGAAAAATTTACTCATAATTTGTATTGAAATTGTTAATTGGGTCAATTATCTATCAGAATATGTAAATAATAATGAAATTATTTTTTTTAACGTAATAAATAACCCTTCTACCTACCCGCCTCGTGTGGTATTATACAAACGGGGATCCATACTGCAATAAAAGAAGTACACAAAAGAAAGCAAAATATCAAACAAGCTCAATACTGTCCAAGATCACTCACTAGACTACGCTAAAGATGTAGAAACATTGGTTAAGTGGTCAGCAAGAATATGTGAGCGCTGTTGCCGAATCAAAAAAGAGTCCCTTAAAGGGGACATTATGCACTAATGGGTTAATATTAAGCCTCACGCAATGTGCTCTCGTGTATTGAAACAACCCGCTAGCAGTGCTCGAAACATACGGACGAGTTTATACACGCATGTACCTTGACGGATACGTCCGTCATGCGCACACTACATGTACACAAATTTCCGTCAATCAGCAGCGAACGTGTGAATCTCTTTTGTGTATAAAATATTTCTTAAAGATATAAGTTCATATGCTTCTTCTGTAACTGAAACTTGCTGCCAGATATGTTCCCAGCGGTAATAAGCGAATTTCTTGAAAATTTCTTCAAGGACTATACAAGGTAGTGCATGATAAAGAAGACAATAGCTACCAAAACTTGAAATACTTGTAACATTTTCGCAAATGCTTTTTATACATAAAGCCGTCAGTTGTGGTGGTGATGACATGATTTTACCTAAAACAAATAAAATTTTATTGGGCATCATGATGACCCCACGGCAACGTATCGGAAGAGTTTGGAATTAAAAATCGTTTATCGTCGTATGGACTTAGAGCAATTTTTGATTGTTCTATACTAAAAACATTGTGTGCATATGAACGGATGCAACGCTGACTTATCGATTTTTTATTACATTCTTTCAAACAATTAAAATAATCATCAAAAGTTATTTTACTTTTTACAACGTTATATTTCACTCCCTTAGATTTTTTCACCACCTTACCCCCCTGATCTTTAAATGTATACATTTTAGAACCCAAACCAATGAAATGAGTGGTTATATTACAATTTGCTTCATTCATTAATTCATTAAGCCCAACTTTTTCTTATTGATCAAAGGTATTTTATAGATGTTATCGACATTATAATCTGATGTATCAAATTTAGAAATATTTGCTTTTATAAGCTCTTCATATGCATCATTGCACTTTAATTCATAAATGAAGCTATCCGTATCCATGTATAAAAGTTTGCATTTTTCAATGCCTAATTTTGGTAACATGAAATCATAATGAAAATTATACATGCATAATTTTGATATATCTAAAATAGCCATTCCAACATACAGCGGTTTGTTGAATACAACTTCGGTTTTCTGTAATTCGATGGCTACCAAGTTTTCATCGAAAATTGTTCGGTTTCGGAATTGCGAACTTGCAATTAAATTTTTCGCTCCGTATCTTCCCTCCCATGATCTTACAAGCTTCACCACTCAGTGTTTCCTAATATTTTCCATTGTCTTACCAAACACCGCATTATTCATTAATTTAAACAAGTTTTTCTCAAATTCGTTTGTGGCTGCGGTCCTCAAAGTAGTGTTTAGCTCAATGTAAGATCGCAGCCACGCTGACTGCTTAAATTTCAAAATTTTATGAATTTTCGCGACTTTCAAACCATTTGCCAGACATTGTTTCAAATTTCTATAGTGTTTAACATATCCTTTTTTATTGTAAAGAATTGTCATTAATTTTGGTAATTTTGAACCGGGTGGTATGCGGTGTTCGGCATCGAATGAAAAGTCTTTATGTTGGTGGTGTATGTTGCGAGGATATTCCAGATCCACTTGTACCACATATCCCTCAGGAGCATCGTCTGGGATAGCCGTCACATCAAAATTCTCCACCTCTTCTAGCCATGAAAACCCGCCGTAAGAAAGAAATTCTGACATTGCCCACCCATATAAATTATTAACATCTAAATATATTATATAATTCGATGGTTTTGTGAAATCATATTCCGGCAGGTATTTGTTGTTGGCTTTCGAATATCTACCGCTACAAACCGAAATACCGCCAGGAATCGCCTTTTCTATAAACATGATTTGTCCACATCATTCAGTAATTCCAGTTTACATTGTGTGAATTCTAACATCGCGTCCCAAGTGTATCCAGGCATGGTATAGTACCAAGCTGGATCTAACTTGTAGGTTGCTAAACATTTTTTCCGAAAATTTTCATACACATCAGTCAACAACAAAACGTCTGTCTTTAAATACAGATCAGAGTACACCCCCAAATCAGAAATTTTGAAAACTTCCCATACGCTTTGAGCATGAGCATACTGCTCATCAGATATATCTTCATCGTTGAGTTTATTGTAAAAGTGTTCTTTCGCCGGTAATTCAGTTTCCTCAAGTTTTTCCAAACAATCAACATAATTATAGGAAAATACTCCTTTTTTGGTGAGAAAAGTGAATGCCTCTTCGTTCAATGTATTGAACTCGCGTTTCATAATTTTCAAATCTTGTCGTCGATCAATTATTGAAGCTAGTTTGTCTAATGAGGTGCCGAGAAAGCGAAAAGGGTCGATAAATCTAAATTTTATGTCTGTTTTATCATCATAAAGAGTAAATGAAATATATTTTTCTATATTAATTGGCAGTATGCTCATGCGTCCCTTTCTGCTTAATTGCTTGATCATAAAATGACTATCGTAGCCGGACAGATTGTGAAATACTATTGGAACTACGAACAATTTTCGAAAATTAAGATTGCAGTATTGGTGTGCAAATCCTCTAAACTTTCACGTACAATAATATCTTTTAACATGAATATTTTCTCACAAATATGACAAGATGTTGTTGCATTACACTCGTTGGGGGGATTTTCAGTAATCGGTATGATTGTTTTAATTTCTGATTGGACAATCTCTGCCACGTTGGATATTTCGTTTGCAAACCAGTCCATGCAATCTGCAACGCGATATCTATTGAAAAACGATAAAGAGTCGTCAAGTGAAAATTTCACCTAGCAGCGCTGTATGGTGTATGTTTTTGGTATTTAGCTGATTTAGAAGACACTAAATCATCTACATTTTCTAATTGACACTCAAAATCTGAATAAATAACAAAAGGAGTTGTTTGTTTGTATGTGAAATTTTTAAATTCAACATGAGTAAATTTTGGAAATGAAATTTTACATTGATTTAGTTGAGAGCAAAGCGTTTGATGATCCTCAAATTTTTCTTTACACTGAAAATAATTGAGACATCGATCGCAAATGAATTTTTTCCCCTTATGATTATTGGTCTGATGTGATAATAATCGCTATAAATTTCGAATAAAACAATAATGGTATTTAATATTCACAGACTCATCCTCATCGACGATGGGAGGAGCATCATAATCATTCAATTTTGGAAAATATATATTTTGAATCAAAAGTAAATTTATATGTTTATCTAATTTATTGGGGGTTAATCGAGCTGGCACTACAGTATAAAATGATTTTTCCTTCACAACATTAAGCTCTAATGCATAGACGTTAACTGAAATTTTATTTGCTCTTTCAAATTTTCCAATATGATTGAGAGATATGGGATCATCTATATTTTCAGTTTTCAAAACATCTCTAAAGTGTGGATATGAAGAAGTTCGATTATTGTTAATTTTCGCTGGGTTTAAAGTACTAACGATGGACCAATAAAAACAAAATTTATCATTATTCTGAATATTCAGACATGCACGTGTATTGGAAATTTCCCTAGGCAGTTTAATAAAGGATGAACCATTTCCCATGTCAACTTTGTTAATATTAACTTCTAATGAAATTATTTTCTTCAATGCCCAACCGCTATCATGTTCTTGAAATTCACTCATTTCATTTTGAATTTTGCTATAAACATTATCAATGAACCAGCGTTGCAGATCCGTCGAACCATCCACAATTGAACTATATCGTCATCATCATGTTTTGACTTTTTTATGAATTCACCGCAGAAAGTTGTGTTAATTCTAATAATTGAGTGTTGCTCAAAAATTTTCGCAAGCTTTAGCTTCAAGATACCAAAACAATCTGCCAAAAATTGTTCCAAGTCAATATGAACAAGATTAATTATGATGCCCGTCTGAATTCGACTCTTAAAACTCGATGCTATATTCCTACTTTGAATTATTTCTTTAAAGTCCAATCATGCTACCACCACTCCCACCTCCTCTATTGTGATTTCTATTTTTAATTAAATTTTGAAAATGTTTGAAATGTCCAATGTTTGTCTGTAATTTTCTTCTAATTCCAATGAGTAAATCTGTTTTTTTTCATTTCTTTATTACATAAACCTATATATCGTTTCATCCTATTTAACCATATCTTTTCGTCTATACTAGTAAATTTATCGAATAAAATTTTACTTAATTTTCTTATAGCTACAACTAAATTATCGGATTTCTTAATAATGTTGACATTCTCCATCATAGAAAATGTTCAAAAAGAAACTTACTTAATTTTCTATCAATTTCCTCCAGATGGGGTAGATATTTCTCCACGACTCTCTTTGGGAGGAACACAACCGTTTCTTCCAACTCCATCAAAATTGTCTCACCAAATTGGCTGGAGACTGCCTTT
This sequence comes from Crioceris asparagi, assembly GCA_958507055.1. NCBI lineage: Eukaryota > Metazoa > Arthropoda > Insecta > Coleoptera > Chrysomelidae > Crioceris > Crioceris asparagi. Next base: position 33,642,875 of record OY293832.1, on the reverse strand, counting down.
GCACCGATTATCTTATATTTTGATCCTATTTGGAGATCAGTAATTTTGGTGTGAGATTTTTGTTTGATGATGGTGGCTATGTTTAGTTCTTGTAAAAGAGCCATCTGTAACAAAAAAAATTGTAAAAGCATTATGAGTAAATTGAAAATAATGAGAAATACTAACTGTGTATTTGTCAAAGGTTGAGATAGAGAGACAGTAGTAGTTCTGTACACGCTTGCTGAATTATAATGACTGTGTGTTTGAAACTCAGCGTTGCATATATAGGCACCTTTCCCCACTTCCTGTATGGTTTATTTTCTTCTTTATGGAATATAGTGATGTAAAAAATCTTCTTGCAACAGGCGTGGCAGTAATTTTCTATGTCAACCAAGATTTATGAAGAATAAATACGAGTTAAATTGAAAATTATTCAATAGATACAATGTCAACAGCAGCAGCAGCAGTATCACAACAAAATTCAGAAGAACAATATTATTGCATTAAAAAATGTTTTTAAATCCCAGAAACCCAAGTTGACGGTCGGGCATGTAAACGATGCAACTTTTTCGGATACTGCATATGTCATTGTCAATCGAGAGACAAATATAAGATGAGGCGATGTCTAATGGCTTTCATTTGGTGTCTACGTGTAAAAAAGAGGAGAAACACACAGTAAAAGATGGCTAAATTAAAGGCATCATTTATCATGATTTGCATTCTCCTGTACCGCAAGTTCCAATTAAAAGTATAGCTGACAGAAAAACAAATTGGTTATTGAAGAAAAAGTGAGTTTAATCAACAGGAAACAATATCTGACTTTTTGCATCAAAACAATTCATGTGCGGTTTCATAGTAAAAAATGATAATTATGTAAATTATTTAAAATAGGAATTTTGGCAATACCAAAATGAGAAGGTCTTCTTGCAGTCTTCGTTTGTCCATTTAGTTGATCCTTTGGAATTCGGGGCAAAGGCGTGGGGTGGTTTAAGGATATTATTATGGCTACTAGGGATAGGGATAATCTTGGATAGATGATATAATTTATTGGCTAACAGTGGTATTTTTAATGTACAAAGCATGGTTTTCGGAATGAATATAAGATTAACTTTTGTGATTTCGAGTAATGTAGGTATATCCGGAGCAATTTCATTATGAGAGTGAATAGAATGAAGGTAGTTGAATATCTCTTGTAATTCTTGTTGTTTTATCAATTCAACATTTAAAATTCCTTGATTGCTAAAAGATATAGTTCTTAGAAGGGTTTGGATATAGCTCCTTAGATTCCTAATCTGTTCTAATTGAATATGAATCAAGATTTCACTATTCAATCTATCTTCTAAATCAGACAATTCTTTGTAAATATTTTCTGCATATGATTGCATTTTTTGTAAATCTCTTTGCCATCTTTGTGTTATTTGGCCTGCTAAAGTGTGTAATTTAGGAATTTCTCTTCACTTAAATTGATTCTTTGGAAATTACTTTCTATTTCGATTAGGTCGGTCTGATCGAGATTTCCAGATATATATTTTACTACTGAGCCTTAGCCATCAATTAGTCCTCTTTTGCTTACTTTTTCAGGGCGAGAGTAAATTCTAAGTTTATTTATATCTTCTGAAAGGAGATCAATATCTCTTTCGTAAATGCTTGCTAAGTTTAATTGATTATAATTAGTTTTATTAAAGATAGGAAATTCATTTAATGATAACTTGGCATATGTAGTTTCTAAGTTCTCTATACTAATCGTAAAATATATTTTATGGTAATCGACATTATATTTCGCTAATCCTAAGTTATCTAAAATATATCCAGGGGAGTCAATTGGTTTCAGTTGAAGTCCCTGGTTGAGGTCCGTCATTGTCAACATGAAAAGTGTTCGTTTGGTCATATGTTTACTAATTCTCTTTCCTTTTTGTGTTGTTAGTTCTGTATTGTTCGTGTCATTAGAGCTTAGGATGGTTCTTTTGTACTTGGGTTTTATTTTATTTCTGGGTTTTAAGTTTACGTAAACGACGTCGGTTTTGGGGAGTTCGTCTGTACGTTTGGAATTTATTTTTCTTAGCTGGTCAGTTCGTTTTTTAAATTCTTTCTGGTAGAGTTCTTTATAAAATGGTATGATTTCCTTCTTTCTATGTTCATTGTAATCTTGGAAAATTTGTTTTTCCGGATCAATTTCATGAAGGTAGAGTTTCTCGTAAGGGCCATAGAGGAGAGAAAATGGGGTGAAGTTAGTAACAGAATGAACGGATTGATTATAAATTAAAATAGCTGTAGTGATCAATTCTATAGTACTCTCTTTAGATTTTTGTCTAAGGATTCGTAGCTTCTCTACGAGGGTAGAGTGAGCTCGTTCGATCGGAGAATAGCCGGTATGAGATTAGGCCTTTTCGGAAACTCAACTCGTGTTACCAATTCGATCCTCTTTGGTCACGTGACGGTTCCAACAAGCAGCAACAGGGTAGCTACTCGATCGGCAAAGTAAACGAACACTCAGAAGTGTATAGGCTCAGGGTTGTTTGTTTGTTTACCTTTTTCCTGTATTGAGTGATTGGATGGTCTTAACCTCACAATGGCAAAATCGTTAAAAAGAAAATTTAACTACGTATCTGCTATTATCAGCGAAATATTCAATTATGGCGATGATGATGTTGAAGAGGAATTTATTATATGTGCACTCCATGAGAACCCCAAAAGAAAACGAGTATGCGTGGAAAATTACATACCAATTGTGTTGAATTGTTATTCTCTGAACGGTATTTGAACAATTATTTTAATGGTTAGGTTTATGTAATTTTTAATGTTAATTATAGATTTTAAAAGTCACTTCAGACTTAAAAAAACTACGGTGGCTGCTGTATTAGAAGCCCACGGAAATGAAATTTACCAACTTACTTCTACAGGTGGTAGGTCATCTTGCCCTACAAAGCAGTTGCTAGTAACCTTATGGATGGCTGCAAATCAAGAAGTGTATAGGTAGTTTCCTGAAGATTTAATTACTGTGTTTTCTAATAATGTCTATTTTTAGGTCTGTTGCTGATAGATTCAATTTGAGCATTTCAACCACCTGGGAATTCTTCCACAGAGTGGTTAATGTGCTGGTCAAAAACGTTAAGAGATACATTTGTTGGCCAACAAATTATGGAAGGGTGTCAGAGGAATTCCAGAAAAGAGGAAACATTCCCAATGTAATAGGTGCAATTGATGGAAGTCACATCCCTATTTGTGCACCTAAATATATGCCTAATGCATATTTTAATAGAAACCGATATCACTCGATTATACTTCAAGCAGTATGCGATGCCAATTACAAATTCATTGACTGTTATGCAGGTAAGTTTATTATATACATGCATATGCCCAACTATTATAGGTATATTATAAATATTTTAGGTTGTCCAGGAAGCATCCATGATGCAAGAGTTTTCAAAAAATCACCACTTTATTTGGCAATTCAAAATTTAATTGGTCAGGAGTATCACATGTTGGGTGATTCTGCATATGCATGTACAAATTTTCTGATTACACCTTTCAAAGACAATGGATTTTTAAGTGCACAACAAAAAAAAATCAATACCCTCCATTCTGTAACAAGAGTATGTATCGAACAAAGTTTTGGTCTGCTAAAGGGGAGATTTAGGATTTTAAAATATGTCAATGTCTACAAAACTGAAGATATTCCAAAGATTATAATGGCATGCTGCATATTACACAATATATGTATAAGTCATGAAGATGTTGGTGATGTGGATATTGATTTGGATGAAGATTTAGGAGGAAGTTTGGAAGACGAGGAGACATCAACGATACAAACGTCTAAAAGAGAACGTATTTTTAATCTGTTATTTAATAAATAGATACCCCAGCCTACAGCCTTTATTAGAAGTGACACTTATTTTTTTATTGCTTAAACCAACCATTCATTTGTATTTTTAAAATCGATTTTAGGATACAGCCTGTATAATCAGAAAAATGTTAACATTAGTATTTTTGGGTTATAACTTTCACTGATACAAGTGAATTTTGTTGTTTTGTATTTGGAATAAATAAAACACGATATTCTATTCTTTTATTTATTTTTTTTCCGGAACAAAATATTTTCTAAGAGATCTTTCTAAATAAATAGAAAACAAAACTATAAAATGCTAAAATATTAAAATATCAACAAAAACAGATATATATATAATTAACATTATAAAATATAGGACTAGTAAAAAGAAGAGATCATTCTTGAAGAAAACCTATTAAAATATAAACAAACAAAAAATATAGGCGTCAGTTTGCCTCAGTCTTTTTCAATAATTTTTTGTAAAAGATCAAGTAAGCGATCTTGCCTTTGCATCCTGTCTGTATGCCTTCTCTCAGAGTCTTCTCTGAATTTCCTGAACCACGCTGGTTCCTCATCATTTGACCTTTTCCGTTTTCGACTTGACGATGGTGTGCTGGTAGCATCGTTTTCAATATTTTCGGTATTCTCTTCTCCCTTTAAATATAATTTAGAATTCCAAGATACTAGATTAAATAAACTACTCACCGTGACACCCATACTGCTACAAGTACTTAGAGGAGTTACTTCTGGGTTTTTTCCAAATATTTTGTTCATGGTGTCAAAATGTTCCCATTGTATAGCCCCTCGTCCAGAACTTGAATTGTTGTCGACTATTCTTTTAAATGTCTTTTTTAAATTTTTGAATTTATTCTCGCACTGATCGTTCGTTACAACTATATTACACTTTTTTGATATTTCCAACGCTATGTCCTTCCATATTTTTTTGTTGCTTGTTTTTTTATCGTCAAAACGAAACTTCTCCCGTTCATACAATGACAACAAAAATTGGACGTGTGCTGTCTTCCAAAACAATTTATCTTCTTGTCCTTTATCATTGACTACTAAAATTAGAAAAATGTTGGTAAATTAGGTTTGTTAAACAATAAATCAGTCAAAATAGTTTCGAGTATCCAAAACCAATCAGCCAGTCATGTTGTTGGTGATTGTCTCTACTGTTAATAGATACCAAACAACGAATGGGGTGGCTGATTTGTCAATTTAAGAACTGTAAATATTAGCTATTTGAAGAAGCCTTATATTATTTATAACTACCTGAATTTGAAATTTCCTGAAGTGTATTTGGTTCTTCGTTCAAGCGTATATTATCTATAGCAGGGTTTGGTTCTTCCACGATATAATCAATATCAGGGTTTGGTTCGTCCACGATATAATCTAAGACAGTTTTATTTTAATTAAATCAACTACCTACATTTTGTATTAGATTGAAATAACATCATACTTTACTTACACTGATTATTCGTATGCACATCTTTCATATGCTGGGTTACAACAGAAACTCTGTTTATGTATCCACACTCGTCACATCTTCCCAAGTTCTCCTCTAAATCCATAGTTTTATTTAAATTCGCAACTGAGATCAGGACTTGGAAACACTCTATTCTCTGTTAGCAATGGATACTCAAAATTTAAACTAATGTACTGACAAATCTGTCAAGTATACATACGCATGCGCGAACCAAAAAGGTTGTCATAACTCTGCGTACCAGGCAGGGTCGCTATGGAATAACCCGGATCACAGACCGAGTACGTAATCTGCATGTTTTCGAAAAGGGTAAGGTTAACTCGATCAGTTTCCGAACGCTAAACTTAGCTCGGGTCTCAACTCGGTTGGGTTTCCGAAAAGGCCTATTGAGGGGTAGTGTAGTGGATATTAATTTGGAACATTGACATGAATTCTTTAGAAGATTCGCTCGAAAATTCTTTAGCGTTATCACAGGTTATTTGTGATGGTTGATTTTGGTGTATAAAGTAATGGCGTAGTTTACTCAATATTGTTATCGAATTAGTATCGGATAGTTCGTATGCTTGTAGGTATCTGGTGAACAGATCTAGAATGGTTGAAAATCTTTTGTTCTCTACATAGAATACGTCTATATGTAGTATTTCGAATGGTCTTTTTGCTATTAGAGGTCCGGAGAATGGAAATTTTCTGGGATTTCGATCATATTTAGATGTTAAGCATAACTCGCATCTGTTGATGTGACTTGTAACTAAGTCTAAGTCTTGCATCTTGGGGAAATAATACAATGATTGGAGATGTTTCACAGTTTCAGTGATACCGTTGTGAGTTTGTGAATGATAATCGGAAATTATTCGGACTTGCTCTTCTTTTGCTAGGATGTCTTTTAAAAAGATGTTAACTTTAATATTTTTTACGTTCGGGTCTAATATTTCTGAACATTTTCTGTATGCTACTTGTATTAATTCGTCTTCCTTGGAAAATATGTAGAATGTTTTTGATGGATCTATTATTTCATGGAACATATTTCGTAGTATATTTTCATCAGTTCCATTCCTGAAGGTAAGTGTGTATCTATTATTTCCGAATGGTTTAATGAACTCAACATCATTTTTATCACCATATTTTAGCACGATCTGATAATGTGTTGAATGTAGTGGCTTGTCGGCTATGGGAAAATTGAAAACTGGGTTTTCGTGCGCCGTGTGTCTGATTTCACCAGAGTCGTTACTCTCATTATCGTTATTAGGTTGGACGCTAGATTGTTGTGGAATGGGTTAGAGTTCAAGATATCATCCGCTTCACTAAAAGTAAAGGATAAGTTGGATTCAGAACCAAATGTGGGTAGTACAGATTGTAAATCGATATCTTAATTTTTTTAATGGTGGAATTTTTATCTAAATCTTGTTTCAATAAATCTAGGTTTTTGCTTGCGGTATTTCTTGGAGGGGCGAGAATAATATCGCCAATAATATTTATTTTGGGCTTTTTTGCAATTGCTAAGTTTTTTCGGCCACGTCTGCTGTGGATTTTTTCATCGGTGGCATTGATTTCTATTCTCGATAGAGTATCTGCTACATAATTTTCTTTGCCCTTTTTGTTTCGTATATTAAAATTGAATTCCTCTAACTTAAGCTTCCATCTTATAAGTCTTTGGTTGGGTTCTTTCAGGAAATGAAGCCAAACTAAGGGTTTGTGATCAGTCTCAATTATAAATTTTCTACCAAATAGGTAAGGTAGAGAAATCGGGGTAGGCAAGGATTGAGGCGTTGCAAATTATTCGTTTGATCTTCTCGAAGGCGTCTATGTATTCGAGATCTTTTAAATTGACTTTAGTGCCTTTTCTGAGGTACTTGTTAATTGAATGGGATATTTTTGCAAAGTTTTAGATAAATTTGCGATAATATGACATCATACCAAGGAATGATTGAATTTGCTTTTCGGTTTTCGGCAACGGAAACGATTCTATTACTTTCATTTTCTCTGGGTTAGGTTTTATACCGTCGGGGTTAATTACGTTTCCTAAAAATGTTACCTCTTTCCTTAAAAACTCGGATTTATCAAGTTGGATTTTGAGATTGTATGTTTGAATTTGTATAAATATTTGTTTAAGATGAAATATATGATCTTGAAGTGATCTGGAGAAAATAACTATATCGTCCATATAAACAAAACAAAATTTGTAAAGGTAGGGCGCAATATAGTATCCATGACTATTTGAAAGGTAGCCGGCGCGTTCTTAAGGCCGAATGGCATGCGAGTATATTCGTAGTGGCCGTTGTCTACTGTAAATGCTGTTTTTCCAGCGGAGTCAGAGTGGATTTCTATCTGGTGAAAACCTTGTGCAAGATCTAGGGTTGAAAAATAAGTACATCTTCCGAGATTGTCAAGAATCTCATCAATTCTAGGGTGGTTGGACTAAAATGGGTTCGTGATAGTTGATAGATAGCTGAGAAAATGGTAAATTTTGTTCTATGGGAATTTGGACATAACCATCGGAGGCTGTTGTTATGCACTCTGGGACAGATATACTATTTAAATGAATTTCAGGAAGAATTACAGGACCATTGTCTATTGATACTGGTATTTTTAATACAGGTTTGAGTTGTTCTGTACCGGGTTTGAAGAAGCTAGGGTTCATCTCAAAATAGAAAGGTATTTTTATATTCATGATGTTCAGAGTATGTTTGTCATAGTCATAGTCATTTGGTATATGGCGAGTTTTTGATGATTTTTGTGACCTAAGAAAATTGGCAAAATCGATTTGTGATTTTTCGTTATCAAGTCTCTTGCATTCATATAGGGCATGTTCGATGGTTGGAACTGATAAGTGAAGGAGGTGATCACGATAAGGATTCAAAAGGCCTGCTTTATACACGGCGAGAGCTTGTTCTGTGTACATGGCTTCTTTTGAGGTACGAACGTTTATATCTTCGCTATTAATTGCGAGATGTTCTTTGAGAATTTGTAGTTTTGATGTTATCTCTTCATAAAATTCGGAAAATGGTTGAGGCTAAATTTGGATGGAAGTATTCAGATCATGTGCAAGCAGTTCTTCGGATCGGGGATCACCAAAGCGTTCTGTAAGGGTTTTCTTTAAGCTGAGCCAATCGTCCAATGATCTATTTATGATAACATCTCTAGCAGAGCCGGAGAGTTTAGATTTAATTTGCTCTAGCATGAGAGAATAGAGGGTTGCATCAGTCCTAAGTAACTGTATGTGTTTCTCAGATTGTCTTATAAAATAAGCTACATCTTTAGAGCCACCTATATATTTTGGCAGAATGTTGTTCGCCATGGACATTTCAATTTGGGTAATGGAAACCGGAACCTGAGTTGGACTCGTCATTTTGTTCGTTAGAGTGTCTTGGTTTACGTCAAAACTAGATCTAGATCGACTACGGTTATTTCCAGATTGTGTACTCATAAATTATAATGCAATTTAATGAGGAGAAATCAATCACTTCCAATAAAAGCAGATAATGTTTATTCGGTAATTGAGTCTTAAATTGAATCTTAAAAAATGAAAAAAAGAAGAAGAGGAAAATTGTAATCGAAATCTAAATCAACCTTATATAAAATATCCGTTCTCTGAAGGAACGCCTATTTGTCTAAGTTCTACAAGTGAGAATTAGCCAATAAATTAAGATTAAGGAAAGAATGACTTACAGGAAGATGATACACTGAAGGAACATCTGCAAGCTTCTTCTCTGTCTCTGTGTTCACTGAATGAAACTGAGCCTTATGAAGACCTGTTCTTCTCTGAGGGACGAACTGCAAGGCCGAAGATACTTCTATCTTCTTTTGCACCTTTCACTCACAGTCTCGAAAACATGTTTTTTGTTTATATAAGTTCTGATTGACCGTCTTAATTTCTTAAGAAAAAAAAGTAAACCGTTTATCACACTGAAAGGAACGACACGACTTTACCGATGGTATCCTGTTCGCGGCGCCAGTTAAATTTGAAAGACTGGAAAATATCTTTTTAAAAAGTATTTAGGTAATGAACAATAGAAACGTACAATAAGATGACAAGAATATGTCTAATCTTACATGATGTAGAACAAGCTTTTTATAGTAAAGAATACATGTATGCTGAGTAAGTGTAATATGATACGATATGTAGCTGTTGTGGAGTCGTATGGCTACATAACTCGCGATACTGTGCTACTTTTTCGTAAACTAAAGATGCCGTTAACAAAATTTTAAATGGAACACCCTGTATATTTATAGACTATAGAATTTTTAAATTCTCAAAAATATATAGTAGTATGCACTTTTCCTCAGAAACACGCAAATAAATGACAATTTTCAAAAATTAAATGCATAATATTGTAACGTCAGAGCTCACCCAAATAATAAAAGATACCTACACACACAAATATCTGGAAGAACACTCTGCAATATATTATCAGATAAAATGGAGCACTAGGACACGGACAACAACTCGAATCATCTAGACTAAGTCAGTTATAGCAGTCATAGTCAGTGAGATGAACGCGAGCAAGCAGAGAACAATGAATATAAATATAGCGCTAAACGCTAGGTGGCGCTCTGAATATAAATGTGTATATAGTTGTGTAATTGTTAGTGTAAATAAATTAGTGAAAATAAATCGAACCCAGTTTAATTATAAATTCCCGTTATAATATAATAGCACGCCATGGATAGCAATAATAAACACGTAAAAGTTACATAATACTAACAAAGAATTGGATACCTTGCATATAGGTATCTTTTTATCAGAAAATACCTATAGAGTTTTTCTGTAATACTAAGTTTGTAATAACAGTTTGGTAGCATAAAGTAACAATTTATGAAACAAAAAATAGCATTACATATTAAAAAAAGAAAAAAACTAATTTTTAAATGTGCTTTTCAAATTGACGACCATTTTCTCTCATGCAAAATTGGCACATCTTTGTAATTCTTTGAATAGAATTTAAAATAACTATTGTTCTCATTCGTATATTTCGAAAGGCTAAATGAATTGCCTCTCGAAGTTCTGCAATGCCATCATGTCGTGTTTTATAAACTTCATTTTGTATATAGCCCCATAATAAAAATCTAAAATTGAGAGATCTGATGATCGTGGAGGCCATCTAACAGGTCCGTTAGTACCTATCCATCTTTGAGGAAAGTTATGATCAAGAAATGTCCTTTAGAGTCTAGAGTTATGACTTGGGGCACCATCTTGCTGTAGGTATACAGCATTATATTGGGCTAATTGAATATTTTCGAGCAGTATTGGAATAACTTCCTCAAGGATTTCTAGGTATCTACGTGCTGTAAGACCTCCCTCAAAAATCCTATAAACTATATGTCTGCCTAAAATAAAACATGACACCCCAATTCCAAGGCGGCCTTTTTGTGCCGTTTCAGATATTAAACGCTGATTTTCACTATGCCAGTTCCTGGTATTGTGACGAATAAAAATGCCCACACTTGAAAAAAAAGCATTAGTCTGACCAGATAACAAGTCTGCCAAATATATAATTAACATCGATTTGTTGCAAATATCACTGGCAAAACATTGCCCGGCGCTCAGCATCGCCAGGATGCTCTATATTAAATTTGTATGGATTATATTCATATTTGTTAAAGATCCTCTGAACGTGAGTTTTTGGCACAGCAATTTTTTTCTCAATTTTTCATCATGAGGACGAATTTGTTGCTTCTGTATATCCCAAAGTATCTATCTCTTTTCTTTCCCTGTTCTCTTTGTTGTCTGTTGTAGAGCGCGGGTGAACAAATGATCCGTGCTCAACTAAATTTGCTTTTAAACGCGAAAATATCTCAAAAAACGGTTGCCTTCTTTCTGGATATCTAACAAGAAAAAAAATAAAATGATAATATAGATTTCATAGCCGTAATAGCTTACTTACCTTTGGAAATATAATTCCGAAGCTTCTTCAGAATTTTCATTACTCTGTATAAAACATACCAGCATATCATATTTTTCTTAATTTTCATAGGCTGCCATTATTGGGAGAAATTATTATTATTATTAAAATAAACTGCTTTATAAACCAAAAGTCGATCCACAAGCAGATGAGATAGACAAATATTTGACATTTATTTTTGTTGATTGTCATAAACAATATCCGTGGACTGCTATTAAATTAAGTATTTAATTTTCGAAAATTGTCATTTATTTGCGAGTTGCTGAGAAAAAGTGCTGACTATTATATATTCTTGAAAATGTAAAAAAGACAAATTTTATAGAGTATAAATATACCGGGTGCTCCATTTAAAACAACATAAGTTTGCTCTATAACTATAAAAATAGTAAATATGTAACAAAAATTATTTACACCACTGCATTCTGCGGAAAAAAATCTATAAGAATGTTATTTTACCTTTTCGATAATTTAATGGGTAACGGAGATACGGGGGGTCCCAAAATGCAATTTTTTTAAAAATGATGTGTATCTTAAAAACTAAAAAGGCTATGAAAATTTTGTTAACGACATCTTTAGTTTTAGGAAAAAGTAGCACAGTGTCGCGAACCCTGCAACCCTCTATCTTTTAAAATAACAGAAAAACCCCGCAAATGTACCCAAAATGGGACACCCTGTACGTAATGTTCTGATTTTTACTTTATCAAAGAAAATAAAATTAAATGTCCGGTGTCAATGTTACCCTATAGATAGTATAACAGTATAACAGTGACACCCCATATAAATTGCATTCTAAGTCAGTCCTAAGGAATCGTTAAGCAACATTAATACACTTAAATTTGTTTTATGACCTTTTAGTTAGAAACGAAAAATTTTTCCTTATTTTTTTCAAAACTAAGGACTATTGGATAAAACAGCCTAAAAACCTTGTTGATAAACTAGGAATTGTTTCTTACAAACATGCAGACTAAATTTTGGTACATGACTTTGGCAAAGTAACAGTACTGAGAGAGAGAGAGAGAGAAATGCTTTATTGTCGAAAAAATATAAATTTTGTAGACAAAGCAAAATAAAAATATCAAAATCAAACAATACAAAACAAAACAAAGTCAAAACTAAAAATTAAATTAAAATTAAATAAATTTATATAATATAAAACAAAAATATAAAAATATAAAGATGTAAAAATATAAGATAATAAGTATCAGTACTAAAAATTAAATTAAAATTAAATAAATTTATATAATATAAAACAAAAATATAAAAATATAAAGATGTAAAAATATAAGATAATAATAATATCAGAATGTAATCTGTAACCAACCCAAAAACATTCCGTTGCAATTTACCGGGTGAGTACGGAAACCATAAAACTTTGCATTGAACAAAGTCAAATATCTTAAATTTTTTAAATACGAACCCTTATTTTTCTACATTTCACTGTATTCTACGATTGAAAATAAGGGTAGTTACTGTTTACTTCCCTATACCTTATATACCTTTAATCGTAGAATACAGTGAAATGCAAAAAATAGGGGTACGTATTTAAAAAATTGAAGATATTTGACTTTGTTCAATGCAAAGTTTTTATGGTTTCTGTACTCACCCTGTAGATTGCTACGGAATGTTTTTGGGTTGGTTACAGAATTTCATCTTTGCTTGTTAGATTTATGATCATGAATATTTAATTTAAGTTAGCAGTTACTATTAATGATGAAGTATTTATATATCTTCAACTGTCACTTCTTTCAAAAAAATGAGAATATCTCGAAAACTGTAGACTCTACGTAAAAAGTTTGTAATACAAAGTTAACCTGAAATTTCATTAGGAATAAAAAAAAAATGTGAAAATATTTAGGGTGTTCTATGATGATCTATTATGCTGCAATATCAAATAAAAAAAATACTTAATTTTATATTTTTTTATTAACTTTAAAATATTACAGTTCATTGCGTTTTATGCAATGATTCAAAGAATGCTAAACTTATGAATAATACACAGTAATGTTAAAAAAAACTACTTATAATACAATAACAACAAAACAAGATTTATTAGAAACATTTTTATAAAACAAAATTTATTGAGAACATAGTGGAGGTTCCCTAGTATACCCAACAGAAGAACACACCACAAATCTTCGCCGTCTATTTCTGTCAATATTTGTACAATAACAATTTACCAAAAATTGAACATTAATTCTTTGTCCATTTGGAAGATTCCTGATTGATACTACTCGTATCTCACTACCTTGAGGGCACACTCTTTTAAAATCCCTTTTAACGGCACTTAAGTAGGCACAGCCACATTCATAACGATTATCATCTCGACGAAAGGTTGCTTGCCATTGATGAGGATTTCTTCCTAATGTAACTTCTGGCATAACTTCATCCAATGTGTAGCCAATAGGAGTTGCATCTCGAAGAACTTCGGTAGCAATATCCATTGTTTGCTGATTTACATTGTCAGTGCAAGGCAGAATATTTATTGCCAAAGCCCAAAAACAATGAGCCACAAAAATGAAAGTAGTTAGAAATAACATGTCTGAAAAAAAAATAAAATCATTATTAATAACAAATCATTAAAACCGTGGGCAAAAATGACGTTAAATAAAATCAATAATAAAAAAATAACTTACCTGTTAAGTACTATCCCACGATGTATCAGATTCAGAAGACTAAGGCATAAAACGCAACTGAAGACTGTTTACGCTATTCAGTGCTATATAGATCAACCAGTCCGTTGATTATTAACTGCAAAATCAGCAATTTCTTATATTATACCTACTAAAGGTACTATATCACTTCCAAAGAAATGGCAACGTTGTAGGAAGTGACAACGCGATACCAACTCTTGAAATCCCTATATATTTTGGAAGTGACTTGGTATCTTCTGCTTGCTATATATATATGTTTTTGAAAGGGAAAAATGTTTACCCCTCTTTTGAATTTCTGACTTAAGAAGTTCCCCTCTAAGCAGTTACCCTAATTTTTTTCAAAAATACAAACTAAATCTCCCAGAAGTCAGGTCGCCTCCCTTACATACTGGAAGTGACAGCTATCAATATATATATATATATATATATATATATATATAATTACAAAAATGGATTGGGGATACTGTCGGAGGACTGGGACTTAAAAAAGCATACTCTGTTTGCTCACCGAGCTTTCGAGAAAATTTATTCTCTTCATCAGGGCTAAAATTAATACAAAACGATGTATAAATTCAAAAAAAAATCGATAAATATATATTAGACTTACTGTGCAACTTGAGGTTTAAAATATGTTAGTTAAACTACAGTATGGAAAGAGCATCCTCATTACATATAATTACAATATTGGTATTGAAACATCTAATAAAATAGTGAAATAAAAGCGAGAGAAATTAATAATACACTCTAAGGTAATAAACACATTGATAAAACTAAGAATTGTCATTACAGAATGAGAGGGAATTGAAATATTTCTTTTTTTTTTAAACCTATGTATAGTAGAGGGAAGAAATATGAAGAAAAAAGTAATTGTTTTGAATTTGCAAATTGTATTTTGCGGGTAAAATGTGACAATTATGACAGTTGATTTTATACCTGTCACCTTTCATTCAAACTATCTTGAGACATCACAGGACGAGAAAATTGTTATAAGACGAACCAAAAACAAAATAAACACAAGGTTGCTTAACCACAAAATTTTCCTTTTAATTTTGAACGCAATATTTTGCAATTAGATATGCGTAAATCGAGCTGAGCCCGCGTAAGTCAGAGCATTTGTTCATTGCTTGGGGTTCCTTGCTAATCTCTATCATTTCGTGTATCAGTCTTTTTTTTTGTAACAGGACTCGGTTTTTAAGATGCAGGCCCCATCATAGTTAGGAGTGTGCTGTTTTATATTGGAATGTTGGGCTAGGGCACAATATAGTTTTTTATTCTTACAGTCACTTTTGTGTGAGGTGATACGGTTTCCAAGTTGTCGTTTGGTTTCTCCAATATATACAGAATCGCAATCATTGCATGGGATCTTATAGACCACATTTCTCATTTTTCTTGTGGGAATCTTGTCTTTTATGGTAGAGAAATGATAACCAAGTAAGTTTACATTCCTTTTGGCAACCTTCTTGGTAACCACCACTTCCCTTATGATACTGACCAATTTAGGTGTGAGATCCCTTATCCAAGGAATTGTGAAAAAACCCTGATGCTGCTGAGATACGGGATTGTTTAAGATGTTCTGGTTGTTGTCAATGGAAGGATTGCTGTCCTTAAGTTTATTTTCGAAAGCACAATTTTCACATTCCAAGGAGAAATATACTTGCAAATTTTCGGTACTCCGATGGGTTCCACACTCTCACCCATCATATCTGCTTTTGTTATGGATGATTTGTTGGATGACAGTTTGCCAAAATTGCCGTTTCAAGTTCCCTTTCTCAAGAGATACGTTGATGACATTATTTGCTCAATTCCTACGGATACATCTGATATAATTCTTGAAATTTTCAACTCATATAACATCAACTTGAAATTCACAATTGAATAAGAATCCAATAATTCCCTACCCTTTCTGGATACCAGATGCATACGTACTGAGAACCAAACCATAGTCCTAGATTGGTATCAGAAACCTTCCAACAGTGGAAGATACCTCAATTATCACTCTTACCATGATGCAAGAGTCAAGATTAATTTGGTTTTGGGCTTGAAGAATAGGATACAAAAGATTTGCCATCCATCACTAATTAATCAGAACATTGACAAATTATACCACATCCTATTGGATAACTCTTACCCCAACAAACTTCTACGTAAGCTTCTATACAGCAATCCTTCCATTGACAACAACCAGAACATCTTAAACAATCCCGTATCTCAGCAGCATCAGGGTTTTTTCACAATTCCTTGGATAAGGGATCTCACACCTAAATTGGTCAGTATCATAAGGGAAGTGGTGGTTACCAAGAAGGTTGCCAAAAGGAATGTAAACTTACTTGGTTATCATTTCTCTACCATAAAAGACAAGATTCCCACAAGAAAAATGAGAAATGTGGTCTATAAGATCCCATGCAATGATTGCGATTCTGTATATATTGGAGAAACCAAACGACAACTTGGAAACCGTATCACCTCACACAAAAGTGACTGTAAGAATAAAAAACTATATTGTGCCCTAGCCCAACATCCCAATATAAAACAGCACACTCCTAACTATGATGGGGCCTGCATCTTAAAAACCGAGTCCTGTTACAAAAAAGACTGATACACGAAATGATAGAGATTAGCAAGGAACCCCAAGCAATGAACAAATGCTCTGACTTACGCGGGCTCAGCTCGATTTACGCATATCTAATTGCAAAATATTGCGTTCAAAATTAAAAGGAAAATTTTGTGGTTAAGCAACCTTGTGTTTATTTTGTTTTTGGTTCGTCTTATAACAATTTTCTCGTCCTGTGATGTCTCAAGATAGTTTGAATGAAAGGTGACAGGTATAAAATCAACTGTCATAATTGTCACATTTTACCCGCAAAATACAATTTGCAAATTCAAAACAATTACTTTTTTCTTCATATTTCTTCCCTCTACTATACATAGGTTTAAAAAAAAAGAAATATTTCAATTCCCTCTCATTCTGTAATGACAATTCTTAGTTTTATCAATGTGTTTATTACCTTAGAGTGTATTATTAATTTCTCTCGCTTTTATTTCACTATTTTATTAGATGTTTCAATACCAATATTGTAATTATATGTAATGAGGATGCTCTTTCCATACTGTAGTTTAACTAACATATTTTAAACCTCAAGTTGCACAGTAAGTCTAATATATATTTATCGAATTTTTTTTGAATTTATACATCGTTTTGTATTAATTTTAGCCCTGATGAAGAGAATAAATTTTCTCGAAAGCTCGGTGAGCAAGCAGAGTATGCTTTTTTAAGTCCCAGTCCTCCGACAGTATCCCCAATCCATTTTTGTAATTGTTGTGATTAACAAGCACTGTCGTTCTTCCACCTACTATATATATATATATATATATATATATATATATATATATATATATATATATATATACATATATATATATATATATATATATATACATAAACTTCTAAGAAAAGATCAAGTATTCGACTGGACTGAAGAATGTCAAGAATCTTTAGAAAAATTGAAAAATATTTTATGCCCTCAGCCAGTATTCTCGATGATCTTCGATGAAAACTTACCTATACGGATGCTAGTTTACTTGGTATAGGTGCAGTACTGAAACAACCACAAGAAAATGGAGAGGAAAAACCTGTAGCTTATTTTTCAAAAAAATTAAATGAGAATCAAAAAAAGAAGAAGGCTATTTACCTAGAGTGTTTGGCTATACAGGAATGTATAAAATATTGGCAACACGGAATAATGAATAGGAAATTCATGGTGTTTACAGACCATAAACCTTTAGAAAACCTTAAATCAAGAACAGATGAAGAACTAGGTGATATGGTATACTACCTGTCTCAGTATAATTTTGAAATAAGATATCGGCCTGGAAAATACAACTAAGAAGCTGATTGTCTCAGTAGAAATCCCGTGTTGGAACCAAACGAAAATGACGAAGACGAACTAAAAGTTGTAAACCTCATAAGACTGCAAGATATTCTCGAAGATCAAGAAAAAAATACAAGTCTACAAAAAGAAAAACTAATATGTAAAGATGATGTTTACTACAAAAAACACAAAGGTAGTGAAATAATTATTCTATCGGAAGACTTTAGTATAAAATGGATAAGAAAAGTACATAGAGAATTATGTCATATTGGAATGCACCAAATGAGAAAAATGATAAAAATGATGATAATGAAATGATAATTTAGATAAAAATATTCAAGAGTTATGCAGAAACTGCGAAATATGTATCAAAAATAAATCAAGAGGTAACAAAAAGTATGGACTCATGTCTCACTTAGGACCTGCAACTAAACCTTTTCAAATTGTCTCAATTGACACTGTAGGTGGTTTGGAGGATCCAGGTCTACAAAAAAGTACATGCACCTCCTGGTCGACCACTTCACACGGTATGCATACATACTCACCTCTAAAACCCAGAATGGATCAGACTTTGTGAAACTATTAAAAAATATTACAAAAAAAGAAGAAATTGGTATGATTCTCTCGGACCAGTACCCTGGAATTAATTCAAATGAATTCAAAAATTTTCTAGAAGAAAAATCAATACCATTAATCTTTACAGCCACAAATGCACCATTCTCAAACGGCTTAAATGAACGGCTAAACCAAACATTGGTAAATAAAATTAGGTGCAAAATAAATGAATCTGGAAGAAAAATTGCTTGAACTACTTTGGCTAAAGATTGTGTGGACCGATACAATAACACGGTACACACCGTCACAAAATACACACCAGCGTATTTACTGAATGGTACAAGTTCGATAATATTACCGAATGAAATAAGTCGAATCCATGATCTCAAGTTAAACTGGAACCAAGATAAAGAAAAAGCTTTAGAAAACAGTATCAGATACCATGACTATAATAAGAAAAACTATGATAAAAACCGTATAGAGCTCAATTTCAACATCGGCGATATGGTATTTGTCGAAAATGGCAATAAGTTAAATAGAAAAAAATTGGACGAGTTGCAAGTTGGACCTTATACAATTATAGAAAAATTATCAAACTCAATCTACAGGGTAGATACAAACTACAGGAAAGCAGAATCAAACTTATTCCATATGTCGAAGCTACTCCCAGTACCAATATTCAAGACTGGAGGAGACGAGTTATGACTTTTAGATTGTGAAAAATATTTTGCAAATATTTTCTTCTCGAGGAGGGGTGATGTAAGAAATTCAATTCCTAGTTTTGGTTTTGCCTCGCTTAAGCTCCGGCAGTGTAGACTACGTAGACAGTGAAACTAGAAAGTAAATAATCAACTCTTCGTTGATATGATAATAATAATAATTATATGACAGGAGAAACTGTCAAAGTTTGTTTGATAAAAATTTGTGTTATAATAATTATTTAAAACTGTATGTATTTGGGAAACTGACATTGTAATTAAGGACATTAAATGTCGTTTCTTTGAATTACAGGTAGGGTTTATAGATACTTAATTTTTGTAATATGTTAATTAATAAATCATGTTCTTTGAATTACAGAGCAACACATGGTGTCTTTATTGGTTTAATGTCATAATTCCCTTTAATAAGAAGAAAACGTAATATATATATATATATATATATATATATATATATATATATATATATATATATATATATATATATATATATATATATATTACGTTTTCTTCTTATTAAAGGGAATTATGACATTAAACCAATAAAGACACCATGTGTTGCTCTGTAATTCAAAGAACATGATTTATTAATTAACATATTACAAAAATTAAGTATCTATAAACCCTACCTGTAATTCAAAGAAACGACATTTAATGTCCTTAATTACAATGTCAGTTTCCCAAATACATACAGTTTTAAATAATTATTATAACACAAATTTTTATCAAACAAACTTTGACAGTTTCTCCTGTCATATAATTATTATTATTATCATATCAACGAAGAGTTGATTATTTACTTTCTAGTTTCACTGTCTACGTAGTCTACACTGCCGGAGCTTAAGCGAGGCAAAACCAAAACTAGGAATTGAATTTCTTACATCACCCCTCCTCGAGAAGAAAATATTTGCAAAATATTTTTCACAATCTAAAAGTCATAACTCGTCTCCTCCAGTCTTGAATATTGGTACTGGGAGTAGCTTCGACATATGGAATAAGTTTGATTCTGCTTTCCTGTAGTTTGTATCTACCCTGTAGATTGAGTTTGATAATTTTTCTATAATTGTATAAGGTCCAACTTGCAACTCGTCCAATTTTTTTCTATTTAACTTATTGCCATTTTCGACAAATACCATATCGCCGATGTTGAAATTGAGCTCTATACGGTTTTTATCATAGTTTTTCTTATTATAGTCATGGTATCTGATACTGTTTTCTAAAGCTTTTTCTTTATCTTGGTTCCAGTTTAACTTGAGATCATGGATTCGACTTATTTCATTCGGTAATATTATCGAACTTGTACCATTCAGTAAATACGCTGGTGTGTATTTTGTGACGGTGTGTACCGTGTTATTGTATCGGTCCACACAATCTTTAGCCAAAGTAGTTCAAGCAATTTTTCTTCCAGATTCATTTATTTTGCACCTAATTTTATTTACCAATGTTTGGTTTAGCCGTTCATTTAAGCCGTTTGAGAATGGTGCATTTGTGGCTGTAAAGATTAATGGTATTGATTTTTCTTCTAGAAAATTTTTGAATTCATTTGAATTAATTCCAGGGTACTGGTCCGAGAGAATCATACCAATTTCTTCTTTTTTTGTAATATTTTTTAATAGTTTCACAAAGTCTGATCCATTCTGGGTTTTAGAGGTGAGTATGTATGCATACCGTGTGAAGTGGTCGACCAGGAGGTGCATGTACTTTTTTGTAGACCTGGATCCTCCAAACCACCTACAGTGTCAATTGAGACAATTTGAAAAGGTTTAGTTGCAGGTCCTAAGTGAGACATGAGTCCATACTTTTTGTTACCTCTTGATTTATTTTTGATACATATTTCGCAGTTTCTGCATAACTCTTGAATATTTTTATCTAAATTATCATTTCATTATCATCATTTTTATCATTTTTCTCATTTGGTGCATTCCAATATGACATAATTCTCTATGTACTTTTCTTATCCATTTTATACTAAAGTCTTCCGATAGAATATTTTTTTCACTACCTTTGTGTTTTTTGTAGTAAACATCATCTTTACATATTAGTTTTTCTTTTTGTAGACTTGTATTTTTTTCTTGATCTTCGAGAATATCTTGCAGTCTTATGAGGTTTACAACTTTTAGTTCGTCTTCGTCATTTTCGTTTGGTTCCAACACGGGATTTCTACTGAGACAATCAGCTTCTTAGTTGTATTTTCCAGGCCGATATCTTATTTCAAAATTATACTGAGACAGGTAGTATACCATATCACCTAGTTCTTCATCTGTTCTTGATTTAAGGTTTTCTAAAGGTTTATGGTCTGTAAACACCATGAATTTCCTATTCATTATTCCGTGTTGCCAATATTTTATACATTCCTGTATAGCCAAACACTCTAGGTAAATAGCCTTCTTCTTTTTTTGATTCTCATTTAATTTTTTTGAAAAATAAGCGACAGGTTTTTCCTCTCCATTTTCTTGTGGTTGTTTCAGTACTGCACCTATACCAAGTAAACTAGCATCCGTATAGGTAAGTTTTCATCGAAGATCATCGAGAATACTGGCTGAGGGCATAAAATATTTTTCAATTTTTCTAAAGATTCTTGACATTCTTCAGTCCAGTTGAATACTTGGTCTTTTCTTAGAAGTTTATGTAAAGGATCTAAAATTATAGCTATGTCTTGTACATATTTGTGGTAAAAATTTATCTTTCCCAAAAACTGTCTAACATGCTTTCTCTCTGTTGGAGTTGGAAAATTTCTTATTGATATTCAGTTATCCTTTAAAGGTTTAACCGAGTTGTTTTGTATAATATGGCCTAGATATTTAACAGATTCTGCGGCCAATTTACATTTTACAAATTTCAATTTGAAACCTTCAATTTGTATTGCTTTAAATAGTTGTTTCAAATGATAAATATGTGATGAAAAGGATTTAGAAAATATTAGAATATCGTCAATATAATTTACTGCGAAGTCTGATAGCTTATACTTTCTTATTATATTCGACAATATTCGTTGAAAAATTGCTGGTGACGTCTTGAGGCCAAAAGGGAGACAAGTCCATTGATAATGGCCTTCTTGAGTAAGAAAATCAGTCTTTGGTCTATCGGTGATACGCAGTGGTATAGACCAGAAAGCTGAATTGATGTCAAGAGTCGAGAAAAATCTACACTCCCGTGTTTTTTCTACTAGGTCTTCTATAAGTGGGAAAGGTTGTGACTGTGGCACAACTATTTTATTCAAATCCCTGAAATCTATGCACAGTCTTGATTTTCTGCCTTCGTCCCTTTTAAAAGCAAGTGTCTCCGGTGCTGCAAATGGGGAATACGATTCCTCTATAAATTTTGTTTTTAATAGTTTCCCGATTTGATCGTTAATCTCTCTTCTATCTTCATTTGTGCAACGATATGGTCTTTTACTGCAATATTTGTCGATAATCAAATCTATGTGTGCCTCATAACCTGTCACCGTGCCAACGTCATACTTATCTTTTGCGAATATGGAGTTATACTCTGTAATTAGTTTATCTATTTCTGCCTGTTGATTGTAATCTAGATGATTTATTTGCATTTCAAACTTTTCTTTAGTTAAATGCTCATTAAAATTGATCACATTTCGATTTTCTGGGCTTACAAAATTATTTTCATTTTCAGATTCCGGTTTTTCTAGATTTTGAGAAGTAGCTTTTATTTTTTTACTCTTTTTGATGTTTGAGAATTTTCCTTTTTCCGTTAATTTTTCATTTTCAGTATTTGTATTTACAATTTTAATTTCAACTCTCTTTGGAATGTTCTGTCTTATTTTTAGATTTTCATTTTGTGTTAAATAGAAATTTTTTATACAATCCAAGCCAATTAAGAAATCATAATTAATCGATAATAAAAACACTAATTTTCTTTTCTATGTCAAAAATTTTAGCACTTAGGGTTATTCTACCTATAGTTTTTTAACGCCATTAATCGTTTTTAGGTTAGCATTAACTGAAACATTATGACGTTTGTTTTTAATTCTCAATAATTTTGAATTAATGAGAGATACATTGGAGCCAGAGTCATAGATTCCATACATTTCTAGATTATTATTCAATACTAACCTGGTTTTAATTAATGGCGGCACTACCAGTTTTTTTGATCTTCATTTTGTAGTTCGCATTCTATTTCTGAATTGTTAACCAACTTAATGTTATTTTCATAATAATAATAATAATAATCTTTATTTAACTACGTTTTGTGAAATTACAATTGTAGCAAGTCAACAGATTAAAATAACTAATAGATTATACAATTAAAATTTAATACTACAATGGTGTGTAGACTACTTATAAACTAACAAACTAGGACTTACAGTTTCTAAGTACTCGGAACGTGAATAAAAGGCATATTTGAGCAATAATTTCTTACAAACATTTTTAAAATTTTTAAGTTCAAGGTCTTTAACAGCCTGAGGAAGAACATTAAACAGCTCGATATCCAGTGAGTTTTTTGAGCACACTTTATATTTAAACCTTTTTCTTCTAATTAGGTTTGCCGATCTGGTGCCATACCGATGGTAGTCTGAGTTTAGCTTTAGACTGTCTTTACTTCCATGAATTTCTATCAGTTGATGCCAAATATACATGGCTGGTACTGTTAGAATTTTAAAATTGATAAAATAAGGCCTGCAATGATCGCGATGACCAATCCCGGCGATTGTTCGAACAGCTTTTTTCTGTAATCGAAAAATTGTAATGGCGTTGGAACAGTTTCCCCAGAGAACAATACCATAGGATAGATGTGCGTGAAACAAGGAGTGATAGGCATTAAGTACTGATGAACGCCACTTTCTAATACATGAAAAACAGAGCTTTTTCCGTTCATCGAGACACACTGCTCCCTAAGAGATAAGTAAGACTTGATTAATTGTAATGTGTTACCCCGCACACCATAACGATACAGCTTCTCTAAAAGAACTTTATGTGAAATACAGTCGAAGGCTTTACTCAAGTCACATAACATCAGACCAACATAATTTCCTTTCTCAAGGCCGTCGACTATATTCTGTACAATAGAACCTAGCGCTTGAATTGTGGATCGTCCCTCTCGAAAGCCAAACTGAGAGTCGCTTAAGAGATTATTTGAATCAAAATAGCTGCATAGTTTGTCTTTAATTATAGCTTCAAATACTTTACCAAAAATAGGAACAATAGATATAGGCCGGTAGTTTTCGACTAAGTCCCTATCTCCTTTTTTAAAGCTTGGCACCACTTTAGATACTTTGAATGAATTTGGAAAAATGCCCTTCTCATAACGATAAAGATATGTTAACGGCTTAACCATAGCATCTGTTACGTGTTTTAAGAGTATGCTATTTACATTATACACATCCTCTGCAGCTGATTTTTTAAGAGCGTCCATAGCCTTCCTAACGTCTAATTCATGAATAGGCAAAAAGGCGAAAGATTTGGAAACCATCGGAATGTTTCGCACAAGATCATTTTGCAGGTCAGAATTTATCGATATATGTTTAATTAATTCCGAAGCAATCGATACGAAATAGTTGTTGAAATCGTCTGGTGTTAAATAAGGGGACGTACTAGTCGCATGGGATTTATTACGTTCGAAATTTATTAATTTCCAGGCACTTTTAGATCTGTTAGTAGCATTTTCTATATAGTTACCAAATGCCACTCTTTTTGCCTGTGCTACTGAATTTCTATAATCCTTGTGTAACCATTTGTAGAGCGCCTTATAGTTTGTTGTTCCTGTTGCATCTCTTAAAATCCTTATCGAGAAGAGAGTTTCTCTTTTTTCTCTAAGTTTTTCGTTCCAAAAACACACTGGAGGTCGATCGGATCTAACAGTTTTTAATGGGAATCGTCTTTGAATGAGATATTTAAAATTAGTGGTGAGAAAAGTGCCCATCTGATCGACGTCATTACAATCATAGAAGTCTGACCAATTCAGAGACATCAGATCACTTTTAAATTGTCTAATAGACTTATCAGTCATTCTTCTAACTTTAAAATCCTCATTTCTAATACAAATATTGAAATTTAATGATATAAATTGTCCGAAATGGTCCGACAGACAGGGGTCATGAACATCAGCAGAAAAATAAGTGTCAGAAATATTTGTGATGATGTTGTCTATGCAAGTAGAAGCTTTTGCAGAAACTCTAGTAAACTTGGAGATTATGGTATTCATACCAAAGCTGTTTAATAAGGATTTTAAGTCCGAGAGATTAGGTGTGTTTCTTAGGAAATTAATATTGAAATCACCAAGAATAATAATTTTTTCGTATATATCATGGAAATTGTGCAGCAAACCATCAAGCAAGCGCAAAAATGTGTCAACACAACCATTGCAGGACCTATACAAAGTAATTATTAGAATCTTACCATTACAAACATCAATGGCACAAAACTCTGCATCGATTTCTTTAGAATATGCCTTTACATTCACCTCCTTACAGATAATTCCTTTTCGTGAATAAATACAGACACCACCATGAATACGTTTATTTCTGCTATAAAAGGAGACTAAGTTAAAATTATCAATATTTGCACATTTCAAAATATCTTCAGTGCACCAGCGCTCACTAAGACATATTATATCATAACTATAATCTCTAACAAAGGCTGTTAGTTCATCAGTCTTATTTGAGAGTCCCTGTATATTAATGTGGAAAACTGAAAGATTATTCTTCACCTGAGAGGATTTACTGCTAGTCTTACATCGTTTGACAGGAGTAGATTTCAAGGGTTTACTTGAAATCCACTCATTATTGGAAAATTTAATGTTTCTGCGGTCGAATTTACTGGAGCTGTACTTATCTCAAGCAAGTTTGTCACTTTAACGTTGAAAAAGTTATTTATCTTTTGTTTTATTAAATGTGCCAAGTTTCTAAGTCCACGATTATTTAAATAGATTGATTTATTAATAAAATTATCACGTGCAAATATATCAGTTAGGTTAAGATGCCTAATGCTATTATTGAAATATTCTAAATTTCCAACTATACTGCTAGTTTAGTCATTTATTCGCTGGATGTTTTCAAACCTGTTATCCCAAACCGGGTTTGTCGGAATGCTACACTGAATTAAATTTGTAAAAAAACATTTATCAGCTACTTTGTTCAGATCACGGGCAGATAGATTTTTATTATTTTTTCCAGCCAATACAATGACAAAATCACTTTTAGTTAAAGTCCTAATAGTACTATCTATATTGCTAACAACATCCAAAAACTTAGCATTCGGTTTACATATTAACAAAACGTTATATTGATCTCCTATTGTACTCTTAAGAGGCCAGTATAACCTTTTTCCATACTCATCTGTTAATATTACGATATTAGCTTTCTCCTTGGTATGGTTTCCCGCCAGGCTGCTGACTTGTTCAGTGTCTCGACAAACAGATTTTTGGTTTTCCTCGATAGGCACATTTAGTTTCCTTTTTAGTTGCTCCGCCTCTTTTGAATATAACTTGTTTTCTATTTCAAGGATTCTTATTGAATTTAACATTTGATGGTTTATTTCTTTAAGTTCATTATAGTCCTCTTTTAGTTTATTGTCATTAATAATTGTAGTACTGTCTATTTTTAATTGTAGGTTTGTATTTTGAAGTTTAAGTATATCTAATTCATCCAATAGTTTTTTATTTTCTGTGTAGAATCGCTTAACATCATCTTTGAGATCTTGATTCTCATTTTTTATTTTGTCACATTCCTGACATTGACAAACGTGGTTTGAAAAAACATCGATTTCGTCTTTTTGTTGCTTTATTTTTGATTCCAGTAGTTTAATATTTTCTTTGTGTAGGTTTAATTCGGTTAAGTGTTTATTTTCCGCGTCTAAAACATCGGATTCAAACGATTGGGATGTCCGTTTGAGCCTAATTATATAATCGTTTTTGGTAGAAACTTCCGATTCCAGCTTTTTTATTTGAGCTTGCAGATTTTTTATAATATCAGCGGGTGATGGTTCTTGGTTTTTGTTTGATTGGGAGTAAGATCGCAGTTTTATTTTGTTTCCACTCATATCTCCAATCGTCCAATCCCAATATTGGCCACAACTACTGTCACAGGTATATGTATTGTTGGTTGCTTACTCAAAATTGATGAATTGCCTGGAGTTGTGTTCACTGTTTGACTTAACAAGATAATACAAAAAATGTTTACCAATAACGAATATACCACAGATCAAATATATTGATTGGTAATAGAACTCAGTGTCATGCAATGATTATCACCTTCCACTCGTGGATCACTTCAGTTTTTTTACGTATACATGCACTCATCCAACTCACATCAAATAAAATTACTATCCCATATCCCATATCGAAGCTTATCATACTTTGCTTTGAAATAGCATTTTGATTCAGGATGAAAGCGTATTTTTTTCTTGAGTTTATCACATATATTGCATTTTTATCTGTAGATACACTTTTATCTTCAATGCTATTTAGTTTATTGAATTTCTTTTTATTTACGAGATGTTCCAGTTTGCCTAATTCATTAAATAGTTGTTGTGTTTCTACGATCTCTTCTTTATCTATCTTTTCAACTATATATATGGGTAACCCAGCTACAATAATGTCAAACAGTGTACCTTTATCTATTGATCTTCTAGATTGAAGCAACAGTCTTTCTTTCTTGATTGCATATTCTAATAAAGAACCTTGCTGGTATTTAAATGCTATTGCATACCTGCTACTACTCCAACCTTTGTTTGCATATGTCTCGATAAAATGTCTTTTCCATATTCACCAATTAGATTGCAATCCAAGTTTTATCATCATAGAACTATACCAATCAATACAAGATTTCTTCAAAAATAATCTTAAAATTTCTATTTTATTTTCATCTTCTTGAATGTTAAATCTGGTACATTCTTCATGTACTTATCCAATCATATGCACCAGTATTCTTCCCATTAAATTTTTCTAGAACAAACCTTTCTGCTGTTTTTCTCACATTATGTGTTCCTGTTCGTTCTTGATTTTCTACTAGCTTTGTCAAAATTTGAACAATAGGGTCTTCTAGATCATTTGTTATAGCAGTATCCAGTTTTTTTTCAGTTAATTCTTCTAGATATTGGTTTTTAAACATAATGTTTTCAAGATCATCACAATAAATTTTTTTAATGTCTTCAGTCATTTTTATCCAGATACTTCTTATTTGATGTCTTTTCTTAAGTGAATTTTTTATAGCGATATATTCTTTTAATTCACAAATTTCTTCATGAAATCGTACTGGTTGTAAATCTTCAGGTATTAGAAAAACTGTTTCAGTTGGTGTGATAATAGAAGTTATGGCAATGAAATTTGATTTACCATCTTCTGAAGCTTTTACTTTAAATACAAACTTCAGTTTATCCATATTGTGTCTTTTTATCTTGTCCAAGAAATGTCGTTTTATAATGTTTTATTACGTTTTCTTCTTATTAAAGGGAATTATGACAATAAACCAATAAAGACAGCATGTGTTGCTCTGTAATTCAAAGAACATGATTTATTAATTAACATATTACAAAAATTAAGTATCTATAAACCCTACCTGTAATTCAAAGAAACGACATTTAATGTCCTTAATTACAATGTCAGTTTCCCAAATACCAGTTTTAAATAATTATTATAACACAAATTTTACATTACTGTGTATTATTCATAAGTTTAGCATTCTTTGAATCATTGCATAAAACGCAATGAACTGTAATATTTTAAAGTTAATAAAAAAATATAAAATTAAGTATTTTTTTTATTTGATATTGCAGCATAATAGATCATCATAGAACACCCTAAATATTTTCACATTTTTTTTTAATTCCTAATGAAATTTCAGGTTAACTTTGTATTACAAACTTTTTACGTAGAGTCTATAGTTTTCGAGATATTCTCATTTTTTGTGACAGTTGAAGATATATAAATAGTTCATCATTAATAGTAACTGCTAACTTAAATTAAATATTCATGATCATAAATCTAACAAGCAAAGATGAAATTCTGTAACCAACCCAAAAACATTCCGTAGCAATCTACAGGGTGAGTACAGAAACCATAAAAACTTTGCATTGAACAAAGTCAAATATCTTCAATTTTTTAAATACGTACCCCTATTTTTTTGCATTTCACTGTATTCTACGATTAAAGGTATATAAGGTATAGGGAAGTAAACAGTAACTACCCTTATTTTCAATCGTAGAATACAGTGAAATGTAGAAAAATAAGGGTTCGTATTTAAAAAATTTAAGATATTTGACTTTGTTCAATGCAAAGTTTTATGGTTTCCGTACTCACCCGGTAAATTGCAACGGAATGTTTTTGGGTTGGTTACAGAATTTCATCTTTGCTTGTTGGATTTATGATCAGTTAGCAGTTACTATTAATGATGACTTATTTATATGTCAGCAACTGTCATTTTTTCTCAAAAAAATGAGAATATCTCGAAAACTGTAAGCTCTACGTGAAAAGTTTGTGATACAATGTTAAACTAAAATTTCATTAGAAATTCAAAAATGTGAAAATATATAGGGTGTTCTATTCAGAATAAGAAAGTTGACACCTGTATCACAAAAACTAAACACCCAGTAGATATGACAGCAAAAAAAATAAGAAATTCAGAGAAATTCAAAAATAGTTTATCTCTACAACTTTTTCCGTATCTCTCATGGTTTCCGAGATAGTGAATCTTATTCTGTACAGCCTGTACATAGAAAATTTTAAATCTGACTTTCTTACTAAGGAAGCACCAATCTTGACTAAATAAACCAAAACGCAGAAATTAGGTATTTTTTTATTACTCAAATGAATTGTGAACATATTTCAATAAAAAAAGTACAAAAATTAATTATCTTTAATGTATACTATTCGTGAATATAACAAATATGTAACTGAAAAATCAAAGTACACAATTAATCTGAGGTCAGTTGTATTAGGTGTTGTAATTTTGATTTAATTACTGGAGCAGTTCGCTGACTTCTTGTCTGATTAATAAACTCTTTTATTTTAGCTCCCGACGGGTACTTCTTGTTGACGATGAAAGAACTAAATGCTTCCTTTAAATTACTCACTTCTTGTTCAGTCCATTCTAAAACAAATTCTTAATACTTGATATTCTACCATTAATAATCAAATATATACTTTTTTTCAACGGTTTTTTTCTTTTATTCTAGATTTCTAATATTTCCTCTTCATCACTATTACTGTTTTCATACGTCTCTGTAATTACAATAAAAATTATAAACATTATAGTAGCAAGTTCTGACTTAAAACTATCTTTACTCATTTAATAACTGCAGTCACATACAGAAAAAATATTATATTTATAACAAACAAACCATTTTTAAAAGATATTACATATAAAGTTTTCATACCCAAAGGTGGGGTCTTTTTGCTCGCCTGAGAAGATGTCGGCAAACTTAAATCACTCTTGTAGGCAGAAGAGGAATCTTCGTGTAAATTATTATCTCATTTAGTCATTTGTGCCTCCGACTCATGCATGTCGTCTTCTAAAAGTTAACAAATATGTATAAGTACTTATAAAGCTTTAAATCTTGGCTGATAGAAAACTTACCATCTTCTATTGCGTATTCTAAGTTAACATCAAAATTAATTTCTGACAATGTTTTTCCTTTAAATTCCAATGGAACAGAGCCTTTTTCCATCATCAATAGCAGCTTTGACACTTTCGCTGTTTGATAGATATCTATAGGTAATCTAAAATATATAGAATATTAATATAAAATAAAATTTAACTGAATAGTTTGCAGCTAAGGCTTTGACTATTGAAATTTTTTTCAGAATCAAAACTTAGTTCAATTACACGGTCTACACTGGAAAACCATTCATACGGTCATACAACTATGATTGAAAAATCCCATAAGGTAGCATTAATTTGTAAAATAATTAGGTCATAGTCATATTAAATATTTGTAACAAGAAAATCAAATGAATAAAATTAAATGCTTAAAACCTCTTCACTTAATAATGTTTTATAATGTTTTGAATACTCACTCATAAAATTCTTCATGGGTTTTTTGGGTGTGTCCCATGAATGCACTGAATTGCTTAACTTCCTCTTGAGTTAAATTTAAGATCTGTATTACAGTAGCTATGTGCTTTCTCAGTTTGTTGCTTGAAAATGCTTTGGGCTCTCTTAAATAATTTTTTTTAATTAGCGTTCTAATTGCTACGTCCCCTTTGCCCCATTTGATAGTACTTCTTGGCATAGCAAATATATAATCATTATCGGGACTAATGTATTTTTCTCTGTGCTCAATTAATATATTTATGAAATTTTCTATCATTTGTGGTATTAAAATTACCACAGCTCGTGTTCCTTTTCCACCATTTACTACTCTCCTGTACTTTTTCGTTAACATTTTTTCTGTTTCACTCAAAGCATTTTCAAAGTCCAAAAAATTTGATTTTTTTTCATCTTTGTAGTCCTTTATTTTTAAATATTGCACGTCGCCAATTCTTCTTCTATTGAAGACTATTAGCATGGCCAAAGAGCAATTTACCAAAAGTTTGTATGTTTCTGAATTATCATTGTTATTTTGAAACAATGAAACGCAATTATTTGCGAATTTAAGACATTCATCTCTAAATAATTTTACATCACTTACTAAAGGAACTAATAACGGTTTTTGCCATTTCTTTTCTTCCAAATCTTTATTTGCAAGAGATGATAACTCGATTGTCCAGCGAGACTCTACTAGTTTTCTAAACTTTTTTACATTTTTCAGACATTGCTCTGTTTCAGTCGGTGAAGGGAATCTAAAGCCGTGACTTTCTTTTAATATCAGATGGTTCAACTCATCACACACTGCTTTCAATGATGTGCCCAAGTGCATAGCGAGACTTGCTGATACAAAAGTTTTTGATTGAGGTTCGTACCCTGATATATACCGTACGGCCGATAAAACAATATCAAAATTCTTTGGATGAATAACTTCTTTTAGACTAACTGAGGGATCTTTGCTTATACTTCTGTAAGCAATTAACAGTCGCGAGAGTTCGCGCATCCTGCTACTGCACGTATAAGCCAAATGCTCCCGTTTATGTTTTTTTAAATATGATTCGCCGAAATGTACAATCAATAAGTCTTTTTTTGCCTCCAGTGCAATTCTATCGCCCTTCATCAAGTTAAATACCTACGAAAATTTAAAATTGAGAATTTGCTACATACTGGCATTAGCTTGTATATTATTCTAATTTATACAATTTTGTACACCAAATCCGATAGATAAAGTAACCATATTTGCTGGCATCTATTTGAAATTGTTTTTTATATTATATACATGTTATTATCAGATAATTTAGAAAGGTGATTTTATCAAGTCTCTAGATCAATTAAGTGGTAGATTATTAAATTATATTCTTCCTTGGTAATTTTGTCCAATCTTAATAATATTAATTTGATTCGTTCAACATTTCATTCACAATTGACAATTTTACATGATGGAAAGTAGAAGCGTTAACATTTCTTCACGCTAAGTAAAAATATAAATATTTTATTAGTTCACTGATGAATTCTAGTTTGTTCTGCACTTTTGGTGAATTCATTATATTGTATCATTCACGGTAAAACGAAAAAATGATAATACCAGCTTAGTTATTAAAATTAAGCTCAATATATTATTTATCAGAAAATAATAATTTGTATGGATAACATATACTTTCCATTAAAAAAAATAGGAATCTTACCTGTTCCTTAACGTTTAACAATGAAATGGTTTCAGTTACATCCATTGCACAAGCGATTGCGGTCTGGGAATCCGATATATGATTTATCTTTCCTAGAGTAATTTTATTTGTTTTTTTACAAATGCACCGCTTGGCATGTCGTTTCAAGTATTTTTTCAGAAATAATCCTCTACAGTTTGCACATGGGTAATATTCTTTGTTTTCGTCTAAAGCCTTTCTGTTTTGCCTATTAGGCCTTAAGTCACCTTTTATGTATAAATCGAAATTGGTATTATTCCTTAACAATGCAAAAGCTTCTCGCCTTGCTTTACTGTTCTTTGGAAAGCGCATTATATTAACAACTTCTTTTTCTGATTTGTGTTGTCTCTGCAAATGTCGTGCAAAGTTCAATGTTGATACATCTTCTCCACAATAACTACAGTGCACCTCTTTTTTATTCTGCTTTAGCTAGAAATTAATTATTGTATTAAGGTGGTATAATATAGAATCGCTGATATCTATAGAAATGGTCAGTTATCACCTTGAGTAAGATAGCTAGTGAGGAATGTGAAAATGCAAGTTTAACGATTCTCTAAAATCTTTCATAATAGTATCAATTCAATATCTTGATTCTATTAACTGACTGTGTAAACATAATTTGACTTTATTATATTTTTTTTCTAAGCAGACTTTTGAATCTTCATACTTTTCGCTGGCTATTTTGCTATAACTATACTTTAACCAGCTGTTTCTAAACATATCAACGAGCCTGTATTTTAAATATCTAACAAAATAGGGTTAAAACTTGTAGAGAGGTACTCACTTTATATTTTTCAGACAAAGCTAAAACGGATGAAGTTTCAATATTGATTGGATTTAATTCATTATTAGGACAATCTGTCAAAGTGTTATGATAATCCTTATCGGTTTCAGTGTTATCTTCATTATCATATATTTCCTCATCGGTCTCCTCATCTATATAATCATTGATATTAAAGTCTTTATCCATAATGTCATCGTCGATGTCTTCATCATCAGTACTTTCCGAATACGCTTCATCTGCTGTTTCATATTTTTTTTGTTGATCGTTACCTATGTCATCTATTTCTATTTTTTCTAAATTAAGACTGTCACCAGGATGCGAAAGGGTTTTATCTTGTAGAATCTATAAACATTTAATTAAATATTTTTTTAGGTGGTGGTCTAAAGCTAAATATTTGCAAGTCTATCTGTTGTAACCCAAAGCTACATACATATCGTTATCGTCATCGTTAAAGATGAAAAATAGTTTGAAAATAATGTTAGGATTAGTTTATTTTGCAAATTAGTTTGTAGTACGTGTTGAACTTACAATAATTTCTTTTTCCAGAGATTTGGATGCTTGTTCAACATTTTGTATACTTAATAAATTTGTATGTTGTCCCCTGGGTTCCAAACATATATTTGAATCATCATCATCTACCCAGTCTTGCAAACGTTACGTTTAATAAAGTTACAATTTACATTCACTCAGTTCCATAAAAAGTGGCGCATCTAATTCTGGCTTCACCGTTTGTGAATGAATAGACTAATTAGCGTTTTTTTCAGATTGTAGCTTATGGTTTATTTGCACAATATCGAAGTTATTTTTCTACAAAACATTCAAGTACTGTTATAACTCTATATTGAGGCGAATCACAAATTTCTCAGTGTACCCTCACTACACGGCGATTTCTAGGACTGCAGCAAGTATTTTATCAGGATTCCATTCCAACTCATAAACCTTCTATATCGTTTAGTGGGAATTGAAGCTTCTATACAGAATAATAGTCACACAATCAATAAGAGAGATAGAGGCACACAATTCTACCCTTATTTCACAGATAAAACATATAAACTTGAACTAATACTTTTTTAGGTTAATGAAGCACTTATCTGTTAAAAAGTTTCATGAATGCAAATTTGCTTCATCATGTGAACGAATGAATCAATTTGCATATTTTCCTAATTTGATAAAGGAAAAATAAGCTACAATCTGAAGAAAAATACACTATGTGATAGAAATTGTTTTGGTAAGATTTGGTCGTATTTTTGCACTGTGTCTTGAAAATAGAGTATAAAAATCATATGATCATATACATTATAATTCATTTTTAAAAATGCCAACCAATAAACTTTTATTCATACGTACATATACAGGGTGTTAGGTAAACATGCGGCAAAAATTTAAAGAGTCATTCTTTGGGCCATTCTAAGAATATTTCGTTCTTTATTAATTTTTGAAAAACCACTCAATTTCAAAGTTACAGGGTAATTGGTATTCTAGAAGATAACAACTAATTTTTTTTTCTAGATAGGTTTTTCTGAACCCATTGCCGTACGCCATAATATTATTTATTATAATAATTTTAATAAACATGGAAAATGGTTGTCGTATTTTTTTTTCACCTTGTATCTTGGAAATGAAGCGGTTTTTCAAAAATCATCAAAGAACAAAATATTCTTAGAATAGTCCGAGGACTAACCCTTCAAATTTTTGCCGCATGTATACCTAACACCCTATATATACCTATTGATCGCTCATGGGGAATCATAATAATTCATAGAAAAATCGTCGAAAAGTAATGTTCGAGTTAATTTCCTCAAAAAACCCAAAAATAATAAAAACCATTTATTTCAATAAGTTTTTCGAAATTATTAGAAATGAATTGCTCAAAACTGCAATGTTTATCTGGGCTCTTTTGGCAGCTCAGCATCATATCTACTATTTCAGTATTCTCATAAACGTGACTCATTTATTATTTTTAAGCAACGGATATTTAAAATGACTTTCCTCTATATAGTATTAGTAAACATGCAAAGAAACGACATCGCTGAACGCTGACATTATATGAGAAGTATGATCAGCGATTTATAATCAAGGGCCAAGATGTTTATTGTCTCTGCTAAGACGTTTTTATTAACTAGCTCTGTTGTAGATATATCTGATCTGGTGGAATATTGTAATTACCTCTAAACTAGCATTCCGATGAGCTAGAGACTTGAAATTTTGAACATAACAATGCATAAAAATCAAAAATTGAAGAAAGGTTTTTAATACTCCTCGTTTTCAATGAACTAAAGTATAAAATAATTGATCTTAGCACCATAAAGATTAAAAACACAATAGAGATCCCAATTTTCAAGTAAATTCGTCATAGGCTGGGGATCTGTATTGTGTTTTAAATCTTTATGGTGCTCAGATCAATCAATTCATACATTTCAAATCATTTTAAAATTAAAATTTTTCCTCAATATCGAACAAGCATTTGGAATTATTACGAAAACTCGGCAGTATACCGTACTTGATTCTTAGTATCTTAGTAGTTAATGCTTTTATTGTTATAGAGATGAATTCATGAGTAAATCTGATTAAAATACTGCTATACCAATACTTTAAGACAATTCAGATTTAAAATTTTGAAATACGGGAAGAAATTTAACAAAGAACATAAGAAATAAATAGATCTTTCTTATTTATATATGATATTAATATGAATTTACTTACATAAATGTCCATAGATTTTTTGATCTCTTTTCCTTAAAAATAAAAAGAAATAAGACAGAAAATTCTTAGAATCATATATGCACTTACCTTTGGAAATCGCCGCCTTAAATATTTTGTAGGTTCTATCACTAATCATTTTACAATAAATTAAAAATTGTAATAGATCAATTACAACCAACACACACAAATTAAATATTAGCAATGTTGCCATAAAACGGAAGTGACAAGATGCAAACTGAGGTATGGAAGTGCCTTCGTACTGCTAGTATCTCCACTTATATGAGCAGAACGCGACTGCAGCGCCAATCATATATAGTTGAACTAAAATGTTCTCCAACGGATATAAGTGGTACATATCACTTCCTTGAAAAAAATTACTATATGAATGGTAGCGCTCTCTTTTGTTAGAAAAAAAAATTTCACGCATTTACGTTCTCACTTCCGCATGTGGACGTGACAACGTTATATATGAAGTCATAGGGTACCATCTACTATACGCTCTGGAAGTGACAAAGTACCTAGTATGAATATATATATATATATATATATATATATATATATATATATATATATATATATATATATATATTTCTTTGGAAGTTTCTTGGGTTTTAGGCTCTTCTGTTAAAAATACTGTATATGTTGATTTGTTTCTTTATTCCATTATAAAAAATAAAAATAAAAAACCATTTCAGTGGTACATCAAAACGTTTCGACTTTACATAACCTAAGTCTTCTTCAGTTGATTAAAAACTATGGATATGAGAAAAAGGTAATTAGTATACTATTTAACAAGTGTTTGAGAAGGAGAATTAATACAACTTACCTAAAACATTTCAATTCGAAAAACGTGAAATAAAAATTGATTTCTTGATAAAAATTATGAAATTTATTGATGCATAGTTTTGGTTATTATATTTTCCGTTTTTTAACGGTTTTCATTTTGTTCTTTGCTTTTTTTGAAACACTAATAGATGTAGACTTTTTTGATGTCTTTGTAACTTTTGCGATTGGAAAAATGTGACCGGATTTTGGTTACCGGAAAACTGTTGGGTTAGTTAGGAGAATTTTTCTTTTTTTCCGAGAAATGATTTTTGACATTTTGTTTATATTGTTTTGTGTCTGACTTGGAACGGGTATTTTGGTTATAACTTATTTTTGAAAATATATTTTGTAGTATATTGTTGTAAATAATATTTAGTCTATTTTTATCAGTTTTATAGTTTATTGTGTTTTGTTTTTTCTTTATATAGATAGTTTCTAGAATTACCCGTTTATATGTATTTTGTTCGGTAGTTAGAATTTTGGTTTCCTCATATTTGAAAGTATGTTTCTTTTCTTCTTCGTGATTCGTTAATGCGGTTTTATTTTTTTTGTCATATTTATGACCCTTAATGCGATTTATAAGGTGTTGGCTTGTTTGTCCAATATATGTGTTATTGCAGTTATTGCATGGGATTTCATAAACGCTGTGGGTAATTTTATTTTTTTCCTCTTTGGATTTTAATTTGCTATGTGTTTTTTTTATAAGATTGTGAGCTTTATGACTAACCGGAATGTTATGTTTTTCGTAAACTTTTTGTATGCTCTTAGATAAGTTCTTTTTATATGGGATTGTGAGGTATTTTTGGTTGTTGTTTTTATTTCTTCTTGAGAGTTTGTGTGTATTGTATGTTGCATGTATTTTGGTATTAAATATTGAATTAATAAGTTTAATAGGGTAGTTGTTCTGTGTTAGAATTGATTTTGCTTTAATAATAGATTCTTCGCGAAATTCTGGATCTGAAGAAGACTTAGGTTATGTAAAGTCGAAACGTTTTGATGTACCACTGAAATGGTTTTTTATTTTTATTTTTTATAATGGAATAAAGAAACAAATCAACATATACAGTATTTTTAACAGAAGAGCCTAAAACCCAAGAAACAAAGAAATATTATCCACAAGCTCAAGAATCTCCACAAAACACACACACACATATATATATATATATATATATATATGTTGAAGGGCACCCTATGTGAGTCCATTTTATTACATTTAAAATTGGGAATGAAAAACCATATCTCACAAATCCTTTATTGGTGCTACCGGTTTCAAGATTTTATTTATAATCTCATCAGGCACTAGGCTACAATTAATCAGAGAAAATAATTATACAAAGAATGTAGGTATTATAAATGAATTAATGAAAAATTCCTCACATGCTTCTCAAAATTGTTCCTCATAAAAGTTATATAAAAAAGGAGATAGCACATTTTTTACTCACATTCTCAACACGTAGTTGTAAAAACAAAAGACAAACAATTAATCACAAATGAATACATATAGTTGTAGATATAAAATAATAACTTAATATAAATAATTTTTTTAAAATATAGATAAAATTTGTAATTTGTACAAATAAAACTTAATACTAATAAAGGTTGTTATAAAATGAAATGGGAATATTTATTTCAAATCTATATTGTATTTATTTTGCAGAATGCCATCTATGATATTGTATGTTTATATTGAGAATCATAGAGCAGATAAAGACACATGATAACTTGACATTTAAGGCTTCGGGCCCAACTGAATAGATGTCACTAAATTTCTAAATTATGGTGTTTATTTTTATTCATACGTAATTAAATTAATGAATAAACATTATTATGGAAGTCATTAAAATGGTAATCGTTATCAACTTCAATCATTCTCAAAGAATAGTGTGTAAACTGGACGATCATCAAAGCTAAGTTGATTGTTAATTAAATTATTAGCTCTATTATGGTTATGTCGCATTATTTCTAGTTTTTCAAGATTATATAATATGGTTCCCTTGTTGGCAAAATGTAATGGTTGAAAACCTGTTTCATCATCATAGCTGTGTTTGGATACCATCAGATATTCAGAAAATTTGGATAAACCTGTACTGTTCTTATGTTTGAATTTAGTGTGCTCATACACTCTTTTCTTGAATGTTCTATAAGTTCTTCCTATATATATTGCGGAGCATGAGTTTCAGGTAAGTTTATAAACTTCTGTTTTATCAAGTAAATCTATCTTGTTTTTATTATTAAAGAATATCCTCTTTATAGAGTCAGAGCTTCGAAATGACACATGAAAATGATTATTCAATACTTTCGCTAATTGATATGATAAATTGCCAATGTATGTAATAGATACATATTTTTGCTGATTTTATTCGGTGTTATAATTGAATTATCAATGTATATTCTATTTAGAGCAATTTTATTTTGTTTTTTAGTGAGAAGTTTGTCTATGAGTTGAGGATTGTATCCGTTGGCTACAGCTAGCTGTTTTATGATATTGGGCCTGTTGTTCGAAACAATGGCTAATCATGTGCTAAGTTTAACCCGCGCTTAGCTCGCATCTAGGCTTTAAAAATTTGAGCGTTGTTCGAAGCAGGATTAACGGTGGCTAACCTTAGCCGCAGCTAAGCCATTTCTCTTTTTGTTGCAAACTTCACGCTTCGTAAGCGAGTCGTCATATGTCAAAATTTTATAGGTTAATAGGTAAAACTAGTTGACGAGTTGTCATCTTTGCTTTTTTTGGTAATGAATAATGAAATGGAAATCTTTTCTGTGAAATATATCTTCAAAAAATTGAAACAAAAAGGAAGAATTTTACCCCTGTGGACCGAGCTACAATCCTGGGGCTTATTGAAAGGTAAATTAATTATTTTTAAGAGTATATAACAATGTATTGAAATGATAAGATATGCAAATAGTATTATTATTAATTTATTATACACATCAAAAAACATTACAAAAGAATATACAATTATTATTTTTAATAGTAAGATATATAATTAACAATATTTACATATATGTATTTACAATATGTATACCTTGCAGTTTACAAACTACTCATAAAACATTAGCAATTATTGTATATATTTTTAAAAATAATAATCTATGTTATTAATTTTCAGGAAATATCGATGTGTCAACACCCCTGTTGTTGACAATGAACTTCATGAAGTGAATGAAGTGCTTCATAGATTTTGAATAAGATGGCAGCGGGTACGAACGTATTCTTTGAGCTCGTGCAAAACAATCAACAAAAGTGTTCAAAATGTAACCGAAAATTTGTGAAAGGTGTGAAATGTGGTATGTGTCAAATAGTTTTACACTACAAATGTGCAAATATGGATGAAAATGCAGACATAAGTGATTTCAAGTGCGAACAATGTGATCTACCCGAATCGGAATTTTTCGAAGCCATGGAAGAAAATACCAACACTGGCAAGTCGAACTCAAAACTTTTTATATACGCAAAGATATAAAAAGATTGTTTGATAAACGAATTGCATGATAAAATAAGAATATTAAATTCACAAATTGAATTGCTGAATAAAATTAATTCAGTCAGCCATACTGGCAGAAATTCCATTCATAACAACAATTTAAACGATCATAAAGACGAAGATATGTTTTCCGTAAAAAATCTACCAATACTTAATAAGACAAACAACAAAAATTTGGAAAATTTCAATGACAATCCAAACAAAACAGTAACACGTGCTATGGCTAGAATTACTGAAGACATACCACAACAATTTTCTAGTGTCGCCAGTTCATCTCAAACATCAAAAACTATTTCAAGTACCTTTAATGAAGGAATAAGTAAACAAACCATGAAAAAATATATCAATATTAATAAAGAAGAAGAATGGAAAACCATTCCTCCGAAGAAAAAGCCGCGAAGAATTAGTATTGTTGGAAAAAATAAAGATGACAAGATTAAAGGTGTTCCCAAATATATTTTTCTACACATTTGCAGAGTGGATCCTGTAACAACTCAGCAAGATTTGATAAATCAACTGAAGCTACATTTTCCAGAAATTACTTGTGAATTACTAACTTCTAAACAACCTAAGATATATTCCTCATTTAAAGTAGGACTTTACGAAAGAAACTTTAAAAATGCAATGAATCCGGACTTATGGCCGAATGGTTCATATATAAGTCGTTTTTTACATCATCGCCAGAAAACAAATTTGACTCAAGGCTGATTAACCCCAATATTCTATTATTAAATGTAAATACTTTTAATTTTGACAAAGTTGATAATTTCTCAACTGAATTTCATTGTTATAGCAATTTGCAATTTTTATGCATAACAGAAATAGGAGTAAAACTAGATATGTTAAAAAATATTGTAATTTCTGGATTTAACTTGGGATCCCAATATTGTAGACCAAATAAAATAAAGGGGGGAGTTGCCATTTGGGTAAAGCAACAAATTGATGTAGCTGAAATTGATTTATCCAAATATTGCATAGAACAGGATTTCGAAATATGTGCTGTCTCATATGAAATCAATAAACGTAAATATATTATTGCAAATTGCTACAGATCTCCCTCTGGGAATGTGCATATGTTTTTTACTCAAATGAAACTTGTAATTGACTACATATTTAAGCCTGGCATACATTATACAGTTTGTGGAGACTTTAATTTTGATTTGTACACCAACTCAAATTTTAATGTGCTGTGTTCTCTGATGTCTTGTCTTAATATCAGGCCAACGGTGGGATGGCCCACAAGAGTTACCAGTAATAGTTGCACCATTATAGATCAGATATTTACAAGCGATCCATATACTTGCTTTGTTTTCGACAATGAATTATCAGACCATCGTACAGTTTTACTGGAACAAAAAAATATCTTTTATAAGGAAAAGCAGTCAAAGAGTGAATTTAAAAGATTATTTTCTGAAAAAAATATCAATAATTTTCAAGAAATATTACAGAAAGAAAATTGGGAAGGGATTTATCACTTAAACTGTTTTGAAGAATCGTTTGAGATATTTTATAACATATTATGCTATAATTTCGATTTCTGTTTTCCGAAACAAAAGTATTATGTGAAAACAAACGACAAAGGATGGATAACTGCAGCCATAAAAGCATCTAGTGCCTCATTGAAACAACTTTATAATTTAAAAAAATAACATTTCTCTAGCAGATACTTACAATAAAACAAAAAAAGTTCATTTAAAATTAATCAGGGAGACCAAAAAAGGATATTATCAGAATAAAATAATAAATGCAGAAAATAATTCTAAAACATTATGGAATGTGGTATCTGAGTTAACAAATAAAAGAAACGAAAACTCAAATATTGCTATTATAAAAACGGGTGAGTTAATTGAGCAAACTCAATCTATCGTAAGTAACCTCAACTCTTATTTTCTAGAAAGTGCAAAACTACTTGTATCACATCTTGAAAAATCTGACGTCTCAGTTGTATTACCTTCAAATGATTTCAACTCTCATTCTATATTCTTACAGCCCTTTAGCGATGTTGAACTTTTTAATCTCCTAATTTCAAAAATTAAGAATAGAAAATCTTCTGGTATGGATGAAATACCAGCTTTTGTAATAAAAAAAGTTTTGCCCGCAATTATAAAACCAATAACTTATCTAGTAAACATGTCCTTTGAATATGGGGTTTTTCCCACGAAGATGAAATTGGGAAAGGTAACTCCTATTCGGAAAAATAAGAAACTGAATAATATCGAAAATTTTAGACCAGTTACTATGCCACAAACTTTGTCGAAGACTTTTGAATATGCTTTTTTAGAACGAATGCTATCTTTTATTAACAAACATAATATTTTAAGTTCCACACAACATGGTTTTCGCAGTGGTAAGTCCACTCAGTCGGCGTTGTTGCATTTCTATAATACACTTGTCAATTTCATTAATGATGGCGAATGCCCTGTTGCAATTTTATGCGACTTAAGCAAGGCGTTTGATTGCGTTAATCATAAAAAACTATTAAATATCTTGGAGTCTTACGGTTTTAGAGGAAAGCCGCATAACTGGTTGAAATCTTTTCTTGAAAATAGAAGTCAATGTGTTGCTATGAAATTTGATTATAGAAATTCCATATCACTTGTGACATCAGAAATAGGATCGGTATATATGGGAGTCCCTCAGGGATCTATATTGGGACCAATTCTTTTTCTGTTATACATCAACAGATTGGAATCTAGTATACTTCACTCAGATTTCGTTGCGTACGCGGACGATGTTTCTATATTAAAGTCATCGACAAATACAGTATTATTAAAACAAGAAACAGAAAAAATATTAGCAGCCGCTTGTAGATTTTTTAGTAACCACGACCTTTATTTTAACGCTCAGAAAACCCAAGTAATTCGTTTTCAAAATTATAAACAGCCATTAGTTGAGTTACAATTAGGTTTCAATAATACAATATTAACCCATAAAAATACTGCTAAATTTCTCGGAATTTACCTTGATAAACACGTCAACTGGGTGACTCACTGTGAGAATCTAATTTCAAAGTTACACTCCTCCTATTACATGTTTATGAACTTGAAAACAGTGCTAGATGTTGGTCAGCTTGTAAATATCTATTAT
Organism: Crioceris asparagi; assembly: GCA_958507055.1. Classification (NCBI taxonomy): domain Eukaryota; kingdom Metazoa; phylum Arthropoda; class Insecta; order Coleoptera; family Chrysomelidae; genus Crioceris; species Crioceris asparagi. Next base: position 33,599,332 of record OY293832.1, on the reverse strand, counting down.
GCACAAATTGAATCACGACTTCGATATGGAGTCTGCTTGTGGGGCATCTCCACCAAGTCAAAAGATGTGTTCACTGCACAAAAGGCGATCTTAAGGTGCATTTTTACAATCCCTTCCAGAAAAAGCTGTAAATTAATTTTTAAATCTAACAATATTTTGACTCTTGCTAGTTTATACATATTTGAAATTTCTTGTTATATTTATAGCAACATAACCCATTTCAAACTTGATAAAGACATTCATTACAAGAATACACGTCAGAAAGGCTTAATTCACACGCAAGTTGCGAAATACAAAACAGTCCAAAATGCACCCAACCATATGGGACCACGTATCTTTAATCATCTGTCAGAACATATTAAATGTAGCTTAACACTGGAAATGTTTAAAAAGCGCCTTAAATTATTTTTGGTGCAAAATAGTTTTTATACTGTGCAAGATTTTTTAAACTGTCAGGTGCAATGATAGGTACTTATTTTATTCTTAATTTTTTATTTATATTTATATTTAAATATGTAGCGATATGTATTTTTAGGAATTTTGTGACGTTTCCAACACAATGTAAATATTGTCTTGAGGAAATAAAGATTATTATTATTATTGTAGAGGCTCTGCCATGTTCTGTTTATTTGAAACCAGAATGCCAACTCCTACAACCTTGAACCACCAAGACTCCAGCTCTAACTCCCAAACAAAAAGATGCATCACATCCTCTATCCAGAAAATATCCTGTACAGAAAAAAATATTAGTACGAAACAATATAGAAGACAATATTATTTAGGAAGGCATAAATAAATAAAAATTCTTTAGAAAAACATTAAACAGAATTCATTTATTTTGTAATACTAAGCTTTTGCTCAGCTGACATTCATATTCTTGTAATTTTGATTTCTAATTACAAAATTGGGTGTTTCATACAAAATTTTACAAGTATTTCAACTTGTTGAAAAATAATTTTCACTATGAAAGGCTATAACTTTCTTATTCTATTCAATTTGAATATTTTCAAAAATACATATCTACTTATTTTTATCTTTTCGATTAGCAGTAAAATTCTACTGGTACTGGAAACTTACATCAGATACATAGATAAGCATAAATATAATGATCATCTCTACTAAATTACAATATACCTTTTTCTATTTTACTGCAGGCTGGTAAAGCAGTTGATCAAAATTATGTTGATAATTATTGCAGGATTGTCATTCAATAACGAACATTTAAAATTATGCACGACGACAATTTCACATATTGTTCTTCGTGCGCAGACCACGCACATTTTGGTAGTAACCTTTAATATTAATATATTCACTTACAGATTAACAGAAGGATGAGGTAGGATTTCTAGCTGAGGGACCTTCTGAGTCATTTGGGTCGCTCTATTCTTCGTTAAAAATTGAGACACCAAGGCTCCACTCGGCTTCGCGAAAGTTGTCTATCGTTTAATGGAGTCTCCCGAGTGTTCTTCTTACTAACCAATACACATATTTCACAGTAAACATGTTCACATACAAGATCACAGATGAAGGAGGTTATACAAGATTTTAACGCGACTTGTGTACAACACGGCCAACTATAATATAAAGGTTAGGTTAGGACTCACTACTCTACTGCTTGCGACTGCGCGACTGCCGTTTCGCCCGTATCCCCTGCCACCCGTCGATGATACCCACATCATTTTCTCCGTCGCGTCTCTGGTATAACTCATGATATAATAATTGCGTATCGTGGTATAGCTAATATTTCTTAATATAACAACTATGATATGTGAATTATGTGTGATAACTGTATAAGAACGTATGCGGAGGCGGAGCGGGGGTTGTTTCTCGCTGAGCGGATAAACGGTCCCACATTTTTTATTTTATTTAGAAAAAGTTGCATCCACCATTACGGGGATTAGCAACGGAAAAGTACATTTTGTATCGAGATTACATAATTTCAACTATGTTTGGGTATATATATATAATTTATATCTTACGAACTAGATCAGTGTCTTTCAAATAATTAATCAGATTTGGGTAATGGATTGAGTGGCCTAGTAGAACTGATAAGCTCTGTGGGATTTTGTGTATAATTCTATAGTTTTGGTATTTTGGGCAATTTGTTAACATATGTGCCACAGTTATTTGGACATTGCATACTTCACATATCGTGATATCACTACGATTGATCAAGTGTTCGTGTGTTAATCTTGTGTGACCTAACCGAAGTCTGGTTATTGACCTTTTGGTTGAAGAGTGTACCATAGGTTTGATGTCCGGTTTGATTGTCCGTAGTTTGGATTGACTGGATTGTCATTCACTTTGCCACTTATTCATTAACAAAGGTTTTTATATCATATGATATACACTTATTGATAGTTTCCAGATTATCACACGTCACTGCTTCGCGCGCACTTTTATCTGCCTCTTCATTCCCTTCGATCCCAACGTGAGAAGGTATCCATATAAAGTACGTGGATTTTCCAGTTGTTTGTAGCAGAGCCAGCTGTTCTTTATCATTTGACCGATGGGATGCTGAGTATATAATTTTTATATGGTTTGTATGGAATTTTCGCTGATCCGAGAGATTTTCATTTATGTATATAAGCGCTTGTAGTATTGCATATAATTCTGCTGTATGTACGCAGCTAATAGGGGATAGATGAATTTTTGGTGATATTTGTTGTTACTATTGCTGCTCCCACTCCTTCTATTGCTTTAGAAGAATCTGTAAATATCATTTGTGCATCGCTATACGTGACCGTTAGAATTTCCTTAAGGGAATTTCTGATGATATTAGAGTCGATATTGGCTTTATCATAACATGTGAGGGTTTTGTTGATGATCGGAGAGTTTACTGTCCAGGGAGGTGCGTGATCCATTTTGTCTGGGAAAATATCTGGGAGTGTTATGTTGAGGTCTTCTAAGCTCTTTCGGATTCTTTCATAGAAAGGTTTTTTGCAGGAAGGTTTGGCTGTAAAAAGTATTCGGTATCTATCTGTGAACGTGTTTCCATAGGAAGGTTTATCTTTGTTTGCTGCTATTGTCGAAACATATGATAGACTTAAAAATTGTCTTCTTATTTGAAGTGATGGTTCCCCTGCTTCGCTGTAAAGACTTTGGACTGGTGTTGTTCTGTAGGCGCCTAGGGCTATTCTTATTGCATTATTGTGGATGATATCCAGATGTTTTAAGATTGTGTTAGTCAATTTTGGACCTTATGAGGGTTTTGTACAGGTACAGCAATGTTTGCTGGTCTGATCCCCAATTTTTGTTGGCTAGTGTTCTCACAAGTTTTAGTCTTTTGTTAGCCGTAAATACCAGTTTGGATATATGTTCTTTCCATGTTACTTTCTGATCGAATATCATACCTAGAAACTTTATTGTAGTTTTCAATTCAGTTTTGTTGATGTAGTCGGAGTCGTGGAATGTGATTAAAATTTGTTGAACTGTAGTACCATGACTCCAATTTTCGAGAGTTACCAGAAATTCCTGTGTGAGTTGTTCCATTGTACTCATGTTTTTTCCTTTTATGTAAATAACTAGGTCATCCGCGTAGAGTCTTGCTTTCAAAGGTTTTTTTAGCCTACTTAGGATATAATTTATTGCTACAAGAAATAATGTTGGACTAATTATTGATCCCTGTGGTGTTCCGTTTTGCACAGTATTTTTTTTTGAAAGGGTTTCGTTTACTCTAACTTGAATGGATCTGCTCAAAAAGTCGTATGAATGCGAAGCAGTTTCCGTTTATACCCAATAGCTGTAATTTTTGTAGTATTTTATATTTCCAGGCAGTGTTAAAGGCTCTTTTTATATCAAAGAATACAGCTAGACATTTTTGTTTTGAGGCAAGTGCTTCGTGTACATCACTTTCTAAATCTAAAATATTGCCGATGGCGGAACGATGAGGACGGAAACCATTTTGCTCGGGGAGTAGTAACTTTCTGTTTTCTATTGTCCACAGTAGGCGTTTGTTAATTATTTTTTCTAGTAGTTTACTCAATGAGCATGTTAACGAGATAGGTCTGTATGATTCTGGGTTCTGTCGATCTTTGGTAGGTTTAAGTATTGGAATGATCGTAGCTTCTGTCCAGATTGCAGGAAAAATATGTTTCGACCAGACAGTGTTGTATATTTATAAAAGTTGATGTTTGGCGGATTCGGGAAGGTTTTTTAAAAATATAGAGGGAATGTCATCAGGTCCTGGTGAGTTGCTTTTCAGTTCGAGGATTGAGTCGTTGAGTTTTTGTCTAGTTAAGTTTAAAGAATCTGTGCAATTCTTAGATATATTCATCACTTCTTGCTCTTTCGCTTTTTTGGTTACTCGAAATGTTTTTTCATATTGGGAATCACTTGAATGAGATTCGTATGTCTCTGCGAATAGTTCTGCTATGTCTACCTTAGAAGTGATTATCCGCCCTTCTTTTTTCAGAGCTGAGATGTGCTGATATGGAGTTATTCCAGATATTTTATTAAGTTTCTTCCAGACAAGAGACATAGGGGTAGAACTGTTAATATTTGATACGTAGTTTCTCCACGACTCTTTTTTAGACGTATTAATTGTTAAGGTAGCCTTTGCCTTCAGTTTTTTGTATTCGTCTCGAGATTCAGCTGTTTTGAGTCGTTTGTATCGGTTGAAGGCTGTTTTACTTGCTCGAATCGATGTCTCGCAATCGTGATTCCACCATGGTACCGGGTTATGTCTCTTAATTTGTTTGGTTCTGCCCATGGATAATTCCGCGGTTTCAATTATAGTTTTAGAAAGGTGTTCAAACGTTTCCATTCTTTTATCAATCGCTTGTTTAAAGAGATCCCACTTTGCTGCTTTCAAATTCCATTTTGCAATTGGCTCATGGTTGTAACTTTGTTGAGCCAAGTTAGATATTATTATAGGGTGGTGATCGCTTCCATATGTGTAGGGTAGTACTGCTCATGTCTAAGCTGGTATTAGTCCTGGGTCACATAGTGATATATCGATCCCTGACGATTCTCCTGTAGCTGCGTGGAATCTAGTATTAGTTCCGTTATTCAGGATACAAAATTGGGAGTTTTGGATGAAGTTTTCGATCATTCTGCGTTTGGGACTAATAACTTTGGAGCCCCAGATGGGATTGTGGCAATTGAAGACGCCCAGAAGGAGTCTTGGGGTTGGAATTTGGTCGATTAGATCCTTTAACGCATTCTCACTTATATGTTCATTTGGTGGTAGGTATATGTTGCATATATGTATGGTCTTTTTATCAATTATTTTTGCCGCTACTGCTTCCAAATTCGTGGTAATTTGTATAGGTTCGGACATAACTGTATTCTTCACCAGTATTTCTACACCTCCGCTTGCTTTTGTGTTTCGGTGTCTATCTTTACGAAAGAAATTGAAGCCTGATAAGTTGCTATTGTGTTGAGAGGTAAGATGGGTTTCTTGTAAGCATATTATATCTGGTCTGGTTTCTGATATTAAAATTTGTAACATAGTCAGGCGTCGAAAGTATTCGTTGAGGTTCCACTGAATAATTTTGTTGGAATCATTGAATGTAGGAATGTTGAAAATGAGTACTAATTTAGGTCTGTTAACAGTCTTGTGATGAATCGCTCTCACTTTCACAGTACCGATTTCGGTGAGGTGAGGATGGATAGATGTGAGAAGTTGTGCAAAAGCTAGCAGATCATTGGTATAATCCTTCACAATACTAATAGGATCCTTAGAACCTTGGATATTATCAAATAGGCTGTATAGTTGAGGAAAGTTTAATACTGGTGCTGGGCTGAGATCTTCTGAAAATTTTTCTGCTGGTTGAAGTAGAACTTGGTTGGACTTATTTAATCTAATCTTTTTCTTTCCTACCGGTTGTGGTGTTGTGAACAACGGATAATCCGAAGGATTTTCGTCTATAGGTGTGAGAATTTCTTTCACTTGTTCTTTTGACAGAGTTGCTAATGGTTGGTGTGGGGGATCTGTCATTACGTTCTGCAGATGTCTCGTTCAGTTTGCTGATTGATTCAGTTTCAGATGTTTGGTTATTTACTTGGGTTGATTCTTCTACAAGACCTCTACATTGAGAGGCCTTGTGTCCTGGTTTTTTACATGTAAAACATGAGAAATTGTCTTGCGATATAAATATTCTGTATGAAGTATCATCAAAGTTGATTAAAATTGAGTCAGGTATATTATCAGACTGGGCATTGATATACACCTGTCGCCTGAAGCTAAGTATGTGGCTATACTCTGGTTCCGAGGAGTTTACTCTTAGGAAAGTTAAGGGAGATACCAATTTTACGCCTAATTTCTGAAGCTCACTTTCCAGAATGGCATGAGGTATAGTCGGGCATACGTTTGAAAGGATAAGTCTTTCTGTTGGTGTTATAAGGCGTCTAGCTTTAACTGTTTGGCCACTGACTTCAATCGTTCCATGGTTCTTGATGAAATCATCCACGACAGTGTTACTTGCGAGGTACATACATATTCATTGATTCGAAAGTCTAGACGAAAAAATTATATTCCTTGGATGAATAATAGTACCTACCGGGATCAAATCTTGAAGTCGGGTGTTTTCAATTGTACTGAAAAAAATTGCTTGTTCTTTTGATGGAAATACTTGTTGTGAAACAGCTGATGAATAACTTTAGGTAGAGGTTGTTTCTTCATTGTTTTGGTTCGTATCATGAGAACTACTGTAGTCATTAGGTCCCATGATGTGTTTTGGTTGTGAGAAGAGTCTACAAAAGTCTGACAAATATCAGAGCCGCCCCTGTAAGCTTCCTTCACTAATAAAAATATCGGGAGCACGCCCCCACTGGAGCTGATAGTCAAAATATCCACTTTATATTATTGTTATTTTGGCACTAGCACATATGGAATTCACTCACGCAGAGAAATGTACACAAGACGCGCTAAGCAGATCGCTCGGGGGCACGTCCGGTCCGTTTCGATGCTGATTCAAAACTCCCCACATTATTTTCTTCGTTATGTACAGGTGTAGACTAATTATTGTACCGTGATAGATCTCGTTATAGATTTTATTTACTTGTATAAAGTAGGATACATTGAGAAACTCTGCCTTTGTAAATCATAGCAATTAACTTGTATGCATAATATATCAACAACAAACACCAGCCTCAAGGAACTTGAGTCATAAATACTTTCCAAAATTACAAAAATTTGTATTATAAAAAAAAGTAAATAATAAACTTACCTTATGTGGAACAGTGTAAATTGCATCCAAACACAAATTTCGTTGCACTTATTCTCAGCAAATTTCACACATAACTTCGATCGAATGTTTAAAGAAATTATTATCGGCTTTCAAATACCTACTTAAATTAACCCTGCCTTGTTTAAAAAGCAGGCGATAAATATATAAATATATATATATATATATATATATATATATATATATATATATATATATATATATATATATGTATATGTATGTTGCGTATCACGGCCAACAATTATATTTTTTTAAAACTTTCTTTTACTTATTATTGTCACCAAATAATATATTATAATATAATATATTGATTATTAACTAGGGTTTAACTTGATGTTATATGAAGCAGTATTCTGGTTATAATAATCTGGGAAGGCTCTTTCTTGCCTTTAAATAGTATTCCAAATATTTCATAATATTGCACAACAATAATTAAATGTTCTAGAAGAACCTTTCCATTCCCAGTGAACTACTTTGTATGAGACTGCATATCTTGCACTTTAAGAAGTAATTACGTCTTTTGATAATAAACTGCTAATTCCTATTCTTAGTAGCAGGGAAACATGATATTTAATTATAACAATAAGTTATTGTTTCATTAGTTATAACAAAGACTTATTATTCTTTGATATTAAAATTATTGCGTCTTTTCAAGATGATAAGAAAGATTAAGTATCAAATTATATGATGCGTATATAGTGCAATGTCATACAGGGTGTTACGTAAATATTGGGTACAATAAAATATAACATTACTCCCCTTATTTAAACAAAGTTAGTACTATAAAGTGCAGTAATTTTTAAAAATATAAAATTAGAATTTTATAATAATTGTAAAATACAAGCGCAACGTTCAAGTTAGTTCAATTTCATCATTTTCGGTTTCAGAAGATCGGATATTAGGTCGTTTTTTGGTAAAAATCTCTGAAATGTTCTGGATAATCTTTTTGTTTGTGGTGGAGGTGGTGGTGAGTCTGGGCGAAAACCAGCAGTTATACTAATACCATTAGATTTTCGAGTAGATATACTAATAGCCGTATTCACCAACGTCAGTCTTAACAATCATATATGTAACAGCAGGTTACCGTTAACCAGACTGTTAAGAAAATATGCTATTCACTACACCAAACTGACGTTCGGTTAATAAACAGACTGGTAAAAGAAAGTCACTAAAAATTTATGTTGGTATTGTATGTAAAATGACATTTTAACTTGGTCCATGAACATTCTTTATTTACGTTTTCAAATTGATAAGTATTTATATTAGAAATTTATTCCGTGAATTTCAATAATAATGGAAAAAGGAAAAAAGAGGGCGTCGAATTATACGCAGCGTGAAAGAGAATTATTAATGTTGTTGGTCCAGAAATATGTTGGTATAATAGAAAATAAAAAAACCAATGCCATTTATAACAAACAAAAAACTGAATGTTGGGTGAAGCTAGCTTGGGAGTATAACGCCAATCAAACCACTGGTTTAAGAACGGGATTGCAATTAAAATCTACCTATGAACAGATGAAAAAGCTGGCAAAACAACATCAAGCTGGACAAGGTAGGTACAGCTTGATACAAGTAACTCCTAAAGTGACCTGAACAAATGGTTCTACCTTTGATATTGTAAACATCTCAGAACAATTGGCAGATATGCTGTTTTAAAAAATGCCAGACCCTATCCAGTCAAGCCACAATATTAATTGTGCTAGGTAAACATTCCGTTAACCACAAGATGGTGTACTGGTTTAGAGCGTTTTTATGAATAGTAATCAGTTCACCCGGCTTTGTGCCCAAGCTATATGTTTTTCTTTTTCTTATATTTTTCTAATTCTTGACTACTTTTTTGATTGGAAATTTGGGTTAGCTCGTTAAAAAACAACATAGAAAAATAAGGTACCTACAGGTCGAGATTTTATAATAGCATGAAATGTACCGGATGGTTAGGATTTCATTCTCTGCCATTAGATTTTACCAATTTCTTAACATTGTTTTAGGTAGAGATATTAAAGACGGGTGGGGGTGTTTTCATACCCAAAGAAACCACAACAGATGAGAAGGTGTTGAGCATAATAAAAGATAACTATTTTTCTATTACGCATGGATATGATAGCAATGCTGACAATAAAAGCAACTTGTTTGCAAACATTCCAAAATATCCTAGTATTCCTAGTACTAGTACAGACATTCCAAGCACTATTACGGCTAACGAAGAAGAAATCTTAATTATTTACGGAGATGAACGAGAAGGTGTAGAAAAAAATGAAAGCACAAGTCTCGATACAACTGCTCTTGCAGATATAGGCAATATTCAAATGGAAACAGGGACAGAAAGTACACTTCCCAGAATACCAAAAAAAAATCTAAAACGAAAATTACAGGAAACACCGAAAGCAGAAAAGGCCAGTGTTAAAGACAGTTTGGCTAATAAAAAACTGGAGGCTGCTAATTTGAAAATAGAAATCTTGAAAACAGTTAAAAATACTGAATTAGAGAATTTTAGAGGTAAAACAATAGATAATGAGATAAAAGAAATTATAAAAGAAAAAGAATTACTAGAATTAAAAATTAAAAAAATTGAAATGAATAAACTTACTTCTAGTTCTCATGTTTCAACTTTTTGATTTTTTTATATTATGGATTTGAGGCATAATCGTCTCTATTAATAATCCAAAAACCTATTGATCTTGTGACTTGTTTGTTATACTGTTGTATTATGTTTGTTTCCAGATTATTAAGATATATGAAAGACTTATTAGTATTAGACAGATTAGTTTTTTAAGTACTTGCAAGTTTAATTTATTTTGAGATTATTATTTGATTAGATGTAGTTATGTGATATTAAGATTAATTTTTGTTGGTAAGTTTGCAGGTAGCTACAGTTAAAGAAAAATAAAGTTTTTAAAAATACCTTAAAACAAGTAGTTAACATTGCAAGACTAGAAAGCAAAATAGTACAGACCAAACGGGCTGTTTCCAGGACAAGGCGAAGCCTGTAAAGGTGCTTTTTGGGCTTGTAGAGTATTAGTTATTAGTAAAAACGGTAGCTATTATGGCATCTCGAGTAGCTGTATTTTGATTTAATCGAATGTCGTAAGGCACAATGCCAATGTCATCTAATTCTGGTTCTGGAACATCGTCAAGTACTTCTACATGATCTTTAGCCTCTATACAAATGTTATGGAGCACTGCAGTTGCTACTATTATTACACAAACAGTCTCTATTTTATTTCTTATTCCCAAGGATAAACATGGAAATCGCCTCTTCCAGACTCCAAATAGGCGTTCGACTGGGTTTCTTGTAGATATTTGAGCTCTGTTATACCTTTGTTGTGGAAGTGTTTGAGGATCTAAAGGGGTCAGTAAGTATGATCTACATGGGTATCCACCATCCCCAACTAAACAATACGGAGAAAACTCATTGTTTTCAAACCGGCCTCTAATGCGCGAATCATTAAAAATTGTTGTGTCATGCACTGAACCTGGCCAACGGGCAACTATGTCATTTATTTTCAATTCCGTGTTTCCTACTACTTGCACATTAATGCTGAACCAGTTTTTGCGGTTTCTGTACACTTCGGCATTATTACCTCCAGGGGATTGTATTTTTATATGTGTACAATCCAAAGCTCCTAAAACAAAATTAAGTTAGAAGTCATATGAATTTTATTATAAGAGAAACAACAAATTTTGACAGTATATAATTATAAAAGCTGGTTATGCTGTAAGTATACCATTATGGAACTTTTAGAGAAGAGGCCCTGATACTACATAAAAACTTACCTACAATCCCTGGAAGCCTGCAATATGCCTTGAAATATTTGTGACAATACGGGAGACTGTGGGCTGTGAAATGTTGAAGTGATCTCCAATATTTATTTGGAACGATCCAGTTGCATAAAATCGTAGGCAAATTAGTATTTGATTAATCTTTGATATGGGCTTATTTCTATCATTGACTGGTTCAACAATTCTATCTAATAAATTCACTAATTGCTGGAAAGTTTGTTTATTCAATCTGAATCTTCTTTTAAACTCAATTTCGTCAAGTTCTTCGAATAAATTGTTACGAATTTTTACATTCCTAACGCGCGTGATTTCTTCATCGTCGCTATCAGATGACGAACTCAATAAATCATTAAAATTAATTCTATCGAACCTGTCCATTTCTTTCAAATGGTAATATCTTATTTTAATATATAAGTATTAAGAAACTAAATTTTCTTCGCGTATTATTTATCGTAATCTAATGGTGTTTTCGGAAACTGGATCGAGTTGTGACCCGGGTTCAATTTTACTGTGTAAAAAGATAGCGGGGTTACTAACCCGAGTCGCCAGGGTTGAGTTTCCGAAAAGGCGGGTAGTATCCAACTAAACTAACCTTGTTATCTTTCTATCAGCCCGAATTTAAGCTGTTAACTTTAACTTCCTGATAAGGATGAAAATTTCTTGTTGAATACCAAACACTTATTTAACAGGCTGATAAGTATATTAACCAACTGATAGAGGAATAATAGTTGTTGGTGAATACGAGCGTAAGAGAGTTCTGGACCGGAAGTCGCAGTAAGCATGCTTTATTTTTCGAAGGGGTCCCGAATAATGTAATAATGGCGTGTGGGAAGTGGGCGTGCTGGATATTTTTCCAACGGGGTTTCATTATTTATTAAATGTTACGTTAGATTCCTACTTTTCATGAGCGCCATCTAGCGGAGAGGGGATAAGTAACTGCATTATTTATTAAAATCTCACTTTTCATGAGCATCATCTAGCGGAGAGAGAGATTAATTATTTAATTTAATTATTTTAAAGCTGAGAAAAAAAGTTCACCATCGCGCGGGATCGAACCCAGAACCACACACTCCAACACGCTAACAAGCTGGACGTTTTCTAAGCCTGCCATCTCGGTACCCGTGTGATATAGGAGAAATCAAAGAATATATGTTAGAGATATTGTATTAGCATATGTAGCGGCGGCGGCGGCACGCGCCCTTACATCACAGATAAGACGGGAGCTCATAAATAAATGTCGATGTGTAAACATCGATGGCGACACCGCTTCGACGTAAGAAAGGGCGATAAGCCGTTTGTGTTTGTGCGCTCGGACAGCCCTTATCGTTTCAAGCAAACGACTCCCAAAATCGTCTTCTGCCGAAAATTTGATGGCGATTCAGTTTTTGATTCGTTTAAATCGGCCAAGAAATAGCGAAGATTTGATTTTCGTATAGAATATATACGAGTTAAATAGCAAATTATGCTTATTCGATAGAGACATTGTCAACAGCATCATTAAAAGTGCTTAAACAAGAAATCAGGAGTCATGAGTGAAAGAAAATGTGTTATGTTTAATTTGATTGATAACAAAACTTATTTGTTAGTGGATCATGATGGAGGTTACAGAGAATCAAGAAAAGAAGAATGGATGCAAATTGTTAGAGACCGGTTGCGGTTTCAACGACGCATTTTGCTTTTATCGAATATTATTATTAATGTGTTAGATAGCAATCATAGACATTGCTGAATAAAACAACATTATACTTAAAATTTGCTTTATTGAATATATGATTTTATCAAACAAAATTTTTAAATATAGTACGGAGTGATTCTTCTTGATGGTATCTCACCAGGTTTGTTGCGTTGGTGAAAACGTGTAGGATTTTTGAATACCTTCTCATTCCAATCGTTTTCACTGAATTGGGTGGTAGGATTGATAGTCATATCATGGAACAATGTAAATACCTTTTGTTTTTCCTCAAAAAAGTTAATTATGTTTTTTAACTCTTCCATATGAATGTGTTGCTTTAACCTTTCTTTCAGCATGATCGCCATCGTAACTATATGACTCTCCGATTGAAACTGATTACTGTTAGACAAAAAAAAAACTTGTCGATTCTGTCTCCCTCCCTTCTCCCCCAAAAATAAAAAAAACATTTTTTTAAATTTCTCTATTGCTTACATATAGGTATTGTGTTAGAAAATCATTTGTACAATTCATCAACATTTCTAAGACTACAATTATAGAATTGACTACTGCTACGTGTGTAGTGATTCATACATGATGTAAATTCGCTGATGTTGAACGCTGGAACAGTATGCCATGAGTCATCAAATTCCTCCAAATTCACGACTCTACTAACTTGCTCTCCGTAGAAAGATTGAAGTTTATCATCCAAAAATTGCTTCTTCTGATGTCCTCGCACATACATGATATCAATTTCGTTGAGATTTTCCTTCAGAATATCATCTAGCGATTCGTATGGTATAAAGCCGGAAGAATATTTGAGGTTATGTACATTCTTCTCCAAATAACAAACGCCATATCGGTCTGCTTTGCTTAGCGATGAGAACGGTATTAGTGGTAATAGCAAATAATTACTACATCGACGTCCAATCCTTAAGGCAATTTCTTTGGGGTGGAATTGACACTCCACATTGAAGCCTTGAATGTCTACGAAAGCTATTCTCATCTCTCCCCGACGATGGTTGAACTTAAACTGAGAAGTGATAGACAGAGGTCTTGTGTAATACATCATTCTAGTTCCATCTCTTTATAATTTGACTGAGAGGATGTTGTTCAATTATGTTATCGTGAATGATGATGCAATAGACACAAGTATTTGCTGGAAAACCTTTAGACGACGCTTCTATTTCAAGCTTGAAATCAACACTTGAACTTTTCACGCTTTCATCTCGGTGAGAACAATCGATGACAAATAGAGGTTTATTTGCTAATTCAGAGTAACTTAGATAAGAGTGTTTGTAGCTTTTTTACAAATTGAGTGTAGTTGAAGTAAGCTTCGGTAAAATCCCCCTTTTCAAAGTCCAAATGCATCTTCTCCTTTGGATAGCTGTCTCCATTCAGCGTCAAGGTGATATAATGTTTGCATAATTAAATTTCGTAGGATCGTTATTCACTTGGTTCTTTTTGTAGTTGCTCTGGAAACAAACGATGACATAGCGAGGAATGATGAAGTTTTCACCGACCAAATTTCGTTGGTGGCTCCTGTAGTGAGAGAAGGCAACATGTGAATTTCCCATTTTTTAAACGGTATCAAGATGGGAGTGTCAGCTTTGATTACTTTTAAATGTTGCAATTTAATTCGATCGTTTGGATGCAATCTTTGCACTTTGAGTTCGATATTTTCAATTTCCAATTGTATTGCAGTTGTTGTAGCATTGACGATGGTAAAGCATTGATTGTCATTTTGAGCACGCACTAATCGAATGGTATGTTTTCCATATACGACATATTCGTAGTCATTGAAAATATTCAAAAAATGTTTCAACGGTATGAGCATACTAAATGACAAAGTATCCGCATCTGCCTTGATGATACCAACATCTTTATCTGGACTCCAAGTCGCTATACTCAAGGGTTTAGACTCTTCTTCGCTATAGCATAAATACCCTCGAACGGTACTCACAATTCCAACGTCACGCACTGATTCCAACTCTTTACCATTTTGTTCGTAGCTAATGGATTGGAACATGAAAGCGCCAGCATTATTTACAAAATATACTTTTCCAGTACCCTTAGTGCGCTTAATTTTTCCACTGATATGTAACAGACTTGCGTAAAGAGCATCGAAAGCATCCGATTGATTAATACTAATTTCTATAACATCATTGTTGCGGAATGATTTAAAGTATGGATAGTAGGTTCGCCATTCATCTTTTTGAATTTATGTGTCCATTTGAGTTTTTTGGAAAATGTTGAACATTTGCGGAGATAACATTGTAGCCTAAGGATTTGAGAAATCTGATATTCTTCACACTGAGTTTACGATGACTATCACGATGGTGTTGGATGTTCTTTGTCTCGAAGAAGGTCTATTCGTAGGTAGATGTATTTTATAAATACCTAGTACCATAATTCTTTGAGATGTAATCGAATTATGATTTCTTCACCTTGGAAATTCACCAGCTGAAAGTTTTGATCCAAAATTTTAAGTGTTATATTATGAATCTCGTCTGTAGTGATGGGTAGATAAATGAGAGGGTTTGGACTTTCGTCGATAGTGCAACCAGGATCTTCTCTGATAGCAAATTCGTAGATTGTGTGCGAAGGTCTATCGTTATAGAAGGCTCCCGAAGTAATGCTGGAATCGATGTGAATGGTTCGTACTTTTATAATGTTGACAGGCTGATCGGACATGTGAGTAACATTTTTTGGTAGAATCTTAGGAGAGTATCCCAATATGTGTGTCAAACTATCGTTCGGAGTGAAATCAATATCAAAATCTTTACAAAAAATTTCACATTTTAATGTATTTTTATTCGGTTTGAGGTAGAAGTAATCTTCAGGCTTTACCTTCGTCGTCGTCGTTGTCTTTGTTACGATTGCTCCCGTTGGAATGTTGATGCTTTTTTTCTTACCCTTTCCATCTACATAGTGGAACTTTGTACCTTCGTCGATGTTGGGTATACTGTTGTACGAATGAAAACTTAGAAGAGCCAAACCGTATTCACTGTCACGCTGCAAGTGAAGCGGCGGCGAAAAATCGATTGAGAGAATCGAAGAATGATTCAGTATTGTATCACTTCGTTTTATCGACATGACTGATACACAAGTAGTTGTGACAGTATCTTTTATTGAAATAGAAATGCTTAACACAAGTGTCCACAATTGTTTTGATCATATGTTTGATATACATCGTTATTATAAAATATCTTAACGCGCTGCTGCTGCTTTCCAAAATAATCGACCAATTCATTGGGGGCTTCAAATTTCCAAAACTATCGAAATATTGTACAGTGTTACCGTCCTTTTTGTAAGATACCCAATGTGTACCTGGATTGATGGAGGAATCTAAATTCACTAAGGCACATTCGCGACGTCTAGTATGGTCAGGAAGAGTGTCTCGCATAAAAACACCACGAAAATGTGGAATTTTCATCTTTTTTGCATATTCCATAATCTCCCCGTCGTACAGAGCTCTATTGGGTAGCTGAGCTAGAATTTTTTTGTTTCTTCAAGTACAATCCTTCGCCTCCTTTATGCTGTTGTTGTTGTTGTTTCTTCAAGAACAGACCGAATCCTTTACGCGTTTTTCGTAGATACAAGCCGGATCCCAAGTGTTCCATAGCTTTATCATGTCGTGCGTCTTCTTCCATCTTTTTCTTTGCATTTTTCGTGTCGATGATGGTCTTTGCGATGGCGCTCGCTCCTCCAGCCAGCGACCCTAGAGCCGAGAGACCGGCAAACAATGGAATTAGCGGTAGAAAACCGCCACTTTTTGGCAATGGTATAATTCTAGGTACCCGAATACGATTTCGACTTCCACATTTTTTGACGGCTAATCGAGCTGCTTTCAAAACAGCAGCAACAGATGACTTTTTCAAACTGCCACCTTCGTGATGAGGAGACTTTTCCATAGCTTGATGAATCTTCTTTGCAATTTGGGAGAATCCATGCTGTCGTCGATTCTTCATACCCATACCGAGTTTATGTTTCGCCTTCATAGCGTTGGTAATGAACCAAGCAGCAGATTTTTCACCAAATTTTGCGTCTTTCGATTTGACTCGTTCCCAAGCTCTATTTTCCAACACTTGATCGGCTTTATGACGTTCTTCCAATGATTTGTTTTGAGAGTATGCAATGTCGTGTTCCCTGAAAGCTTCGTCCAACGGATTTATACCTCTATCTCCACGTTCTAAGCGTTCTTTCAATTTAGTTCCCGGTCCACAATATGAATAGCTTGGCAGATGTAGTTCGAATGGTAGGTTATTGATAAGCGTATTAACCACACCCTTACCGTGATGAATCAACATTGAAAATGATGTCAATATTGAAAGATATTTACATTCATACAAAATCCTAAATGTTTCATGGTATCGTGCACAACATGAGGGTCGTTCAACAGAAGCATACCTTACCGATCGAAAATTTAGATTACTCAAATGAAAGTCAATCTACCAGCAGTAAGCATGGTACATTGGTACCACATTCATTTCGTGCAATCATATGTGGACCGAGTGGATGTGGGAAAACAAATGCAGCACTTTCACTGCTCTTCCACCCGAATGGTGCTAAATTTGAAAACGTTTACGTGTATTCAAAGATTGTATCAACCTAAGTATCAGTTACTCGAAGAGGTGTTGAAAAAAGTCAAAGGAATCGTATATTTTCAATTCAAAGTCCCAACGAGGCTAAACCAAATTCCATATTCATTTTTGATGACATATCTTGTGATAAACAGCAGAAAATCCAAGAATATTATTCCATGTGTCGACATCGAGGTATAGATGTTATGTACATTGGGCAAACGTATAGTAAGGCTCCAAAGCAAATGTTGCGAGACAATTGCAATCTAATTGTGTTTTTCAAGCAAGTTGAAATAAATTTAAAGCATGTGTATGATGAACACGTTTCACCTGATGTGTCATTCAACGATTTCAAGCGTATGTGTGCTGATTGTTGGAATGAAATGGTGATCGTAAAGGAGTGTGATCTGAATGCAGGTCGCTATCGATATGGCTTCGATAAGTTTATAAAACCATGAACTTATCATGATAAAGTATATTCGTCAACATGATACCAGCCAGCAAAGAGGTTGACAAAGTTTGCAAAACGAAAATCAATGAAATCGCTAGAATCATAAAAAAATACTTATCATTGAAATTGGGTGAATCAGAAGAGGATGAGGCATTACAAAAATTTTTCAATCCCATATCCGTTCCACTGAAAAAGCAGCTGGCAGTAGCTAAAAAATCGCTCAGAAATGAACATACCACCACTGTACCAAAAAAAGAAGTGAAGACAGAGGATGCTTCGGTCGGCGGCGACGACGATACCGAAATTCTACCACCATTCCAGAAACTTGAACCTATTGCCAGTACTGATGGAGAGGATGATGATGAAGTGTTCGATTATGATGAAGAAGAAGGAACATTTGACGAAGATACAATTGCTCCTCAAGTCATTTAAGCATATATCGATCAGTAACCACCAATGAGTCATAAATTCTTAACACAATATTGGAGCAATGATGAGAAGATAGACAAAGTATACGGGCCCATATATGATTTTACAACTTCAATATGGCGGCTTGGTTCAAAAGAAATCGATTTTGATAAGCAGCACATCAAAGTTGCTGGACAGCAAGTGATAGCAACACCTAGGGTACATGAACTGATATTCTACGATGATCCAGAAAATTTCAACAAGGACGATCTCGTTGCGTACAAACACATTTTAGAACTGTCGAGTGTATATAAAAAAGCAAATGATACATTGAAAAGTACTTCAAAACGCAAATATGTGGGAATCATCAAACCAATGTTTATTCGAAAGTCGTCGCGAATGGCGGAGGGACGGGGCTTAATGTCGTCAATGTCTTACAATTCTAAACCTATGGAATACATTTATTGGGATGATCCGAACGAATTGTGTGAGCGTTTATGATTGTCGTTAGCGTCCAAAAATGCTGGAAACACTTCACTTGACAATGAAATTATATCCATAATCGAAGAGTTGAAAGAGGCCAACATCATTCAATAGATGTATCATTTCCAAGATGACCATCGACAAGTTCGGTCGTAGTTCTTCTTCAAGAAAACGATTGCGGCGACCGATGATTGAATTTGGTGATGGTTTAGCACATACTCCTGACGGTAATATTGATTTAAAAAAATTGAAGCTGTGTAACGTAAAATTGCCAACTAATCCTATGGATGCTACCAACAAGCAGTACATAGACGATCAGATGAAACATTGGGCTGACGTGTTTACGAAAACTATTGAGGACCACACCGGGATTGTGAAACAATAAAAAAAAAAAAAATTTTACCGAAACATTCAGTGACTTTCGTAATAGAATTAGCGAGCTGTCTGCAAAAGACGTTGAATACAAACAGACTTTCGACGACATTCTGGCTAAAAAGCTTAATCACTTGCAGAAAGATGTTAGAACACAATTCTTTAAAGTGAACTTGCTCATATCAGATGTGGAGCGTGCTTACACAAAAAATTTGAAAGAACTCACTCATGCCATCAACAAAAAATTTGAAAATGCGACTGAAGCACACACCTTAACCAAAAATGTGGAAAGAGAGTTGAATCAGTTTCGAACGAATGTCGTTTACCAAATATCTGAATTAGGACTGGATATTACAAATTTGAATATAAGCATAAAAAAATGCTAGCATCCATAACAAATTTGGAGCAACTCATCAAAAAGAAAAATTAAGATTCTTACGCAGTCATTCGCAGTGATGGCTTCAAATTGTCAAAGAGTTGCATAAACCTGCTCGTAAAACATACCCCCGACGACGTACAATCATCAATGGTTTGGATGATTTATGGCAAATGGATCTGGCGGAAATGCGTCAGTATGCTGGACAAAATCGAAATTTTAAATTGATTATTATCATAATTGAATGGTTCTCCAAGTACGTATGGACTTGTCCATTGAAAACGAAAACCGGTGAGGAAATAACTAAGGTATTTGCAGACATTTTGACGCACACGAAACGTTGTCCGATGTTGTTACAGACGGATCAGGGTAAGGAATTTTATAATATTAAATTCCAAGAACTAATGGAAAAACATAACATCAACCACTATAATACGTACAGTGTCAAGAAAGCTGCAATAGCAGAACGTGTAATCAGAACGCTGAAAGAAAGACTCTTCAAATTCTTTAGTTTGAACGGCACCTACAAATGGATAGACATATTACCCAGCATTACAGAAGCCTACAATAATACACGTCACAGTAAGACCGGTTACAAACCATCGCAAGTTAATAAATCCAACGAAAAGCTCATTCTCGATAAAGCGTACACGCACTTTAAGATTGTCTGTCCGCGAAAATTAAAAGTCGGCGACATTGTTCGCTTGAGTAAGACTAAACACCTTTTCAAAAAAGGATACACTCCCAATTGGACGACAGAACTATTTAAAATTGTCACTGTCAAGATAACCAACCCCGTTACATATTTGTTGGAAGATATGCATGGAGTAAAAGTCAGTGGGGCTTTCTACGAAGAAGAATTGCAAAAAACCTCAAATCCCAACATCTATCTGGTGGAAAAGGTACTCAGGAAGAATGGAAATAAATTGTATGTGAAATGGCTTGGGTTAGATAAGAAACACAACAGCTGGATAGGAAAAGACGCAATTGTGTGATTCGATCTAAAAGGCTCCTCAAACGCGATTTGTGCGTGTTTCACATAAGAAACAATGCATTTTTACCACTTTCTGCAGATGTGAACCGTTTTCCCATTTAAATACATGTAAAACAAGAAACAAACAAAAATGATGTCACGTGATTTTCAGATATAAATAACGTGAGATTTGGAAAATGTTTGTTAGTTGATGTGAAAGTATGTCTGACGACAGTATGCGAGGGGATGATTATAGTGATGAAGAAACTCTCCAAGCCGTCGATCGTATCTTAAATCAATATGAAGATGCTGCCCAACGAGATTATGACGTTGGGGTCGACGACAGAGCTTTAACCATGTTCGAAACTAGAGCTCAAACCGAAAAACCATTACTTTTGATGACTTTTCCTCTACCGCAACCAAGTAACTACGAGGTGCGATGTGATCTGAGTCCTACAAGAGACTTTAGTGCATGCGTTATTCTGAAGCGAAGGTTTACGCCTTGGGAAATTTCATTCACAACCTGCGTGTGGGCTTCAATCATCGCCTTCTTACAACAAATACATCAAAATGTCGAAGACAACGAAGATCGTGCTGCTACAGACCCTCTAGTGGCAAAATGTGGAGACTTTGTGAAAATGGTTCAATATCAGTATGGCAGCTACATGAACCTCGTGTCTGTTTCTAAGTTCATTGTCAACATGAACCTGTACGAAGAAGATATTGCAGCCATTTTAGATGTACAGCTGCATGTGATTTCGGTTCGACTTGCCATGTTGGAATCCATCAATTTCAACGAATTTTATCGAAATTTATTTGATATTATTAGAAATTGGTTATGTAATGTAAATATGAGTGTTTTAGACCTACTTTATGGATTTTTTGAAGCATCCTCAATCGATTGTCTATATACTAATGCTTTAAGGGAATATCTCTTTTATTATAGTTCAGATATTTTACAGAATTTTTACATAGAAAATAAAATAACATAGTAGTAAAATAGTGTTTTTTATTAAATATATAGAAAAAACAATCTCATTCATAAAAAAAGAAGTCACTTTGGAAAGCAAAGTTTTCAATTCTTGCAAGAGTCCACTGCTAGGACAATGTACACCAAACATATTCCAATTAAATTTTCCCACTTGGATGAGTTTTCGTTGAAATTCGTTGTATTTGAAGTAAGTATCATTCTTGAAGAAATATATATGTACATCAATATAACGAAATGCTGAAGGGAATAGGAGTCCGCCTCTGTTTGAAACCATATGCTTGAACCGCTAGTTTATCATCTTCGTGCAGAGAGCTTGTTGTTGTCTCTTGATAAGAGTACATTAGTGCATTAGGATTAAGGTTGTGTGTCTGATTCCTAGAGAATGTCCAATCATCTCATGTGTGAGAACCATTAAAAAATATTGTGATAAATAAAACACATTATGTCTATATATGTTTTTTATTAATATAAAAAATAAGGTAAATATAAGAAAACTTAAACTTAAAAAATCTTTTTGACTATTCTATGGTGGAGTACCTGTACACATTTTAATATAAATTTTGAAATCTTATGCACCCAGCATTATGTAAATAATAATCACAGTCACTTTTTTCTTTTAATAGAAATAATAATTCTTTGGAAACATTTGAATTGCGATTATATTTTTATTATACGACTTCATGCCATCTTTATAAATTCCAAAACATTTTAAATTGTAGGTAAAAGTCCATTATCTCAAAGTGGAGTGAAGTAAAATGTAGAAAAAAGAAACTCAAAGTCTTCTCCACAATATATTGTTTACATTATAATTACCATAAGAAACATATTTCGAAAATATATAGTTTCATTATCAATCTTAAAAGGTTCTGTAACAAATTTGTACAAATTAATGACACGACAGTGTTGAAATACATCTTAGAAAAAATGGCCAATATGATACTCACGTGGAGATGAAAATAAACTTGATCTCGAACCAAAATTAGACGATAAAATAAAAATAAAATAAAAATTATGAAGAAAACTTTTTCACATTGTGCCCCAAAATAAAATAAAATTACATTCTAAAAATTAAAAACCAAAAATTAAAATTAAATTCTAACTTGACGTGGACTACATGATTGCTAGTAAGTTCGATGTGAAAGAGAAAAATTTTTTTTTTGGTTGGAGTTCATAATTTATAGCTCATCAACCCATGCGTGGTGCCATCTATAAATGACTGGAAATAATTGATAAAATTAATATCGTATAAAGATTGAAAATTGTAGAAAACTCTATAATATAATATAATGACAAGTTAATAAATGAGGTTAAGGAGAAGCATAAATATCCCTAAACAAATTCAAAAGTTAAGAGTGTTAAAAAATTGTATACAATCAAAGTTAGTTTCTTCATTAAGAGATATGATTAATGGATTGTTGTTATTAGAATTGATTTCAAAGATTTCTAACATATACAACTAACGGCCCTTTGGTGACAGGTGTAATATTCTGACATCTTTGGTGATATCAAAGGTATGTTTATTATTAATAATATGATTCGCAAAGGAACTGTTGGAATTGATCTCATGGAAAGGAACTGTGAGAAACAATGATCGATATTTGTCGATCACTTTGGTGTGTTCTTCTATTCTGATACTTATTTTTCTACCAGTTTGACCTACATATTTGGCTAAGCAGTTTGGAGTGGAACATAAAATCTCATTGACACCTGATCTATCCAAGGGACTAACCTTATCTTTGCTGTTGACCAACCTATTATATAGTGTGTTGCGAGTGAAAAAGCATACCTTCTTGGTTATGACGTTGGAGTATCTTTTTGACTTCTTGGGAAACTTTGCCAATAAAGGGCAGTGAACAATATCTAGATGGTAAGGCAGGTATAATTAAATTTCTATTTATATGTTTCAGTAACTGTCTATGGTATAATCTATCTATGAATTGAATAGGATAATCATTGTTAATACCGATTTGTTTAATGATGTTTAGTTCATTGTTAAAGTCTCTTGCACTCATAGGGATGGAGAATAATCTATGAAAAAATGAATTGAAGGAGCTCAGTTTGTGTGAAATCGGGTGACATGATGAGAAAGGGATGATGTTGTCTGTATGTGTAGGTTTTCGGTAGATTGCGAATACCAACTTATTGTTTGTTTTTGTAATAAGGATATCTAGAAAGGGTAGGCAATTGTTAGTTTCAATTTCCATTGTGAAAGAGATCGCTGGATGTAAAGTATTCAAGAGAGTCAGAAACAGATGAAGTTGATTTAAGTTACCATTGAAAAGAACCAAACAATCATCCACGTATCTGTAGTAGAAAATGATTTTATCATAATGAGTGAAATTGTGGAATTGTATCTCTAAATTATTCCGAAAAATTTCAGCTAGTAAGGTTACTGCCCATGGCTAATCCTGTTAATTGAGCGTTTGTTTTAGGACTGTGTCTAATAGTTGACAGATGTTAAGGCAGTGGTGAAAATTAGTGCCTGTTTCGAAGAGGAGTTTTCTTACTAATTGGATGCAATCACCTGGTGGAATACTTGGGAAGAGGTTAACAACATCGAAGGAAACCAATATGGAGTTGTCAGGTATTACCAAATTAGATATTTTGTTGATAAGGTCCTTGGTGTTTTTTATTGAGTAGGGATTGTTGAATTCAGTTAATTCTCTAATAAGTTTATTGAGCCATGCTGCTAATTTGGATGTAGGAGAGTTACAATAAGAGACAACTGGTCTAATGGGTATGTCTGCTTTATGGATTTTCGGCAAACCATATAGTAATGGAGTAGACGGGTTCATGGGGATTAATTTATCTTTATTAGATTCATAGAATAAGATGGTATCTAAAGTGTAGTCTAAATCTTTTTTCACTCTTCTTACGTATTTGGTTACAGGGTCACAATCTAACCTTAGGAATCCGCTCGAGGTCAAGAAGTTGAGGACTTTGCTCACGTACTCGAAGCGATCCAAGATTACGAGACAATTCCCTTTATCTGCTTTTGTGATTATTAAATTATTATGTTTCACGATTCAAATTAAACTCTAGTTTCTTATGTTTATTGCTGTATGATATATTCGGATTAAAAGAGAAATTCCTGTTTAATACACGTGCAATGTCACTCCTAATTAAGTATTTATTGTTGAAATTGGAGGTTTCAATGACTTTTTCACATTATATGGCAAATTGTTGAAATTCTTTTTTATCTTGGTGTTTGTATATATTGAATTTTAAACCTTGATTGAGACAATTTAATTCATATTCATTAAATGTAATCGACGATTTGTTCATGACTCTCGGATGGAAATTGTAATCGGAAAATTTGTTTATTGTATTATTGGGTTGAGAAATATTAGAATTTAATCTAGATAATTTATGTGTTAACTTATTATGCTTCTCCTTACCTTTTATTTCAATATAATCAAGTAATTGTCTGTGAAGCAAATCCAGTTCCATGGAGTGTAGGACATCGGCCAATTTCAAGTAGAGCCATTTGAGATGAGAGTTGATGATATTGAGCTTGTTGTAGTGGGCCTTAATTTCGTATTTGATCCAAGTGATGTTAGCTGTGGAAATGGCTTTTTTGGCTGCTGAGGAGCTGACTCTGGAGTGTAGTGATATGTAGTTAGGTGTGAGATTCCTCCTTAGACAAAAGTTGTTGAACCATATGTCCAATGATACGGTTTTTCGTCGTAATAAGAGAACCTTATATTGGCGGACTAACGTTGCTCGACCGGTCCGGATGTTGTCAATCAGCATCTGGGAGGAGTGAAGTGCCAACCCGGCGCGTCTCCAGGTGGCGGATAGGAGGGGGCCTCTAACGATGATTTTTATATGAGAAGGGGGCCTGCGGGGAAATAAGGCTCATTGAGACTAAAAACTCAATTGGCAGCCACGAATACCCTGCCGCGGACCAACTTCACCTGTCCCAGCTGTAGTGTCGTGGCTAAGGGAATTGCACTTAGGTAAAACGATGCCAGGTGTGCTTTCGAGCTAACCTCGAAACCACACTGTCAAACCAACGCATCCTGGTCGTCTGCGGTCATGTCTCGCGGGCCAGTAATGCGGGGGGGGGTCTTGGCTTAACCGCCCGGACCAAGAGGAAATAACCTCATCAAAAATTCTAAATCCAAGGCGGGACACAAGGCCGAAGGATGCATGGCCAGATAGAGGACTGGTCTCTACTGGTTTCGACCGTGGAGCACAAGGGGAAACTCCATTGTATTAACCCCTTACTCCTGCATGCGGGGCTCTGCAGGAGTGGACCGATTTGTCCCCAGCTACTCGTGGGAACTTTATGGAAAAGTCACATAAACCCAAACTCACCAGGGGAGAGATGGAGAAAGCCTCCACATCTTCATCCGGGCTCCCTATAAAAAAGGGAAATGCCAAACGGCAAAGGAATCGTCTGCCGATCGACCTGCCGAAACTCGGACAGCCGGGCGGCAGAGACGATCCACTGAGAAAGGGTCTCAGTGGAGCAGGAGTGCGGAAGTACCTGCGACTCCTCCATCAGGGACTTGCACCTGAGGAGGCCAGAAAACAGGCTCTTCAACACTCCATACCACCTACTGTCCCGACCCCGAAGATAAAACCGACGGGAAAAGGGACAGGAAAGAGAGGCGCGGAGCATATCACTCCTCCGGAATGGCCTCAGCCTAAAAAGCCGAAAACAACTGCAGCAAAAACCGGGCATGCCACTGGATACGCTGCAGCTGCCAAGGCGGTAAAGGCTATTCGTGTGGGTATCATACCCAAGGATTACCCTAGAGTAATCCTTGAACCACAGCGGCTCTCAACACTGGAGGATACTCTAGTGGAAGAGATGTGCAGTGGAGAGGTAAAGGGAATGCACTTCACCGGTATACATTTCCGCTGTGGAATGATGCTGGTGGACTGCGGTTCTCAGGATTCGGTGGACTGGCTCATTGGAGTAGTGCCGGCCTTGAGGTCTTGGGAAGGACCCGAGTTAGTGGCGGTGGAGGAGAAAAACATCCCCAAACCCGTCACTGTAACGGTGTACTTCCCAAGAAGCTTCGAAATGGAGACGGAGAAGATCCTCCGACTCGTCGAAGTACAGAACACCTGGCTCAGTACCGGAGCCTGGAAAGTTCTCAACTCCAAAAAGGAGGGAACCGGTACTGTCCTCACGATTGGGATCGATCACCAATCAGGAGAGGCCCTGAAGGCAGAAGGATGCGTCTTAAACTTTAGGTTTGGACGTGTGTCTGTCTCGGGGCTAGGATAGAAAAATAATCCTGCGGGAGGTCCAAAAGATGCGGAGATGCCCTCCACATCTACGGACTCCGGTGTGCAGGATAAAACTGCTAGCTCAGGTCTGGTCGAGGCCTCTGCTGGCTCTGCCAAAGAAGCCGGGGCGGCAGAGAAATTCTCTGCAGTCTGCTCGAGCTCCAAGGAGACTACCCTCCCGATGGATCTTGATGAGGGACAGGAGGAAAGAGAGGAGGGGGGAACTAGAGGCTGGACTACCCAGCTCCTACACCCCAGACTATAGCACCTTCATCCCTTTCTCCAAGGTGGCGCAAGTGAACTTGCAATCACGCGAAGGGAGCTTCAGCAGTGATTGCAAGGCTATTTGCGAAATCCTAACTGGATTTTGTACTGATCCAGGAACCCTGGACAGGCAAAGCAGGCCAAATTAAAGGTTTGGCATCTAAAGACTCAAAATGGATCTATGACCAGAGGCAGGAGTCCCCTCGTGCCTGTGTGATCATAAGAAACAACATTAATTACACATGTGTTTCAGAATTCATGACTCGGGACCTAGTTCCAATTCTAGTACACCTCAAAACTGGGGGCATCAACCGAGACATAGTTATTGCATCTGCTTATTTCGCTGGAGACAATCCTGCAATACCTCCAGTCGAAGCTCAAGAGCTAGTGCAATACTGCAATAGCAGACAACTGCTAGTCATCATAGGCTGTGATGCCAATGCGCACAATGTTATTTGGGGAAGCACGAACAACAACCCTAGAGGTGAGTGCTTACTTGAATATCTCTTAGCTAATAATCTAGAAACCCTTAATGTGGGAACAACCCCCACTTTTGTCACGAGAGCAAGAGAAGGGGTCCTGGACGTAACAATTGCCAGCCTTACTGCCAGGAATAACGTATTTGATTGGAGAGTGATGGAGGAACCTTCTCTCTCCGATCATAGGATTATAGAGTTTAGGATTGCGGGGGAAGTAACCTCACTGTCTCCAACTCGTAACCCTAGAAATACAGATTGGTATAAATATAAGACCCTTCTGAAGCAAAACTTGGAACAGATCGAAAGTAATGGGGCCAAACACCCACACTGCGATATGGATCAAGAGGTCGAACTGGTCAGTGTGGCGATAACGGAGGCATTCCAATCAAGTTGCCCACTCTCAAAAGCTTGACCAAGCAAGAAAGCACCTTGGTGGAACAAAAACCTGTCAAACCTCAGATTAGAGGTCCGTTGGCTCTTCAACAGGGCCAAAAGAGACGATAATTGGCAGGGCTACACCGAGAAGCTCACACAATACAATAAGGAGATCAGGAAGGCCAAGAGGCTTCACTTTCAAGCTTTTTGTGAAAAGATCACTTCGACTCCTACTGCAGCCAGATTGCAAAAAGTCATGGCAATAGGGAAGGAAGAGGAGCGATCTGCTCTACTTCTCAAACCACACTTCCCAGGAAGTGAACCCCTCAGTAGTATTGACCTAGCAATCCAAACCAAGAATCCTCGCAAGAAAGATTGGAGTATTGCTAAGAAGATATTCACAAGACAAAGGTTGGAATGGGCAGTCAACACATTTCAACCTTATACATCGCCGGGAGTAGATGGCATATTCCCAATACTCCTACAGAAAGGAATGGAGGAGATCCTTCCCCATCTCCTGAAGATTACAAGAAGCTGCCTAGCACGGGGCTTTATACCTAGCATATCAATAGTCAATTCGATATACAATGGCGGGTGACGATGAACCACCAGAAAACGATCTCCAAAAATTATGCAAACATTGTAATAAGAACGTAGTAACTACGATAGTTAAGTGTACTTTGTGCCATTCAGTGCTACATCCATCCTGCTCATTGAGAATGGCTGGATTACTAGTCATAGGCAAGAATAACTTAGTGAAGTGCTGTCTCAAAGAAAGTGAGGTTAGCAAAGTGAGAAATACCAGTGAATTGAATGAGTTATTGGAAACCAAAGATGAATTAATTAAAAGCAAGGAGGAAGTAATTAACGAGCTACGAGCTAAAGAGATACTTCTATATGCTAACATAAAGTTACTTGAAGAAAAAAATGACAAAAAAAATGACATTTTTCGACAAGGAAACAAGAAAATCTGGCATCATGGTTGAAGCAGAGAAAAATTCAGCGTGTGCGTCTGCGCCAGCGGTATCTACCTGGCAGAACCAAACATAGAACAAGATGCAAATGTAACCAACCTAACATCAGTAAAATTACCAAAAATGTTGGCCATTTCACCTGCAGTGCTGCCAACTCAAGAAGTAATAAAGCCAAAATCTCCAATTAATCTTGTAAGCCATGTAAACAGTAAACATAACCCCACCGGTCGAGATAAAAATATCAGCAAACAACAATTAAACCTTGGAATTTTGCATGCACAGACGGCAAACAAAATGCAAGACATTATAGATCTTGGTCAACAACCTCTAAAAGAAGGCGATAATGAAAGATGGGAAAACGTACGTCCCAGAAAAAGTCGAAGATTCTTGGTGGGATCGAATCACCAAGCATAAGGGATTCGCACGGTTCCAAGGTACATATCATTGCACGTGACCAGACTGGCACCTTGCACAAAATCATCAGACCTACAAAAGTCCTTAAATCTTGTGTTCTCGGAAGTGCAATGTGAAGATCGTACCTCGAAATACTCTGAATTGTACTCTTCTATGAAAGTTACAATAAAGCGAGAAGACTTAAGAAAGGCTTGGAAGCGAGAGAGCTGGCCAAATGGCGCACTCGTGTCATATTTTTTATCAAAAAAGAGGATGCCAGCAGACCACATGGATCCTCAGGTGAAAATTGCCTCCACAGCATAACAAACAATTACAAGAAAAGTCACTTCCACAGTTACATTATGCACCAAAACATCCAGTGCCTACGCAACAAAGTTTCTGATATCGAAGTCCTAATCGAGAACCTTAAAAATAAACCACATATTATTTTGTTTACTGAGCATTGGTTAGATGAAATGGAATCCTCTTATGCAAATCTCAGTGGATACACAATGGTCTCATGTTATACCAGAAAAGCAATGAAACATGGAGGAGTATGTATTTTTTGCAAAGATTCTCAAGATTTTAGTGAGGTGAAATGGATTGTCGAGAGGAGTATTGAAGGTACTGTTGAATATTCCTGTGTTGTGAATAAAAGAATAAAATTGATTGTAGTGTGCATCTACAGAAGAGGTTTAGGATGCTATAATACATTTATTGAGAGTTTAGAAGAAGTAGTAGATTATATTTTCTTAAAGTATCTATCTTATACAGTAGTAGTAGGAGGTGATTTCAATATTAATCTTTATGAGCAAAATGAGCATAAGAAGACTTTCATAGACCTAATGCATTCGTATAATTTATCTCCATTCATATCTGAGCCTACTCGTGTAACTGAAACTACTTCTTCACTTTTAGATAATATATTTTGTAATCAGGAAGCACGTATGTGTAATAGTTATGTACTAAATACAGCCCTCTCTGACCACCATGCTCAAGTCCTAGAAATTTCAGATGTAAGTTTGGATACATCTAATTGTAAAATAAAAAGGGTTTACACAAGTAATAAATTATATCATTATAAAGAAGAATTAGCACAAGTAAATTGGTTTTCGCTTTATAATATTCAAGATGTTGATTTAGCATACCGATATTTCTCTAATACTATCACTACTTTGTTGAAAAATATATTTGTAATGAAAAAAATCAATCAAACAAATAACATTAACTCATGGATTACAACCGGTATTAAAATCTCATGTAAAAAGAAAAGAGTTCTATTCTATAGCCAATTGAGAGGAGACATAACAAGAGTATATTTTAAGAAATATTGTTCGATTCTAGGAAAGGTCATCAAGAAAGCCAAACAGATTCATAATCAATCTATAATCGAGACCTCGGAAAATAAAACAAAGGCTACTTGGCATATTATTAAAGAGTTTAAAGAGATCACATCTAAACGAAAAACGACCAGTGTAATTTCAAATTTTGCAGAAAAATATGGTGATGAGACATTAGTACTAAACAAATTGAATACTTACTTCGCGAAGGTATGTCCGTCACTCTCCAGTAATGACTGGAAGAAATATTGTAACTCAACAGTTAATAGTACAATTTTTCTAACACCTGTCAGACCTGACGAAATTAAAATAACAATAAACAAACTTGCAAATAAAACATCGGTCGGTGACGATGAAGTTCCTGTTAAACTGTTAAAAACTGTTTCAAATATAATAGCAGAACCAATTTCGCATATAATCAACTTATGTTTCACTACTGGTAAATATCCAAGCTTATTGAAGAATGCGCTTATTAAAGCCATACATAAAAAGGAAGCGAAAGACGTGGAAAGTAACTATAGACCCATATCTTTGTTGTCAAATATAAATAAGATTTTTGAAAAATGTATTTATAATAGACTTATTTCTTTCTTAGAGACTAATTCTATATTGTCAGATAAACAGAATGGATTTCGAAAGGGTAAGAGCACAATTCGTGCAATATATCAAGCTCTTGAAAAAATCCTAAATTCATTAAATAATAAATATCCAACAGCAGCTATGTGCCTGGACCTTTCGAATGCATTCGACAGCGTTAATCATGATATTCTTCTTAGTAAATTGAACCTATATGGAATTAGAGGTATGACCCTGGCGCTGGTTAAATCATATTTGACAGGAAGATCTCAACAGGTAGTAGAGTATGGCAAATGTGGCAGTTTGTTAAAATCTGAAAAAGTATTAATAGTAAAAGGTGTTCCTCAAGGCTCCGTGCTCGGGCCAATTTTATACATAATTTATACTAATGAATTACCTAGGGTATCGCCCGAATGTATGGTTCTTTATGCAGATGACACAACTCTAACTTTCAGTGAAAAAAGTGAAAGACTCTTAATGACAAATATAAAAAATACTTTGAAAGATCTCGACGAGTACTTTGCAGAAAATGACTTATCATTAAGTGTGAGTAAAACACAAATAGTATATTTTGGAAACAGAGTGAACAACAAAATTAACGTTGCCTATAATGAAATTGAGGTTGTGTCATCTGATAATATTCTCTTCTTGGGCGTACACATGGATCGTAGATTAGATTGGAAGGCACACATTACTGGGGTTGCCCAGGGAATTGCCAGATATGCTTATGCTCTTAGAATTATATCAGAAAATGTGGGTATAGATGCAGCTCCTACAGCATATCATGCTTATATACAATCTAGATTGAGATATGGATTAGTATTCTGGGGTAATTCCTCAGAAATAGATAGAATTATGGTCCTTCAAAAGCGTTGTATAAGAAATATATATGGAATGAAGCATACCGAAAGCTGTAAAAAAGCATTCATTGATAAAAGAATACTTACGCTTATGTCTTTATATCTTGGACACAGTTATGTTTGTAAAGGATAATATGGATTTATTTGCAGACTTTGATATAAACCATGATCATTACACAAGAGATAAAAATTATCTATCTTGTAAAAAGTGTAATTTCTCTTAAATACAAAGAAACGTCAAATACTCATCAATTAAAATATTTAATTACTTTCCGGAATCCATCCGTACACTGCCCAAAGTTAAACTGGGTACTATAATAAAAAAATATATCTTAGCTAAAGCTATTTACAAAATAAATGATTTTTTCAATGACAAAGAAAGAAATAATCTAATTATATAGAAATGAAATATCATTGAACTCGTTTATTTGTTATCTACACCTATGTTTAATTTATTTAGTATGTTTATTTGTTTTACAACTATATTTATTTTCTTATTGACTTGGTTCCACACCCTTATAGGGTTTTGTATATTTTTTGTTTTTGGAGCTAATAAATCTTTATCTATCTATCTATGGCAAAGAGCCAAAGTGATCTTCATACCGAAAATAGGGAAGAAAAATGGGACTGATCCCCGATCTTTCCGACCTATCTGTTTAACATCGTTTCTGCTGAAAACGATGGAGAAAGTAGTGGATAACTACATAAGAACAGAGATTCTGAAGGACAAACCACTTCATAAATGTCAGCATACATACAGGGCGAGGCGTTCAACAGAAACCGCGCTGTATCAGCTAACTGAGGTCATTCAGAGTTCTCTGAGCAATAAAGAAATCGCAATGTGTGCCTTCCTGGACATATCTGGGGCTTTTGACAACACTACACATGTGTCAATCAGGGAGGCACTCACACGGCGAGGCGTGAACAAGACTGTTATCAAATGGATGTATGAGATGTTGAAGACGAGAATAGCTGAGGCCCAAGTAGGTGATCATACCACCTCTGTTAAAGCTACTCGTGGAACATCTCAAGGAGGAGTAATATCTCCCCTCCTATGGAGCTTAGTAGTAGACGAGTTACTCTACAAACTCACGGAGCTTGGCTTCACATGTATAGGCTATGCCGACGACATAGTCCTAGTAGTCCGAGGAAAATTCGCGAACACCCTATGCGAATTATTGCAGGAGGGCCTCAGAACTATTGAGCAATGGTGCTTGTCAGTAGGGCTTAGCATAAACCCATCCAAGACCACAATTATTCCATTTACTAGGAAAAGGAAACTTCCAGCTATGAAACCTCTCACTTTGAGTGGAGACATAATAAGCTGGAAGGCTGAAGTCAAATATCTGGGATTAACACTAGATAGCAAGCTTCTGTGGAACAAGCATATTGAGGCTACTGCTGGCAAAGCAATAAAGGCCTTAATGGCGTGCAGAAATCTGACTGGTAAGACTTGGGGATGTAACCCAAAAATACTGCGATGGATGTACGTCATGATTGTAAAACCGATAATATCATATTGGTCAATAGCCTGGCATGGCAAGGCAAGTCAAAGCAATACGAGGAAAACCCTCGATAGAATACAAAGACTAGCCTGTGTCTGTATCACTGGAGCCATGAGAACTTGCCCGACCAGGGCACTAGAGATCATCACAGATCTCACACCTCTCCATCTAGTGATAGATAGATTGGCCCATGAGGCCATTCTAAGACTCTCTAGGGAAGGTTCAGACATTGTGGGAATTCGGAATCAGAGAGCTTGGTCCTCTCTGTCCAAACACATCCCATCAGCAAACCTTCCCAGTGATGTAATGACAAAGAAAATTAGCATCGAGAGAACTTTCACCACGGTGCTAAGTAGCAGAGAAGATTGGGACAGGGGGCTCACAACCCAAGCTCTCAAAAAGAATACCATTAAATGGTACACTGTTGGTTCTAAGACCACGACGGGGACAGGCGCTGGAGTGTTTGGGAATCGCACCAAATGCTCACTTGCGCTAGGCGCTGCCGCTGCCCAAGCGTCTTTCAAGCAGAATTGCTTGCAATTGAGAGATGCGTGGAGGTGAACCTTGAAAGAAACTATCAGAAATGTGACATTGCAATACATTCTGATAGTCAAGCTGCAATTAAAGCACTGAACTCTCATACCATTGAATCTAAAATAGTATGGGAGTGCCGAAGGAAGCTCAATGAGCTAGGCAAGAACAACAGGGTCTACTTAGTCTGGGTTCCCGGCCACTCGGGAATCAAAGGCAACGAGAAGGCCAACACACTTGCCAGGAAAGGAGCACAAACTACATTTACTGGCCCAGAACCCTTCTGTGGCACAGATAAAAGCACCTACAAGAAGGAGTTTCTGGAGAAGAAAAAAACCGTAAGAGAAACACTCTTGTGGGATACCCCTGGATTGGATCATTCCAAAAAGTTCCTAAAAAACTTTGATACTGCAAGATCCAAATGATATTTGGATCTCAGCAAGAATAAGCTACACCTACTCACTGGATTTCTTACAGGACACTGTCGCCTCAAGAAGCATCTAATGAGATTAGGTCTAGCAGAGGATGACGAGTGCAGATTTTGCGGGGAAGAGGAGGAAACTCCGGATCACCTGGTGACGGAATGCCTCACCATTGCTAGCCAACGCAAACAGTGCCTTGGACTAGCAACCTGCAGTAGCGAGGAAGTATCCTCCTTGAAGCCAACCCAGATACTGGAGTTCATTAGAACTCTGGAACTGGAAGGCGAGTTGTAGACCACGTATAGGCGAGTGCAACTCAGGTAGGGGGCACAATAGACCTTATGGTCGCAGTGCAATGTAACCCCTCTTAAATCTAATCTAATCTAACGTTGCTCGACTAGCATATTGGAATTGTAGGTAAAAGTCCATTATCTCAAAGTGGAGTGAAGTAAAATGTAGAAAAAAGATTTAGACAACACTTAGATACCATCTTATTCTATGAGTCTAATAAAGATAAATTAATCACCATGAACCCGTCTACTCCATTACTATATGGTTTGCCGAAAATTCATAAAGCAGACATACCCATTAGACCAGTAGTCTCTTATTGTAACTCTCCTACATCCAAATTAGCAGCATGGCTCAATAAACTTATTAGAGAATTAACTGAATTCAACAATTCCTACTCAATAAAAAACACCAAAGACCTTATCAACAAAATATCTAATTTGGTAATACCTGACAACTCCATATTGGTTTCCTTCGATGTAGTTAACCTCTTCCCAAGTATTCCACCAGATGATTGCATCCAATTAGTAAGAAAACTCCTCTTCGAAACAGGCACTAATTTTCACCACTGCCTTAACATCTGTCAACTATTAGACACAGTCCTAAAACAAATGCTCAATTAACAAGATTAGCCATGTGCAGTAACCTTACTAGCTGAAATTTTTCGGAATAATTTAGAGATACAATTCCATAATTTCACTCATTATGATTGTTACGGTCTCAGAATCCTTTTATACTCGAATATCGTAGATATATATGCATATATACTTTCCAAGGAAAGGAAACAACAGAATCGGTTAAATAGTTATTATCAATAATACGTACAATCACGTTCGATTGATTGAGGAGATAAAAACGAGAGTGTAGAGTTGGGATCTGAAATAAACATTATTAGTATATATGAGAGGGTTGAATCACTCTGTACTGTACTCACCCTGTAAACCCGAATAACACAACAAAGGGGTTTTCCTGGGCCCAGCTGTTCCTCTATTGGAGTCCTAGCTGCATTCCAACGATCGTCCAGTTATGTCAAACTGACCTTTTCCATTCCTGTAAAGTATGCTTATGATCACTCTGAAGGATTTTAATTAGTCATACCTTACCTGATTGATATTCACCGAGCACTTCCAACATATTGAAGCCCAGAGGAGTCCAACTATTCCACACAAGCCATAATTACTCTATGCAAGCCATTGTAAACATGTCAATCGTTATCTATCATAAGTCAATCAATCATGTCATGTCAAGTCATTGTCAAGAGAATTTTCTGGCAGAGGGATCGCGCAATTTCCAAAACAAGAGAGGTTATTTGAGGTCCATGTGACTGGCTCAAAATCGCTATTGCGGATTAAATTTAGCCTTACTTCTTGGAATTTTTATAGAGGATATATAGATCTCGTGGAGATCTACACATTTGAGGATTCGAGTACTCTAAAATTCCATTGGCAATCACTGCACCTATTTCTTAAAGGCCGCACAACATCCAAGGTACGTTCAGATCTCTAACTGCTAATTATTCTAGTATCTTTCTTGACACTACTAACCTGGGTAATCAGTATTTCGTAGGGTTGCTTTGCCTGACACTACTATCTCTTCCAGGCCTTCTTTTCTTTTCTTCTCTTCTCCTCTTCTTTTCTTCCTATTTTCTTCTTTCACCATCACTTCAACCTCACTCTGCTGCTACGCTCGAGTCGGCCCGGACGAAGCCCAGTAAGTACTTCAGGTACGGAGAGCTGAAGCCCAGAACAACCTCCTTCACCATAGGGACCCGGTGCACCGGACTCCAGACCTGTTCTGCACGACACCCACCGAGCGACGGAGCTAACAGATAAGCCTTAGAATAAGAACAACTGCCAAAGCCCGATAAATTCAATCGTTATATCATCTACGGCCGTTGCTTGTTTATTTCTTTGCATGGTAGGGAAGCTTCAGAATATAAACTGCTTTACTCCTCAATACTGCCGTTCCCGCTCTGTAAGCTTGCAGGATCCTACAAGTAGGGAGTTTATTGTTAAAATTACGGCCTTTATAGTGAAGAGTTGATAGGGACACTTACCTTATAGTAAATTGTATAAGCACCGCCATTACTATTTGGCCAAATTGTTTCACTTTGGCACTATCCGCCCAACGCTGAGCAGCAATACATCTTGGATACGCATCCTTGTTTTATTTCAAGCACAACTCACCCCGTTTAGCCGTGCTATAGAACAACCAACCACCCAATTGTTACTACCACTTTCGAAATCAAAGTGAAAGTAGAAAACGGGTAGCAACAAAGTGGCGCCCAAACGTTGGTTAAGATTCGGTGTTTGTTTACATGGCTGCTGCGCTGGCGTGTGGACGAGATGCTGCCAATGGTCGTGTAAATAGATTGGAATATATATATTATAGGTTTATTTGAATTTCTGAAGTGAACTATTTATGTAGTGATTGAATTCGTATGGATTAATATTCAACGAATTGATTTTTTTTTGAGCTAGATTCTCTCAATTTTGTTAGTACACTAACTCAGATTTGTACTTATTCTTGATAGTGTTAATTTTCATTTAATTTGGATGTGGACGGTGATCCACGTTACAGATTCTCTCGGGTAGAGAGGAACGCTGAAAGCGGATCCAAATTTTTTTTTAACTAGATATCTTACGGGGTGATTCAATTATCTAATTAGAATAATTCAATTTTAGTGAATAAATGGTTGTATATATGTAGGTAAATTTATGGTACGTAAATTCGTGAGGGTATTTTGTAGGTTTGCTACTTCCATACGTATTTTTTAGTGGAAGTTGAGATTTAGTAATATATTGACATAGACTTTGGTTTAGCAGTTGAACTTGTTCTGCATTTATAGGTACATTTTTTTTGTTTTTCCTTTTTTTGGAAGGGTCGGGTTGTTATAAGCATTTAAGTTAACTTCATTTTATGATGGAAGTGAATCGATTATTAGGAGATGAGCTTACCTACGAGCTATATATTCGCGGACTACCAGTTGCTAATACAGTTGCGGAAAAGCGGTCTAACCTTCGACTATTTCTAAGGCAGGAGAAACAGGAAGGTGCATCAAGCTTTCCGAATGTTTTTCTTGATGCGGAAAGGGAATTGTCCACCTGTGGACGTAAATTAGAAGAGCTGGAACTAGCTATCATAGAATTCGATCCGGAAAACCGGGAGAACGAATTTCGACGTATTTTTAGTCGGCTACTGCACATCTCCTCTCGCTTGAATCGCTTCACGGGAAGAGAGGTAGACGAAGAAATAGCCAGACTGAGATTGGTTACGAAATGTTCCCGCTTAATTGGGGATGTCACCTTGAAGAACGACGGTAGGAATATCAGCCTTCATCCAGAGGGGGAAGAGTGGAAGGCGAGAACAACAGTTGGCTTTAAGCCAGGCGGATGCTCCCAATGCGATGGAAGGTAGACGTAGGAGGCAGTCTTCTGATTCACGGCCTGGACAGGAACCATCTATACTTGATAGTCCAAATCCTCCAATTCTTCCAGTCGTGGATAACAGAGAGAACACAACGGTGGTGCACGATTTGATTGTACTAGAGGAATCAATACCAAGAGAGACCGAACCAATCCAGCAAATCGCCTCGCCACCAAGGCATCACACAGCCCTTCATGCTTCTTCAATGCATTCCCAGCCGAATAAAGCTAGTTCATACACTCACTTCAAGTCGCAAATCCACCCTCCCACAAAGTCAGAGTATTATCGTCTTCTAGGAAGTGGAACAGATGTTCCACAGACTAGGTCCAACACACAAGTTTATTTCTCTTCTATGAGGCCAGAGGCTACGCACACCTGCTACGATGATACCTCCGGATTCTGTCTTCCCGATTGTACCATTCCTATGGAGCGCCTACACGTGTCGCCCCGACAAGGCAACATTATCAGCAGAAGTGAGGAATGTCGGTGGAAGGACGTCAGTAGATGGAATATACGTTATAATGGGAGAACTAGCGTAAATGATTTCTTGGAGAGGATCGAGGAAATGCGAATTGCACGTGACGTATCGAAGTCCCAGCTCCTGCGGTTTGCTCCAGAAATTTTCGGTCAAGATGCCCTCTTATGGTATAGGACAAGAACATTCACTGATTGGGACGACCTCGTGGAACAATTAAAGGAAGCCTTTCGCCCCTATGACTATGAGTACAGTCTTTGGGAGGAGATAAGACGTCGTACGCAAGGAACTCAGGAGAAGGTTTTGACGTACATTACAGCAATGGAAAATCTCTTCCGGAAACTTGTTCAGATTCCCGACGAGAAGTCTCGAATTAATATAATTAGGCGAAACTTGCTTCCTCACATCCAGACCCAGCTCGCCCTACAAACAATACCTACCATAGTAGAGTTAACTCGACTTAGCCGTTTGATAGAGGAAACGGAGCTGAGGAATCAAAGATTTATTCCCCCTTCCACGGCATATAGAAGTCTCTTGGAACCCGAACTTGCTTATAGGAAGCCTCAACCACATCAACTGCAACAAACACACACGGTAGCAACTATTCGCTCGGAGGAGACTAGCTCTAACTGCAATCCAGGAATCTCCAATCTAACTAAAACAACACTTTCAGCAAGATGTTGGAACTGCGGCAGCTCAGATCATAAATTCAGGGCGTGCTCGCAACCTCGCAAGAAGTTCTGTTACAAGTGTGGGCAAGAAAATGCCTTCGCGAGCTCGTGTCCTCGATGTCAAAAAAAACGGGGCAAGAGGTCAACAGTAAGCCGGCTGTCGACCGAACCCATCAACCCGGCTGAACCTCCTAGAGTCGTGCTGGACTATGTGTTGGCGCATGCCAAAAATGATACGAGGCCGTATCTGAGGGTCTCTTTGTACGGTTGTCTCCTCCTCGGTTTACTTGACAGTGGCTGTACGAGCACCATTATTGGCGGCCCTGGCTGGAGTATGCTTCAGTCTACTTGCCGGCTGAAGAAGACCGAGCAACGTAGCTGTACGGTCGCGAACGGCCAATCATGTGCTGTATTGGGGACAGTGGCTGCACCGTTTGAGTTATTCGGGCGAATCAGAGTGTTGGAGGCTTTGGTAGTACCGACCGTAGCCCATACGTTGATTTTAGGAATGGACTTTTGGATGGCTATGGAAATCATCCCGGATATGTTCTCAGGGGAGTGGTGTTTCCGGGACGATCAAAGTAGGCCAGAACCGACGACTCCAACCCTAGCTTCAATCGACTCTCTGAACGCAATGCAGAGACAAGCCTTAGACAAAGTTATAGAGGTGGCTTTCACTGCCATGGGAAACAAGTTGGGGTGTACCAACTTGGTGGAACATGTTATCCGCACTGACCATCCACCTATTAGGAAAAGACACTATCCTTTGTCACCAGCGCTCCAGTGCCAAGTCAACAAAGAACTAGAAAAAATGATCCAGGATGGAGTGGTGGAGCCATCACAGTCTCCATGGGCATCCCCCATACTGCTGATTAAAAAAAGCGATGGATGCTATAGATTTGTAGTTGATTTCCGTGAGTTGAACAAGGTGACCACGCGAGATGCCTATCCACTTCCTTCTGTGAGTGCTACTCTCGACAAGCTTCGGAACTCACCACCCTTGACATAAAATCCGCCTACTGGCAAATTCCGTTGTCAGAGAGTTCCAAACCCCTAACAGCATTTGTTGTTCCTAACAGAGGCCTCTTCCAGTTCCGGAAAATGCCTATGGGTCTTCATAATGCACCAGCTACATGGCAGCGATTTATCGACCAGGTGGTAGGGTACGATTTGGAACGGTACGTTTTCGTGTATCTAGATGATGTAATCATCTGTACGGCCACATTCGAACAACATCTAGATGTTTTACGGGAAGTTCTGTTACGACTCCAGGAAGCAGGCCTTACATTGAATCGCAATAAGTGCCATTTTTGCAAGCCCGAATTGCGATATCTTGGTTACGTGGTGGGTGCAGGAGGACTAATGGTGGACCCCGGAAAGGTAGAGGCGATACTCCAAATTCCTACTCCAAGGACCGTGAAGGACGTAAGGAGACTGATCGGACTCGCCTCATGGTATCGTCGCTTCGTACCGAACTTCTCTACATTGACGGCTCCTCTTAGTAACCTCCTAAGAAAAGACCAGAAGTTCGAGTGGAACTCGACCTGTGAGGAAGCCTTTAAGAACCTGAAGAACCGTCTTGTCACGGCTCCAATCTTAAGTTGTCCTAATTTCGATCTCCCATTTGTCGTGCAGACGGACGCTTCTGATTTCGGTGTGGGCGCAGTTCTTTCTCAAGTTGATAACGAGGGAGAAAAGGTAATTTGTTATCTTAGTAAGACACTAACGAAAACAGAGAGAAAATACAGTACCACAGAGAAGGAGTGCTTAGCCGTCCTATGCGCCATCGAGAAGTTCCGACCATATATTGAAGGAACCAGATTCACTGTTGTTACAGATCATTATAGTCTCAAGTGGCTTAATAATATCAAAGATCCTGTTGGACGAATCGCCAGGTGGGCTGTGAGACTCCAACAATATGACTTCGAAATTGTGCACCGTAAAGGCAAGGAACATGTAGTCCCGGACGCCCTGTCGAGATCTGTACCTTGTGCTTACACGATAAAATCAGAGGATCCTCCTGAAATTTCGACGGACCAGTGGTGGAATAAACTGCGAGCCCGGGTAGAAAGCAATCCCCAGAAGTACCCCCAGTGGAGAATTCAGAACGGTCAACTTTTCAAGCACACGGTTCGACCGTACCCTGATCTACGGGACGAGTCAGATAGCTGGCTCATGGTAGTGCCGAGGGACAAGAGAAGAGCTCTTATAGAGTCCCATCATGAACCTCCTACCTGTGGTCACTTGGGAGTCTACAAAACCACGGCCCGTATTGCAAATAAATACTACTGGCCCAAGATGAGGCAAGATATAGCCAGGTACATACGGCGTTGCCGAGTATGCCTAAGTACAAAGCCTGAACAACGACCTCCGAACGGTCAGATGCTTAGCAAAGCTCCGACAACGGATAGGCCTTGGCAAATCTTAAGTATGGACCTCGTCGGACCGCTTCCAAGATCAAGTGCCGGTTATTCATATATATTCTCGGTTTTGGATTTGTTCAGTAAATTCATCGTGCTTTTCCCTTTGCGAAAAGCGACCGGTTCTAAAATCGCCTCCCTTTTTGAGGAGAACGTGATTCTTATGTTCGGTGCTCCACAAAAAGTCATTACCGACAATGGAACTCCGTTTCGGAGCAGAGAATTGGCGACCGTCTTCGCAAAATACAACATTTCTCCTGCCCATATTTCGAATTACCATGCCCAGGCAAACCCAGTGGAAAGATCCCACAGAGTCATTAAGACAATCCTCACTTCGTACGTTTCCTCAAATCACCGGAAATGGGATACTTGTCTCCAACAGGTGGCTTGCGCAATCCGCACAGCAAAGCATGAAGTCACAGCTCAGACGCCAAATTTCATCATGTTTGGTAGAGAAATATCTTTGAGCGGTAGTGAAATCCATCCCTTGGCATCTTCTCTCAACCAAGAGTCATATGACCCGGAGATACGATCCGAAGCCTTGAAGAAACTATTTAAGGAGGTCTCAAGGAGGATTAAACAATCATTCCAAGCTAGTAGAACGAGATATAACCTGAGGCGTAGGGATGAAAGATATGTGGTAAATCAAAAGGTTTGGAAGCGAAACTACGCACTCTCCGATGGCTCTAGAGGGTTTACAGCTAAGTTTGCTCCGAAGTTTGAGGGACCATTCACTATATCGAAGATATTATCACCATGGTCGTATGAGCTGGTAGATTCGGAAGGGAAAAGTCGAGGTGTCTGGCATGCTAAGGATATAAAGTCTCATCCCCCAGAGAAAGATAATTCTTCTGAGGACGAAAACTTCGAGAATGCGATATGAACTCTACAGGTCGTCGTTATCAATCGCCAGTAGAGTAGTCGCAGAAAACAAGTTACTTTAGAGATAGTAGATAAGTTAGATAGATATAGGATAGAACTTGAGTTAGATATAGTATAGAAGTTTAGTTAGATGTATTATTGTAGTGTAGTTAGACGTAGTATATATAGTATTTTATTAAGACAGGAGATAGGAGTTAGAAGCGCGTATAGTTTAGTGATTAGTCGATTATTGTAATATCCAATGACAGTTGTATTAGCAGAGTAGTGAGATCGGTTCAGAAAGTTTTTTTTTTGGGAAAAAAAAAACTTTTTCGGGGAAAGAGGGGATTTGTTACGGTCTCAAAATCCTTTTATACTCGAATATCGTAGATATATATGCATATATACTTTCCAAGGAAAGGAAACAACAGAATCGGTTAAATAGTTATTATCAATAATACGTACAATCACGTTCGATTGATTCCGGAGATAATAACGAGAGTGTAGAGTTGGGATCTGAAATAAACATTATTAGTATATATGAGAGGGTTGAATCACTCTGTACTGTACTCACCCTGTAAACCCGAATAACACAACAAAGGGGTTTTCCTGGGCCCAGCTGTTCCTCTATTGGAGTCTTAGCTGCATTCCAACGATCGTCCAGTTATGTCAAACTGACCTTTTCCATTCCTGTAAAGTATGCTTATGATCACTCTGAAGGATTTTAATTAGTCATACCTTACCTGATTGATATTCACCGAGCACTTCCAACATATTGAAGCCCAGAGGAGTCCAACTATTCCACACAAGCCATAATTACTCTATGCAAGCCATTGTAAACATGTCAATCGTTATCTATCATAAGTCAATCAATCATGTCATGTCAAGTCATTGTCAAGAGAATTTTCTGGCAGAGGGATCGCGCAATTTCCAAAACAAGAGAGGTTATTTGAGGTCCATGTGACTGGCTCAAAATCGCTATTGCGGATTAAATTTAGCCTTACTTCTTGGAATTTTTATCGAGGATATATAGATCTCGTGGAGATCTACACATTTGTGGATTCGAGTACTCTAAAATTCCATTGGCAATCACTGCACCTATTTCTTAAAGGCCGCACAACATGCAAGGTACGTTCAGATCTCTAACTGCTAATTATTCTAGTATCTTTCTTGACACTACTAACCTGGGTAATCAGTATTTCGTAGGGTTGCTTTGCCTGACACTACTATCTCTTCCAGGCCTTCTTTTCTTTTCTTCTCTTCT
Organism: Crioceris asparagi; assembly: GCA_958507055.1. Lineage (NCBI taxonomy): Eukaryota > Metazoa > Arthropoda > Insecta > Coleoptera > Chrysomelidae > Crioceris > Crioceris asparagi. The sequence goes on along the minus strand of OY293832.1, from coordinate 33,555,688 downwards.
CCTCTTCTTTTCTTCCTATTTTCTTCTTTCACCATCACTTCAACCTCACTCTGCTGCTACGCTCGAGTCGGCCCGGACGAAGCCCAGTAAGTACTTCAGGTACGGAGAGCTGAAGCCCAGAACAACCTCCTTCACCATAGGGACCCGGTGCACCGGACTCCAGACCTGTTCTGCACGACACCCACCGAGCGACGGAGCTAACAGATAAGCCTTAGAATAAGAACAACTGCCAAAGCCCGATAAATTCAATCGTTATATCATCTACGGCCGTTGCTTGTTTATTTCTTTGCATGGTAGGGAAGCTTCAGAATATAAACTGCTTTACTCCTCAATACTGCCGTTCCCGCTCTGTAAGCTTGCAGGATCCTACAAGTAGGGAGTTTATTGTTAAAATTACGGCCTTTATAGTGAAGAGTTGATAGGGACACTTACCTTATAGTAAATTGTATAAGCACCGCCATTACTATTTGGCCAAATTGTTTCACTTTGGCACTATCCGCCCAACGCTGAGCAGCAATACATCTTGGATACGCATCCTTGTTTTATTTCAAGCACAACTCACCCCGTTTAGCCGTGCTATAGAACAACCAACCACCCAATTGTTACTACCACTTTCGAAATCAAAGTGAAAGTAGAAAACGGGTAGCAACATGATAAAATCATTTTCTACTACAGATACGTGGATGATTGTTTGGTTCTTTTCAATGGTAACTTGAATCAACTTCATCTGTTTCTGACTTTCTTGAATACTTTACATCCAGCGATCTCTTTCACAATGGAAATTGAAACTAACAATTGCCTACCCTTTCTAGATATCCTTATTACAAAAACAAACAATAAGTTGGTATTCGCAATCTACCGAAAACCTACACATACAGACAACATCATCCCTTTCTCATCATGTCACCCGATTTCGCACAATTTGAGCTCCTTCAATTCATTTTTTCATAGATTTTTCTCCATCCCTATGAGTGCAAGAGACTTTAACAATGAACTAAACATCATTAAACAAATCGGTATTAACAATGATTATCCTATTCAATTCATAGATAAATTATACCATAGACAGTTACTGAAACATATAAATAGAAATTTAATTATACCTGCCTTACCATCTAGATATTGTTCACTAACCTTCATTGGCAAAGTTTCCCAAGAAGTCAAAAACATACTCCAACGTCATAACCAAGAATTGAAGGTATGCTTTTTCACTCGGAACACACTATATAATTGGTTGGTCAACAGCAAAGATAAGGTTAGTCCCTTGGGTAGATCAGGTGTCTATGAGATTTTATGTTCCACTCCAAACTGCTTAGCCAAATATGTAGGTCAAACTGGTAGAAAAATAAGTACTAGAATAGAAGAACACACCAAAGTGATAGACAAATATCGATCATTGTTTCTCACAGTTTCTTTCCATGAGATCAATTCCAACAGTTCCTTTGCGAATCATATTATTAATCATAAACATACCTTTGATATCACTAAAGATGTCAGAATATTACACCTGTCACCAAAGGGCCGTTTGTTGAATATCTTAGAAATCTTTGAAATCAATTCTAATAACAACAATCCATCAATCATATCTCTTAATGAACAAACTAACTTTGATTGTATACAATTATTTAACACTCTTAACTTTTGAATTTGTTTAAGGATATTTATGCTTCGCCTTAACCTCATTTATTAACTTGTCATTATATTATATTATAGAGTTTTCTTCAATTTTCAATCTTTATACGATATTAATTTTATCAATTATTTCCAGTCATTTATAGATGGCACCACGCATGGGTTGATGAGCTATAAATTATGAACTCCAACCAAAAAAAAATTTTTTTTCTCTTTCACATCGAACTTACTAGCAATCATGTAGTCCACGTCAAGTTAGAATTTAATTTTAATTTTTGGTTTTTAATTTTTAGAATGTAATTTTATTTTATTTTGGGGCACAATGTGAAAGTTAAGTTTTCTTCATAATTTTTATTTTATTTTTATTTTATCGTCTAATTTTGGTTCGAGATCAAGTTTATTTTCATCTCCACGTGAGTATCATATTGGCCATTTTTTCTAAGATGTATTTCAACAGTGTCGTGTCATTAATTTGTACAAATTTGTTACAGAACCTTTTAAGATTGATAATGAAACTATATAGTTTTGAAACATGTCTCTTATGGTAATTATAATGTAAACAATATATTGTGGAAAACGCTTTGAGTTTCTTTTTTCTACATATTAAATTTAGTTCGTCAACTTTATAAAAAATAAACCCACACGCAATACTGATTTTCGCTATATTCTTCTGTCCAATCATATTTATTTAAAATTGCACTCCTCGTTATAGTCCTATTAATTTCTGTTTCATATAAAATATTTTTTAAACATATTAATGATACTTTGGCAACTTCGGCAATTTTCCAAATATTATTCCAACGGTAATAAGCGAAATTTTTAAAAATTTCTTCAACGACTATCCAAGGTAGTGCATAACTATAAAGACAATAGTTACTAAAACGTAAAATACTAGTAACATTTTCGCAAATGCTTTTTATACATAAAGCCTTCAGTTGCGCTGGTGATGCCATCATTTTTACCTAAAACAGAGATTTTTTTTTTATTGAACATCATGATGACCCCACGGTAATGTATCGAAAGAGTTTGGAATTAGAAATCGTTTATCGTCGTACGGACGGAGCAATTTTTGACTGTTCTATACTAAAAACATTGTGTGCATATGAACGGATGCAACGCCCACTCGTCGATTTTTGATTAAATTCTTTCAAGCAATTGAAATAATCATCAAAAGTAATCTTATTTTTTACAACATTATATTTCACTCCCTTAGATTTTTTGACTACTTTTCCCCCCTGAACTTTAAATGTCTACATTTTAGAACGCAAACCAATAAAATGAGTGATTATTTTACCATTTGCTTCATCCCTCATTAAACCCAACATTTTCTTATTGACCAAAGGTATTTTATAGATGTTTGCAACATTATAATCTGATGTATCAAATTTAGAGATATTAGCCTTTATAACTTCTTCATATGCATCACTACACAACAGTTCATAAATGAAACTGTCGGTATCCATGTATAAAAGTTTACATTTTTCAATACCTAATTTCGGTAGCATAAAATCATAATGAAAATTATACATGCATAATTTTGACAGATCTAAAGTAGCCATTCCAACATACAGCGGTTTGTTGAATACAACTTCGGTTTTCTGTAATTCGATAGCTACCAAGTTTTCATCGAAAATTGTTCGGTTCCGGAATTGTGGACTTGCAATTAAATTTTTCGCTCCGTGGCGCCCCTCCCAGGATCTTACTAGTTTAACAACCCTATGCTTACGGATATTTTCCATAGTTTTGCCAAACACCGCATTGTTCATAAGTTTGAATAAGTTCTTCTCAAATTCGTTCTTGGCTGCGGTCCTCAACCGAGTGTTTAGCTCAATGTAAGGTCGCAGCCACGCTGACTGCTTAAATTTAAAAATTTTATGTATTTTCGTGATTTTCAAATCATCTGTCAAACATTGTTTCAAATTTCTATAGTGTATAACATATTCTTTTTTATTATAAAGAGTTGTCATTAATTTTGGTAATTTTGAACCGGGTGGTATGGGGTGTTCGGCAGCGAATGGAAAATCTTTATGCTGACGGTGTAAGTTGTGAGGATATTCCAGATCCACTTGTAGCATATATCCCTCAGGTGCATCGTCTGGGATAGCTGTTACATCAAAATTTTCCACATCTTCCAGCCACCAAAACCTGCCGTTAGAAAGAAATTCTGACATTGCCCACCCATATAAATTATTAACATCTAAATACATTATATAATTCGATGGGTTTGTGCAATCATATTCCGAGATGTATTTGTTGTTGGCTTCCGAATATCTACCGCTGCAAACCGAAATACCGCCACGAATCCCATTTTATATAAACATGATTTTATCAACATCATTCAGTAATTCCAGTTTACATTGAGTGAACTTTAACATCGCGTCCCAAGTGTATCCAGGCATGGTATAGTACCAAGCTGGATCTAACTCGTAGGTTGCTAAACATTTTTTTCGAAAATTCTCAGACACATCAGCCAACAACAATACGTCTGTCTTTAAATAGAAATCAGAGTATACCCCCAAATTAGAAATTTTGAAAACTTCCCATACACTTTGAGCATGAGCATACTGCCCATCAGATATATCTTCGTCGTTGAGTTTATTGTAATTATTCGCAGGTAATTCAGTTTCCTCAAGTTTTTCTAAACAATTAACATAATCATAGGGAAATACTCCTTTTTTGGGGAGAAAAGTGAATGCCTCTTCGTTCAATTCATTGAACTCGCGTTTCATAATTTTCAAATCTTGTCGATCCATTATTGAAGCTAATTTGTCTAATGATGTACCGAGAAAGCGAAAAGAGTCTATAAATCTAAATTTTATGTTTGTTTTATCATCAGAAAGAGTGAATGAAATATATTTTTCCATATTAATTGGCAGTATGCTCATGCATCCCTTTCTACTCAATTGTTTAATCATAAAATGACTATCGTAGCCGGACAAATTGTGGAAAATGATGGGTACCACAAACAATTTTCGAAAATTGAGATTGCAGGATTGGTGTGCAAATCCTCTTAACTTTCCAGTAAAATGATCATGAACACGTACAATGATGTCTTTTTTCATGAATTTTTTCTCGCAAATATGACATGATATTTCATTACACTTGCTAGGATCTTCAATCATCAGTGTGATTGTTTTAATTTTTGATTGAACAATCTCCGCAATGTTGGATATTTCATTTGCAAACCAGTCCATGCAATCTGAACCTCGATAGCTATTGAAAAATGATAAAGAATCATCATATGAGCATTTGACATAATAACCAGCGCTGTATGGTGTATGTCTTTGATATTTAGCTGTTTTAGAAGATACTAAATCATCTACATTCTCTAATTGACACTCAAAATCTGCATAAATAACGAAAGGAGTTGTTTGTTTGTAAGCGAAATTTTTAAATTCTACATGAGTTAATTTTGGAAATGAAATTTTACAATGATTTAATTGAGAGCAAAGCGTTTGATGTTCCTCTAATTTTTCTTTACGTTGGAAATAATTGAGGCATTGATCGCAAATGAATTTTTTCCCATTATGTCTATTATACTGATGTGATATTAATGGCGATAAATCTTTAATAAGACAATAATGAAATTTAATATCTACAGTCTCATTCTCATCATCATCAATGGGAGGAGCATCATAATCATTCAATTTTGGAAAATATTTATTTTGAATCAAAAGTAAATTTACATGTTTATCTAATTTATTGGATGTTATTCTAGCTGGCACTACATTATAAAATGATTTTTCTTTAACTACATTCAACTCTAAGGCGTAAACATTTACAGAAATATCGTTTGCTTTCTCAAATTTTGCAATATGGTGTAACGACATCGGTGCATCTAGATTTTGAGTTTTCAAAACTGTTTTGTAGTGAGGGTATGATGAGGTTCGGTTATTGTGAATTTTTGCAGGATGTAACGCTGCAACAACCGACCAATAAAAACAGGCTATATCATCATTTTGAATATTCAAACATGCATGCTTATTGGTGATTTGTTGCGGTAATTTGATGAAAGATGAACCATTCCCCATTTCAACTTTGTTAATATTAACTTCTAATGAAATTATTTTCTTCAAAGCCCAACCGCTATCACGTTCTTGAAATTCACTCATTTCATTTTGAATTTTGCTATAAACATTATCAATGAACCAGCGTTGCACGTCCGTCGAGCTTTCCACAATTGAATTTTTTGTATTAAAGTATTTTAAATATAAAATTTCGCCATCATCATGTTTCGAAATCTTTATGAATTCGCCGCAGAAAGTTGTGTTGACTTTAATAATTACATGTTTTTTAAGGATTTTAGCAAGTTTTAGCTTCAAGATATTGAAACAATCTGCCAAGAATTGTTCCAAGTCAATATGAGCATGATTAAATATGATTCCCGTCTGAATTCGACTCACAAAACTCGATGTTATATCCCTCCACTGAACCCTTTGTTTACGTTTAAGTCCGATGATGCTACCACCTCTATTTTCTTTACGGTTTTTAATTAAATTTTGAAAATGTTTGAAATGTCCAATGTTTGTCTGTAGTTTTCTCCTAATTCCGATGGGTAAGTCTGTATTTTTCATTTCCCTATTACACAGTCCTATATATCAGTCCTATATATCGTTTTAACCTATTCAACCAAACTCTTTCGTCTACACTAGTAAATTTAACAAATAAAATTTTTCGTAATTTTCTTATAGCTACAACTAAATTATCAGATTTTTTAATAACGCTGATTTTCTCCATCATACAAATAATTCAAAAAGACTTTTCCAGTATTTCGAATGATGCAGCAAGGTTTGCCTTGCCAGTCGGCACCTGTCCCTGGAAAACTAGGGAGTATTTTCCACTCCCGATTTCGTCTAGGTGTGGTAGATAGCTTCCAACTACCCGCTTTGGAAGGAACACTACAGTTTCCTCCAGTTCTAGCAAGATAGTTTCGCCAAACTTGCTGCCGACTGCCTTTGCACCTATGATTTTGGTACAAGATTTTCGTTTGATGATCGTAGCCTTATTGAGTGTTTGTAAAAAGGCCATCTGTAACAATATAAATAAAAGCATCATTTTTTTAAATTGATATGTAAAGAGGAAAAGATAAAGTATATGTAGAGAGAGAGAAAAAAGTATATGGTAATACTTACTATTGAAGGTTGGTTGAGGGAAGAGAAAGTAGGGTAAGGGCGTATAAGAGTACGCACTTAGTGAACAGTGCCGCATATTAACGTGTTTTCAAGAGTTTAGCGAAAAATAAACACACATAGACAAAATAAAATATTTATTCTTCCATAAAATTCTGAAAAACATAACAAATTGCAACTCAAAAAGTAAAAAAGATACATTCTGTAAGGAACTGCACATGCGTACTCTTATGCTCCACTACTTACAAGAGTACGCAAACCTGTTTATAAGAGTGCGCACATTATTTTGAGGATTTTTGGCAATTGTCGCACCCAAATTCTCCACCCTCGTAAGACGTACAGTTTTCGTGCCACCACTTCTGACATATTGCACACTGAATCCAGTCTTCAGACGGTGGATCTTCAAAAAAGTCGCCACAGGATGGACATTGCACCTCATCGTCGTCGTCTTTCTGCTTGTTAACCTTTTTCTTAGGCACCTTTTTTGGTTTCTTTTCATTTTTAGACGTTTTTTTATTTTTAATTTCTGCAAATACCTTCCTTTTTGTTTTTTCGACAGTTTTTTTGTTCTTTTCTTGTTCCTTTGCCTCAAGTTCAATTTTGAAAGGAGTGCTTGTTAAGACTTCTGATTTTTGGCTGCGGCGTCTTGTTTGGTCTGTCTGGATTTTAGGATATGGTCGTAACTCAGCAGGTTTGATGATATTGTGAGATGTACTCGGTGTAGAGTCGTTAAAATCTACTACTGTCGATTCTCCCAAAGGAATATAATAGATCTGAGAAGAGTTAGCATCTTCTTGGAAAGGATTTGCAAAAGTAACATCTTGCAGTGGTGAGCCAGTATTTGCATCAAAATCTAGTTCCAAAAGCACGGCATTCATGCTGGTTTCGTGGAGGGGGTTTTCAGTGTTCTTTCCTAGATTATTGTTAAAAGACACCTGCTCTGGAGCTGATGAGGATGTAGGAAGTTGTGCAGGTTCTCCAGGTATCCCTGACGATTTATCATTTTCACCAGCATCATCTGCAGCATCCAAACCTTCATTTGATTGATATAACTGCTCTTTCCCTGCCGGCATGTCCGTCACTAGAGATGGTGCAAAGTCTTCTTCAGAAAGTATGGTGGGGTGAAAAGGATAAATACCGGTGGATTTAAACGAATTTATACCCTTTTCAATATTTGACACCTTGTAGTAGGCCGTTCTAAACAGACCAGCCATCTGCTTTTGGGTAATGGCCTTACCTGGATTGGATACGAGCCAGTTGTCTGCTGCTTGAGTAAATGCAGTTTTCAGAGGTCCAAAATAACACTTATCCAGGGGCTGAAGCTTATGGCTACTATGGGGCGGTAGTGACAGAAGATGGATATTATTTTCTCTACAGTAATTAACAAGATCAAGGCTTCTGTGAGTGGAGTGGTTATCGAGAATTAGAAGAACTGGCATGTCCTTTGCGGGTTTTGCGTGGTGACAAAAATGATTAATCCAGTTCATAAGCAAATCTGTATTAATAAAGCCAGATTCGGACACTAATGGCAGTGTATCAGCCGGTGCATCACGAAACAAGTCCTCATTCATTCTTTTTCTTGGGAAAATTAGCGCTGGAGGGATGTAAGAACCTTGAGCATTAACACAACATACTGCCGTTATGAGCTGGCCTCTTTCTGCACTTGCAACTTTTCCAACAGTTCTTTTGCCCTTTTGCGCAAAAGTTTTTGGCTTCCGATTCGGGACAGTTGACATTCCCGTTTCATCCATGTTATAAATGTATCCAGGACCGAAATGAAACTTCTCATAAAGATTCTTTAAATTTTCAAAAAATTTGTCTACCTGCGGTTTGTTGAAACCTATTATCCTTCCCAAAGAACATGGTTCTGGTTGTCGGAGAGTAATTTTTTGCCTTTGACAAAAGCCTTTAACCCACGTTTTCCCAGCTTTTTTTTGTCAATATTAAATTTATGGGCTACACCATTAGATTGCGCAAATTCGAAGGCTATGGAAGTCAGGTCGTTCATTGTCAAACCATAGTATCTTATATCCATTTCTCTCACATAATTAGCCAATTCTCTTTCAAGAGTAGAAGAAAAAACGCACTTATAACGTCCCAGTGATTCAGGTACAGTTCCAACTTTAAGACGTTTGCGTAAAGTTGCTTCCGGGATTCCTAATTCATCTGCAATGCTCCTTTTGCTTTGTTTTTTATTGATTTTTTCTTGTATCTCCTCCATCAACGTGGTCGTAAACCTCAGTTTTCTGTCACTTTTCCGCTTGTAGCAACTCATTTTTCCTAAAAGTTTGTGCGAACTTAGTTGAAGAAATCTAGGGATACAAGAGTACGCACATGCGTACTCTTGTACGTTATGTCATTGTTACAAATTTAGAGTTATTTTTCTTAGAAATCGATAATCTACATGAAAGACTGATATTGCAATACATACCTTATATATTCACGAAAACTGCAAATACAAATATCCAAAGTAGTTTCGAGAAATTACGATCTCGTCCCTTTTTCCCAACGCTCAGAACTTATAGTTGACAGTGCAGCAAACAGTTTTCGCGTCTGACAGAAGAACTAACGCTTGTTATGCAGATTCCTTTTTAGCGAACATAGGAACGTATTAACAGATTCTAATAATCACACAACCAGATGGCGTGGTAATTCTGGTACCGCGAAATTTCCAATGAGTACTCTTGTAGAACGCGTACTCTTATACGCCTTCACCCTACAGGTTAACTGATGAAGGCTGCTGCTTCTGCTGCTGTGGCACTAGAATGAGCAATGAGCTATTAAAGGTTTTCTTTGCTATTTATATTTTTTTATTCGACTACGAATCCATGATAACATGGAGCTGCACATGCATTTTTTTTGTTGCAACAAACCTCATTTCAAGCGGATATTGTTTTCTGTTGATTAATCTCACTAAACGTTGTAGTTGTACTATTTGCCTTTAGTTTTTTTAGATCCTTCATGAGGTAATTTTTTATAAAAATCGTGGTAATAGGAATCCATAACTTCCGTTATTGCAAGAAGCTGTTCGTATTTTTCAAGTGAAATTCTTGATTTGGAGGAATAAAGATTTTTATAGTTAAAGTTATTTTCAGAAAAGGAATTTGTTTTTCTTAAAGGCACATAATCTGAGTCAAAATCAAATTGTAATATATAACACTCTCTGGTGTATATTTTAGAGCTCTTATTTCAGAAACTGTGGCTCCAGGTGGTCTTATAGAGGAATAAAATTGAAACAATGGATCGCTGTAAAATTTAAAAAATCGTGATGTAAATATTTTGTATCTAATGGAAAAGGATTTTTGCGTGCTTGCATGATTATTGATACATATTCTCCTGGTAAATAAATTTCTCTTTTACCTAGACGCCGTTCAATTAGACTGTGGACGCTATCACACTCCATCTGTGTGTGGCCCTTCACAAGGAATTTTTGTTCTACGTTTTTTTATTTTCAACAGAAAAGGTCAGTAGAGCGTTAGACAGAACCGAGTTTCTATTTTGGTATCCACAACCATCACTGTATATTATTATAGGTAAACTAGATTGACTAAATTGTGTCTGCTGATAATCTATTATGCAGCTTGCAAAATTGGAAGCCTCAAGCCCCCTTCACATTCGTGTTACCAAAAATTTGTTGATTGGTGTGTTGTGACATTGTACATTGTAAAGTTATGTACTCTAAGTTTTTGTTTATAATAAATTGCTTGAGCATACATTCTTCAGCCTGAAGGTCCATAGTTATAAGATGGCAATTTTCATTGAGAGCTTCTATCTTGTCCGTCTGCTTTTCAATTCTTGTTCGGTCCTTAGATATTATGTGCGCCTCATAAACTTCTTGACTGATGTTGCCCGTTTTAAACCTGCAGCAATCATCACACTGATCTTTCCTTGGCTGGAAAATCCCTAAATTTTTTCTTTCAAATATTTCATCAAATACAAAAGTACTCAGAGGTTTTCCTTCATAACATTCAACGTACCTTTTGTACAACTGTGATTTACTTTTAACAATATTATCTTCGATGTATTCTTTTTTAGTATCAGCTCTTGCATAATGTGAAGGTACTTTAGGTAACTTCTCAAACCAATTTTCGAGAAAAAGTCTTCTTTTGCATAACTTAGGTTCTTGGCTTGTTCTTTTTCTGTCATTGATTTCTGCCGAAGATGCTATCATTCCATTATCTTCAGCACTGCACCAGTTTCTTACGCTCCATTCTCCAATTCAAATGGTATTCAGGAACATCTTTTTGCAGACTCTAAGTTGTTGGCCAGCAACTCTCAAGTAATAAATAAAGCTATTAGATTTCTGTGTCTCTTTATTTTCGGGTTTTCTTCTTTTCGGTTCCGCCTTCTCAACATTATTAATAACAAAAAATTTTTCTTGGTCCCATGTTAAATCTTTCCAGAAATTTTTAAATATTTCATCCCTTTTTTCATTCGTCACTCTATTGCAAAAATAAACATTTGTTTTTTCACAGTGTTTACCATCACATCTTTCCCTTACTTGTCTTTCGTTTCTAATTTTGTTATGTTTCCACTCATTATTTCTTCTAGTGAATCCAAGGCATTCTTCTCCTTTTATTCGTTTGATTTTATTTAAGCTTCTTTTCCATTTATTCTTGTCCCAATCTATTTTTTTCCTTCTTTTATTTTCTGGTCCGCTAGTTATACTTTCTGGATTTGAGTTTTCATTCTGGCTGTCAGCAATGTTACCCTCATTTGCCACATCACTATCGGATTCTTCAGTATCTCTGCTGTTGCTCCGTATAATATAATCAGGATCCCTTCCTTCTTCATTGTCACATTCAAAGTTAAAATTTTTAATTGAATCTTCCACTCTGTGGAATGTTTTCTGTGCTTGAACGTTTAACACATCATTCTCTTTATTATTTTCTTCCTCATTTGTAGAATTGAGATCAATGGTGCTTTGGTTAGAGATGATATTAATAGGCGTATTATTGTACATTATACCCATCGAATCGCCTTCAAATACGATTCCATCATCAAATTCGATGGCAAATCTTCTAACGAATAGCCAGGAGGACTAATATCTGATGGTACCTCTGGTTCTGTTAGATGCTGGCTGGAAGCAGGTTGCTCAATTTGTTTAACGAGAGCTAAAATTTTCTTGCCTCGATTCATTCTGAAAAAAAATTATTCTATTCTGTAATTATTAAGTTCAGAGTTATCCAAATTATGTTAATGATTTATTGAAATTAGAGAAATTAAATAAATAAATCAATGCAAGAAAATGAGAGGAATAAATCGTGATAAAAATAATTTAGGACTATAAATAAAGGCATGTTCAAGCAGCTATTGAAATTGTTCTCTTGATTTTAGGCTGACATAAATAAAATTAAGGCAGGTAAACAAATTTTTATCTTCAACACTTTAAAAAAGAGTTCCTAAATTTGGTTTCTAATGGGCCTCTGTTTCCGTGTATATTTTAATGTACATTGAGTTGTGTGATTAGTGTAGTTTAGTGTTATTTTACAATGTAATTTTGAATAATATTCTTATAGTCCTTGACGTGCAGGTATTTTGTAACAATTATCATGAATGCATTATTATTAGTTTTTGATTTTTTATTATTATCATTTTTATTAGAAAAATGCAATACCGCGTATGTACACACATAATTGATATTCGTCAATTCTCAACAATCAATAACACGTATGTACCCAGGAAAATAAATAATCGAATATTAGATAAAATAATTAACTTAAAAACAGAAATGACTCAACAGCCTACAAACTTGAACTTCATTTGTGGATTTATCCAAGCATATTTAACAAAAAAAATGCAACTTACCTCGAAAATATCACATAAACTGACAAAACAAATGTTTACGTTGTAGTAGCCATTTACCTCCACAGAGGTATTGCCGGCAAGATTTTCGCGCGAGGTATTGTCACACGATCAAATGTAGGCTATTTATTGGTTCGTGGCACTATGCTTCTGGTGATTGGTAGAGAAGGTTTATTTCAGTATTATGGCGCCAGAATTGCAATTTTTAATTTTTTTGTACTTACGAGGTATTGCTTCTAGGCCATCGATATGGAAAAATTTATATATGATATCATAGATGAATTGGTATTATCTAATTTTGGTGTTGATTTAATTTTGGAATTCTCTTCGCTCCTGCTGCTGCTGCTCTCAAACGAAGTTGAGGATTCCTCTTCGTCACCATCGTCGTAGGATATATTTCTTTTGTGGTAGTTTCTTCTGATGGTAGATGAAATATTCCAGTATCTCCCCATGTTCTATTTGGGTAGAACACGAGTCGAATTTTAAACTTGTTTTCTCCCTCTGGAATTTCGGTAGAGAATACATGCATCTGTCCATCGTTCACGGTTATTTTTCTCATTGCTATACATTGTTGATCGTTGAAACAAATGCTTGCTTCGATTACATTTGGTGGTATATCTACGTACAACATGTTCCCAATTATATTGTATAAAAGTATAAACGATGCCTTCAGTTCAGCCATCTTCACAGTAGTGTTTCTTCTCTAATACGTGGACATCAAATGAAAGTCAATAAACATTGCATCATCTTATATTTTTCTCTCGATTGGCAATTACACATGCAGTATCCGAAAGAGTTACATCGTTTGCATGCTCGACCGTCAACTTGGCTTTCTGGTATTCGAAAACATTTCTTAATGCAACAATATTGTCCTTCTTCTGAGGAATCTTGTTGTGATGATGCTGTTGACATTGTATCTGTCGAATAAGCATAATTTGCAATTTAACTCGTATATATATTCAATACGAAAATCAAATCTTCGCTATTTCTTGGCCGATTCAAACGAATCAAAAACTGAATCGCCATCAAATTTTTGGCAGAAGACGATTTTGGGAGTCGTTTGCTTGAAACGATAAGGGTTGTCCGAGCGCACAGACTCAAACGGCTTATCGCCCTTTCTTACGTCGAAGCGGTGTCGCCATCGATGTTAACACATTGACAACATTTCAATTTATGAGCTCCCGTCTTATCTGTGATGTAAGTGCGCACGCGCCGCCGCCGCCGCTAAAGATGCTAATACAATATCTCTTACATATATTCTTTGATTTCTCCTATATCACACGGGTACCGAGATGGCAGGCTTAGAAAACGTCTAGCTTGTTAGCGTGTTGGAGTGTGTGGTTCTGGGTTCGATCCCGCGCTATGGTGAACTTTTTTCCTCAGCTTTAAAATAATTAATCTCTCTCCGCTAGATGATGCTCATGAAAAGTGGGAATCTAACGTAACATTTAATAAATAATGAAACCCCGTTGGAAAAATATCCAGCACGCCCACATCCCACACGCCATTATTACATTATTCGGAACCCCTTTGAAAAATAAAGCATGCTTACTGCGACTTCCGGTCCAGAACTCTCCTCTTTTACATTTACAAAAGCAATATAATAAAATTAAAGCAATAATTAAAACAATAATAAAATAAGTGAACCATGAAATATGCTTTGTTATAAAAGGTTCATTTATCAATTTATCTAATTCATCTGAATACTGATCAAGTTTATGTGCAATATTCAAGTCATCTGTATTGAGTTTATTCAATTTTAATGGTTTAAGTTTTGGTAAATATATCTTTTCTGGTAAATTTTGGCAACATTCAAATGGAATGATTATTGGATTTAATTTATAAGTGATTCTTTCACCTTCATTTATGATATATTAAGATCTCACTCTCGTAATACCAATAAAAGCAGTACATTCTGGTTGTAGCTGTTAAATATATAAAATAAAATAATAAAGAAGTTTGACACATTCCGGGTAATTCAAGTTGCTGTCTTAAAAGTTGTGCTTCACAAATAGCATTATTACCTAAGGGTAATGGTAATATGTTACTACATATTTGGAACAGATATTCATCAATAACTTTACAATTTTGTAAATCTGACATGGTTAAATATAACATAGAATCATCATCACGTGCTATATATTTTACATTTGTAGTGATAACATGATGAAGTCCTGTTTTCTCATCTTAATGGGTAATGGATAGACATTATATAAAGTATATAGTTCTGATTCCATTAAAGGAATCTTTAACACAAATATAATTTTTTTTTTCGTTTGAAAAGCTTGTAGTTCTGTTAATTGATAATATCTAGCAATATTAGATAATGGGTTCAAAGGTAAATTATCTTTTTGTAAGTGAACTGAAATCTTCTAAAGCTTTGACAAAATCCTTCGGAGTAAGGATGGAAGTATGTATAATTTGTAATCTTGCGAAAGTAATTGAATTTGATACATCAATTAAAAAGGTTTCAAGATAAGCATAACTTTCCATTAATGTCTCACAAATAATAATGACATCTATTTGTGTTTTATAAAAATTTACGTTATCAATAATATTTATAATTGTCTTCTCAATTTCCTTTAAATCATTGTTAAATGTTACTACATACATATATTTGAATTTTATGAATTGTATCATTAAATTCCTTAATGACTGATGTAGTTACTGAAATTTGATTTTTCAAAAGATTTTGGATTTCGTGTTCATCCATTTTCAATTTATTGATACTATCAGAATAATATTGGCCATCATTTGCGTCTAGATTGCCTGTAATATACTTCCAAACGGTACCTACTCCATCGATTAAACCACGTTTCTTACGATGATATGGTTCGGTATCATAATATATTTAATGATATTTCATACTAACATCATTAGCTAGTTTCTTCAATAAACTAATATGTGTTTTAACATTCGAATAAAAATATTGCATTCTTTGATAAGGTTGTGTCATTAGCGTTTCCAATGATTCGATAAGTTTTTCATTCTTTTCAAGAATTGTACTTAGCTGTTTCAAATCTTTATAAACTAATATTGTCCATTTATTATTAGATATTTTCAAATGATTAAGCTGGTTATAATATATACCTACAGTATTATTCACATGCACTAAGCTATACTGACTACTGTAAAATTAAATAATAATATTTGCTAGTATTGTGGTATGCTGTTCTGAGTAATTTATCTTAGTAAATGACATGAAAACAGTGGTTTGCCTGCACATTTAAAACACAAATTTAGTATCAGATTGTGTAGTAAAATCTGGTAAATATAATAGTGAAATAATCTTCATTGGTGAGCATCAAATAATTGAGTAATCGATAATAAACCTCTAATTATTCAAGTTATTGGAATCCAACGGGCTATAATATTATTGTACCAAATTCGCATCTGGCCTACATCACATGCGTTCAACAAGATATCGTTGTTAAAATTGAATGCAGATGCTCATTACCCAAAATAATAGTTAAGGAGCTGGTTCTCAAATTCTGCCATAATTGGGAAGATATATTATTTTAAATATTGAAAATAGAAATCATGGGGTGAGAGAATGTGCTAATCTCACAGCTTCAGAAACTAAAGTTTTGGAGCTTAAAGAACGAGTAATGAAGTTCTCTTGTAAAGAATGCAACGATTTCCGAACTCTTCAACTACTATGTGACCTAATACACAGCAATAATGAAACCATAACAAGCGAGGATGAAATTATGTCACTACTTAGAAAATAAATAAATGAACTCAATGAAAAATTGCATACTCAACACCAAGTCTGTTTACCATCTCATATGTGAATATTGTTAAAGGAAATCAAGAATCCCCTAGTAAACCAGTAATCAACATACCGAGCATTATTATCAAGCCTAAAGCAGAGCAAAGTTCCAATGAAACCAAGCAAAATATAGTGAAACATATTAAACCAGCTAGCTTGAATATCAGCATTTATAAAGTTCAAGCCGCTAAATTCGGAAGTATATCTATTAAATGTAGTGACATGAAAAATATCCAAAAGTTGAAAAACGAAGTAGAACAGAAATTAAACGATTACTATGAGATAGAATAGCCAGAACTAAAAGATCCACAAATAAAGATAATTGGGTACTCAAATGCTGATGACATCCCACTAGAAGAAGTAGAAGATTCAATAAGGAAACAGAATGACTTTTTTAATGATGAAGATGCACTTAGAATTACATTTACTAAGAAAATGAAAACAAGTAATAAGATCACGATCTTTGCTGAATGCTCACCAAGTTTATTTCATAAAATAATATTCCATAAGAAACTCTGCATTGGATGGGAACGTTGCTCAGTATTCGAAAAACTTTCAGTGAAACAGTGTTTCAAGTGCAATGGTTTCTATCATAAAAGTACAGTGTGCAAAAGCAAGACTAAATGTGTTTACTGTGGAGGAGAGCATGCTAGAAAGGATTGTACAATGGTTGCAACAAAACAAGGAATGAAGTGTATTAATTGTGAAGTTTCAAACGATAAATACAAAACCAAGCATAACTTGAATCATGAAGCAACAGATTTCCAATGTGCGACATATAAGTATCATTTGGAAATAATAAAAAGTAATATCTGATATATTCAACCAACAAGAAGAGCAACTCATTGATAAAATAAATTGTGATACTAATAGTGAGACTGTCGTCCCTTCGGAGATCTCCAAACAGATCCAAATTAGTGGTAAACAATTAAACATATTACATATCAATATTAGAAGTGTCAGAAAAAATTTTGGCATTTTAGAAACATTTAAGATTAATTATTGTGACATTTTGGTATTAAGTGAATGTTATCAAATTGATTCCTACTTAGAGTTCTCAATTAAAGACTTTACAACCTACTATAATAATGGAGATGTCAACAAAAATGATGGTGTGCTTGTATTGATAAAAACATGTTTGGTACCCAACATAAATTTTCACAGGCTCAATAACGTTACTAACCTAGATGATCCCGAAAGTACCTATCAAGTATTTATTGAAACTTTTTTAAATATATGTGCATCCTGTAGAACAACAAAAATCCAGTCAATTAAAGATTTTAATAAAATCAAACCATGGAATACAAACAGCATAATCAAGTCAATTAAACACCGAGATAAATTGAAAAAACAACTTCACTATAATTATACACCTGAAAAGAAATCTGAATATAAAGCTTATCGAAATATTTAAAAAAAATCATTAACAATGTTAAAAATACTTATTATAAAATAAAAATTAATGAGAATAAAAATAATCTAAAAAAGACATATGAAATCATAGGTCACTAGTAATTCAAAAAAACCTAGAAATCGTCCTATCAATATGCTGAATAATGATAAAAAATTTCTTAATAATAAAGATATGACTAATTTCTGTAACCAGTACTTTGCAAATATAGGCCTGGATATGCATAGTAAAATCCCCGATTCTGTAGACATGTTTCCCTAACAAAATATAAACAAAAGAATGTTTCAGAAACCAATAAGTTCCAACGAACTAATAAAACATATAAGTACCTTAAAAATAACCAAACATAACCAAATTTATAAAAAAATTACATGTAAGTTTGCTTGAACCTTTAAATAATAATAATAATCACACCAGTGTTAGTCGGGAAATACTGATTTTATCGAAAATTACAGGCCAATTAGCATTATTTCCAACTTTTCGAAAATATTTGAAAAGTGTCTTATGGAAAGACTTTTTTAGCGCACAAGAACTGTTTGCAGCCAATCAGTTTGGGTTTTCAAAAGGTCTAAGCTCTGGCGACGCAATGTGTGCCCTAGTTGAAGAGATAAGGGAAAATTTAGATGTGGACAGAAAGTACATTGCAGTTTTCTTGGATCTAGCAAAGGCTTTCGATACAGTTCCCCACAGTAAGCTCCTTAATATAATAGAACAGAATGGAGTGAGGGGTATTGTGTTGAGTGTATTTCAAAGTTACCTATATAACCGAGAACAACAAGTCCGAATACAAGACACTCTCAGTAACCCTTGTACAATAAAAATAGGAATTCCTCAGGGCACTGTTTTAGGACCGCTTCTATTTAATCTCTACATAAAATCTATATGTGACCTAAACGGTAAAATAATCTCATATGCGGATGATACAGTAATTGTTTTAGTGGAGCAAGGTGGCAAGATGCTATGCAAAATACTCAGAGTGGTATTGAGCTTGTGAAAAAGTGGCTTGATGTATATAAACTATCCATGAATGTCAAAAAAACTAATTATATCGCTTTCACTAAAATAGAAATTAGCAGGCCTCCTTTCTCATTTATAGAATTTAATTAAAATGATAAGATATATGAAGTATCAAATACTAAATATCTGGGTATTGTGATTGACCGGCATTTGAAATGGGTTATGCATGTTACATATATTATACAAAAACTTAGATATCTCACTTACAAATTTTATACATTAAGACAGATTTTGAGGAGAAACATGTTAATAATATTATATAATAGTTTAATTGAGTCAATTTTGCATTACGGTATATTGATTTGGGGAAGCATGTATAATAATACTTTAAAATCTTTACAAGTTATACAAAACAGAATATTGAAAATTATATTTAAAAGAAATTTTTCATACTCTACTGAACTTCTATATAATGAAAATATTACTAACATTAGAGGGCTATTCTATAACTCTCTCTGTTGTTATGTTCACGACCATTATAACATCAAAAACTTTGTAAATCATAACCATAAAACCCGAAACAACAGTAGTAAAAATTTTATAATTCCCAAGTGTAAGAGTGAATTTGGTAAAAAATCAATTCGCCATTTGGGCCCTAAACTGTATAATATATTACCCAATCATATCAAGAATAATAATACAAACATTTTTACTAAGTTAACTAGAGCTTTCATTGTACAAAATCAGTGTTTGTTTGCTTCCATACTTCCATAGTTCCTACATTAATTGTATCCTATAGTATTTCATTACTCTGTTACAGTATATAAAAGACACAAGATATTGTCCACAGGTTATTTTTATACCTGCTTAACTGATTACATTGTATTGACATGTATGTAATGTAAATTAATTAATTGCCCATACGGATGCTATGCATCTAGGGTTATTATAATTGAAATTTTGTATATTATATTATATATTATTTGTTTATAATGTACTCTATATGAAAATAATAAATAATAATAATAATATAATATTGATTAAAATCATTAATTTGTATGCTGCCATCCTGCAACAAAATTAATCTGTGTCAATATATTGTTTCATTCGATCAAAATTTATAAGAGACTTCTGAGTTATTTCAAGATTTTTGACTATTGCTGAATTTTTCTTTAGTTCAATAATTTCAAAAGGTCCATTAAATTTATTTCTTAATTTATGACCTATCTGAGATTCTTTAACATACACATTATCTCCTACTTGATAATTGTGTTGTGAAAATTGTACATTTTCATCAAAACGTTCTTTAGATTTTTCTTTTGCTTGTAGGGTTCTTTTCCTTGCAGTTTCGTAATAAAATTTTATTCTTGCATTTAAGTCTCTCATATACTTTGAAATTATGTCCAAAACTTCAGGTGGTCTTACAGAAGTATGTCCAAAAATTAATTCGTATGGTGTAAATCCATGAGTTTTATTCTTTGTATTATTAACAAATAATCGCATATGGTAAACAGTTATGAGGGTTTTCATTTGGATTTTCACTCATGTGTGCTCTAATCATCTCTAAAAAAAGTTGAGTGAAATCTTTCAATTGATTCGTTTGATTGGGGATGTCCAGTACTTGGAAATGTTAGCTTTATATTATAAAGAGTACATAAATCTCTCATTAATGTATTATTGAATTATCTTCCAGAATCACAATGGATTCTTAATGGAGTTCCATAATGCTGAAAATATAATAATAAAGTATTAATTATATTTTTCGCTGATTTATCTTTAATTGGATAAGCTTGAGTATACTTTGTTAGTTCATCTCGTATTGTAAGTACGTATAATTTCGAAGGTATCTCTAATACATCGAGATTTATTCTTTCAAATGGTGTCGTTGGAGTTTCTGTGATAACTAAAGGCGAACTGAGGTTTTTCCTACAGACCTTAGTTTTTTGACATATTTCACATTTTTTAATAAAATTTTCAACATCTTTATTCATCCAAAATTATTTGTATTTCATCTTCTTCCATAACTGGTTTTATAATATTTTGGCAAATAATAAATTTAAAATTTTCTTCAGTGAATATATAACATAACATTTCTAAGGTTGGTAAATCAATATTATTCTCAACAAAATATGTTTTTGGTTTCAAAATATTTTTTGACTTGTATTAATGACTGTTCATTTACTTCATCAGGTTGAAATTTTATAAAAATAGTATAATAAGGTCTATTTTTAACAGTTAAGCTAGTACTAATATTTAATTGATTAAACCGAACATCAGGATTTTCATCGTCGATATCTTCTAAAATTTCCTCATGCAAATCCATTGTTTATGATTCCCATAATACGGCAATAATATCTTTATGTCTTTTATCGAGTAATTGCTCATTAGTATATTCTACTCCAGAATAATCGATTAATGAAGTGGTTTGATATAGTCGAACAAAATTATTGAATTCATTGTTCATAATATTGAAGTCATCTTCTACCTCTACTGTTTCTGAATTTTCAGAACTTGCTGCTAGTATTTTTTGATATTTAGAACATTCTTTAAAATAGTTCACCTTAATTCTTGATAATGCATCGGCTTTTTTATTAATTTTGCCAGGCTTATAAATTATTTCGTAATCATATTCTTCTAATTTTAATCGCCAACGTGCTAAACGACTACCGGGATCTTTGATTGGGAATAACCAGCTTAATGGTCTATGATCTGTTATTAGTTTAAACTTCCTTCCATACAGATACGGTCTGAAACGTTTTACTGTCCAAACAATAGCTAATAATTCTCGTTTGAAACTGAATATTTCGTTTCTGAATTCGTGATGCAAAGGCAATAGGTAAATCTTTATTAATAGGTCCTTGACAATACTGCTCCAATAGCAAATGAACTAGCATCTGTTGTTAAAATTAATTCTTCTTCAAAATTTGGATATATCAAAATTGGACTTGGACTTGAAGTCAATAAATCCTTCAAAGTTTCAAATGATTCATCGCATTCTTTACTAAAAGCAAATGGTTTTTTTTTAAAAAGTCTAGTTAACGGTTTGCATATTTTAGCAAAATTAGGAATAAATCTTCTATAATATCCTGCTAATCCCAAAAATGATTTAATTTCCTTTGGTGATCGTGGTTGTGGAAAATTTTGAATACATTCAATTCTTTCAGGATTTGGTTTTACTCCATCTTTTGTTATAGTGTGTCCTAAATAAATGACTTCATGTCTTAGGAATTCACATTTATCAGGTTGTATTTTTAATTTTTCGGCTCGTAGTCTTTCGAATACTTCTGAAATTTGTTTTATATGTTCATCTAACGTAGGTGAAAAAATTATTATATCGTCCATATTTACAAGACATCTTTCTCCTTGTAAACCATAGAGTACATTATCCATTACTCTTTGAAAAGTAGGTGGTGCGTTTTTTAAACCGAATGGCATCCGTAAAAATTCGTAATGACCATTTTCTACCCTAAAAGCAGTTTTAGGCATATCCGATTCATTTATCTCTATTTGGTGGAAGCCTGATGCTGAATCTAGAGTTGTAAAATATTCACATATTTCAAGTTGATCGAATAAATCTGTTATATTTGGTAAAGGATATCTATCTCCTACTGTTATTTCATTTAATTTTCTGTAATCTATGACAATTCGCCATTTTTGTTTATTAGAAGCATCTAAGTTTTTAGGAACAATCCAAACCGGACTTGACCATGGTGATGTTGAATGTTGGATTATATTTTCAGCTACCATTTTTGTGATTTGTTTTTTTACTTCTTCTTTATGAATATAAGGATATCGATAGGACCTTGTATAGATTGGTTTCTGATCTCGAGTTGGTATAGAGTGTTTCACTTCATTTGTAAAAGTCAGTTTATCTCCCTCTATATAAAAAATATCGATATACACACGACAAAGATTTGTTATTAAATCCATTTCTTCTTCATTTAGGTGATCAACTCGTAATGATTCTTGAATTTTATTTATACGATTAATTTTCATTATCGAATTTACATTATCTGTATATTTATCGCTCAGAGTATTTTGAATTTCATCAAATTCTAGATTCTGGAATATTATTTCTTTCTTTTCATCATTTACATTTAAAATTGTTGTCAAATATTCTCCGTTTTGATCTGTTTTCACAAGCACATTTGGTATCTAGAATCTATCCATTTCTTGTGATATCAGAACTGCCTCAGTATTAATTAAATTACACTTTAATTAAAATACTTCTTCGGATCATCAAATAAAATAAAAAATAACATAAAAAAATATTAAAAACTCTTCAAATGAATTAACTAACGACCAAAATTTAATTTGTGAAGAATTCAACAATTTCTTCTGTAATATTAGTAATAAATTAGTGGAAAACATGGACAAACCACAATCTAAAACCAAAAATGAAATCCGGAATATTTCAAAATCTACAATACTATTATATCCGACTAATGAGAATGAAGTTGAAAATATAATACATAAATTAAAAAAACAACAAATCACCAGGACCAGATCAAATAAAAAATGAGACACTGAAAATTCTATGTAAATATATTAGTGGACCACTTACCAATATATTTAATAAATCATTGTCTACTGGAATATTTCCTGAAGAATTCAAGAAATCCACTGTTATACCAGTTTATAAAAATGGAGACAAAACAGATATGTCAAATTATAGACCAATTTCCTTAACTTCAAATGTATCCAAAATATTCGAAAAAATAATAAAAAATAGAATCTACAATTTCTTAGAAAGACACAAATTATTATCTGATATGCAATATGGTTTTAGAAATAAAAAATCAACTAAAGATGCAATAAAGGATCTGACTGGCCTCATTTATAGTTCAATCGACAATAAAAAACCATCAATTGGTATATTTTTGGATTTGACAAAAGCCTTTGATACTGTCAATCATAAATTATTACTTGAAAAATTGTATCAAATTGGAGTAAGAGGACTGGCTCATAATCTTATCTGTTCCTATTTATCAAATCGGAAACAACAAATCAAAATAAATAAATCAATAAGTGGAACAAAAATCATATCATGTGATGTACCACAAGGAACTGTTTTGGGTCCGTTACTATTCATTGTATATATTAATGACTGTTTCTCAATTAAAACAGAAGGTAAAATTATTTGTTTTGCTGATGACACTGTTGTATATTATGAAAATAGCAGTTGGAAACAATTGAAACTTAAGATTGAAAATGATTTCAAGAAAATTATTCTCTGGCTTAGTACAAATCTTCTTTCCATCAATTTAAAAAAGACATTTTTCGTTCCCTTTTGTAGTTATGGCAAAGGTATTCCAGAATTCAAAGAAATGTCCTTAAGTTTAGAAACAGTTATTTTTTCAAAATCTAAAATCAAATATCTAGGTATTATTATAGATAGCCATCTTAGATGGGATAGACATATTTCTTTCCTTAGTAAAAACTAAGGCGAATAGTATACAAATTTAAATAGCTTTCAAATATTTTGGATTTTAAACATATGAAAATATTGTACAATAGCCTTTCTAGACCACATCTAGAATATGGTTTAATAGGATGGGGAGGAATTTCAAAGACACATTTAAAACCTATTGAAATTTTACAAAAGCGATGTTTGAAAATAATATCAAAGAGGGATTATAGATTTCCAAGTGATGTATTATATAAAGAAACAAACAGCATTGATCCAAGACAAATGTATTTCCAAATTCTTGTAATAGATCAGTTTGAAAACAAAAAATTACAAAATACAGTTAGTCATGATTATGATACTAGACAAAAACAAAATATTTCAGTACCATACATGAAAAAAACTATAGGTCAAAAAAACTTTATATATTTAGGACCAAAAGCCTATAACTATTTACCTAAAAATATCAAAGATATAAATTCAATTAAAAAAATCAAAGCTGAGATTCATGTTTTCTTAAAAACAAATTCAAGGAAATCTATAATAAGAATTATTCAAAAATGATAGCTCTTTTTCTATAACATTTTCATTTTCATTTTCATTTTATTTATTTTTTTTATTTGTAATTTTTAGATACAACTAACCTAGTGTATGTATGTATATATGTATATAAGTATATAGGTCTGTATTTATTATTATTATTTTTTTTATAATCTGATACTTAAATTTGTAATAATTAATGATAAAATAATAATTAATGTAATATGTATTACCACCTACATAGAGACTTAAGAGTCTCGTAGGTTATTTGTTGTTTATTGACAAACTATTATTTGTTATTCTTATATTGTTGTTAATAAACGTTATTATTATTATTATTATTATTATTATTCGTATATTTTCTTTATGTCGTTTTTAATATTTCCAACTATTTTATTATTTACATTTGATATACTTGCTCCACTATCTATCAATAGTTCAAATTCCCTCTTTTCATCTTCTATATAATATAGATTTTTTGATGATATTGTATTAATAATTACTTCTTTATCGGAGGTTCGTCTTTGAGACTTACAAACTGAAAATCCATCTTCGATAAATCTTGTTCATTTTCACTTTCGTCATTATCCGTATCATTTTCATTGATTAAATATGTCTTAGGTTTTGTAAAATTCGGTTTTTGATTAGACTGTATAGGTTGAGTATCTTGGGGTCTATTACTCTGATTTTGAGAATTTTGAGGTCTATAGTTTTGATTATGAAAACCTTGAAGTCTAGAACTCTGATTCTGAAAACTTTGTGATCTGTTTATAAAACTTTTCTGATTATTGCCAGAAGTACTTGTCGAAGGTTTATTTCAATGGTAATGACTTTGATTAGAGTGATTCGTGTTTCCAGATCTAAATGGTTTATTATAATTTGATTAAAATTCGTTTTCTGAGAAAAGTTATTTGTATTCAATGAAATTTTCTTCTGTCCTTCATAATAATTTATTTGAAACTCTCGTTTTAATCTATCTTAGCTGGAATCAAATCTGGTGGATTTGATGCCCGAATTATAGTAGATAATGATGGTTGTAAACCTACCACTAATGTATTTAAGCCCATTGTATCAATTAAAGCGTTTTGTGCTTTTTTCATATCTGCACTCATATACTATCTAGCTATTGCAGAATAAAGTTTACATTGAAGGGTTTCTAATCTTGTTACAAATGATAAAGGAGATTCATTTGAATTTTGTCGCATTCTTTGTAAATCTTGTATTAGGGATGTAAGATCTCGAGTATCTCCAAATTGTGTTTCAAGAAGAGTTCTAATTTCTATCCATGTTTTTGGATTTCGAGAATTTATCAATTCTGCTGCTTTAGAACGTAATTAGTTTTTTATGTGTAAAGTCAAAAATAATTTCTGGTTGTCTACACTTATCTCTGTTGCTGTATTACAAACATTAATAGTATTGAGGAATATTGAATTTCCATCATATTCCGGGATTAAGGAAAATATTTCGCTTAATTTATATGGTTCAATATTATGTTCATCACTCTGATTTGGTGATTGTGTTTTGTTACAGACATTTTGTTATCGTTAAAATAATTTTTAGTGACAATATATTGAGGTGTGATGATTCAATGTCATACACTAACCTTATATCAATTTCTGCAATTCCTCTGGCTGGAGTTATCCTCACCTCCTGCACTATGGGCTGGAATTCTGGTTGTACTCGTTTGCTTCTGTGAATTGAAGTTGATCATTTACTCGTTTGAATTGAAGTTGAATTGACCACTGCTTCTGGGAAGTAAGCCTTGTTCTACCAATTGATGTATGATAGTGAGGGGGAACTTCTTCGTTGCAATGTTGCGATGTCGATTTAACTTTTATCCAGCAAATTCCATTAATAAATCTTAAGGTTCTTGTTACCTTAAAGGTTGAAAACCATCGTGTTGTTGGATGTTTTACTGTCAAAGAGACCGTCCACTCAGGAGATAGTAGTCTTCTTCGAGGGATGAAATCCTACTTTGTAAGGCACCAGCTCCACTAAATACCAATCAAACACGTTCTAGCAATCCTACTGCCTGCGCCAAATTATTTTGTATCACGGCCAACAATTATATTTTTTAAAAACTTTATTTTACTTATTATTGTCACCAAATAATATATTATAATATAATATATTGATTACTAGCTGACCCGGCAGACTTCGTACTGCCTCAATCGATAAATAAAAGACCTAAACTTTTGTATAAATTAATTTCAAAACAAACAAAACGTATTGAATAAAAAAGCATTTTTTTAATGAATGATGAAGTTTTATTATTATTTTCGACACATCATGTTGCTTACTTAAAAAAACAGAGTTTTCCTGAAATACTGGCTATTTATAAGGTTTAAATTTTTATTAACAGACACACACTGTTATGATACAGTTTGTTAATCAATTTAAAGCTTTCTCATAAACTATATTTTTTGTTTTGTTTTGTGGTGCGTAAATAAACAAAGAAGACGGTTTTCCGACGCGCGAACGCGCGACTTATAATTGTCCATGCGTGAAACAGGGAAACTCCAAGTTGATTCCGCAAACTTCTAAAGACTGTCCTTGCGATTTATTTATTGTCATCGCAAAGGCCAGACGTACTGGAAATTGTAAGCGTTTAAAATCGAATGGTAAATCCGTTGGAATCATCGGTATTCGCGGGATCAAGACATCCTCTCCTTTGTATTTTCCTTTTATGATTGTTGCCTCAATGACGTTATTCATCAGCTTTTTCACAGCCAGTCTTGTTCCATTGCATAGTCGAGGTTGATTAATGTTACGCAGCATGATGACAACTGATCCTACTTTTAACTGCAAATTGTGAGGTGGTAATCCAGGCAATTCCAGTGAATTTAAAAACTCCGTGGGATAGTTGACTACGTCATCCTGGTTCATAACGGTGTCGACTGATTTGAAGGAAACCAACTGTCCTGGAAGAAAATTCTGAATGGTCGCATTGAGATCCTCGACATCTTTATTTTTTGCTGCCAATATTGCTCGTTCACCCAGCCAATTATGGTTATTGAACATTTGCGCTATATCTGGGAAAACACGCTGAATAATTTCCTCTTTTGAATCTGTGATGTGACAGAAATCTGTGGGTAATGTGATGAATCCGGTCGAGTTGTCCATTGCAACTTTATCATTTCCAATATCTAACAACTGCTTCGCAAAAACATTTGCAGTTTCATCATGTTGCAAAAATACTCGCATGTTAGTTGTTTATTGGAGTGTCTTTACGTACTGCCACAAATTCGATTTTAGGCATGCATTTAGTTCATCAGCAACAGTTGATCGGGGAATAACTGGAAGACTCTGACGAAAATCACCTGATAACAGAATCATGGCCCCACCAAAAATATTTTGTTTGTCACGAAGATCTTTCAATGTTCTGTCCAGCGTCTCCAGTGACCTCTTATGGGCCATTGTGCATTCATCCCAAACAATTAATTTGCATACCTGTAGGATCTTGGCCATTGCGCTATTTTTGGCGATGTTGCAAATTGGTGTTTCGGTGATTTGCATGTTTAATGGTAATTTCAAGGCAGAATGCGCAGTTCGTCCGCCTTCTTGCAGAGTCGCAGCTATTCCAGATGAAGCCAAAGCTAGAGCAACATCATTTCGCGATCCGATCCTCGCCAAAAGAAATGAAATTAAGAACGTTTTTCGGGTTCCTCCGTGAGCATCAAGGAAATAAATTACACCAGATCCACTGTTCACAGCTTCTATCAAAGAGTCGTACGCAATTCCTTGTTATTGATTTAATTGTGAAACATTTGTACGAACTGTTTCGGCCAATGCTTCAATGTCGTACTGTTGTTCCCTTTGCAACTCGTGGTTTAATGCATCGTGCATATGACGATTGGTTGCTGTCATTCCCAAACACGACAATACTTTATTTGCTATCAATAAACACATATCTTTTATCATGATCAATGTCTCATTGTAAATTTCTTCAGTCATTTGTAGTGTAGGATTCAAAGTTTCACGGCGCACACCATGCAAAACATTCTCAGACATGTCATCTCTATACTTAACCCACAAATCTTTTGGATTCGAGGGGAAACATGTCGATATGATAATCGCAAACAATGTACGAATTTGATGCGGCGATGAAGAATTACGGAATCTTGAGCGTATCATCCCAGTGGGAATCGTTCTCAAGTAAATGTAATAGTTGGCATGCCTCACGGTAACTCGCACACAGCTGTCCATTACCTGTTTTCAGTTGTTTAAACGATGTCGGAACACGAACATTCACCAACAACAATCGCAAATATTAACATTCATCGTTATTTGGATGTACTGTGTAGATGCGACCCAGAGCGTCTGAAGCAAATACATTTGGATGTCCTTCAACTGGTGTTCCTTGTTTTCGACGCTGAAACGATTTCGATGATGCATTCCATATGTAATAGCGTGGCATGTCAGCATACAGCAAAGTGCGAGCAAAATCATCAGTTTGACAGACTGTGAAGAAACTTGTTAATGTTGTTGATGGTGGCCGTGCTGCTCTGTCTGCCGCGTTCGATTCATTTAAATAAACTCGTTGACTATTTTCTAAATGGACCGCCAAATGGACTACTGTAGGGTATCTTTCATGGATCGCAAATAAAAATATACGCCAAATTGCTTCGTTGCTACTTACATAGCGCCCCATCTGGTACTGTGATATTTCATCATTTGCATTGGTTACAGCGAAGACAGCCATATCGCTGCCTTTGTTAACATATTTACATATGTACTTTATCGACTTTACAGAGTTACAATATTCCACATTGATGTGAGTCTCAAAAGCTTTGGACAATATTGGCGAGTATGGCACAATCCAACGATTGTCTATATCAACATTTTGTCCGCTTACCTTCACAACTACCGATTGCCCATTGTCCGCAACTGATCGCCGACGATACAATGGGTATCCATCATTTCCCGTTATGGTTTCAGCAAGCAGGTCTCTTGGGTATGGCTTGGAACACTTGCCGTCGACCATACAGGGTGAATTGTAGTTGAAAAGTCCGCAAGGTCCATGTATCATATGTTTGGTAACTACTGCATGCACTTTTGGGTTAACTGTTTCATTTGGAATTTCAGCTGAAATTATGGAATCAATCTCATCTGGCCTTATTTTGTCCACTAACCAGAGTAAAATGTGCGCATGTGGCAATCCACGCTTTTGCCATTCTACAGAGTACATCCAACAACGGACTCGGCCATTCACACAATGCTTTATTAAGAAATTCATCAGAGATTTTAATTTTTGTTTAAAAACTCTGGCAATTATGTCATATCTAACAACTGGTGTTTGGCTATGTAGCAATTCCCTCTTGATTTCGGACCAATTTGGGTTACATGTGAATGTAACAAATAAGTCTGTGCGGCCATAATGCCTAACATATGACATAGCATCCTGAGCATATTCGTGAATGTGGCGTGGGCTTCCTATATAAGTGGCTGGCAAAATTGTCATTCTTCCTACATTATCCACATTGCCATCGGCATTTATAGCATCGCGGAGATGAATGTATTCCTCTGATCGTAGCTGTCGTTGGTTCAAAAGGATGTATGTTAATCGTTCAGTCTCAATTTTGACATACATGTCAACTGCAAACTGATGAAAAAGTCGTTGACACATCAAAATATGATTTATTTTACCTTGACGGATCATGAGTCTGTATGAATAGAAATTCATAGCACTAACTTTTTTGTTGGTTTCAGCACCTGCAATCAAAAATGATAAATGTTACTTAGATGAATTGAATTTAAAAATATTATTTAATCCTGCTCAATTTATTTACCTGTTACTTGATTTACCATTTTGATATTAAAATGGTATCCATCTTCCCCCTGCCAGAAGATCAAAGGATACTCTAATCCATCATAGCTCCTTTGTGTTTCAGATACACGTTTTAAATCACTATTCCGACGATGAAGCACAATATCTCTAGATTGTAAATTTTCTCCCACAATGGCAACAGCCACTTCATCAATGGTAGGTAAATTAAACCTCCTTGTGTGTTCACCGGCAGGTGTTTTGTCAGCTCGAATGATAATATTATGGCTATCAGATGGCATCCGAACCAATGCTATTTTGAACATGTTTACTAAATTGTTATTCTGATGAAGAAACATTTGTAATTCTTGGACAATGGTTCTCTTCACTGTTGGATTGTGAGCACAACGATTATCAACTTCCGCATCTGAATTGCCCATAAAATAAATTTGTAAAAATTGATGATCTGCATCAGGTAGAGGTAACAGTGCCCCCAGTAAGTGATAAATTTGTCCTTGTATCTGTAATATTTTAAATTTTGTCCATTAATTATTTCATATATACAGCGTGTAACGGAAGGGGGGCATCAACCCTGAAGGAGGTGAATGTGCTCATGAAACTCAACAACTTTCCCCAAAGAACATAGGTCGAAATATGAAAAAAAAATTTGGTGGTAATGTAAGTACGGGTAGCAAGGCGATGTATAATTTTTAGTTTTCGTACGTATGATGGATGGAAGAATTGGGTAGAAAAACCTAATTTACTGGTAGTAAAATCAGGTGTTTCTGTATGACAAGTGCATATAGTTCAACAAAAACCGGGTGTGGGTGTAATTATTGGTTCCCTGGGAAAATAAAGAAATGTACCTGGGTATCCATGAACCGGATATCACAATACTGAAAACGCTATTTCTATAATAAGTGCTTATTCATTATTATGCAATTTTTTATTGAAATTTATTTTTTTTTTTTTTAATTATTCACTTGTGAGCGTGTTGGTTAGGTACATGAAAAAGGACATATTGGGCATTTCTTCCTGTTATTTCTAAGAAACATATGTTTTATTCTGAATTTAACAGTTTTTTATTTGAAACGTAATAGGTATTTGTTGATTCAAGAAATACTATTTGGGGTCTGGAACCGTTGGTGTAGATCGACCACAAATTGTTGGTGTGTCTAATAACGAACTTAAAATATTCAAAAGAGAACTTAACGAAATACCAAAAACTTATATTAAAAACTTTTGAAAATTACAGGAACTGGAAACAAATTTAAGACTTTTATGAAGTACGTAAATTTCTGACAGAAACGTCACTTATTAAAATATCAAGAATAGGCTAGTACTAAAATTATTTAAATTTGGTAGTCTCTTGAATAAATCTAAAATTTCAAGAAAATGGCTTAATTTGATTATAGAAACATCATATACGAAACGACTTAAAAATAAATCGTGTTTCTTTTTAAATATTGAAAAATATAGCATTCCATTAAAAAAAGAAGTTATCGTACTTCGAAGTTCTTCAATTTGAACATTATTTTACTGAGAAGTGCTACGGCATACTTTGTAACGAAAACTGCTGGAAGAAAGTCCATACTATGTTAAATCTGTATCATTTAAAAATTTATTGAAATACTGAAAGATAATCACATGACAGATCATCATTAGACCTTCTGCAGATTTATGTTTTTGTAAAAAAACTAGTTTATTTCTAAAACTGTTCATTACATAGAAAATAGTTTCAGACAAAATGTATTTGTAAAGACGTTCTCAATCAAAATATCATATAAAATACAGGGTGTTCTATTTAAAATAACAGGTCGACACCCTGTAACTTTTTCATGGAACATCCTGTATAATTTTAAATATTTTAAGGTTCCCGATTACCAGGATTTCTATTGTATTTCTTCTTAGGATTTCTAACTAAGATGTAAAAAGTCCCGGCTGCCGGGATTTCCATTGTAATTTACGGTTCCCGGCTGCCGGGACCTGATCCACTGCCTAACATCAATATCACATTCATATTTTTGGAAAGAATAGTAGTACCTGGGAGCCTGCCCCCGCCCCCGCGTCAAAAGATGGCGGCTTGACAGATGGCGGGTTGACAGCACTACACGGCTGCTTCCTGACCTGACCATGTCACCAGAGTGCCCCCATGAGTCGTGGGTATAAACTAACCTATCATGTAAGGATGATGATGATATATGGAAAACCTACTCTAATATTTCTATCTATATATCCTGGATAGAGCGGTCTGAAAAATAAAAAAAAACAAATAATATAAGCTTATTCATGAAGAAAACACCAATCATAATAAATTTATTTGAATTTTCAACCAAGTTCAAATGTTCCAGCAAAAAAGATAAAACCATCTGCCACCTAAAAATTCCAAAAACTCAAAATAGGTTACAAAAAACACAATTCAAATTAAAAGTACTTTTCCTGCAATTCCAACTATTTTTCCAACATTTTCTAGCACATTTTCTTCGAGTCTCCATTGATTTTGACTCATATTCAGCATCTCTATAACGTTTCCACCGAATTTTGTTGTTTTCTTAGCATTTTCCATTACATTTCCCACACACGAACGGTAGTTATAAATGGCTAAAAAATGATACAAAAATTACACAAATTAAATAAAAAATTTACAAAATGAAAAAATTGACAAAAAAAATGAGACAACGGTACAATTGACTCAAAAAATGCAAAAATATTACAACTGGCTCAAAAAATAAATACAAATCTAAAAAAAGTAACAACAGAAAGCCTAGTAAAATATTGAAATACGAATGAAATGTTACGAAATGCTTTTTTGACAAGCTGAGGAGATACGAAACGACAGAGAACATTTGAGTTTGCTAGAAAGAAGCATAAAGTTCACGGAAAAGACAATGCAAACGTGGCAACGTGTTAAATAGTCTGGGTATGACTACTGTACGAATGCTCCCTCTATACGAATCCTACCTGCTATCCCCTAATGGTTTACAGAAAGAAAAACACCTAAACAAATCCATGATAAAAAGTAAGGTGAGGTGGGGTAAGAGGGAACGGGTTTTTGTTGCGATGATTCAAATTGTTCAATATTTGAAAACATATTTGTTCAATAATTTTACGTTTTAAATGTGGGTTCTGTATTGCTTTAGAGACATACTCCACAGCCCCGTACCTTGAGTTGACTAACCTTTTTTGCAAAAATAAACAATTTTTTTTTATAAAATGTGTTCCCACTTTTCCGGGTACCGTGGTAAGTGAGAATGATAGCATAGCATACATATCTAAACGTGTATCAATCTTTCCGGGGAAAACGAGAATAGTTAAAAAATAAAGCCAGTCGACATCAACTTTGAAAAAAAAAATAATGTCACAACTGAGGTAAAAGAACATAAGTATGCAAAAATTTTACAATATGTTCGTTTTCTCTTTCTAATACGTTTACCTAACCTAACCTAACCTGTTAAGCGGAAAAATTGTACCGCGTCGGTCAACCGTTGGTTGAGGCAGAACCATCAGAACATCTTCTTCGGACATGTTGTCAGAATCGTTGTTGAAGGAAAACTTAATTTACCTTTTTTTGTATGTTTTAGGAACGTGACTTCACAAGGTGCTTCTGAATCGTTGGACTTTTTTTCACTTCTCCCACGAAATGTTTGATAATCTTTTTTCCAGAATATTTAACTAGTACCCACTGACCTATGTCTAATTTTGAATTATCACTTATCTCCATGTTTTCTTCGTGCTCGAACTCGTTAAAATCTGAATCGGTATCAGAATCTATGATGGGGGGACCATCTTCGTCTTCACTATTGCTGATACTTTCCTTTGGTTTCCGTTTGTTTTTTGGTTTGCCATTAGATGGACCAGCACACGGGTCTTTAAGACGGCTAATCACCTCTACCGAAGTTATTATTTCGGCTCCAGCAACTACTCTTCTGCGTTCTGATGGTTGTGAAGGTGTTGCCTGTTTGACTTTTTCGAGAATAAGGCTTCCTAGGAAACTCTTGAATTTAAATTTTCTTCTTGGGCAATTTCATTCTGACCCGTGTCTTCGCTAGCTAGATTCTCTTTATTCTTATTCTCGAAACGCTTAAGAGCTGATGGAGGAAAATTATCTTTTGGAATAACTTCTGAGTTGAACAGCGAAATACCTGCCTTCCTAAAACCACTTTGGATAACTTCTGGTTTAGTTTATAGCCAAACATCTTTAACAAGATGTTCCCTGAAAGTACTACTTCCCAATCTATGGGAGCTAAGGAGTTATTTATACCAATTTAATTTGCTTCAAGAAAGTCTCTATAATAGTCAACAAAGGAAAGTTTATCTTGAACAGTGATAGAAATTTTACAACTATAACTACGGTGGTGGTAACTATAACAAAAAAGAGCATCGTCAGCATACTCAATAAAAAGTCATAGTCCGGCGTACCAAACACCAAATCCAGATACCTGTCGTTTAGGTTGGGAATATGGTTCGACTGGAGTAAACCCGTGAAGCAAAAATTGTCGCAAACTGTCTCTGCAGGATAACCATTGGGACACTGGACAAACTGCTTTCCAGACTCCGACATAAACCAGGTAGCAGAGGGCAAATTATTGTCACCAAACAAATAAACCAATGCAGCAGAATGGTTCCTGATAACACTTTCAAAATCCCTACAATGGTCAACATACTTGTCAGTAGTAGCATTGGACGGAATATATACTGCTCCCAGAATCAATTCCAGCTTACCCACAGGCAATAAAACGAAGACATGTTCAATGGTATCAATGTTCTTAGCAATAATTGATAAATTTAAAGAGTTCCTGGCACAGATCATAACTCCTCCTCCCCTCGTACATGTAGTAGTTAATTCTTCTCTACCCAAACGATAAATATTGTAATCTAGAAGGCACAGCTCAGCATCATTAAACTCTGACGTTAACCATATGTCGATTATGATGATAATGTCTTATGTAGTAGTAGCTGCGCTTGTGACAAAGTCGCGGTGTTTTGTACGCATGCCACCCACATTGTGAAAATAAATGGATAGGTCAAATTTATTTAGTTTTTTTGAACAGATGGAGTAGACTTGATTATTGTAGGCATGCCATTTCTGTAATTAATTCTTAAATTTGAATCACCTTTGTTCAATCTCTGCTTTAGTTCCTTTATTGTATTAGCGTGAATCTCCTGCTGCAACTTGGTCTTATCATAGGTGACGTTAATCCCCAAATCATATAGCTCCCTTCTGGACCGCATAATTGCCTGTCCACTTTGAGGGTTATCAAGTAACAGACAGTAACAGACCTTTGCGTCTAGAAAGGTCTGTTTTTATTCAGTAGCTTCTTACCTAGACGAGCAACTTTCTTTGCACAATTTACATTAAGTCCCGATGCAAGTATAATGCTATGAGCAATGTCCATGTCATGCTGAATTTTATCCTTTAAGATTTGAGAATAAGACTCATCTACGTTAAAGGCAATTATATTATTAGCCCTAGCACTGCGTTTTCATTGAGCACATCACTGTTCTTGAGTGATACAACAGTATTTTATGTGTCTGCAGGTGTACTGTTATTGCCTTGTAGTTTCAGGTTGTTAACTTCATCGGTCAATGAAGAAACTTCATTTCTTAAGATGGAGACTTCTTAATTCTCCAATGTTTATATTTTGTTGATTAACATTGGTAGTTTCAAGAATGAGTTTTTGCAACTATCACAAAAATATATCACCGACCGTTGTTTTTGCAGCATCATGGCTCTTATCTCTGTGATGGACATAACCGTACCTGTCTTACACTTATCGCAATTCACCATCCTCAATAAGATATCAAATGCACAATCGCGCAACAGTGTCTGGACTGGCAGATATTGTTGTTGAATTGTAGAGGTTAAACAATGTCAACAAAACACAAATTTTCAGAACCAAAAGCGAAATCCCGGAATATTTACTCTCAGATAACATAAAAATACTTATGGATAATACCGGACAAGCCAAATATCAATTAAAATTGCTTAAAACAAAACAAATCTTAAAATTTGTGAACAAAAAAGTATCGTGATAACACGCAACGTTGCCGTATTTTAATGGACAACTGGACAACCCTCAAATATACCAGTGCAAATGAACTCATCAAAGGCGGCAACTGAGCAGAAATCACTTAGTGATGATAATGTAAATGTTAGATTCAAATAACTGATAAATTTCATTAAGTAAGCTTTCTTTTTTTTTCAGAAAACATGTGGATGAGTTAGAGATAGATGTAAAAAAACAGTTTTATATTTTATTTTAGAAAATAAAGATATAAAACAACAAACATATAGTTCTTGAACACAAAAAACATATAGTTCTTAAACATAAAAAAAGTTATTCATGAAATGCTTTACGAAGGGGAAAGTTATTACTTATATTTATTTTCACGTTATCTCTGATAATGGTTGCATCAAAGTTTTCCAATGTCCTATCAGCTGTTCTTTGTGGTTGACGATAATCTGATTCTGCATCAGATACTGCTATCTTCCAGTTTGTAGTAAATGGATCTTTTTTTTACTCTCAACAATATTGCGGAGTATGCAACAGGCGCTGACAATACGCGGTACAAAAGTAAAATAGAATTCTAGTCGTTTCAAAAGACATCGCCAATGGGATTTTAGCCTGTCAATGGCACTCTCAACGCAAATTCTTCCACTATTTAAATGAACATTAGAAGATTCTTCATCTTGTGACAATCTGGCGCATTTTTTATTTCCTTTCAATAAACATGGTACAAGTGGGTATGCTGGATCACCCATTATCATATATGGAACATGAGTGTCATGAAATAGTCTAGTTGTTTACAAAATAGATAATTATTATGTTGACCATAACTTATAAAATTGAGAAAAATAACTTACTTGAGGTATTATAGCTTTGCAGTTTAGAAGTTTTGAATTTTTGAAGACAGATGCAATGCATCTGAGAACTATCTGGCGATTGACAGTTAATGTTACGGAATCTAAAAAAACAAAACGATAAAAACTAAAAAATATAAAAAGAAACATGATCAACCTCATGACAGGAGAAATTAATAACTGTACTTGTAGTCTACCACAGCTTGTAAAACTACAGATGGCCAGCCTTTTCTGTTAACATAGTCTCGGAAACCATTTGATGGTGGAAGTATAGGAATGTGTGTTCCCTGTATTGCTCCAATTAGCTGTGGTATATTTGTCTTTTTCTCAAATGCTCGAGCAATGCATTCACATTCTGTTTCAGCACAGGCACAAACAGGTATCAACTTTTTAATTATAGCATTGACAACTCTTTGCACCGATTTATACATAGTTGTTTTATGAACACCAAAACCCACTCCGACCATACGATACTCAGAGTAACTAGCCAAACAACTTAATGTAATGGCAACTTGTTTTTCAACTGACAGTGACGCCCGACATATTTTTAAATCATTGTCAGCAGGAGCCAGAATTTCCTCCAACTGATCACAAACCCAAATAAAAGTTGTTTTTTTCATTCTGAAGAGTTCACACCAGTCGGAATCCAAGAAATGATTCCACACTATTGTATCCCACCAATCACTGCTTCTGTGTTTCATCCAAAGTGATTTATGTTCAAAAGTTGATCGTCTGGCGTATAGTTGATCAAAATACTCAAGAGAACAATTAAAAAACGTTCACGGTTATTTCTGCAATTTTATTCAATAATGGACTAATGATTTTCAATCGTCTTACCTCATAAAGGCTAAGTAAAATTGGGTACTAAAATGCAAGTAAATGATTATTTGTATTTCATACAACTTAATCAAATTTTCAACTTCAGAGTTCATTTTAGGAACTTGATGAAGATGCAATGCAAAATAGCAGACAGATGACAGTGACAGATGATTTTACATTACAAAATACCATTAGGATATCAAACATCAAATAATATTCACTAAACCAGTGGGTGTAAGAAGCTTAATATTAAGTATTAACAATTTTTAACAAAAATGTCACTTACTGCATACAAGGCTCTCACCAGTAAGTATGATTTCAAAACAATTCGAAATTCAGGAAAAGATCTTATGGACTTGATTTTAAATGGTAGATGATTGTGCATTTTTTTGCATTGTACGGTATAGAGCTTTTAACCAACTCTGAGCGAGGGGTTGGCAGATAAAGATCATGCTCCGTATTTCTAAGCGGATAGTTGTGAGATGGCCTCTCTGGAATAGAAGATACGTTCTTGCGGATTAAGCATACAGATTCAAATATGAATAGGGACGGAAGAGTTAATATTTTAATTTTTTTAAAGTAATCCTGGCAGTGTCCTACTGCTAAGTCTCAGTGAATACCGAACAGCTCTCTTCTGCAGTTTAAAAATACGTTCAAATTGAGTCGTACAACACGTACCCCAGAATGGAAGGGCGTATCGGAGGTGCGATTCAAAAATGGCATAATAGACTTCTAGAAGTAGACAAGTTGAGCTCCATGGAAACTGATCTCAGCGCAAAGTAGGCAGAGCTTAACCTTTTTGATAAAGCATCGATGTGCGAGTCCCACTTCAAACGGTTGTCTACAATAAGCCCCAAGAATTTCACAGATTCAACGGCCTCAATAGTGGTGTTATTAAGCACAAAAGATTGCAATGTACTTTTATATGACGAAACTTTTGTTTTAGAATCGTTGAGGCATAGGAGATTTGAATCGCACCAAGATTTAATCGTGACTAAGTCTATAGA
This sequence comes from Crioceris asparagi, assembly GCA_958507055.1. Lineage (NCBI taxonomy): Eukaryota > Metazoa > Arthropoda > Insecta > Coleoptera > Chrysomelidae > Crioceris > Crioceris asparagi. The sequence goes on along the minus strand of OY293832.1, from coordinate 33,516,583 downwards.
TACAGTCCTATGAAGTGTCGTAATATCCGGGTTGCTCCACGTGAAACTAGTATCATCCGCAAAGAGGCAGATTTCACCGCAAATGTCCAGACTAGCAATGTCGTTGATAAAAATCAGAAACAAAATAGGACCCAGTACTGAACCTTGAGGCACTCCATATTCAATTGGCTTGCAAGAAGACATCGATGTATCAACCTTCACGATCTGACTCCTGTTCTTGACATACGATTTAAACCATTCGAGAGACACTCCTCTGAAACCGTAGTACTGCAATTTATTAGTTAATATATTATGATCTACACAATCAAAAGCCTTAGAGAAATCACAGAAAATTGTTGCTATAGAGTGATGATTGACAAGGTTTGAATACACATTATTAAATAGGGAAAACATGGCATCATTTGTGCATCTGTTACTTACAAATCCAAATTGATGGGCAGAGAGTATATTATATTTAAAGAGAAAAGATAGAAGCCTTTTTTTAACCAGTCTTTCGATGATTTTTGATAATGTGGGAAAGAGTGCAATTGGGCGATAGTTCGATGCTTGATCTTTATCTCCTCCTTTATACAAAGGAACAATTATTGCCGTCTTAAGACAGTTTGGAAAAACACCATTTTAGAATGATTCCATTCCGGCAGGTTCGAGATCATTTTCAAAGTAAGCACATCAGCCCCAGATGAGGATTTGTTTTTAATGTCATTAATTGTACTGTTAAGCTCTGCTAATAATACAGGCGTAAAAAAGAAACTGTGTAAATTCATATTAGCCTTAGAGAGAAATGAGAGGGGGTCATCGGAAGGAGTTATGGTGTTCTTTAAATTTTTTGCTACATCTACAAAGTAATTATTTAGGTTCTCGGGTGAAATAGAGACTGTGTTAGATGAAGAGGTCTTATTTAAGTCATTCACAATAGACCACGTTTCTTTAGCAACATTACCGGAATGGGCCAGCCTCCTATTAATAAATGTCCTTGGCAGCTTTTATAGTCTTATGATAGATTTTTCTGTAACATTTTACGTAATCATGCTAGAAGACGCTGTCCGATGATTTTTTTAGGTAAGATAATGAACGCAAGTTCTTTGCAGATGTACGTAAGCCTTTAGTAGACCAGGGTTTATGTTGTTTGATTTTTAGAGGCCTAAGAGGAAAGGATATGAATGCCAAGTTAGATAAAAATCTTATAAATCTAGGAGAAAATTTTTACCAGAAAAAATACGGCATAATTTGCGCGAAGCATTTTTGCACTTAGATTTAGCCGAAAATTTTAGTATTGCTTCATGATCCGAGAACCCTGAATTAAGGATAGTACAGTCAACGAATTTTGGATTGAAAGATGATACGACATAGTCTGTAGTACTAGAACTAGTTTTAGTTATTCTGGTTGGTGAGTCAACATCCATGATCATGCCAAAAGAGTCGAAAATGGACTGAAGAGATTCTTGAGCAGTACACACACTGGAAAAGTCAATATTAAGGTCGCCACAAAAAATTAAATTGCTTTTTAAAGGCAGGCATTCAAGCAAGCTCAGTAATTTTTGACTGAATACATCCAAGTCTGCGTCAGGTGTTCTGTAAATACAAACAATATAAAGATCATAAGCATTATGATAGACAATGGAAAATTCAAATACTTTTTCAGACAATAGATTATCGAATTTAGTTACAGCCGAAAAATCGCTGTTTGTAGACATTATCATAGTACCTCCATGAGATAAATTACTTCTATTAAATCTAGTTACTGTAGCGTAATTTTTGATAAACACAGGCTCATCAACAATTAACCAATGCTCAGTAATGGCAATAATTTCTGGAAAATTAAGTTCTTCTAATAAGAGAAATAATTCATTTGTTTTGTGTCTTAAGGACTGAATATTAATAAGAAAAACACTAAGCTTGCCATCGTCCAATTTTACAGAGGGTGCTTGATCCTTTGTTCGCGTCAATTTAGTTAAAAATTTTGATTTCTTTTTTGGAGTGCCAGTAGAAAAATATTTGCCATGACTCTCCCTAATTTTCTGAAGCTGTTGAAGTTTCTCGGATATAAAGAAAGATCTGAAGGCAACAAGATCAGCTTCCACTTCGGCTGAGCCAATACCATATGCGTTGTGGTAGCGATAATACAACTTACGCAAGGTGTCCACGTCACTAGGAAGTCCCTCTGAAGCTAGAGTTAATTTGATGCTGGTGGTGGTGTGCCCTTCAAAACATACACTGGATGGTTGGTCATGGAGATAGGCTAGAAATAGCCGAAGAGCTTTTAATAAGGAAGAGTACCTCAGTCTAGCCAACAAATAACGACCATCAGCCGTATCCGAATTACGGGATAGCCGCACTATAGGTTAGGTTAGGTTGGGTCATCGGGTCAATATTTAGCAAATCATCATTCCTTGTATTTTTTTCCATGACAAAGTCTACATTTTCCTGCGCAAAAGACTTACAGGCGGCTAAAGCCTCCCTGTCAGATCCAACCTTAACAGATTTCTCCCTACCTTTTACATCTGTTAAGTCAGGGCGTGGTGTTGGGCTACGGGTGTCTACAGAGTTTGGAATAAAATGACAGCCTGTGGTCGAAAAACTTGACGCTGGTGGTGAAATCTTTAAGGGTGTAAAAGATAATTTTGCGATTTCAGTGCCTAGCGGCCACATCCTTGGGTCTTTTAGCTGCTTTAGGTGCACACCAACATTGAAATCGTAGAGCGAACTGTCCTTATTCTTCAGCATTGGAAAGCATCGGATAAAGTCAGAAGTTCCAAGTTTTTCTTTCACATAGTGTGCAAGAAGGGTAGCTGTATATGTAGATGGGATTTTGGACACTAACACATAATGCCATTCTTCTTTAATGGAGGATTTGAGAGGTCTGGGAGTAATGCCTTTTGGAGAAGTAAAAACCATTGTGTTTTGGTTATCCGTATGGTTGGTTTGAGTCGAAACGGACTTTTTCACTATTGGTGGGTTACTTCTAGTAATTGGCTTATCATTGGCAGCCAACTTTTCAACCGTGTGTGCCATTTGGTTTATATTTTTCTTCATATCGGCCATTTCCTTCAATAACTCATCCTTTGATGATTCATGAATCTGAACTTTAATAGATTCGTCATGATTGTCCTTAAAAATAGACGACAGATTAAAAATATCCTGTTTCATTTCCTTGATTAAATGGAACAGAGATTCTTGTGTAATTTCCGCCAATCTGGTGTGTTGACTGTGAATCTCATCTATCTTTTTGTATAAAGTTTTCCATTTGGAATCATGATTATTTAAAATGTCGTACATTTCGGAAAATATTGGAAACAGGTCATTATTTTTCTTTAAGCAGGTTCCTAGAGCTTCAGCATTTTCTATAGAAATTTGCGATTTGTGTACCTGTGATATTTTGTCGTGAAGATATTTTAAGGTAGGAGAGTCACAAACATTACAAAAAAATCTAATGTTATGAATCTTTTGTTGGTAGAGCACTTTTGTTGTTGACTTATCCAACCCAGTACAGGTCATACAAAAAATCCGGCGACACTCTCCACTGCAGCGAAGTTTGTATTTGTCCTTTTCCGAGACGATTGTTTGGCAGAAATCACACTTAAATTCAGACATTTTAATGTTAAGTCAATGACACAGCAAAAGTTTGCACGCACACGGTAGGTCAAGTTTAATGCGGTTTCAATGTTTTAACGCACACCAGATCAAAATTTTTACAGTAAGTAAAAGGTTTCTAGGACTATCCCTAGCAGCATCAAAGTTGCAGAAACTGAGATGGAAACTTTGCATCAGTAATCATTACGTAATTATCGCTTAAAACGTGACCTCCAAGATTTTATTACTGTATCTTAGAAAGTTCGGGTAACAACATAGTAGTTATCACTACTAGTAGAAACTTAAGGGTACTTCTGGGTAGTTTCTAAAGTGTTTGGAATGGAATTGTTACTATTAAAGATTACGATAAAGTGAAGTTAACTTGAAAGTTTTATTTAATGGTCGTAATCACTTAGTTGCATTACTTTTTTTATCACTTTAAAGTTAATATTACTTCATAGTAATAATGAAAGTAATTTCTACGTCTTTAAGACTTTAGAGATTCCTTCAAAAAAACACGACTATGAGGTGAAATTTGAAGTGAAATGAACTGTCCCGCTACTCGCAAAATCTACTATGTGGTGGTTATAACTTCTCATTCCGAATTGAAATAACTAGAAAGCACCCATTTCTGCAAAAAAATACTTCATAGTAACTGTAACTTCTATATGGACAAAAGTAACTGGTTATTGGAATTTACATCAACATCTGGCCAGCTTCCAACAGTTTGAAGTGTCCGGTTGTGTTAATGTAGTTAATATGGCACCCGTTAGAAAAAAGAAAATGTTATAGATATACATCCACATTTTATAGAAAACTGAAGCAGCACTTGGATCAAACGAAGCGAAATAGGAACAGCAATTTTAAACAGAACAAAATTCTGGAGAACATTGTTCCTGCCATCAAAAATCCAACAAGTGAAGCCCATGTAATAAACACAGCGGTATCTGAAAATATCATTTCCATGTTAGGCGATCCAAATGAAATTAATGTGAGCACTCTAACGTTTGTTGAGGATGAACTCCACATTCCGGAAGTCGATACAAATGATTACGAAGATGCAAGTATTTTATCCTCAGAAATTGATTTGTTGAAAGAACTCACTGAATGGTCTTTAAAGCATAGATTAACGCACAACTCAATTAATGATTTGCTTAAAATATTGAATGCTAGCGGTAGTGAGATTACCTGCCGATAGTAGAACTTTACTTACTACTCCAAAATTTGTGAATATTATAAAAATGGGAAACGGAGAATACTGGTACAATGGCATCAAAAACTCTTTGCTTACAACTTTCCCTAAACTAAGTAAAAATATCAAAATCTCGTTGGTTTTTAACGTGGATGGGCTGCCTCCATTTAAAAGTGCACCTACAGAATTTTGGCCAATTCTGATGAAAATTGAGAATATCCAATATATGAAACCCATGGTAGTATCAATTTATTGTGGAGAGACTAAACCACCCATAGAAGATTTTCTAGCGCCCTTTGTTAATGAATTGAATAGTGTTCTTGAAAATGGAATTTATTCGAATGGATACAAGATAGAAATTAAGTTTAGATATTTTGTGTGCGATACACGAGCGAGAAGCTTTATAAAATAAATCTGTATCATCGGAAACTAATGAAAGCATTTCTATAATATTATGCTTTTAAATATTTTCAGGAACGGTTGGTTTCATTGCTGCGCATGGTTGCATTAAATGTACTGTGACTGTGACCTCAGAAATGAAAGTTTGCGTCGAAAATTAGATGGAGATTACCACAAAGAAAATAGCCCTTTGCTAAAAATTCCCATCGATATGATAAGAGATGTGATAATAGCAGACTCATTACACTTACTTAATGGTTATTATTCTCGTTTAGGTCAGTTGGCTATTTTGATACCATATTTAAAATTTACTTAATTTTAGGCCTCATGCGAAAATGTTTGTATGGGTGGGTTAATGGAAGTTACAACTTTCGCACAAAACTTTCAGGACAAGAAATAAATTTAATTTCTGGTATGCTAGAAGATTGCAACAATAGAAGACCAACTGAAATCCACCGCGCTATAAGAAACCTCAAGTGCCTGAAGTTCTGGAAAGGTGCGGACCTTCTTATTGTATGTGGGCTCCGTCGTTTTAAAGGTCTTTCTATCTGCCGAAGCTTATCACAACTTTTATCTTTGAGTTGTACGACAACAATTATTTCTTGCAATACATATTGAGGTAGCAGATCAATTACTCAAGGATTACATCCAACAGTTTATTTCCATCTATGGACGAGATTCTATAAGCAGAAATGGCCATAATTTATGTCATATAATTGATGATGTTAAGAATTTTGGGAATCTGACCGAGATAAGTTCATATCCATTTGAAAATTTTCTTGGGCAACTGAAATCCTTAATTCGCACTGGAAATCGACCTCTGGCACAAATATCAAATCGTGTGATGGAACTGTCGAAACTGAATTGTGCAACAAATACAAATCCTCAAGAAATACAGCCGTATGTTAAAAATGAAAATATCGGTACGAAACATCAGCTACCACAATTAACCAGAGTATTTGACAAAATATATTTTCCTAACAAATTTATGTTGTCCAATTAAGTTAAAGACAAGTGGTTTATGACAAGAGCAAATGCTAGATACTATCAAGAAAGTATATTTATTTATGGGGCAGCTCAAGAACTTCAGACAGACTTTTTTGAATTGGCAATAAAGTCATCAAAGTTAAATATATATAAATCAGATGGAAAATAATCTTCACCGAAATTATATTCATTAAGTGAAATTAAATGTAAATTGATATCACTTTAATATAAGGATGAGATTGTGTTTATGCCACTCATTCACACTTTAGATATGTAAAATCGTTAGATATGGAGAATAGGTTAGTATGAAAATTACATTAATTATTATTTTCCGTTTCACCACAGCTCATTCATTTGAATAAGCTGTAGTTTCACCTTCAATTGGTGGGCTCTCATCTTCATCTACAATGGCGTCGCCTTGATTTTTTTCGTTTTCTTCCTGACTTGGAGAACCTTTTGCTCTGTAATAAAAGACATGGAGTTGCAACAAGAGTACCAATAATTTTTTCAGCTACCTACCTTTTACGCATACATTTTTTTGCATGTTTTAGTTTTCCTATGGAAACCCCAGTCCATGTAGGGACATCTGGCTTAAATAAAAAGTCTATAATTTAATATGCGATATTCGTTACATCTTCCTCTCCAGTGGTGCCCCCTATTCTAGATAAAGCGACTAACTAAAAAAGAATACTACTGCGTATTTCCTCATTTAACTTCGAAATGTTTTGTTAATAGGTAATAAGCGGAATCTATCTGTATCATTCGGAATGTATCTTTATTAAGTGTTTATTAAGTACTTTGTGTATATAATTAGGTAGAGGGAAACATATATAACCCTGAAATTGCTGAGTTCTAGAGTAAAGGGATCACTTACTTCCTTGCGATTCGTTGATGCGAGTGTAGATTATTTCTTTGCGATTCGGTGACGCGTGAACATTATTTTTCTTTACTGATGGTGATTATTAGGTCCCTGGAGGCATAGAAATCCACTCTACTAATAAATGTAAGTCTTTATATTTTTTTATATTACGACTGTAGTCTTACAATATATGTTTTATCTTTTAGAGCTGCTACATTTTACCAATATAATAATATAATTTTGAATAAGTTTCACATTCAAATCCTATAGTTATTTCCATTAATTTTTAAATCAAACATGTCACAGTCAAACAGAAATAGATAAATTCTGCCAGGTCCGTCTCCTAACCGTGTAGCTATACCTCGAATGATTGGTACTCCAATAATTCCTGTTAATGCTGCTGCTGCTGCTGCTGCTGTTGTTGTTGGTGGTGGTGGAGTTGTTAATCAAAAGGACCTCATTATGTTGACTCCAATTGAAGCGATTGCAGGGCCATCTGGCCATATTGGAACATGAGTTAGCCCGCAACCAGGGCCATCACGTCGTCCACCAGCCCCTCCAGGCGGCGGCCCTCTAGGGGGTCCACCTTGTCGTCCAGCAGGAGGTCCTCCACGTCTTCCACCAGCAGGTCCTCCAGGTGGTGATCCACCAGTAGTACCTCCTGGTGGTATGGCACCACGCGGACGTCGAGGTCGTCCTGCTGCCGGTAGAAGATGTAGTTATTTCATTACCATCCCATTCAGGGAAAGCGATATGAACATAGAAAAGGCTAATTTATTAACAGCTTTATTAAATTATCCTGGCAGGAATGTCCATGAAAATGGTCCTATCGCTTTCCCGCACGAACGGGAATATTAGCAGCAGTTCAACATCCACCAGAAGAGGCTGCTGCATTAAACGTCAATAACAACAACAACGACAACCAGCGGCTGCGGCTAGTTTTATATGTTATCGCAGCCGAAAACTATGATAACGAAACGGCGTTGCAGGAAGGGTTAGTATATCATATTCACGTCAAATATGTCAAATATGATGCGCCTTCATATATTAATGAAATGTCCCAGTATATTCGGTATCTTTATCCGGGAGTTGCCGTTGATGTGCAAAATCCAACAAATGAGAAACAAACAATCATTTATATTACAAAAGAGGACAATAATCCATTATATAATTGTTCATCTTCAAAGTTAAATTTTTCATATAGGCTCAATAAATATTGCCAGGATACACGAAACCAGCCATTGTCTTTTCTTCATAAATCTGTAGTCGAGCATGACGCAAAACATAGATTCATTCAACAGTACAAAGCGGAATTTGGTAGCGCTTTGCATAATGTTAATTTAGACAATTTCGTGTATCCAGCAGTGGAGTTTGGGCCAATATGTAATTGGTGTTTGTCAACATTTACATGGTACAACAATTTTATTTCTAGGCCTGATCAACACAAAAGACCTCAGTTATATTTATATGGGGCACCTAATGTAGGCAAGACCACTTTAATCAAGAAATTCCTGTTGCAAAGCAGACTGAATAGTAAATTAACATTAGAGTGTAATATTGGAGATGATTTCTTTTTACAGAATCTTAATTCCACCCATAAATGATGAGTTCAAATCTGATGAGTTTGATCCTCGAACATGTAGCTCATCCAACTGTGCTGTTCTGAAAACATTATTAGCTGGAGAGGCTACATGTAAGAGGATTAAACACCGTCAAAGTCAGACCATCACATTTAAAGGGCCGATTCTAATCATCTCCAATTATGCACCGCCTCAAAATATACCTGGGTTCAGAGACAACACTGAGACGTGCAACTCCATGGTGAAATATTGTTCTATAACGCATGTTATCTTTGTCAAACAAAGCTGAAGGTGTACATAGAGGCGCTAGTAGCAGCAAACTGCTAGGGGCGGGAAAATTTAAATCATGCATATTCATCTGAAGACTTTTAGTCATATTCAACATCCTCTTTTAACTAAAAGTTCTCTTTAAAAATCATCTGTCACTATTTATCTTATAAAGTTAACAGTGGCTAGACAAATTTTAAAGAGATATTTTAGTTAAAAGGGGATGCAGATAATTAGTCCGAAATTGACTTTTTTTTCTATATCGATAAATAAGAAAAGCAACTTCAAACCATTTTTTAATGTAGAAAATAAAGAAATACAGACTGAAAATAGTTAACATAACAATTTTATATTAATTTAATGCTTTGCTAAATAATGATGGTAAATAAATGCCACAAACCAACACACACGGACATAACTATACACAATACATCTAATCATCCAATCTCACATAAACTAGCAGCATATAATAGCATGATAAATAGGTTAATAAACATTCTCCTCAATGAAGATAATTTTTATAGAGAAATTAACATAATAGAACAAATAATAAATAATGGCTACCAAAATCTTCTACTAAAAACAATACATTAAGTGCGGGTTTACGAGTTTCTTGGCGTGCGTGAGAAGCTGGCGCGCGCAGATTGCTTCGCGCACGTAAACAGATTAAACGTATGGTGGCAAATACGATCATTTACGAGTCATTAGCGTGCGCCACGGTCCGCTTACGTGAGATGCTGGCGCACGCGGAGACCGTCAAATATTTCCTGTGACAAATAATACAACGCGCGCGAAGCTCTGCTGGCGCAAAGATAAGGATCATGTGACCACAACGACCAATCACGACTAGACATTCGAAAAGTTGTCGTGCTGTCAAAAGTTAAAATCAATTGAAATTGAAATTATTATTCATTAATTTTAAAGTGTATTTGTGTTTTTGGCGATATACATTAGATTTAACCGAAATTGTAAAGTGTAGTTTTGATTTAGTTTATTTTGTGTGTTTGATTTCTGTAAATAATGTCATCTTCGGGAGAGAAAAGAAAAATAATGAAAAAGGAGGAGAAGGCCGCTGAGAAGGCAAAAGAGGAACGACTGAGAGATCTCCTGATAGTGAAAGTGGAACAGAGGCCCCAGTTGTACGATAAAGAGAACCCTGGATACAAAAACCCTCAGCTGAAAAAACAAGCTTGGGACGAAATATCCAGTGATTTAAAAGGTGAGTGAGTCTATTTTTTAAATACTTTTCTTCCTCATAATTATAGCAAAATGTATAATAACGTTTCACAGATAGACGCTATGCGTATGTGGAAATCTCTCCGGGATGCCTTTACAAGAGAGAACAGCATGCGGAAGATTGAAAATGTGAGTGGAGCTGCAGCAACCCGTCGAAAATCATTTCAGTTTTATGAACAGATGAAGTTTATCGAGGGCTTCATACGAAGAAGAGAGTAAGTACATTTAATTACAAATTTCGTCTAATGAGAGTAAACTTGACAGCCAACACGAATCAACAATTAAATTTGTCATAAATTAAAAAGTCACCAACACAATTGAAAGTATATTAAGAATTTAGAAATATATTATTCGAAGTGTAACATCAAATATGTTTTTGTGCATGTATATTAAAATTTTACCAGTGATATCTCATCAGATTACAGATTTCTATAAAATCATGTTAGCTTGCAACAATGTATAGTTGGTTGTCTAACTCTACAAATTTTGAAATCAATTCTTGATTTGATTTGAATTAAATAGTATTATCCATACTAATATTATGAATCTGAAAGTGTATTGATTGGTTTGTTTGTCTTTCTTTCACGTTTCAATGGATTGATTTTTGATATGCTCGCAGTAAGAGGCCCGAGAATAACATAGGCTACTTTTATCCCCAAAAATTGATGGTTCTTGACATTTAGAGGGGTAAAATGAGGGAATACATTATCTATGGAAAAATAATATTGGATAGACATTTCGACTTGAAAATTCAAAAGCGTAGGTACTCTCGAATCAAATAAGCAAACCGTATCTCATGATTTTTGGAAATTCAAACTCTGAGGTGAATAATTTCATAAATTGATATGGGTGTCGTTTTTTGGGAGGTTGATTGCGAGAACAGTATTTATTTTCAAGTCAGTTGAAGGAGATTTCTCTGATTTTTGCCTGTGAAGTCACGGGCATTTGCTACTATGGTATATTTATAAATCATGTTGGCTAATCGGTACCAAATAATGTACAATCTAATTGCTCACTACTATTGAATAGCAAACAAAAAGAAAAGCGACACAAACTTTACTCTAGGACTCTATCAGCCTTATAAACTTTGTAGTGTTACTCTGATATTTCAATGGATATTTTTTAGAAGCATCTGTTCCATGGAAGATGGCGAAAAGGCATCAAGAATAGATGAAGAAGATGGTAATAGCCAACTTATTGAGGTAGAACTTGATATGTTTGATCCCAACTACTCCCCGGATAGGAGGGCTGTCGAGGAACTGTCTCAGTTTCTAACAGAAGTGCATGCAGGTTAGTAGATACATGTGTTTTATTTTTGGTGATAATCTAACGCAATATCGCTATTCATTTGTTCCAGAAGTACAGCCCTGTGAGAGAAGCAGCCCACGCAGAAGCCCTCGAAAAGTGGGAGAAAGTTCGATGGCCGCTCCCTCTACCCCCAAAAGACCCAAATATTCCACTCCTCTCAGCACAACTCCAATTCTGTCTCCCAGGAAGGACATGACCACTTGCAATTCGAAGAAGAGCAGAAGCAAAATGGAGACGGACTTGGGGGAAGAAATCACCAGGGTAGTCGGAACGCTCGATCAGGCCATACGTACCCATCACCAAACCCTCGACACTTCCCAACAAAGTGCTGAGGTGATGCTGGGAGCTTCGATTGGGAACACGCTGGCCTCTATTTCCAACCCAGTATTGAAGAACAAGTGGAAGAGGAAATTTCGCCTTATGCTATGCGATATGGAAGATGATATAGCGGACAATAATTAAGAAACTTTTATTTGTTTTTTTTTGTGTTATGTGGAGAATATTTTTTTATTTGTTTTTAATGAGGATTCTTATTTATATTAATAGCTGTAAAATAGAAATTAATATTTTTATAATAAAGATTCAAAAATATCATAGTTTCAATTTTTATTTTCGCCTGATGAGGATAGGATTGGAATGCTAATAAATAAAGCATATATTGATTATCTATATATTCATTTCAACTGGATAATTTGGATAAAACAGAATGATCAATTATTATAATTTTTATGATAATGAATCAACAAAACTTTTGAAAATAGCATTCATTTTAGAATTATTTCCTATAAAATAAACGTTCCAATAATGACTTGACTCACAAAGACTTATTGGTCTCATTCGGATTTGACTCATTCACGCTTATATGAGCACCCCAAAAACCTTTGCAGATTCTTTCCTCTTGCCATTTCACTGAACCTACACTACTAAAATAATCTGCAAGGGTCTCACGCATAGCGGTTGCTGATTTGGAGCAATTCTTTGAACGACTTGACGGTAATGCCAGCATCGCACTTTGCTCCCCTTCAACATGCTGACGCCAGCCACCCTCTCGAATGTTACCATCTGTTAGTTCTATATCAACAAATTTTTCAGGACAGTACTGCTGCCTAGCAGCAATATCACGAGAGCGTATTATAAAGTTATGTAGGCAAACTGATGCCAAAACTATAAGGTCAGCTGTCTCTAGGCTACAACAAATGGGTTGTCGAAAGATTCTCCATCGTGCAGTAAGAATACCGAACGCATTCTCAACTACCTTACGGCCCCTGCTCAGTCTATAGTTGTATATAGCTTCCTTCATAGACAGTTTCCGTGCTGCAAATGGTTTCATTATATTGGTTCGGAGCTGAAAAGCATTGTCAGCGGCAAAGAAGTAATCGACAGTTTGATCAGACCCTGGTAAAGTTGAGCGGTCCGGAGTATTCAATTCATTTGATGTCAGTTTGCGCCCAAACACCGATTCTGACAAAATCGCTCCATCATTTAATGAACCTTCGCCACCTACATCAATAACTAGAAATGAATAATCTGCATCGGCCGCAGCCATCAAAACGATGCTGAATGTTTTCTTATAGTTAAAATACAAACTTCCGCTGGCTTTTGGCTGTTGGATTTGAATATGTTTGCCATCTATTGCACCCAAACAGTGAACCTAGAAAATAATTAAAATATTGTATCAATCAATATATGAAGTTAAATGCACCTTTACTTCGATGTAAAAATCCAAAGTGTCACAATCAACTTACTCTGATGCTACAGTTTTCCACTCCTCTGTAGTTGAAGGAATTGAAAGGACTGATTTATGTAATACTTTTACAATAGCTGCCAGGGTTTCACGAATAATTTTGGAAACAGTTGCACGTCCACATCTATAGGAAAAGCTGAGAGACGCTTGGCAATCACCTACAGCAAGATAGCGAAGTGTCATTGCCAGTCTCTGATGGGGCAGAAGAACTGTTTTCATATTTTTTTCTTGGAAAGCATAGGACCAACCAATCCAAGCAAGTAATCAAACCTTAGAACATATCGATATGAGAGCCAGATTTTTTTTATACCGTACCGTACCGTTGGTACGTGAGTCGTGTGTAATTAAAAAATAAGGCACCATCAAACCGAAGCTCTTTTATAAGGTTGTCACCATCGCCCAGCTCTCGCCTTCTTTGAAAAAGGTGTCGGACTCCAATAGTACGTCGACGTGAATATTTTTTTTTCAATAATATTAACAGATGAGTCCACTTGAGTATTAAACTAATACGTTTCAGAGATTGTTGTTGATTCATATTTTTAATAAATTATCGAAGCTCTTCTACTAAGGTTTATTACATTTGGTATCACTAGTTTTGACAATCGTAGTACCAGTCATAATCTGTATCGCACTAGATTAAAAAAGCGCACTACGTACGTTGTAGAGAAACTCATAAATGGGTCGGCGCAAAACGGTCGCGCAAACCTGTTCAACGTACGCGAAGCAATCTGCGCGCGCCAGCCTTAAGGAATTAAAATCATTAAAAAAGCAATAGAATTGGTTTATCCAAAATCAAAAGAAAAATCGGGCAACAATTATGTAATACTCACATATATCAATGGATATTCAGAAAACATAGCTAAATATTTTAGAAATAAGTATAGTTTAAAATTTAAAAATATCACATAAAACAAGCTCTACGTTAGGCAGAATAGCAATGAATAATGAAGATATAACTTCGAAAGGTAAAAAATCTGGAGTTTATAAATTGACTTGGGTAGCCACAAAGTATATATAGGTCAAAGCAAACTTACTTTCCAGAAGCGAATCCTCGAACACTGGAAAAGTTACACAGATAAAAAGCAGAATTCTACTTATACATGAAAATCATAGATTCAATAAAGAATATCAAGTTTTATACACAGCAAAAAAGGTGAAAAAAGGTTTTTTTTCTCAATATAAAACTATAAAATTAAATATATTTGAATTTTTTTATTTTTTGTCGCTGTGCGTTGCTAGCATTCTGCATAACAATATTTTGACGCTTACACCACCAAGGGAGTGAAATATTTATAACAGCTTTCACTATCTCCTCTCTAATAATACTGGAATGCTCGTCACACTGAAGAAAGGCAAAGGAAATCTCGTTTATAATGATTGCCTTTAAAACCTTCCCAATATTTGCACGGTTGGGATAGCTTTCCAAATTAATTTCAATTTTAGTTACTGCATGGCCAACTGCAACTACCAATTCAACACTTGGATATATCAGATGGTGTGTTGCAGTTGACCACTCTTTATTTTGAATAAATATATTATGCCCTTCTTCATGTGTGCCCAACAAATTCTTTGAACATACGTTGCAGTCTCCTACAGCATCAATAATACCTTTAACGATAAATCCGCTAACGTATGCTACCGAAAATGTTGAAGTTTGGGCTGTTATGACAGCCTGAGTGATTTTCTCCGATACATTTTCTAGCTGAGATGGTTGTGGAATATCAAAAACAGCCTTGGTACTTCCTTGAACTGCTTCATCTTTTTTTTGGTCATTTTGGTCATCGAGTAGAAGGAATTTGTGCAAGTTTGTGAGAAGATCAGCCTCATCCTCTTCACAATTACCCCCAACAGGGCGCTAGTCCATTTATAATTTGTGTTTTCACACTACCCACAAACTGAACAACGGTGGGATTATCAGCCCTGCCACAGCCACCTCGAACTGATCCAAAAAAGTTCTCCAGGGGATCTTGGTTGAGGGACCTTGTTTTTAAATATTCAAATCCCTCACTCTCAAGGTAGCTCCAAATTCCTCTTACAGCATTCAACGACATAAGCCACCCTTTTCGTGAAGGAGGCATTGCCTTCAAGAGGCCAGATTTAGTTCGCCTTTGAAATTGCCAACTCTCTACTTGTTTCATCGCCTTAGCCCAAAATTCCATGTGCCCACTATCTGAGGTAACAGCGTAATAAATTACCCCCATCGGCAGGTTGCGTTATTCGAATACCATTGAAGCTATCGAAAATATCATTCACTTGCTGTACAAAGGTAGCAGTCGCAACACTACGTTGTTCCAACTTATCTAAAAATATAAAAACGATTATTAGCTTCAAAATTTTAAATAAAAAGAAAATGAAATAACTAACTAGAACTGGCAAGTGAATATTTATAAGAAGCAACAGAATGGCTCATTATTTGTGCGGCGATGTTAACCTTCATAGTATATTTAATTTTTGGAGCCAGGTGTTGTTCCCGAATTTTATGTAGACTTCTAAACACTAGTGGGGTAGAGCTGTCCCTTTCATATGCTTTCCTTATGTCTTTAAACTGCGCTTCCATTCGGACTTCTTCACCGGCAATTTCAACCGGCACAGAAACGTTATATTACCTGAATAACGAAGCAGTTCGTTTTAATAAATGGGGTGGGTCGAACATTACAAAAATTTTCTTTCCATTAAAATGAAAAAATGGATTTTCAGTGGTGGCATGAAGGTTCGAAAATGCCTTTACATTAGTGGTCCCCATGTCACAGATCGTTGTAACCACTTCCAATTTTGCCTCGTTCTGACATGCCAGCAAAACTTCCTCTGTTGCTTTTTTTATATTTTCACTGGAAGCGCCTCCACTGGAAAAGTAGTAAGCAATAGGCTGCTTCCACTTTTTCTCTCCAAGGCCACAAACCATAAATGCTAATGCTTTATTTGCGACTTTGGGCGACGCCTCGATATTTGTTCCAAAGTCTTCATAGCCAACAATTCTATCCCTCTTTCTATCATACTGCAAATGTTGCTTAATATCGATTTCATCCAGTAGTAGCGTCACAAATGCATCATTCCGAGATGTAATGCACTGCTGAATGTGTTGGAAAATATGGCAATTTATTCCTGCATTGAAAGGTACTTTCTCTAATAAAGATAGAAGTGTTCTTCTTGAGGGGAGGGCTACTAATTTCCTCAAAAAGTTATACCCGCTGGGTGTACGCTTTAATAGAGCTAGTGAAAAAGCCTTTTCTTCTATTGTCCACCTTCGTCCTTTAGGGTCTCTCTTCGCAAAACGTAGCTGGGAAATAAGGAAGTCTACTGTAGTTTTTGCCATTCCACTAAATAGATTCCTAACAACCCGGGAATCACCCAGATTGCTTAGAGCTTTGAGGTCGCCTTTCCTATTTTTGCAGAGTTTCTTCAATCTCCTAATTTGAGCTTCCTTAGACTTCACCAACGACATCAATTTCACCTTCCTCGGAGTATTTTCAATATTCACAATCTCTCTAAAAACGGATTTCTTCATTTTAGGGGACATCCGTGCAGGTGATTGATATTCAAGTTGAACTATAAAATAGAAACTTTTTTAGTATGCGGTGTAAATATATTCTATTATTGTAGAAAATTTTCATCATTTGTAGGTACTATCGGGGACAGAATGAATACCTCATATTGTAGACAAATTCTTTTGTGACGGCCCTTACTCGGGGTGGGTAACTAACTCTGCTGTCAATAGTACCGTTACTAGTATTATTCAATATTGCTTTTTATAAATGTGCAAAAAAAGTATTTTTACTTAAATTTTAACATTGTTTGATTTATGTCAATTATAGATATTGAAAAAAAAATAGATACGTTCTCTGAAGGGCGGAGAGATTCTGTAAAATTAAACTACTTATGAATTTATAAATTATTTTTTTATTGACAATCAAATATACTAATCGAACGTGTTTTTATCTTCATTATATCATTATCATTCTATCAACAACAATAATAAAAACAAAAACAAAACAATAAATAGCAGATTTTTCTTTATTAATATCTTATTTTCTATACAACTTTATATTTCTTGTTACAGTATTATATTAAGGAATAAAATTAAATAACAATAAGGTAAAAATTTAATAAAACATTTCTCTATCTGTGTATGCAGTATACAATTAAAACTTACTGATGGTAGAAAATAATTGTTTTTTTTAATACACTTCTCAAAGTCTTTTTCACCTCCTCGGATATTTTCTTGATTTTATGATGAATCATAATTTTTAAATAAGTGTGAATTATAAGTTGGTTCATTCATAAGTTAATTAACAATTACCTTCCATTTCTCTCTCCCTTGTTTCTCTTTCAGAAGTACTTGTTTCTGCTTGAACACTGTCCTCGTTAGTTATTCGAGAAGGACCTGCTTCTGCATCATCTGATAGTCCTACAAATAAGAATACTCAATTAAGAAAGATTTGTTATAAATGTAACATGTATTTAAAGTGTTAATTAAACCTCCAGGTCAGAGCTTAAAGCACTTATTAGAGGTAATTATTATTTATTAGCAATAATATAAAGATGATTTAAAAAAGTCAAGCCAGTTTAAAGAGAAATAAAAATTACCTGAGAGAGGCGTGACAGACGGAAAAAGTGTAGGGACTGCGTCTCGACGAAGTTTCCAGGTAGCAAGGTTTAAATAGGAATTTGCTTCAAAATGCCTACTGCAGATTCGATAATTTCTTAAAGAATCATCGGACACCACCATTCCCATTTTCTCTTTCCACAATTGAGATCTATAATTATTTGATATTTTAGAAACTACTTTGAAACGTATGTTTTACCAAAAATGCCACTTAAAACACAGGCTCTCAAGTAATACTTGATAAACTAACTTGGAACAGAATTTTAATTTGTAACTGCAGTTAGTAAACAACCAAAATGGGCAAGTAGTACATTAAATTATCATTGTTATACCGTTATGTAAATTATAATTTCAATACGCAATCTTATTAAAATAGGTCTTTACCTGAGCTTATTAGATGGGAAATAATGCAGCATTCCAACTTCATCTCGTTCATGTCCACAAACCAAACAAAAAGCTTTTGATGGTGACCCCATTCTCAACAGTTAAACAAAGCTAAAAATAAAACAAATGAATGAATGAAAATTTCCACTATATTACAAAAATGTATAACAATTGTTTCGGTACACTGTACCTTTATCAAATACAAAATAAACTGGTACTCAAAATGAAGAACAGACACTTAAATAGTAAGTATGAAGATATTATAAAGTAATTAAATAAACAGCAGAGGACTATTGCAACCGTCAGTTTGGTCATTAAGAAGATTACCTGAATGTTTAAGTTTATTTATCTCTAATGATTCTAATAGGTTTAATTTTAATCCTTTATTTTGATAATGCAAAATTTGAAAATTGTCATTGAATGAATGATTGTGGTCTAGTAAATGAAGTACATAATTAGAATCTAATTTGTTCAGAATAAAAGATCTTTTATGTTCATTAATACGTGTCTTGAAATTTCTACCTGTTTGACCAACATAAACCTTCTGGCAATCTCCACATGTAAGTTTATAAACACCAGATTTACAATGATTATGTGTTTTGGACTTATTATTTTTAATAAATTTTCCTATGTTGTTGTTACATTTGTAGGCAATTTTCAAATCATGTCTTTTCTTGCTTGCTCTTATTACTAATTATCTCAAGATAATAAGATAAAAAATTATGTTCATTACTTACCCGAATATCGAATAAAAACTTAAAACGGGATAAACTATGGAGATAGAATAAACAATTCACACAAACCAGAAGAAAACAAACAAGCCAAACCGTAGCACAAAGCACAATGGCGGTTATAGGTTAATTTTAATTACCAAACCAAAATGTCACTAATGTCAGATTTCCTCTGCAACAGCAGCGCTATCTACGTTCACCTCTAGCTTTGCTGGACAAAGGACGGTATTTGAGACAACATGTTATTAGATAGAGATAGCAGTTTACAGGACAAAGCGAACAAATTTTGTATAGGAGTTGCATGTCTCAGTGTTGTCTCTGCCTGGGTTCTTGGAAAGGTTGCAAGTTGTTCATGCCGATGAGCCATATTTCGATTACGTTCATCGCGACTTGCAGCATTTCATCCCGATGGTCAGGCCAGTAATTGTTCATCAAGTGGATGCTGATGATAACGATGATGAGGACTAGGCATGATGGAGATTGTTCTCATTTGTAAGATTGTTTTTTTTTAATTTTAGCTTTTGTACATCTTTATATACTTATAAAATCACTTATTATCTATTATTATTATTATATTATTATTTTAGATAATTTGTGAATTTTATTTCATAGATTTACCGAATATGCATTTATTTCATTTTTATAAAGTAGGAGATTAGGTATTCAATTTTACTATTATTTGTGTTTATATAAATATTTTATTTTTATAGGATGATAGGGGGCTTTCTCTCTTTTTAGAATAATAGGTATACCTACATGTGTTCGACGATGGTTTCATTATTTGTTAATTTGTAGAATAGATGTCCCTGCAAATTTTAATTTCTTTTATATTCAAAATTATTTAATTATAGAAACTCATTCAAAATTATAGTGGATAGAAGAAGACTGGTGATATGTAGAAAATATG
The DNA here is from genome assembly GCA_958507055.1 of Crioceris asparagi. NCBI lineage: Eukaryota > Metazoa > Arthropoda > Insecta > Coleoptera > Chrysomelidae > Crioceris > Crioceris asparagi. The sequence continues at coordinate 33,496,816 of OY293832.1, read as the reverse complement.
TCTACAGTATTTATAGAGGTAAGTTTTTTACATATGTTTCCTTTTAAATTGATATTAATTTTAATGATATTATTTTATTACAGTTAATCAGCACCGCGATATCAGGTTTATAGAAGCGAAATAGTATTGAGTATTGTATGAATGGACGAATGTTGTTAAGCGGTGGTATGCTTAACGGGGTTGAATTTCAATTAACCCTATTTCTCTCTCGACGCACTGGTGCCTTGTCGTGGCGAGAGGGCTTACGAAATATATGTTCAGTATATTTTTAGTTGAATATATATTTTAAACCAAAACCAGTGTTTACTTTGTTGGGCCTTTCAGTATCACTCCAATGGCAGTTTGCAATTTTATTTCGTAACTCCAATGGTAAAATAAAAAGCAGTAGTGTATTTTGTTCAGTAATCTATTCTTTATCATAATCTTCTTATCACATCTCGTTCTCAACAACCGTACGGTTTTGATAGAATATAATTTGAGAGCATGTCTTAGTATCGACTATCTCCAGTATTACTCCAATGGAAGTTTGCATTTTTAATTTGTAACGCTAATGCTAAAAAAAGCAGTAGTGCGTTTTGTTTATTAATCAATCTCTATCGAAAAATACTAATCACATGTCGTTCATAAGAACCGCACGGTTTTGATATAATATTATTTGAGAGCATGTCATAGAATCGGCTATCTCCAAAGTTCGGAAGGTCGTAATTCCATAACGAGAAGTCATATTGGAAAACGGCCAACGGCAAAATGATTTTTTTCTATCACTTAGTTAATGAGAATTATTTCATATTTAAAAAAAAAATCGATATTTTTAGGTTCGTACATCTATAAGTATTTATCTGACATAAGTCAACTTTCGTGTTCAAAGTTTGAATTAAAAATGAAGAATTGATCAAATGCAATGAAACTAGTAAATAGTAGTAGTAAATATGTCAGTTCGTAGACGAATTTGTTAATTCAAATGCCATAGTATAGTAAAAATTTTGTTGTCATTCATCCATCATCATACTTTTTTCAATTTGACAATCACAGACAACAAAATGTCAAGTGTCACATCAAATCATAATTCTATGACTATAGTAGAATCGAAAATATAAATATACAACATACAAACAAACTTGATTTCAGTATTTTGTATTTAATTGATTATTATTTTAGCATTTCTACAAATTAAAAGATGTTTTAATGAAATTGCAGTTTATTGGTTTCATGAAATTTTGTCGTCTATGGTCGAACTTTGCGTCTTCTACCGAAATCTGTCAAAAATGTTTCAGCGCTTTCTTAGCTAGATGTGTGTTGGTCACAGGGATTGAATTTGTGCTTTAACCATTTCATGCATTATCTTTAGGAGCTCTATGATCTGTGACTGTGAATAATGAATAATAATGGTTATTCTATATGTTTTATTTGAGTAATATTTCATAAATTGGGAACACCGCCTGTTTGTGATTAAAATAAGTTAATTGTATTAGTTACGACCTTCCGAACATTGGAGATTCTCTATTCTATGACTTGCGTTCAAATGAAATTCTATGAAAACTGTGTGCTTCTGTTAGGTTAGGTTAGCTTAGGTTAAGTTAGGTTAAGTTAGGTTAGGTTAAGTTAGGTTAAGTTAAGTTTGGTTAAGTTAAGTTAGGTTAGGTTAAGTTAGGTTAAGTTTGCTTTTCGCCTCCGGTATTCTGATTGTCGCTGCCTGATAGCCACCAGGGGAGGGTCTGAGGTCACCAACCTGGACCTCGTCGCCCGCAATCCTCAACTCTTTCGCGACAGCCTCGATCACCTCCTCTTTGGTGGTTATGTGGTCGATGTCTCTGATGAAGAAGGTTGCCTTCCTGTCACCTCCTATCTGCCTAGCCGTCATATTTGTCCCTGTTGTGATGGCCGACTTCAGCAGGGTCATGGCGGGTTGGTCCCCCTTCTTCATCACTATCACCATCCCACCTGTTCTAGTCTCCTTAATTGGACGGATCGCCTTTGCCGTTTCTGTGCCACGGAACACTACTTCTGCCAGCTTCCTCGTTCTCTCCCCTGATCTGTCATTCGAGGGGGGTAGATTGATAGGTCCTCCTTCTTATCCCTCACCATCTTCTCCTTGATGGCTTTGAGCGATTCGAAGAATTCTTCCTCCGAGGCGGAAATTTCAACCCTGTGGACCTGCCTTAGTTTCTCGATCATTTTCCCTCTACTTCTAGGTAGGTCGCTTGCCTGAGGGTGCGTAGTTTTCCCTCCAATGTCCTCAGATCCGGGAATCTATCCTCAAAATCTCTAAGTAATCCGGCGTTTCTCTCGCTCGGCTGCTCTTCCACTAGGCACACCAGGTCCGTGCTCCTATTCGGATTTAGTAGGTTCCCACTTGCTGTGAAAGCCTTTTTGAAAACTTCCCTGGGCCACTTAAGTTGCAGCAACTCCGTCGCATCACTGTAGTTGCATACCGCGTCCAGTTGGTCACTCCGCACCTCCTCGCTGTGCCTAATGGCTTCAAGCTCCGCCTTCAGCCTGGCATATTCCTCCTTCAGGGTTTTGATCTTCTCCTTCGCCTTCGCCAGTGAGGCAGCCTCTGCCGCAGGGTCGGGTTGGACGCCGGCTTCAGTGAGCAAACCTGCCTCCGCGCTGGGCTCGGTCTGGGTCTGCGTGTCTTCCCAGCTATCTACCGGCTTCAAAATATCTTCGGTGGCCCTCTTGCGTCCTACGTTCTGCAGTAGTTCCTGCAGATCGCTGGCCATGATTTGGCTCATCAGGCTCCTGAAATTTGCTGCAGCCTCTTTAATTTCTCTTTTCGTGTTTTTCTCCCGCGCATGCGTTGAAATAGTTTTCGTTTCTGTATCTACATTTTTCACAAGTTTTCTTAATAGCCTTGCCAGCTTAACTGACCTATCCTCCATCTCTGGAAAATCCCCTTTGTCTTCGTCTTCCTCTCTATGTTTCCTTTTGACGGACCTCATCTCATCCTCGTCCCAGGTGAGGTCCAACACAAGGGAGTTTGTCGGCGTCGTTGGTGTCAACTGCACTCCCATAGGCCCAAGTTCACCCCCATTCTTGCTAATGAAAAGCTTGAGCTTCTTGGCCGGGTTCTCTTTTCGGTTCACAGTGGACTCTGCTCCAGATGCATCGTCCCCTGTCTCTCTTCCTGGTGTTGAATCTGGTTGGTTTTTATTTTTATTTATGTTATTCATGTTCGTTCCCACGAGTGTGGATGGATTATACGGTCCGGTGGGGCAGTGCACCGTACCCCACTAAGGCTTTGCAGAATGCCTACCCCGCACACCCTCGCCATGGTGCCGGGGGGCTGATCGCGACTCACTATGGGTGAGCCATTCATCCCTCACCGCAGTTCCCAGGCTTGAATTCCGTAGGCCCTTCTGTCGGGGTTACCATACCTTAGCCAGGGGGTTCCCGTTATTTATAAAGGCGCCGGAGATTCGCCTTTAACCCTTCTGCGTTAGCTACATGACGTACACCCACTGCACGCCATGTATTTCCAGGATCCACTACGAGGAAGTGCAGATAGGATTTGTTGAATCCGTCCTTAACCGGACTGTAGGCATTTCTCAGAGATTTATTCGATCCAGACTCTGGCAATTGTTACGTTAAATTTTCCTAACTGTAACGTAGCCACGTTGGGAGTCAAAAATGTTACGTTAGTTTTATTCAACGCACACTACCCTGGCTAGGTCACGAGCAACTAAGGTTGTGGGTGCTAAGTAATTCAAAAAAACAGTTCCGATATGGGCGCCAAAGTGTTTGATAAGTATATGTCGGATGTTAAATAATTCTAAGATCACATAACACTTAAAAGTAATCTTATGGACACTAACTACTGAAAGATAATCAAAGCACCTTTATAACAATCGACAACACAAAAAAAAATATATATATGTGATAAACTATTTATTATTATGTGCAAAAATAACAAAATAACTCTAACTCTAGCAAGGATAACAAAATAAAAATTGATAACTAAATCGTAAAGTTCTAACCTTGGAACTATTGAAATTAAATAAAAAATGATTGTTTGAAAACAAAATTAAATTAACAGATGGTCTTAAATTAAGAAAAAAAAAATAACTAAAGTTTATAAAAATGCAAAAGAATTTGGAAAATTAGGAAAATCAGGGAGATATTGCTCAACAGATTTCTACTTCAACAATAAAAAAATATTAATGTTTATATAAATATTATGAATATAATTTAAGTTATAGACCTTATGGCAGACAACGGTAAAAATTAGATATACGATATGACAAGGTACTTCAGATATATATTCACGAAGTGAGCTCAATTCGGGCGCTATCGAAAATCCTATTTTTTCTTAGTTTTCAACTAAGCCAGATGAAATCAAAATCAGATAATTTCACTGCCACTAGTTCTTTACAAAAGGCAAAAGATATGCTATAAACTAATGACAGAGAATTTTTCTTTCTATTGAAAGAAAAAAAAAACACAATAAGGGATTGATAGCGGCCTTAGCACCACGTGACGGTGATTATTTAGAAAGTCAATTTATAATTAGATAAATTTAATGATAGTGATACTCAAATTTATGTCCATAGATAAGCTGGTCTCGGGACTTCTCCTGCTATCACAGGTTGTCTCGCAGGTATGTCTTCCTCTGGAATTTTCCAAGAAGGAAAAGAACAGCTTCCAAACGGTTCTTCAACAGGAACGGTACTTTGTATTATTAGCACTCCAATAACGATTCTTCAGGAACGGTAATATCTCTCCAGATAAATGGTTTTTTTTTTTTTTTAACATACGTTAAAAACCAAGGATTTTCGTACAATTCCAAAAAAATATGGATTGGTAACGGTAAATACACTTGTGTTTAATACATAGCCTGTTTTCAAAATTAGGAAACAAGAATGATTACCTCAGTACTTTGAGATTTCAAAATTTTTCTTTTCATCTGCTCCCTTCGCACGAAACTTAAAACACCTCTATCCCCTTCGCCGGCCAGATAGAAAAAGACCTCCTTAGGCAAACTATTTAGAATTTCTTAAAAAACGATCCCTTTCGGCTATCACCGAAAGAAGGCGATCTTCACAGAACAGTCCTTTCAACGTTTCACAGAGGTGTATATTCTGTGGTCTGACAAAATATTCAAAATTAATATCTTCGATGTTACTGTGTTCTATACTCTGTGGTAGTTTTCATTATATATTCTCCATCCATAACCAAAGATTAAACTCAATATAATTGATGTATGTCATATGTCATGTAAGTCAAAACAAAAACAACTGGACAATTTCGAGGAAGTAAGAATAATTATTGATCTAGAGGCTTCTAAATAAAAAGTTATTGTGGACTGACGATCTTGAGAGTAATTAAGACAAAAAGGTAATGAATAAATAATATTGAATTGTACCGATTTTTTGAACGCTACACAATCTGGACCGCTCCGAGACCTAGGAAATCAACCATTTAGATCCCAAGCAAACTTCTCAGAGAGAAAAGTGAGATCAGGATCGCCTTGAATCTCTGCAGGGGTGCTGAACGCGTCGATGTGGTCCAGTGCTATAGGTGTTGGGGATATGGCCAAAAACGCGAAAGGTGCAACGTGGCCGTGGCACTGAATAACCCCTGCAGGAAATGCGGTGCCGAGGGGCATGCTGCAAAGACCTGTGCCAGGGACGAATACTGCCTTACTTGCAAGGAGGTAGGGCACAGTGACGGGGCGGGCAGGTGCCCAGAATTTAGAAAGGCTCTAAGCAGGGCCAGGCTGACACAAAAGAAAAAAAGGGCTTATTGAAGCACCTGAGTAATATTTTCACTGTGATATATTCTGACTGTGATATTTTTAAGTGTAGTTTTTATTGTTTCTTCTACATATATATTTTATTTTGTCCGTCAGATCTACAATTTGAGTGTTTTAGATATATTTTCCGCCTCGACAGTCATTTATACACATATTTATTATTGTCCGTCCGATTTTACAATTGCGGGTTTTATATATATTTTCTGTCTCGTTAGTTATTTATACACATATTTATTATTGTCCGTCCGATATACGTGTTAACTTATTCTACCATGTTAAAAATTCTGCAATTAAACCTGGGCAGAGCTAGGCTGGCACATGACATCGCCACTAGTGACGCTATGCAACGGGACATTATAATAGTCTCAGAGCCGAATAAAAGGATTGTCAACACAGAAGGCTGGCTCACAGACAACAAAATTGATGTGGCCATAAAGATCCGTAACGGTCAACTAGAGGTGCAGGAGGTAAAGAAGGAAAACAGTTTTGTGCGTCTTTCCCTTTACGACCTCCATATATATGCCACCTACATCTCCCCAAATATCCCATACGGCCACTTCAAGAAAATAGCCGACGAGATCTTTAACGACGCCTCAAAACACCCAAATAAATCCATCGTCATGGGCGATATTAATTCAAAATCCCAGACTTGGGGATCCCCCGGGATGGACGAAAGGGGCGAGTAAAAGTCATATAGATGTGACTCTAACATCTGAAAAAGTCCTCAGACAAATAGAAAGCTGGCACGTCACTCATAGTAATCCCTACACGCAACATGGCAACATTTTCATGGAGGTGAGAATTTCAAATTTACCCAGCGCAAAGCATTACGCTAGGAAGGAACTGAGGACGGACCTCTTCAGGTTATCCCTTCGGGAATCCAACTGGGAAAACTGCAACGACATATACCGCAAAATAATAACACTTTTTAACTCGTCGAGTCAGAGAGAGAACTCAACACCCTCCAAAACTCCATACTGGTGGAACGAGGAGATACAGGCGTGCAGGACGGAACATAACCGACTCCGAAGAAAGTACACCCGTCTTGCGGACAAGGACTGTGCTCTGACGAGAAGCCTTGCCGAACGGTTAAAAGCCGAAAGACGGAATTTAAAAAAGTACATTAGGAGGTCAAAGAGGCTCCAGTGGAACAAATTGTTGGTGGAGTTGGACGACGATATCTGGGGGGAAGGTTACCACATTGCAACGAGACACCTAGCCGGAGGAAAGCTTGCCTACAAAATTCCAACGCGGACCAGGAGACAAATCATACATGAGTTATTCCCAACAACGGATGGGAGATTACGAACTCTTCAGAGGGCAAATGAGGTGCCAGAGGACGTGGAAATGCAAGAAATTCTAAGCGCGTTACCACTAATGAAGAACGGGAAAGCGCCAGGTCCTGATGGTATTACCGTGGAGGCGCTAAAGATAGCAGGCGAATTGGTCCCAAACGAGATCATGAGGATGCTAAACTTCTACCTTCGGAAGCAGGAGCTCCCAAAACCGTGGAAAGTCGCGAGAGTTGTCCTTCTTCCGAAGAAGGGAAAAGACCCAACCAAACCCTCTAGTTTCAGACCCATATGTCTCATTAATACTATGGGGAAACTGTTCGAGAGGATTCTCTTAAGTCGGCTTGAGAAGGAACTAGTAGAAAGGGGAACCTTCTCCTTAAATCAGCACGGTTTTAGGAAGGGGAAATCGACCACAACGGCTCTCCTAGCACTGAAGGACGCTGTAAGAGGTTCAAAAAAAAAGTGGTGCTTACTAGTGGCAATCGATATCCAAAACGCTTTCAACACAGCAAGATGGAAGCGTATTATAGAAGCCCTACAAGCAGCGGGAATAAGTAAATACCTAAGAAGGTGCGTCTGGTCTTACTTCTCGCAACGATCCGTGAAGTCGGGGATGATTTCCCATAAGTGCAGCATGGGAGTACCGCAGGGGTCAATTATGGGGCCCACCTTATGGAACATCGTTTACGATGGAGTTCTTCGGCTCCCGTATGGCGAAGACGTGAACGTGATTGCATACGCGGATATTTTGCTCTTCGTGGTGAGTAGCAGTGAGGAGGCAGAAGTGAAAGACCGGGCGCAGGAAACCGTGAGACTATCGGTGGGCTGGCTCGAAGAAAGGGGGTTGAAAGTGGCCGCACAAAAAACTGAACTTCTGATCGCCAAGGGGCCAGGAAGGGTGGATAACTTCAGACTGGAGCAGCTCGGACATGATATAATACCATCCAGGGAACTCATGTATTTAGGGGTTGTGCTCCGGAAAGGCCTGGGTTTCGCGGATCACATAGAACACGCCATAAAAAAGGCGTCCGAAAAGTTCTCTGCATTAGCCAGATTGATGCCCAATATTGGAGGCTCAAGGTATGAGAGGAGAAGGGCACTCTGTGGAGTCGCCAACAGTGTCCTCCTCTACGCAGCCCAGGTGTGGCGCGAGGCCATCAGGCATAAGAATCATCAGGGACGCCTGGTATCAATACAGCGACGTTGTCTACTGAGAGTCGCAGCGGCATACCGCACAGTGTCGGTGGAAGCAGCCCAAGTCATCGCAGGATTTCCCTCCTTCGACCTGATGGTTGCCGAAAGATGTTTCTTATTTACGATAGGGGGAAGGTTATTGGGAAATAGAAGAATGGCGCGCAGAAGAACTGTAAGCAAGTGGCAGGAAAGATGGGAAGCAGGAGGACCATCAGCCGCCAGGACTAAAAGAGATCTAGCGACTTGGGTCGATTGCGGGCACAGGAGAACAAATTATTATTTCACCCAGTTCCTGTCCGGCCACGTTTCGTACGGCACTTTACAAAAAGAATTGGTAAGACTCTGGGTGATCAATGCTTCGCATGCCGGGAGAAGGATGACCTAGAGCACATGTTCTACCACTGTCAAAGATGGTCACAGGAAAGATCTGTGCTGGATGACAACATTGGGCAGCTACCCCCAGTCGAGCACATCATTGATAGGATGGTCGGAAGCAGCACTCAATGGACTGCAATATATGAGTTCGTCACCCAGGTGATGAGGAAAAAAGAGACTGAAGATAGAGAGAGACAGGGTTAAAAGAAAGGCTACATTAATATCAGACTGGGTTACGCACCTGATGCAAGGGCACGCAGCTTAATTCCAGGTGGCGATAATACCCGGGCAAAGTTAGGTTAAGTTAGGTTAGGTTAAGTTAGGTTAGGTCAAGTTAGGTTAGGTTAGATGTGTGTTGGACCCAGGGATTCTGTTTCATAAAAATGTGTCAACTTAGATTTTGTTAGTAGCAAAGTCCGACCATAGACAACTGAAAAATGTTTCTGTTTGTTGGCATTTGAATTACCAAATTCGCAACAAACAGAAATATTTACTATATCAAACTTATATTAATAAGTATGTAATCTCTTTATCATATTCCCTGTGCCCAACACACATCTAGCTAAGAAAGCGCTACAACATTTTTGACAGATTTTGGTAGATAACGTTTGTGCTTGTTAAGCTGCAGCATCAGAAATCCTTGTCCTTGTATTCTATTTAATACTAAAATTGTTCAAAATAAGCAAGAATATGCGTGAAAATATAAAATATAAGTTCACAAAAAAGTGAAGTAAAACGAATTGACGGTTGTCTTATGTAGTACATCCTGAACTACCAAGTTCTATTAATATCAATGTTGCCAACGCTGTCAGTATAACTTTTGTACTATGAAATACTCTGTCAGTATAACTTTTGTACTATGAAATTATTTTATAAATTTGTATTCTATGATTTGAATTTCATTTCCAATAATACTTGCTTTAGAAAAGTTAACAACAATAACAACGGAATTTAGTATATTATACAAATTGTTCAGTTTAACGTTTTCGAAAATGACAAGTATTGAGTGTTCTGGTTGTAATATTTCTCACATTGATTTTATTCTTCTAAGTAAAAATGAAAATGAACTACTGAACTTTTTAAAAAAACATGGTGTTTCAGTGGATTCAAAAGTGTGAGAATTGTGGAAATAATATGACATTATCCGGGAATGGCACGACATGGCACTGTCAGAAATCCATTATAAAAAACAAAAAGAAAGTTTTTTGTAATTTTAAATTATCAGCAAAAACTTCTACTTTTTTTTCGTGATCTCATCTACCTATCAAATTAATATGTCGTTTTGTATATAGTTATTTATTTATTAATCATCCCAAAACTGAAATTCTTCAAAATAAATTCAAAATTGCAAGACAAACAGTAATAGACTGGATATCGTTTATTAGAGAAGTGTTTGTTTTTTGGGCATACGAGAACAGTGCTAAAATTATTGGTGGGCCAGGTAAAACTGTGGAAATTGATGAAGCGAAATTCGGCAAAAGGAAATATAATAGAGGAAGAATTGTAGATGGACAGTGGGTTTTCGGAGAAATTGAAAGAGAATCAAATGTGTTTATGTTAGCAGTCCCTGATAGAACAGCGAACACATTAATAAGAATTATAAAAGAAAGAGTTGCTCCAGGAACAAAAATTATTAGTGACTGTTGGCGCGCATATGATGCACATAAAGATTGTCCCGAATATGAATATACAACTGTAAATCATTCAAAAAACTTTGTGGATCCTGGTACAGGTGCTCATACACAGAATATAGAGAGAAATTGGAGGGACGCTAGAGAAAAAATTCCTAGATTTGGTCGAAAAGAACAGCATTTCGAATGCTATTTGGCCGAGTATTTGTTTTGCCGTAAATTTTCAATTGCTGAACATCGATATTGCGAAATGTTTAAGGCAATTGGATCTTTATACAATTCAAAAAAATATGAATAATATTAAGAACAGAGTGGAGAGATTGGCTGGGGATGAGTCAGACGAAAGTAATGAAGATTTAGTTTTGTAATTGTTAATTGTATTTTGAGTTTCAAATTATTATTTTTTAATATTTAAATTCCCATTTAAATAAACTCGTTTTTGAAGTACTACATCATAACTATGAGCTTTTGCACGTCGTGCAGGTTCATTGGGATTAAGTAAATATTTAAACCTAGCCGAAGTTTCATAACGCCTACGATTACTATAATGTTCACCAAGATTACTTTCTAGTACATTGTGACATAAACTTTCACTAACTCCATTCGCTATACAGAAATTTACTATTAACATTCGATTATGATCGCATAAATTTTTGTCAAAAAACACTCTTCTAATAAATCAAGGCCATTTATCTGCATTACCAATTAACTCTTGCATCATTACCCATGGTACTTTAGAAACGTGTCGCCAGTATGCGCGATCTCTTCTTTTTCTATTTTCTTCCTCAATAGGGGCTATTCTGTAAGTCAATCGTTAAAATTTATCAGACGTTAATAGTTTATGCTTTTAACGTAAATTGGTATTCTGTAAGCTCAATATTTAAGGCATCCGTTAAAATTTAATATTTTAAGGCATCCAATAAATCTGCTTCTCGGAGCCACGGAACACGCCGTTCAAGTATGTATTATAATCACATATGTGAAATAGTTCTGTTTTTGAATTATAAATATAACCTAGCTTTTTGGTATTGCCGTTATTTTATTGTGGTAAATTTCTGGAATTTCAATATATTTCTAGCTAGATTCGGTTTTACGCTTAGTAGTTACCTAATATGGAAAATAAACCGACACGAGGAGTGCGAATGAAGAAATGCCAAAAAGGATTTTTAGTGACTTACTTAGAGAATAATAAGATTCTCTTGGGTAATAAAATAATCCCATCAGAAATAGCTCAAGTGAAAAGTAAATGGATTGAGTTGATGCAAGCTTTAAACAATTTGAATGGGGCAAAGAAAAACGTCACACAGTGGAAAGAAAGTACCTAAACTTGAATCAATTTTATTTAGATGTATCTAGGTTTTCTTATCAATCAGTCCACGAGCTGCTAGCATAATGCTAGGGTTATTTGCATTACACGTGTATTATATTGTAAAAGTAATTGCTATCTGTTCCAGGCACTGAATGATTTTAAAAGCAATGTGAGAAGGGAAGCAAGGTTGCTACATGTAGAGGCAACAGGTACAGGGGGAGGTCCAAAAAACCAGAAGGAGCTAACTGATATTGAAGAAAGGCTTTTAGCTCTTTTGTCAAAAGTGACTATAGCAGGTGTACCGGAATTGCCAGAGCCAGGGATTGAAATAGTGCATGAGGTACTTGAAGAAGATGATTTGAATGTAGGTTTAGTCTCCGGTGAATGTTTTTCAATGAATATTGATATAGTATTCATTTTTATATTTCATATTTTTCAGTATGACATTATACCGGAATTATATCAAGATGTAGCAGTAGCAGGCACGTCTAGATCTAATGTAGTAAGAATGCGGATTCTCACAACCATTATTATTTTTTATTGCTATTAATTATTTTTAAGGTTGTTCTCGAAAACCCGTTTCAAGACAACAATAAAGGTCCACAACCCTCAGCCATTGATGTAAGTATAATTTTATCTATATAAATACGATAATTTTATTATCTGAGAAATGTAAACCATGAAATGTATATATATCATTGTATATAAATATGCTAAGGTGTTAAAAGAAAGTTCATAGTATAAATATGGTTAATTTATCTTTTTTAAACAGTTCGTTCTAAATGTTATAGGATTCTTATTCTACACCCAAAGGACGCAAGAGAAAAAATGTAATGAGTCTGGAAAGTGTGTAAAGTGTAAAGTGTAAAGTGAAAGTGAAAGAATAACAATTTACCGAGCGCAATGCGAAAACTGGCAACTACCAAATCGAAGAAACAGAATAGGAGCTCTGTATTCTCATTCACATTTTAAGTAAAATTTTTATTTTTATTGTTATTCTATTTTTTTTAATATGAACGTTTTATTTATTATTTTGGAGTCTGAATTTTACTTATGATCTCAAATGGTTTATATATATATATATATATATATATATATATATATATATATATAAGGTTTTTTTATTTTATGAGTTATAAAAATAACCTATTTATTAAGAAAACAACTCAAAATACATTTCTCTGTAGTATTACGTTTCTTCTTCGCCTACCCTCATTTTCTATGTCCCCATGAATAATATTAGGATCATTTGGTCTTTCATCCTGGACATTTATCTCCTCTTCTGGTAATGCGATATTATGATCACAACATACATTGTGTAGGTATGCGCAGCTGTAAATAATTTTTCCTGCTCTTATGGGATTATAATGTAGTGCTCGGTGATTGTGAAGACATCTAAAACGACTTTTAAGTAAGCCGTTGAGATTTTCAATGCAAACTCTTAGTTTGGAGAGGGCAGTATTGGAACGTGCCTCTGGAGAGTCTACTGCTGCATTGTAATAGGGAACTAATAGCCATGGTTCTATTGGATAACCATTATCTCCAATAAGATGATCATCAGCAGAAGTCTGCAGGTAGTGATTTTGTAAATGATTCTTAACGTTTGAAGTCATCCACACTGCAGCATCATGTACCGAACCGGGGAACAGAGCATTAATAGCTAGAATTTTCTTGTTGGCATCGCATATTATCATAACATTAATGGTATAATAATTTTTCCGGCAATAGTCTGGACGGGCAGGATAAACAGGATGTTCAGCTGGTGGAGCAACAATTTTTATTTAGGTTCCATCTACAATACCAACACAATGCCTAAATCTATCATCTATATTTCTAAAACCTGTTTTAATTATTTGTTTTTCTTCATCAGTAATTGGAAATTTTATTTTTTGATGGAGCAGATGTTCAACAATATTGGTTGAGACTTCGGATATACATCTGCTCATTTTCGCTTGACTTAAACAAAGGCTATAGCCATGGCTAATTCCGCCTTGATAACTCCCCTGTCCAAAAAAATTCAAACTGGCCAAGACTTTTTGATGGATAGGCACACTGGTTGACCTCTCTCCTGCCTCCATGTGTCGACTTAATCTTTGTATCAGTTCTAGAGCTGATGTTCTATTTAGCCTAAAAAGCTTGAGAAATTTTTCATTTGAAAATTCAAATGGATTACTTGCTTCTCTCAATACTCTGATGAATTCGATTTCTCAGGCTATAATACGGAAATCAGTTGTCTAAGATATATCCAAGTATTAAGTAGAACTTACATCCGTTGTCTCTCTTCGAGATTATCAAAAACAATAAAGTGAAGATATCCATCTAAAGCCATTATAAACTGTGATTAATAATCAAACACTCACAAGAAGTTTTTATGGACTGCGAAAACGTAAGCCTTAGAAATATATTTCAACTTGTCAAATTTAACGATCGAAGTTGAAATTTAACGGCTGGATTTGTCATACAGAATACCAATTTAGCATTATAGATTCTGATCATACTTAAAAATAAACACTACCGTTACAGAATAGCTTTACGGATTTAAGGCACGTCAAAATTTGCCTTAAAATTTAACGTTTTGCTTACAGAATAGACCCAATTATCTTCTTGTAAAGCAATTGATGAATTTATATTTTCAAAAGCCTGAAGACAAAACTTGTCACCTTCAATATCAAAAGTTGCCATAATGATGAATCTTATTTTGTTTCTAGAACTCTCAGTTTCCAACTTAAAATGGTAGAGGGGAGGATTTTTGAAATCCATTTGAGAGCTAGTATTAGTGTTGCCATATGTTGGTGATTGAATCAGCGTACAGGTATCAAAGAATTATCGTTTTTGACAGAAAATTATCGTACAGGACAGAAAGTGGGAACCGGACTTTCTCCAGCAAGTCCTCAGTGGCAATTTTATTTTATTGCTGAACATTGGTATCTTCGCGATCATTTCTTGCAAGTAAAATTTGGTATATTTTATACAAGCTCAGAATATTTTTCATGGTATGAATTGCAAATTTGTCCTTTATGTAACGAATGTCCTCTTTAATCTGTACAACCTCCGATTTTATATTCGCAATATCTCCTTTTATGTCTGCTATATCTCTTTTGATCATCAAAATTTCATTGTTATTATTAATAGCAGTCCTAGTCGTACTGAGAGACTCCCACAAAACAGTCCGGTGACATACTACACACAATTATACCGAAAAATCCACGAAAATTCAGCCATAGACCCAAGAGATATTTGGATAATACAGGTATAGAACCCAACACTTAGGAGGCCCAGTTACACTTACAGCCATTAACAGATCATTCCAATAAATTTTAAAAACATGCATAGTGAAAAGACCATCAAAATCCAGCCTTATAGATCAGAATTATACAATTCTTAGGTACGGAACTCACCACATAGAGTCTCACGGTAAATAAAATTTAGGCTTTTTCTCTTCCCAAAGTCTATTACTAAATATTAATTTTTATATATTTTTAAAAAGTCTTGAGTATGGAACACATCTACCTCAGAGTCCATCTCGCACGTATAATCAGTCCGAAAACCAATCCAAATCCATCCACCAACAGAGAACAGCATAATTTCTCCAAAATATATATTCGAAAATCTCCGGTATGTAACCCTGCCACTTTGGTATTTTACTATTAATTAATTTGACTATTGCTATTTTCTTTGAAAAAATTATAAATGGGAAATTATCAACTATGATTATAATAATAATATTATTCGGGCTAACATACAAATCTTGATTTAAAAAAATAGTATGCTAATAGGTTGTTAAATTATTATGAGCCCTACAAAACCCTACCGAGATGCGTATAGCATCTGTCTCTAAGACCTGAACTCAATAATGATCTAAAATGTTCAACCTTAACAACAACATACAAATGCAATACAAATAAACAAATAATAAAATGAAAATACAACGCAACTATAATTACAGCTACAAATGTAATAGAGTTCAACATTATAAAAAGGAAATAATTTATACCTTCATTCTAATTAAAAATAATAAAAAAATATTAATAAGCCTCTTTAATGGATTTCTTCAAAAATGTATAAAAAAACTGTGACCAGTCAGAAATTGAAGTCGGGTTTCTCGCTTGAGAGGCGAGCATTGTACCACTGGACCACCGTCGCTACAAACATAATTCATCTGATACATAACATATCCCAACGTCAATGTGAGTTTTTTTTAATCTTATCTAAATTTGTTCAAATATTCAGAAATTGTTTCCTGTAAATTGATAAAAAGTAAACTATGATGTACTCCAAAATAATAATAACAACCACAAGAAAAACCAACATCATATATTATGAAAAAGAGTGGAAAAACCTGGATTTAATTGCCTTAAATTTGTAAGAAGAAAATATTAAAACTTACCGAATGAATAGAATGAATTATCAAATTGCGATAAAAATATTACCACTGATTAGGAAAAGTCAAGCGATCAGATCTGTTTTTTCCGATTTTGAACATCTTTAGACGTTTTTGAGATTAGCGTTGTAAAATTTCGGAAATTTTTGAATGTTGCGAATATTTCGAAAAGTTTCCGAAATTTATGGAAACTCGGAAATTTTCAGTTTCTATTGATATATAGTAAAAATTATGTTTTTCAATATAAATAATAGTTTTCCTTTTAAAAACTAAATAACAGAAAATAACATTTAAAATGCTCATAAAATAATAACGTCATTCATAAAAATAAAGCATAATAATGTAGTTTTCCTTTCAAAACTATAACACTAACACAAAATAAAAATGAAAATTCTCACAAAAAAATTATCATTTAGCCTTCATAAATAATCATTCATTTCCTAAACAGAAAATGATACAAAAATGCATATCACGTTAGGATTTTGAAGATCCTAATTTTCAGCTAAGCACCATATCGCCAAAGAAATTTCTGCTTCGGTATCTGTTTCTGTTTCGGTACCAGATTTAGATATTAAATCAATATTCGAAACAGTAGATATGTTAGTGGACGATTCAGGCACTTCTTCAATCATGTGCTGTGGCTCTGTATAGGCATCCTCTGGTAGTTTTTTTGATAACAATTTGTTGTTATGTGCAATGTATGTAAGCATACCTGCTCGTTCAACGGTCAGCCTATTCCTTCTTTTGTTATGTATTATATAATATGTACCAAAACTCCTTTCCGTGGCTGCAGAGGAAGCAGGCAGACTTAAAATAGTCACTGCTAAACCTTTGAATTGAATTTCCACCAACTGATACTGCTGACAATTTTGACGGAGGCCCAAATACAATCCATCGACCAGAGATCTGATTTCGCACAATAGTTCGTCAGTTCTGTGAGGATAACGTCTTTATTTTCGGTAAATTTTGTATGAATACTTGTTAATTTGTAAAGGAACTCCATTGCTAATACATGTTCTTGATTGTCCAAGTGACTACCAGTGTAATTTGGGTCCAACAAACGCGCTGAATAGTGTAATGGCCTTAATGCTTTTTGTTTTCGTTTCATTACAAATTCAAAACATTCGGATTCTTCACTTTTCTTTATCGACAAGTTACGGACATTTTTATCGAAGTTTTTACCAATCATTAACATTTGTAGAGCATTTTTGCAGGTCAACAGGCTTTCTAAACAATTTAAAATTGATCCAATCTGGTGGCCACAGGTAATTTAAAGGAAACGAAGATCCATTTTTCTCAACTTGAATCTGATTAAATTTTGCTAATAAATTATGTGATCCTGTTATTTCTTTCACAATCTCTTTGCAAGAACTTTTGTAGGCCACTTAATGTATTAAATTTCATCATGTCTCCCACAAGCAAGTTAAGTGTATGGGCTTGTAACATCAAAGGTTACTTTGCCCTGTTGACTGCCCAGTTCAAGCGGTGGGTGATTGGGCGCCAGGCTCAAGACAAATGACAAAACAGGAAAAATTAAGAGAGTTTATTATAACTAAGTTTATAACATATTTTAATAATATAATTATATACATAAGATTACATACAATGTCCTGAAGGGCCGAAACTATCGTACAATGGCCTGAAGAGACTAAACTATCAGTCCGCTTTTCCCTGGAGCTGCTGGATAGGTAGAATTGACTTACAGTTTGGGCGGTGCCGGAAGCACTTCAGGAAGCAACAGTGAGGCAATATCTGCGCTGGCCAAGGATAGTGGGCTCGATATGTTCTAGCGGCGGTCATGTCATCAGAAGCGACCAGAGAACCCACAAAGTTGCATCAACCAGAAATGGAGTTTGAGGTGCCAGAAGCAATTCAGGAAGGCACGCAATGATTGCAAAAACTGCAGCCAATCGCCGCTCGGTAATGGTTGTCTTGGTATGGTCTAGTGGTTGGACCCAACGAGTCGTCGGAACCCTTTTTCTTATCAGGTTTTGATAAGGCAACTGCTGGCCTCACTGGAGCTCTGAATTCGGTTTTTCAAACCAGGCGATAAGAGACAACAGCCGTGATCTCTCCGGTATCCATGAAATTATCAGGAAATAAATTTAGCAGGACTGAATACATTAGCTGGAGACATTAACAATGTCTCAATGATGAATTTGATATATATAAACATATATAAAAAAATATTGAAAAGCTAAGTATTACCAATAATATAAAATTTAAACCTGAGTAGTAACAATTAGTAAAGAAATAAAGATTACCAAAAATGCAATATGAATATTAACACTGTTTCAATGATACATCGATTCTTCAATTTCAAGATGAATCAGAAAATATAATTTCAATGTACATGAATTTATACAAATTTAAATAATGGTACTTGCCGGCAACCTTCTGGAATCCAGGGGACTCACTACATCGATTTCTTTCACCAGAAGAGAAATATAACCGCTACTTCTCGAGTCTCCAAATATAAAAGAGAAAGAGAAGAGACCGATCTCTCGTTCATCCCGTTTTTATATTATCTTCTTGGTCACCCCCTCATTCTAAATTAATTAAGTAGGAAATACAACCGAAACAATATGCAATCAGTTATACAAAACAATAAATGTAATGTGAAAACTTGGAACGTTACAGGCTGTGCAGGAATAGCCTCTATTAAGTTCCTAGCCTTTTCCATAGATGTAGCTTTATCGGTGACTACCCCAACAACTTTTTCACTGTCAATGTCATTTATTATTTGAACAATTTCGCCAAATATGTATTCTCCGGTATGCCTTTCTGCGTTAGTACAGATGGTTTTTTATAAAACTGGTTCAGGAGTGGTTATGATATAATTAACAACTGCTTGGTTCCTAAAAATAAAAATTTATAGTAGGTGCGTGTCTTGTAATTTGTAATACCTATTATTTATTTTATAGCTTACCGTATGTTCGATCAACCATCGCACTGCAGCCCAACTGTTTGGGATTTACTTAGTTTTAGGAAAACCTCAGCTTTAACCGTTGCATATTCTTTGTCTAATAACGTGTTAGCTATCTGATATCTAGTTGGTAGTTGATACGATGGTTTTATCGTCTTAAAAAATTATACAGTGCTCATTTTCCGTCATTCTTAATGGGCATCCAGAACAATAACCGGGTAGGAGGAAACAAATGGCAAGACGAGAACGGACGAGAAGATGGGGACAGATGGTTGCTCGGTGGCGTTAGCCAATCACACGCTGACCACAATCGCAGTCAGAAACCTCCGAGCCCCGTACTTCGGGTAATTCGGCCTCTTACTGAACCACCCCAGGAGGTGGAAGCACGGGCTGGCTGCTCTGATGAAACAGAGGACTGATCCGCCGATTCCTCCTCCGTTTGGGCAACGGGAGGGACCATAGAGGCGGCAGATGCCAGATGGAGAATTGTGTGGTGACGTGCGGAGAACGCACGTGTGGTTGCACTGACCCGAACCGCACTCAGCAGTGGCGTGGAATGCCGACATGCAGTTTCTGCATAATCGCCCCTGAGTCACGAAAGCTCTTCGTTGATGAATGGTCATGGACTTGAATTCACGACACTGGCAAATGGAGTGATTCGCCGAGCAGAACACACACTCGGACGACTGACTAGACGATGTGGGGAAACGCGCACCAGCGTAGACAGGGCGGTGAGAGGACGGACCAGCAGAGGAAAGCACAGACGATGAGCCCGCTGGTGATTGGGTTCTTGACAGCATCTTCGGCGAAGGCGCACGGGACGAGGTGCTAGGAGTGCTTTCTAACACCCGCAATTGTCGAGTGGTGAACTCGAGCAATTGGGCTAGATTAGGAAAGTCACTCGCGGATAACTGCCCCTCGAACAACTGGCGAGATGGCAAATCGAGGTTGCACAAAGTTAGAGAAAACAGAAGATAATCTGCCAGATCGGATATGGGCAACGCCTTGAGGGCATTGATGGCATTTTGATGCGTGATGGCGAACTTTTTCAACTGGGACAAAGAAGTAACAGACGCAGGCCGCGAATCGAATATCTAGTTGACATAAAGATCGGCCAGCCGACGAGGGTTTTGATAACGATCGTAAAGGGCTTTACAGGCGAGGGGGTAATTAACCGAATTCAACTCGAAGCTGGAAATCACAGAAGCCGCCTCGCCTGAAAGAGCAGACGACAACAGATGAAACTTTTGGACCGGCGCCAGAGAGTTACTCTGATGTACAAGGGCATCGAACAGCGCGATGAAACCCGGCCCATTCCTCGACCTTGCCATGAAAACGTGGTAACTCGACCCGAGGAATAGGGAGGTCAGCAGAGGAAGACGAAGGCGTCGCGAACGAAGAAGACGCAGTCAGACGACTGTGGGCGGCGCGGATTTGCAGGCAGATTTCAAAGAATGCCGCGAATTTCGATGGTAATCCGTCCCGCTCTGGCTCCTCCAACTGAGAGTTGAGCTTAACGATCAACCCATCAGCCTCCTTGAAGGCCTTCTCCACCTTAGACAGCTCAGCCAAGTACATCAATTTATCCATCGATGATGGCATTTTGATTTTCGAACGAAAGATGAACAGACGATGAGAAAATAATAAACAGATGGTAAGAATGATTTATTTGATTGAAATTAAATAATCAATTCACGATCGAATTATTAGATGAATGAATGAGGATAAACTGAATTTGAAATCTAAATGTCCCTGGTTTCGGCACCAATGAAGGGTTCCAGCGGGATTAAACTGGAACCGATCTCAGGTGATTACTAAGTCTGACAATTGAGCAATAAAATGAACGCATTTACCCCAGAGGTAGAAGTTAAGCAGCAACCACTAATTCAGCATCAGACGGGGGCTTCGAGGGATGGAAAAAGTGATGATGACCTCCTCTGCACTGCTGTCGTGGCGGTCACTTCACCGAAGGCTCTAGGCACTTCACTTTAAGTTGCTCAATTTGCTTAATGATATTAACAGATGACTTCGCGAATAACCTTTCTTATGAGAGGAAAACAGATTACTGCTTTTCCGTGAACCTTTATATATGGGAGATCGCGAGCACGTGGTCGTTCAATTCTCTGGTGAACCAAGAATTTTTGGTTATTCGTTTTTCAAATAGACAGCTGCAAGAGGGGCCAGGAATCGGGACGAATTACTCCGAACGTTAGCCAACCCAACTTTCACGACTTAACAAGATGAGTCAACTATAATGCCCATGAGTTTTGAGTTCTATGCTCATTTTAGGTTTTTTCCTATTTTTACAATAATAATACACTGGTTATAATTGTGATAGAGAATATAATACTAATAACAGAAGCTTCTGTTTCTATAGTAAAATGTTTAAGTGGGTGAATTTCGAGAGTCTGAACATGTTTTAAGTCGTCATGATCAGAATCTAAGTTTACTTCCTCTAATTGTAGGGGTTCAATTCCTTGAATTAAAGGTTTATCTATCTGTACTGGTGGTAACTTTAATCTTAAGTTCATAGTATATATATATATTTCTTGCGAGTTAGAATGTTTATTTTTGATTTTAACCATACATTGTTGCGGAATTGTTAAAGATGGTTCATTTATTGTCTCTATAGTTTGTTGATTTGGGCATTGAAAGAATAATTTTTCTGTTGGTGATGGCAATACTATCAGAGAATTATTTGATAATTGAGTGATAGATGTTTCTTTATGATAAATTGGGGTTAAGGGACAATGATTTGTTAAATTAGTCATTTTGGCTATACAAGGTTCATTCTTACTTAACTGACTCTCAAGGCATACATTTATTTCTTCAAGCTTTTTGCATTTTTTATTGACATAAAAATAATCATCTGAAGATATTAAAATATAAGGATTTTTAACAACCATTATTTTATTATTTAAAGGAATTGAGATCGATGAATCATATATGGTTTATTAATTATTAGTGGTATAGCAGTATAAAATATAATTATATTGTTTTTAATGGTTACATCGACTTTTGCAACTTATTATCAAAAGGTATTCTTTCTTCAATTTTAAACTACGGACGACCTCTTTTAATTCGTTGTATTTTAGAATGTTGTAGTGCATTACATTGACCTTAGCGAAATTAATTGCTGTTTGGAGATTTGTACGAATTTCCTCTAAAATTCGAATATTATTTTCAATATTATCAACCAATAAAATAAACTGTATCGTTGATTCAGTTAACTCAATCAACTCCTTTAGTCTTCATTGAATTTTCTTTTGATTTTGATTAATATTTATTCATTGGGTATCGATGGTTTTAGTTACCTTTTTGAGAATGGTTTGAGTGGACGAAATGGCCTGTTGTAAAGTTTCTTGATTTTCTTGCAATATCTTAATATAATTATCGTATCTTTCTCCATCGTCAGCAAGTCCCGTAAAGATATTGGTGTACTTTTCCAACAACATAAAAACCCAGATATGCCTATAGCTTTATTACAAAGTTTATAGAAACAATTTAACTGAGAATGGGGTCTATGAGGGTTGAGAAATGAAGTCGAATATACGAAAAAATATAGAGGCCATCCTACATATAGGACATTAGGCAAAAAGACCTCTATGATTAAAAAATATTTCATTATTTAGTATGTAATTGCACAAAGCATTCTACGTATACTCCAATATCACATCTTGAACATCTTGTTGCGGTTTTATCATGACAGCTTCCAGAACGTGTCCGTTTGGCTTGTGGAATCACAAGATGGTCCAACCGGTCATAAAGTAAATCTATTCCTGGCGGTTTCTTACTTCTTGCTGTTTAATTTGCGTAAGTAACATGATGGCGACTGTTCTTCTAAAATTAAAGTGATCCAAGACACCTCCGTTTTTTCTTTGTAACTGCCAAGCGTTCTGAATGCATATATCAATGCATTGTGTTATTTGTGCAAAATACCATTTCTTTCCTCTCAGAGAAGTCCGGTATAAGCTTATATTCTGGTCGGAATCTACCCCTCCCATATTGGAGTTGTACACTTTTATCAGATGAGGTTGCTCCACCTGCAAAAAATATATTTATTTGTTATACAAGCCACTGAGAAAAATAACTCTTACTTGAATGTTTCTTTTTTCCTTTTGGGAGTATCGCTTGACAACATGAACTGGTTCTATTCCTGCGAAATTTGAACAGAGGGTAACGATACTGTTATCATTCCATTTGACTGCTATGATGTTTTGATTTGATACTTTCTTGTAATCGTATGTTCCTCGCTTCTCCTTCTTCAATACTTTGGAATTTATGAGAGTATTTCCAGGTAATCGGTTCTCTCTAAATGTGCCAGTCGCAAAAAAGTTTTCTTTTGTTAGTTCTTCGATCAGAGGAATAGATGTAAAAAAAGTTATCGAAAAACAAGTGGAATTTCCTATGGGACCATTTTTCTCGCAAGACTTTTAAAAGCATATTCCAATACTATCCCTGCGCCAACTCTGAACTCTTCATATCGATCACTTATATTTGTTGAAGCTCCTTGATAAGGTTCAAACCAGTTCAAGTAACCGAGTCTTGTACATCCAACCCATAATTTGAAACCATATCTTATTGGTTCTCCATGAATATACTGTTTACAGTCATGCCGCCCATAATAGGGAACCATGGCTTCATCAATTGAATGCATTTCTTCTACCTATGAGTTTTCTATAAATTTTTTATTCAACATCTTGAAAAGTGGACGCACTTTTGCAAATTTATCATTATGATCTAACTAATGATTATCAGATACATGTAAATTGGAGAATATATATTCAAATCTATCTCTTGATATTCCTTTAGCATTTAACACATTATTTCCATCTCTTTCGCGCTCCCAATAAATTCTTCTCCTTGGAACTTGCACATATCCACTAAGTAATATAACGCCAACGAATGCTCGTAATTCAGAATACGCTATATTAGGAGATCTATTTTTCTGTAATGCGTAATTGTTGCTATTTCTCACGAAGAGCTCAGTTACCTCTTCATCAAAAAATTTCAAGAAATACTCCATGGGGCCACCTACGTTGACTTCATCATGAAAATTAACAAAGTCTGTTTCGGTTATATGCAAATCCTCATGGATCCACTCATAATTTTTCTTCAAGGTACTCTTCCTTTTCCTTCTTTGTGATGATTGCAATTTTTTACGTAACTCTGATAAGGGCAGATCGTCATCAGATGAAAAATCACTACTATCATAATTTTTTTGATATTTGATTTCCGCAGGTGCTTGCAACTGGGATGCAGGTAAATTATCCATAGTAAATATATCTTCCCCTTCTTATTATATCTTCGTCTGTAATACAAGCAGTGGCATTTTCTGTAGGCAACATAATAATTCCATCCACTTTTTCATTCAATTCTCATCATCCTCTAACATGGCCAGATTGAAATGATGAAAAACTCCTTTAAAAATTTCATTCATAGATACCTATGTTCCTAATGTACTACATCTAGTACAGCTACAAACTAACTTCTGCACAATAATGAATTGAATGATTGATGTGTTTCTTTCAGAAATGTCTGATATATTCGTCATTTATATTATAACTACCAATTAGCAAAAGGATAAATTTTAATTATTTGTATATGAAATATACATACCTTGCAAACTGGACACCAAACTCTGCCATTTTGGTAACTTCGCCAAATTCAAAAAATCAAAGCTCTCACTTCTAAAATCCAAATTCACGCGATATCTATTTCAACACAATGCTACATGTATACTGAAGCAATAACCGCGATATTCGAGCTTTTATAATGCATACCAGTAATAAGCTGAGACTTGTTAGGACCGCACTAAATTTAGTACATTAGGCATATCTGGGTTGTAATCCACGCTTAAATTTCTTTGAAGAATAATAACTTATAAATTCTGCAATTATTCTGATGTGTTCTAATAAATTATTCGTTCTTCATGATAATAGGTCATACAAAGGGTTTGTTTCATTTCTCACACATTTTCTGATATTAGTTAGATTTACATGATAATATATACATATACACCATACGGTGGTAGCTATTAACAATATATGTAGTTCCTAATTTAATTGGCAACACAGGATTTGTCCGGTTCTCAATTTGGTATTGGGTGCTGGCTAGAGGGCATAACAATACCAATAAAAGGATAATGTTCATTGTTCTGAAAATTGTTATTGTCTTTTAATGTCCTTAGAATGTCTTTGATTTTAAAATAATTTTTTTGAGTATTTTGGTTTTAATTTTTCTTTTTGTATTACTTGAGGAGTGGTCAAAAACTGATGAGTTCCTTCAGAAATTTCAGGAATTTCAGGATCATTCTCACGGTTATTATTTAATTTTGATAAAACATTAGCTTTCTTAGCATTTAATTTTAAATTAATATTCTCGTTGAGTTCTGTTAGAGTTTGAGCCAATTCATAAATATCTGTCTGAATCTGAAACAAATTTTTCTCAAAGTTTAATTAAGATTTCCTTTGATAACTTGAAAGGGTGTATACTCATGAGATGAGTGAATACTGTTATTGTAATTCAATATAGCAATGTCTATAAGTTCTTGATTTGTTTTTGATTGATGATCTTTCTTTAACGCAACTAAGCTTTCCTTTAGAGTTGAATGGAATCGCTCAATGGGTGAATTAGAATTTGGATTATATGGGGTTGTAAAATGTAATTCAATATGATACAATTTACATAAATCTCGTATTAATTTACTTCTAAAATTTTGGGCATTATCAGTTGTAATAATATTAGGAATACCATGGTGTGAAAAGTACTCAGTATCAAAGTATCAAATTTTGACAAGTTTCAATAGAATTTTCGTTTAAAGGTAAGCTGCTGCAAATTTTGAAAAGTTATCAATTATTGTTAAATATTTTTGGAACATAAGGGAATAAATATCAATGTAAAGTTGTTCGAAGGGTTTTTGTCCTATTGGTGTTGGTTTGAAAATTACTTTATATGGATGTCTGTCATATTTTGACTTCTGACAGATTTCACATGTGTTTATAAAATTTATAATGTCTTTTTCTAAAGTGGGCCAAAATAAACTTGTTTGACATTTTTAATATTTTCCGTCATTCCTCTATGAGAATGTATGTATCTTTTGATTATCTCTTTTGTTCTTCTAAATTGGTTACATCTTCAAGTAATATATTGGAAATTACAAGTTTGTAGGTATTATGCCTAAAAGTATCTTGAAAAATTCGCAAATATTCTTTTTAGGGGAGAATACAAACAATATCTGTCTGGGGATAAATATTCTCTTAAAAGTTCCAGAATTGTTTTAGTATTAGTACTATCGTATAAATACAAAAAAACGTTTCTTTGTTTCGAATAATATTTCATTGGTTACATAAGGTTTATCTTTATTTGTCCATTTGAAAATAACCTGATTTTTATAAACATTAACACTTTAATTAACGTATCTTTATTTAGAAAGGTATTTTAACAAGAGAAGTTCCAGGGATAGGATCTTGAGGTTCATTAGTCATTGTTATTGGTGGTTTAATTTGGATATCTGAAATTATGTTACTTTTGGGTTCTCTTGATAAATGACATACAAGGATCTCGATATCTTGATTTTTGAAAATATGATCAATCATGGATTTTACTTTTTCCCATTCTAACTTATCCTATTCACATCCTAATCTAGGAATCACAATTTTCTTTAAGTTGTTTCTAATTGCATGATTCTTCATCTCGTGTAAAGTTTTCCATAACATAAAATAAGTAGGTTTTTGATAAAATTCCTGTTTTGTGACTAAATAATATATAAAACTATTATTCTTCATCAAATAATGTCGCGATTTCTCCTGGTTTAGCATTTTGGTTAATTAAATTTTGCACGTTCTTGAATTTGTACGGGAAAACTACAGCTATACCTTTTTTCATCTGTAAGTCTGCTGAAACACAGTGTGCTAATAAATAGTCATTAGGTTGTTCGAATAAATTACCATCAATTTCCTTAATTATTCCAGATAAAATTGATTGGTTTTCAATTTTGATCAAATTTATCAAATTCTGTTTTTAGATTTAACATGGGTTCAAAGGTAGGAAGAGGATCTTGATTTTCAAAAAAATGTCTTATTCTATCATGCCAAAGATATTGATCGTCGTTACTTTTAGATTTTTCACATGTTGCTGACATATGAGTTAAAGCGTCATCCTTTTCAATTCCATGAATATCAATAGGAGGTCTAGAAAGTGCGTCTGCGTTTGAGTTTTGTTCTCCTTTTTTATAACCAATAGAATAATCGAATTCTTCTAATTTAAATCGCCATCACAAGTTTTGAATTAGGTTCTTTTATAGAAAAGAGCTACTGAAGCGACGTATGGTCTGTTATAATGGTAAATTTACGGCCAAAAAGATAGGGTCTAAAATACTTCGTCGCCCAGACTATAGCAAGTAATTCTTTTTCTATCGTTGAATAGTTACATTCTGTTGAGTTGAGTGTTCTACTGGCATATGCAACTAGAAGGTCATTGCCAACATTTTCTTGCGATAAAACAGCACCGATTGCGTAATTAGAAGCATCAGTAGTTAATATGAATGGCTTATTGAAGTCGGGATGTTGTAATAAGGGGTCATTAATCAAGATATGTTTGCAGGTGTTAAAGGCGTCAATGAAAGCGTTATCATGGATGATTTTAGCATTCTTCTTTAAACAGGAAATAAGAGGCTTAGTTATTTTTGCGTTTTTTTTTATGAATTTACGATAATATCCAATGAGACCAAGATATGATTTTATTTCATTATGAGTATTAGGAGATTTTGTTCGAGTAAGGTTTAATTCCATCCGGGGTGAGGACATGTCCTAAAAATTCGACTGTTCTCTTTAAAAATTCGGATTTATCTGATTTCAATTTTCATATTAATAGAGATAAGTCTTTTTAGAACCTTTTGTATAGAATTTAAATGCTCTTGTAGAGAAATTGAATGAATTATAATATCGTCCATATAAACTAAACAAATATTTCATAGCAATCCGCGTAAGACATTATCCATTGTTCTTTGAAAGGTGAAAGGGGCGTTTTCAAGATCAACAGGCATGCGTTTATATTCGTAGTGTCCATGTTCTACACTGAAAGCGGTTTTTTGAATTGAATCGGGGTCCATTTCAATCTGATGAAACCTTAGAATATAGAACAACAGGAAGGAGCATAAGACCAGATGAACGTGACGGGAATGGAGGTTGCATATGGCGTCCGTTTGTTTTGGCCGGCAGGGGCGTAGCATATTTTTGTATAATAATAAATCGTATAGGTATTATTATTTTAAGAGAGATAATGCCTACAGCTGGTGTTGCAAACTAAAACTACCTAATAAGTTATTACCATTACCGTGAGCAGTATACTATTCACGAAAATTGTCCGTACCCCCTTATCTCTGAAAGTACTAATCAAAATGTTTGGAAAAATTACAAAATAGAGAGCTAAACTCAAAGTTATCAAAAAAACCTATATGAAAATCTTAAGTATAGTACCTACTTGACCATTTTTTAAATAATTCTACAGATAAAAAGAGTATTAGTAATTATGCAATGTAGATTTCAATCTAGAAATAAATCAATTGTTCTTAAAAATAAACCAAGTGAAGGGCTAAAAATAACTATAACATATACTGAATATAACCATATTTATTGACCTTTAAACAAAATTAGTTTAGTGTACATATTTCGAATTTTTTCAGGTGTTACAACATTTTTGCAAATAAAATGTATACGTGTGGTAACGTAAGAAATACAAATAGATTTAATTAACAAAACCTTGTGATTTTCCAATGGAGTTTTATCATGGGCAATCATATTTTCAAAAACATTTCTACCAAAAAAATATTTTAAAACTTTCAAAGACACCTCTTCTTTACAAACTTTTTTATTGCGTTTTTGTACATGCCTTAAAAATATTTCAGTTTTTTCACAATTTTTTTTTACATCATTACTCGGGTAACTCAAAGCACCTCTGGATTTATGTTCTATCAGAGAATTTAAAAAGTCCTCTCTTTCTCCAAACAGTTGTGAAACACAGTGCTCACATTGCAGTTTGCGTCCCAGTTTAAATGAAACGAAACCTACAATGTAAGTTATCACTTCTAAACTATAAGAAGATAACGAATCATAATTGAGTGCGTAGCTGTGTTCATTTAAAATATTGTTGAAGATGGAATCATCCTGTATATTATCTTCAATTTCTGTCCGATTTGCTACTGACTCGTTGATAATTTGTAAAGGTGGTTTGGTTCCCGAACTTACATTCAAAATATTAATGTCTTCAAGAGGGATACAATTTCCAACGCCACCTTCCCTCACTTCTGCGTGAATTAATATTTTTTTATATGCGGAAGTGAATTGCCTACAGGTGGGGTTATTATTGTATCCTCCTTGAGATCTAACTGTTCCAAAGAACAACTCAATGTGGTCTTGGTTAAGTTTATAGGTAGTTATGAATTTCAAATTTTCCTTGATAATATATTCTTCGTACATACCTAACACAACATTAAGTCCCAATAATAAGCCCATAAAACCCGACTTTCTCTGAGACTCTAGCACAGGAGTCCCATCATTACATTTCAGATTATTTATATAAGTTCCAAACTCCATTACAAGTAATTTTATATCTTCTATATTATCTGGACATACAGCTTGTCTAAAACCACAATCAGAAATTTTGTGGGAATTCAAAATATCAAAAGCGTTATTCGTCAATAAAATAAATTTTGCAGTTGGACCACAGTTCTCAAATTGCTTTAACTGTAACTTGTCTTTACAATAAAATAATGCCTCGGATACCGAACTGCTAAGCAGTTGAGTTGCTAGTTTCACTTTCATCTTCTGCTTAAAGAAGTTAATATGTTGTTTTCTTAATTTAGTTCCAAGATGTAGTCCCTCTCTTTCCTGTAAATTATTTAATTCTTCTACAAATTCAAAATCAATAAATCCACCATCAATATCTATAAATTTTCTTTTTTTACTAAAACAATTTCTTACTAGCTTTATCATGTGGGCCGGATCGGGTAACAAAAAATATTTACAATTTTGAAATGAAAACTCAGATATTTTGTTTGCCTTATTAAATTTGGAGTTCAATAAATTGCACATGCTAAAATTAGCCGCACATCCGTCAAAAGTAATATTGCTGACTCCTACGCCTTTCAATAATATTAGAGCCTGTTTTACTAAAGAAGCTTTTTGTTGGCTATTAATACCTGCAATAAAAAAATAACCTATGGGTATTTTCCATGGTTCATTGATGCAGACTAACATGAATACCAGAACCTCAGTAGCTAAATCCATAGAGTCACCTTGCAAACCACTACCACAATTTACATACCCATAATATTCACTACCAACATATTCCAAATGCTTTCTTATTGCCATCTCATCAAAAACCAAAGAACAAATAAGTGTTTTTTTATCATTTTGAGTTTTAAGGTTTAAAAAATCAAAAGCATCTGAAGTGAACCCAGGCTTTGCATCTACTGAGGCATACCACTTGGCTAATGTCTTAGGATGAGGTAAACAATTTTCAAATTTTTGCTGAACATAACTGTATGCCTTGGGTGAAAAAAATGCAATGTGACCGCAAAAGCTCTTACAGAATGTCCGTATGTTTTTTTAACTTTTCTATTTTCAGATTTTTTCAAGAGCCTTTCGATAATTTCTTTGTTTTTCCCAAAATGTTGAATTATAACATTTTTATGCTCTTCTAATAAAATATTCTTATCTCTCAACTGCAATGTTAATGCTTTTAGTGAACATATTTGTTTTTTCTGTCTCCAATTAATCTTCTGTAACTTATGAATTTTTTGGCTCTTCAAATTATTACTAACAATTAGATCACTAATCTTACGCTTTAATTTTTTTTTACGGGGTGTGTCTTCTAACTCTGGAAATGGCAAGTCAGCAGAAAGTGTGGGAGTCTGTTCTCTCACCGAAGGTCTAGGGACAGATGAAGTTTCAGGCATAGATGAAGGTCCTGGTATCTGTAGTGGTATCGTAATCGGGTCTGCTATGTTCGTTTCCAGATAGGTTATGGGTCTGGTTACTACTGGATTGAATGTTCTAGCCTACATTAATTTACCAAGCTTTTAATAGTCATTTGTCATATTTAAATTCCATTTTGTTTAGTTGTTAACATTAGCAACCAAGCAAGGCGCAAGGGAAAGTGGAGAACAAAGAGAAGTCTAGCTCATTCTATGGATTATGCTTAAACGTGCTCTATTTAAACTAGAATACTAAAGAGAGAAGTACCGAAGTAGTCACTGGTCACAAGAGATGGCTCAGATATTTTTAGGGGACCCACAGTCTAAGTCAATGGGTTAGTTCAAGAAGACTGCATATTAGGAGAGATAACTCTCCTAATATACAGTCTTCTACCCTTTCGCTCGTATTCACCAACAACTATTATTCCTCTATCAGTTGGTTAATATACTTATCAGCCTGTTAAATAAGTGTTTGGTATTCAACAAGAAATTTTCATCCTTATCAGGAAGTTAAAGTTAACAGCTTAAATTCGGGCTCATAGAAAGATAACAAGTTGATAAATTATAAGAGTGAGGTTAGTTTAGTTGGATACTACCCGCCTTTTCGGAAACTCAACTCTGGCGACTCGGGTTAGTAACCCCGCTATCTTTTTACACAGTAAAATTGAACCCGGGTCACAACTCGATCCAGTTTCCGAAAACACCATTAGATTACGATAAATAATACGCAAAGAAAATTTAGTTTCTTAATACTTATATATTAAAATAAGATATTACCATTTGAAAGAAATGGACAGGTTCGATAGAATTAATTTTAATAATTTATTGAGTTCGTCATCTGCTAGCGACGATGAAGAAATCACGCGCGTTAGGAATGTAAAAATTCGTAACAATTTATTCGAAGAACTTGACGAAATTGAGTTTAAAAGAAGATTCAGAGTGAATAAACAAACTTTCCAGCAATTAGTGAATTTATTAGATAGAATTTTTGAACCAGTCAATGATAGAAATAAGCCCATATCAAAGATTAATCAAATACTAATTTGCCTAAGATTTTATGCAACTGGATCGTTCCAAATAAATATTGGAGATCACTTCAACATTTCACAGCCCACAGTCTCCCGTATTGTCACAAATATTTCAAGGCATATTGCAGGCTTAAGGCCACAATTTATCAAAATGCCTGAAACAGCTGAGGAACAAAGGGAATGTGTTTTAAAATTTTACAACATTGGAGGGCTTCCAGGGATTGTAGGTAAGTTTTTATGTAGTATCAGGGCCTCTTCTCTAAAAGTTCCATAATGGTATACTTACAGCATAACCAGCTTTTATTATTATATACTGTCAAAATTTGTTGTTTCTCTTATAATAAAATTCATATGACTTCTAACTTAATTTTGTTTTAGGAGCTTTGGATTGTACACATATAAAAATACAATCCCCTGGAGGTAATAATGCCGAAGTGTACAGAAACCGCAAAAACTGGTTCAGCATTAATGTGCAAGTAGTAGGAAACACGGAATTGAAAATAAATGACATAGTTGCCCGTTTCCCAGGTTCAGTGCATGACACAACAATTTTTAATGATTCGCGCATTAGAGGCCGGTTTGAAAACAATGAGTTTTCTCCGTATTGTTTAGTTGGGGATGGTGGATACCCATGTAGATCATACTTACTGACCCCTTTAGATCCTCAAACACTTCCACAACAAAGGTATAACAGAGCTCAAATATCTACAAGAAACCCAGTCGAACGCCTGTTTAGAGTCTGGAAGAGGCGATTTCCATGTTTATCCTTGGGACTAAGAAATAAAATAGAGACTGTTTGTGTAATAATAGTAGCAACTGCAGTGCTCCATAACATTTGTATAGAGGCTAAAGATCATGTAGAAGTACTTGACGATGTTCCAGAACCAGAATTAGATGACATTGGCATTGTGCCTTACGACATTCGATTAAATCAAAATACAGCTACTCGAGATGCCATAATAGCTACCGTTTTTACTAATAACTAATACTCTACAAGCCCAAAAAGCACCTTTACAGGCTTCGCCTTGTCCTGGAAACAGCCCGTTTGGTCTGTACTATTTTGCTTTCTAGTCTTGCAATGTTAACTACTTGTTTTATGGTATTTTTAAAAACTTTATTTTTCTTTAACTGTAGCTACCTGCAAACTTACCAACAAAAATTAATCTTAATATCACATAACTACATCTAATCAAATAATAATCTCAAAATAAATTAAACTTGCAAGTACTTAAAAAACTAATCTGTCTAATACTAATAAGTCTTTCATATATCTTAATAATCTGGAAACAAACATAATACAACAGTATAACAAACAACTCACAAGATCAATAGGTTTTTGGATTATTAATAGAGACGATTATGCCTCAAATCCATAATATAAAAAAATCAAAAAGTTGAGACATGAGAACTAGAAGTAAGTTTATTCATTTCAATTTTTTTAATTTTTAATTCTAGTAATTCTTTTTCTTTTATAATTTCTTTTATCTCATTATCTATTGTTTTACCTCTAAAATTCTCTAATTCAGTATTTTTAACTGTTTTCAAGATTTCTATTTTCAAATTAGCAGCCTCCAGTTTTTTATTAGCCAAACTGTCTTTAACACTGGCCTTTTCTGCTTTCGGTGTTTCCTGTAATTTTCGTTTTAGATTTTTTTTTGGTATTCTGGGAAGTGTACTTTCTGTCCCTGTTTCCATTTGAATATTGCCTATATCTGCAAGAGCAGTTGTATCGAGACTTGTGCTTTCATTTTTTTCTACACCTTCTCGTTCATCTCCGTAAATAATTAAGATTTCTTCTTCGTTAGCCGTAATAGTGCTTGGAATGTCTGTACTAGTACTAGGAATACTAGGATATTTTGGAATGTTTGCAAACAAGTTGCTTTTATTGTCAGCATTGC
This sequence comes from Crioceris asparagi, assembly GCA_958507055.1. Lineage (NCBI taxonomy): Eukaryota > Metazoa > Arthropoda > Insecta > Coleoptera > Chrysomelidae > Crioceris > Crioceris asparagi. The sequence continues at coordinate 33,463,050 of OY293832.1, read as the reverse complement.
TATCATATCCATGCGTAATAGAAAAATAGTTATCTTTTATTATGCTCAACACCTTCTCATCTGTTGTGGTTACTTTGGGTATGAAAACACCCCCACCCGTCTTTAATATCTCTACCTAAAACAATGTTAAGAAATTGGTAAAATCTAATGGCAGAGAATGAAATCCTAACCATCCGGTACATTTCATGCTATTATAAAATCTCGACCTGTAGGTACCTTATTTTTCTATGTTGTTTTTTAACGAGCTAACCCAAATTTCCAATCAAAAAAGTAGTCAAGAATTAGAAAAATATAAGAAAAAGAAAAACATATAGCTTGGGCACAAAGCCGGGTGAACTGATTACTATTCATAAAAACGCTCTAAACCAGTACACCATCTTGTGGTTAACGGAATGTTTACCTAGCATAATTAATATTGTGGCTTGACTGGATAGGGTCTGGCATTTTTTAAAACAGCATATCTGCCAATTGTTCTGAGATGTTTACAATATCAAAGGTAGAACCATTTGTTCAGGTCACTTTAGGAGTTACTTGTATCAAGCTGTACCTACCTTGTCCTCAGCTTGATGTTGTTTTGCCAGCTTTTTCATCTGTTCATAGGTAGATTTTAATTGCAATCCCGTTCTTAAACCAGTGGTTTGATTGGCGTTATACTCCCAAGCTAGCTTCTCCCAACATTCAGTTTTTTGTTTGTTATAAATGGCATTGGTTTTTTTATTTTCTATTATACCAACATATTTCTGCACCAACAACATTAATAATTCTCTTTCACTCTGCGTATAATTCGACGCCCTCTTTTTTCCTTTTTCCATTATTATTGAAATTCACGGAATAAATTTCTAATATAAATACTTATCAATTTGAAAACGTAAATAAAGAATGTTCATGGACCAAGTTAAAATGTCATTTTACATACAATACCAACATAAATTTCTAGTGACTTTCTTTTACCAGTCTGTTTATTAACCGAACGTCAGTTTGGTGTAGTGAATAGCATATTTTCTTAACAGTCTGGTTAACGGTAACCTGCTGTTACATATATGATTGTTAAGACTGACGTTGGTGAATACGGCTGTTAGAATATAGAACTTCTACCTTTGCCCATTTGCATACATTTTTCGAAAGATTTGCCTACAGAATTCCACAGAATGCTTGTGGCCAGATTCAACTCCTCTTTTCTACTTCGTGGGTTAGTTCATAATATTTACTCTAATGACAAATGTAACAGGTATTGCAATCATCCATCATGTCAAATTATTCATACAACAAAACCAAAACTACTAAAGGGATAAAAAATGGTTATCAAAATATCTAACTTACATATTTTAAACGTTCCACTGCAATTGTTGGAATAGCATTTGGTAGTAGTCTCACTTTAATCTTGGATGTTCGATCAAAACAATTTTCAGCAAAATGATTGGAACATAAAACACTACTCCTTTTTGGAACAAATTCGGGGTTTTTCATAAACTGAATCCATGCTGCCCTCCTCTTTTCATCTTTAGGAAAGCTAGAACAATGATTTATCTTAACATCTTGAAATTAAAAAGATAGTAATTGACAACTTTAAATACAATAATGCATAATTGAGTAATAGTTTTTCCCTAAATGAGTTATTCTTCTTATGACAGGCATTTGTCTGCAAAATAACCTGATACAATATTAATCCCCAACACGTAATAATAAAAACCAATTAGGCATAAGTTTACCCCCCCGCAAAGCTCTTTGGTGACGCCAGTGCACAGCGCCAAGGCATATTTGATTTGTTGGTTAACCTCAATTCCATATATCTTTTAAATAAGTTCAACAGATTACCAAATTAAAATTAAGCTGGTTGTCTCTGATTAAGCATTTAAAACACTTACCTGTAAAATGAAACACTAGATTTTTTTTGTTTTGGTGTCAAGGAACAACCACAAGATGCACAACTAACCATATTAATTGTCTTTATTCCGCTAATACAATCAGTTTATAATATATAGTCAATAGAAAATAGTCAATTCTATGGCTATTTCTTTCGTTTATCTACACAAACTACACAAAAATAACTTTTCACACTCAAAACTGGAACATCCACTTTGTTAGTTTACAACGTTCGACAGAGAAATAGAAAATCAATGACTCATAGTTGCGATACCCTACTTCCTGTTGTTCTATATTCTAAGGATGAAACCCACTGGCTAGATCAAGAGTTGTAAAATATTGCGAACTTCCTAATTTATCTAGAATTTCTGTGATGTTTGGAAGAGGGTATCGATCTTCAATTGTTTTTTCGTTTAACTTTCTGTAATCAATAACTAATCTCAATTTTTTCTGACCTGAAGCATCTATCTTTTTTGGAACTATCCAAACGGGAAATTTCCAAGGGGAATTCGATAGCTGAATTATATTATCCTTTAACATCTGATCGATTTGCTTATTTACTTCATCTTTATGAATATGTGGATATCTATAAATTTTCGTATGAATTGGAATTTCATCCGTTGTGTTAATTTTGTGTTTGACTTGATTGGAAAAGGTCAATGCATCGCCAGGTTTATGTGGAACTTTTTTTTGAAACACTTAAAATAATTGAACTCTTTCTTCTGAATTTAAATGATCATGACGTATCAAAGATTTTAAATCATAATTTTCATTTCGATTTCTCAAAGATATCTGTGGTGATTCAATATGAAACATTATCTTCGTCAAATGTTTGCATGGGTAATAATTGTTCATCAACGTTATAAGAAAAAGTAAAAGTCTTATTTTTAAGATTCGTCATTCCTATTGTATATGAATTATTTCTAACTAAAACGATTGTTGGTTGGATTTCTATGTTTTTGGTTCTTATGTGGAATATTAGCCAAGAGGTATTATTTGGTAATTTTGTATGTAGTTTAATATTTTTTGTGATCAAAAGTATAGTGATCAAAGTTTTCTCTAAAATAAAACGGAGTTTGTATAAAATCATTCCTTAATAAATTATTATCTAAATCAATACCTGAATTAAATTTCTTAAGATCTTTAATTCCTAGTATTCCATCAAAATAATCGTGAAATGGGTATAAAATAAATTCTACAGATTGAGGAATACCGAAACATAAGAATAAAGGGACATTAGCTTTACTAGTTGCTTTTTTAGATCCGGCACATGTTTGTAATTTGGTTACATGAGGCCTGATTAATTCTGGGAAATAAGTTTCTGCCACAGAAGGTCTAAGTAAGGAAGCACAACCTGTATCGATTATTAAACGAACATTTAAATTAGGAATTTCTATGTAGGGCAGTTGATTTATTTGAAAACTATTCAATTGGAGACAAGGCTTGAGTTTTCCGAGGCTTGCAAGCGAAAATTTCTAAAGTGATCCTCGAGTTGTTCGAATGGTTTATCTTTAATGTTTTCGGATTCTTCCTGATAATTCTTAGAAGTTTCTTGGGAATGCATTTGACAATAATCTGATTCGGAATTTTCACAATCTTGTTGATAAGGGTTTTCGTTTTCCAAATCAGTAATATCTTCGAAAGTATATTTAGGAGTAGTAGATTGGTATCTATAGGGCTGATTGTTATATTGAAATCGATTGTTATATTTAGGGTAATTATTAAATTGAGGTTTAATTTGACTAATTGGACGTTTTTGTTGAATGCTAACACCTGAAATTGGTTGTGGGTATGTCTTTTGTTAGGGTTTAAAAAAATTCACCGGTGGATTTTTCCCAAGTCCAACTGGTTTATTTCCAAAAGATTGTGATGGAAAATTTTGTTTAACAGGTTGTTGACTTTAATATTTTGGAAGTTATGTCTAACAAGTTATTGATTATTACTAATTGATTGTCTTGGACATTGGGGTTGATTAAATTTAGGGAAATTCAAAAATGTATGGTTACTTGGTTTCTGTCTCGCAGGCATATTTTGAATGAAATTATTTTCAAAAGTATTCTGGCTAGTTAAGATTTCATAATTAGAAATGATATCAATAGCAGAATTTAAATTTTGAGGATTCTGTAGAATTAGGAGAGTTCTTAGTTCATTATTAATATTTGAAAGTAAATTTTGAGTCGCAGTTAATTCATTCTGCGTTATAAGAACAGTTCTGGCTTCATCATTTTGAATTTCGAAACAAAATTTATTATTGATTTCGGTAACCAAGGCTTTAAGTTTAAGTATATAGTCTTGAACAGACTCATCTTTGTTTCTCGTCAAAATATAAGTTGCTGTTGTAAATTTGTTCTGGTTATTGGATCACTAAATTTCTGCCTGAGGGACAATTTAATCTGATCCCGGGTATTCAAATCTGGTCTAGCTAATAAAAATTCTTCGGCTTCATTAATCAATTTAGATTTGATGGTTAGATTAACATATTCTTGCTGTGTGACATCATTAGTAAAATATCGAGCATGAAAAGTATCTATTTATTTGATGAAAGATTCCAGACGAGCTGGTGTTCCATCAAAACTTTTCCACAAACCAGCAGTAGATCTTAAGGCGTCGGCCATTGTCTAATTATTTTGAGTTTCAATTATAGTCTTAAGATTATTATCTAATGTATTTTTATCAAATATTCTATTAACTCTAGTGTATGTTATATCTAATATTCTATTTCTATTTTTACTCATATGAAAAAACATATATCTATATATTTTTCAAAATAATCAAATAAAAATCAGCTTACAGTAAACGGAATACAACTCTGAAAATAGTTTTAAGCTCACTCAAGAATAATGTCTTTTCTCAGTTTAACTTCCTTTATCGGGTAGATACTGCTCCAGGAAGATGCATGTCCAAGGGGTAGCTACTCGTAGTGGATGCTAGCGAACCAATACATCCGGTGGGCTTCCAAATACTAGTCAGACTAGGATATTTAAATTCCTCAGGGTTGTGTACTGACTTGTGGATGATCTCCAAAGGCAAATCAGGAGATCCCAGTTAACTCTTTTTCATCGCACTACACCTTATTTGTTTGAAACAGACGTTATAAATTTTTAACAATTGGTACTTGATTTTCACTTTCAGAACTTTTCGTTATCGACGAGCTGATACCGGGTGTATCCTACTGACGGCGCCAGTTAAATAACTGGGGTAAAGTGGATCAAAAATATCTGTTTTTTGGAATAACTCGGAAACCCTTACAAATTTTCTTCTAAAATCTTGGATGTGAATTATTTTATTGTTACGGTATTTATTGATACATTTTCCAAAACTCTCGCTTTTTCTTGGATTTTTGAAAAAAATAAATAAAATGATCCATTTTACCCAGGAGTCTGGGGTAAAGTGGATCATGTGTCTAAAATCAATGAAAACACCATTTTAGACATAATCTGGGCAAAGTGGATCAAATTTCTTCTTTAAAAAAAGTTTTCAGTCACAGCAGTTTTTTTTTAAAGGTTCAAATCTAAAAAACTATTGTATATTCTATGAATCTCTATATAAAATTAACAATATTCTTCTCAAAAACTTCAAAAATAAAGGTTTATTCTATATATCTTTGTAGATCAAAAATGTGTCTACCACGCTGCGAGGTCTTAAGTGTTATTTTTCTTACAATTTGTTGTGACAAAAGGATGGCAATATCGGCAATCTGAGAATAAGCAAAAATTTCCCCCGCCTTTTCTGACAACTTCTTTCGCATCGTGTTGACAATAATATATTCGTCGCCCAATTCTTCAATCTTTGCAATGTAGTGCCGAGCTCGTTTGTTAGTCTCGAACTTCGCTATGACAAATTCTCCTATTTTTAAAGTCAAGGCTGTCTCCCAAAGAAGTTTCTGTAACGCTGGAGGATGGTTTACCGATTTCATACATGCTGGTGAAATCATTTTCTACATCATGTGTGCTGTTATTCTCAGAAATGTCATCTTCTTCGACGCAATCAAGTTCATCATTCTGGCTTTCGATTACACTTTCGCAGGAACTGCTGATGCTGGGACTGCGTTTTCTTTTGCTATTTTTTTCTTCGGTTCCACAACCTGTCAGGCAATGTCAACAGAACCAACACTCTTCCCAGCGGCTACGGCTAAATTCTTGCCCCTTTTCACAGTTGCAGCTGGTGCAGCTTTCAGACTATCCAGATAATCAACTTCTGTCCAGGAACTTTGCTCTGCTTCTTGAGAGGTGCGGCTTTCTTTACAGGCTATTCTCGACAGGCCTTTTTCCGGATTAAAAGGTACAATTCCGCATGCTTCAAATCCAGCAATCGCGTTAGCTTTTGATTTTTCCCCAAGACGCAAAACTGCTTCTTTGAGTTTAGCTGGAAGGAGTGTCTTCGGTAAGACTCCGGGGTGCTTTGCTTTCCACTCCTTTATTACTTCCCCCCATTTACGTTTTAGGGGTGCAAAATAAGCCACATCTAAGGGTTGGAGCATGTCGGTCGAATTAGGTGGCAATAAAACGAATATATCTTTTCTTGCATGCCTGAATAACAGAAATTGTGAGGTGGCTGCCCATATTATCGCCAATTAATCTAATCTAATCTTCGTACCATTAAGCTTCTTGAAATAGGGCAACATTAGATAAAGGAACCAATCTTCAAATATATCTGCGTCAAACCAGGCGCTTGAGGTTCTATTGTACCTGGATCTATCGAGTCCACCTTCTTGCCAGCCCTGGTATAAATATTTTGCCGTGTACACCACATAAGGTGGTAAACGATCACCAGATGCAGATATTGCAAACATGACTGTGGTGCTCGTTTTGCTAGAATCCATTATTCGGTGTGTATGTTTTAACCCCCTACCTGCAACAACTCTTGCAGCAGCGGGATCGATATATAACAAAAAGCACATTTTTGAGGTTTCAAAATAAGTAGGTAGATACCTAGGTAATCAAAAATAAAACAATTTGTGGTGATCCACTTTACCCCCGAAAATGATATCATCCCTTTAAAAAAATTCCAGTATAATCATCCTTTGGAATGTTAACCTTTTTCTTTAACACGATTCTAAGTTATTAGTGAAGTTATGGGCCTGTGAAGTCCAAAATATGCGTAATCATTATCAACAGTCTGTGCAGATAAACTGACAACAAAGGAGTTCTGGATTTATTGGTATATTCGTCAACTTATCTTCAATGAAACAGTCACAAATAAGTTACATAAAGCATCGCTATGTTACGCGTCGGATGGGACCACTGAAATGCACAAGCATGTTACTGGATAGAATCGGCACATTTTACAGTCGCAGCAGAAACATGTGATCACTTCACCTCAGGAGATTCACTTCAACCCATTTGACGGTATATATCATATTTAATAGATGAGTCAACTATAATGACCATATAACTCTAGAAAAATATTTTTTATCTTGTTTAAAATAATGTGTTTACGTTTACGTTAATGAAAATTAAACCAATATTAAAAACAGTATTTTTATTTTCGACATTTCATAGATCTTTGATACAAAACTACGTGGAACTATTACAATGGTGGATGATTTAAAGTATTGGCGATTCTGGTTCTTTTGACCACGGCTTCATTTATATGTTCAGGCTGAATCTTTAATGGCACCTGTTGTATTATTATTAGTTACGTTATTGTATATTATTGTATATGAGGAACTTTTTTTCAATACGCTACATGTCCACTATAAAGTAATCTGAGATATTCAGCAAAATGTTTTAACAAGGCAAGCATTCAGTTCTATGAGCTGAATTTTTTTCTATTAGTCTAGATATGTCAAGCAATTAAAATAATTAGTGTTTAATAAATATATCATGATTCTTTTGCCTTAAAAAATTATATATGTAATGGACATGTTTCATTTTCAAAACAAAATGAGCACTAATGGTGGAAAGACTGCTTGAAATAATGCTTTATTGGTCTCTAACAGTACAGAGAACTTATAGGGTTGTTAAATAATATAAACGAAAATGAATTTCTTAAGAAAAAAAACTTTTTAGGTCATGAACGTGTTCCGATAACTATTTTTAAAGTTGTAGTTCCGTCTCTTCTCGCAAACAATCACAATCTTCTGTGCCCTCGTAATTCTCCGGTCGGTCAATTATGAAATCCCTTAAAATAACGAAGTATCAAACAAGATCTTCCTGAAGGTCCCAGTTTTCTCCAAATCGTTGCTTAAGCAAATTATTAACTGCTCGTCCTTTATCTTGAGTGATACCTCTTGGACTCTTGATAACGAAACATTGGTCAAATTCTTTCCGCGTTTAAGCAGTGACATAGCTACTTTGCTGTAATCATCATCAAAAGTCTTCATAATCTTAAGCTCTTTTTCCACTCTGCCAAATACTCAGACGGCCGGCAGGTACGAATGGCCGCGTACAGGAAAGACGATTTCAATTTCATCATCGTCATCCAAAAATTTCAAATTATTAATATTTCGACCCAAGTTATTACGCCTGAACATACAAGTATCATGGATTGAGCCAGCATCGCCAGCATAGCAATCTATAAATTTATAGTTGTGGTTGCAAACCCCATGCAACAAAAAAGAATGAATACCTTTCCTATTAATATAGGAAGCATTATTTGATGAAGGGTTATATGGGAATAGGACTTCCATCAACAGCTCCAATGATACCTAAAAAGATGTAAACATATTCAGTAAAAATATCTCTATTATTACTTATTATATTCAGTAAAAATATCTCTATTATTACTTATTATTATTCATAGGGATATGTATATATGACTGAACCAAGGGCTGAACAAAGACGTAAATAATATACTCAAGCATAGTTGAGCTAATCGAAAAATATTGTTGTATAACTTTTAAAATATAATAAAATATAATATATACCTGGAAATCCGTACCTCCTCTCGAGTGCTTGAGAAATTGTTCGACACTTCTCTGCATCTGGCCAAGCAACAATTATTTCTCTTTGATTCAGTTCCAAGATCCTTCGACACATTTTGTAAAAATATGCCCATGGTGTATAGCTACTTAGTCCAAAACGGTCAGCCACACTTCTGAGAACAGAAAGTAGAAAATCAATTTTTATTTAGTAGAAAATCCTAATTTATCAATGTATTTTACACTATAATACAACTAGACATACAATTGTCGTAGCCAGCCAAAATTAAACACATCTTAGTCATTCAATAGGTAGGTACTTTAAAACTGACCCTGGTTACGAAAACTGCAGAAAATATGAACATTTCATTTATTTATGAACACAGTGTATTTGAATTATACATAACACAATGCTTAGCTATCTGACTCGCTCGTATTCTCCTCTTGATCACCATTTTCAGCACATAACATGCAAACAATCTTCTGGTGAACTTTGCATACTCAGTTGTGGCAGTTTTGACAAACAGTGCTCGTCTTCTTGTCAGCCTTTCTTGGGCAAACACCGCAATGCCCTTTAACTGCTCTTTCAGGCTGAACGCGATTAGGAGGATGTCCCAATTTTAGTAAATTCCGTGCTCTATCTCTTATTGACCGTGATACATTTTGTGTGTTAATTCTTCGCATAATGAAAGGTTGCATGAGTTCCCTTGACATAGATTTTAGAAATTCTCTTTTGAGAATTTGTTCATTATTGTTGTTTGCAGTGAACAGGTTGAGGGCATTTATTCCTGCAATATTCAGTAGGTCAAAAAATAGTGCAAGTGGCCATGGTCGTGTGGTTCCTGCTGTGATATTTGTCTTTAACATGATCATTTATTTTGTTTGTACATTCTACTATGATGTCAATCATAGAAGCATAGTATTGCTCAAAAAACTAAAACATTCCAAAGCAATTTTCTCAGTATTTGCGACTCCGATGGGTCCTGGTACTTTTATAACTCAATTTCTAGCTCTTGAACGCGACGTCGCATGAGGCATTTTATTCCAAAAAGTCTCTTTGCCTTATTCTAAGTAGCGCGGCTCAAATTGCGTAATTGTTTCTCGATTTTTCGCACCTTGCAATTTCAGATACTCCCCACCTTGGTGCTCTTGTTCGTCTGCAGGTATCAATTCGTCATCCTCATCCTCGTCAGCCTCTTGTTATGTGTCAGACTCGTGAATAATTTCCTCCAAATCGTCAGCTACTCAAGTATCCGAGTCATCATCCTGCAACTGGTCCTGCTCCTCATTTTCGAGTTCATGTAACCACTTTAACCATTGGTTTGGATCTGAAGACGGTTTGGAACTTGCAGCCATTATATCTATTGATATAAAATTAAAGTAGGTCAGGTTAGCACAAAAAACAAATAAAAAAATAGACTTATGAAATATCGGATCTCTTTCAAAAGAAGTACACAAGTGATCGCGTGGGGAACTAGCAGACCGCAACGTAAAACACAGTTGGTCGCGTGGGGGTACTTGTGGACCCCGGAGCAAAGTTTCGGCTCAATCACGTCCAGAAAATAGCTCGCAGAAATATGTAACCTTGTCACAGATAGAGACAACACTACAGAAGAGGAATACATAGAGCTTGGAGAACGTAGTTGCCCCACCATAAAAATTCTGGATGAGCTCATGCGCACTGGGCTCTTTAAGACCCCGCGCGACCACTGCAGTGTTAAAGAAAAAAAAAATAATAATTTAAATGCACTTTACATAACACGGTAACATTAATTATTTCACTAACCTAAAGCTCTCCAAATTTGCCAGATACCATATGGTCATAAGTAACTGCTTCTTTAGAGGAGTCTCCGGGTTGCCCCCCGCAATACTTGTGGCCTTCCTTCAATTAATTTGTTCAGGAGTGAGTCAAATGTTCCTCACCTCATACGGAAATGAATAAAAAATTGGGTAATCCTGCAGTTTAGGATTCGTTTTACTTCGCCTTATATACTTTTACTAGAGCACTGTATAGATGAGTATTATCGCCCCGCCATTGTGCGTCCTGGCTGTCACTGTCACATCTGGTATAGGTTATGTTATAAACGTAAAGATATGTAAACAAGAAAGTGTTTATCATATTAAGTTCGAGTAGTATTCAATGTATATTAGAACATTCATTTTATTTAGTTTCTCGCCACGCGAAAGCGGCATTTGTGTTTTGACTATACGAAGAAGTCATTCAGCGAGGTAGGTATTCTTTATCTTTTATCTCATGCTTTGATTTTTGATTGTTTCTATTATACTAGTTGGATTCATAATCTACAACAAAATGGGTTGCTGTTCTGCAGTGAATTGTAAGAATAGAACCGAAAGTGGATTTAAAATGTATTGGTTTCCAAGAGACCCTCATCAAAAAAAAACATTTGAATCCACAACATGAGACGTGTGCACTGGATTCAAACGTCCAGTTCACGTCTGTGTGAGGTATATAACAAATTATTTAATATTTTTCATATTCACAAAATTTTATTTCGTTGACTTCGTTTCAGATACATTTTGAAAATTCAATTTGAACATAATCGAGTAGATGGGCAGATTAAATTGAAACCTAACGCGGTTCCTACTCTCTTTGATATTCCTAACCCACCATCAATGAATGACCCTCTTCCTTGAAAATATTGCGTCATTTTATTGTTTTTTTTATATTTTCGTTTATTATGATTTTTTTTTGCTTTATCAGGGTACTATTTCCTTTACAGCAGCAGGATGTCGAACAACTTGGCAAACAGACAAATGCAAATAGAAGAAATGATGAAGCCAGCGGATCGAACAATTTAGCTTTTGAGGTAATTCAGTGTTTGCATCAAATGAAATATATTAACTTATGAATTTGATATTCGAAAAACATTTTGTTATTTTTTTTATAGTTTACATTAAATTTTTGTTCACAATGCATCTTCCTGGAAATGAAACAAAAATACTGCGAAATCAGATAATGAGATAATGTAATGATGAAATAAGTAGTTTTGAATGAAATATTGAAAAAATATTTTGTTAAACATACTCAATAGTCTTTGCATGATTTTTTTTAATTTTTTTACAATGCATCTCCTGGATATGAATCGGCGAACGCTGCGAAATCTTAGAACAAGGTAAGGATAAAATTTTCAGTTATATATGTATATATTTGAATGATGAACAATTTGTGCATAATGATAAATTTAGTTATTGCAAGAAAAAAATATAAAATCTTGAAAAAACTGACATCATATTTTGCATGTGCAAAATTTGCTTGATCATATTAAACTTTTGTAATTATTTAATGAATATATATACATTGTTGGTCAACAGTAGATAGACAAGGCGGGTTCTGGGACGGAAGTGACCTGTCAACCACAGAACACAAACTGAGAACAGCGTAGTGACAGTGACACGGAACACAGAGACAGTCAGCATGGGGACATGAATGGCGGCATCGCAGAGTGACAGATGACAGTGGCAGATCGCAGAGTGACGTATGACTCCATGTCAGCATGGGGCATGAGGCAGTGATGACAGTGACACGGAACACAGAAAGAGTCAGCATGGGGGCAGAAGGCATGATAGCATTGGGACATGAGACATGGCGGCATCGCAGAGTGACAGCTGTACCATGGCGTCATGTCAGCATGGGGAACATGATAGCATCCGTCATAGGGACATAGAGACGGGAAGCGTACGATGAGTGGCAGCAACGGAGGGGTATGGTGCTTGGACAGCCCTTATCGTTTCACGCAAACGACTCCCAAAATCGTCTTCTGCCGAAAATTTGATGGCGATTCAGTTTTTGATTCGTTTAAATCGGCCAAGAAATAGCGAAGATTTGATTTTCGTATAGAATATCGAGTTAAATTGGAAATTATGCTTATTCGACACAATGTCAACAGCATCATTAAAAGTGCTTAAACAAGAAATCAGGAGTGAAAGAAAATGTGTTATGTGTAATATTGTATTTATCAAAAAAAAAATTCTGAATAGAACAACATTATACTTAAAATTTGCTTTTTACCCATGTGAATGCGAGAAATCAAAGAATATATGATTAGCGGCGGCGCGTGCGCACTTACATCAGATAAGACGGGAGCTCATAAATTGAAATGTTGTCGATGTGTTAACATCGATGTCGGCACCGCTTCGACGTAAGCAAGGACGATAAGCCGTTTGGGTCTGTGCGCTCGGACAGCCCTCATCGTTTCAAGCTAACGACTCCCAAAATTCGTTTAAATCGGCCAAGAAATAACGAAGATTTGATTTTCGTATAGAATATCGAGTTAAATTGCAAATTATGCTTATTCGACACAATGTGAACAGCATCATTAAAGAAAATGTGTTATGTTTAATATTGTATTTATCAAAAAAGATTTTCTGAATAAAACAACATTATATTTAAAATTTGCTTTATTTAATATGATTTTATCAAACAAAATTTCTAAATAGAGTACGGAGTGATTCTTCTTGATGGTATCTCATCAGATTTGTTGCGTTGACGAAAACGTGTAGGATTTTTGAAAACCTTCTCATTCCAATCGTTTTCACTGAATTGGGTGGTAGGATTGATAGTCATATCATGGAACAATGTAAACACCTTTTGTTTTTCCTCAAAAAAGTTTATAATGATTTTTAACTCTTCCAAATGTCGAATGTGTTGCTTTAACCTTTCTTTCAACGCCATCGTAACTCTATGACTCTCAGATTGAAACGGATGTTAGACAAAAAAAAACTTGTCGATTCTCACTCCCTTCTCCCCCAATAAAAAACATTTTTTTTAAATTTCTCTATTGCGTACATATAGGTAATGTATTAGAAAACCATTTGTACAATTCATCAACATTTCTAAGACTACAATTATAGGATTGACTGCTGCGACGTGATTCATACATGATGTAAATTCGCTGTTGTTGAACGCTGGAACAGTGTGCCATGAGTCATCAAATTCCTCCAAATTCACTACTCTACTAGCTTGCTCTCCGTAGAAAGATTGAAGTTTATCATCCAAAAATTGCTTCTTCTGATGTCCTCGCACATAGATGATATCAATTTCGTTGAGATTTTCCTTCAGAATATCATCAAGCGATGTGTATGGTATAAAGCCTGAAGAATATTTGAGGTTATGTACATTCTTTTCCAAATAACAAACGCCATATCGGTCTGCTTTGCTTAGCGATGAGAACGGTATTGGTGGTAATAGCAAATAATTACTACATCGACGTCCAATCCTTAAGGCAATTTCTTTGGAGTGGAATTGACACCCCACATTGAAGCCTTGAATGTGTACGAAAGCTATTCTCATCTCTCTCCTCGACGATGGTTGAACTTAAACTGAGAAGTGATAGACAGAGGTCATCCTAGTTCCATCTCTTTATAATTTCACTGAGAGGATGTTGTTCAATTATGTTATCGTGAATGATGATGCAATAGACACAAGTATTTGCTGGAAAACCTTTAGACGATGCTTCTATTTCAAGCTTGACATCAACACTTGAACTTTTCACGCTTTCATGTCGGTGAGAACAATCGATGACAAATAGAGGTTTATTTGCAAATTCAGAGTAACTTAGGAGCAGCGTATGTAGATAAGAGTGTTTGTAGATTTTTCCAAATTGAGTGTAGTTGAAGTAAGCTTCGGTATAATCCCCCTTTTTAGCATTGCAATTATACAATTAATTCCATTTCGTCACAGAAATATAATAATAATAATAAATAATAATAAATTTTATTAGCCATTTAGGTACAGTGTGTACATATGGTAAGTCATACAATATATAAATAAAATGATATAATAAAACCATATTGTAGATCATTGAGAATAAATAAAGTAAATAACGATCATAGGTTTAAATAAAATCATACGGATAAGACGATAGCACAACACAATATACATATTTAATTGAAACTACGGAACAAGTAACATATTAAAAGTAAAATAATTTACAATAGTGTTGGATCATCCAAATATTCTTGATAGGAATAGTAACTTTTTTCAGTCAGCAAACATTTTATTTTGTTAAAAAATATTCTGTCACATTCAGATTTTTTTATTGCCAGTGGCAGTTTGTTGTAGAAACTCAATGCTTTGTAGAGAGGAGAATTTTGGAATTTCGTGGTTTTGTGGTTTGGTATTTTTAGGTGACCACCATGTCGTGTGTTGTAAGCATGCAAAGAAGCATTGGTATCAAAGGATTTCAAGTTGCTTCTAATGTATTTCAAACATTTCAAAATATAGATGGATGGAGCAGTTAACAATTTCTCTCTTATGAATATTGGTTTGCAACTATCTCGATAGTCCAGATCAAATATTAATCTTACTATACGTTTCTGCCCTATAAATACTCTACTAACATCTCTACCACATCCCCATGAAATTGTGTTGAAAGAAATGTGTGAGTATACCATTGCATAATAAATGCTTAATAAACTCTCCTTGGCTACACATGTTTTCATCTGCTTAATTGCAAAGAATGCTGAGTTCCGTTTCTTGCATACGTTATTGATATGTAGATCCCAGTCTAACCTCTCATCTAGAAATGTTCCCAAGAATTTTACATCTTGCGACATAACTATTTTATCAATAGCGTTTGTTACACCAGGGATATTATCCTTCCTGTTATAAAATTTCATTGAAACTGACTTTGTTGTGTTTAAAATCAGTTGATTTCTGTCACACCAAGATGTGAATGAATCAATGATTCTGCCGACATTTGTTAATAAAACATCTGGATCAGGACTAGCAACTGTAATTGTTGTGTCATCAGCAAACATGGTGATGTAACAATCAGTTACGTGTTCGGGCAAGTCGTTGATAAATATCACGAATAGTAGGGGTCCTAAGACTGACCCTTGCGGTACTCCTAAGTTAACATCACGCTCACTTGACGTAAAAATGTTGTTTCTCACGGTCATACTACGTCCATACATATATGATTTCAACCAATTCAATACATTGTTTGGAAAAGCGTGCATTTTCAACTTATTATTCAGAAATTCGGATGACACCGTGTCAAATGCCTTTGACAAATCGAAAAACAGGCTAATTACACAATTGTTGGAATCTATTTCCGAGTAAACAAAATTGAGAAATTGGAATGATGCCGTTTCCACAGAATGATTTTTCCTAAAACCATGCTGGTTGCCACATATCAAAAAGTTAATTTCTAAATAACTCATTATCCTAGCAGTCACTACTTTCTCATACAACTTCGAGAGTGAGCAGAGTAGGGAAATCTGTCTATAGTTGTCTAACTCTGTCTTATCTCCTTTTTTGAATAAGGGAATTACTAGTGCCTTTTTGAACTCAGTGGGAAAATATCCTTGGATGTAGGACTGGTTCATAAGGTAAGTGAGAGGATATTTTATCAAATCTATTACATTCTTAATAGTAATTATAGAAAATTCATCTATACCAGATGATTTTTTATTTTTCATCATATTTAGTGAGTCAATTATTTCTGTTTCTGTTATAGGTCCATTCTGAAATGGGTGAATGACATTAACATACAAACTGGTGGTACAGGGCAGAGTCAGGTTTTGACCGAAGTGATCAGCCAATGTTGATTCTGCAGCCCATAAAAGTGATCAGCAAATAATTCCGCTACCTCATATGGATCTTCAGCAATATTGAAGTTGTGCTTAAGAGTGATGACATCCCCGTCACAAGATGCTTTCTTTTTTCCTAACTCAGAGTGAATTATGTTCCATGTCTCTTTTATTTTATTTTGAGCGTTTTTTATTTTATTGGAGAAGTATACGGTTTTCTTATTACAGTCTTGTGTTCCTTTAACTTATTTTTGTATATTTGTCTATGTTCTGGATCGACTTTCCCAGAATTTGTCGTTAATTTGAAAAATTCTCTAAGATAATTTCCGTCTTGGATAATTTCTTCTGAAATCCAACCATTTTTAGGCTTTTTTGAGATAACAGGTTTTAATGGGCAGGATACATCAAAGCACCAATAAAGCGACTCCAGAAAATAAGAAAAGGCTTCGCTTATGCACATGTCGTACAAAGTCGGAAACCAATTGATATAGCTCAATCTAGTTCTGAGTTCGTTAATATTACCCCGATTCACTTGTCGTTTTCTAGCTATAATATTTTGTTTATTGTTAAATACACATATTTCTTTGCTGAAGGTTAATAAATGGGATAGATGATCCGCAATATTGGGTTGGATCAATTGACAGTCGTAAGTTTGATTCGAGAAAGCAGTCACCATATAATCTATACAGGTTCGACTTGTATGACCACTCGCATTTGTGAAAATTCTAGATGGGCCCTGCATATTGACATTCAGTCGAAACGAACTGAAACAATCCATAAGAGATTTAGTGTTCAAATCTTTCGATAAATAGTCAATATTGAAGTCCCCACACAAAATAATATTTTGGGACTTTGTTACGGCAATATTAAGAGCCTGCACTAAACAATCGAGAAATATGTTGACATTTCCATTTGGAGGTCTATATGCAGTTATAATTACAATTTTCGAGGAATCTACTCTACAGCAAATCGCACAGATTTCAATCTCACATTCTCTGGATAATTTATTTATTGCTATTATTTCAGTAACATCAGTGGAACTTTTGACAATAATACCTGAACCACCACGAATATGCTTCTCTCTACAAAACATTGTTGCCACACGGTAGTCACAGAAATAAACATCTCTCAAGCAGTCACTAGTTACCCAATGTTCAGATAAGCATACAATATCAATATCATTACTTATATAATTTCTATGTTCGGATCACTAATGACAAGTGAATTAAAATGTTTTTTATTTTTAGTCATTCGATAACAATTTGGATCTGGGCATGTAAAATTGGACCCGTGAGGAAATGGAAAATAGCGTTAACAACGGGAATAAGGTTTTTATAAATTTAATCACTTTTAGAGCATTTTTGTACAATAGGTGTATGACGAAATTGCCAAATTACACATGAATGATTCAGAACTGGAGAAGAATCTCGCAGCTGAACAAGAACACCTAGACAAAATGTTTATCACAGTTAACAAATAAGAAATTGACAAATACTTACTCTTTTAAAACTTAGTAGTGCAATAAAATCAACATCAGATATAATTCGTTAATCAAAACGAATAATTTTTTTTAATTATAAAATATAGTGAAGAATACCAACTTGCAACTTTTACTAAAAGATATACTGACAATTAGCAATTAAATTCTTCTTCTTCTGGTGCTTATCCTCTTTGGATGTTAGCGATCATATTCGTCCAGATTACCTTGCTAACAGCTGAGCGAAATAGTGCAGTCGACGTCATTCCGGTCCATTGCTTGATATTCTTTAGCCAAGAGATTCTTCTTTGACCTGGGCCTCTCTTGCTTTCGATCATGCCTTGTATAGTAAGTTGCAGTAGACGGTATTTTTTGTTGCGCATAACGTGACCGAAGTAGCTCATTTTTCTGATCTTAACGGTGGTTAATATTTCTAGTTGTTTCTTCATGCGTTCTAGGACTGTCTCATTGGTGACATGATGTATGTAGGATATACGAAGCATGCGGCGGTAACACCACATCTCAAGCGCCTTGCAGGCGCCTACAAGATGCGTCAGTCAATGTCCACGCCTCGGCGCCATATAATAACACGGAGAAAACATAGCAACGCAGGACACGAGTTCGAATGTCTATGCTGAGATGTAAGTTGCATAATATCTTCTTCATGTTGTTGAAGGCAATTAAATTAACATAAAAAAATGAAAATACAATCAAAATGTCTAAATATCTTAAATGAAAAGTTGTCTGTTACATCAAGAAACTATACATATATATATAATACTGCGAGTAGAAAAAGGTTGGTGGTAGGCAATATAATATTTTCGATCCGATCAGTCAGTATATTTCAAGTACAACGGAAGAGTTAATTCCTTTAAGCCATCATTTCGATTCTTCCTTCATTGATTGAATATCTCACAATGCAGATATCATCCCATGTTTTTCTGGATCGTACCAACTTCTCGACAGATTCTCCTATTCACCTTCACCTTAAACATGCAGTATAAAACCTATTAATTAAATAGATGAATGATGTAGGTCATCATGAAATGTCACCTACTTCGTTTCGGGATTCAGCTCATTTTAAAGGTCATACTTTGAATTACTTCAAAAGCTGAATTTGTCTGCTTGCCAAGTTGACCGACATCCTGCTGCTGTAAAAAATAGTACCCTGATTTGATGAAGCAAAAATTATATAGGAAGCAGATGTATATTTTCCTTAATGTGCTTTTGAATGTCCTCCAACCTCCATACAATATTTTCAAATAAACGAAAATATAAAAAAACAATAAAATTAAAATAACATTGATGGAATCCTGAGCCCACGTCTCATATTCTGGACCCATTTTTTTATGAGGGTCACATGGAAACCGATACATTTTAAATCCACTTTCGGTTTTATTCTTACACTTCACTACAGAACAGCAACTCATGTAGTTTTAGATTATGAATCCAACTAGTATAATAGAAACAAAAATCAAATCATGAGTTAAAAAGTAGAGAATACCTACCTGAGTTTTATGCTCATGTTTGCTCTTTGCTTATTTTACAACAATAGTATCCCATAATTACAATGAATACAATGATAATTATAATAAATACAGTACTGAATACTGATACACCTGTATCAATTTTAAAATGCTCAAGTTGATGGATATTAAGACTCTCAAGATGTCTTAAATCGTCATGAATTGAATTTAAGTTTAACTCCTTTAATTGCAATGGTTCGATTTTTTTAATTAATTCGTTGTCTATATTTACTGAAGGTAATTTTAATCCCAAATTTCTAGTATTAATTTCTTGCGAATCATAATGTATATTTCCTATAATGACTATACATTGTTCTGGAATTATTAAGGATGGTTCAAAATTGTCTCAATGGTTTGCTGATTTGGGCATTTAAAAGATACTTTTTCATTTGAGGATGGCAACACAATGAAATAATTATCTGGAAGATGTTTCCTTATGGATTATCGAGATTAAAGGACAATGACTTGTGAGATTCGTATTGGCTATGCAAAGTTCATTTTTGTTCAACTGGTCTTCAACACATAAGTTTTTTTTTGAAATTTTTTGTTAACATTAAAATAGTCATTGACAGACATTAAAATATAAGGGTTTCTTAAAATCATTATTTTACTTTTTACGGGAATTGGATATAATTATTACATTACATTATGTATGGTTTATTATATATCAAAGGTATTGCAATATAAAATATAATTCTTCTGGTTTAAATTTTGAAATGATATTTTTTAATTATTTGTATTTAAGAATACTATAGTGCATAACATTGATTTCAGCGAAATTAATTGATGTTTGTAAACTTGTTCGCATTTCATCTAAAATTTGAATATTATTTTCAATGTTATCAATTAAAAAAGCAAACTCTATAGTTGATTGTGTGAATTTAGTTAATTCATTCAATCTTTCTTGTACCTTCTTTTGATTCTGATTTATGACTATTAATTTTCTTTGTTACCTGTTTAAGGACAGTTTGGGTGGATGAAATGTCCTGTTGTAGGATATCCGGATTGTCTTGTAATATTTTGATATAATTAACGTATTTTTGTCCATCGTCAGCGTCTAAGGTGCCATAAATATATTTTTGTACTTTTCCGATGATACTGAGTAAGCCACGTCAATGTCTTTTTGAAGAATAATGACTTGCATATTACTCAAATGTTTGTATATGCCCAAGTAGGTTATTAACTCTTATTAATAATAAATCGTGTAAGGGTGTTGTTTGCTTTGTTAGCTTAGAAGTAACATTATATAATGTTATCTTAGTTGTCTGAATACATCTCCTAATATTAGTTAAATTTACATGGTAGTACACATGATGGTAATTATTGACAGTATAACTACTTAGTTCCTAATTTGCTTGGTAAAACAGAATTTGTCAGCTTCTCAATCTGGTATTGCCTGGTGGTAAGAGGTAGTAGGAGTATCACTAAAGGTATAATTTTCATTGTTCTGGAATAAATCGTTGTCGTCTGTTAATATCTTTGGGATGCTTCTGATTTTTGAATAATTTTTTAGAAAATTTTGGTTACAATATTTAAGTATTCAATTGTTGAGGAGTGGTCAAGAATTGATCTGTGCCCTCAGGGATTTCGGGATCATTTTCTCGGTTACTATTTAGTTTTGCTAGATTATTAGCTTTTTGGCATTTAATTTCAAAATAATATTTTCATTAAGTTATTTTAACGTTTGAGCTAATTCGTAAATATAGTCGGTTTGAATAGTAGATATGTGGCTACTCTGGCAGACCCCCACCACTTCCACTTTTCCCCTTCCTCGCTGCTCTCGGATTGGTTGGCCACGCCCCCTCGGCGTTAAATCCAAATAACGACGCGCGACAGTTGCTCTCGAGCCATGAGAGATGCACCATCATAACGTCACAGAGGTAGAGTCAGCATCGCAGGTAGCGCAAATATCAGGATGACGTCATGCTGGCAGGATCCAATGAAATATTCCCATCAAATATTTAAATAAATTCCACTTTATATAAGATTATTAATAATTATTATTAAATAATCAACAAATAAATATTATTAGTACGATATGCTTCAATGTACAGTACAGTACAATAATTATTTCTACAAAATCAACATTATACTTTATTTATATGTTACATAAGGTTCATATATTTCTTATCAATTTTAATTGAATCATCAAGGTCACCACAGTTTTCCTGTTGTTTTTTATTAGCAACGGCACGGTTACATGTTTTCATTAAAGATTCTTTTATGAGGTGTTCACGGAAATATTGTATACAGGGTGTAGCGTAATTGAATTGATTTTTATCAAGTCTTAAATATTGCAAAAACGATAGAAATTCAATGCAATTGTTAACAAAATAGCCATGTGAGATGTGAAAAATGACAGAAATAAATGCAAAATACATGAAATGAGAGAAAAAATGGTACAAATATCAGGTAAAATGAGGCAAGTAACTCAATGAATGACTGAAAATGATAGAAAAATAGTACAAATATCAAGAAAATGAGACAAGTAACTGCAAAAATAGCTAAGTGAGACGTGAAAAATGACAGAAAGAAATGCAAAAATACATGAAATGAGAGAGAAAAAGTGGTACAAATATCAAGAAAAATGAGACAAGCAACTACAAAATAGCTATGTGAGATGTGAAAAATGACATAATGAAATTCAAAATACATGAAATGAGAGAGAAAAGTGGTACAAATATCAAGAAAAATGAGACAAGTAACTACAAAATATCTATGCGAGATGTGAAAATGACAGAAAGAAATGCAAAATACATGAAATGAGAAAAAAAATATACAAATATCAGGTAAGATGAGGCAAGTAACTCTACATATGATAGAAAAATAGTACAGCAACAACCACGAAAACTGTGATATATATCAAAAATTACAACAAAAAACAACGGATAATGAAACACGATTGAAATCCCTTGAAATGCATCCCACAGCTGAGGAAAATACAGGAATGAAGAAGCGAATAAGTAAAAAGAGTACTTACCATAGTCTCACTTAGTTTCACAAACATAATTTTCACTCGTTGAAACATCACTCTCACGTTTTTCCCGAGAACACTAGAGCCCCGAAATTGAGGAACTCCTTCAGTAGTTAACTTAAATACAAACACTTCAACAATCCTATATTTGTATACATATCATTTTTACAAATTCCTCGAAAATTCGAGTCAAAGTAGTGACTGATTGTCGGAGGTTCTAATCGTAATTTTGTATTTAATTTTCTAATTCACATAAAAAGTATGTATTAGAAGCTCAGCTAAGTATCTTCATCATCCGAACAATAAGCATATAAGCAAAAATCATATGGAGGGTTGCGTCTGTCTGTATTTATTCACAAAAATTTGTTAAGATTCATATGAAACAAAACTTACGTGTGAGCCTGTACATCTAGCATTTTGTTCTCTTTTGCTTCTTCTTCATGAGATTGAATAATGGTTCATCATCATTAATCTGAAACTGGAGTGTGTGTGTGTGTGTGTGAGAGAGAAAAATTTCTCAATATGTGTATACTCCAGATAAATCGTTACATAGGTATAATAAACTCTTTATTACTCAAATATGATAACTGTTCGCCAAAGAGGTTGGTTACTCAATCTTGAAACAGATACTGAGTAATTGACTACTTCGCCACCAGGATTGGGTAGCTGATCTTGAAAATAGACCATATTATAATTAATAACGAATTATATTGGTTAAAAAAAAGACAAATATATATATTGTTACATAAAATAAATTGATGGAAGATGAAATATCTCAATAGAAAAAATGCATTGTCGAGATGTTCAATTAAATACAGTATTTGGTGAAATAATTTCTTAGAGTAGAAATACATTTAAATGTTCATTCGACGACAACGAATTGTATCCCGAATATATAATTCGTTACAATCTGATTTATATAATTTATGCATGCAAAAAATAAGAAAAAAGACTTGTGGCACTCGGAGACTGCCGCGGTAAAGCTTTTGCATAGCATTTTTTATCAACTTATGCAATTATAATTATATTTTTATTTTATTTATGCAGTATTTCTTTTTTCTTTGATATTAATTCAAGTTACACTTTGAGCGTGGTGACCGATAAGAAAACATTTTTTTTCTTTTATTAAATAAATAAGAAGTTAATATTGTTCAAAATATTTTTATTATCTTTCAATACTTGTCGGTTCTTCAGGAATATTTATCATTGAAACTATAGGTTTATGGTAACTGAAATAAGAAACATAAGTTTGAGACTTGATATCTTCTAAATATCTGGAAAATACCGCGTCAATGGTGGTTCCATATTTTGTTGTGGATTCTTGTGGATCATTATCCATTTTCAAATTCAATATTTTTGAAAGAAAACTTGTCAACCGCTCTGATTTTTTATCAGCGAAGTTGATGTTGAAATCGCCAGCCAAGATAAGTGGAAATTTATTACCATTTGTACCAAGTATTTTTGACCCTTCTTCAGTGTACTCCAGTAAAGTGCGATGAATAAAATGCTCTACCTCGTCTAATTTTGGATTCGGAGAAATGTAAATTGCTACCATGACTATGTGTAGGCCATTTCTAAGTTTGCATAAGCACGCACAAATATCTCCAACAAATGAGCTCCTAACATCAACATCGCTAACGTGTGCAATATTTATTCCAAAATTGGGAGTCATAACATTATTATTTTGGTAAATAGCTACCCCACCTTTTGGAACAGTATCTCGTTTGAATTGAACAATACAATTGAAATTAGGTATTTCAATTGGATTATCAGGCGTCAAGCAAGTTTCAGTAAGAAGTAACACATTTGTTTGCCTCGTAACTGAATCTTGTAAATCGTATTTGTGACTATTTAGACTTTGGCAGTTGAAAGTAATTATTGAAATGCCATTTCTATTACTAATGAAATCTAATACACTGTGAGCTATCGTCTGAACACTATTTAGAGACAGTCTTTTGAATTCTTGCAACAAAGATGCAGTCGATGCAGCTTGCTTTCGATTATGATAAAACTTGAATGTAGAATAATCGTTTTTTGTCGTGATATACAATTTTTCAATATTAGTCACCCGAGAGAGCGCAACATAAACGAGTTCCTGAGAATGTGCTTTATTATACTCATATACTATTTCGTCAAAAGTTCCACCTTGCGACTTATATATAGTTAGAGCAAGAGCTGAAGTTAATGGAACATGTTTGCGTTTGGCTATACATTCTCTATCCGATGTTAATGAAATATTTGCTGTTCGTAATTCAATGGGAACAGCGAGATTGTCGACTCTATTCTGTACTGCTAGAGCGGCTGCTTTTTGCCTTTTTTTCTAGCCACTGAACCACAAAATTCCAGCCAAACTCTAATTAATGTGTTACTTTCATCAAATTCTAGATGTACCAATTTCCCAACAGCATCATTGCATAAACCATCAGTAACGTCGATGTTGGTTGTAATAACATAATGCTTTCCAACAACAAAAGTAATGTAATAAGGCAGTCCTCCAGTGTCAATAACAGATATTTTATGTAATTTAAGTCTAAAATTAGCTTCTTGCTCAGTACTTTTAGCGTCAATAATGACGTCTACGGACGTTGAAAGAACTTTATTTTCACATTGGCTCAAAATCAAATTGTTATAGGCGGCAACATCTTCATTTTTGAAAAATAAACGAACTCCATCAGAAAATAATGTAGCAACATCCTCTTTTTTGAAAAATCTCTATTCAGTAAGTTGAAACTCATCCTCATCTAGTACATCTGCATTACCTATTTTTGTCAAAACTTTTGAAAATGCAACATTAGCTTGTCTCATTACTGTGGTAAGTTGATAAAATTTCTATTTTCGCCATAAATGCGGTCCAATCATGCTCGTTCTGATTGTCTTATAAATTGGTGTCGATCTTACTGGTGGCAATTGACTTAAATCTCCGATCAAAATAACATCTATACTTCCGAAATCTGTGTTTTTTCCTGTTATTTGTTTTAGACGATTATCAATTTTATGTAGAAGTTCTGCACTAACCATGCTAATTTCATCAATGATCAGTACTCTGACATATCTGAAGCGAGATCTATACAATTGCAACGTTTCTGATGACAGAGGCAAAAGTTTTGAAAGATAAATTTTGAGAGCTGTATGAACAGTTGTACCATCAATAGCCACGGCAGCTTTGCCGGTTGAAGCACGTGTAATATAGGCATTGCAGTAACCATCATTATCAGTGAACCTATTGTAAATTTCCATAATCAGTTTGATAACGAATGATTTTCCCGTACCAGCTGGTCCCGTAAAAAAATTTGGAATGGTTCTTGAATTGAAGTTTGTAAATGATGAATTATAGTCATAAGAATATCTCTTTGTTGATCATTGGCCATTCGCATTAAATTATAGAATTGTTGATAATCCATTAAATTTTCTCTTTTTTTAGCTACAGTGCCAAGTTTATGAAGAGATGCATTTTGTAAATCAACGTTAGTAGTTGAGTTTGGATCACGTAGCAATAAATCGTAAGGATCTCTTTCATGCAATATATCAACCGCTCTTAATAATTCTTCGTCTTCTTGTTCTTCATCGTTTTCTCGGCACAACTGTCTACAAATTTCTAAAGTTTTCTCTATATCCAAATTTGATTCAAATTCTTTCCTACGTTCTAATATCGTATCTTTGTTGTCCTCGTATATTTGAATGAACTTATTTTCAGCAATAATATCATTTTCTTCACTTTGAAAAGGAACATGCAACAGAACCATCTCGAGCCTATAATCGTTGTAATTGTCAGCCATATCATAGTTCCTGTATCTTATTATTCTTGCAGTATCTCTTTTAGTGTAAGTCCCCTTTGTATTTAGGTAATATTTTGCAACAAATTGTGCTAACGTAACATCGCAGAGTTCTTCAGGTCGTTTCTCATAGGGTAAGGTCGGGTAAATCGTACCTAGTTCAGAAAACACTGAATAAAATATTAACGAATAAGACAATTTGAAGGAAAGCTACGTTTTTCAGTTTTTCTGATAGAGGTGCATCGATATACATACATTACGTATTGAAGGGGCAGTGAATTCGTCGACAAACTGGAAAACAAAAATGTTTGCAAAAGGTACGATTTATCCAACCGGTTGTGAAAATCGTACTGCTAGGTGGGTACATCGTACCAGCCATAAAAGTGAATGTCGATTAATTCGGACCACTCGTTTACCTGAAAAATAACACAAGAAAAACAAAACTAATCATTCAAGGAACGGTATATATTACTAAATATACAAAATGTCTATGTACTAGAACAAAAAACGCAGTAAAATGTGAGTTTTGATGTCAGAGTTACACATTTTTCATGAAACCACTTTTTGCAATTTTTATTCGAACACTGGATCATATCATCCAAGGCGACCTCCTCGCAAATTTCACAGTACCACTCTTGTTCGTTGATTTCTATTTGTATAGGCAGGGTTGGTGTAACTATTGCAGAAGTACCTGGGATTGGATCAGGACATTTCTTTGTTTTCTTAATGGTTTCTGTTTCCGACACTAGTTGTCGCTTAACAGTTTTTATTGTTTGAGGCTTTGGCCTATGCGTTTCTTTTAGCTGTTCTAAATATTCTTTATGAGGAGTACTTGTTAATATTACAGCAGGTTGAGAACCTTTCTTCTTTCTTTTAGTGATGTGGGGCGTCATCTTGGGTATTGGATAAATATCTTCAACAGACAACAGTCTCGTGGGTTGTCTGGTTCCTCTGATTGCTTGTCGTTATTTTCTTCAACTGATGAGCTTCCAGGTTCTAAATCATCATTGACATTCAAAGTTTCAGATGGAGCAAAGTGATGTTCTTTAAAAATGTGGCGATCGACAGGCCAAATTCCACTACCTCGAAACCCGCCTACAGCATTTTCAATTGTAGCTGCTTTTCCGTAAGCTTCGGCTATTAGCTGAGACATTTGAAATTGTGTGACAGCCAGCCCTGGATTCGTACGTAGCCATTTGACCACCGCTTGATCGTAATAAGTCTGTAAAGGTTTGAAAAATGCCACATCTAAAGGCTGAAGTCTATGGGTTGTGTGACCGGGTAATTGCAGAAGGATAACTCCGTGAGACCTCGCAAGTTCCAAGGCTTGTAAGTTTCGGGTGTGGGTGGTATGACCATCCAATAAAAGAAGAACCTTCTTTTCTGTGCTTGGCTTAACAAAATCAATGAAGTGATTTAACCAATCGACAAATAATTCGCTATTAATATATCCAGTATCTGAAATTTTTACAACGCTACCAGGTGGAGCTCCAACTTTTAATTCATCACATTGCCTTTTTCTTTTAAAGATTATCATTGGAGGAACGAAAACTCCTGCGGCGCTAACACAGCATACCACCGTTGTATTGGTTCCTCGCTCTCCGCTAGCTAGAATACCTATCTGATTTTTTCCTTTTTGAGCCAATATTTTTCTATTTTTCTTTTGGACGGTGGAGTAGCCAGATTCATCCACATTGAAAATTTGTGTAGCATTTAATTTGTGCTCATCGCATATTTTTTCCAGCATATCAAAAAATGCATAAACACGTTCTTTATTAAAACCTTTAGCTCTGGCGATTGATGTAGATTCAGGCTGGCGCAAGCTGATGTTAGGGTGTCGCTTTAAGAAGGCATAGTACCAATCCTTTCCTGCCATTTGCTTCTTCCGGTTGAAGTTATGAAGAATACCATTTTTCTCAGCTACTTGAAAAGCCAACTTTCGAACATCTGTTATATTTATTCCAAAGAGACACTCTTCTAATTTCAATATGTGGGTAACCAACTGATCTTCTAAATGCTTTGGTAGAATGGTAAGGCGGCCAACTGATTTTATGGATTCATTTGCTT
The DNA here is from genome assembly GCA_958507055.1 of Crioceris asparagi. Taxonomy (NCBI): domain Eukaryota; kingdom Metazoa; phylum Arthropoda; class Insecta; order Coleoptera; family Chrysomelidae; genus Crioceris; species Crioceris asparagi. Next base: position 33,434,954 of record OY293832.1, on the reverse strand, counting down.
TAACATTCTTAGAGTCTAAGTGCCTTTTCAGCGTTGGTTTTGGAATATTGAAGTTTCGTGAAGCTTCGTTCAATCCACATTGTCCGCTCCTATAAGCTTTGATGGCATTTTCCATATCTTGGGATGTCCATAATCCATATTTTCTCTTGGCACTCATTCTGTAAAGGATATCGATGTTAATCGAATTGTTTGATTTTGATATCACATAGTAGCAGGGTAAATCGTACCAGTACGATTTACCAGACAAACAGATAGTACGATATACCCGACCGGTACATTTGTGTTTATTTCATTACTAATGTATTCATAACCGAACTGTAACCAATTGTAAACACATAAAAAATATCCTCATGCACAATATTTCCTGATAGTTAGACTTAAATAACTCATAACTTACCTCAGATGGCAAAAAATCGTTAAAAAACGGGTCTGAAATCTACAGTTCGTTGGGTCTAAACAAATAAATCACTTTTGCAACGTCTGCGCTACTGATGGACAGCCGAGAAATGGAATGGAGATATTTTATCGTTGCCGGAACGCCCTCTACACTTCAAATGGCAAATATTTCTCGCCAGTTTATAAATATCGCAGTGGTACGATTTAGCCTACGGTACGATATACCCTACTTTACCCTACTTATCAAACCAATTCTCTTTCCAAATGTTCGTACAATCATCATCTAAAGCTTCATGTTTCTTCATAGGTTTTCTAATTCTTGCGCGTTCAGTAGGAAATACCGTTGGAATGTAGACTGTCACCACCGATGACTTAGCCATAGGTTCTCTTAATAAATACCAAGCAGCTTCTTGTGCCAACATTTCAACAGACTGAAGTATATCAATACTCATTTTTTTCGTGATATCGACAATGTCGAATTCTGGATGGTCGTCCATTATGTCAATTATTTGTCTTTGCAAATTACTAATCCCTCTATTATGCTTATTGACATATTCAACAACATATGTTGCACAAGCATATTCATCTAGTATAATCTGAAAATCCATGTTCTATTTCAAATGATGTAATACGAATGGATTGAAAGTGTTGTGCCATTTTTCTGCTGGTGTCCTTTTATAGAATAATTTTGGTCTATTGATACCAGCACGAATAATATTGTAGTAATGATCATCAGAAATAATACCATTATGCGAGTAAAATTCATCAAAATTCGTGTAGTCAATATTTTCAAGATTATTTTTGTAGATTTAAATCGTTTCTTATATTCTTTGAAAAGTGATTCTGAGTAATCGAGATCAGTGTCTTTCATAGGTAACAAACTTATAGTTTTTTTTGTTGGCATAAATGGTGCACCAAATCGACATTCTTGTTTTTTATTAGGATCCATTTTTTTATAACACGTGAATGTGTGTTTGTGTGTTACTAATTTTATATTTCCAGACGCCTCTGACGCTGACACAGAAACTAATTCGTCGATTAATTTAATTACTTCAGGATCATTGCTTAATAAATATTTAGGAACATTGTCCAACCAAAGCAGAATATGAGCATGTGGGCTACCACGATGCTGAAATTCTATTCTTTTAAAATAATGTATTAGTCTATATTTTCCGAATGGACTTCTTTTATTTGATTGCAATACTTTTAACAGAAAATTTACGATTTTATGGAAATAGATAGCACAAGTTACGGCATCTTCATTCACAAGTTGAGCTTTATGCACACAACTCATGTCTGCTAAAAACTCATCTGAAATTTCCGCTCTATCGTTTTTCAATTTGTACAATAATTTCAACAAATTATCCCAGCCAGTTTCATTGGCGCTAAGAGTCATAAAAGCAGTTGGTGGCCCTAATTGCCTCATCTTTGCAAAAACATCTTTTTTGCGATCTGACCAAAACCAAGCAGAATTTGGTATGCAGAGAAGAAATGCGAGATTTGTTTCTAAACAATTATTTATATATTCTTCAGATTGAATGGTCTCTTTCGTAATTGAAGTACCTTGTCCAACATGCTTAAACGCAACGTTGACACATTTACTAACTCGCAACCTCATTTTAGCAGCGATGTATAAAATTTGTTGTGGGTCAGTAGCACGCCTATCAGTACGCCGAAGTTCGCTGGTAGCTTGCATAAATGGAGTAACAATAACACCATCTCTGTATATGCGAAAATGACCGCCGTAGATTGTCGGAAAAGATAGTTCTTCCGCATGTTCATCCATTAAAATACTGACTGGCCTGTTATATTCAACGGGTGCTAGACCCAAAAAATAATCATCATTCAAAAAGAGTTTGCTGCTGCGCAACTAAATTGTCTTCAAGTGGCACATGTTCACTTATATCACCCATATTCAATTGCGAAGTACGTTCATTGCCCGTAAAAAAAGATTCATCGATTTTAATGTCATGATAAATATAAAGAGGCGTAGATACTAAATACGACCACCACTCTTTAATTAGTCTCTTATTAATAAGCCCGTGGACATAACTAGTTTTGTGAATCAACTTCTTTTTCAAATGCACATAAAAGCAATGGTCATTTTCAATGTTTCTTGGCAATTGTCTCACCATTGTATTAACTTCGACAGGAACATTAATTATCTGGCCATAAATACCGTACTGACCATTAACGTGTCTCAGTCTACGAATCTGCATGAACGGTATTCTCGGTGAAATCAACCGTTGCTCGATAAGGTTTAACGTTGGTAAATGTGATGGAATTTTCGGATATGCAAAACTATTGTAGATTGACATTAAAGGATTTTTTTCCAAAGATGTATAACACGTAGAGGAGACTTGAACAATTTCACCAGGTATGTAATTCTAAAAAAAACAAATTCGTATTATCAAGATGTAAAAAGAAAAATATAAAGTGAATAATTAAAAAAAAAATATCTGCAGTATTGTTTTCAAAATACTTTCATGTTTACTGGTCGACATTTTCAAGTCTCTTTTCCACTATAGTCTGTCGCAAATATTACAAGAATGACTAAATGAATTACTCGTAAATTCTTTATCAAAATCAATATGACTTGTACTGTGTTTACGATAATTTGTATAAACTGGAATAGTACCATCAACAATAAAATCCATAATATTTTCACCAATTCGATCTTCTCTATCAATCTCAATTTCATTTTCATGATTGTTATGGTTATCTTCGGTAGGATCTTCATCATAATTGTCACGCAATAGTTGAATATTGGCATCAACATGGGCTTCATTTTGGGTAGCGTCTTGTATTGTCTCCAATAAATCTGATACTTCATAAAAAGGTTTGAAATGTTCACGAAGATGAAGATGAATCCAGTTTTGTGTATCATTCGCTTTAAAATGACAAAAGATAGTGTCTTCAATCGTTGTAGTTATGTTGTAAAAACAATAACGTACACAAACATTTTGATTGTACATTTTTGAGAATAAGTACAAACAATCCAAATCTCTGAATTCATTAGTGCTTGATAGAATGTTATATGCTTCTTGCGGATTGTGGCAGGAGTTTAAATAGCGTAACTGATTTCTCAAGTCACAAGTGTACAGGATCCAACTTTCGCCTAGAGCCAAGCCAAAAGTGGTGGACGTGGAAAGACTGAGTACATATCGAGGAGATAATCCACCGGTCTAGAGACAAACGGGGCGAACAGCTTTAAGGGAGGGAGCAGTGTAACGTGCAAGGGGAACAACCGCCGGTATTGGCTACAAAGTGGCGGCATCCATTTGAAGTAAGCGCGAGATATAAACTGTGGTTGGAAATATCGAAAGCGGCGTTGACAAAGAGAGCGACGGCAGCAGTCGGCATCTACTGCTAAAATGCCGACAAAAGGGATTTCGAGAAGCGTCTAGTGGTGGCTTTCGAATCAAAGACCAGAAGCCGCACGAATGATCTGGATCCTTTGGGAGAATTGTCGACAGGAAGAGAGAATGTAAAAGACAGTGTGAATAAACAGAATAGTCCGAGTAAGTTAGTGAGGATATAGTAAGGTTAGGTTGTAATTTATATTATTTCGAGTGTAAATAAAGTTAATTTAATAACTCTAAATTAGTCTCACTTATCTGCGAACCCGCATACGCAACAATATTATTGCGAGGCTTGTCATACTCATATAATAATAAACACAAACATGCCCTAAGAATGCAATAACATTGCAGCAAATGTGGTCGAGATTTTTACGGTGAGGAACTTTTCAAGGCTCATTTGAACTCCTTGATATGTGAAAAGATCAGAAGATGCAACAAATGTTTCAAAATATAGATGAAGGAGCACAACTGTGGAGAGGTTTACTGCAAAATTTGCAAATCCAGCTAGCCAAACGATCACCTGTGTTATATGCAGCCTGATAATACTCTGCCACCTAATCAAGATTTTCTTTATGTCTTTTATGATTTGGAGACAACACAGGAAAAAGTACTAAGTGATGGCGCCATTCAACTGGAGTCGAATTTATGTGTTTTAAACAATGTTGTGAAAAATGCATACAGACTGAAAAAGAAATTTGTGAAAAGTGCGGAGTTCGCACACAAATATTAAAATCTAATGATGTTATTTCACCATTCGTTCATCATCTCCTGACAATAAGAAAAAAAATCAGGAAAGTGGTCATTCTAGCTCACAATGGTGGCGGCTTTGACCACCAATTTTAACCAAAACCGGTTTGAAACCAGAGCTTATCATGAGAGGGACGAAATGAATTCTAATGGATGTTCAAAATCTGAAGTTTTTGGACAGCCTCAACTATTTTCCGATGCCTCTATCTTTCCTAAAGCTTTTGGATTCAAGGAGCTGAAGAAGGGATATATTCCACATTTATTTAACCGAAAGGAGAATCAAACTTATGTGGGACCTAGTCCTGCTTTAGAATACTAGGACAGAGACAATCTAAAGGAATATGCCCGTGAGAAATTGATAAAATGGCATGATGAAAGAGTAGAAGAAAATTTAATTTTTGATTTCCAACGGGAAATCACTGAATATTGTATTTCAGACGTTGAGATTTTATCAAATGCGTGTCTCAAATTTCGTGAACAATTGATGGAAACCTCAAACGTCTACCCGTAGCATCTACCATTGCCTCTGCCTGTAACAAAGTCTTTAGGAGAAACTTTCTCAAACCCAATACTATTGGTATAATCCCTAAAGGTGGATATAGATGGCGTGACAATCAGTCAAAAATTGCAATTCAGTGGATGCTTTGGGAGGAGCACCAAAGGGGTATAATTATTCAACTGCTGTCAAAGGCTCTGAAGCTAGAATATCAGGGGTTAAAGTCGATGGTTTCTCTGCTGAAGCAAATGAGATTTTTGATTTTAACGGATGTTACTTCCACGGGTGTATCTCAAGTTTCACACATCAAAGAGATTCTCCTATACACGATACGACGCAACTCAGCTTAAGACTGAGAGATTAAAGGCGCTAGGATATGTGATAAATGAAATGTGGCAATGTCAATTTCGCAAGACACCAGAAATTGTGAAATATACAGAGTCTCATCCTCTTTTGACTCATCTTCCGCTTAATCCTCGAGATGCACTTTATGGTGGGAGAACAGGAAACACAGTGGAGTATTATAAGGCCAAGTATGAAGAAAATATCAAGTATATTGACGGCTGCTCCTTATACCCTTGGGTGTGTAAATATGGAAAGTTCCCTGTAGGTCACCCTAAGAAAATTTATGTAGGTGAGGAGTGCAGTTCGGTAAACATTTCTCAAATATCGGGTGTGATAAAATGTAAAATTTTACCACCTAAAAATCTTTACCACCCTGTACTTTCAACTAAAATGAACAAAAATGCGGCGAAGATTTTAATAAGGATGAATGTAACCATAACAAAGAAGAAAGATCGCTATCAGGTACTTGGGTGATTGAGGAAGTTGCTACAGCAATCAAGAAGGGGTACAGAATAATGGAGATTAATGAGATCTGGGAGTATGATACTATTCAACTATGAATAAATTCATTAAAATAAAACAGCAAGCATCTAGATGGCCCAAAGTTTGTGTTACAGATGAAGAGAAAAACCACTATATTGAGGAATTTTTGAGAAGGGAAGATGTTTTTTTGGAATTTTCTGAAATAATAGAGAATCCAGGATTGAAATCTCTAGCAAAACTTATGTTAAATTCGTTTTGGGGAAAGTTTGCTCAGCGAGAAAATCTACCAAAGACACCTATAATTAATAACACGAGTGAATTTTACTCGATAATGATGAACCCCTGTATAACCGTAAACACAATACTACCCATTAATGAGTGTATGGTGATTTTGACCTGGGAGTACAAGGAGGAGGCCTTTGATATTTCAACCACTGTGAATGTTGTACTCGCGGGCTATGTAACAGCTTTAGCCCGCCTAAAATTATATGATTATTTGGATCAGGTAGAACAAAGAGTACTTTATGACGACACCGATTCAATAATCTGTATCTCCCGGTGTGACTACCCCGACCTTCCTATAGGAGATTGTATTGGAGATTTGACAGATGAATTAAATGGTGGATATATAACAGAGTTCGTTTCTGGAGGACCAAAAAATTATGCATATACATATACATATACATCTAATGGAAAAGAATCCGTTGTTTGTAAAGTTAAAGGAATCTCTCTAATCTATAAAGTGTCGCAGAATTTTGAAAAAATAAAAGAAATGATTTTGAAAAAAAAACAGACCCCATTCATATTGCTCAGAAACAAATTATACGCTCGAAAGAGCACGAAGTATTAACAAGAAATTGTGCAAAAATTTATAAACCTCACTGCACTAAGAGGCATTTTTTTAAAGATTTTTCTTCAGAAACGTTTGGGTATATAAAAAAATTAAAATTTTACTAATTTTTCCATAATTCTCTCGTTAATACTTAATTTTATAGTATTGTTATTTAGTTAATTTATTTGTACATTTATATTAAGAAAAAAGAAAAAAAAGTTTATATGAAACATTTTTTTTTGCTCCTTGATGTAGGAATTTAAAAAACCCTTTGTACCAGTTACGAAAAATATTGTACTTACCATTTAATTATTTGCACTTCACAATTACAGCACCATTCACAACTTTCAAACTTAGACTTTCACGCTCAGCACGCGACACGATTCAATGAATAATACATTTTTTGATATCAATTTATACATGTATTCAAAGATAAAGAGCCTTTGTTGTTCTTATCATTAAGCTACATCCTGAATATAAACATTTTTAATCCAAGGATATATTGATTAAAAAGCGGATGCAGAAACAATTTATCTATATTTTAAAGGAAACGAATATTTATCGAAATATGCGCGGTTTTCAAAAGATTAACAAAATAATTGTTGCTGATTAACAAATAATAATAAATTGCGATTTCTATAAATCTTTTGAATGTAATATCACAAGGGCATGATTTTTTGATTCTGAATAGGTGGTGGTGGGGGTATGCAAATACTCCTGATGAACTAAATATTTAAAATGAAGCTTTTGAAAAAAAGTCTTTCTTCTTAAACTTCTCCAATTGTCAATATGGAAAAAATAGAATTTCTCCTCGGAAAAAATGCAATAAATAAAGTATTACATTCACATGTAAAAGATCCACACCTCATAAAATAATCTTTAATTACAACATGTAACCGTGCCGTTGATGATAAAAAACTTGTCACAACAGGAAAACTGTGGTGACCTTGATGATTCAATTGAAATTGATAAGAAATATATGAACCTTATATACCATATAAATAAAGTATAATGTTGATTTTGTAGAAATAATTATTGTACTGTACTGTACATTGAAGCATATCGTAGTAATAATATTTATTTGTTGATTATTTAATAATAATTATTGATAATCTTATATAAAGTGTACCGTTGAATTATGTCTTTTTCTTCGTCTGGACTAATTACATCTTTGAGAAGTATATTAGAAATAACTAGTTTATAGGAGTTGTGTCTAAATTGAAAAATTCTAAGTATCAATGGTTCAAGCTCTTTGTATGGAAAGTGTAAGCAATAGGTGTCGGGGGGTAAATAATCTCGTAAGACTTCTTATATTTTCTTTGTGATGGGATCATCATTAATAATGACAAAAAACCTTTTCTTTGTTTCGAATAATTTTTCAATCGTTACATAAGGTTTTTATTAGTCCATTTAAAGATAACTTGTGTTACCACTCTTGTTAACATACGCAGCTCCTAAAATAGGATTTTCATGTGACTAATTCATTAGCCAATTTTGTCGGAGGTTTAATTTGTATATCTGAGATAATATTAATTTTAGGTTCTCTTGACAGATGATACAAAAATTTCAATATTTTGATCTCTAAATATATAATCAATCATAGATTTTACTTTCTCCCAGTCTAATTTGTCAAGTCCGCATCCTTATTTGGGCATTGTAATTTTCTTTACGTTATTTTTAATTGCATGGTTCTTCATTTCATGTAGCGATTTCCACAACGTGAAATAAGTTGGTTTTTCATGAGATTCCTGTTTTGTAATTAAATAATATATATAACGTTTATTTTTTAATAAGGAATTGACCAGTGCTTTTAAATCATACTCCATACTTCAACTATCTTACTTTGTAGGGGCCGCTGCTCTTGTTATTTAGTCGTCGGGATGGAGATAATTTACAAATATTTGACAAATCATTCATGGTGTAAATAGCTACATTTTTCTTAGCTCTCTCAATCGCGCTTTGCATGGAATCGACCTCCATGTACGAGTGACGCTTTCCCAAGAAATTGTCTTGAATGACATCTAAATGAGAGTTCTGAACAATATATAAGAAGAGAGCTGCAATATATTGGTTTAGGTTTTGACCACCGCAGGTATCTGAGAACAAGCTGAATTCTTTAACGCTTTTCGGAACTCCTTTCACCCAATTAATCAATGCAGTGCCTGCCATGCATCTTGACTATTGACAGAGATGAATCTAAATATTCACGTTTGGTAGACTGGCGACAGTAGTGGGATTCCATTGTTGGAAAACTTTCGATATGTTTTTTACTCATGCTACTAAGTCATCTGATGTTTTATTTGTTGGAACGTTTTGACCCTTTTTATCAGGCTTTCCAAATACTCCAACGGTATTTACCCCTTTTAAGGCGGTGTCTACCGAGCTGTGGCTTATATGGAGAGTTTTTTTTAAAAAAAAGGTTTGCATACCTGTATCTTTATGGCATTCTTTTTGAAAAAGTATTTTCGGCTAAGTGATTTTGTAGCACCTGTTCCAATTCGAATTCTTCTGCACTGGGGTACTGCTGCCTCAACACAGTTTAAAAGAAAATCTTTTTGCCGCATATAATCCATCTGCTAATAATTGTCGCAGATTGAATTGCGGTCATCTTTACAAAAATGATTGGAGCATTATTGACAATTTTCGCAATTGATTATTCGAGGTTGTTTTGGAGACTTCTGAAAGTTTTTGCTCATGTAAGCTTCACCCAAAGACTTCTTTTGTTTATGTTCTTATTCCATTTTTCTTTATGTGATTTTTTCCATTTGAACTTCTTTATGTCATTAGCTACTTCCTCCTGGTCGCTACTAGAAGACAAATCCGGCAAGTACTCGTCACTACTGCCACATTTCATACTGCTTGGTGTTGATCAGTTCTCGTTTTTGTCATTTTCTGTATCTGGTTTGGTTTTATTACATCGTTTAATATTTCTTAATAATGGTTCGTCGTTACTGTCGATATTTTCAGTACTTGGAAAAGGCACTAAAACAGATAAACTATAACAATTACCTTCTGTCGTAATAATTATTGTTGATACAAATATTACCTTCGCTTTGATGCATTCCTTGTAGGTCAATATTCGTCGGCGTTTTGGATTTTTCCAGTGCGATTTTTGATGTAAACGGCAGGGTTCTGCATGATTCCGGGGAACTAATATGCACGAAAGTGGTTCCTACAAATGAAATATTTCTTTGAATAAAAACCTCAATAAAACAGAGAATTGATAAGGTTTTATTACTATTTGTGATTAAAACAATCCCTGATACCGGCCCTCAACTGTTATGAAAATAATACTCCTAACCTAAAAAACGCTTTTTATTAATTTGCTATTTTCAGCATCCACATGTACTACATTGTCACTGCATAAGGAAACCATGAACTTTCCTCTAGAGGCCATATCTCACTTTTTTGTCGAATTAAATCACCTACGATAGTATTAAAAAAGGCATAAGAACACCACCAATGTGATAGCACGCTATGACTAAGTAAGTGTTTACATTTCACTAGTAAGTGAACAACAATAACTGAAAATGACCAAGTCGCCATGGTCAATTTCGCCTGTTAGAGAGTAGACACTAGAAATGAACAAGTCAGCATAGGCAGTTTCAGGTGAAATTGGTTTTGACTGTATATACTTGGTGATATCCCACATCATTTATAACTGCCTATTATATTTAACACACGACTTGGTCAATTTTGCCTAACAAAGATTTGAGCTTTGGAAGTCATTTGGTAATAATAACGAAAAATCACGGAAAAATAACATGGTCACTTTTTGCAGTATACCCACGATATATTCCTGATGTAATACTGTAGAAGTAGAATAATGGATTCAAATAGCTATTTAGGCTTGATAGTTAACACTGACTTAACATGGTCTCGCGAAAATTCTTATCGCAAACTCTATCTTAGACATATTTTGGACTACACCGGAAATCAAAGATCAAACTCTTCCGGAAAAAATAGCTAATCAATAATACTTTGATGATTTAGTGCTATTCTTATTATAGTTATACTCACATTTGATAAAGGTACAGTGTGCCGACACCATTGTTATGTATTTTTAATATAGTAGTGGATATTATATATATCCTTCAATTCTAATCATAGTTTGGTCATGTGTAAACCTCTCTATTTAACCACTGCAAACCCAAGTTACCTATGTGTAAACATTTCTTAGATAAAGTAAATTTACTATGGTTATTTGCTATATGTCCAGTTATAGTAGTATATATTTTTTGATTTTAGCATTGTTGAGGCTAGATAATTAAATCATGATGGATGAAATTCTGTGACTGGAATAGAAATAAGGGTTTGTATTGTTTGAATAAAATTCTACAATCTCTTTATTTGTCGTTAAATATTTCTAATATAGCAGCTTGTTGCTGCTCAATTAATTCAACAAACTGTTCTGTGTTCGTATTTTGCAAAACTGCTGCTTCTGCTTGCATTTTGGCAGCTTCTGCTTGCATTTTGGCAGCTTCTGCAATACTCCTTGCAGCCTCTGCCACTATCATGGCTGTATTCGCCATTTTCTCCTTTGCTGCAACCCTCTTCCTCTCCAGCTCGATCACCCAGACGGAGGCAACCTTAGTAGTTTGTCCTAAGGAGAAAAAAGTATTTTTAATCATCTCTTATGGCAAAAATTTTCTATCAATGTGACCAGCTATATTTTGTTGAAGAATTTACTTACTCGACTTGAGTGGAGTAATTTTTTGCAACCGAGGCTGTTTAATGGAACAGAAGAATCCTTTCCTAATAATTAAAAAATAATTAATAGGTTAAAATGATCAGATAATCAATGTTAAAGAAAATATTGAGAAATTTTACTTAGGTAAAAGCATCTGCCTGATGTTTAATTTTTGCATTGCAGTTATCCCCGCCAAGTAATTTTTTACAGTATCTAATGCACTAGGCTCACAATTTGGTTCATTCCATAAATTAATACGTCGCTTTGCGACTTCCATTAATGAAAATTGTTGATATTGGTTAAAATTACCAATTTCACCATAATTTAAGAAATAATTTAGAACTATAGCAAAAAAATTTTTCTTTCCACTTGATGGTGGAGCTATTACTTGCAAAAAATTAACTTTTGGAATTAATTTTTCAATAACATTATATAAATCTTGTAAAAAAGTAATTATATCATCTTCCTTATTATTAAATTAAAAATTTTGAAATTCAATTAAAACATTCATTGATTCTTCTATTGGAAAATACATATTTTTAGATGAAGCGTAATGATAAATTTCTTCTATAGACTTATCTATAACAAAATGCTGATAAACATTAAACGTTGACTTTACTATGGGATCTATAGATAAAAGAAATTGAAAAAGAGATCTCACCCAAACAGCACTACTGATTATACCTAATATGGGGCTTGTCGGAAAATTGTGGAACCATTCCAAAAGCTTTTCCATTTCTCTTCCCTCTTAACGTTTTCGAGACGAGTTACTCGCGTCATGGCCATTTGAGTTGTATGATTCATAAGCATCTGGAGAGGATCCACAGGATTATTTGTCAGAAAATTCACACGAATCTGAGCTTGTCTCCACCATTGACTCTTGTCCAAGGTGGCAATATCTTTCGTACGATAAATTTTCAATTTGATTAGGTATTCGCCCTTTTCGTCCTGCGATTTCCAGGTGACAAAATTGTCTTGTAGATTGACACAAATAGTTTGTGAGGTTGAAGATATATCTGGGGCAGAAGTAATGGAGTTTATGAAATTTTCGAGACCTAAGTCTGATTCGACTGCATCTACATTTGTTGCCTCCGTAGTTACAGTCGTGGACGCCATGAGCATGGTCGGTATGGAAGACCCACATAAATAATCCTCCGAATTTTTTTTAAAGACATCTGTTAAGGAGGTTTGTTCGCTCATCAATGTTTGGCACAACGTCGTGGATAAGTCTTGTTCCTCTAATATGTTGGTGAAGTAATTTTTAATATCGGAAATACCTTCAGTTTCTTCAGTGTCTTCACTGTCGCTGTTCAGTTGTTCTGAAGTTCTTTTAACTTCCTTTTCATTTCCAACTTTTTCCGTTGCGTACTCACTGCAATGGTCATGTCTATTAGAGCTGTTATTATTTCAATTTGAAGACCCACTGGGGGACATATCAATTCGATTAATTTCAGAAGACAATGTTGTATACACGGGGATGCTGCTAGTGATGTTGTCTCCATTTCCAAACGTTTCGTTGCAAGCTTCAGCTATAAACTAGAATGATTTCATAATTGTTAAATAGTCAGTAGCCATATTTATGTATTCATTTAAATACATTCGACAATCACCAGTATTAACAATATTGTTTAAACATAACATACAATGATAGTGTCCTTTTAAATGTAAATGTACAAAAGCAATAGTATAATTACGACATTCATCTGGTAATATATTAATCTTTTTTTTTTTTAGTGAAAACAATACTTACAACAGATTAGTTCACGTATTTTTTTATAGCGATATATATAATAAAAATAGTTGCAAGAAATGTAATCACTGCTACACTTATTGGCTTCCACCATTTGACGATTCCACGGGCTTCAGGTTCTAGTTGTACATACATTATCGTCTTCAATTTTTACTTTTGTTTCTGTTTCACAAGTCTCTTTTAATTGAATTTGTGAAGTTAGATGTTGTGAGGGAGCTATTGTACAATGATCTTGATCAAGATCTTCAGGAGCGATTGTTACAACGATAAAAATAAAAATTATAAACTTACATCTTCTAAAGAAAAAGTAGACCACTCACTCGTATCAAAATCAGAATCAACAGTTGACGAAATTCTGTGGAGAGCCTGAGACTGCGTTTACTTATACGTTGGTAAAATTAATAAAGCTTGCCCCCCTACTTAAGTAAAAGCCTTCATCGAGCAGGTATTATTCTTAATTGTTCAGTTTAGTTATATTCACAATACTAAAAACAAGGAACTGATTTTTATTTCCTAGCATATCGCCAAATTATTATCTCACAACTTTGTGGTAGTCACTGTCATAAAGTTCTACAATACTGACATTTGGACGAAGACACTATTTGAATATTTCTTATATAATAAGAGAAGTTATTGAAGTAACTTACGTGATAGTGACGGAGGCTGCTCAGTGGAACACGCCTGTTCCAAACATTCTACATCTGAAAAATAAAACAATTTTTTAAATATTTTTCACGTCATGCTATGTAAAAACTTGTACTTCGAAAGGTGGGGATAGAGCGATGTCCATAACAAAATAATTACAATTTCGCATTATTTTCTCAACCTATTTCATAAATTATTAGACAACATTGAAATACTCACCTTGAGGATTATCCACTGGTGACATGCGATTCCCTACACTTGCTAGATCTGAAGATGGACCTGGGCTCTGAGCCAAAAAATACATCATTAGTTATATACGGATGTATTTACAAAATAAAATAAAGAAATAGTTACCAAGTCTAGACAATATGTAATATAATTAAATATACAAGTCACACTTACAAACAGTGGTACTCGGTGTTCGACATCTCCGAACACTGCCTCTGCTCCAATTATAGCCAGGACTTTCTTGTCAGTTTCTGACGAGTCATCCTGGCTAGGTGGACCACCTCCAGTTCCCACAGCATCTCGCCTCCGTTGAACGGCTCTGGATCTCACCTTATGTTTAAGATCAATCCAGTACTGAAAAATAGATCAAGAAGTTAATTTTTTAATATTTCATTGTTAATTATAATTATGACATCATAATTCATACATAACCTTTTCCAACGAAGGCCAGTTTTCGTTGTTCCACTGCCAAATGAATTGAGAAGGAAATGGTTTCTTTGGAGCGAGCTCCCATCCCAACTCCCTCCACCAGCAGAGGATGATGCTGCAGGTAATCCAGCAATGTATCTAACTGGTCACGGCCCACAATATTATTTTTTTATTTCTATACCTATAATCTTTAATTACTTCAACAACACCATACTTACTCCTAATAAAAAATAATAAAGTTTCACTTGAGTGTCTTTATCACTGATTAAAAATCAAAAATACAAAATTAAAAAAATATAATACAAAGAAGATTCCTAAGAAGTTGAATTTGAACATAAACAAATATACCTAACCACAAATATTTGCGCCTATTTTAGTTTCAGTAATTGTAACGTGATACCATTTTGTTTTGCGACTAGCAATCGGTCGCAATCGCGTTGCTCTTCGATCGCCGTCGCGATCGCGTTGCTTAGATTTACGTGATACGCCCGCGGGTGTCCCATCTATGGACGTTAACCATTTTCTAAGAGTAGCAGGATGAGGCAAGCACTCTCCAAAAGTTAGGCGTACATAGTTATAGGCACTGTTTGAATATAAATTAATGGTCAGTGCAAAACGGCGAAGTTCATTATTTGGCTAATTTCTTTTTGGGCCTTCGGAACACTTTCCTACAAAATTAAAAGAACCTTACTACTACTGCTACTATCTAATTACTTATAAGAAGTAAGTACTATTACCACTACTATTGTAAAACATAGTACCACAAATAATGCAATAATGATAGTAACATGCACTAACAGATACCAAAAATATCTCACCTCCAGTAATTCTAAATAGTCATCTGATACTTGGTCTTCTTCAAATGAGCCTATAACTTTTTTTAAGTACTTACTCTACGTACTAATCGCCTATTCTATATATTTTATTCTATATATTCTATATTCATAAGATAGTTTTTTTATTTTTCAGTTGTATCGTTTCTCTTGCAGTTTGCCACATCAATTTGACTTTTTTTGGACTAGACAAGTGAAATTCTTTATAGTCGTATCGTTGTTTTCTATAACATAGCAAATGTGTAACGTGCTCTACATTTAATGAAAATTTCTATTTACACTAAGACTTGAATAGGAAGCAGCTATTTTCTTCATTAGTATATTGTGGTTGCTGAGAATGATTGGAAAGAGACTGAAAGAGTGACTGAGGCTGAGTGGAAAAGGTTTGGACATGTGGCTGACCAGATAAAGTCTGAATGTTTGACTGAGTGGAAACAGTTACAGAGTGTGAGGTAGGTAACCTACCCAGTTTCAGCTAAGAACAGTGCGTCATTTATTATTTTTCTGTAACAATTCTTTGGTCTGTGGGTAACTCTTGTACTTTCATACAAACACTTCTTCCATATACTGGGAAAATATTTTCTGGGATCCTAGGCAGTGGCGTAGCTACGGGGACAAGGGCCCTGGTGCATAGGGAAAGAATCCTCCCCTCTTTCCGCGTAGATTGAACTTATTTTGGCCTTCAACATTATTGATAGGAATAAGAATAGGACACAGTGAGCTGAACTTATCCCTATCACATGACAATATAGAATATTTATTAGACAAAATAAAGATGAGATTAATTAAGGGAAAAATGTTTTTAACAGAATTCCCCGTCCAATTCACAATCTCTTGCGCGCTTTAATTTTTGCGAATTTGTCAATAATTTCACTCAAATCCAAGTTTGATGCCGCCTCATTTTCTATTGCAATTAACGATAAATGTTGGGGGCGATCTTGTCGAATGCTGTTTCTTAAATATTTTCTTATAATCTTCAGTTTACTGAAAGATCTTTCTGCTGCCGCGGAAGTAACAGGAATTGTATGAAACAGTAGCATCGCTGTATACACTTCCGTAAGGTCACATTCGAGCACGCCAAATTTCGTTATAATTTCTTTGCAAACCTGGCGAATAGATCACGTCTCCAAGGGAGGATCAGATGATATACATTAAGAAATTGAAGCGAAAAATTGGGTCCAATAATATCGCAATATTTCTTCTGAAACTGATCACATTTCTTGAGTAAAATCGTTTCATTTCAGCTAAGCAAATTTTTTGTAATCAGGAAATCGAACGATTTACAAACTGCACTCATACTAATAAAACGCGCATCTAACTGATTGATTATTATGTTGAGTACATTGTTGAAAATAGTTTTTCTAAGACTTCTTCCTGGTTCTCGAATAGGTGATCAGAAGCCAATTCATCGAAATCCTTTTTAGTTTTTCTTCGTGTCTTTTCTGGAAAGGTAGGATCGATATCGTATTTTCTCGCGGTTTCGGTGGCCTTGGATTTGAAGTACTCGAAGTAATTTCTATACTTTTTCAATTTATCCCTTGTTTCGTCCAAAGCCTTCCTCGCTTCGTCCAAAACGATATCACGTTTTTGCAGAACTTTGGAAACGTAATTGATCTTGTTCAATACGCTCTGCATGAATTCACACAGAAATACAAATTCAAAATTCAGCATTTTTAATTTTATAATATCTGCTTCACTACGTTCGTCTTTACTGGAACTCTTCAGCGTTATTTCGGGCAATGCTTTAATGATATCGATAAAACGAAGTTTGACTGCAGTTATTGAATCAACCCTACTGTACCATCTTGTCGGATTCAATTTTTTCAAAGTAATTTCTAATTCACCGGTGAATTTCTATAAAAGGTCCCAGCGCTTAATGCTATTTCCAAGGAAGTTAAACAGGTCTTGCATTGTTGCAAAGAACTTCTGAATTTCGACGGAACCTCGAACGTCATCATTTACTTCCAAATTTAAATGATGACTGGCGCAATGTACGTACTCTGCGTTTGGCCGAATATCTTTAACTTGTTTTTGTACACCATTATACGCACCACCCATTACACTGGCCCCATCGTAACCCTTCCCAATACACTTTTTAAAATCAAGACCCGTTTCAGAAAGCAACGTGGTAACTTGATTTACCAAATCCGCGGCGCTGGGTTTAGTGACTGCGTGGAAACCTAGAAATACCTCTCTCACTTCAATATCGATTGGTTGTCCATTTTCCTATCTTGATATCACTGCATTTCTACGACAATGGTTAGTTGATCCACTTTTGATATGTCCTGCGTGGTATCCATGATGATGGTGAAAAACGGTGACGCCCTAATTTGATGGTCTTAATGGTATGCTTAATTTCGTTGGTGTCGCCTTCTAAATAGAATATGTCGGAATAGTCGATGCAAAGATTAGTTATCAACTCTAATTTCCGGTATTCTGTTTTGTCTGTATGTTATGTTCTTGTTTGTTGAGGTTATTAATCGCAACATGTTGAATAGGCTCTAAAGTTATTTCGGAAAAGTGTGTCTTTGTGTATTGCGTTTGGATTTAAGACTGTAGTGGGAAATTCACGTTTCTTGTTTACTTTCACGAGAGCCTTCGGTAGACGTACCTTTTCTATTACTTGGGCTGATAATACAGGGTGTCCCAAAATTCCGTGTACATAGAGCTACTGTATGTTGGTGAGATCAAAATAAGTGGATTGAGCCAAAATTACCTATATCAGAAAGTGCTTCGTTTGCCTGCGAGAAAGCCTCAGAGTTGAAAGAAAATTTGTTTTTTTCTCTAATAACTTAAAAACGCTACGCTCGATTTTTATAAAATTTGGTATGTGGCTATTATAATTGAAAAGGCATTGTTCAAAGCAAAAATTACACCAAGTGAAATAGTGGAAAGGTAAAAACCACCAATATCCTAACAATAAATGACATCGTATTGTTTTAGAGCCACCCCTGTTCCTTCAATTATTTTTTGTGGAGAGCTGTATTCATTTGATGCATTTTTTGCAAGAAAAATGTATCTCTCATGGTATTTGAGTAAAAAAAAAGTTTTATGGACTGATGTTTAGTAAAATTTGGTTGGCGATTGCCAACGTTACTAATAAAAAAATTATAATTTTGACAGATATGGTGTAGAACCGTAAAAAATTTCGGTACTATTGTAGTTTTTGTTTCGATTCAAAGTTCCTGTGGACGTGTTATTTCAAAAATTTTGTGTCTGGTATGAAGTACACATTCAATGAACAAACTGATATGTTTCTAGTACCTGGTTCTGTAATGGCAACTGTCGTGAGAGTGTTCGGGTACACCATGAAAGATCTCCTAAACGACAGATTTAGAATCTCCAGACTTTTGCTGCTATCGAGAGGTGACTTCGAGTGACTGGTCAACTGAAACTGAAGAGAAATGATGCTGAACGACCTTGCCAAGCTAAAACTCCTTTTGCAGAGGAGTATGTTAAAAGTGTATTGACTACACTTTTTGCGGAGAGAGAGAGAGAGAGAGAGAAATGCTTTATTGTCGAAAAAATATAAATTTTGTAGACAAAGCAAAATAAAAATATCAAAATCAAAATCAAACAATACACAAACAAAACAAAGTCAAAACTAAAAATTAAATTGAAATTAAATAAATTTATATAATATAAAACAAAAATATAAAAATATAAAGATGTAAAAATATAAGATAGTAAGTATCAGAATGAAACCTACAGCTGTATATTCGGTTAGAAAGTAAGTTAACATACAGCTGTAAATTCAGTCAGAAGGTAAACACTAACTAAATCACAAAACAAAAACAAATTTTGTACAAACAATAAACCAGTGCGTGAGCTGAGCAGAAACGTGCCTTAATGAAAGAAGTCGTTAACTGCATAAAAGGCATTATCCTAGGTAGTAGGTATTTAATTGAATCTGGGATAAGCCGTTATAGATTTAATTTTGTGTGACAGATGATTTTACATTACAAAAGACCCTTAGGATATCAAACATCAAATAATATTCACTAAACCAGTGGGTGTAAGAAGCTTAATATTAAGTATTAACAATTTTTAACAAAAAATTCGCTTACTGCATAAAAGGCTCTCTCCAGTAAGTATGATTTCAAAACCTTTCGAAATTCAGGAAAAGATCTTATGGATTTGATTTCAAATGGTAGATGATTGTGCATTTTTTTTGCATTGTACAGTATAGAGCTTTTAACCAACTCTGAGCGAGGGGTTGGCAGATAAAGATCATGCTCCGTGTTTCTAAGCGGATAGTTGTGAGATGGCCTCTCTGGAATAGAAGATACGTGCTTGCGGATTAAGGATACAGATTCAAATATGAATAGGGACGGAAGAGTTAATATTTTAAATTTTTTAAAGTAATCCTGGCAGTGAGTCCTACTGCTAAGTCTCAGTGAATACCGAACAGCTCTCTTCTGCAGTTTAAAAATACGTTCAAATTGAGTTGCACAACACGTACCCCAGAATGGAAGGGCGTATCGGAGATGCGACTCAAAAATGGCATAATAGACTGTTCTAGAAGTAGACAAATTGAGCTCCTTGGAAACTGATCTCAGCGCAAAGCAGGCAGAACTTAACCTTTTAGATAAAGCATCGATGTGCAAGTCCCATTTTAAGCGGTTGTCTACAATAAGCCCCAAGAATTTCACAGATTCAACGGCCTCAATAGTGGTGTTATTAAGTACAAAAGATTGCAATGTACTTTTATGTGACAAAACTTTTGTTTTAGAAACATTGAGGCATAGGAGATTTGAATCGCACCAAGATTTAATCGTGACTAAGTCTCTAGATACAGTCCTATGAAGTGTCGTAATATCCAGGTTGCTCCACGTGAAACTAGTATCATCCGCAAAGAGGCAGATTTCACCGCTAATGTTAAGACTAGCAATGTCGTTGATAAAAAGCAGAAACAAAATAGGGCCCAGTACTGAACCTTGAGGCACTCCATATTCAATTGGTTTGCAAGAAGACATCGACGTATCAACCCTCACAATCTGAGTCCTGCTGTTGAGATACGACTTAAACCATTCGAGGGACACTCCTCTGAAACCGTAGTACTCCAATTTATTAGTTAATATATTATGATCTACGCAATCAAAAGCCTTAGAGAAATCACAGAAAATTGTTGCTATAGAGTGATGGTTGATCAGGTTTGAGTATACATTATTAAAGAGGGAAAACATGGCATCATTTGTGCATTTGTTACTTAAAAATCCAAATTGATAGGTAGAGAGTATATTATATTTAAAAAGAAAAGATAGAAGCCTTTTTTTAACCAATCTTTCGATGATCTTTGATAATGTGGGAAGGAGTGCAATTGGGCGATAGTTCGAAGCTTGATCTTTATCTCCTCCTTTATGCAGAGGAACAATTATTGCCGTCTTAAGACAGTTTGGAAAAACTCCATTTTGGAATGATTTGTTAATTAAAGTAATAAAATGATTCAATGTGCATTCCGGCAGGTTCGAGCACATTTTCAGAGTAAGCCCATCAGCCCCAGATGAAGATTTGTTTTTAATGTCATTAATTGTACTGTTAAGCTCTGCTAATACTACGGGTGTAAAGAAGAAACTGTGTAAATTCATATTAGCCTTAGGGAGAAATGAGAGGGGGTCATCGGAAGGAGTTATGGTGTTCTTTAAATGTTTTGCTACATCTACAAAGAAATTATTTAGGTTCTCGGGTGAAATAGAGATTGTGTTAGATGGTGAGGTCTTATTTCTTAAGTCATTCACAATAGACCACATTTCTTTAGCAATATTACCGGAATTGGCCAGCCTCCTATTATAATAAATGTCCATGGCAGCTTTTATAGTCTTATGATAGATTTTTCTGTAACGTTTTACGTAATCATGGTAGAAGACGCTGTCCGATGATTTTTTTATGTAGGATAGTGAGCGCATGTTCTTTGCAGATGTACGTAAGCCTTTAGTAGACCAGGGTTTATGTTGTTTGATTTTTAGAGGCCTAAGAGGAAAGGATTTGAATGCCAAGTTAGATAATGTTTTTATAAATCTCGGAAATTCGATATTGACATCGTCAGATAGGACAAACCAGTCTGTTGTTAGACATAGGTGCTTGAAATTACGAAAATTTTTATCAGAAAAAATACGGCATAATTTGCGCGAAGCATTTTTGCACTTATATTTAGCCGAAAATTTTGTTAGTATTGCTTCATGATCCGAGAAACCTGAATTAAGGACAGTACAGTCAACGAATTTTGGATCGAAGGATGATACAAACATAGTCTATAGTACTAGAACTAGTTTTAGTTATTCTGGTTGGTGAGTTAACATGCATGATTATGCCAAAAGAGTCGAAAATGGACTGAAGAGATTCTTGAGCAGTACACACATTGGAAAAGTCAATATTAAGGTCTCCACATAAAATTAACTTGCTTTTTAAAGGCAGGGATTCAAGCAAGCTCAGTAATTTTTGACTGAATATATGCAAGTCAGCGTCAGGTGTTCTGTAAATACAAACTATATAAAGATTATAAGCATTATGATAGACAATGGAAAGTTCAAATACTTTTTCAGACAATAGTTTATCGAATTTAGTTACAGCCGAAAAGTCGCTATTTGTAGACATTATCATAGTACCTCCATGAGATAAATTACTTCTATTAAATCTAGTTACTGTAGCGTAATTTTTGATAAACACAGGCTCATCAACATTTAACCAATGCTCAGTTATGGCAATAATTTCTGGAAAATTAAGTTCTTCTAATAAGAGAAATAATTCATCTGTTTTGTGTCTTAAGGACTGAATATTAATAAGAAAAACACTAAGCTTGCCATCGTCCAATTTTACAGAGGGTGCTTGATCCTCTGTTCGCGTCAATTTAGTTAAAAATTTTGATTCCTTTTTGGAGAGCCAGTAGAAAAATATTTGCCATGACTCTCCCTAATTTTCTGAAGCTGTTGAAGTTTCTCGGATGAAAAGAAAGACCTGAAGGCAGCAAGATCAGCTTCCACTTCGGCTGAGCCAATACCATATGCGTTGTGGTAGCGATAATACAACTTACGCAAGGTGTCCACGTCACTAGGAAGTCCCTCTGAAGCTAGAGTTAATTTGATGCTGGTGGTGGTGTGCCCTTCAAAACATACACTGGATGGTTGGTCATGGAGATAGGCTAGAAATAGCCGAAGAGCTTTTAATAAGGAAGAGTCCCTCAGTCTAGCCAACAAATAACGACCATCAGCCGTATCCGAATTACGGGACAGCCGCACTATAGGTGGAGTCATCGGGTCAATATTTAGCAAACTATCTTTCCTTGTACTTTTTTCCATGACAAAGTCTACATTTTCCTGCGCAAGAGACTTACAGGCAGCTAAAGCCTCCCTGTCAGATCCAATCTTAACAGATTTGATCTCCCTAGCTTTTACAGGTGTTAAGTCAGGGCGTGGTGTTGGGCTACGGCTGTCTACAGAGGTTGGAATAAAATGACAGCCTGTGGTCGAAAAACTTGACGCTGGTGGTGAAATCTTTAAGGGTGTTAAAGATGATTTTGCGATTTCAGTGCCTAGCGGCCACATCCTTGGGTCTTTTAGCTGCTTTAGGTGACTTTTATTCTGCACACCAACTTTGAAGTCGGAGTGCGAACTGTCCTTATTCTTCAGCATTGGAAAGCATCGAATAAAGTCAGTAGTTCCAAGTTTTTCCTTCGCATAGTGTGCAAGAAGGGTAGCGCTATATGTCGATGGGATTTTGGACACTACCACATAATGCCATTCTTCTTTATTGGAGGATTTGGGAGGTCTGGGCGTAATGTCTTTTGGAGAAGTCAAAACCTCTGTGTTTTGGTTATCCGTATGGTTGGTTTGAGTCGAAACGGACTTTTTCACTATTGGTGGGTTAATTCTAGTAATTGGCTTATCATTGGCAGCCAACTTTTCAACCGTGTGTGCTATTTGGTTTATACTTTTTTTCATATCGGCCATTTCCTTCAATAACTCATCCTTTGATGAGTCATGAATCTGAACTTTAATAGATTCGTCTTGATTGTCCGTTAAAATAGATGACAGATTAAAAATATCCTGTTTCATTTCCTTGATAGAATGGAACAGAGATTCTGGTGCAATTTCCGCCAATCGTCTTTTTTTTTTTTTTTTCAAGGGGAAAAACCCTGCATAGGGCACCGACCGCTTGAACTCTATCACGAGTCGGTAGTGTCAGACTCCTACTGACTAAAAAACCCCCGTGTCCGACCACCTCTCTGGAAAAGCTTTTCGCATATCGTCAGATTAGGTGGACTCAGAAATTTTATTCCTTATCGTTGACTGGCTGCTTGCCTTTCGTCTGCTTCTTTCCTGTGTATAACCCCTTTAATAAAAGTGTGTATAATATCCCAGTTTTCTGGCCGACTTGTCATGCTTTCTATCAGGTTATTGGAGTTCAGATCAGTCCCAATGGCTAGTTGGGTTTGCCTTCTTACCTCATCCCATCTTCCGCATTCGAAAATTGTATGTGTCACCGTATCTACTGCTCCGCAGTACACGCATTTTTCGTTGTCTGTTTTACCCATTTTTTTTAAGTAAACTTTAAAAGATCCGTGTCCTGTAAGAATTTGCGAAAGACAGTAGTCTCCCTGCCTATGTTTGCACTCTATCCATTTTTCCAGACGTGGTATCAGTGTCTTTGTCCATTGTGCCTCGTTTTCGGTGTTTTCCCACAGTTCTTGCCATTTTTCTAGTGTTCTTGATCTCTCTTCTACCTTGGCTTGAGACGTACTCCCATCTTCTCTCCTATATAGTCTCCATCTCTCCTCCGCCATCAGCTCGACTGGTATGATGCCGGCGACCACTTGTGCCGCCTTCGCGGAAACAGTGCGGTATGCACTGATCACTCTCAGTAACATTTTCCGTTGAACTCTCGTTAGTAGGAGTTTATATCTTTTGATGTTGAGTTGTTCATGCCAGATGGGCGCTCCGTATAAGAGGATAGACTGCACTACATTATACAGCAACACCCCCTTTTTTATTCCTGGACCTCTCACGTTTGGTGTTATCCTGCTCAAAGCAGCAACTCTTTTCTCAGCTTTTTGCGCAGCTGCTTTCAGATGCTGAACAAAGCTGCAGTTTTCGCCTATGGTGATTCCCAGATACACGAGGCTTTTTTTCCTGGGTATTTCCACTCCTCCGCATTCGAATCGGATCGCTTCCTTCCCTTTTTTTCCTTTGAGGATAACTGCTTCAGATTTTTGGGGTGCCAAGTTCAGTTCGTTTCTCTTCATCCAGGCATGAATTTGATGCACAGCTTCGTCACCCTTCCATTTCAGTTGCTCCTTGGTCTTGGCAGTAACGACGATTGCAAGGTCGTCAGCGTACGCGAGCAATTTAACACCCTCAGGAACCACTTCGTCCAGCACGTCGTCGTAGAGTACATTCCAGAGGGTGGGTCCTAAGACCGAGCCCTGTGGAACCCCAGCAGTGATATCCATACATGTGTCTTTACCAATCTGTAGAGTTCTATCGTCCAGGTAGCTATCTATGATCTCTAGTAGATAGCTCGCTATGCCTCTAGATTCCAGTTTCTGTAGGATTTTATCCCACGATGCCGTGTTAAAGGCGTTTTTCACATCGAGCGTAATAAGTGCCGCCCATTTATCTTTTGTTTTGCTCTTCACCGTATTCACGACCATTTCGACGGCATGTATTGTAGATCTTCCTTTGCGGAAACCAAATTGGCGCTCCGAGAGACCTCCACTTTTTTCTAGTTCCTCGTTTAGCCTCTCTCTCAATAGTCCTTCGTACACTTTACTTATAGCGTTCAGAAGGCAAATTGGTCTGAATTTCATATCTTGCGGATTTCCTTTCGGTATAAGGATCAGTTTTGCTCTTTTCCATTCCTTCGGAAAGTGCTTGTTTCTGAGGGTGTTATTTAGAGGCGTTAGAATAACCGCAGGAGAAATCTGTTCCAGAATTTGAATTGCTTCCGTTGGGATACCATCTACCCCTGGTGCTTTTCCAGATTTCATTTTCTTCAGAATACTTTTTAGCTCTCTTTCCGTGAAAAGTTCGATCTTTTCCTGGGTTCGAAGCTTCCGCCAGGTTTTATTTTTCCTTGGGAATAATTCTTTCGCGATCTTCTCTTTTTTTTCTAACGTAATATCGAAAGGAGCGTATCCTGCGAGCTTCTTGGCGGCTATCTTGTATCCCATGCCCCATATGTCTTCTTCCTGTTCGCTACATAGGTCATCCCAGTGCTTTCTTTTGGACGCATTTATCAGGTGCTGCACCTGCTTCTTACACTTCTTGAGGTCCGCATGTTTTTGGTTTATTCCCTCTGCATTTGCCTGTATTTGCTTTCTGGCGCGTGTGATTTCTCTTCTGAGTTTCAGACATTTCTTTCGTTCTTCTTGGATTTCCTCATTCCACCAGAAAGGTATCCTTGCTTTTCCTGTAGATGTTGAGCTTCCTTTGTATGCTTCTTTCATAACCTTTTCCAAATCTTCTATGGTCTCAACTCCCGCTGTTATTCTCCATGTCGCAAGCTCCCTGAACAGGACCCAGTCGCATATCGGTAAACTTTTACCAATGCCCTGTTTTTTACTCTTCGTCGAGATCGAGAAGAAAATATACTGGTGTTCAGTGAGCGTCTCTTCTTCTAGTATCTGCCAGTCGCTTATAGCACTCTGAATTTTATTGGTCGAGCATGTTATGTCAATATATGACTCTGTCTGTCTTCTTACGAATGTGGGTTTCAAGCCGTCGTTTAATATATTCAAGTTTAACGCTGACATCCACTCATCCCAGTACTCCCCCCTTTTATCTCTCGTTGGTGAGCCCCATGTAGGAGATTTGGCATTTATATCTCCCAAAATTATTTTTTCACCTCTACTTCTCCTGACGTCACCCATAAAGTTGTCCACCCATTTCTTATATTCTTCAAAAGAAATATTTGGGGAGATATAACAGCAGTACAGCTGGCAGTTTTTCAGACACACCCTTATATACCCTTCTTCCGAGTACGCACCTTCTACTCCTAGCCTTCTGTTAGTGAATAGGATGCCCACATCCCTTCTTCTATCCTTAATCCACTGAGGGCTCTCCATTTGTTTTTTATTAGGCTCTGCCACAATTAAGATATCTATATTTCTTTTGAGTGCTGTTGCGTAGGCCAGGTCATGGGCGGCATGTGCCCTTCCCAGATTGGTCTGCAGGATTCTAATTGTCATTTTCGTGAGTACCGCCAGCAAGAGGGAACATCCTGGCTCTATCCCTGATATACTTCCTGAACTGTGGACATTTTGTTTGATCTACCCTATGCCCCTCTACTTTGCATACGATGCAAGATGGTGGGTTTGGGCAGTCTTTTGCCTTGTGGCCAGTCTTAGTGCACTTAAGGCAGTGCTCAGAATTATCTTCATTTGTGCAGTCCTCTTTCCTATGTTCGAAGAGATGGCACCTGAAGCACCTTTGCAAGTTAACCCTTTTTCTGGCTCTGCATTGAATCCATCCTATCTTTATTCTACCCCTATTTATCACCCTGGCAGCTAATTCTCTTTTCATGGCAACAACAGCTGTTTGATTTCCACTCTGTGTTGGTTTCATCGAAATAATCCTGAAGTGATTATCTGGGATGGCTTCTGCTTTTGATATCTCCTTCCTCAGTTCTCGTTCATCTATGCTGGCATCAATATCCGTTATATGTACAATTGTATCGTTTGTAGTTATGATCACTTCGGTGTTATTTTTTGCATTCTGAATGGTTTGTTTAAGAGTCATTGCTTCTCCTCTTCCTCCTATGACTTCCAGCATGAGATCCCCCTTTTTCGTTTTTTTTATTGATGATATTTTTATCCCTTTCTCCTCTATGTTCACTGAGTCTTTAACGGATTTAAGCAGATCTGCGTAGCTCTCTCCTTTCGGTGCCTTGATGATTATTTTATCCTTGTCGAAATGTCTACCCCTTTTATTTCCAAGTATCTCCTTTTTGTTCCTTTGTGTTCTATTTTCTCCTTTGACACATAGTATAGCCCTGGTATCCGTACCCCGCAAGGTATATTCCATACATTTTCGAATGTAGTCAAGATTGGTTTTTCCTATTGTGCCTATCCTAAGGCTTTTCCTGTCATTTTTCTCTATTTCCTCCTTTAGCTGGGTACTTAGTTTATAGATCATTTCTGCATCGTCCACCCCGCTGTTATCTATTGTCATTGGCATAATGAATATCGCCTGCGTGAAATTCGCTTGTTCCTGTCTCTTTTTGCTGTTACTTACGCCGATTTGTAGCTTCACGAAGTCCATGATCCCTTCCGTGAGCCCCTCCCCCACTAGCGCGGCTATACTGGGATATTGGGCTACGAGCTCCTCGTAGTCCTCATCGTGTTTTGTAGGGTCCATAAATAACACCAGGTCTTCCTGCCAGCCTGCTCCAAGCAGTTTCTTCTGTTGCGGATGTACCACCTTATAGAAATCTTCTGGCCACTGGTCATCCAGGATTTTTGCTAGACTTGCGAATTCCTTTTCTTCGTCGAGAGTTCTCTGTATCTCCTGTATTTTTTGAAAGCTCCTTTTTTCCCATTCCTGTTGGATGTCCTCCTCAGTCACTTGAGTTTCTATAGTGTTTGATTCCTTTGTTACTCTTTCCAGCCATTTCCTTTGCCCTTTTCCCTGCATTTGATTGGCGTAGTAGGTGAGCTTGGAGCTTATTTCTGTGAGCTCCTTCTTCGGTTTATAGGTGTCTCCTACCATTTTTTCGAGTTGTCTCACCTGTTCAAATATTGCATCCAGGTATCTCTTGACGTTTTCTTTCTCTATTTCCGAATCATTTTTTGTTTTGTCGGGAGTAAGATTGAGCCTCTTTCGCTTTGATGTCTGCATAAAGTTGTCTAATTCATTTATTGTTGTCTCTTGACATTCCATATTTGTTCCAATACTTTCAGCTTTGGTAGGCAGAGTTTCGTTCGACATGCTGTCTATTTCGTTCTCTTTACGAGCTTCTTCATCTGCACTGACAGATATATGCTTCTTTCTTCCCTCAGGTGACCTATGAAGTGAACTTCTTCTCTGAGATATCATAAAATTGGGGTCTTTTATGGCATCCTGCCATCTATTGAGCCATGCCTGCTCACTTCCAGTAGATTCAAACACCTCGGCCTGGTCGCCTACCAAAGGTGTCCCTTTTTGATTTTTTGAATTTTCTTTCTCCATAACCGTCCCACGAGTATGGTGCGAAAGACTGTCCGGCGGGGCAGAGCGCCCGTACCCCGCTAAGGCTAAAAACTCCCCCGGAGGTCGCCAGTTATCCGGGGCATCGCTCGAGACACTTCTTTGACCCCTGTGCCATGCATCCCCTTGGCGCGATGGTGCTACACCGTAGGATTGGGGCTCCCATTCTCGTCAGCCTCGACCCTGACTTCCACTGGAGTTGGGTATCCAGTCTCGGGCAGGGTTGCTCGAGTTTACCGAGGTTCACCGCATGGAGGTGAGAAATGGGATTGAGTAGGAGAGGCTGAGTGACATAAGCAGGATACAATGTCATATTTTCGCATCACTACCCCAATTGAACCTCACCGCCAATCGTGTCTGTTGACTATGAATCTCATCTATCTTTTTGTATAACGTTTTCCATTTGGCATCATGAGTATTTAAAATGTCGTACAGTTCAGAAAATATTGGAAGCAGGTCATTATTTTTCTTTAAGCATGTTCCTAGAGCTTCAACATTTTCTATAGAAATCTGCGATTTATGTACCTGTGATATTTTGTCGTGAAGATATTTTAAGGTAGGAGAGTCACAAACATTACAAAAAAATCGAATGTTATGGAACTTTTGGTGGTAGAGCACTTTTGTTGTTGACTTACCAAGCCCAGTACAGGTCATACAAAAAATCCGGCGACACTCTCCACTGCAGCGAAGTTTGTATTTGTCCTTTTCCGAGACGATTGTTTGGCAGGAATCACACTTAAATTCAGACATTTTAAAGTTAAAGTTCAATTTTTGTAAATAAAAATAAAAGTCAATGACACAGTAAAAGTTTGCACACACACGGTAGGTCAAGTTAAATACGGGTTCAATGTTAACGCACACCAGGTCAAAATTTTTACAGTCAGTAAAACACACGTACAATGATAAATCACACGCTGGTTCGAAGTCAATAACACAAAATAGTATACACGCACCGGGTAACACAATAAATCAAATCAAAACAAAACAGTTCAAACCAAAGCAAAACAAAACATTCAGTACCGAGAAGCTCCAAACGAGACAAAAAACACAACCGTCTCGTATGACTGCTCGAATTGAATTAATTGATTTGTTCGTAAGTCCGTATGCTTGTGAAAATTTTGAAAGTTCGTCTCGAACATATTTTCTACCTGATACTTCTAAAATGTCGATGTTGATTCGCTCGAAAGGGGCTTTAGGGGTTTGTGTTAACACTAAAGGACCATCTAGATTTTTTGGGAATTGAAACTGGAATTTGGCTGTATCACGCTTGGTCGTTGGAAATTTGCATTTGATCTATGAAAATTTGGATTTGGTCGTTGGAAGTTTGGATTTTGTCTTTGAAAATTTGGATTTGGTCTTGAAAAATTTGAATTTGACCTCATGAAGTTTGGTGGGTTCTGTGAAGTTTGATTTGGGTTTTGATTATTCGGATTAAAGTTATATTGTGGTCTTTGAGTAAATTGTGGTGAGTTTTGTCGTTGTCTAGTCAGGCATTCCTGAAATGAATGTCCTAAGCGGTTGCAGAATGAACACTGATTAGGTGATAATGAATTTGGTTTTTTCATAATATTTTGTAGTTTTTGGAAATTTCTCGTTTTCGAAATAGGAAATTTGAAGTTTTATTCTATTTGTGGCGGAAAGCATGTCCGTTGGATCATTAGCTCTAACTATTTGTCCAAGCTTTGGTTCTAGACCAGTTAGTGCTGTATTTAGAATCATAGAATCAATCAGACGTGTTTGCGCTATTTTTCTTGTAGTGATTTGTCTTGTTTATTAATTGCCAAATGCAATTTAGATTCGTGTGTTTGAAGTCAATAGTGATTCGTTTGGAAGTTGCCGCATTCTTTGATTTTGTATTAATGTTGTGAGATCACGAGAGTCACCGAAATGGCAATCAAATAATTTTTTAATTTCTTCCCACGTACGAGGATTTCGTGAATTTACTAATTCCGCAGCTCTTCCTTTTAATTTATTTTTTATGTGAAGGGCTAAGAGTATTTTTGGTTACCGCATGCCATGTTGGATGCTACCGTGCACGCGTTAATAAAGCTACTTAAAAATATTTGATTTCCATCATAGTCCAGAATTATAGAGAATATTTCAGATAGTTCATATTCTTCTAAAGCGGGAGGATCAAGGTTAGACGAACCATGAGTTGCCGGGGGAACATCTTATTCCGCGGGAATATTCTGAGCGCGTGTAGTTGGCATATTTCAAAATTTTATATATAGTGGATAAATTTTCGATAATTTCAGAAATGGTATGATATAAAAGCAGTAATAGATTGGTTGATTACAATAATGTTAAAATTTTCAATTTAATTAAAATTCGAGATGATTCTTGACTTACATTAATATCTTCATTCCTGACAGGAGATGAAATCCTTCTTCTGCGCACTTTTTTACAATACAGTGAGCGTCTACTTGCGTTTTCTGTATTGCTGGAGAGACCGTCTTTGCTGCTGGAGATGAAGTCGTGGATTATTCTTCTAGGGCTCGGTCCGTTGTTTCTCTGAAGGTTTGGAAACCACCGCAGGCAGTTAGAATACTCGTATTCTGCGTGAATGGAATCCTACTGACTGCGCCAATTTTATATCACTATCACTTAATTTTGCTTTTTAAGAAATGAACTCTACTTTTATTACAAGTTCTATTTATCAATCTTATTACAAACTACAAAATAGTGAAGTAACTACTAAACTGAGCTAAAATTATAAGAATAATAATCACGTGGGTCTGGGGGAAGAGTTCTTTTATAGAAAATTAGTGCTGATTAAGCATGACGTCAGTGGTTATGCTTGGGAAGCTTGTCCATTTGAGGTTTCCATAGTCCTCTGAAACTTAATGCTGAATTAACATTTTAACGACAATTTCTTGTAATAACCTTGAAATACAACCTATCTGACTTCTCAAAAATATGATGCAATAATTTAAAGAATCTATGTTTCTGACTAAGAAATGAAATATGATATTTTGTTGATTATCAAATATGGCTCTTCGCCCTGCGACATACTGATGAGAGGCAACAACCTCGAAATCATGATATATGTCTGGGAGACTGATGCTATGTTTGGTAATCAATCTGATTGAGCAGTATAGTGGAAAAAAAAAAAAAACGCATACAAACTCAATATGTAGACGACAAACCTCGTTCTTATTGCGGCACCCTACGAAATATAGGTTCAATTTACCAGCTACGCATGAAACTATTATTCATATTCTAATATGGTCATGTGGTACGGATAGCTCTTCATTTATTCATTTATATATATATATATATATATATATATATATATATATATATATATATATATATATATATATATACAGGGTGGGCCAAACTCCTGTATTTCTTCGATATTGACCGAACTATAAGAGATATAATACAAATTATTCAACAAAAGTTTATTGATGCAGTCTGTTCCATAACCTAAAAATATTTTAAATTATACAGGATGTTCCATGAAAAAGTTACAGGGTGTCGACCTGTTATTTCAAATAGAACACCCTGTATTTTATATGATATTTTGATTAAGAATGTCTTTACAAATACATTTTGTCTGAAACTATTTTCTATGTAATGAATAGTTTTAGAAATAAACTAGTTTTTTACAAAAACATAAATCTGCAGAAGGTCAAATGATGAGCTGTCATGTGATTATCTTTCAGTATTTCAATAAATTTTTAAATGATAGAGATTTACCATAGTATGGACTTTCTTCTAGCAGTTTTCATTACAAAGTATGCCGTAGCACTTCTCAGTAAAAGAATGGTCAAATTGAAGAACTTCGAAGTACGATAACTTCGTTTTTTTAAATGGAATGCTTTGTTTTTCAGTATTTAAAAAGAAACACGATTTATTTTTAAGTCGTTTCATATATCATGTTTCTATGGTGAAATTAAGCCATTTTCTTGAAATTTTAGATTTATTCAAGAAACTACCAAATTATGATTATTTTTAAATTTTATTATAGTAAGAGTGACGTTTCTGTCAGTGTTCAAGAAACTTTATAATTGTTTTTTTCTTCTTTTCGAGATAATACATATTCCGACTGCAACTTTAAATTGAGTACTTATGTGTAGTAATCGCTCATTATGCATTACCTGGTTCCTTCATTTTCATATGAATTTGTTATACTAGAAATGGTGGTAATGTAAGTACGGGTAGCAAGGTGATGTATAATTTTGAGTTTTTGTTAGTACGATGTATGGAAGAATTAGGTAGAAAAACCTAATTTACTGGTAATTAAATCAGGCGTTTCGGTATGACAAGTGTAGCAAAAACCGGGTCTGGGTCTAATTATTGGTTCCCCGGGAAGATTAAGAAGTGTATCTGGGTATCCATGAACCGGATATCACAATCCTGAATTTTTTTTATATAATAAGTGCTTATTCATTATTATGCGAGTTTTTTTAATTGTTCACTTGTGAACGTGTCTATTAGGTACATGAAAAATGACATTTCGGGCATTTATTCCTGATATTTCTAAGAAACATATGTTTTATTTTGAATTTAACAGTTTTTTGTTTGAAACGTAATAGGTATTTTTTGATTCAAGAAATACTATTTGGTGTCTGGAACCGTTGGCGTAGATCGAACACAAATTGTTGGTGTGTCCAGTCGTTATTTTTTCAAGTTATGTGATTCAAGAACTGTTGAAGAAAATTTTATTATACTTGTTTTGATAATGTTTGAAAACTTGAAAGATAGCCTACGTACCACAATGAAAACATAACTTTTGTTGAATTATTGGTTTAGTGTTTAAAGTCCAAGAAAATATAATAGTATCATGTATTAAATTTAATGAAACTCAAGGCGAAAAAAAATAATATAATAATAACAACAAATAGAAAACTATTAACTGTTTACAACAACTGTTCAAAATGCCCTCCATTTTCGTTAGCACAAAGCTGGATTCTGTGACGTAGCGATCTGTCGACATTATCCAGCATCGCTGGTGTAATTGCTTGGAATGCATTTTCAATGCGTTGCATCATATCTTCTCGCGTGGTAGGTGCAGTGCTGTACACATGACCCTTCAAGTATCCCCACAGGAAAAAATCCAACTTATTCAAGTCAGGGCATCTCGCTGGACATGGAAAATTGCTACCAATGCCAATCCATTTCATAGGAAAATTGTTGTTTAAGAAAGTTCGAACAATTTGACCTGTGTGCGCAGGTGCTCCATCTTGTTGAAGCCAAAATCTATCAATATCGATATTTTCCTCTGCGTCCGCAAATAACACTGGTAAATGGTTCTCTAAAAAGTTCAAATAGGAAGCTGAAGTTAGCCGGCCATCGAAAAAGTGAGGTCCTACCACACTTCTTCCCAATATGCCGCCCCACACGTTGATAGAACACTGGTGTTGATGGTCTATCTGATTCAAGAGGTGAGGATTTTCTTGGGCATAGTGATGGGCATTTCTTTATTTCGGTACATAAAAATTTTTAAACGTTGACTCGTCTGTGAAAAGAACACCGTTGAAAAAATCCTCATTTTCATCCAATCTAGTTTGAGCCCACTCACAGAACATCGACCTATTAACAAAATCTTGATCACTGAGATTTTGGCAGTAGTGCAGTTTATAGTCATGGAACGTATGTGCCTTTAACACTCTTCTGACACTAGTTCTTGATACCTTCAACTGTTCCTCAATTTTCCTTCCACTTGTGCTGGGATTCTCTGTAACAGTTAGAAGAACTTGCTCCACTGTAGTATCCACTAAGATTCTCTTAGCTATTTCACCCCGTTTTTCATAATGTACTGAACCAGTTCTATAAAACCTCTCATTCAGCCGGTTAAAAGATTGAACCTGGGGATGACGACGTTCCGGATGTCTTTGACGGTAGAGTCTAGATGCCAGCAAACTATTTCTGTCACACTCAATAAGAACTGAAGTCATAGAAATAAGTTCTTCTTGGGAATAATTCATTTTAAACAACAGCAAAGTCAATAAAAATAAACAAGACAATTAACGAAACTATTCAAACGAGAACTTAACGAAATACCAAAATCTTATATTAGAAACGTATGAAAATTACAGGAACTGGAAACAAATTTAAGACTTTTATGGAGTACGTAAATTTCTGACAGAAACGTCACTTATTAAAATATTAAGAACAGGCTAGTACTAAAATTATTTAAATTTGGTAGTTTCTTGAATAAATCTAAAATTTCAAGAAAATGGCTTAATTTGACTATGGAAACATGATATATGAAACGTCTTAAAAATAAATCGTGTTTCTTTTTAAATATTGAAAAATATAGCATTCCATTTAAAAAAACGAAGTTATCGTACTTCGAAGTTCTTCAATTTGACCATTCTTTTACTGAGAAGTGCTACAGCATACTTTGTAACAAAAACTGCTGGAACAAAGTTCATACTATGGTAAATCTGTATCAGTCAAAAATTTATTGAAATACTGAAAGATAATCACATGACAGCTCATCATTTGACCTTCTGCAGATTTATGTTTTTGTAAAAAAACTAGTTTATTTCTAAAACTATTCATTACATAGAAAATAGTTTCAGACAAAATGTATTTGTAAAGACATTCTTAATCAAAATATCATATAAAATACAGGGTGTTCTATTTGAAATAACAGGTCGACACCCTGTAACTTTTTCATGGAACATCCTGTATAATTTAAAATATTTTTAGGTTATGGAACAGACTGCATCAATAAACTTTTGTTGAATAATTTTTATGATATATCTTATAGTTCAGCCAATATCGAAGAAATACAGGAGTTTGGCCCACCCTGTATATATATATATATATATATATATATATATATATATATATATATATAAATAAAAAGATGTTCTTGGGGATGCAGTCATATATTCAGTCAAAGAATTTTATTGAATATATGACTGCATCCCCAAGAACATCTTTTTATTTATTATAAATCCAGTCAAGAATACAAAATCAAAATATATATATATATATATATATATATATATATATATATATATATATATATATAAATAATATTTGGTTCATTGGGATTTCGGCATAAAGCAAAAAGTAAACTCTTTTGACTTAGGTCCTGGCTTTCGAAAATATATTTTTTCATCATCAGGGATCAGTCTTTGAGGTTGTTTGCTATTATAGTTGGTGATATGGAGTGGCATACATAGTTATGTAAGCTTATTAGCATCACAGAAAACAAAACAATATTTTAAGAATACAATACTTATACTAAGAACACATATTGAAAATTAATTAAAATATTATAGATAAAATGTTTGTTTATACAAAAATAGAAGTTTTGGTTGGGGCCATTATACTTGACATTGTCATTGTCATGTCAGGTATCGGGAGCATTTATTGGGGTATTGAATAAGATCTTATTGAGTAGGCTTTTGGGATAGGAGTTTTCCAGGAATATTTGTTTGATGGTTCTTAAGTTTTTTTGGTGAAATTTTGAGTCAGATATATTAAGTATTATATATATTTTCATTTGTTTCACGATGTTAACTTTGATTTTTTGTCCATGGTAAGAATGATAATTGAGAAATCTACCTGACGCCATTGGTTTTCTATATCAATCAATGATAATTGTGTTACTCCTTTTTCGTATGAATTTCTTATCAAGGAATGGTACTGACTGGTCTTTATCTTCATTTTCTATAGTAAACTGGATACATGGATCATAACTGTTAAACATATCCAATAGTTCACTGATTTTGTCTCCTGGTAGTGCTATTATTGTGTCACTCACAAACTTTTTTGTAAAGAATAATCTAAAGGATAAAACTATATCTAATATTTCATCCATTACATAGTTTGCTATGATGGGGTGCAATGTCTGTTCCCATGGGGGTACCAAAAGTTTGTTTATAGTAAGTTTCATTGAATGAGAAGTAGGTATTATTGAATAGGAATGTAATGAGTTCTAGAAACGTATCTTTTTCAATATTATAGAGTGGCTTTATTGATTCCCATTTTTTGGCTATTGATTGTAAACTGATGTTCAGATGTATGTTGCTAAATAATGAAACTACATCTAAACTTACTAATTTATGATTTTCAGGTAAGTTTATTCCGTTGAATTGTTTTTTAACTTCAAATGAATCTTTTATGTAGTACTTGTTGTCCTTGTCATATGTTCTGGTTTGGATGTCAGTCAAAAAAGTGGATAATAGATGACTCGGTGCATTGATGGAAGAGATAATGGGTCGAATTGATTATGAATTTTGGGTAGCGCATAAAATTTCGGACTGATGCATGCATTGCAGGTAAGTTTTTTCTTGTTGTTTCATCTATTTGATTTGATTCTCGAAGAGATTTTATTAATTAATTGCATTGTCTTTGTATACTAGATGTAGGGTCTCTCTGAAGTGGTAAATATGATGAGTTGTTCTTTAAAAGATCACTGCAAAGTTGTATATATTGATTTTTTCAATTATATACAATATTCTTCTATGTTTGACAATTGATAATGTGAAGTAGCAATGTAAACATCGAGTAAATAATTTTAATTTTAATTTTATATTTTAATCATACTTTTATATTTTTATTACCTGTTCTTTCATACAATGTATATTTATTTTTACCGCACCACAACAACAATGTAATCAACCTCACCAACTGTCCTTTGAGAATGAAAATGAATAAATTTAAATTTTCGAAAGCTTAGGAAAGAAAGTTAAAGAGTACCTTCTTTGATAATATTGCTGTAATTCCCAAATAACCTTCCTGAAACGAATATATCCAACAGCAAAGAACCAGTATAACTTACTATATATATATATATATATATATATATATATATATATATATATATATATATATATATATATATATATATATATATATATAATTTTGTTTATTCCTTCTTCAATCAAAAATCTACAAAATAAGGTGCAAATGGTTACAAAATGTAAGAAATCAGTAATCTGAAAAAACAAAGTGATTGATATGTTCTAACTTTTCTCTCTAACTGATGTTCAATGATTTGAAACACTCTGCAGAGTCAGAAAAAATGATCATCATCGATCTTCGTCGATAACAAAAGAAACCAGATTCTTCAATTTCAAGATAATCGGAAAAGATAATATATAATCAAGGTAAATGAATTAATAGAGTATTCTTCAGTTTCAAGATTAATCGGAAAAGATAATATATGATCAATGTAAATGAGATTGTTTGAAATAAAATCATATTTTATAAAGGTGTAGATATCATTCTCTTCTGGTAAATACCTAGCAAAAAAAATGACAACAAGCTCGTATGCCAGAGTTAAATTTCTTCCTTTTTTCCTCGAAAGTCTTTTAAAAAAAACTTTATTTACTGCGAAAAGCGTTCAACAAATTTAGATATGCTACATTTTAGGTTAACTAAAAATAACACTAAGCTACGTTGCCTATTTATATATAATTCTAATATGCTTATTCAGCATTCATACAGTATGCCTTAATTACTAATGATTCAGGATAAATGGCCATATAACTCCTCCCTCTTTAAAGATTCAACTTTTCGAGGGTTCTAAGTTGTATGCTCATTTTATTCTTGTTTTTACAATAATAATATATAATAATCATAAGTACAAAAATAATCAATACAGTTAATACAATGCTAAATGTAAAATGTTTGATTGAATGTACATTAAGAGTTTCAAGGTGTTTCAAATCATTATGGATAGAATTCAAATTTATTTCTTCCATTTGTAACGGTTCAATATCCTGAATTAGATCTTTATTCTTAATTATCGGAGGTAATTTTAATCTTAAATTCATGGTATTGATTTTCTGTGACTCAAAGTATCTATTTTCTATTTTCACCATACATTGTTGTGGAAATATTAGAGAGGGTTCATTTATGGTTTCTATAGCCTGTTGACTTGGGCATTTAAATATTACTTTCTCTCTTATTGCTGGCAAAGTTATAAGGGAATTATCGGAAAGCTGGGTAATATATGTTTTCTTATGAGATATTGGGGTTAAAGGACAATGACTCGTTAAATTGATCGTATTTGCTATACAAGGTTTGTTTTTACTTAACTGATTTTTAGTACACAATTTTATCTCTTCGATTTTCTGACACTTTTCGTTTACATTAAAGTATTCATCAGGGGATATTAATATGAAAGAATTCTTAAGGATCATTATTTTGTTTTCTTGTGGAATTGAATATAACTGATGCATTATGTAGGGTTTATTTATTATTAAAGTTATTGAAATTGAAAATATGATTATATTATTTTTTATAATAACACTAACTTGTGCGGCTTCATAGAATTTAATTATATTATCGAATGGTATTTTTTCTTCTGGTTTGATTTTAGATATAATTTCTTTTAATTCCTCGTATTTAAGAATACTATAATGCATTATGTGTATTTCAGCAAAATTAATAGCTGTTTGGAGATTATTACGCATTTCTTGTAGCATTTGAATATTGTTTTCGATATTATCAATCAATAAGGTAAACTCAATAGTTGATTGAGTAAATATAGTTAATTCGTTAAGTCTTTTTTGTATCTTCTTTTGATTTTGGTTAATAGTTTTTAATTGAGTATCAATATTCCTTGTTACTTGTTTCAAAATGGTCTGTGTAGATGAAATATATTGTTGTGAGGTGTCTTGATTTTTTGTAGGATTTTAATGTAGTTATCATACCTTTCTCCATCGTCGGCATCAAGGGTGCCATAAAGATATTTGTGTACGTTTCCGACAATATTAAGTAACCCACGTTTATTTCGCTTTAATGAATAATGACTTACAAATTCTTCAACAGTTCCAATATGTTTAAATAGATTTTTATATTTGATTAATAATAAATCATATAAAGGTGTTGTTCTATTTGTTACTCTAGAAGTAATATTAAATAACGTTGCTTTAGTTATCTCAATACTATTTTGTATGTTAGTCAAATTTACATGGTAATAGATATGATAATACTTATCTACTATATAACTGGTTCCTAGTTTTACTGTTAATAACGGGTTAGTAATCTTCTCGATCTGGTATAAATGGCTGGTAAGAGGGTACAGAAGTACTACTAGTAGAACAATTTTCATTATTCTGAAAGGAATAATTATCGTGTCTTAATATCTTTCGGATGTCGTTGACTTGTAAACAGTTTTTTATAAAATTTTGGTTTTAATTTATCTTTGTTTAATGGTTAGGGAGTTGTCAGAAACTGATCTGTACCTTCAGGGATTTCAGGGTCATTTTCACGACTACTATTTAATTTCGCTAGAACGTTAGCCTTTTTAGCATTCAATTTTAAGTTGATATTCTCATTGAGTTCTTTTAAGGTCTGAGCTAGTTGTTGAATATAATCTGTTTGAATTTGATTTAAATTCTTTTAAAAATTCAGTTGATAGTTTAAATTTCCTTTAATAATTTGGAACGGTGTATAATCGTGAGATGACAATTCTTTTTGGGTATTTGGTATTCTAAAATTTTTAATACCTAAAATTTTATTCGGGTTGGGCTTAATACCTTCCGGGGTGATGACATGACCTAAGAATTCAACAGTTCTTTTTAAAAATTCCGATTTATCTAAATGAATTTTCATATTAAAGGAAATTAATCTTTCTAATACTTTTTTAAAGAGTCCAAATGTTCTTGTAATTATGTCGAGTAAATAATAATGTCATCCATGAAAACTGAACAGATGTTTCCTTGTAATCCGGGAAGAACGTTGTCCATAGTTCTTTGAAAAGTTGACGGGGTATTTTTTAATCGAAAAGGCATTCTTTTGTATTCGTAATGTCCGTGTTCTACGCTGAAGGCAGTTTTTTTTAATTGATTCCGGATCCATTTCTATTTGATGAAAACCACTAGCTAAGTCTAGGGTTGTGAAATAGTGTGAACGACCTAATTTATCCAATATATCTGTAATATTAGGGAGTGGATACCTATCATCAATAGTTTTTCGCTTTTCGTTTTTCGAAGTCGCTATTTCTTTTCTCCGGATCCATCTAATTTCTTAGGAACTATCCAAACAGGAGAATTTCAAGGAGAATTGGAAGGTTGGATTATACTATTACTCAACATTTTATCTATTTGATTATTTATTTCTTCTTTATGAATGTGTGGGTAGCGATAGCTTTTATTAAGCACTGGAATTTCATCTGTGGTCTTAATTATGTGTTTAACTTGATTTGAGAAGGTTATTCCATCAAAGTAATCGTGAAAGGGATATAAAATGAATTCAATAGGTTTTGAAATACTAAAACATAAAAATAAGGGAATCTTGGCTTTACTTGTTGCTTTGTTGGAGCCAGCGCATGTTTGCAATTTTGTTATGTGTATCTTAATCAATTCATGGTAGTATGTTTCGAAGTAGAGAGGCATGTGAACCAGTATCTATTAATAAACGAACATTTAAATTAGGGATTACTATGAAAGGTAACTGATTAATTTGGAAGCTATTCATTTGGAGACAGGGTTTGTTTTCGAGGCTGCTATCCGAAAATTTTCAGGTTCCTCAGACTGTTCCAAAGGTTCTTCATTAATTTCTTCTAAATCATCTTGATAATCAACAGAAGGTTCCAACTGATAATAATCATTTTCGGAATATGGTAAATTTTGAAAATTAGGATCTTCATTTTCCAAATGGGTTAATTCTTCAAAAGTATATTTAGGAGGTCTATGTTGATTTCCGAACGATTGATTATAATATTGAGGTCTTATTTGAAATGGTGGACGTTTTGGTTGTACACTAACTCCTGACATAGGTTGTGGATATGTCTTTTGTGAAATTTTGGTTTATAGGAGGTTTAGAATAAACTTGTGATTTAAAACATTGTGGTTTGCCGGTGAATAAGGATACGATAATGGTTTATTTCCAAAAACAAACAGGCTTTTGATTGATATTAATTCGTTGACGAGGGGTTTGAGGTATACTAATAGGTTTAGGAAAATTCAAAAATGTATGGTTATGTTCTTTCTGTTTCACAGGTATATTCTGAATAAAATTATTTTTATAAGTATTTTGTGAAGTAAGAATCTCATAATTTAAAATTACATCCATTGCTGAATCTAAATTTTGAGGATTTTGAACTATTATCAACTCATTGGAAATATTTGAAAGTAAATTCTGAGTTGCTGTCAACTCAATTTGTGTGATCAAAATATTTCTAGCTTAAAGATTTGTTATTTCAATACAAAATTTGTTATTAATTTGAGTAACCAGAGCTTTCAATTTGAGAATATAATCTTGAATTGTTTCATTTTCGTCTCTAGTCATAAAGATTAATTGTTGTTGCAAATTTCCTGGAGTAATTGGGCCACTAAATTTTTGACGAAGTGCTACTTTAATTTGAGTCCAAGTTTCTAAATCAGGTCGTGTTAATAGAAATTCTTCAGCTATGCTTATTAATTTGGATTTGATTGCCAAATTTACAAATTCTTGCCGAGATGGATCGTTATTGAAATAGCGAGCATGAAATACATCTATCTGTCTATCTAATCTAGCTGGAGTTCCATCAAACGATTTAAGTAGACTGACAGTGGATCTTAGAGCTTCAGCCATGATAAAATTATTCGATTCTAATTCAATTATTGTTTCTAATCTAGTATTATCAATATCTAATGATTGGTCAAAAATATTCTTAACTCTAGGGTAGGTTATGTCTAATACCTTATTTTTATTTTTTTCATATAATAAACAAATAAATAAATATACTTTTTTCAAGTCCGAAGAAATGAACTTGACTTGTTGTAGAGTTGCTCCAAAAGCAAGTCAAGGATCCCAGTTGAAACCTCTTTAAAGCACAAGGTTCTCCTCGATAAACCTCAACACAGACGGGATTCACTTAATCTCGATGATCGAAATAACTACCGGGTGTATCCTACTGACTGCGCCAGTTAAATTAACTTTCCTCGAAAGTCTTTGAAAAAAACTTTATTTACTGAGAAAAGCGTTTAACAAATTTAGATGTGCTACATACAAAGGTTAACTAAAGAT
The DNA here is from genome assembly GCA_958507055.1 of Crioceris asparagi. Taxonomy (NCBI): domain Eukaryota; kingdom Metazoa; phylum Arthropoda; class Insecta; order Coleoptera; family Chrysomelidae; genus Crioceris; species Crioceris asparagi. The sequence continues at coordinate 33,392,611 of OY293832.1, read as the reverse complement.
AAAACACTAAGCTACGTTGCCTATTTATATATAATTCTAATATGCTTATTCAGCATTCATATAGTATATAGTAGTCTTAATTACTAATGATTCAGGATAAATGGCCATATAACTCCAGGAATGCTGGCACACGCCAGATGTAGTTTTCAAACAAAGTAAACTTATATATACGTATAACGTCATTTACAGTACAGTGAAAAAAAAATCAAATTTAAATGACGTTGCTTGCCGGCAAACTTCCGGAATCCAGGGCACTCACTACCTCCATTTTTCCACCAGCTGAAACATAACCTCTACTTCCCGAGTCTTCAAAAGAGAAGAGAAGTCTCTAACCATCCGTCCATAATTTTTTTCACTCAAATACTATGAGAGTTACATGTTTTTTGCAGGAGACAAAAAATGCTTCAAATAGATACACCTTTCCATAAAAAAATTGAGGGAACAGGGGCGGCTCTGAAAAAAATACGATGACATTTATGGTATGATTAGTGTGGTTTTACCCTTCCATGATTTCAATTGGTGTAATTCTTGCTTTGAACAATGGCGCTTCAATAGCCCCATACCAAATTTTATAAAAATCGAACAAAGCGTTTTTTTCAACATTGATGCTTCCTCGTTGGCGAACGAAGCACTTCGTGATTTATGTAATTTTGGATTATTTTGACTTCACGAACATACAGTAGCTCTATGTACACGGAATTTTGGGACACCCTGTATAGCCCAAGGATTGGAAAGACTACATTTAAGTTTAAACACTTGCTCAGTTCGGCCATCTGATGTAACATTATTGTGATTAATGGAAATGTTGTTCTGTCTGTGTTTGTCGAAGATTCCTCTTTTACCTTGAATAGAGGTATCTTCTTGAAATTTGTAACAAGTTCAGTTACCCTTTTTTGAGATCTATCACACACAGGTAGTGATCTAAGAAGTCTGTTCCTAAAAGTCCGTCGAAGTCAATGTGCAAATTACAAATGTAGACTTTTTGCGGATCTTTAAAAGTGAAAGGGACGATATTGGATTGATTGATATTAATTTTCTGCTCTGTGATTCCTTGGAAGATGACATTTTCGGTGAATCTTTGAGGGAATTTTTCACATGCATGGGGTTTGAAAATAGAAAGACCTGCATCTGAATCAATTGGAAATTGAAATGTCTTAGAAGCATCGGTTATGTAATACAAATTTTTGGATTTAACATAGAGCAGTGATTTGAAATTTAAATGAAGTTCAGTTCGGGGGAGTTCAAATTTGGGTTGAAGTCGTCCAAGTTGATCGACTGAATTTTTACTTGAATTTACGTGATTTCTGGATCTTCGTTCGGAAGTTCCGTCAGAGAAGGCGAACCTTGGTGAAAATCCGACATTATTCAATTTGATGTTTCGGAAGGATGGCTTGGATAATAGTTATCTTGTGACGTCTGAGCTGAATAGTCATTGTCATAATATGACTGATTTCGAAAATCTGGTTCGTTATAATCAGGTTAATACTGATCACATTATTCGTAGTTCAGGTGGTATGTTCCGTTCTGTTGATATTTATTATGATTTGCGTTAGGTTGTACCACAGATGTTACCTAAATTTGGATTTGGCCGTGGTACACAGGGTCGATGTCTTCCGAAAATTGGGTTTGGTTGGAAATTATATTGGAATCGTTGCTGAGGCTGAGAATGATTTTGTTGAGAATTGGGCTGTTGTGGATGATATTGTTGAAAGGGTCTTATTTGTGGTTGAATATTTGTAAAATGAAATAGTCTTTGTCTGCTTTCTGCATTAGTATATCCTGTACAAATGATACCGGCTAACTGATTGATACGATTTATGACAAAACTATTCTCTATTAATTCCATATCCCTTATATAAACTATCTAACTTATATTATAATAACAGGGTGACCTCGCACGTACTGCCTCAAGGTACGCTTGGTTCCTTCGAGTCAGCCTCGCTTCGAGGTCTCTTACAATAAACTCAATGTGGACTCAGGATGGCCACGGCCTTTCTGTACAGTCCTATATGTTTGCACTTATTACACTGTTTTTGTGGCACATGCTGATTAGGTTTTCGTTATTGAACGTTTAGATTTTTATGGGGATTATTGAATTTCTGAGATTCGAAGTAATAGACTTGCAATTTTCGAAGAACTCTATTTGTAGCAGTTCAAATATCAGCAGGCTCGCTGGCTCTAACAATTTGTCCTAATTTCGATTCTAGTCCGGTCAGGAGCGTATTCAAGGCCATTGTTTACATACTCAACATCTTCAGGTTTATATTCAACTGTCCTTTTTACCATAGAAGATCCACCCACGGGTCCTTTAGTAGTGAGTCGTTTTGGGATTTTTCAGGGTCGAACTAGCTTCGAAGATACAGGCGTATTGGAGGACATATTCGGCGTATACCAAGGTCCACAATTATGCTCCGATTATCAGATTTTGTGAATGCTGTGACATTATAAGAGAACAAATACAAAAATTTGGACATTGTCTTGATTTAATTTTGGATCATTTGGTTTAATCAACACACGAGAAGTTGGCCATGATAAATTATTTATATACATAAATAAGTCAAATATAGAAATGATGAATTTAATGTGCCCTGATAACCCAAGGGTATTGCTACACGTAGGTACGCTACATATAAATGCTTGCCATCAAAAGAGTAAACCCATGATGTGTGTCAATGAGTATCTTTCTGCAGTGCCAAGAAAAATGATTATAAAACAATTTATCAAACAGTTTTGGAATAGTTGAACTCCTCTATAGTTAGTTAGATCACTCTTATCTCCGCTTTTATAAATAGGAATTGGAAAACTTGATTTTCAAAAATTAGCAAAATTGCCACTAGATAAAGACAGATTAAACATATAGTGCAATGGTTTTGCTCAAGGTACATACACATTTTTAAACAAAACAAATGGAATGCCTTCAGGACCATTCGAATAATTTGAAGACCTACAATTCTATCAAGGATTTTCGCCAACGAGAGACTGATGGAATTAAGTTCGAAGTTTTAGTTGTATTTATATTCTGGAATAGCGCCTTCATGTTATTTATAAGTTGAAACAAAATGCTTTATAGATAAATTTAAAATATCTTGACCATTGTTGGCAGTTTCATGATTAAGATGCATATTGCAAAATTGCCACTAGATAAAGACAGATTAAACATATAGTGCAATGGTTTTGCTCAAGGTACATACACATTTTTAAACAAAACAAATGGAATGCCTTCAGGACCATTCGAATAATTTGAAGACCTACAATTCTATCAAGGATTTTCGCCAACGAGAGACTGATGGAATTAAGTTCGAAGTTTTAGTTGTATCTATATTCTGGAATAGCGCCTTCATGTTTTTTATAAGTTGAAACAAAATGCTTTATAGATAAATTTAAAATATCTTGACCATTGTTGGCAGTTTCATGATTAAGATGCATATTGTTAGGTTAAGTTACGTAGATAGATACCTAAAAATAAATTGTAATGCGCTACAAATGATTTTCTACTGACTACTCCAAGCGCAATGACTCAGCAACGTGCCGAGTAGAGAAGAGCGGGGGAAAAGGGAAAGGGACCAGCTCAGCTGCCGGCAACATCTGATTTTCTATTGTTTAGGGTCTCAGGTAAAAGAATTTGAGCATAGTTGCCGGTCCTCACATTTTGCATACTCAACTCCATCCAGCGCCTGGACTAAGTGTCTAAACTTCCTGCTAAACAATATAAAGATTGGTCAAACAGTTTAAAAATAATGGTGAAAATTAATTTTTAAATTATTAAATAAAACACCCAGTAACTCAGACGGGAGACACAATTTATCTAAGTGAATTGGGTAAAATCTTATTATTTCGAACTAAAGATTCTCCAGTTGAATTTTTTCCCATTATTAATGAAACACCCTGTTTACATGTTCATTGGTGAACATTTTCAACATTTCTTCCGTCAGCACAAAATCAGTAGTTTTTCCTGGTAAGGAAAATCTTACACGAAGAATTGTGTCCAGGGTGTTTATTTCATAGTTTATCTTTGACAACATTAGATACTGAAAATGCTCTTTCTACGGATTCATTTGAGAAGAGAAGTGATAATAATGCTGTCGCAAGTTTGAAAATATGTTTGAATCTTGGTTTGTGCGTTTAGATGTTTATTTACACTGGCCCAAAACTCATCGGTAGTAGTAATGTCATCTATGTCTAGATTATGAAGTAGTCCCCATTTATTAACTGTTGCATCAACATCTACACCAATATGTTTGAAATGAATCGCTAAGTCAGTGACATCTAACTTTTTCTTTATTGAAGCATTTTCATGAGTGAACATTGACATATTTTCAAGTAAACTGAAATTATTTGAGATTCTGTTTTTCATTTCTTCAGCAAGTGTAAAATAAAAATCTCTGCAGCGTTGCGAGATAAAAATAAAGGATCTGCATTAAGATTTTAAGAAATTAAAACCAAAATAAACGCAATTTAATGGCATCAAATAATCTTTAAATATTAATTCGATTGGAATAATGCGTTCACATCAATAACCTTTTTGAGCGCATCACGTAAAAAAGAAGGTACAATTTGCTCTAAAAATCGTTGTACATTTGATAAAGCATTTCAGCTTTATAACCAGAATCGCCACGTCTTAAACTTCTCATCAAATTAAAATGTAGTTTGAGAATATCCAATTCTTTCAAAATCAAATCAATAGCATTATAATGAAACAAACACCTTGTAGCAGCTAATTTTGGAATTCTTTTGCGATTGCATTCACCCATAATTCTAAACAATGCAGAGTATTCTATATATCTGTGAGTACTTGTTTTCTACCAACTATAACTTTCCTTAACTAAAAAGTCTAAATTTTTGGGAAGAACATCACATGCCTGCTCGGCACAGATGTGCAGAGTATGACAGATTAGATTAGATTATATACTGCGTTTATTGAGCAATGTTTTGCAACAAAAACGGCAATTCTCAGCTCAGCCTTCTTCCGTTTGCCATCGATCGTCGGTTTTGCAAAAGTTGTAATTTTCGGCGTTTTGCAATCTTTTTTTGTTCTTTCGGCATTTATATGCCTCGAAGTCTTATTATGGCCCATAAGACTTTTTTTGTGTGCAACCAACTCAGTTCGTCAGAAGGTGCAAAATGGTTGGTTGTCTTGAACTGGTTGTAACCATTCTTTCAAAGAAATGCAAATAGTTATTGAGCGTGTCTCAAAAAAATTAACAACGGATAAAGGATTCTGTGATATTTATCTATTTAGATTATTCAGATATTATTGTAAAATAAATATATTGAAGAAGACTACAAACCTCCGAATTCTTTTTCCCACTCTTCAAGGTATTTTTGCACGAATTTGTGCTTGCTATGACCTGGACTTGGTGCCATTTTCACCGAACTTGAATGATTTCCCTCCCCCACCTGAATTACCCCTGAAGACTGCAAAAAACCTTCAAATCAGGTAGAAAACCTCTGATCTGACAACACTGCATAAAATATATGTGTGTGTGGTTAATAAATAATATGATTCGCGAACGAACTGTTGGAAATGATGTCATGGAAAGGAACTGTGAGAAACAGTGATCGATTGTCTATCACTATGGTGTGTTCTTCTATTTTGATACTTATTTTTCTGCCATTTAGACCCATGGTCTGACTCTGTTTATAGACCATAAGTTTGACCTACATAATTGGCTGAGCAGTTCGGAGTGGATCATTAAATCTCGATAGACACCTGATCTATCCAACGGACTAACCTTATCTTTGCTGGTGACCAGTCTCTTATATAGTGTGTTCCGAGTGAAGAAACAAACCTTCAATTCTTGGTTGTGACATTGGAGAATGTTTTTCACGTGATGGGAAACTTTGCCAATGAAGGGCAGTGAACAATATCTAAATGGTAAGGCAGGTGTAATTAAATTTCTATTTATGTGTTTCACCAAATGTCTATGGTATAATCTCTCTATGAATTGACTAGGGTAATCATTGTTGATACCGATTTAATTAATGATGTTTAGTTCATTGATAAAGTCTCTTACAATCATAGGAATGGAGAATAATCTATGGAAGAATGAATTAAAGGAGCTCAGTTTATGCGAGATCGGGTGGCATGATGAGAAGGAGGTAATATTGTCTGTATGTGTAGGTTTTTTGTTTATTGAAAATCCCAACGTATTGTTTGCTTTTTGATTAAGGATATCCTGAAAGGATAGGCAATTATTAGTTCCAATTTCCATTGTGAAAGAGATCAATGGATGTAAAGTATTCAAGAAGGTCAGGAATAGATTAAGTTGATTTAATTTACCATTGAAAAGAACCAATCATCCACGTATCTGTGGTAGAAAATGATTTTAGCGTAAGGAGTAAAGTGAAATTTCATCTCTAAATTATTCAGAAAGATTTCAACTAGCAATGAGGAAAGGTTACTGCCCATGGATAATCTTGTTAATTGAGCGAAAAATTCATTATTAAATTTGAAAAAAAAAATGTTTTAGAACTTTGTCTAAAAGTTGGCAGATGTTAAGGCAGTGATGAAAATTATTTCCTGTTTCGAAGAGGCGTTTTCTGACTTGGACGCAATCATCTGGAGGTATACTTGGGAAGAAGTTGACTACATCAAAGGACAACAGCAAGGAGTTGTCAGGCATGACCAGGTTAGAAATTTTGTTGATTAGATCTTTGGTATTTTTTATTGAGTAGGGATTGTTGAATTCGGTTAATTCTCTAATTAGTTTATTGAGCCATGCTGCTAATTTGGATGTGGAAGAGTTACAATAAGAGACAACAGGTCTAATGGGTATGTCTGCTTTATGAATTTTCGGCAGGCCATATAGTAATGTTGTAGACGGTTTCATGGAGATTAATTAATCCTTATTGGATTCATAGTATACGATAGTATCCAAACTGTTGTCTAAATCTTTTTTCACTCTTCTTACCTATTTGTTTACAGGGTCACAATCTACCTAAGGAACTCGTCCGAGGTCAAGAAGTTAAGGACTTTGCTCACATACTCAGAGCGATCCAATATAACATGACAATTCCGTTTATTCTAATTATTTCATGCATTGTAAATACCGTATTAGTGATGACAGATCTCGAACCTCACCAAAATTACTTTCTAGCAGTAAAATAATTTTTTGCCAAGTGGCTGGATTTCTGGAGCTAATTAATTCCGCCGTTCTACCGCGCAATTTGTTTATAATGTGTAAATTTAGGAGGGTTTTTTGATTGCCTACGGCCATATTAAAGGCTGTAGTGCATGACAATATAAAAGTATGGGGGAATATCTGATTGCCATCATATTCCGGCTCAACTGTATATATCTCACCAAGTTTGTAAGGTTTCTTCTTTAAGGTTTAGGAACAACCACACTCAGATTGGACTTCCTTGTTCTGAATGTGTAGAGGAATATCGCACTTTTGAAACCAATTTTATATTTGCTTTTTAAAAATAATTGTTAATAATTCTATCTAAAATAAAATATTTATTAATTTTGACATAGTCTTGTCCGTACAACAGTGAGTTACCAACTAACTTATTCTAATAAAAAATACAATATTTATACAAAAATAGAGCTGACTATGGTTTTTTAGTCACGTAGTCCCATCCGTCGGTTGACGGTGGTGGCGTTATATGGCGCCGATATTAGAGCATGGGATCGAATGCTAGGCTTGCTATTGGTATTCGCAGCTATAGCTATATGATCTTAAACTCTACGTCAGCATATATATATATATATATATAATTTCTTTAAAAAATGTGAGCCGTCAATGGACGCTTGGCAGATGTGAAACATCGACATTATTTTGTAAAAGTAATATGCAGAAAAGAACAGATTGTGATAAGAGCTAAATATGTCGTAATGATAAAATAAAATATTACGATTTTTTTTCCAGATAACGATGACTATTTATTGAATAAACATTTATTTTCATTAAATACAAAAAAATATGAATTTATTTCAAATCGTGACTACTTAATTCGTTTAATCAGTGACCTCGGTAATAGTTATATTTGATGTTGCCTCTGAGGACGGTATTACTGTGACAATTGGTCGATGGTAACTGAAGTATGTTACAAAAGTATTGGACATAACATTATCAAGATATCTAATAAATACAGCATCTATTCTGGTTCCGTATCTGGTGGTAGGTTCTCTTGGATTGTTATTAATTTTCAATTGAAATTCTTAAATTAATGGCGTTGATTCATCTTTTGCAAAATTTACATTGAAATCCCCAGCTAAAATCAATGGTAGTTTATCTTTATTGGTTTTGAAAGTTATTGAACCTCTGTGACTTAACGGAAATAATCTCTCGTGTAAAAATGAAATGATGTCATTTATTTTTTTATTAGGAGAAATGTACACAACAATCATAATCAATTCACTTCCATTTTCTAGTTTAACGTGTGAAGCACATATTTCGCCAATAGATGTTTGGGAGACATGGACTTCTGTAGCATTTTGAATTACTAAATCCATGTTGAATGTAGTAATATGTGAAGTATTGTTGTTTTTATAAATGGCAACTCCAGCGGCTCTAACATTTTGTCTCTTAAATTTAGCTATACAATGAAAATTAGGTAAGTCAACTGATTCATCTGCAGGAAGCCATGTTTCAGTTAGTAATAAAAAGTTATTCCTTTGACAAATAGAATCTTGTAAATAAATAGTATGTTTTCTGAGACTTTGGCAGTTTAAAGTATAAATGGTTAATTTATTTCTGGAGTTTATAAATTCAGTGATCAGTCCTTGCAATGTAGTAAGTTTGTTTAGAGATAATCTTTTAAATTCTTGCTGCAAACTTGAAACTGATGGATCTACTCTTCTTCCATGATAAAATCTTAAATTATCCTGACTGTTACATATAAACAACCCTTCAAGACTTGTTACTCGTGTTAAAGCTACGTAGAGTAATGAAATGGAATTACTTTTACTATACTCATAGACCACCTCGTCATATGTACCTCCTTGAGACTTATGAATAGTCATAGCACATCCTGATATCAATGGAAAATGATTTCTTTTTCCCACAATGTTTTTATTATTATTGAGTGGTATACTTGAAGTTCGACGTACAATAGGTACTGCACGCACACCATACCAGTGTTTTTATCTGGAAAAACGAGCCATATGCGAGTTACTTGATTTTCATAATTTTGTTCTATATGAACCAGCTTTCCAACGGCGCCGTTAGCTAAACCGTCTACCACGTCTATGTTAGTTGTAATAATATAAGGTTTTCCAATAACAAAAATGATTTCGTATGGCAAACCTCCATTATCAATCACTGACAACTTGTGTAATTTTTGTCTTATGTTTGCTTCTTGCTCATGATTAGAACAACCAGAAATAATGTCCATTGCAATTGAATCTATTTTATTTTCAGTTTGTAAAGCTAGTACGTTATATGCGTTAACTGATGCATTATCATGAAATAATCGCACACCACTTGGACACAGGCGCAAGGCTTCTTCCTTCGTAAAAAATCTAGACTCGATAACGACTAATTCATTATCATTTAAAATCATACCACTGCCAATTTTTGTCAGAATAGAAGCAAACATTTCGTTATCTTGACGCATTATTTGATTTAATTCATAGAATTTCAATCCTCGCCAAAGTAAGGGTCCAATCATCCGTTGTTTGGACTGCTTATAAATTGGAGTTGCACGGATTGGAGGTAATTGTCGCAAATCTCCAATAAAAATAATGTCTAGACCACCAAAATTTTCATCAAAATTTGCTTTAGTCTTGCGTCTATTTGGTTCAAGAGCTCGGCACCAATCATACTGGTTTCGTCAATTATTAAAACTTTGACATATTTAAATAAGCATCGATATTGTTGTGCTGTTTTTATTGACAACGGAATTAGTTTTGACAATGATATTTTCAATGCAGTATGAACAGTAGTTCCGTTAATAGCTACTGCAGCTGTACCAGTCGAAGCACACGTAATGCATGAATTGCAGAATCCATCATTATCAGAAAATCTGTTATATACTTCCATTATCAATTTTATTACAAAGGTTTTTCCACATTCAGCTGGCCCAGTAAAAAATAATTATAAAGTTGATCTCTCTGCAGATAAATTGCATAGCATAGCAGCAAATCTTTCTGTTTTTCATTAGCGCTTCTCATGAGTTCGAAAAAACGATCATTACTCATTATATTTTCTCTTCTTTTGGCTATTGCTCCCAAGTTTTTAAGCGTAGCTATACGTAAATCTTCATTAACCGCAGCAAAGGGGTTTGGCTCTGGAAATCTTGTAGCAATGTCTCGAGCTTCACCATTTCTCTTCTGTACTCGTTGTAATCCTGAGTCATGTCATAATTTCTATAACGAATAACTTGAGGCTGCTTCTTTCTGATGTACTCTCCCTTTCTGTTTTAGTATAGTTTGAAACAAATTGGGCTAAAGAAATTCCTTCCAATTCTTCTGGACGTTCTTGATACTTGTCATACCAATCTTCCTTCCAAATATCAGTAGAGTCGTCATCAAGTTCATCAATTTGTTTTTGTGTTTTTCTTTTCCTCTGTCGTTCAATAGGCCAACAAGTGTTAATATACTGAATCGCTACTGACGATTTAGACATTGATAACCTTAAAAGATACCAAGCAGCTTCTTGACTACTCATCTCAATAGTATTCAGCATGTCAACGCTCATTTTACGATTTATTTCAACAATATCGAATTCTGGATTGTCATTCATAGCTTTTATTATTTTGCGTTGTAAATTGCTAATGCCTCTGTTGGTTTTATTTACATATTCGACGACATATGCCGCGCAAGAATATTCTTCAGTAATTATCTTAAAATCCATATTTGACTTTAAGACATTAAAAACAAATGTATTGAAAGTATTGTGCCATTTTTCGGACGGATGTCGTTTATAGAATATTCTTGGTCTACTAATACCAGATCTTAGTATATCTTTGCATTCTTCATCTGATCTGATATTATTACTTTCATAATAATCATCAATACTGTCATAGTCATTGCTTTCTAAGTTAATTCTAATTTCATTATATCTTTTCAAGTGTTCTTTGTAAAGTGGATTGGTTTTTTCCATCGGTATTAAAATCATTGTAGATTTACAAGGCTTGAATGGTGCTTCAAATCGGCACTTTTGCACAGAATTAGAGCCAATTTTTTGGTAGCACGTGAAGGTATGCTTATGCGTAAGTAATTCTATGTTTCCCGATGCGTCCGACGTTGATACTGATACTAAACTGTTAATCATTCCTATTGCTTGTTTTTGCTCTTCTCCAAGAATATCTGTGGGAGCATTATCCAGCCATAAAAGAATATGCGCATGTGGACTTCCTCGATGTTGAAATTCAATCCTCAAAAAGTAGTTACTAACTCTAAACTTACCAAAAGGACTGAACTTCTTTTATTGTAAAATTGTCATTATTACATTAGCTAACTTGTTAAAATAAATAGCACATATTACAGCATCGTTGTTAATTAATGAACTTTTTTGGATAAAACTTAGTTCCAATGCGATAAAATTTTGCATATCTTCTTTTTCTTCAGCTAATTTATGTAACAATGTTAATAAATCCGGTCACCCTATTTCATTTGCGTTTAGTGTCATGAATGCAGTTGTAGCTGCCGAATCATTGCGAATAAATCTTTTTTTCTTGCATGTACCAACATGTCTAAACGCGATCGTTAAACAGTCACGAACTCGCTGTCTCATTATTTTTACAGCCATATATAACAAATGATAGGGATTGACTCCTTGCCGATCCTTACGTCGCAGTTCACTAGATGCCATCATAAAAGGTGTAGCTTTGACTGTATCCCTAAATTTTCTAAAGTGTTCCATATAAATACTCGGAAATGATAGCTCTTCAGCATGCACATCGAATAATAAACTTTGTAGGATATTGTGTTGCCCTGGCGCTAATCTTAAATATTTTTTTTTGATTCCATACCAAAGTTTGTTGTTGAGCAGTTAGGCTTTCTTCAATATCGATGTTTTCACTAAATTCGTCAATGTTCTGTTGTGTAATCAGTGGTGTTTCTTGATTAAAAAATGATTCATCAACTGTTATTTTATAATGCAGATATAAAGGTGTATGAATCAAATAATCCAACCATTGTCTAATTGATCCGATGCTAATTAGGCCATGAACAAAACCACTTTTATGAATCATTTTTTTAATATGCACATAAATGTAATGTTCATCATTGACATCTCTTGGAAGTAATCGTACCAATGTATCAACAGAAACAGGAACATTGATAATTTGTCCGTATATGCCGAATTGTCCTTGAACGTGCCTTAATCTTCTTATTTGCATAAAAGGAATTCGAGGAGAAATAAGCCTTTCAGTGATGAAATCCATTTTTGGTAAATGTTCTGGTATTTTTGGATAGTGAAATCCATTATAAACAGAAAAATTAGGAATGCTATTTTTATCTAATGCTTATTTACAAGTAGAGCAAATTTTGAGTGCATCCACATTTTGCCTGTTAGTTATTGTGTTAATAATATTTCCAGATGCAGATGGTTTCTTTAAATCTTTTTCAAACCAAAGTCGATCGCAGATTGAGCAAGCATGTCCAAATTCATTATTTTAAAATATTCATGAGCTGATTTATGGTATCTAAATTGACTGTAGTTATTCGAAATTTCCGTAGTATTTGCACTTGATTGAGTTCGTCCAATTTGCTGAGATACTTCAAGTATTAGGGGAGAGTGGGGGAATGCCGCCACCTTAAGAGAACATGTCCTGCCATTTGCGAATCGTTCAAGCTATTGTAGATTTCTTTGGTTTGTTTTATGCCCAGAAAGCTTTTCAATGCAACTACATCACGCGACAGATGAATCCCAGAAAAGTTTGTACGACATTAATTTTTTTGTGGAACATTGACCTGGTGGTATTACCCGGACCTGCTGGGGCAATTCCGCCACCCGCACCGGGTAATTCCGCCATGGGTGTAGTTTGTGATAATGTCAATAATTTTATTGGTCAGATGGAAAAATAAAGCATTTATTATGAAAATAAAATAATCATCAACATTTTTATAAAACAAAACCTTTTATAAAATATACGTTTATAAACTTAATGAACAATTCTTAAACAAATAAATTAGGAAATTTAATAAAAAATTCTACGATGTACAAAAGTCGCACACGTAATTTTTGGCACTATCCATGCCACTGCAGGCTTTATGGGCCCATTTGCCACACATAACACATCGGTATCATACTTCACTTTTCCCTCGTTCCTGGCATATCATACAAACTTCTTCGGTTTTTTTCCGCGGTTCAGGTTCAAATCGTCCAGTTTATCATTATCAACTAATGTGTTTTCATCAACTGAATCAGTGTCAGAATCGGAATCAACAAAGGTGATGTTCTTTTTTCCTCCCCTTTTATTTTTCATGGGATCTATCTTCACTTTCTTAACTTTTAAATTTCGAGTTTTCGAATTGAACTGCAGATGGTAATATCTCCCGTTGTATTTTCCTCAATTCCTGTTGTTAACCAAGAAAAGAAAATTTCTTCATTAGTCCACCCATTTTTGGAGCATTTATAAATAGCGCCTTCTGGACCACCCCTACATAGTAAAGGATTGAAACGTTGCCGTGGAAAGATAAATAACGGTGGTACGTAATTTCCAGCAGCACTAAACGCGCACACCACCGTGACAGTTTTGCCTCTTTCCCAGCTAACTGCTAACCCCACCTGTTTTTGACCCTTTGGCGCAAGTATTTTCCCCGGTTTTTGTACCGTGGTGATGCCGGTCTCCTCCATATTATAAATACGGATAGCCGTAAATTTTAACTTTGACATAACAGTCTCAAGATTGTGAAAAAATTAATCCACTTCTTGCCTATTAAAAGCTTTGATTCTGTTTATACTGGTAGCTTCGGGACTACTTAAACTGATCTGAGGATTACGATTCAAAAAACCTGCCAATCAATCTGACCCAGCGATCTTACTGCTTGAATTGAAAGGATGTTTTATATTATTCTTCTCTGCAAATTCACACCATAAAACATCTTTGCTAGTAACATGATATGATCAGCAAATAATTTCTCCTCTTCCTTCGTAAAGACTGGCTTCCTTCCCATTATCCCTTCTTATTTACGCCCAGATCTTAGTCGATCTCTCAGTGTGCTTCTTGGAATGTTAAACTGTTTTAATGCACTATTTACTGACTTTCCCTCAGCAACTGCCATCATAGCAGCCTCCAAAGTTTTCGACATCCATTGTCCTTTCTCAGTAGTGCGCTTGTGAGTTCGAGGCATGGTCTGAAATTAATTATTACTGAATGATACACCAGTAACGTTGGAGGGGTTATACCGCCATATGGCGGATTTGCCCCCGACATCTATGGCGGTATTACCCCGTTTTGCCATTTTAAAATGGTTCCTCATTTGTTTCTTTGGATTGCAAATTTGATGAAAAACAAATAGCACACCATCGCCCCAAAAGCCATTTGATAGTGCATGCAAAAATTATTATTAAAATATGACTTACGGTTAATTCACTGCACCACAATTTTATAAGCCGAACACACTTTTTAGGTTAGCTTAAAATTTCCTATATTATAACTTGAAGCAGCCTTCTACAAGTTTGGAATATTATTTGGACTATTGTCCCCTAGAGGTCAACACCTATATCTTACATTTGCATCTGTCTGTTACAGTGAGAGAGCCTATGGCGGTGTTACCCCGCATGGCGGCATTACCCCACTTTCCCCTACATACTGCATTTCTTCTAAACCAGCTACATTTCGAGAATTTGTACTTATTTCATCGATTATTGGATCGTTAATTATTTCTGTAAATTCGATGTCTGGAGAAGTAGATAATTCTGTAATCACATCTGCAGACGCCTCCTTCTTTCCGCTTCACGTTGTTTCAATTTATCTCTGTTCTGCTCCCGGTATCTTTGTTGACGTTCTCTTTTTTTTTGAGAGCATTTAGTTTATTACCTTGATCATTTCTTTGAATGGATGATGGTTGTATTTTTTCCGAACCAGATGAACTTTGAGCAGTAATTATTTCTTCATTATTCAGTTCTATTCTATTCGTGTTTGAAGAGGTAGATGGTCCGGCAATACTTTGTGAATATTGTATGCGTTTTCTTCTTTCCGCTTCATGCTGCTTCAATTTGTCTCTGTTCTGCTCCCTGTATCGTTTTTGACGTTCTTTTTTATTATTATTTACTCTAAAAAAATGTATAAATGTTAAAAGAAGCTTAATTAAAAATTAGTATATTCTGGTCGTCGAATTGTCCCAGAAGGAGTAGCAACATCAGCCACACGAGTCGTGGAGTGAGCTCCGGGGAAAACTGATGATATACGGCCGACACTCCACTTCAGAGGAGGAAGACTATCATCTTGAACGATGACAACAGTGCCTGGAAGGATAGGGGTAGATGGCTGCAACCACCTGTGACGTTGTTGCAAGGTATGCAAGTATTCTTGACGCCAACGCTTCCAAAAGTCTTGCTGAAGTCGTTGGACTAGTTGCCACCGTGACAGGCGGTTCAGAGACACGGAACTGAGGTCGTGATCCAGAGGAGCGGTGAGGGAGCGGAAAACCAAGAAATGCCCTGGAGTGAGGGCCTCAAAGTCAGAAGAATCAGACGATGGAAGATACAGAGGACGAGAGTTGAGAATTGCCTCAATCTGAGTGCAGACGGTGAGAAACTCCTCATAAGTGAGCCTTTGCTCGCCAATAACGCGAGTGAGATGATGCTTTGCTGATTTTACTGCGGCTTCCCAAAGGCCGCCGAAGTGGGGACTAGATGGTGGTATAAATCGCCAGTCGGTGCCGGAAGAGGATGCCGCATCGCAAAGGCTCTGCTGATGTTGTGGAGTAGACAATAGGCGGCCAAGATCACGGAGATAGTTATGTGCCCCAACGAAATTGGTCCCGTTGTCCGAAAAGATAACGGAAGGATGACCTCGGCGTGCAACGAATCGACGAGAAGCAGCAATGAAAGCTGCGGTGGACAGCTCAGACGCCAGTTCTAGGTGAACCACTTTCGTAGTAAAACAGATGAAGACAACCAAATATGCCTTGGTGCTGACGGCTCCACGCAGTCGTGCACTCGTCACATAAAATGGGCCGGCGTAGTCAACGCCAGTAGTGAGAAAAGCCGCAGCAGAGGATAGCCGCTCAGGTGGAAGATTGTCCATTGGTTGAATTAGAGGACGGGGTTTGCAAGAGAAGCATCGTTTGCAATTACGCAAACGATTACGCACCACATTACGTCCATCCAAAATCCAGAACCGTTGACAAATGAACGAATGAGTAGCCAGAGCACCAGCGTGCAGAAGGCGAAGATGAGCATAATCAATGATTAGATGAGTGACATGATTAGTTTTTGGTAGAAGAACCGGATGTTTGTGTATATATGGTAGTAAGGAGGCTGAAAGGCGACCTCCAACACGTAGAAGTCCATGCTCGTCACGAAACAGGCGGAGTTCCATGATATGAAGATGACGAGAAGAAGGTTTTTGAAGTTTAGCTAGCTCCTCAGCGAAGTTGTTAGACTGGACTAAACGTATTAAACAGATTTCAGCCTCCTGAAGTTCAACAGAGGAGAGAAAACCTGACCGACTGGACGATGGATCACGAGCATTTAGTATGAATCGTCGACAAAAGGCAGTGACTCGCTTGAGTCGAAGACACGAGGAAAACCGGTCAATCATGGTGGGTTCATCGGAGATGGCAGCTAACATCAAAACAGAGATCAGTTTGGCTTCTTCGTCCACTTGATCAGTTTGAGAGGAATCAACAGAGAAGAGGGGCCATAACGATGAGTCGACAGATAACCAGGGGGGACCATGCCACCACAATGGGTGATGATGTATGTCTGCCACAGAAGAATCACAGAAGGCCATGCACTCAGCACAGAGATGCTGTAACACGCGAGTGGACAGGTGATGCATGAGTTTTGCGAGAAGATGGGCACTGCATAGTTCCAAAAGAGGCAAGGTCATAGCCTTGCAAGGATCAATTTTGGATTTAGCTGCTAGAAGAGACACCTGGCAGTGACTAGACGGTGCCACAGTGCGAAGATAGACGACTGCAGCGTAGCCTGATTCAGAGGCATCACAAAAGCCGACCAACTGATGCGCAGAAGAAGAAACGTCAGGGATGAATCGTGGTATCTGAAGTTCTGACAAAGTGGGAAGTTGAGACTGAAACCGCAACCATGAGGGCTGGGCCTCATTTGAGAGAGGTTGGTCCCATTCCAGATGAAGGAGACAGAGCTGACGAAAGAAGATTTTGGCGTAGATGGTGACAGGAGTTAACCATCCCAAGGGGTCGAAGATTCTAGCCATCTGACTCAGCACAGTCCGCTTGGTGATTGCCGTTGAAGTCAAGCGTACAGAGTAGAAGAAGTGATCAGATGCAGGGTTCCATCCAAGTCCCAGAATCTTGAGACTTGGTTCACGATCAAGAAGAATGGGGTCAATAGAGGAGGATTCTTTACGATGATCAGAGGGAATACCGTCCAGCAGAGGAAGATGATTAGTAGCCCATTTGCGCAACTCAAACCCGCCCGCCATGAGCTGAACTTGCTGTCGCAGTTCAAGAGCTTCAGCGTCAGATGAACAGCCTGTCAAGATGTCATCGACATAAATTGCATCCAGCAAGACCTGCTTAGCAGCAGGAAACTTGGGTCCGTCATCCGAAGCCAGCTGCCGGAGGGTCCTAAGAGCTAGGTAAGGAGCATAAGAAACTCCATAAGTGACGGTGTTCAGACGATAATATTGGAGAGGTTCCTGTTTACTGAAACGCCAGACTTTACGTTGATAATCCCTTTGCTCAGGGAGTATCAAGATCTGTCGATACATCTGGCTAATATCGGCAGTGAAGACAAAACGATATAGACGAAAGCGAAGAAGAAGGGTTGAAATGTCCGCTTGTACCTTCGGGCCGGTGAACAGAAGATCGTTGAGAGATTTGCCATTAGAAGATGCACAAGAGGCGTTGAAAACCATTCGAATTTTAGTAGGAGGATCATCTGGCCGATGTACGGGATGATGAGGGATATAATATGGCTCATATCGCGGACAATCAGAAGATTCTGGAACCAATTCCATATGACCACTCTCGAGATAATCTCGCATGAATTCATGATAAGCGACGCGAAGAGCAGGGTTATTGTCGAGACGATGCTCTAACCGAATAAACTGCCTAGTTGCCACATTGACAGAGGTACCCAATCGATGAGAAGACAAGGGTAAACCAACAGTGTATCTTCCATTGGAGTCACGGGTGACCTCAGTGCAATACAGCATCTCACACTCCTTCTCGGCAGGGGTCAACGGAAGCACGTCAGGCACCTTATCGACTTCCCAAAACCGCCGAACGATGTTGATAAGTTCCTGGTCTGACCTCTGCGAGGGGCTCGAATTCATGAGTTGAAGGTCTTCAACAGTATGAGGTCTTATCTCGTCAGATAGTGAATTTTGGTGAGATGCACCAGTAGAGTTAGTTTTGACAGAGGAAGATTGGCAGGTGATCACTGAGAGAGGCGAGTCGGGTTGCGAAGACGATGGAGAACTCATCGCAGTAGAAGATGAGGGAGAAGTGTGCCCCCTTAAACCCCGATGAACACTGGGAGGACGTCGAGCACGACCATTGACAGTGTCTGGTGAGAAGGAAACATGTTTAGTCTTCTTGCGATGGCGAGCATAGGGCCCATAAAGCACCCAACCCAAGGTGGTAGACAATGCCCCTGGAAGCTCAGACGATGGACATAACGTGCCAGGAAGAATAAGATGAGGGAGCACATCCGAGCCAATCAACATCCCGATGACACGAGGAAGATAGAAGAGTGGATCAGCAAGGTTTAATTTCTGAAACTCAGGCCATCGGCCATTGAAAGCTCGGACTGGAAGGAGATCTATATGACTGTCAATAACGTAGGCTTTGATGACAAGATGCGGAGGATCCCCTTGGTGAAAGAGGCGGACGTATGCGTACCCTTGGATGCGAAAATGATCTGCGTTGCTTAAGGTTCGAAGTCGAACAGCTTCACGGGGAATGCGCAGACGAAGCCTGGTGGCCCAAGCTCGGGTGATGAGGGTGTGTTGGCAGCCTGAATCGAGAAGAGCACGGCCGAAGACAACATTCCGCTGGTGATCTAGACGGACCCAAGCAGTAGGCATAAGGAAGTCAGAATTGCTATCCTTACGTAAGGCAGACCGCGTAGGTGGAAACAGATGGCAAGACGAAAACGAGCGAGAAGATGGGGGCAGATGGTTGCTAGTTGGAGTTAGCCAATCACACGCTGACCATACTCGCAGTCAGGATCTTCGAGTAGTTCGGCCTCTTACTGAACCACCCCGGGAGGTGGAAGCACGGACTGGTTGTTCTGATGAAACAGAATATTGAGAAATATGCTGATCCGCTGATTTCTCCTCCATTTGGGCAACGGGAGGGACCATAGAAGCAGCAGATGCCAGATGGAGAATAGTGTGGTGATGTTCTCCGCACGTGTGGCAGCACTGACCGGAACCGCACTCAGCAGTGGCGTGGAATGCCGACATGCAGTCTCTGCATAATCGCCTCTCAGTCACGAACGCTCTTCGCTGATGAATGGTCATGGATTTGAATCCACGACACTGGCGAATGGAGTGATTCGCTGAACAAAACACACACCCTGACGACGGACTAGAAGATGGGGGGACGCGCGCACCAGTGTAGGCGGGACGGCGAGAGGCCGGACAAGCAGAGGAAAGCACAGACGATGAGTGATCAGACGATAAGTGAACAGAAGATGAGCCCGCTGGTGATTGAGTTCTGGACAGTCTCTTCGGCGAAGGCACACGGGACGAGATGCTAGGAGTGTTTCTAATACCCGTAATTGTCGAGTAGTGAACTCGAGCAATTGGGCTAGATTCGGTAAGTCATTTGCCGATAACTGCCCTTCGAACAACTGACGAGATGGCACATCGAGGTTGCGCAAAGTTAAGGAAAACAGAAGATAATCTGACAGATCGGGTATGGGCAATGCCTTGAGGGCATTGATGGCATTCTGATGCGTGGTGGCGAACTGTTTTAACTAGGATAAAGAAGAAACAGACGCAGGCCGCGAATCCAATATCTGGTTGACATAAAGATCAGCCAGCCGACGAGGGTTCTGATACCGATCGTAGAGGGCTTTGTAAGCGAGAGGGTAATTGACCGAATTCAACTCGAAGCCGGAGATCACAGAAGCCGCCACCTGAAAGAGCAGACGACAACAGATGAAATTTTTGGACCGGCGCCAGAGAATTGCTCTGATGTACAAGGGCATCGAACAGCGCGATGAAGCCGGGCCATTCATCAGCCTTGCCATGAAAACGTGGTAGCTCGACCCGAGGAATAGGAAGATCAGTAGAGGAAGACGAAGACGAAGACTTCGCGACCGAAGAAGACGCGGTCAGATGACTGTGGACGGCGCGGATTTGCAGGCAAATTTCAAAAAATGCTGCGAATTTTGAAGGTGATCCGTCCCGCTCTGGCTCCTCCAATTGAGAGTTGAGCCTAACAATCAACGCATCAGCCTCCTTGAAGTCCTTCTCCACCTTAGACAGTTCATATAGTACATATTAGCCACATCTACTTCAGTGGTCAGACCTTTAATTAATTTAAACAATGTCGAGGCCGCGGCGAAAGCATTCTCACGATTGACGATGCATACGGAAATCGATGTTTTCAATTTATCAATTGATGGTGGCATTTTCGAACGACCCCGGTAGCTACGCAGGAAAATTGTTGAACAGACGATGAAATTTATTATAAACAGATGGTAAAAATGGTAAAATCGGATTGAAAGTAAGTATTTTGAAAAATAATAAACAGATGAAAAAAAAAGAAAAAAATATTTATTCATTGAATCTAAATAACAAATTAGTTAATGAATGAAGATGATGGATTTGAAGATTTGAAGATCTAAAGTTCCCTGGTTTCGGTACCAATCAGTGGTTCCAGCGGAAATTTTGATGGAACCGCTCTCAGATGATTATTGAGATGGCAATTGAGCAAATTATATAAAGGTACTTACCCCAGAGGTAGAAGATGGTCAGCAACCACTCATTCAGCAAGGACGGGGTTCGGGAAAGGAGAAAAGGAAGAATGCCCTCTTTGGCCCTAGCGTCTTGGCGGTCACTGTTGGCTCTAGGCACTTCAATTTAATTTGCTCAATTTGTTAGATGAAAATAGATGAATTCGGGCACAGAAGGATTTAAGCACGTTTTCAACAGAAGATCGCGAGCACGTGATCGTTCGACAAATACAACGCGAGAAAAAACAGATGATTATTCTACGAAGAACAGAACAGAGTCAGTGAGAAATATGATTGCTCGTTGAAGCCAACAGTCAGCTCTAAGAGGGGGCCAGAAGTCGAGACGAATTACTTGTGACGTTAGGCAGCCCAACTTTCACGACTTAACATTACTAAAGATCGTAAATTACAAATATCAATAATGAATGTTTCACTATAAATTCCACTATGATTAGAAAAATTAATTAATTTTTTAATGTTCATATTAATAACAAATAAGAAAAACATTCGTGCGCTGCACGCCATCAGCTGATTTTGAAATACAGTTCTGTCAGTCTTAATAAATTTATTCTCTAAGCAATTGTTTTAATGCATTAATTTTAATAAGAATGAAATTAAAATAAATAATTAATTCACAAACATTATATGCAATGAAATTTATGTGAATTTTAATCTACCAAGGGAGTAGATTCTACATTTACTGGCGCTCAAAACACACCAAATATACGCGTGCTTAATGCAAAGATAAATGCATACTTTAATTATAAAAAATATAATTAACTTACTGATGACTTGATAGTGTGTCATAGTGTGATTTTGCTTTCTTTGCAGGAGGCTGATCACTTTCACTCTCTGAATTATCACGGTCAGACATTTTATTATCAGAAAAATAATTTGTTTTCGAATAAAACACAGGTAATGTATACTGTTGTAAACAACACCGTATACATTACGGAGTATACACTATAGGTATCCGAGCTCAGTGTAGCGAGAGAGATGGCTTAACGCCGGATCGAGTGGGAGAAATCGCACAGTCGATTGCGCATGGCGACGCGTCGCCGCACCGTACACACTACTGCATATAGACTGTATATATATAACATCATATAGCTTGGCGAAGCGTCGCCACGGCATGCGTTGCTACGCCAGAAATCGGTTTTACGTGCGGCTATAGATGTTTTACATCAAAAATTGAAACATATAATCATTATCATGGTCATCATCATCATCTATTATATTCAACTGTCCTTTTTGCCATAGAAGATCCTCCCACGGGTCCTTTAGTAGTGAGTCCTTTTTGGCTTTTTTTGGTCGAACTGGTTTCGAAGATGTGTATTAGAAGAAATATCACATGATGCATCCAAGAATTTATACTTTGAGTTAAGGCCATAAGACGGTCTTATTCAGTAGTTTCTAATTTTCCCATAATAATACCCCAGGATAACGAACTATTTTGGCCCGTAAATTTGCACTGTTCGGCGAATAACTAAGGTCCACAGTAGTGCTCCGATTATCAGATTTTGTAAATGCTGTGACAGTATAAGAGAATAAATATTCAGCGAAGATGGTTTAATCAACACCCTAAAAGATCCTCCCACGGGCCCTTCAGTAGTGAGTCCTTTTTGGCTTTTTTTGGTCGAACTGGCGTGTTAGAGGAAATATCACATGATGCATCCAAGAATTTATCCTTTGAATATAGGCCATAAGGCGGTCTTATTCAGAAGTTTCTAATTTTCCCATAATAATACAGGAAATAGCACATTTTGGTCCGTAAATTCAGTCAAAAACATTACTTGTATAGTTCTGGTTTATCTAAAAATGATGAATTTAATGAGCCCTGATAACCAAAGTGTATTGCTATACGTAGGTCTACTGCATATAAATGCTTACCATCAACAGAGTAAACCCATGATGTGTGTCAATGAGTATTTTTTGCAGTGCCAAGAAAAATTATTATAAAACAATGTATTAAACATTTTTGGAATAGTTGGTTGTGTACTAACTGATCATAAGGGTGGCATAACTTGTTTCATAAAATCAAAGAGGCCCCAATTAATAAAAAATATATATAATAATATTAATTTATTGAAAAATTAGAATATGTAATCATTATCATGGTCATCATCATCATCTAAATTTTGTACATACTCAACATCTTCTTCATGATGATATTCAACTGTCCTTTTTACCCTAGAAGATCGATCCTCCTTCCACGGGTGGTTAGTAGTGAGTCCTTTTTGGCTTTTTTGTTGGAACTGGCGTATTAGAGGAAGTATGACATGATGCATCCAAGAATTTATACTTTGAATTGAAGCCATAAGACGGTCTTATTCAGCAGTTTCTAATTTTCCTATAATAATACAGGAAATAGGATAACGAACCATGTTGGTTCGTAAATTCGCACTGTTCGGCGAATAACCAAGGTCCACAGTAATGCTCCTATTACCAGATTTTGTAAATGCTGTGACATAAGATAATAAATACTTAGCGAAGATTTGGACATTGTCTTGACTTAATTTTGGATCATTTGGTTTAATCAACACACGAGAAGGTACATTAGCCATGATAAATAATTTATATACCTAAATAAGTCAAAAACATTACTGTTATAGTTCTGGTTTATCTGAAAATGATGAATTTAATGAACCCTGCTAACCAAAGGGTATTGCTACGTCCAATACATATATATTGTTACCATCAAAAGAATAAACCCATGATGTGTCGATGAGTATTTTTTTTGCAATGCCAAGAGAAATGATTATAAAACAATGTATCCAACAGTTTTGGGATAGTTGGTTGAGTCTAACTCATCATAAGGGTGGCATAACTTGTTTTGTAAAATCAAAGGGGCCCCAATAACTAGAAGATATATATATATATATATAATAATAATATTAATTTAAAAAAAAATAAAGGTAATATAATCATTATCATGGTCAACATCATCATCTAAATTTTGTACATACTCAACATCTTCCTCAGCTTCATATTCAACTGTCCTTTTTACCCTAGAAGATCCTCCAATGGGTTATAATGGCCCAACCCGCCGTATATAAAATTTATAACGCGGGCGGAAGAATCAAATCCAACTTACCTCGGACTAGCTTAACTGTTGCCCGCTGAACCAACTACTAGGACTCAGAGGGGGATGGGGTGAGTTCAAACAATATAATAGATGTTACAACACAATTTATTATAATTGAAAGGTGGACGCCACCGAATTTGGCTAGGAAACCCGGAACCTAATACGCTGTTGTGTATTAGTGCAAGGAAGTTAAAGGTCGAAAATATTATAAAATGGTAAATTGACCCGATTAACTGTCACGGGAAAAAGGTTAACAGCAAATCATAATTCAAGTGAAATATATAAATTAGTAGTAGCTATGAAATCTGAAGAATGAAAATAAATTAACAATACCTATATACACATATATATATATATATATATATATATATATATATATATATATATATATATATATATAATAATGGAGATGCTCTACACCTTTGTGCTTTTATTCAGTTGGACACAACCACCACTAGAAGCGGATCACGTGATTTCAAGCTTGTTAGCTTTCATCAGCGCCACATAAGTGGAAGCTGTATCCAACTAAACAAAAGCAACTGGAAGATAGTCGGAATTTACCAGACCCGATCTACCAGTGGGACACACTTCGCGCCACCTAGGTATCGAGAGCCTAATTACTAAGAGTATATACTCTTTCATTTATGAATACAGAAATCTTCAATTTACATATATCCTTACGTTAAACGTAATTAGGCTCTCGATACCTAGGTGGCGCGAAGTGTGTCCCACTGGTAGATCGGGTCTGGTAAATTCCGACTATCTTCCAGTTGCTTTTGTTTAGTTGGATACAGCTTCCACTTATGTGGCGCTGATGAAAGCTAACAAGCTTGAAATCACGTGATCCGCTTCTAGTGGTGGTTTTGTCCAACTGAATAAAAGCACAAAGGTGTAGAGCATCTCCATTATTATATATATATATCAACAACTGAACAAGATGATACTACATTCCGTACACCGGACAAATGAAATGCCACCGTATAAAAAAACTGTTTATCAATAATACTCGAATGAGATCTCACTCGCTCACAACCATTATGTAATCATACATATATTAAATTATTCCAGAATATTACCGTTACATATATTAACCCTAAATATATATTTACAATTCTCAAAATATTTAACTAACAAATACAAATCAAATGGTACCTTATAAGTATCCGATAAATTCATATAAGGAAACAATGAGCGATGAGACAATTAACAAGATATTTAAGTATTTAAGAGTAAAGCTGTTGATATTGAAGCGTTACTAGGTTTAAATGATTAATCAATCAGAAATATGTTACTCTAAAGAAATTATGATTGCTGTATTGAACCATACCCGGGAAAACAAATTATAGCTGGTACCTTGGGGCTGACGGCAGGAAGTGTACCCAACTGGCAGGACTACGGCTAGTGGTAGATATTACCTTGATCACCAGGATTCCTAGATTTTCCTTGGAGGTACTCCACGTGGCGGAGAAGCAGGAAAGTGATATATTGAAACGCCGGTCTGCAAGCCAAGTAGTGGAGATCGTTGGGTAACTTTATCCTCAGCTCCCATGAATCACAAAATTAGATATACCAAGCCAATATAATGCTGGGGTCTGGTGTTGAGCAAATAGCTAGATCGAATTTTAGCGTCGACTTATGCTAGTAATAACCAACTTCTCTGCATGTACAGGAGCTCAACCCAGGATGTTCGAATCAGAGAGCAGACGATTCATTAATAATCCAACAACGGATTTTTGGCACACCGGCTTGAGCGCAGCCCCACTCCAACTTGGGACTTGATAGAAATATGAGGTGTTGCCAGATTAAATTTAAACGAGGAGAATATATACTCAGTGGATAAATTTTACAAAACACAAAAAAATACCGTTACAAATTCCCCCCTTCCCAAAAAAAAAGAATTTCGCAGAAATTTGCAAAACTCCGATATCTGTCTACGAAAATGATAGTACTACAGCAGTTCTGTATGACACAATAAATCCTTGACAGCGTGGGTTCAGGGTACTAACACGACCCTAAAACCAGACCCATAATGCTGTAAACAAGACCAAATCATTTCTATCTATAACAAACCAGATAAAACTGAAAAGAAAACAAGTGTATCCACAAAAATCCGACACAGCGGTAACCTACAAAGGTTATAAAAGATAACACACGGTGTTTCAAAACAGAGTAGATGAGGTATCGCATCTGTAAGCCAGAATGTATGCCAAACTTCAATAATCATAAAAAATAGATACCTTGACAGCCCAAGCTGTCATTACAGGCCAAACTATCCAAAACAGGATAAACAAAACTTGTGTAACCAACAAATCCATAAGAAAACGGAAAGTAAAACATGGTTATAAAAAGGTATACACGAGTGTAAAACAAGGATGGAAAAGTCGGCAACACATAAAAGAAAGTGTCTGATACCAATAGAAGTAAGTATTTAACCCCCCAGAAGACAGAAGCGCGTATTCAGTAGATCCCGAATAATCGGTAACCCAAAATGGTTGAAGCAGATAACAAGTGCTGTCCTGAGTCCAAATACGGTATTGATCGAAGAAGTGTTAAGTTTGAATATCCACAGTTGAAAATTTAGGGAAAAGAGTAACGATGAATCTAACAATGTACCTGAAAAACTATTAAACAAATAATAGGAAAATCCTAAGAAACTAATGTCAATTTTAATTTAGGCGATCTATGATGCGTGCAGTTTATTCTCCCGGATCAATACTGGAAGGATCGGATCTTAGGTCTTTAACATTCCATACACCACAGATTTTACTTTTCTCATCTCTCAACTCATAAGTCCATGGTGAAAGTCGCCTGTTAATAGAATATGGGCCAATGAATTTAGAAGATAATTTCGACGTGATATAATTCGCGGCGTTTGACAATGCGTAATTTTTCCTATAAACTTTATCGCCTGGTGCTTGTGTTCTGCGCTTTATTTCCTCGTACAGATCATCATTGTAATTCGCCGGTTGGAAAGCAGCACGTAACAATGATACTAACGAATTCCAATCAGTTGCGCGTTTCTTGTTAGCGCGATACCAAATTAAGGCTTTGCCTTCAAAAAGATCTACTGCACCGTTGAATAGATCGAGATCGGTAGCGTTTCTTGCTGAGCTTAGTTCAGTTACGCGTTGCAAAAATGCATTGAGGGATGTATTATCTGTTTCTCCGTTAAATTTTATGTTCCACTTCGCTATCAGAACGTAAGAAGATCTGTGAGAATTGTTATTTACCGGTTGAGCCGTGCTAGGTGAAATTATTGATGAGTTTATGGCAAAATCCTCGTCCTCATCAGATGTTTCATCGTCTCCTATGTCTAATGCGGTCAAGCCTAAGGAAGCGTTCGATAGTGACTTATTCTGGGCTTTGATGCTTTTGTCGAAATCAGATTTTAATTCCAAAATCTTTAAAATGGTGATATTTTTATTTTTGGTGTCGTCTTGTGACTTGGATACCGAGCGATTGACACGATCTAGGATGTACGTAAATTTTGTCCTTAATTTCTTTGTTAAGGATTCGTCGGCACCATCGAAAATGGCTAAAAGATTCTCAATCTCTAAAATTTTGTTTTCCAAGTCGGTAAGATCTTCGGCAAATGTAAACGGATAATCCGGATATGTAATTGGGTTACCTTCTCTTTCGAGCTTAAGTAGCCCTCTAAGAGCTTTACGCTTTTTGTCCGCGGTGGGGACATCGGTTATGCCTCTTAGTATAAGGTAATAGTCGAGTTCATCGGTCGAAAGTCGATTAATTTCTAATTTAGGCAGTGTCGACATGTTCTGTTTCAGAGTGAGCAGAATAATCAAAGCAAAAATTTAAGTTCAGGGAATGGACCTAGTTGCTAGTTAGGGATTAAACAACCAAAGCAACTATGACAAGAGAAAATAATCCAAGAGCATTGATCGTAAGAAAAATAAACAGCCAGATAATATTCAAATTGTTGATAAAATTCCAAAATATAAGTAAAAATCAAGATCTAATGGCTAGTGTAACGACAGATCACGTAACGCTGATTTCAAATACAACAATATTTATGTCAACTGATTAGAAGCAGAAATTGTAATGTCTTAGAATGAAGTCAAGGTAGATTATAATGAAAGGTTAATTATTAGCAAGCAATAAAATCAATAAACTCAAAGAAATAGGCCAAAGTGGTCGGTCCAAAATCAGTAAACACTGAATTACAGCTACCAGTGGTTAATGCAACCTATTAGAAACCAACGTAGATTAGAATCTCTATAGATACCAGTGGGAAAATTAACAAAGTGAAACCCTACGGAGTAAAAATCAAAACCACGTTGGGCGCCAATTTATATAACGGCCCAACCCGCCGTATATAAAATTTATAACGCGGGCGGAAGAATTAAATCCAACTTACCTCGGACTAGCTTAACTGTTGCCCGCTGAACCAACGACTAGGACTCAGAGGGAGATGGGGTGAGTTCAAACAATATAATAGATGTTACAACACAATTTATTATAATTGAAAGGTGGGCGCCACCGAATTTGGCTAGGAAACCCGGAAACTAATATGTTGTTGTGTATTAGTGCAAGGAAGTTAAAGGTCGAAAATATTATAAAATGGCAAATTGATCCGATTAACTGGTCACGGGAAAAAGGTTAACATCAAATCATAATTCAAGTGAAATATATAAATTAGTAGTAGCTATGAAATCTGAAGAATGAAAATAAATTAACAATACCTATATATATATATATATATATATATATATATATATATATATACATATATATATATATATATATATATATATATATATATATATATATATATATATATATATATATATATATATATATATATATATATATATATATATATATATATATATATATATATATATATATATATATATATATATATATATATATATATATATATATATATATATATATATATATATATATATATATATATATATATATATATCAACAACCGAACAAGATGACACTACATTCCGTACACCGGACAAATGGAATGCCACCGTATAAAAAATCTGTTTATCAATAATACTCGAATCTCGAATCTCACTCGCTCACAACCATTATGTAATCATACATATATTAAATTATTCCAGAATATTACCGTTACAAATATTAACCCTAAATATATATTTACAATTCTCAAAATATTTAACTAACAAATACAAATTAAATGGTACCTTATAAGTATCCGATAAATTTATATAAGGAAACAATGAGCGATGAGACAATTAACAAGATATTTAAGTATACAAGAGTAAAGCTGTTGATATTGAAGCGTTACTAGGTTTAAATAATTAATCAATCAGAAATATGTTACTCTGAAGAAATTATGATTGTTGTATTGAATCATACCGGGGAAAACAAATTATAGCTGGTACCTTGGGGCTGACGGCAGGAAGTGTACCCACGTGGCAGGACTACGGCTAGTGGTAGATATCACCTTGATCACCAGGATTCCTAGATTTTCCTTGGAGGTACTCCACGTGGCGGAGAAGCAGGAAAGTGATATATTGAAACGCCGGTCTGCAAGCCAAGTCGTGGAGATCGTTGGGTAACTTTATCCTCAGCTCCCATGAATCACAAAATTAGATATACCAAGCCAATATAATGCTGGGGGTCTGGTGTTGAGCAAATAGCTAGATCGAATTTTAGCGTCGACTTATGCTAGAATAACCAACTTCTCTGCATGTACAGGAGCTCAACCCAGGATGTTCGAATCAGGGAGCAGACGATTCATTAATAACCCAACAACGGATTTTTGGCACACCGGCTTGAGCGCAGCCCCACTCCACCTTGGGACTTGATAGAAATATGAGGTGTTGCCAGATTAAATTTAAACGAGGAGAATATATACTCAGTGGATAAATTTTACAAAACACAAAAAAATACCGTTAGAGGGTCCTTTGGTAGTGAGTCCTTTTTGGCTTTTTTTGGTCAAACTGGTTTCGAAGATATAGGTGTATTAGAAGAAATATCACAGGATGCATCCAAGAATTTATACTTTGAATTAAGACCATAAGACGGTCTTATTCAGTAGTTTCTAATTTTCCCATAATAATAACGGAACCAGGATAACAAACTATTTTGGCCCGTAAATTCGCACTGTTCGGCGTATAACCAAGGTCCACAGTAATGCTCCGATTACCAAATTTTGTAAATGGTGTGACCTTATAAGAGAATTAATACTTAGTGAAGATTTGGACATCGTCTTGACTTAATTTTGGATCATTTGGTTTAATCAACACACGAGAAGGTACATCAGCCATTATAAAAAATCTATATACATAAATAAGTCAAAAACATTACTTATATAGTTCTGGTTTATATAAAAATAATGAATTTAATGAGCCCTGATAACCAAAGGGTATTGCTACGTCCACTTCATATATATTGTTACCATCAAAAGAGTAAACCCATGATGTGTCGATGAGAATTTTTTTTGCAATGTCAAGAAAAATGATTTTGAAACAATGTATCCAAAAGTTTTGGAATAGTTGGTTGAGTTTAACTCATCATAGGGGTGGCATTACTTGTTTTATAAAATCAAAGGGGCCCCAATAACTAGAAGATATATATTATTATATTAATCTATTAAAAAATAAAGGTAATATAATCATTATTATGGTCATCATCATCATCTAAATTTTGTACATACTCAACATCTTCCTCAGCTTGATATTCAACTGTCTTTTTTACCCAAGAAGATCCTCCAATGGGTCCTTTAGTAGTGAGTCCTTTTTGGCTTTTTTTGGTCGAACTAGGATAACGAACTATTTTGGCCCCCTAAAATCGCACTGTTCGGCGTATAACCAAGGTCCACAATAATGCTCTGATTATCAGATTTTGTATATGCTGTGACATTATAAGAGAATAGATAGAGATAGATAGCGAAGATTTGGACATCGTCTTGACTTAATTTTGGATCATTTGGTTTAATCAACATACGAGAAGGTACATTAGTCATGATAAATAATTTATATACCTAAATAAGTCAAAAACATTACTTGTATAGTTCAGGTTTATATAGAAATTATGAATTTAATGTGCCCTGATAACCCAAGTGTATTGCTACACGTAGGTACGCTACATATAAATGCTTGCCATCAAAAAAGTAAACCCATGATATGTGTCAATGAGTATTTTTCTGCAGTGCCAAGAAAAATGATTATAAAAAAAATTATCAAATAGTTTTGGAATAGTTGAACGCCTCTATAGTTAGTTAGATCACTCTTATCTCCGCTTTTATAAATAGGAATTGGAAAACTTTATTTTAAAAAATTAGCAAAATTGCCACTAGATAAAGACAGATTAAACATATAGTGCAATGGTTTTGCTCAAGGTACATACACATTTTTAAACAAAACAGATGGAATGCCTTCAGAACCATTCGAATACTTTGAAGACCTACAATTCTATCAATGATTTTCGCCAACGAGAGACTGATGGAATTAAGTTCGAAGTTTTAGTTGGATCTATATTCTGGAATAGCGCCGTCATGTTTTTTATAAGTTGAAACAAAATACTTTATAGATAAATTTAAAATATCTTGACCATTGTTGGCAGTTTCATGATTAAGATGCATATTGTTAGGTTAAGTTAGGTAGATAGATACCCAAAAATAAATTGTTATGCGCTACAAATTATTTTCTACTGACTACTCTGCAGCGTTGCTTGATAACAAATAAAAGATCTGCATGAACATATTTTCTTTCACTATTGAAATTAAAACCAAAATAGACGCAATTCAATGGCATCAAATAATCTTTAAATATTAATTCGATTGGAATAATGCGTTCACCTCAATAACCTTTTTGAGCGCATCACGTTAAAAAAGAAGGTACAATTTGCTCTGAAAATCGTTGTACATTTGATAAAGCATTTCAGCTTTATAACCAGAATCGCCACGTCCTAAACTTCTCATCAAATTAAAATGCAGTTTGAGAATATCCGATTCTTTCAAAATCACATCAATAGCATTATAACGAACTAACCACCTTGTAGCAGCTAATTTTGGAATTCTTTTGCGATTGCATTCTGTGAGTACTTCTAGAAAACCAACTATAACTTTTCTTTACTAAAAAGTCTAAATTTTTGGGAAGAACATCACATGCATGCTCGGCACAGATGTGCAGAGTATGATAGAGGCATTTGACAGTTACAAGATGTGGAATGATCTCAATTAGTTTTGATGAAACTGAATGTTTTCTTCCAATAAGATTGTGCAATGTCAACTTGTCTTTCGCTAATTGCTCTTTCAAATAGTTAGTCATATCTTCAGCAGTTTCCGATATAAGCTCATTCGATAAAATGATGTTCATACTCTGCCGACTTTTTTTGCTTAAGTACCGGACCATAAAACAGATAACTTTTTTATTATCAGCCATAGTGCTTTCATCAGTAATCAAAGAAAAAACTGAATTTCCAATATCTTCGACAAGCTCTTCTAGAAGACAATGTGAAATGATGTTGAGAAGAAGTCCTGAAAATTAAAGGATGAAAATTCAACAGTTTTTCGAATTTTTGGAAAATAATGAAAATGAAAATATTCAAGTTTATAGACAATTACCTGTACATATCGTCCGATGAATTTTGATTTTCCCCAACGATTCTGAATTAGTGTCAAGATTTGAAATAATTTCTCCTACATCATCTACTGCGTTTATTGAGCAATGTTTTGCAACAAAAACGGCAATTCTCAGCTCAGCCTTCTTCCGTTTTCCATCGATCGTCGGTTTTGCAAAAGTTGTAATTTTTGGCGTTTTGCAATCTTTTTTTGTTGTTTCGGGATTTATATGCCTCGAGGTCTTATTATGGCCCATAAGGCTTTTTATGTGTGCAACCAACTCAGTTCGTCAGAAGGTGCAAAATGGTTGGTTGTCTTGAACTGGTTGTAACCATTCTTTCAAAAAAATGCAAATAGTTATTGAGCGTGTCTCAAAAAAAATAACAACGGACAAAGGATTCTGTGATATTTATCTATTTAGATTATTCAGATATTATTGTAAACTAAATATATTGAATAAGACTACAAACCTCCGAATTCTTTATCCCACTCTTCAAGGTATTTTTGCACGAATTTGTGCTTGCTATGACCTGGACCTGGTGCCATTTTCACCGAACTTGAAAATGTGATCTTCAATTTACAATTATGTATGTTTTTTACTTCAATAGTTAAGAAAATCCTTGCCTGTAAATTTATGTGAAACAAAAATGATTATTTACTTTTAGTGATTGTCTGACATTCAGACTACTTAATACAGTAACTAAACAGTAACACAGTATGCAACCAGATAATCATAACAGAATTGTGAGTTGCTAACACCTGCCTTCAATTCTGGCAGAAGACACTACAAATGTACAAATACAAATACATGCACTTTGCGAAATTCGTGAATTTATCTTTGGCCGAGCTCAAATCCGAGGAAATACTGTGGGAAAACAAATATCATGATATCCCTCTGACTATATACCGCTTTTAATTGTTTATGAAATTCTCCCTGATGATTTCCCTCCCCCACCTGAATTCCCCCTGAAGACTGCAAAAAACCTTCAAATCAGGGAGAAAACCTCTGATCTGACAACACTGCATAAAAGATATGTTTGTGGTTAATAAATAATATGATTTGCGAACGAACTGTTGAAATTATGTCATGGAAAGGAACTGTGAGAAACAGTGATCGATTGTCTATCACTTTGGTGTGTTCTTCTATTCTGATACTTATTTTTCTGCCATTTAGACCCATGGTCTGATTCTCAGTTTATAGACCATGAGTTTGACCTACATATTTGTCTGGTCAGTTCGGAGTAGAACATTAAATCTCATAGACACCTGATCTATCCAACGGTCTAACCTTATTTTTGCTGATGACCAGCCTCTTATATAGTGTGTTCCGAGTGAAGAAACAAACCTTCAATTCTTGGTTGTGACGTTGGAGTATGTTTTTCACGTAATGGGAAACTTTGCCAATGAAGGGCAGTGAACAATATCTAAATGGTAATGCAGGTGTAATTAAATTTCTATTTATGAGTTTCACCAAATGTCTATGGTATAATCTTTCTATGAATTGACTAGGGTAATCATTGTTGATACCGATTTAATTAATGATGTTTAGTTCATTGATAAAGTCTCTTACACTCATAGGAATGGAGAATAATCTATGGAAGAATGAATTAAAGGAGCTCAGTTTATGCGAGATCGGGTGGCATGATGAGAAGGGGGTAATATTGTCTGTAAGTGTAGGTTTTCTGTTTATTGAAAATCCCAACGTATTGTTTGCTTATGTAATAAGGATATCCTGAAAGGATAGGCAATTATTAGTTCAAATTTCCATTGTGAAAGAGATCAATGGATGTAAAGTGTTCAAGAAGGTCAGGAAGAGATTAAGTTGAATTATGTTACCATTGAAAAGAACCAATCATCCACGTATCTGTGGTAGAAAATGATTTTAGCTTAATGAGTGAAGTTGTGGAATTTCATCTCTAAATTATTCAGAAAGATTTCAACTAGCAATGAGGGAAGATTACTGCCCATGGATAATCTTGTTAATGGAGCGGAAAATTCATTATTAAATTTGAAAAAAAAAATGTTTTAGAACTTTGTCTAAAAGTTGGCAGATGTTAAGGCAGTGATAAAAATTATTGCCTGTTTCGAAGAGGCGTTTTCTGACTTGGGTGCAATCATCTGGAGGTATACTTGGGAAGAGGTTGACTAAATCAAAGGACACCAGCAAGGAGTTGTCAGGCATGACCAAGTTAGAAATTTTGTTGATTAGATCTTTGGTGTTTTTTATTGAGTAGGGATTGTTGAATTCGGTTAATGCTCTAATTAGTTTATTGAGCCATGCTGCTAATTTGGATGTGGGAGAGTTACAATAAGAGACAACAGGTCTAATGGGTATGTCTGCTTTATGAATTTTTGGCAGGCCTTATAGTAATGTTGTAGACGGGTTCATGGAGATTAATGTATCCTTATTAGATTCATAGTATACGATGGTATCCAAAGTGTTGTCTAAATCTTTTTTCACTCTTCTTACCTATTTGGTTACAGGGTCACAATCTACCTAAGGAATTCATCGGAGGTCAAGAAGTTAAGGACTTTGCTCACATACTCAGAGCGGTCCAATATAACATGACAATTCCGTTTGTTCTAATTATTTAATGCATTGTAAATACCGTATTAGTGATTACAGATCTCGAACCTCACCAAAATGACTTTCTAGCAGTAAAATAATCTTTTGCCAAGTGGCTTGGGATTTCTGGAGTTAATTAATTCCGCCGTTCTACCGCGCAATTTGTTTATAATGTGTAAATTTAGGAGGGTTTTTTTGATTGCCTACGGCCATATTAAAGGCTGTAGTGCATGACAATATAAAAGTATGGGGGAATATCTGATTGCCATCATATTCTGGCACAACTGTATATATCTCACCAAGTTTGTAAGGTTTCTTCTTTAAGGTTTAGGAAAAACCACACTCAGATAGGACTTCCTTGTTCTGAATGTGTAGAGGAATATCTTAGTTTTGAAACCAATTTTATATTTGCTTTTTGAAAATAATTATTAATAATTCTATTTAAAATAAAATATTTATTAATTTGGACATAGTCTTGTCCTTACAACAGTGAGTTACCAACTAACTTATTCTAATCCAAATTACAATATTTATACAAAAATAGAGCTGACTATGGTTTTTTAGTCACGTAGTCCCATCCGTCGGTTGACGGTGGTGGCGTTATATGGCGCCGATATTAGAGCATGGGATCGAATGCTAGGCTTGCTATTGGTATTCGCAGCTATAGCTATATGATCTTAAACTCTACGTCAGCGTAGATGGTTATATAACACACACACACACACACACACACACACACACACACACACACACACACACACACACACACACACACACACATATATATATATATATATATATATATATATATATATATATATATATAATATATATATATAAATAAGATGTTCTTGGGGATGCAGTCATATATTCAATAAAATTCTTTGACTGAAGCCGAGCTTTCGAGAATGTTTATTCTCTTCTTCAGGG
The DNA here is from genome assembly GCA_958507055.1 of Crioceris asparagi. NCBI lineage: Eukaryota > Metazoa > Arthropoda > Insecta > Coleoptera > Chrysomelidae > Crioceris > Crioceris asparagi. Next base: position 33,356,450 of record OY293832.1, on the reverse strand, counting down.
CAAAAATCCTGTTTTTGGTTAATTTATTCTAAATTCATTTCATTCAATTTATTTATAATAAATCCAGTCAAGAATAGAAAATCAACATATATATATATATATATATATATATATATATATATATATATATATATATATGTTATATTAGATTATATGATGACATAACTTCTATAATAGACATTGTTGCATGACCTATACTAAGTACGAGCAACTTTCGCGCTCGAGATATAATATAATTATTATCACACCAGTAATCATCTTAGTACATAAGTAACTTAGTTAATATAATATTTTTCTGTAACTTATAACTTTCAATAAATAAAGTTAAAAATTATTTTTAAAAAGTAAATTTCAAATAAAAATATATAAAAATGGCGCAGTCAGTAGGATACTCTCTACACGAATAGAACACGAGAATTATAACTATTTGTGGTGATTTCCAAATCTTCAAGAGAAGTGAACCTCAAGAAAAATCATGAAACCACTACCAGTATAATTCTTCAGAGCGAGAAGACGGTCTCTCCGGCATCAAGGAACACGCAGACACTCACCTGGCGTAACACAGTTCACGGAGGAAAGATTTCATCTCCCGCTGACGAATGAAGAATTTGCTGTAAGTACAGAGAATCATCACGTTTATTATTATTATTGTTGCAATTGATAATCGATTATTTCGGTTTTCCTAAATTGTTATTTTATATTGTATACCATTTCTATTGTCATAATCCCAAATTATATCACGCACCATGGTTGGAACAAGAAGCCAAGCCGGTGATTCAGACAATAACCAAAATCAAAACCCCATCCAACATGTAATAACTGAACCATACAAATTATCGGAGATTTTCTCAATCATTCCCGATTTCGATGGAAATTAAATCATGCTCACAACATTTTTAAACGCTTGCAATACCGCTTTTCAAATGGCTGTAGGCGATCAGAAAAATCTGCTCGTTCTACATATAAAGAACAAACTTAGAGGTAGAGTCGCGGAATTAATTAATTCACGCAACGCAGATTCATGGGACGTAATCAAGTCACTCTTAGATGCTCACTTTGGCGACTCAAGGGATCTTTTCGCTTTGATTCAAGATCTTCAAAGAATTAGACAGTTACCTGGTGAATCGCCCTTAACTTTCGTCGCGAGATTACAAATGCCCGAGGCAAAAATTCATGCTTCCATCAGAAAGCAGAATTTAACTAACATCGAAAAGACAGCTCAAATTCAAGTTACTGATTCAATGGTACTTAACACCCTACTAACCGGTCTAGATCCGAAACTTGGACAAATAATCCGAGCTAGTGACCCAACCGATATGCTTTCAGCAATAAATCGGATCCGTCGAGAGCTGCAAATATCTTATTTTGAACAACAAAAATATCAAAATAGAAACCAATTGTCAGTCAATATTAAGAAACCAAACTTACATCCACAAATTAAACAATGTTCATATTGCAAACGGAACGGTCATACTTATAATGAGTGTATTAGTAGGCAAAGTCAACATAATAGCCAGAATTTTCTAAGCATACCAAGACCGCAATTTCAACGAAATAATTCTAATACACAACCTTTTAGACCCCAATTCCAAAATCGACCACAATTTCAAGTACGACCACAACAAAACCAAATTCCCCAGAACAGATAATCGATAATTAGGCCAAACCCTAACTTTCATAGACCTTCAGCAATTCAACCAAATCCCAATTTTAATAATTCCCAAAATAGAGCACATCACTTGAACCCACAAGACTATACACAACCAGAAAATTATCAAAACGATTATTACGACCCAGCGTATCAATCATACGACCATAATTACCACAGTAATTATAATAATTACGACAATGACTACAATTCCGACTATTCTAACACTTACGAACCATCATACTCTTACGAACCATCATACTCTTACGAAGAAATCCCCCAATCTTTACAACCTCAGGATTTTCAAACACCCCAAACACAAGACCAACCCCAAGGACACAATCTTATCCAAGATCCGATATCTGAGATTTCAATGAAAACCAGAAAACTGACTCTGACGGACGAGACACCACTAGAACACTACTTTGCGTAAAACAATTGTTAACTGTAAATTCGAGAAACTTATTTTATATGAAAGATGCAACAGATACATTTAAAATTTTGATAGATAGTGGAGCTGGAATTTCAATCTTTAAGCCAAACACTTGTAAAAATTATAAAAGACGACAAACAGAAAATATCGTAATTCAAGGAATAACAACTGAAAAGGTTCCTATAACCGAATCAGTACTTATACCTTTTGGCATAAACGACCCTCATAAAGTCTATATATGCAACTTGGATATCGACTTTGACGGTTTACTTGGCTCCGATTTTCTTCTAAATATGATTGTGTATTGGACATAAAAAATAAGCAACTCATTACAAACTTTAAAACCATACCTCTTTACCAAGTTAATAATGATAATTGTTGTGAAACGCAGAACACAATTCCCACGAATAAAATAACAAGTCCACCCCGAACAGAACAAGTCTTCATACTTAAAACAAATAAGTTAGCTAACACACAGGCAGTGTTATTAAGGCAAGAAATCGAAAGAGTTTTCATTCCAAACTCTATAGTTAAGATAGATAAGAATGGAGAATTTCTTGTGCCAATCTTGAACGCCAATGCCATTGATAAGACTATCGTATTTTCTGAACTAGAATTCGATTTATACGAAGACGAAAATAATTTCAGTATATGTAACATCAACACCAATACAGACTACGAACATACCGACAGACGATACGAAATTATGAATCATCTTAGATTAGAACATCTCAACGACGAGGCAAAAGAAAACATCACTCAACTTTGTCTTGATTTTGAAGAAATATTCTTTTTAGAAAACGACAATTTGACATTTACTAACGAGGTTAAACATGACATAGAGACAAATAATTCTAAACCCATTTACAACAAGTCCTACCGCTATCCACATATTCATAAGCAGGAAGTTAAATCCCAAATTTCCAAGATGCTAGAGCAAGGAATCATAAGACCATCCAATTCACCCTGGTCTTCCCCCGTATGGGTTGTGTCCAAAAAAATGGACCGCTTTTAATTGTTAAGAAATTCTCCCTGATGATTTCCCTCACCTGAATTCCCCCTGAAGACTGCAAAAAACCTTCAAATCAGGGAGAAAACCTCTGATCTGACAACACTACATCAAAGATATGTTTGTGATTAATAAATAATATGATTCGCGAACGAACTGTTGGAAATGATGTCATGGAAAGGAACTGAGAGAAACAGTGATCGATCACTTTGGTGTGTTCTATTCTGATACTTATTTTTCTGCCAGTTAGACCCATGGTCTGATTCTCAGTTTATAGACCATAAGTTTGACCTACATATTTGGCTGAGCAGTTCGGAGTGGAACATTAAATCTCATAGACACCTGATCTATCCAACGGACTAACCATATTTTTGCTGGCGACCAGCCTCTTATATAGTGTGTTCCGAGTGAAGAAACAAACCTTCAATTCTTGGTTGTGACGTTGGAGTATGTTTTTCACGTAATGGGAAACTTTGCCTATGAAGGGCAGTGAACAATATCTAAATGGTAAGGCAGGTGTAATTAAATTTCTATTTATGTGTTTCACCAAATGGTATAATCTTTCTATGAATTGACTAGGGTAATCATTGTTGATACCGATTTAATTAATGATGTTTAGTTCATTGATAAAGCCTCTTACACTTATAGGAATGGAGAATAATCTATGGAAGAATGAATTAAAGGAGCTCAGTTTATGCGAGATCGGGTGGCATGATGAGAAGAGGGTAATATTGTCTGTATGTGTAGGTTTTCTGTTTATTGTAAATCCCAACGTATTGTTTGCTTTTGTAATAAGGATATCCTGAAAGGATAGGCAATTATTAGTTCCAATTTCCATTGTGAAAGAGATCAATGGATGTAAAGTGTTCAAGAAGGTCAGGAAGAGATTAAGTTGAATTATGTTACCATTGAAAAGAACCAATCATCCACGTATCTGTGGTAGAAAATGATTTTAGCTTAATGAGTGAAGTTGTGGAATTTCATCTCTAAATTATTCAGAAAGATTTCAACTGGCAATGAGGAAAGGTTACTGCCCATGGATAATCTTGTTAATTGAGCGAAAGAATCATTATTAAATTTGAAAAAATGTTTTAGAACTTTGTCTAAAAGTTGGCAGATGTTAAGGCAGTGATGAAAATTATTGCCTGTTTCGAAGAGGCGTTTATTGACTTGGATGCAATCATCTGGAGTTATACTTGGGAAGAGGTTGACTACATCAAAGGACACCAGCAAGGAGTTGTCGGGCATGACCAGGTTAGAAATTTTGTTGATTAGATCTTTGGTGTTTTTTATTGAGTAGGGATTGTTGAATTCGGTTAATTCTCTAATTAGTTTATTGAGCCATGCTGCTAATTTGGATGTGGGAGAGTTACAATAAGAGACAACTAGTCTAATGGGTATGTCTGTTTTATGAATTTTCGGCAGGCCATATAGTAATGTTGTAGACGGGTTCATGGGGATTAATTTATCCTTATTAGATTCATAGTATACGATGGTATCCAAAGTATTGTCTAAATCTCTTTTCACTCTTCTTACCTATTTGGTTATAGGGTCACAATCTACCAAAGGAATTCGTCCGAGGTCAAGAAGTTAAGGACTTTGCTCACATACTCAGAGCGATCCAATATAACATGACAATTCCGTTTATCTGCTTTTGTGATTATTAAGTTATTATGTTTCACTTGGTTTTCAATCTTGAATTAAATTGAATTTAGAAATGTGTGGGTATGAGTTTGTTCAGGAAGTCTAATATAGCTTGATCCACTCGTAACCACATCACATTCATTAAAATGAAGTTCCAAATTTAAAATTTTATGCAATGCCCATATCTATGATAGCATTCTTAGTATTGATATATTTAACTTCGAGAACGTTATTTCCACCTAATATTTTAATGGATTCTCCACAAAACGTAGCATTATTCTTTAGCAAATTGTGCTCTCTCAATTTTTTGTTCGAGATTTAAATAATAAGCATCATTGAGAAACTGAATTATATCTTTAAGAATTAAATTTATTATTATTCCCGTACGTACCATCCCATCAAACATTCTTTGAGTATCCTCCCAAAGAACTCTATTACTTCTAATTTTGGTTAGGCCTTTACCAATCCAATCCAATAAAAGCTTAACTTTATGTATAAACGACTTAATGTGTCCTGTGATGGGTGAGGTGGTCCAGTAAAAAACTCTTAACTATATGGTTGTTTATTAAATGGCATCGCTTCAGATTATTATGATACAACCGTGTATACGATCAACGTCGGTTTTATATTACCCATTTCGATCACACATCGATCATTTCCATATACCTATATATATATATATATATATATATATATATATATATATATATATATATATATATATATATTTCATCAGGGTAATTATTAAAACTTAAACACAAAAAAACGAAAAGCTATTTAACAGAATCAAAAGAAAACAAATTAAAAAATTCCAATCCCTTCTACAAAAAAACACGCAAGATAAACTAAACTATGACAAGAACTGGCTAGAAAACAAAACTGACATCATAATACCTGAAGAAGTCCAAGAAATACTTGCACTAGGCCCAAATTTTGCTATGGATACCGAAAAAAAAACAAAATTCCTATACATGACATTTTAGCAACAATTGAAACTAATATTAACCACCTACATGAACAAGAAAAAGTTGAACTGAGATCAAACTTATGTAATACTCTGTCAAAATTCAAAACTAAAAACGAACGATCAAATTATGAGCAAAAATCCTTGAAACAAAAACTAAAAAAAACCAAACTTTTCATTAAAAATAACACTGATATTATCATCCTAAAACCAGACAAAACAAATAAAACTGTTGTTATGTACCGAAATCAATACGAAGAGAAAATCCAAGCACTATTACAAGATACCAGCACTTACAAAGAAATGAAAAACAACCCAACTAACATCTATCAAACGAAAAACAACAACCTTATAAAATTTTGGGAAGAAAACAAATACATTTCTCCAACCATTGCTTCTACATTAAAAATCCATAACGCGTTACCACCAAAAATTTACGGACTACCGAAATTGCACAAAGAAAATATGCCACTCCGTCCAATTATATCATGCAACCAGTCTCCATTCGAACAACTTTCCAAATTTTTAACAAACATCCTCAGCAACATTTCCTGCAAAAATGATTACTACATAAAAGACTCTTTCCATTTCAAGTCACAAATAAAAGACATAATTGTACCTCCAAACCACATACTCATTTCATTAGACGTAGTATCCCTCTACACTAACATCCCATTAAAACTAGCACAAGACATTATTACAAATAACTGGAAAAAAACAAAAAATTCACCAGGCTACCTCTTACTGAATTTCAAAAAGCATTAGAATACACGCTTACCTCTACATACTTTCAATACCAAGAGAAATTCTATAAACAAATAGAAGGTTGTGCAATGGGAGCGGCAATATCTAGTGTTATAGCGCAACTCGTCCTAGAAGAACTTGAACATAACATCATTCCCAAATTAAATTTCAATTTACTTTTCTATCGCAGATATGTTGACGACTGCATACTTATAATTCCAAATGAAAAGGCAAACTACATCCAAGATATGTTTAACTCATTTCACCCTAAACTAAAATTCACAATTGAACTTGAACAAAATAATAAAATCAATTTCCTAGATCTAACTTTACATCGAATAAATAATACAATCAAAACATGCTGGTTTACAAAACAAACATGGTCGGGCAGATATCTCAATTATAAATCACACCACCCCTTGTCCCAAAAAAAATCAGTCATCATTGGACTTGCTGACCGTGCTATCACTCTATCTGATCCAATTTTTCGACACCAAGCAATAAAAAAAGCAAAAAAGGCATTAACTAATAATAACTACCCGACAACATTGGTAAATAACATTTTCAAAACTAGAATACACAAGTACTACAATCATACTCAAGCGAATAAACCTGATAACACATCAAAAAACATCCATATTGGTCTTCCGTATATCAATAGACTTTCTGAAAGAATATCAAATATTCTAAAACCATACAACTTACAAATAGGACATAAAGGATATAATACACTAAACAAATCAACGTTCTCCAAAATAAAAAACAGATAACCCAATAAATAAAAAAACACATGTAATATATCAAATCCCTTGCAATGATGAAACTTGTAACAAATGCTATATTGGACAAACTTCTCAATATCTTGAATCCAGAATTAACGCACACAAGTACACAAAAAATGCCGCAACTGCTTTGAACAAACATAAAAAATTAACAAATCATGATTTTGATTACAAAAATACAAAAATTCTAGGTACTGAAAAAAACACAAAAAAAGAGAATTCCTCGAAATGATACATATCAAATTAAACCCCAATACGTTAAATGATAAAACTGACATAAAAAATCTTAGCAAAACGTATCATAATATAATTTAAATGAAAAAAAAAAAAACAATAATCAAATAAAACTGTCAAACGTCTTATAACGTCAACAATTCTTTCATAAAACAACTATATTCATAGCCTTTCACTTGTTTTTGATTTAGTATACAAAACTAACATATAGGTATAGTGTTCTCTGATAACTCACATAAAACACATAGCCATAAACTTATTTTGGCTCAGTCATAAGCACTTTCTATCACAACCATGGAACACAAATAAAATCAACTTTAACAATTTTATATTTTATCGTATTTATCTGTATTCCATCTACGTCAAATGTCAAGATCAATTTCCTTTCTTCTTTTTCATTTTTCACAAATTCCAACCGACTCATTCATAGTTTCATCCAACAACGAGACAAGAACTATAATTATTAGACGACATTTTAATTTTGTTTTTTGAGATAAGACATACAGCCAAATGATTGAAATAACCCGTCCAACAACCAAGATGAAATACTGACAAATAGCCATTCTTTCCATAACTGCCCAATTGATCACAATAGAAACTTATAAAAAAAAAAAAAAAAAACATTCCAATTATAAAAACATTGTTAGTTGATGTTATGGTTTTCAACCTCTTTGAACATGTGTTTTAAGGTAAGTTCTAGTTAAAAAAAAAAAAAAATAACAGGAATTGATGGCTATGAAATCTTTCCTGTTTTTGGTTAATTTATTCTAAATTCACGATTTTTGCCCTGAAGAAGAGAATAAACATTCTTGAAAGCTCGGCTTCAATCAAAGAATTTTATTTAATATATGACTGCATCCCCAAGAACATCTTTATATATATATATATATATATATATATATATATATATATATATATATATATATATAAATTAACCGGAGTTTTACACGGGTAAGCACGAACGTGGCGTGTGGTGTTTACACTGCCACGGAGTTTTCTTTTCAGTCGTGCAAATGGCTTTGGCTTTGATTGTGCTGAAAAAGAGTGCCAGTCTTCAATATGGCTTCGTCAGTAGCAGAAGGTTGTGCAGTGGTGTGCGAAATGATTAAAAAAAGAGGAGAGAATGGATTAAAAACAGAGACAGTTCCGGGGCTACGCATTTTGTTCATCAGGAATTGCAGTACAGATACACAGAGGATTTTAAAAATTTACTAAGGATGTCTGAAGACGACTTTGCCTTTCTATTAGGACGGGTGTCAACACCTATACAAAAAATATATAGAAATATGTGGGAAGCAGTCCCAGCCAAATCAAAACTAATGATAACGTTACAGTACTTAGCCACAGGCGATAACTTTAAAAGTTTGGAATTAATTTTTAAAATTCTAAAATGAACAATGTGCAAATTCTTAGTTGAAGTTCTGGACGCTATAATAGCTTCTTTGGAGTTTATGAAGGTAAGGATTAATGAAAGTTAAGGAAAATATTGCGATAATAATAGTTAATGAGAAATAAATGAGAAACATTGAACTTAGTCATAAAAAATTAAAAAAATTATATAGTATTTTTTAATGAAAATTTGAGAAGACGATGCATGATCACCCTGAGTCTAATCGTTGGATGGCGATGGCGATGAAATGGAACTGTGCAGGTGGGCATTTAGTGCACGGGTAATCATTTCTTGCTGTAGCATTAGAGCCTTTTCAAGAGGAAGAGTTTGTAAAAGAGTTGCGGGGCGTTTCTGAGTTACGGAATGAATTGGATTTGGACTTTACTTCAGAAACAGCGCGTGCAGTATTTGGAGACTGAAGATCGGTAAAACATTGATCTTGCTGGGTAGAAGATCCAGGATAGCTCAGTTGATGGTCCGGTTTCGGGGAAGAATCTGTAACTACATCCACCTCTTGAAATTAAGTGTCACTTTACGGGTCCTCAGCTTCATCGTCATCTACGTTTATTTCCATAGACTCTTGTGATGCCCTGGACTGTAAATATAAAAATAAATTTAAATATTTCGAGATTATACTTTTTAAAATTAGTTTTGAATCGCAGGATCGTATATTGAAATAATTGAAATAAATAAATTGTATAAATAAAGGGTAGGTAAATAAATGTTGCAGTATGGGTTATATTATTTTTCAGGTGCCGGCTAGTGATGTAGAGTGGAATTACATAGAGGCTGGATTTAGAAATAAATGGAATTTTCCGTCTTTCATCCGAGCCATTGACGGGAAACACGTAATGATAAAAGTACCACCCAGAAGTGGCTCCGATTATTTCAACTACAAATAGGATCACAGTATTATTTAGCTCGCCTTGGTGGACCATGAATATTTGTAGTGAGCAAACAACAAAGTTTAATCTTTTTATTGAAACCATTCTGAACTCTGAATATTCGTAGCTAGTTTACCTCGAAGGTTGCGGTTGAAGTGATATACAAAGACAATTTCTATGATGACGCAACCCAACCCTTTTTTAGTCAAGGTAGTGTGAGTCGTATTCAGTAATACTATACGAGTGTATTTCGATAAATACTATCGATTGACAAAGCTATATACACTATTGCTTCACATAAGTCGATATAGGAGCGAAAGGCAGAGCTTCAGACGGCGGCGCTTTTGCCAACAGTTCGCTATTTGAAGTGCTAAAACAAAATTTATTGGATATACCACAAAATGCGGTGATAGTTGGGGACGATGCCTTCCCTTTAAAACCTTTTAAAAACATATAGTAAACAAAATTTAACGCGACAAGAAAAAAATCTTTAATTATCGTTTATCAAGGGCGAGACGAATTTCGGAAAATACCTTTGGTATTTTAGTCAGCAAGTTTCAAATATTTAAGAGGCCTATCGACCTCAAGCCAGACAAGGTTGACAAGATTGTGATGGTTGTTGCTCCTTACATAATTGGTTGCGGAAGACGAATAATGCCTATATTAATCATGGCCTTGTTGACGAGGACGATTTCAATCATTTCCATATTCCGGGTAACTGGAGAGATGCACAATATGGTGGTCTTTTACCCATGCAGGACAGATCACATAATAGAAATCCGACACGAGTGGCATCTCAAAAACGTGACCAATTTTGTTCATATTTCAATGGAGAAGGAGCCGTTCCATGGCAATGGCGAATAATAGAATAATACTTTATGCACATATTATCACAAAATACAGGTTGTTTCTTCACAAATTCAAGGACTTAATTCTTTGGTACATTTGACGTGATTACATGAACTTTTCTCACAAAAACTCAAGAAATGGTTAAGAAATAGCCTGTATCAATAAAATATATATTTAAGAATTATTAATTATTTTTTACTTACCAAGTCGGAATGTGTAGCTCACGGCTTTACATGTGGCTTTAAAAAAAGCGTCCATTTTTTAAACCATATTACTTTTGGCACATATATATCTTCAGTAGAAATACCACTTTTTCGTACATACTTAAATTTAGTAATTACGTGGAAGGCTGTAAAATACGGAAATTTTAAAGCTTCTGCAATTCATTAGCCTACGGCAGCGCGCTTTTCCTTTTTTTATATCCCTCATTTGTGGGGTCCCATAGTGCAGATTCATTTCTATAGTACTTTAAGAATTTCAATGTTCCTACGTCGCTCATTCGTAAATTTCCGCTAGTCATTTTGTGAACCTGCATGTCTGATTGCTTTTCCACGATTGAAAATCGATCGTGAAATATCAAACAGGTTCGATTTGCTTGCTCACGATCGTGGCGCCTATCGTATCAATTCGTTTCCATTCTTTTTTCACGACTCTGATGTTGACATGATGCGTTGTCCACGAAAGCATGAGCCACGAGCGTGCTTCACTACCCGTGTCAACTCGCCTTTAAAGACATTAATTTAGCTTACATCGGCAGTGTTGGCGACCTATAAATGAAGTTTTTTACGTGCTCCCTGACTTAGGCTTCCTTTTCTAATGAGTCTATTAATAAATCCTACTTGTCGTTTTCTATACTTGCACCATTATTCCTTTTCAAAGATGCTTGAATTTCCAACAATTTCTTCATAAGCCTTTTTTTTGGCGAAACGTATTTTAATATAAATTGTTTAAAAAATCCTTCAATCCAACATTGCCCCATCCCCCTATGCTCCAATTAGAATCTTTTATATTTCTTTCTTCATGAAATGATTGGCTGGAGACAGGTGTCGAAACTCTATGTTTCCATCGTGGTCCATGATGAGAAGCAGATTTTTATGTTCCATGCAATGGCGCACAATTGAATTCCGCACGCTTTTTCACTAATGACAGTTCACATTCGAGCCTTGTTCCATGAAATGACAGATGACTACTCTCGAAACATTATGTTTCAGTGACTGTGACTGATGCGGAATTGGATATAGACATACAAAAATCACTGAACGGAGAATAAACTCCCCGTTTACACCTCAGCACTTGGGACCAAAACCCCTTCACCGGGTATGAAATAGGACAATAATTTGTTGCAGTGAAAAGATGATTGCAGCGGTGACTTCCTTCTACCTGAATTTCCTATATCGAGCCAAAAATCCGGCGAAGGATTTTACAGAGCCCAGTTCTTATCGGTTCTAATTTACCTCTATTTAGCTTGTTACCTCTTTCGAATTAAACGAGATCGCCTACTTAAAAACAGTTTTCTTGTCGATGTTGGTCTATCCGATTTTTATTCCATGCATGTTGATTTTACGAATTCCGGAATGCTACCTTCCTATCATCAGTCAGAGACCGATGAGTTTCTAACTCGAAAGGTAAAATCGATAGCCATTTGTCAGTAAGCAAATATTCTGGTGAAAACTGAGTAAAACTCTGGGTAGATTTAGATTTAAGAGGGGGTTACATTGCACTGCGACCATAAGGTCTATTGTGCCCCCTACCTGAGTTGCACTCGCCTATACGCGGTCTACAACTCGCTTTCCAGTTCCAGAGTTCTAATGAACTCCAGTATCTGGGTTGGCTTCAAGGAGGATACTTCCTCACTATTGCAGGTTGTTAGTCGAAGGCACTGTTTGCGTTGGCTAGCAATGGCGAGGCATTCCGTCACCAGGTGATCCGGAGTTTCCTCCTCTTCCCCGCAGAGTCTGCACTCGTCATCCTCTGCTAGACCTAATCTCATTAGATGCTTCTTGAGGCGACAGTGTCCTGTAAGAAATCCAGTGAGTAGGTGTAGCTTGTTCTTGCTGAGATTCAAATACCTTTTGGATCTTGCAGCATCAAAGTTTTTTAGAAATTTTTTGGAATGATCCAATCCACGGGTATCCCGCAAGAGTGTTTCTCTTACGGTTTTTTCCTTCTCCAGAAACTCCTTCTTGTAGGTGCTTTTATCTGTGCCACAGAAGGGTTCTAGGCCAGTAAATGCAGTTTGTGCTCCTTTCCTGGCAAGTGTGTTGGCCTCCTCGTTGCCTTTGATTCCCGAGTGGCCGGGAACCCAGACTAAGTAGACCCTGTTGTTCTTGCCTAGCTCATTGAGCTTCCTTCGGCACTCCCATACCAGCTCTGGGTAATAGCATTGCATCTTCTTTTTCAAAATTTGTTGCAGATGTTTGATGAAGTCTTTTACTTTGTGTTTTCGAAGCATATGCAAAAGCATACCTGATAAAATGATCAACGAGTAAGTGCAAATATTTCTTCGGCGATCGATATCCAGTAAAACCTCCAATTGTATCCAGCGCCATGATCTGATAAGGTTCTTCTGCTGGAACCAACTGAGATAAGAATACTGATGGACGACTGCAACGAGTTCTGTTCTTCCTTTTTCTTAGCTGGAATAATACACGGGCTAATCAATCCTGGAGCATCGAAAGTTTTTGATATAGCATATAATATGGTAGGTTTAGTTATTGATGTCGATCTCGATAAATATTTCAATTGAAGCTGTAGAGCAACTGATCATTTTTACAAGACCAAATTAAGCCTAGAGTCTTCATTTCGTTATTTTCGGTAAACGTTGTTATATCATATTCAGACTCTTGAGAACTACAACGGTACAATTACCACCTACCTGCCTTACACTGATTTGTCAGTGGTTTCCAAATACCTCGTAATGGTAATATTATTAGTAGAAGTTTAAATAATACTAACCTTGGTATACTTCTTTTTCATTTCTATCTGAAGTACAACAACTCTGTGTTGGGCTGCACGCCAGACTATATAAATCTTGTGATGTTGGGAAGTCCACGTTTTATTGTCGCTGGCAGTCTGTTAAATAAGTAAAAAGATTCTTTTCATTTTATTTAGGAAAAGGCGGACTTTCCGATAACTGTGGCGCCAAGATTTAATGGTGTTTTCTAATAAAATACCTCAAAATAAGACGAAAATCAAGAATACCAATTTTCTCGTTTTCGTCTCCTTTTGGAGATATTTGCCCCCTCTTTTCCCAACAATCTTGCGAGATGTTAAAGCTAAAGTGTTGTTGGATTTTGAAAAAACGCGTTTAGAGGTACATACAAATTTGTAATTACCAGTAAAATCACTGTAGACACCGTCTCAACGAAGCAATTTCTTCATAAATTGCCATTTTTAATTGAATATTACACTGTAAACACATTTCACTTTTTGGTCAGCCGCCATATTGTAATTACTGAAATATTCTTTTGGAAACATGTTTCCTTACGATTATAAATACCCTGTTGCCAATTACTTAATTTTAGAGGAATTTTCATTAAGTATTCTTGCTATAGTAGAATACGTTGAAGACAATAGAAAGAAGTATCTGTATATGAAATATAATTCAAATGATATTTATTCGAACAAGGAAACTAAGGAATAAAATTAAATACAGATTTAGTATTTTGTGGTTGGCTAGGTTTGTCTTTTGGTGACAGGTTTGTTTCCTTAATATTTGCTAAATAACTACATTTTAAAGGCAACCATGTACTATTTGTAACATAATTTTAAAACAACAATATGACATATGACAATAATAGCGGCTAGACAAGAGTCAACAAGTGCAAGGTGAAATTCACGTGTGTATTGTGATTAATGTGTATTTTTGAAGAAAATACTTCGTTGGGACGGTTCCTACAGTGTTATTTCTGGTAAGTGTGACTTCTTTTATACCTCTACATGCGTATTTTTCCTCATCAAATAACCCTTTTGCTTCAACTTATCGCAAGCTTGTTGGAACAAAAAGGGGCCAATATCTCCAAAAGAAGACGAAAACGAGAAAATTGGTATTCTTGATTTTCGTCTTATTTTAGGGTGTTTTAAAAGAAAACACCGTTAAATCTTGGTGCCAGGAATGGGATATATTTAAAGTTCCATCTGAAATCTAAGCTAATTGTTAGGTTATGTTTATGATTTTATATTATGAAATACCTGCTGTATACTGTGGTCTCGGATTGTATCCATGTTCTAAATTATATAGAATGATGGTGATATATTGAAGTATCATACCCTTTAAATTTAAATAATATTTTGATTGTTTATTTTTCTTCTACTTCTTTTCCATATACTAGCAGTGGAGTCTTTTTCTTGCTCCAGCCGTGAGGCCTTCTAGTTGACAATTTGGTAGATTCATTTAGTCCTGTAAAGGCGATTTACCTCGATGGCAAGATAACCACTGGTATGTAGTTCAAAAATTGGTAATAATGATTTTGTTGTAAAAATAGAAAAACCTGTTTTTCCTTGGCAGGTCCTGGAATTTATGGTTTAGAACCGTACGTATGTTGTACCTGTGAATAATTAAGTAATGTAACCACATTTTTTACCTCGTGGAGTAATGTAACCATTCTTTACCTCATGTAAGTGGCCACAGTATATTGCTGGAGTACCAGGTTTTGATACAGCAGAACCTGAAGATCCTTATTGTATAGAACCCTGAGAAGACTCCCCCGGTATTCCTCTTCAGGGTAGCCGAGATCCAGGCTGGGTGCTTCCAGTAGGAGCCTCAGGTGTCTACTACCAAGTAAGACCTTTCTTGTTTCCCCATTGGGGAACTTAACTATTTTCACTTTATTCTTTATGTAAACCTAAACAGCGCTGTCAGGGTACAAACTTGATCATCAGATTAATAGCTTCGACTGTAATAAGGAGCTTCACTCTATTTTATTTTTTTCAAATTAAAATTGTATTATAAGGAGCTTCACTCCACCTTTCTTTTTTTGTAAATAAAGGGTTGATTATAATTAAATGTGGTTAATGTTATAGTTTTTTATTTGATTGGTCATTGTCCCTATCCTTACTATCCTTGGATAGTTTGCGCCCGTCCTGGACTTGCATAAGCACTAAGTACATCTTTGGCATAAGGAGATAACTTAAGTGAACCCACCCCAACTTAGTTTTTTTATTTGTTTGGTCATAGAACCTATATGCAATACACATTCAGAATTATTAGACTTTCATTTTCTAAGTAGAAATTCGCCCGATAATGTTTGAACAATATATTGCGCTTGCTCGATGGAAGACGCGCCTGCCAGTAAATCGTCCACATAAAAGTCATGTTTAATAATATCCGCAAACTCGGATTTAGTTTCTTGAATTTCCTCTGCGAGACTGAAGAGACAACGTATATCAAGATAACTTGCCGAAGCTTACCCATACGTGACAGTATTCAAGGTATAGATATTAAGTTTATCGTTTGAGTTGTTGCGCCAAAATATTTTTTGTAATGATCTTTGATCTGGAGAAATTAATACCTGTCGGTACATTGTAGCTATATCAGCTGATATAATAATAATAATAATCTTTATTGCAGATATTTATCATACAATTGGCGAAGTCTAGCTACATAGCTATTCAACTTAACTACTATACCTATAACCATAATGGTCCAATATTTAATAACTAATCTTATTTCCAAATAATACATTGTTATTTTTATATGTACATACATATATGTATACGTACACATACATATAACTCACTATAAATTCGATATAAGCTAGTGTTTTTCAAGACATATTTTGAATTTATTTACATTTGAAATTTCTCTGATCTGTGAATCTACTGCATTGTATAAATTAACACAGTTGTAGGAAAATGAGCGCTAAAACATGGCTGTACGATGACGCGGCATTGTCAATAAATTCGGGCACCTTATGTTTCTATCATGAACAGTCCTCCTAAAAATGAGTTTGTTATGCAATGTAGGCGGAGAATGCGTAATTATGATTACTTTTAGAAAGCTCACGAGATGATATGTAAATGTATTTTTCATATTTAACCATCCTACATTTTTGAACGAATTAGTTATGTGATCATACTTTTTAAGGCCATATATCAGTCGACAACATGTTTTTTTGAATTTTTTGCAATCTATTCGCTATAGATTGGGTTAACCAAGGGTAATATGAGATACAGCAGTAAGATATTCTGGACATAATAAGTGTTTCACATAGCTTCTTTTTAGCTTTGAACAATAGTATATTTTTGTTTGCATATAGTAGCTTCAGTCGTGCATAACAAGATTTGGTTATATTTACAAAATTTTTTTTAAAACGTTGGTCTTCATCAATAATTAAGCCCAGACTTTTAGCAGCATCACTGAATGGTAAGACATTATTATCTATTTTAATATTAATTGATGACTTCAATTTCAATTTCGTTTATTTTTTGGGCAAAATAATACAGCTTGAGATTTGTCAGGGTTTAGTTTCATATTATGGGTGTAAGCGTAATTTGTAATATTTTGGAGGTTTTCATTAATCTGATTCGTTGCTTCAGCGAATTTGTCCGGTGAAAAATTTGACAACAGTTGTGTATCGTCAGCATAACAAGTTATCGTTGAGGTTTGTAACTTACTCGCTAAATCAAAGGTGTGTATTAGGAAAAGAAGAGGACCTAAAACTGAGCCTTGAGGCACTCGGGATGGAACATTTTGAACATCAGAGAGTTGACAGTTTAGTATTACCTTCTGTAGTCTATCTTTCAAATAAGACTCAATAAACAATAGTGTTTGCTTACTTAGGCCTAGATGAACACACTTTGCAAGTAATAGGTCATGCCAGATTGTGTCAAAGGCTTGGCTGAAATCTAGTGAGACGAGTACAGATGCTAGAGCATCTTCCTGTTTGACAAGAATATCATCAATCATATTTGTCAGTGCTGCAGCTGTGCTGAGCCCTTTTCTAAATCCGTATTGCGCCTCTGGAATAATATTGTTGGTTGTAGCGTATGCTAATATTTGCTTGAAGACAATTTTTTCCAAAATTTTTGATACTGCCGGTAGAAGGCTTATGGGTCGAAGATCGTTAAACGTTTTAGGATTGCTTATTTTACGAAGAGGCATAACCAAGGATGTTTTCCACTGTTGTGGGAAATCATCTGTTTCAATACAACAATTTATAATATGTAAAATATAATCACTAATTGCAGGCAAACAAAGTTTTACAACAGTTAATAGTTTGTCGGGCATCTCAAAGGTGTTTGTCGATTGAACTTTTAGGGATTTTAGGGTTTTGAAAAATGATGCATGGTCCTTCTCTTCCATTAAAGATTCAAGATATGATGCTTTTGTTTTAATAATAAGTGCTCTGGCTTTATTACTTAAAAGTTTTGTAACTAATCCAATTTTCAATGGATTTCTTACGCTTAAATTTGGATAATGCTCTATCTCTTTGTTTCATGATGGAAAGTACGTCGCTGGTTAACCACGGCGTTTTGGGTTTGTTTACCTTTATAGATTTATATGGTGCATGTATATCAAATAGTTTCATAATGTTGTCGGTTAGAAAGGATATTTTGTCGTGAATGTTGTTAATTAATATTATACTATATTTATATTTATTACCAAACTTATCGATTAGATCTTTTTTTAGAACATTCAGTGATGCATCATTTCAACAGTGAATAGCAATACCGTTTTTTATTTTCCCAGTACTATTTACATATACATTCAGAGAAACTGGACTTATTGCACGCATTATTTCTTTGGACATGTCACTATCAAAATCATCAGTGTCAGCTGCTTTCACAAACAGAGTTGCAGAATCTCTACTCTGTTCTTTCTTCAATATTTCACTATATAGTCTAGCAGATTTATTTGTTTCTGATAACGTCGCATTGATAGCTGTATATTCGGATTCGTACTTATCAATAAGTTTTTTTTTGTAATTTGTTCCTGATTTCTAATTCAGAGACGATTTTTTCTAGTAGCATCTTCCCTCTGTGAAGATAATCAATATCTTTTTTCAAAACAGCAGCCTCAATTTTTGGAGCATTCTTACAATCATTACAGCACCAAGTTAGGTTTGAGCATTCATTCAGTATTTTCAACCATGCATCTTTAAATGAAGCGCAGGATGCCTGAAACCGCAAGGAGCAATCGCCACATTTTAAACTCTTAGTATTTACAATGAAATTGTCATCAAAATATTTACAAACGTTCACATCCGACGACATGTTATTTCTTATTATTTTGGTCAACAGAAATAATCAATATGTGTTCAATTACAGTCTAAAAATATTTATTTCACTTGAAAAATTTTTAAATTCCTGTGCCAAATTTAATCTTGAGAGATTTATTTTTGACACAGAAATTGCAATATTTAATAAAATATTAATCAACAATCAAGGCATACCTTTCTTTATCTACATATTGAGCAAAATCACAATAAATTTATTTGTTTTCAACTAGCTTAAGAGACTTACAACGACCCGCTAATCGGTTCGATGTTCACCATTTCACATAGTTATAATTATGTTTACGAAATCCTAAGATTATTAAAAGTAGATCATCCTGTAAAACCGGTGAAAGACCACTTATGGTAGGCGCAGATGCGTCAAAAACTCTTTCAACTTCGTTGTTATACCCTATTCCTCTATCACACCGTGATGAGGGAGAAAATATTCGAATCTGTGGTTTTCCCCTTCATCACTAATTTTCATATGCTGTAGGTCAATATCCAACATCAATTCTTTGTAACGTTTGTATAAAATGGGATCTCGTTTGAATTTGCGCTCTAACGTATAGAAACCATTTTCGGCTTGGAATCTAGAACTTCCTAAATTTGACGGATTTTGAATCAAAGGCATTTTGACTATGAAGCGCCCGGTGGCGTCTCTTTTTGTAGTATACCTAAAATTATTCTCACGTAATTGTTCTGTTTCAGATAACTTTCTAAAATCTGAAATTTCTTCTATTTCTCAAAATTTGGATATAGAATCCAAAATTTCTTGATTGACGCTTATATGACATATCGCATTTTGCATACTTTCTCTCCGAATGGCCCCGACACTACCTATCAAAAGGTGGTCTTGTATAGTAATGGCATTTTTTTCTCTTAGAGAGATTTTGGTTGTTCCTATAATTGACCAGAATACGTCAGCTTCAAGGAGGATCTGCCAAGGTGATGTCTCTTGGGATCGTCCAAGATTTTATATTTATTCGATAACCTGGTATAGAAGCCGTGATTTGATTTAAAACGTAGCAGTTGCAATAATTCTGGAATTACTGTTAATTGATTTAATTGGGACTTTAGATTTCTTATTGACCTTAGAAAGATTGTTTGTTATGCCGAAAATTGATAAATCCGTTTTTAGAATGTCAGTGCCAAACCTCTCTTGTAATCTAGACGTTATAAATGAAGTTTTTGATCCGCAGTCTAGTAAAGTCCTAACCTTATGAAATTACCTGATATATCCGCCATAAGTATATAAGTTGTTGATAAAATAACTTGTTCCAACGCTGCAATCTCTGCGCGACTGCTTAATGAAACAGTTTTTCCTTTTGATTGTAGAGAATTCGCATTATTTGAGCTAGAAGATTTTTTACCGTCTCTATCGTG
This sequence comes from Crioceris asparagi, assembly GCA_958507055.1. Taxonomy (NCBI): domain Eukaryota; kingdom Metazoa; phylum Arthropoda; class Insecta; order Coleoptera; family Chrysomelidae; genus Crioceris; species Crioceris asparagi. The sequence continues at coordinate 33,336,270 of OY293832.1, read as the reverse complement.
CAAAATTATATTGTGGCATTTTTTACATTCTTTATATGGCCCTAGCCTGCATTCGTTCGTGGAATGTCCAGGTCTCAAACAATTGCAACACAGGTTTGATTTTCTAACCAAATCACTTTTATGAGATACTCAAATGCAAAAACTTTGAACAAACATAGATGGAGTGTTCTTTTTTACAATATATACATACTTGACTTGCGTTTAAATTAGAAGAAGTAATTAGAGACTTACCCGTATTCGTATTGTAAGATGATTTTTGTTTGTTTAACCCTGAGATTTTCCAAGAATCTGGTTTATTTATACTGCAATTATTTTTTGATTCTAACGTGTCCACAACATTGGCACGCCTTTGTAGAAAATGAACCAATTCACTTAATTTAGGCAATTCGTCATGCTTGGAAGTTTGTCTTTCCCATTGTAAATTTGAAGTTAAATCAAATTTATTTGTTAACCAAAAAATCAGTAAGGGATCCCAATTGATAATATCTTGTCTGAGCTGTTCGGATGGACCATAAATGCTTATTTCATCAACTAAATGCTGAATTTTATCAGCAGTTGGATTTTGAATGCCTTCTAACGAGTATATAGCTTTAATTTGTTCATAGATTAACGTCTTCTTGTTATTAAATCGATTTGTAATGATAGTCCGAGCAACATTTTTAACCCTAGAGTGCTTACATAAAATATATACCTTTAAATGCTTACAATGAGGTTACTGATAACCCCCTCCCAAAAAATATCGAAATTGGTAATATAAATAAAATATTTTACAGTATTTGAACAAAAAACTTTTATTTTAAACATTCTAAACATATTTTCACTCTATGGTCGTTACAAACTGCTATGGAACATTTTCCGCAGGCAGTTTTGGTTTTTCTGTCATGTGTTCTTGCACATAAGAAAGTTTTCTTGGAGGTTGTCCTTCAGTTGTAGTCTCTTCTTTCACACCAATTATATTTCTAATGGATGATGCTAGATCACTAGGTAGATTTTTGGTTAAACGTCTCTCTATGTGGGGTTTGGCCAAAGATCAAATAAAACTGTTCGGCGAGTACTCTTTTTTCTACTGCCTTTTACAATTTGTTATATCATGCCGCAGTTTATTTTTGCTAGATCCAGCATTCAAAAAAAAAAACCGTAGTGGCCATCTACGCGTTTTTCTGGAGACAGATGAAGTGTGCATCATTTCGTTAAAAGAATCCACTCCTTTTATCGCATTGTAGTTAATAATTTCAGGTATGTTATTTTCGTCAATTACCTTTCCGCTGTGCATAATGGATAATAATAATACTGACTTCATTTTTTCCAGAGGTAAGAAATCAATGTTTTTTTATTACTAAATGCGAACTGAGAATAACTTTTTTTTTCTCTATTTGAAAGGAAAGATGGAGGAATTTCTGGTTTGTTTTTTCTAAGGGTACCTACAAAAGTCAGATTAAATTCATTTAACATTTTGTCGGTTAATGGCATGTAAACACACACAGGTTAAAATTGAAGTATTAATTAAAGAACTAGATTAAATATAATGTTGTGTTAAGTGTTTTTTTGAAAAAATATTTCATGGTATATGGAGAGACATCTATGAACGAATAGTTCAAGGTGTGATAATCAACTGAAAACTCTTAATGGACTCTGTAAAATAAATTAATGAGTTAGTTTTTGACCGACGAACCCCAAACGGAGGAGGTATTACAATGCGACTGTGTGCTTTTTTTTGATTGTTATTTATCTACGGTTATTGTTGTCGTTATGATTGTGTCTCAGAATTTCTAAATTTTCCAAGTTATTTAAAATTATTCCTTTTTTAGTTACGTGTAAAGCTTCAAAACCAGTGTCTTCAATGAATGTGTGACCGGATGTAAGGAGATGATTTGAGAACTGTGAAAAACCAGTGCTGTTTCTATGCTTAATTTAGTATGCTCATCCATGCGTTTTCTAAAGGTTCTATAGGTACAACCGATGTAGAGGGAAGGGCATGAGTCACATGATAGTTTGTATACAACCGTTTTGTTTAAAATAACTACCTTATCTTTGTTATTAAACAGAATCTTTTTCAGTGAATTAGAGTTTGAAAAGATCTTGAATTGCTTAGCAAACAATTTGGCTATATTATAGGAGGCTGGCTCTATAAAGTTAAGTGTCACATATTTAGGTTTTTCACTATTTTCTTTGTTATTATTATCTAAATATATTGTTTTTTGTAGTAATTTGTTTAGTTTTTTAATGATCAATTTATCTATAATGTTTGAATTGTATCCATTTGTGGATGCGAGTTGTTTAATTACAGATACTTCTTTTTTGAATGATTCTTGGCTGAGTGGGAGAGATATTAATCTATGTATATAGGTATGGAAGGCTGCCATTTTATGAGAAATAGGATGATGAGAGCTGCTATGGATAAGTGAAGCAGTTTGTGATAATTTTCTATATACATTGAAGTTGAGTTTTTTATTCTGAATGGAAATAATTAAATCAAGGGAGTTGATGCTCTTTTTATTATCCTGTAATTCTAAAGTGAATTTTATATTGTTTTGTAGATTGTTAATTGTAATTTAAGAATCCATCAAGTTGTTCAAGATTACCTGACCATAGCATGAGTATATCATCTACGTATCTATAGTAGAATTTTATATTGTCTGTGTATCTGTTGTTATTATTGATTTTGTTATTTTCTAAATTATGCAAGAAGATTTCAGCAAGAATCGGGGAACCCATATTGAGGCCTTCTTGCATAATATAGGTCATTTTCAAAATTAAACAAGATCTGCTTCAAACAGATGTTTAAGATGTTGAGCAATTCTCTAGATTTTGTTTTGCTGTATGAAATAGTGTCTAATTTGTCTTTTATTAAGTTTTTAAGTTCATTGGTTGGTATATTGGTGTAAAGATTTGTTATATCTAATGATAGTAGAATGTCGTTATCGTGTATATTTGTATTATTGATCTTTTTAACTAGTTCAAGGCTATTTTTAAGTGAATATTTGAAGCTATCTTTTTATATATCTTGAAGAATTTGATGTAACCACTTCTCAAGTATATATGTGGGCGAATTATTATTTGCCACAACTGGGCGAATAGGTATATTTGCAAAATTGTCTGTGTTTTTAGAAGTCCGTAAAGTCGTGGAATTGTTGTGTAATCTGGAGATAAGGATATTCTTACATTTGCACATATTACATGTTTGGATTTTTTGATTACATTTTTAACTTTTTCAATAAAAGTGGTAAGACCAACACGTTTTTTAGTTATATCATTTTTGTTGAAGAAATCGTATATTTTGTTCACATTATCTTGTTTATGGAGAAGACAAAGGGTGTTGCTCTTATCACTTTTTGTGACAATAACGTTATTTTCATTTATTTTACTTTTGATGCTCCTAATAACTTTAGAATTGGAGTTGCACAACAAGTACATTTTTCAACTGCACCATTGATAGAACAAGATGGTAAATCTTTTTCCATAATTGTGTTGCTAGACCCAGATGAACTGGTAATTTCCAAAATTGTTTATGAAACAAAACAAATTAACTTCAGTATTTTCAAAAAAAATATGGTCAGGAAAATTATGAGTATGTCTTTAGAATGTCAAAGCGCAGACTCGAGATGTGATGCTACAGGCATACAACTTTGAAGTTTTGCTGTGACGCATAGTGCTAAGGAATCGTTGGTTTATGAGCAGTCGAGATGCCTATGTACATTCAAGTATTCTCTGCCTATGCGAATGCCGATGAAGGATGAAGTTGACATATACCTAAAAAGGCACGTCGTTGAGAACAACATTTTTTCAATAAACAAAATACAGTTTAATTTTCAACAGTTTTATTTCATTTAGGAATATTGAGCACTCTTTATTAATTTAAGGAGTGTGTGTAACCTTTACTTGCCTATATTGATATTATCATTTCTCAGTTCACACATAGGAGAAGGACCACTCTATAGTAGTGATACAATCGTTTTTTTTTCTATTAGGTGTTTTGAAAAAAAGGTTACGTCCAAGATAACATCTCAAAAACAGCTTATGAAATTTTGATGGAAAATTGACTTTTTCTGTAGTCAAATAGTAATGAAAAAATAAATAACCCAATAAGGTACCTGCTACAATGAGTAAATAAAAGTGCAAGTTTCTGAACGCATTACCTATATAAATTTGGTTTGTGTTATTGTTATGGTATCTCTTCGATAATCTTTTTTTTTTGAAAATCATAGTTGAAAATATATGTACTCACGCAAAGTTGTCTGTTGTCATGCTCTATTTTATCTGAAATTGGAATAAATGGTATAAAGAATGTTTGCATTGCTCTACCAAATATTATTATAATGTAAATAATCGAAAAAAACTATTCGATGAAATCATTAAGAACCACTTTGAGTGTATAACACACCAGTACTGAAGTAATAAAGTGTGTTTTTTTATCTGATAAAATCTGGACAACACACATACTTGCTCTCTGTATTTCAATTTAAGGAGTTTCAGAAATAACCTCCACATCTGTAAGTTTATCTGAGGATGAACCATCAGATTGTTCATCAGAATCTGCTGAGAAAGTTTTAGTTTTTTCGATAATCTCTTAATATTCAATTTATCACAATCCTAATTGAGATTTGAAGTTTCTTCAGCCCTCAGAGCTTTTTGTCTGGCAGTAGCATAATTATCTAGAAACATATAAATGTCATTCACATACTATATGTGGCATTCCTGAATTTCATAGCGATTCCAACAGGACGAAGGTGGTTCAGAAGTTCTTATTGCCTTCAATACGTTCTCTATTATAATTTGGCCACGCACATTTGCCATCTGCCACCCATGAAGTTGGAACAGCTTCGACAGAGTTGTCTGAGATGAATTTCACTATTGTCCGTGTAGCCGACATATTTTTTATAAAAAACGAAGCAATAGGCAAAAACTTAGTACCTACTTTGTACCCTCAAGTAGTTGACAATCCTGAAATATATACATTATGTGCAGTAACAAAAGTAAAAAAAAATATATGTAAAAGAATTTAACAAAAAGTAACTTATGACATCTACCTAATTTAACCCAGATAATTTTATCTTTATTGGTTAATAACTTTTTCAATTTTTGTGTGCTGTAAAAACATTTTAGTGTTCTAGACATCATTTCGTATTCAATGAGAAAACATTTTTTTTAGGAGTTTTATCAAGAATTAACACTAATTTGAACTTGTGACCTAGACTATGAAGTACAATAATTCAAGACTTCAATCCAGGATGGGAGGAAAGTGAATTCACTTATTCCATAATCTAGTTTAACACATTTGTAGGAAACATCTTGTAAAGAAGAATATTTGAATAGGTCCTGGGTTGCTGACAACATATATATCAAGATCTGAAGATTTACATGGATTTTTAAATAAATCTTTTTTGTGTTAGACACTCATAACCAATTATTACAGGTTGATTATTTTGGGATACAATTTTTTATCGTTATTATTTTTCCATTATTTCCATTATTCAGAATGGAACAGTTCAGAAATTTTCAAGGTGAAACTATTAAATTTATATTCCAAATACCGAGGAGGGTTGGTTCCAGGAAGGAGGGAACCCAGATCATGTTGTTTTCTGACTTGAAAACAGTGAATATTTTCTGAGTTTTCTGGAATTTCACAGTGTTCTACTTCATGTAACCTTTTCTTTATTTGAGATAATGGATTATCTCCTTTTCGTACAAACCGTTTCAACTGCTGAAATTTATTTTCTAAAGGAAACGCACTGAAGCTGTCCAATACCCCCATAAGTTCATCAGCAATGTGAAGCATATTATGTATATTATGAGATACATTTTTAGCTCCATATAAAATTTGGAAACTATCCACAAAATATTTCATCATAGTATCAGCATTATCCTTATTGGAAATGTATTTTGAGTTTGTCAAATGATAGCTCCCGCAAACAAAGACAAAAAATGTCTATAATTATCTGGTGGTAAAATTGATTTCAAAATCAGAGAACCAGTATAAAACAGAAAATAAAGGCATTCATTTGTAATGTACCTCCCAAAAGTTTCATCACTTACATCACAGGACATTCAGGCTATTATAACTGTTCAAAATTTCATATAGCAGGTTCTGCCGGTGTGGTTGTATCATAAAATATTTGCAGCTCTTGATGGGCATGCTGTTTTTGGCCGATTTCCGCTGCGTAATACCCTTGATGCTAGCATTGTCATGAAATTTTTCCATTTGGTTTGGTATTGGTGATACAATGTGGTGAATATTGGTTAAACTGTTGTTGTCCGGTTTCTCGTTGATATTGTTGAGGATGAGGGTGCTGGTCTTCAGTCATAATTTTCGAATATCTATTTAAGGATAATATGTCCGCCTCAAATAAAACATCAGAGATAAGTCTCATAGCAAACTTGTGCTGATCAGGATGGACTGCTCGAAGTCTATTAGCGACATGCTTTCCAAATTGGTCATGTGAATCTTCCTGCAATTATTCCAATTTCTTACTAATTCTAGACATAACATCGGCTGTTCCATTGTTTTTTGAGTCCGTCTTCTTTTTGCGATTTAAAATGCGGGTAGGTAGCGGGGAAATGGTAACGGTATCACTAGTCGGTGTAGATGACCGACCGGTAGATGGTGTAGCAGGAAATTTCTGATATCCCAGATCAACCTGAAACAACAAAATATAACAATTTTATAAGAAAATAAAAATACACCCGTATAAAGAAAATGTATAAAAAAACTGAAGCATGTTTTATGGAGAACAAAATCCCATGAACTCATTTAAAGATCCATTATATTACATTTTATCGCTAAAATCAAGTAAACGATAAGAACATCTATTTACTAGTTACTATAGAGGAAAGAATAATGTACTTTATTTTGTTTGAGAGAAAATGGCAATTTCCGCATTGTTTGGGCTGTATTGATGGCAAACATATCAGAGTTGTGCCTCCCAAGGGAGGCGGATCATATTACTTTAACTACAAAAAGACGCAAAGCATAGTTCTTATGGCAATAGCTATGGATATCTGATTGAAGGCATAAGGAATCCTATAGACTATAGATTTGTTTTAGAGTGTTGAATATGTAGATTGCAGGGAGTGGCAATATGCTCAGTTTTTTTAAGAGAGGACGACAATGATCACGAGGACCAGCTTTGGATAATATCCTTATGGCCTTTTTTTGTAATCTAAAAACTCTGATGGCATCGATGGAGCCCCCCATAGGATAGTGCCATACGATATGACAGAGTGGAAGAGAAAAAAGTATGATATTCTTTGTATTTCTGGACTTGTCAGCCTGCCTAGTTGCCGAAATAGAAAAAGCACAGGGGACAGTTTACCCAGAACAAAATCGATGTGGGTGCGCCAAGAATGCTTGGTATCAAGTATTATTCCAAGAAACCTTGCATTTGTTTCATTATGAATCATTTTATTATTTGAAAATAATAATTGTTTTGTTTATTGTTTGTTTAATGAAAGTCTATTAGTGGTGAACCAAGTTTCATCTTTCATCATAAGATTTTCTTCATTAATTATCAAGGATTCATAAGAATTCTGACGATTAATGATGTTAGTGTCATCGGCAAAGAGAATGCAAGGATGGCTGGTAGAAACAAAATCACAGAGATCGTTAATATAGATTATAGATTAAAAATATTAGGGAAACACTCAATAGAGAACGAAACATTTTTAACTACAGGTTATTCAGAGCCCGACGGGCTAATGAAAATACTTTCGGCATTTTAGCGTACTTATTTCGAGTTTTCCACACTGCTATAAATTTAAAGAAAACATTGACCAGGTTGCTTTGACATATGTGCATTACATAACATCCTTCGCAAGAAATCTCCACAAAATTACACTCCTCCAGTATGAATGGATAGAGAAAATATTACTGGAGAATATTCTCTTATCTTAGGAGACAGGTGTGACCCTAATTTAATGCATGACCTTCAAAGAGGAGGAAGAGGCTAAATTTTTAATAATGCAAAAATTGTTAGAGAAAAATTAACAATGAGGGCTCAGTCTTATGGCAAGATGATTTATCTTTTCAGTAGTTCGTATTACATATTATAAAAAGAGAATTAAATAATTTTGGCCAATAAAATACTTTGGATACCTATAGAACTTACTTTTATTATTAATAAATTGCTATTACTTACCTCTTTTTCACTTTCCTCTTGATTTGCCTCATCATCGATAGTGTTTGTCAACTGTCTTATTTGATCTTGGTCACTTAGAAGTAGATATTATCTTCATCAGCAGTATATTTTTTTGGTAACTGTCTCCTTGTTTACCGCTTCAACAATTTTCTTGTATTTTCAATCATTATTTCATATGCCTGTGACTTCTTATTCTGATCACTATACTCGGCACATTCAACTTACCACAAGCAAGGAAAACTACGATAGAGTTCAATAAATTCTCTTAAAAATTGTCAGGAGCACTAACGAAGATCAGACAAATTTTGGACTAATCGTACAACCTTCATGCAAGACGTAAGGTTTTGTGTTCTACACGCGCCGGTATCTTGACCGCCCTTAACACGTACGCATAGATAGAAATGTAGGAGAGGGGACACTACGAATCTGCACACTTCGAAGAGACGGAGTATAAAGAAATTACATACAGATGTGTTTCGTCTCATTCTCTCGCATGCCAAATACAATTAAAATATGTCATTCGTCTCAGTTTTCGTTACACTTTTTCGTTTCATAACATCCAATTCCCAACATCCCAAAAGAAGTTCCCCTTCAATAAAAATCAAAACGTGACCCTCTTAAACTTCTAACCCATTAATTCTCAACGTTGAGTAAACATTTTTGTAATATTTTTTTTAACCCTTTAACGCCTGATTTTATTTTTTTTTGCAAATTTGCTCCATACTCTATATATCAAGAAAATATAATATAGTAATGGTATAAAAAATTATAAAATATTTTTTTTGTTAATAGTTTTTAGTTTAGACCCCGTGTTCATATGATCACGCTAGGCGTTAATGAAGGACAAATATGTTGTTTCCAAAATATATTTATTCAATCAATTTAAAGAACATGAAATGCTTTAAAACATTCAATACATAGACCTACATCACATTTTCCACATTGGGTGCGTACAGTTTTGGTACAGTTCATTCCAGCACACCTGCGCCTGTTGCATGGCTCAATCAGATGGTTTAAACCATCTAATCTGAGTTCATTAGGCACTTTACTATCTAAACTTGATTTTGATCCTCGTGGACGACCTGGTCCTTGGGGATTATTCTTGTACCTCTGTAAGATAACCTGAACTATTCTTCTTCTAAATTCGAGTTGGGATATGTCACTTCCAGATTTCCTCTTCAACAACCAGGCATTATGTACAGATACATCTAAGAGCCACGTGAATATGGGCCACCACCATTTTTTACCTCGAATTGACACTCTGTAATATGATATGTTTTGGTCCATCCTATCTGTGCCACCCATGTATTTATTGTACTGTCCAAAAAGAGCGGGACGAGCAACACGGATTTTCTTCCTCTGTTGTTGTGAGTAGCGCTGACAATATGACAACGGTTCAACACCATAAGCAGTGGATGCCGCTGAGACAACTGAATTGTCCATCCACTTAACAACTATGATGCCATTCCGGCGATCTAACTGTGAGGTGTACTCTCCACGAATTTCTTTTTTCATCTGCTTTTTATCTTTTATTTTACAAGATGCAGGAATTCTGTTCTCGCGTATAGTTCCCGTGCCATGATAGTTCCTGTTACGTAATTCTTGTAGTAGCGCCACACTTGTGAATAGATTATCAAAATAGATATACATGGAAAGGTTTTTCACACGATCTGGAAGCATATCTAGCATTTGAATAAGCGGGGCTGCACATTTACCGAATTTTTCTTCATAGTCGGTGACACCAGTTGGATTTTTACCTTGGTATATGTCAAAGTTGATGAGGTAGCCATCGGGGGTGTTCAAACACCAAGCCTTGTATCCAAATCTTATTGGTTTATTTCGAATACATTGCTTACACCCATGTCTGCCAAAATACTCGATCATTGATTCATCAAAGCTAATATGTTGTTCTGGCCGATAAAGCTCTAAAAATCGATTTTGCAACATAACCATGAGTGGTCTTAGTTTCCACATTTTATCATCGGTTGATGGAAAGGAATTGTCGGCACAGTGTAGAAATCTCGATATACTGATAAATCTGTCTCGTCTCATGGAAGTATAGACAAACTCGTTGCGAAGATCTCCTAGTGAATCCCAGTAGTGGCGTTTTGAAGGTACGGTGTTGTAACCAGAAAGGATCAAAATCGCTACAAATACTTCAAGCTCTTGTTTCGTAACATTCAATTCTGGATGATTTTTCGAAAATGCATATCTCTTAGTCTCTTCAATGAGATACTCAAAGATGTCGTCATTGAATATCTCGCGAAATATATCATAGGGGCTCATATCTTTGAAAATTTCATAGTCAGAGCTGGGAAAGTAATGTGGCGATGAAACTAAATCTCCATCAATCCATTCTGTCTCAATTGAGGACTTTTTTGATTTTTTTTTACGTTGATTAGTGGTTTGTTTGTAAACGTGGGGGACTTCTTCATGGGTTTCATCCTCTTCCTGTTCTTCTAATGGTTCACCTTGACTTCTCAAAACAACTTCGGTGCCGGCGCGAAGCTGTCTGCCTGATAAGTTATCCAAGAGCCCAGCATCCTCGTCTCCGGAATCTTCGTCAGTGAGCACATTTGATTCGGGAGGTTCCATAAATATCTGAGAAACTTCTTGGTCATCATCATAAATCATGGCCAATGCTTCCTCCATAGTTATACCACTGGAACATGGAAAATATGCTCAAGTCATTATCAAAAACTACATTTTTCATATATTGACCAGACCGCCAATACTAGCGCCTAGCGTGTTCACATGATCACAGCTATACTGTATAGTAATTTATAGAAAAATACAAAATTAGTTAATCAATGTTAGATAATCCTCATAATGTATGTTAAGTTTTGTATGCAAAACATGAATTACAATATTATATAATAATTCTATCATACTTACACAAATCGGATGTCTTGATGGGTCATGGTTGCAACGCAGCATAAAATATGGCGTAGATTCAAAACGATGTAAACTTGCAATAACAGAACACAATCCTTTTCGCACGTTAGCACAGGGCACACTGACCCTTCTGCGTTGAGATGTGTGAAGCGGAAGGTATTATTTGTGCAGGGTTGCCAGTTATAACTCAAAATCTAAGGACATGTTGGGTGTGATCATATGATCACGCTAGGCGTTAAAGGGTTAATAATATGTCATTGTCAAAGTATTTATATTTTTGTACATTTATGAAGTATTGCAAAATTTGGCGATTTGTCGTCCATTCATTGCCAATGAAGCAACTAAACGCAAAATGCTACAGAAACATCCAAATCATCAATATAGTATTAAGAAATATATAACGTAATACTTGTGAAAATATCAATGGTTATTGCATGCCAGATCAGTTGTGTTATTGTTTCGTTTACTCATCTTTGGGATTACCGCCCAGATGGCGGCCATATACGCATATCTTACTCCGAAGACCGACGACAATGTTTTGGTGACAGTAGCGCATTATTTTCAGATTATTGATAGTTATGGAAGTTGTTGGCATATCCCCTTTGAAGTCTCTTTTTTATACTTCAGTGAAGAAGTATGGGAACAAATAATCACATTCTCAAAAAATATGCCCATAGAACTGCTCTAGCTGCACATAAATTCAGTCTACTTGTGAAGAATTGAAAAACCATTTCTGGTTTGGAAGTTTTTATTTGCTCTGTTATTTTGATTATTACTGATTTCTCTATATTGTGATATTAATTAATGATAGAGTTGGTAAACTTTGGGCAGTAGCTAGTGCTAAAAGGGTCGCTACTTTCCCAGCTGCCTCTTTTTGCTTAAATTTTTTGATTGGACTTAGCTTTTCTAAGTATTCCAATACTGGATAAATATCCCAGGTAGATGTATATCTAGGTTTAGTGGATCTTTCTTTAAAAACTCCTCTCAAGAAACGTGAGATCCGGCAATCTTCATTAATATCATAATCCGAAATTAGAAAAATCGCTGAGCGTGTTAAGTGAACCGTAGTTTGCACCTTTATTGAAACAGTCAGTTAGACACTTCAATATTTCTGAAGCTTTTGCATTATAAACGTCTGTTTTATTGTGATGAGCAAATTTCTACCAAAGTTTCCAACTGCACTCATACTGCTTCAGTGTCAATGCAGCAATTGACTTCACCATTATTTCTGTCGTCTCTTCCGATACGCCTTTCTTGAAGTATGCAGACCGGACAATCCGCTTGCCACCAATGAAAGCTGGGATGAAGAAATCCACCGCAAAAGGACCAAACTGACGTTTGATCTATTTAAAAGCGTTTGATGAAAGTTCCCACACAGAGTCTGCATTCACGATGCGTGATGCCCAGTCTGCTTCTATGTTTTTGTATATGATACTTTTAGCCATATTTGCCTTATTTCACACCATTCCCAAATTTCTCTAAATAGCTCACTCAGATGGGGTGGGTACATACACCACCTGCTCGGTTGACATATGAAGTGGCTGTCGTATCCTGAGAAGAATTTTGCAACGAAATAGATCTGACACGAAACATGATGGCAAAGAAGGCTGCTAATAACTCAAGATAGTTTATGTGTTTACTTCTTTCTTGTTCATCCCAAAACCCATGTGCTTTTTTGCCTTCTTAAAAACAGCCCCAACGTGTTGTAGAGGTATCCGAACAAAATTCTCTTACAAAATTTTGTCTACGTATCGGATTAGTTCCCACCATCGCTTTTACTTTCCACAATTCTAAATCTTTTTTCATTGATTCTTTAATAATTATTGTCGAGTATTATTTATTGTTGAGTTGTAGCTGTGTATATTCAATTCTATGTATAGGGTAAAGTCGGGAGAGATGGCCCACCTTTTTTGTCAAGGTCATAAAAATTTATTTGTTAGTTTAAAAAATAATTTATTAGTAGTTATAAATTAAGGCTTTGAACTTGCCGGTAAGGTAACAAATAGAACAAAATCACAACGAACATAGGCACAGGAAAAGATAACAAGAATAATGCGAAAAACTATCTCACCCGAACAGATAGGGTGAGATGGCGAACATCAAAAAAATAATGTCGGGTGAGATGACTCTCAAATAAAACCTTAACAAAATGGAGAAAAACGAGAAAACATATACCAAAAAACTAGTGCGGTCAAGTTTTGAAGGTTACTGCAGATCTTTTTTCTTTCCGCAACGCAAGCACATGTTCAAAAAGCTAGTGCATCCCTCATGTAGCCACTTAGAACAATCGATGACCTTTATCCAATCTTCTTTACTTCTTGTGGTATTATAATTATCTCCACACCCCACACATTCATTTTCGTAATTGTCATCATTTCACCTTCGTTTTCAGATTCCAGCAAAATCTCTGCTTCACTTTCGGATGAAGTATCGACTATTTGCTTTTGCTTAACACATGGCTTCGGGTTTCTTGTATATTTCTTTGCCTTGTTCTCTTCCTTTATAAGTTGTTCGGCTGCCTTTCCTTTAGCTAACTCTTTCTTTCTTTTAATATTCTCTTCACCAGTTAAAACAGCAGCAAGCTGTCGACTGCGCTTCCTCACAGTATTAACTTTTGAGGTTGAGTGCCTAAAATTTTTGGTGGAACAGAGGGATCTTTGCCGGACAAAGTATTTGTAATTTCCTCAAAATTTTCAGTAATGGTAATGTTATTACTCTCCTCAGAGAGATATGCGTAGTCTGGAATGGCGTCGGGATTCAAGGGGTAAATTCCTGTGGATCGGAAGGCAGAGACCGCATTGTGCACAGTAGCCGATTTGGACCATGCTTTTCCTAACAACTTTCCAAATTGAAACCTGTTGATAGCCCTGGTTGGGTTTGCTCGAATAAATGTGTTGCTTGAAGAGTAGTAGTAAGACTTCAGTGCTTTAAAGAAGGCACAGTCTAGGGTCTGTAAAAATTGAGTCGTGTGACTAGGCAAGCATAAGAGTGTTATATCGTTCGTTTCAGCGAATTCTAATATTTCCAGAGAGCTCACATGTGAGGCATGACCATCTTATATAAGTACTACAGGTCCCTCAGGCTTTCTAGGAATAAATTGTGTCTCTAACCATAAAAGAAAAATTGTGGCGTTAACATATGCCGATATTTCCGACATGACAACAGTAGATCCTGGGGGCATACCATCTTCATACTCTTGTCTTTTATTTTTTCTCTTGAATATACAAAGTAGGGGAATGAACGTGCCTTCTGCATTGCAGCACACCATTAAAGAAATTGTTTCACCTTTTTCTCCCAATGTCACTGCCGGCCCATTCTTGGAACCTTTTTCAGCAATTACATACTCTGGTCGGTTGTTTAATTGTAGACCCGTTTCATCCATGTTAAAAATATTACTTGGTTTGTTTACAAGACCCTTTTCTTCAAGTGTTTGAGTGAGAAGATTAAAATAATCAGAAATATCCTGTTTGTTCATCCCCTTAGCTCGGGCAAGAGAAACACCTTCGGATTTTCGGAGAGACAAATCCTTATTCCTTTGAAGAAAAGAATACAACCAATCTTTACCCGCTATACCTTTATTGATATTAAATTTATGAGGTAAATTTAACTGCTCCGCTAATTGGAATGCCATCATGCGCACTATGGTACGGGTAGGTGCAAACCCATTTGACTGTAGTTTCTTTATATGTGCTACAAGTTTTCTCTCGTTTGCTTCGCCGAATAACGAAGATGGCCCTTGGGCTCCCTTATTAATGACAACTAAAAAGAACCAAGAAGTAAATATGTATGACAATGTCATAATATTAATAGGGAATACCTAATCGTATTCTCCGACGAAACCTTGTGCATGGTATACCATAGCGTCTGGAGGCTTCATTAACTCCAATTGTTGTGTTTTAAACAGCTTCAAAGGCTAACGATAACCTTTCTTCCGACCAAGATCCTCGAGAAATAGTACCCTTCCTTTTGTAGCGTGTGGCCATCTTAAAATTCCTACAACAAATTTTTGGGAGAAAATGCATCGGGAGAGTTGGCGCACGTCAAATTCGGGTTAGATGGCGCGCGCTAACTCTACCAACCTAGGAGGGCACATATAAATAAAAATAACTTGTATAAACTAAAAAACTAATATACTACAGGACTTTAACTAAAGCTTATAAAAAGTTCTACAGCGTGGGATGTATGTTATTGAATATTTTCTTACCTTCTATGTAGAAAATGATAATTTAACAACACAAACGAGATGGCTGCATGCAATGGACGTCTGGCTTGGTACTGACATTTGTTTCATTTACTTGAGAGAGGCACCAGCGAACCGCGCCATCTCAACCGCTGTACCATCTCACCCGAAATTACCCTAGAGATAGAGGATTAGTCCACTCCTACACAGAAGGTCTCGATAATAAATTTCGCGTATTCACTAAGAAGAAGCTCTCCAGCTGCAGAGGTTGGAAGCTAGTTAAGTATAAGATGTGCGTAAGGAACTAGTCTTATCCACTAGAGTCGACTACTTGGGGAACGAGTCCAAGAAAGTCCTGAATAGAAAGTTAAAATTAGCGTTAGAGAATTAGACAAGATAGCAAGACCAGTAGTAAAATAAAACTTTCGGTATATATGGGAAAACCTGCAGAAGCTGACATGAGAAGATTTTGAAGTGAATCAAAGAAATTGACTGAATTTCAATACTATGTTCTTCTTTGTTGGTTCTGATGATGGGTTATTTTTATTCCATCCTTACAGCTCATTATATTTTTTGTGGTTTGGTAATGTCAAGCTAGTTTCTTGAATTGGGAATTTATTTTGGTTTTGTTCAGCACTTTTTTTTTTGTTTCGAGATGTGACATAGGTGGACTTGTTTTAGTTACGGTTTTTTGATTATGTCTGTCGGTCTTTTTATTTTTTCATGTCTATATATTGATTGCTTATAGTTTGCTTGAGTCATCATGAGGGTGGGTTCTTATTCTTTCATGGACTTTAATAGTTAGATTTTGGATGAGATCTGATATTTTTTCAATTTTGAGATCTGAATGTATTTCTTTGTTGGTCATGAACCATGGTGAATTACGTATTCTACGTAATATCTTATTTTGTGTTGTTTGTATTTTCGTAGTGTGGTTGGATTGACCCCATATACTGCAGGCGTATGTGAGAGTTGGTCTAATTATTATTTTGTATGTTTTCAATCTGTTTTTAGGTTTAATTTTAATCTATTTGTTCTATATTCTCTGTTTATTGTATTTGTGTGTGTTTTTTGGATGTAATTTTTTTATCTATTGTTATGCCCAAGTATTTTATTTCTTTAATGGAATGGAATTTTATTATGTTTTATCTTTTTTTTCAATGGAATGTTAGTTTTATGTGTAAATTGAATTTGAGTTTTTTCTGGATTTATTTCAATCTTCCACTTGTTGAAGTATTCTACAATAGTGTTTAAGGATCTTTGCGCTTTATGAATGCTATAGGTGCCGTTTTCATTTTTTGTTGATATTGCGGTATCATCTGCGAATAGGTATATGTCTGTTTCATTAATATTTGGAAAATCATGAGTATATAGATTGTACAAAAAAGGAGATAAGACTGCACCCTGGGTTACGCCTGCCTCAATTGTCCTAGATGTTGATAGATATTTGTTGTTTGTAATTTGGAATGTTCCTTCTGCAAAGAATGATTTTACTATTTTTGTTAAATTATGAGGATATGCGCTCTTCATCATTTTAAACATTAAAGCATCGTGCCAGATTCGGACAAAGGCGGTTTTGATGTCAAGGAATATTGTGGTTACTATCTTATTATTGTTTATTTCTTTGATGGTATTTTCTACAAGCCGTAGTTGTTATTCTGTTGAATGTCCTTGTTGTTGTGTGTGAGGTTGTAGAGTTTCAATCTATTCAATATGGTTCTTTCTAGTACTTTACCTACATTTGATAGCAGACTGATTGGTCTATAGTTTTGAGGTTGAGTTGGGTCTTTTCCTGGTTTTCGTATCATAATTATATGTGCGTGTTTCCATCATATTTGGAAAATATGATTCTGAGTGGCATGCATTGAAGAGATTTGTTAAACGTACTATAAAATTTTTTGGTAGAAGTTTGAGTATTTTGTTCTTTATGTTGTCGTGTCGGGGTGCGTTTTTGTTGCTGAGGGCAGTAACAGGTGTGTGTGATTGAATTATTGATGGGCTATTGTTTAGTGCTATTAATTTTTGTTCAATTTCTATTTTGAGTGATGTTTCTATATACTCTGTTTGGTTGAGTGTGAATTTTTTTTGCATTGTATCGGCAAATATTTCTACTTTTTCTGATTTTTATATATAGGGCTGTCTTTTCCGTTTATGGGATGGTGATTATGTGTTTTTTAGGGTTTTGATTAGACTGTAGTAATTTTTGTTATTGTCTTGGTCATTGAGAGTGTCTAGGTAGTTATCCCACTTTTCGTTCCTATATTTGCTTAACATTTGTTTTATTTGATTATTAATTTTTGTAGCTGCTTTTTTGATTGCTGTTGCTATTGGGTCCGTCTCTTAATCTATTTTTTACTCTTATTTTATCTTTGATATATTTGGGAAAACCGTCCTGTTATTTTTTTTGATTTATTATTCTGGTGCTATTTGTTATTGCTAGATTTATGTCATTTTCTATTTGATTGGTTTCTGAGTCAATATTTTCTGTGGTGGTAAGGTTGATGTCTGTTCTGATTATGTTATTTATATTGTGATTGAATTTTTCCCAATCTATTGTTTTATTGTTGTACAGCTTCTCTGATGAAGAGGTGGACGGGATTATGATCTGAGTTTGTATCTATATATCACAGTAGTAATGAATGTTTTTTGTAATGAATATATCTGATATGTCGTTCGTTCCAGTTGCACTGTTGTGCGTAGGAATGTCCGGGCCAAGTACATGAATGTTGTTCAATTTTTTACAGTAATTGTGAAGTGTCCTCCCCTTTTTTCTTTCATATTTTGAGTTCCAGCTCTTATGTTTAGCATTTAAATCGCTGCATATAATTATTTTAGTTTTGTCTGCAATTATTGAGTCAACTTCATTATCAATTAACTGTTTTATCAGTGGTATGTATATTGAGCCTATTCTAATTGTCTGTCCGTCAAGTAGTTTTGTTTCTGTTTGAATTATTTCTATATTATCTGTAGATTTGTCTGGTGTGATGTTATGCTTTATGTTATTTTTGATTAGTATGGCAACACCTCCTTATTTTCCTGATTTTCTATCTCTCCTATGTGTAGTGTAATTTGGTATATTTTGTGAATTTTGTGGTTTGAGCCATGTTTCTTGTAAGAGAAATATGTCTGGGTTGTTATCTTTGATGTAGTTGATTAGTTCAATTTTTCTATTTATTATTGAATTTGAGTTCCACGTCACTATGTTTAAATGGTTGGGTTTTATTTGTTTATTCATTAAATATAATACCCATTCCTTCTTCTAACCGAGTCATCTGCTTGAAAAGCATTTTCATTTCGTCAAGTATAGGTATACTTGATGTTTGTCCGTTATTTGTGATTATAACGTTGTTGTCTGTCGGTTTAGATGTTGTTGTAGAAATTGGGGTTGCTATTGCCGCGAATGTGGTTTTATTATTTACAGTTTTTCTTTGTTTTATCTTAGGCGCTTTTTCGCATCCGGAATAATTAGCGGTGATCACCATTGCAGTTACAACATTTTGGTGATGTTCCCTTTCTTTGGTTCATTGATAGTGCTGACCTGGACATTTGAGGCATCGCGGATCCGAGGTACACCTTGATTGGGTGTTTCTGTATTCCTGACACATAAAGCATTGGCATATACGCGATTTTGCGTGTTGACTTTTAACTTTAATTGATAGGTAATGTATTGATTTGAAATTATAGATTTCTCTGGATTTTTCATCTTTAGGTAACAATACTAGAACAAGTGGTATTGGCTTCTTATCTTCTTTCATTCTGGCTATTTTTATTGGATCAAAACCTAGGGTTATTAGTTCATCATTTATATTCTATATATTCCGTTACTCCTTTAAGTACCACTCTGAGGGATTTTTCATCAGGCAATTCGTGACTAAAATGTTTATATTTGGTATCATCTGTTTGAAAAAATTTAATCATTTTTCTATAGTCAGTGATAGTATTTGGCAATATAACTATGCCCTTGGGACTGTTGCTAGATTTATGATAATTGATCTTATGAGTTTTAAAATAATTAGCAGCGTTATCCCAGCTTTCTTTAATGATTAGTGTAATAGGGGAATGTTATTTGTTTTTACTGTGTTCTTTGTTTTGTCCGTTGTGTCTGTAGTTATTGTCTGATTTGTTTGTTTTGGGGGTACTGCATTATTATGTTTATTACTGTTTGCTTGTTTTTCTTGTTTTTTAGCATTGGTCATATTGATGCTGATGTCTTTTGTGGTGTTCGTGTGCTCAGCTATTGGAATTTATTTTAGGTTTTAATTCTGTCTTTGTTGGTTGTTTTGGATTTTTCCTTGTTGATCGGAATTTGGGAGATTGCTTTTGGGTTGAGTTTGTTTTCGTTAGTTGGTGTTGTGTTTTCATCGTCCAATGAACTTAGTGCATCATAGCGATTACTAACCTTGATTTTTGAATAATCTTCTAGTGAGTCATTTGATCTTTGACTTTTTAGCATGTTTTGGTTCTTTTCGGTTTTGATTTCTGTCATTTCTTATTTTCAATACCATATACAGCAGCAATTGGAATTCTTCTGTTGAGGTGGAAGTCAGGACTTCTACTAGTGATGCTATTTTTGGGCTTGAGTTTGGGTTTTGGCATGATGTTGAGGGCATCGCTATTTCAATATCTGAGGGGCGGTTTTCTTCATTAGCCATGTCACTACACTGATTTTTCTTTAGAGTGTCTGTTTTCACAATATTAAATTGAAAACTAAAATGTCAATTTCACTATCTTACTAATCCTAATAAGTGTCTATATCACATAACAAGTATCTCTGTCACAATAATACATATCCATAAATCATAAATAGCGAAATAGCTGGGTAGACGATGTGCACCGTGTCATAATATGATATGAATAATGAATTCAATTGACTGAATTTCAATGCGAAGCAGCACGCTTTTTATACAGGGGATGTGCTTAGCTATTAGTGGAATTTTATTTATCAAAGTTACCCTTTTGGTTGTCACGCGATTTCTACTTCATGTCAGCTGGATACAGAATGACATTTATTTCAATATTTACAAGGTGATTTTTATAATTTTGAATTAAAAATAAATGTATTTTACCTTCATAGTCTTCTCCGTTAAATTTTAAAGAAATTCAGCAAAGTGTCCCCACCGTGAATTAATCTACTAGCTGAATTACCTGGTTTTCTTTCTTGTCCGTGAGGTTTAGAGAAAAAGTAGAAGAATCGATAATAATATCTAATATTTACAACTCTGACTTGCTATCATTGAACTCTGTTTAAAATTTATTATAAAACCTAAACTCTTCAAGAACTTGACTGCTTTGATCATGTCTTATTCACACTGATTCTTAGATTTAGCTACAAATAAAAAATCATCTAAATATTGAGATAACATTATTCTTCATAGTGTGAGCCAGTTAATTACTGGTTTCGTTATTTTTGTGAATACATATGGACTTGTGCAGATCCCAAATGGTAGGACTAAAAACTGGTACAAACTTCCTCTAAACCTAAACCTCATAAATTTTCGGTGCCCACTATAGATAAGTATCAAAAAATATGCATCTTTTAAATCTACAGGGCCTAAAAAATCTCCTGGGGAAACCAATCCCAGTGCTGTTCTAATATCCTCTAAAATGCTGAGGATCAATAAACTTATTCAGATTTTTAAAATTAAAGATAAAACGGTTTGAACCGTCATCTGGTACAGCTTCATTTTCTTTCGAAGTTTCTTGCTGGCCTCATCTTCTGTTATTTGACCTCCCGATCCTCTTGTATATCCTTCCTCCTCGGACACGTCAGTTTCAGTTATTTGCGGGTTGTTCCTGCCCTTCCGAAACGATGTAAACGGCATGAGAAAATCCATATACTCGGTCAAGTAATACGAAGTCTTTCTGATGCATTTTTATTCTGACGGAGTGTATTTTTTCTCATCTCGTACATACCGGCCACACAGGTTCCGCTAGCGCAGCTTTCATTCAGGTGCTGAAATATAAAAAAATAACACTTATTTTGTATGTAGAAAAATGTAGAAAAAAGAAACTCAAAGTCTTCTCCACAATATATTGTTTACATAATAATTACCATAAGAGACATGTTTCGAAACTATATAGTTTCATTATCAATCTTAAAAGGGTCTGTAACAAATTTGTACAAATTAATGATATGATAATGTTGAACTATATCTTAGAAAAGATGGCTAATATGATACTCACATGGAGATGAAAATAAACTCAATCTCGAACCAAAATTAGTCGATAAAATAAAATAAAAATTATGAAGAAAACTTAACTTTCACATTGTGCCCCAAAATAAAATAAAATTAAATTCTAAAAATTAAAAAACAGAAATTAAAAATTAATTCCAACTTGACCTGGACTACATGATTGCTAGTGAGTTCGATGTGAAAGAGAAAAATTTTGGTTGGAGATGATAATTTATAGCTCATCAACCCATGCGTGGTGCCATCTATAAATGACTGGACATAATTGATCAAATTAATATCATATAAAGATTGAAAATTGAAGAAAACTCTATAATATAATATAATGACAAGTAAATAAATGAGGTTAAGGAGAAGCATAAATATATATATATATACATATATAATTTGTTCATTAAGAGATATGATTAATGGGTTGTTGTTATTAGAACTGATTTCAAAGATTTCTAAGATATTCAACAAACGGCCCTTTGGTGACAGGTGTAATATTCTGACATCTTTAGTGATATCAAAGGTATGTTTATGATTAATAATATGATTCGCAAAGGAACTGTTGGAATTGATCTCATGGAAAGGAACTGTGAGAAACAATGATCGATATTTGTCTATCACTTTGGTGTGTTCTTCTATTCTGATGCTTATTTTTCTACCAGTTTGACCTACATATTTGGCTAAGCAGTTTGGAGTGGAACATGAAATCTCATAGACACCTGATCTATCCAAGGGACTAATCTTATCTTTGCTGTTGACCAACCTATTATATAGTGTGTTCCGAGTGAAGAAGCATACCTTCAATTCTTGGTTATGACGTTGGAGTATGTTTTTGACTTCTTGGGAAACTTTGCCAATGAAGGGCAGTGAACAATATCTAGATTGTAAGGCAGGTATAGTTAAATTTCTATTTATATGTTTCTGTAACTGTCTATGGTATAATCTATCTATGAATTGAATAGGGTAATCATTGTTAATACCGATTTGTTTAATGATGTTTAGTTCATTGTTAAAGTCTCTTGCACTCATAGGGATGGAGAATAATCTATGAAAAAATGAATTGAAGGAGCTCAGTTTGTGCGAAATCGGGTGACATGATGAGAAAGGGATGATCTTGTCTGTATGTGTAGGTTTTCGGTAGATTGCGAATCCCAACTTATTGTTTGTTTTTGTAATAAGGATATCTAGAAAGGGTAGGCAATTGTTAGTTTCAATTTCCATTGTGAAAGAGATCGCTGGATGTAAAGTATTCAAGAAAGTCAGAAACAGATGAAGTTGATTTAAGTTACCATTGAGAAGAACCAAACAATCATCCACGTATCTGTAGTAGAAAATGATTTTATCATAATGAGTGAAATTGTGGAATTGCATCTCTAGATTATTCAGGAAAATTTCAGCTAATATCATTAATTTGTACAAATTTGTTACAGAACCTTTTAAGATTGATAATGAAACTATATAGTTTCGAAATATGTCTCTTATGGTAATTATTATGTAAACAATATATTGTGCAGAGACTTTGAGTTTCTTTTTTCTACATTTTACTTCACTCCACTTTGAGATAATGGACTTTTACCTACAATTCCAATATGCTAGTCGAGCAACGTTAGTCCGCCAATATAAGGTTCTCTTATTACGACGAAAAACCGTATCATTGGACATATGGTTCAACAACGTTTGTCTAAGGAGGAATCTCACACCTAACTACATATCACTACACTCCAGAGTCAGCTCCTCAGCAGCCAAAAAAGCCATTTCCACAGCTAACATCACTTGGATCAAATACGAAATTAAGGCCCACTACAACAAGCTCAATATAATCAACTCTCATCTCAAATGGCTCTACTTGAAATTGGCCGATGTCCTACACTCCATGGAACTGGATTTGCTTCACAGACAATTATTATATACTTGATTATATTGAAATAAAAGGTAAGGAGAAGCATAATAAGTTAACACATAAATTATCTAGATTAAATTCCAATATTTCTCAACCCAATAATACAATAAACAAATTTTCCGATTATCATTTCCATCCGAGAGTCATGAACAAATCGTAGATTACATTTAATGAATATGAATTGAATTGTCTCAATCAAGGTTTAAAATTCAATATATACAAACACCAAGATAAAAAAGAATTTCAACAATTTGCCATAGAATGTGAAAAAGTCATTGAAACCTCCAATTTCTATAATAAAGACTTAATTAGAAGTGACATTGCACGTGTATTAAACAGGAATTTCTCTTTAAATCCGAACATATCATACAACAATAAATATAAGAAACTAGAGTTTAATTTGAATCGTATTAATAACAAAGTGAAACATAATAATTTAATAATCACAAAAGCAGATAAAGGGAATTGTCTCGTGATCTTAGATCGCTCTGAGTACGTGAGCAAAGTCCTCAACTTCTTGACCTCGGGCGGATTCCTAAGGTTATATTGTGACCCTGTAACCAAATACGTAAGAAGAGTGAAAAAAGATTTAGACAACACTTTAGATACCATCTTATTCGATGAATCTAATAAAGATAAATTAATCCCCATGAATCCGTCTACTCCATTACTATATGGTTTGCCGAAAATTCATAAAGCAGACATACCCATTAGATCAGTTTTCTCTTATTGTAACTCTCCTACATCCAAATTAGCAGCATGGCGCAATAAACTTATTAGAGAATTAACCGAATTCAACAATCCCTACTCTATAAAAAACACCAAAGACCTTATCAACAAAATATCTAATTTGGTAATACCTGACAACTCTATATTGGTTTCCTTTGATGTAGTTAACCTCTTCCCAAGTATTCCTCCAGATGATTGGATCCAAAAGTATCTACTCGGCAGATAAAAGTGTCAGTTAGAGTGATAAAGTCTACAGCGTATAGAATTCTAAGAAAACATAGACTTATTCCCTATAAACTGGATGTTGCTCGTACTCTACAGCCAAATGAATACCAACGTAGAATAATATTTTGCAGGTTCGTGATTGATAAAATGGCAGAGAACGACGATTAAATTAATTATATTCTTTGGACCGACGAATCTTATTTCTGTGGTGTGTTCAATCGTCACAATGAACACCATTATAGCCAAGAAAATACTCATAATTATACCGAGGCGAAACCCGATCCGTTTTGGATTTAATATTTCTTGCGGCATACTGGGGAATCGTTTAATAGGTCCTATAATATTTGACGGAACTTTAACTGCGGCACGTTACCTACAAATGCTGGAAACGACATTAGAAGGGTTTTTAGACGCTAAATCTTTGATAGAATAAAATGGATGAGGATCATAATTTTCAACAAGCACAGACTATCACGGAAAGAAGTGTCGCACATAATTACACTTATAACATAACTTAATACTCAAACAGATTCAAATTAAATTAAAAACGTTTAAACTTAAAATGGAAACGAAAATATATAGATTTGTGGAACAAATACTCTCTCTGAAGGAGGCTGAAAAATCAAAGTAATGTATGAGAAAATATTTAAGTTTTTTACATTTACAATTTTGTTGTTAAAAAAATGGGTGGGAAATTTAAGCTAACTCAAAACGCTCAAAACATGTAGATCGCAGATTGGACAAATGATGATCTCAAAACACACAAACCGTGTTAGTCACAGTCAGTATGCAAGCTTCAATATCATCATAATCTATGATGGATTGTTTAAGTCGTCAGTGCAATATTTTGAAATCAAGTATGAATAAATAGAGCTAAGTCCACGAACATCGTTACATGCATTCATTGCTTTAGGATATTTGGTAATTTCAATCATTTTATGTATTTTTCTTTTAGCTGTTCTAGTTTCATTTATAAGAATTGAAGCACCTTCAAAATTAGGAGTGTGCCGTTTTTCATTAGCATGTATATATATACATATATATATATATATATATATATATACATATATATATATACATATATATATATATCTATCTGGAAATTGGTTCTTGAATCCTGATGTGTAGTTAGGGATTATTTCTTGGGAGTTGGATTCTGGTACTAACAAAATAAGAGATGGGTTATGCAACGTTTCGTCCCTGGCCGGGGACTTCTTCAGGCTTTTATTATATAATTAACATTACAATATTTTTTTCTGAAAAAAAGGGGGAAATATACATATTATGATAATGGTTATAATATTGGTTATATGATAGTATTTTTGAACCATCAGATACGCACCTTGGCAGAGTATGGATTATCTTTATCTTTAATACTAGGTCTTTTCTCTTAAGATTAAATCGAAACCTCTAGAAATATCATATTAATAAACACTTAGGAATGTCTTTTAGAGGCCAAACTGGATAAACAACTAACAATGGTCTTTATATCAACTTGCTGACTACTGGTTGGCATCTCTGGCACGTAAACACCCTTATCACTTTGTTATCTTCTTAGAACGCGCCTTGCAGATGTAAATGATATGGTGAAATATAATATTATGAAATTTAATATTTCAAAATATTTTGTTATTATTATATGACTTCAAATAATATTTCAATTATAACTTTATATAACAACTCCCCCATTTAAGAAAAGTTGGTGGAAAACTTTTTATGTTAATGATTTATTTGAATTTAATTCGATGTTTTCTTCTATGGGTTCTCCGACATGGATACTTGCTCTTCTTTTAGGAAGAATTCTTCTTATACTTTGCTGGAATGAAACACTGGAACCTGGTTCTGGTGGTGATGGTGGGTAATCGTTGGTTAAATCTATTCCAATTCGATGATGCTTTCTTCTACATTTACAGGTCACATAAAGTATTACCAATAAAATTATTATTACAATAGTTAAAATGGTGAACCAATGCATATATTTACTGTTCGTTTCATCATTTTTTCTAACTCTTCTGAATACTGATTTAGTTTGTGTTGTGCAATGTTCAAATCTTCGGAATCAATTTTGTTTAACTTAAGAGGTTCTAGTTCTGGAATTTGTAATTTTTCAGGAATATCTTTACAACAGTCAAATGGAATTGTGACTGGATGACTTCGATACTTGATTTCTTGATATGTGTCAATTGGGTATTGAGCATGAACTCTTGTACTTCCAATAATGGCACTACACTCGGGTTGTAATTTCAGTAAATTATTAGTTTTAATAAATTCTGATTTAATTTCCCTATTTCCACATTTAATCGTGATTGGCAGAGGGTCCGAAACAGTGATTAACCATAGATTTAAATCAATTTGGTAGACATTATAATCTTTACAAAAAGAAGAGATATTTGATATGTCTTGGGCATCTGAGTTAATCTTCTTAATAGTTGTGCTTCGCAAATTGCATCATTGTCAATTGGATATGGGAGGAGATTAGAACAGATTTTTATGCTTCTTTCAAGAGTTTTGCAATTATCCAGGTTTCGCAATGACAAATACAGCAGTGAATCATCATCCCGCGCAATATATTTTTGTGTAGTTGGTAAAATATGATAGATACCTGTTCGATTATCTAATATTCGTATTGGATAGAGTCTATATAGTATATAAGCTTCTGGATCAGTGAGAGGAATTTTGAGAACAAATATTATTTTACTTTCTGATTGATATGCCTCTAATTCAATAATATTAAGATAATTAGCTATATTTGATGTATATGGTTATAAGATAAATTATTTCTTACAAGAGATTTTGCTATATCTTGTAATGAATTGATTAAATCTGAAGGTGCTAGTATTGAGCTATGTAATAATCTTATTCGAGCAAAAGTGATAGAATTTAAAATTGTATTAAGGGAATCTTCTATGAAAATATAGCTTTCCATTAGTGATTCACATATATTCAATATCCTTATTTGTGCTTCATAAAATGCGACATCATCAGCAATAGTCATCAAAGTATTTTGAATTTCTTTTATATCATCATTAAAAGCCTTTTCATCAATTAGTAATTTTTGAATAGTATTATTAAAATTTTTAATAACAGAAGTTGTAACAGAAATTTGTTTTTTAAGAAGATTTTCCAACTCAAACTCATCAAGAGATAATTTGTTAATACAATCATTATAATATTCTCCATCTGATGAATCTAAATTACCAGTAATAGTTTTCCAAACAGTTCCGATTCCATTAAATATACCTCGCTTTGCCCTGGAGTTACATGATTTAGTTTCTCCTATAATTTCTATATATTTTTGACCTATAGAATTCGAAATTTATGATAATAAACTTATGTGTGTTTCAACTTCAGACTTAAAAGCTATAAACCTTGGAGACGGATCTTCTAAAGTATCCAAAATTTCTATAAGTATTTTATCATTATTTTCCATTGTTTTCTTAATTGGACCCAGATCTTTGTAAATTAAAAGTGTCCATTTTACATTCGTAATTTTGATAGTACATTCTTCATGGAAAAAGATTCTAATGGTGTTATCAACAGGAGTAAGTCTGTACTGAGTTGATATAATATTTATCAGCACGAAGAATCTGAAACCAAAGAAACTACTCATAGTAGGGTTTCAGTCTATTGAAATTAATTTTTGATTAGTTTGCGGATTTAAAACTATTGCAGAATTATCAAATAATTGCGCAATTTCAAAAGGATCATTAAACAAATTTTGAATTTTATCTTTAATTTGAGATTCTTTAAGATTCTGGAAGCTTTCCTGAATTTTTTTATCAAATCTAATTTTTGCTCTTTCTTTCTGACTTGCTGTTTTTGCTCGTGCAATTTTATAATAATGTTGCATTCTGTTGTTCAAATCACGTATATATTTGGTAATAAGGGCCTTCTCATTATACAAAGTTTCAGGTGATCTACTAGACGTACGACCAAAAATCAGTTCATATGGGGTAAAACCAGTTGTTTTGTTTTTAGTGTGATTATAACATATAACCGCATATGGCAAAATATTAAACGGATGTTCGTCTGGATTTTCTGTCTTATGTGCACGGATCATCTCCACAAGTGTTCCGTGAAATCTTTCTAAAGAACCATTCTATTGTGGATGGCCAACGCTAGAAAAAGTGAGCTTACTGTCATAAAGCGTACACAAATCTTTTATTAATGAATTATCAAATTCTCGACCATAATCGCAATGAATTCTCAAAGGTGTTCCAAAATGTTGAAAGAATATTAATAGTGTACTTACAACTGTTGAAGCTTTTTTATTTGAAATAGGATAAGCCTGAGTACTCATCTCGAATTGTTAAAGCGTAATTTCTTGTTGGATATCAATATTGATTCTTTCAAACGGAGTTTTTGGTGTATCTGTTATTACCAGAGGAGTGCTTAAATTCTTACGACAGATTTTTACTTTCTGACAAGTTTCAACAGTTCTTAATAAATTGTTCCACATCTTTTGTTAGTCCTGTCCAGTTATACTTAGATTTTATCCGTCGTATAGTTTCATTTATTCCGGGATGTAAATTACTTTTGCCTTTATGATACTGGTCCAATATGATAGGTATTTCGTCACGGTCAGATGTTTTAACAATATTTTGACTGACTACAAATTTTAAATCAACATTAGCAAAAATAAAAGAGAATATTTCTAAAATAGGTAACTCAAGATTATTTTCTATATAATAAGTTTTTGAAGGATCAAATTTACTTTGTTCTTTAAACAATGTGTAAAATAATTGTTGAACTACAAGCTCTGGATAGTTAATAAGAGGTATTATAAAATACTTGCGATCTTTCTTCAAGTTTATTTTGCCAAAATAAAGTAACAATATTCTTATGAGCCTTATCCAGTAACTGGTCATTTGATGTTTCAATTTTTGAATAATCGATTATTGATTTTGTTTTGTAAAGGTCGACAAATCTATTAAATTCGTCTGTCATTAATTCATCCTGTTCATCTATAAGTGTTTCACTTTGTTGTGGTTCTATAGGATCATTAGGGTCTTTACTTGTTGATGGTGTAACCTCATTAGTTTCATTAGTTGCCAAAATTGTAATTTTAGATTGTACTTGCACATTCTTTAAAATTAGTAATTTTAATTCTTGAAAGCGCATCTGCATTTTTATTAATTTTGCCTGGCTGGTACTCAATTTTGTAATCATATTCTTCCAATTTGAGTCGCCATCTAGCTAGTATGCTTCCGGGATCTTTAATGGAAAAAAGCCATGTTAATGGACGATGGTCAGTGACTAGCGTAAATTTTCTTCCAAATAAATAAGGACGAAAATGTTTTACTGCCCATACAATAGCAAGGAGTTCTCGTTCTATTGTTGTGAGAATAAATGGTTCTTCGAAATTTGGGTATCTCAAAATAGGATCTGAAGTAAGTGCAGTTTTTAGATCGTTGAAAGAATTTTTACATTCTGTATTAAAAATAAAAGAAACATCTTTCTGTAAAAGTCTTGTAAGGGGTTTAGAAATTTTGGCAAAATTTGGTACAAAGCGACGATAATATCCTGCTAAACCAAGGAAAGATTTTATATGTTTAGGATTTTTAGGTTCCGGAAATTTTTTAGACATTCTATTTTGGCTGGATTTATTTTAACACCATCTTGGGTAATGATATGTCCAAGATAAGCGACTTCTTTTCTAAGAAATTCACATTTATCTGGTTGAATTTTCAGGTTGGCTTTTCGAAGTCTGTTGAAAACTTCAGTCAGAAGAGAAACATGTTCATGAATAGTAGAAGAATAAATTATTATGTCATCCATATAAACAAGACATCTTTCATTTTGAATGCCAAGTAAAATATGGTCCATGACGCGTTGGAAAGTGGACGGGGCATTTTTGAGTCCAAACGGGATTCGAACGAATTCATAGTGACCGTTATCAACTGAAAAAGCTGTTTTGGAGATATCTTTTGGTTCAATTTCGATTTGATGGAAACCTGAGGCTAAGTCAAGAGTGGTAAAATATTGACATCTTCCTAGTTGATCAAGGAGATCAGAAATGTTGGGTAATGGATATTTATCATCTACCGTAATTTCATTTAATTTACGATAATCAACAACCACACGCCATTTTTGTTTTCCTGAAGCATCAAGCTTCTTTGGCACAACCCAAACTGGGGATGACCATGCTGAAATAGAATGACGTGTAATACCTTGCTCCAACATTTTGTTCACCTGAGTTTTTACCTGTTCTTTGTGAATTTGGGGATATCTATATGATTTAGTAAATATAGGTCTTGCATTATCAGTTTCAATTGAATGTTTAATTTCATTAGTAAATGTTAGTTGGTCTCCTTCCAAATAAAAAATATCAGAAAATTCTAAACATAAATTTGTGATAATTTCTTTTTCCTCTTCGTTGAGATGATCTGTACGCAACTGATCCAAAATTATAGTTTTTCTATCAACAGGTTCTTTGAATTTAGCTTTATTTTCATTAACGCAAAATCCAAAAAACATTCGGAATTCGGAATGGGATCTAGATTCAAATTTGGAAATTCAACAATTTTTGGAATAGCATTCGAATTAATAATTGAAGTAAAGAATTCACCTTCTTCATTTACAAGTACCAAAGCATTTGGAATTCTAACATTTTCTATTGCTTGTCCGAAAAGTAGTGCATCTGTGTTTGTTAATTTACATTTCAATTTGAAAATTTTCTCAATTCTTGGCTCAATAAAAATTCGATTTTGTATCTTTGGTAAACAAATAACAATTTCAACACCTAAATTTCTAAAAAGATAAGATATCATTTTTTTAACATACGTCCAATCTAATTTGTCCAATCCACACCCTATTTTTAGCATAGCTAATTTTCGAACATTGTTTTTACCAACATGATCTCTCAATTTCTTTAAAGATGACCATAAAGTCTGATAAGTAGGTTTTCTGGTTGAAGTTTCTTTTTTTACAAGATAATAAATATATCTAGTTGTATTTGTATTCTTAATTTTCAAAACTGCTAAACCACCTTGTTTTTGATTTTGACTTAATAATTTTTCTATATTTCCAAATCGTTTCTTAAATTCCGCGGCAATGCCTTATGCATTTGCATTTTCAATATTTTGTTCAAATTCTAAGAATTCGGAATTTTGTTCACAAATCTGATTATTTTGAGACAAGTGTGATGTTTCGGTAACTTTATACAAAGGTATAGTTTTAAAATTAGTTATCAATTGTTTTAATTCAAATCAATTATACAATAATTATAATATTCTAGGAAATCTGAACCCAAAATTCCATCAAAATCAATATTAAGATTATAAATAAAAACTTTATGGGGATCTTTTGCAGCAAATGGAATAAGAACAGATTCTTTTAGTAAAATTTTTTGATCAGTTATCCCTTGAATAGTTACATATTCAGTAAATCTTTGAGGAAATTTCTTAACAGTATTTTCTTTAAAAATAGAAACTCCTGCACCTGTATCAATAAACAACTTAAACTTCTTAGAAGCATCTTCAATATAATAAAGATTTTTTGAATTAACAGTCAAAAATGGATTTAAAGAAAATTTTGTTCGGGAAAATTTACATTCGGTTTCATCTCTTCGAATTTTAATGTTTGGATTTTGGTAACTGTTTCTGAAATTGCATTCTCTGTTGTCGGAAAATCTGGGGGATGGTCTTTGACTGGGGCAATAGGAAAATCCTGAAAATTTGAAATTACCTCAGCAGAAACAAAATTTTGAGAAACTCTCTCAAACTCAGAAAAGTGTTCTTTATTTTGAGCAATTGGTAATTCTTGGAAATTTGAGATTATTTCAGCAGACTTAAAATTTTAAGAATCTTTTTCGAACTCAGAAAGATTATCAAATGAATAATTATTTCCAAAATTATCTTGAATATCATAAAGATTATGATCCAGACCAGAGCCGAAGTATTCATCATAATAATCAGAATTATCGCTCTGAAGGCCAATTAAATGAGCTCGTTGTTGGAAATTCGGATTCTTTTGAATCACCGAGGATCTGACTTGAGATTGTCCCTGTGGTTGAAAAGGTATTTGCTAAGGAACCCTACTATTTGGTCTATTTTGTAAATTATTTTGTGGTTGATTTTGGATATTTAATGGTCTTTGAAAATTTTGGTAGAAATTTTGATTGGAACTTGGAGTAAAAGCTCGCTGTTGAAAACGACATTGATTAGAAGTATGACCATTTTTACCACAAGAAAAGCATTTTACAGTTTGTATTTGGGGTTTTCTAACATTTGATATATTTTGAGGTTTACTTACATTATTAGAAGCTGGCTTATTAAATTTTTGGTTCTCAAAATATGATAATTGTTTTGACAATAGTAGGGGGTTGAAATGTTTCTATCACTCAGATACTTCAGAAGAGCTAGGCACTTCGAGTAGTTAGCGGCATGTTCTTGTTGACAGTTGCAACATTTGACATTTATATTTTCGTCCCTAACATTTGAAGTCAGATGCGGAAGTAAGCACTTCACGTACCTTGGCTTCCTATTACAATAGTTTTTAGAGTGCCTGACATCTCTTGCATTGAATATAATTTTGAGATCTGGTGTATTTTTAATTAATAAATGTATCTAAAGTTTTTGACCGTGTTATTGTCAGTATCATTCGATACTGTGACAAGGTAAGATAGCCCAGCTCCTCTGTGCTAATTAAGCAGGCGCATACATTTTAAGATATTAATTGATGGTAGTGAATTTATGATGTAATCAGGCTTAAGATTATCTTTTTGTAATGAATTGTAAATTACATCATGATCCTTTTCAGTGCTGATTTCTATTTTTGTAATATGGTTTTTAACAGAAAACTCATCGTTTCCAAGTAGTTGTTTAATGTTCTCTATGAGTATAAAAGGGTTCTTTCCCTTTTCTACAATTACAATTGGTGGTGTCCTCTTTCTTCTAGGTTTGGCTGGAGTGACAACTGCGGTATGGGGTTGGCCTGATGTTGATGGCTTTTCCATGTCTCCTTCCTCCTCGCTGTGGGTGAGGGCTTGGAAATGGTTGTTGAGTTTTATGCTCTCGCTCTTTTGGCCTTTCGGTTGTTTCCCTGGACGTAGTCTCCTCATGAGAGGAGACTGGAGTCTCGTCTTGTGCGTCTTGTGTTAAAAGAATTTCTCAGTTTCTAATCTGTTTCCTAAACGTGTTTTGCTGTCGAAGCCTCCCGCTGAGCTTAGCGAGATTTACTAATTTAGTAAGAGAGGTATGCGCGATTTCGCTTCAGGCGAAGGCACTAGAAAGCTGATTTTGCTGGTTTAAAATGCTAGAATTTACTTTCATCGGCTTTGAGAAAACTAGAAACGCTGAAAAAGTCCAACCGTATCGTAAGAACGACAGAATTGAACTTACTACTACTGCTGCTGCTACTAGTGCTCAACAGAATATATAATTATTATTTCTAATAGTAAGATATATAATTTTGCAATTACAACTGAAAGTTTGCAGAAAAAAATATTTACAATATTTACATATATTTACAATAAATAAAACAGCTAGCAATTATTGTGTATAATTTTAAGGATAATATTTTACATTATATAGCATTATATAACAATATAAAAGAAAATATTTAGTAAAGTATAAAATTCCTTTGTATAATGCAAATTCAAAAAAAACTGTTAGGACGTATGTGTGTCCAAATCAGGAAATTGAATTAGAGTTCATTAGGTTAGATTTAGATATTAGAACGGACCAATTGCGGAATTCAACAAATTCAGATTATTTCTATTGTTTTTTCATTTGGATTATTATGTTGTATAGGTTTGCCCTATTATACCGGGTGTCCAGAAAGGGTGGGGGTATGTGTATCGGCGTTGTCCGAGTAACGGCGCGATTGGTGGGTGTGTGGATAGGAAGCGTGCTCCGCCATTATTTGGAGATTCTGTAGGTATTCGTGGAAGCGTACCCGGGAAACCATCGTGCGTTTTGCATACGCGCTTATTATCGCAATGGTGATTCGATAGTCTCAGCTCAACGTTTATATCGTGCAAAATTTAATGTACGGGACAAGCGATTGAAGAAGTGAGAATTTCAGTGCATCAAAATCCGTCTCAATCAGTTCGCAAACGAGGTCACACACACACTATTTGCACACTATTTTGAAGAAAGATTTACATCTTACAGCCTACAAAATTCAGCTCGTGCAGGAACTGAAACCTACCGACTATCCTCTTCGACTGAATTTTGCAAATGAAATGCTTCAACGCTTCCCAACGTTTGAAAACATCCTGTTTAGTCTGTTTAGTGATTTTCACTTAAACGGGCACGTAAACAAACAAAACTGCCACTTCTGGTCCACCGAAAATCCGAGAGAGAAACATGAACGACCACTACATAGCCCAAAGGTTATCGTGTGGGTTGCCATGTCTGGGGAAGGCATCATTGGACCGTATTTTTTTGAAGACCGGCGAGGGAGAGCACTGACGGTAAATAGTGAGCGGTATTGCATCATGTTACGGAACTTGTTGGCTCCACAATTACAGGAATTTGAAGGTTTTAATGCGGAGACATGATTTCAACAAGACTTGCCACAATTCGAACCAATCACTTGCGGTTGTCAATCAACTTTTCCCACGAACTCTACTGCAACTGAAGCACAACATCTGCACCGAAATGGCTGCCATTTCCGGAGAGATGTGTAGACGCATGGTGGATAATTTCCGATTTCGTTTAGAGGAATGCCAGCAAAGCGAGGGTCAACATTTAGACAATATAATCTTTGCCAATTAATTTTCCAATATCTTCTGTAAAATTTATTTTTATAATATTTTTTCTGACTTGTGGTTTGTTTTTAATTGAATTTACAAATACTCCCTATCCTTCCTGGACACCCTGTACTATATGTATTTGATATAAATTACAAATCAATTTCATATTATTTTTATATAATTCAGACACGAATGTATTTAGGTAGTCAAGAGTCATAGCTTATATTATATCTAGGTAATTATATTTTTCTATGCAAATACATTTGCTACTAAACACCTTCTTATTGCCGTGTGTTGCTTTTCACCAGCAATGTTGTTTACAGGTATGTCCTCCTCAACTTCAGTATAGAAATGAAGCTCTGTTTCAGGTGGTTCATCTGTCACATCCAATGCAATGTTATGTAAAACAACACAGATAAGCATAAATACAATGCTCAGCTTTACTAAATTACAATATACCTTTTTATTTTTTACCGCAGGCTGTTTAATCAGATGATCAAAATTATATTGATAATTATTGCAATATTGCCTCTAAATAACGAACATTTAAAATTTTGCACTTCGACGATTTTAAATATAATGATATAACCGTTTTTTATATTGGTCTTCGTGAGTCGGCCTCGCATATTTTGGTAGTAACCTTTGGTTTACAATCAAAAGTCAACCAGAAGACCATTAATAGTTTATTAACAACTTATGCGAAATATATCAATTGTACAAAATTGCATCTACATTCTAATAATAGGGACACGTGGTAGCGTGACTCTAAAGTCAGGTTAGTTCCTTCAAATTAACATTTTATACCTTTATAGAGGTTAGGCAACACAACATATACATATATATGTACCTTTGGTTGCCTGTCCTATATTATACATCTTCCTTTTCAAGATTTTAAGATAACTGTTTAATTACAAATCAAGTCCATCTGGCTTTTTGATGATATGCCCTGAACGTGTTGCTTAGAAATTTTAAGACTGTTTTGGAGGTTGAGCGTTATCAATAAAATCCTGATTGCGTGATGTTTCTGTAGACACATAGGGTTCTTTATTATAATTACTTAGAATACCAGGCTGACCCAGTGCACAAGTGGAATTTTCAATGATATCACTGATCTGAAGAAGATTCATAATCTTGATCACCTGACTTGGGTACAAATTCATTTGTTGATGGTTTTATGTCTTGTCTATTTCTTCTGATAGTGTTACCAATATCATTGTTTAGAATATATGACCTTGGTGTGTCATGAATGTCCATAACTTTTGCAGGAGACCATGTCCTGGTTACGTGATCATAAACATTGACGTTGTCTCCTTTTTCCAGTGGTTTTAGTGTTTTACAATTTTTATTGTAATTAGGTGCACTAAAGTCTCTGACCCGCTGCATTTTTTTTGGACGTTCACACACACTTTTGGTTGTAATAAACCTGTAGAAACGGGTACTTTACTTTTCAATCTTCTACTATTGAGAAGTTGGGAGGAGGAGTATCCCATGTTCTTTAATGGCGAATTTTTTAGATATTGCTACTGCTTTCTCTGCTAATCCGTTAGAGCGAGGATAATTCGCACTTCTAAATATTGGAGTAAAATTCCAGTTTTTACTGAATGTTTTAAACTTATCACAATTATAAGGTACATTTTCACATACAACAAAATCAGGTGATCCAAATCTAGAAAAAACTGTTATCAGAAGCGACTCTTTCCCATGGCCGACTTGGCAATGGATATGATAACAGTTTTTTTTTGGACTTTTCCTGGCATATTTTTCACATGACTTACAAGACTTAATAAATAACTCAATATCCCTTGATAAGCCTGGCCAGTAAAAAAATGTTCGCGCTTGTGCTTTAGTTTTCTCAATTCCCAAGTGTGCCTCATGTAGAAGGAAAATCATTTCTTTCCTTAAAACTTGAGGAACTACAAGTTTTTGGTATAGAAATATTAAATTATCGCAAAGAGACAATTGATCTTTAATTTTTTCAAACGCACGGACAGCCTCTGGAATTTTATTTTTTTGAGTTGGCCATCCATTAGCAATGTAACTTGAGATTATTTGTAACTGTGAATCATGGTAAGTTTCTTGTTTGAATTGACTTTTTCTGTCATCTGATATCGGTAAAGTGTTAATAAGGGCGTGGACTGCATATACTATTTCGCAATTCGCTTTGTTATTTTAGTTTCAAGACATGCTATTGAGAGCGTATCAGATATATACATTTGCTTACCGGGTTTATACGAAACCGTTATGTTATAGTTTAAGAGCTTAAGCCTCATTCTCATGATTCTCGGTGAGCAGCTTCGTTACTCATTTTTATGTTTATGATCACTGTGAACTTTTACGGGAAGTCCAAAAATGAAATAATGAAACTTTTTAACTCCAAATCGTATTGCAAGTGTTTCTTTTTCAATCTGAGCATACTGACATACTGCAACAGACATGCTCATAGACCACCTTTTGATGCACCTGTTTCTAATTCAATATTTTTATTAATGTCAAAGAATGACAAGACCGGAGGTTTAGTGAGTAGTTTTTTCAAGTTCTCAAATGAACTTTGACAATCTGCGGTCCATTCCCAATCAATATCCAATCTTGTCAAGTTCCTGAGTGGGGCAGATATTTTAGAACGATTTGGAATAAACTTTCCAACAAATTTGACCATGCCTAAGAACCTGAGAACATCTAGTTTTGATTTAGGAGTTGTCATCTCCAGAATATCTTGAATGTATTTAAAATTAGTCTTAACTACGTTTTTTGAAAATATCTGTCCCATATATTTGACACTATTTTGTTTAAATTGTATTTTATTTTTGCTGAATTTCAAATTATACTTTGAAGCTCTATCTAGAACATGTTTTAAGGTTTTGATCATGCTCAGCCTCAGTAGACCCTGTAATTATCAAGTCATCAAAATATATACCAATACCTTCAAGATCACCAAAAATCTCAGTTTTTTTTTAATTCTTCTGGTGCTGAGCATATCCCAAAAGCTAATCTAGTAAACTGATATCTGCCAAATAGAGCACAAAAAGTCATAAGATCTGTACTGTCATTATCCAATTCTGCCAGTAGCCATCTTTCATGTCGAGAACTGTAAAAAACTGTTTGTTGCTGAGAATTGCTGTGATTTTGTCAGCTGATGGAATTGGAAAATGTTCTCTTTTAATTACTTTGTTCAATTCTTTAGGATCTAGCCTAAGTCGTAAATCACCATTAGGTTTCTCTACAATTACCAACGGGTGTAACCATTCTGTGGGTTTATCTACCTTTCTGATGATTTCCTTCTGCTCAAGATCACATAACTTTTCTTTCAATTTGTCATGTAATACCTTTGGAACTCTCCGAATTGCACTAATATGTGGTTTTTCATATTCTTTTAAAGTTATGTGGAGTTGGGTAGGGAATGTTCCTAAACCTTCAAAAAGATTAGTATTTGCTAGTTATGTCCCCAAGGTTGCTAAACATAACCTGTTTTTCTTTAATAAAATCAATTCTTTTAATTAAATTCAGTTTTAAGCATTCAGGAAGTCCTAACAGTGGCATTTGTTTAGGAACGTCAACCACTACAAATGACAAAACTTTGCATTTATTTTTAACAGAACAATTAAGTTTAACTTCTCCTAAACTCTTAATTCTAGGACCAGTATACCCGTATGGGATTAATGGAATATTTGACTTACAAATTTGTGCATCTGAGGCTATATTTTTTAATATATCTATGGGCAGAACAGTGACTTCTGCACCGGTATCTATTTTAACGGTAACTACATAATTGTCACTAAATACCTTTTCAGTCCAGATGGTTTCGTTCTTTTCATTTCTCCCTCGCACATTCAGAGAACTTACATAAAACTCATAGCCTTCACTCTCATCTTCACTGCCGCTGTTACTGTCTTCTGCTGTTTTACCTTTTGCTACTTCATGTACTTTCCTTGCCATTCTTCCTCCTTTTTCATTTCTTTTTCCACTTTTATTTCCATTGTTTCTCACATCTGCCTTTTCACGGCACACATTGACAAAATGATTTCTTCCTTGACACCTAGCACACGTTTTCTGCCAAGCAGAACATTTTCCACTTATATGTCTATATCCACAAAACTTACATAGTTTGTCACGATGGTTAGCTGAAGATCGAACTTCGTGAATAGTTGTCTCATTTTGGAGCGCTTTCGACTGGATTTTGCTCGCTTCTACTGCCCTGCAGAACTCAATTGCCTTAGTTAAACTTTGTCTCTCTTGTTGAACCATACTATTAAATTGATAGCGCTCAAATATGATGTTCTTTTTTGGGGAACAGTAATCTGAGAACGCTTTTAAAACTTTTTCTACTGTTTTTCCAGCTGGTGGAATATTAAATGTGTTATATAAATCCAGTGCCTCATCTCCAATCAGATTGAGCAAAATAGCTACTTTTTTGGAATATTCTTTGTCGGCCAAGCCTGTAGCAGTTAAAAATACTTTGAACTTTTGTTCAAATTTCCTCCAGTTTTCAGAAATATTTCCGTGGAGTATAAATGGATCAGGAGGTTTGAAATAGCTTTCCATTATCTTGATTCTAGACTTCTTAATTCAAAGGCCACTAGCACTAGTTACTTTCGTCAGTTCAAACAGACACCTGACACCAGGTTTAATAATCAAAAGTCAACAAGAAGACCATTAATAGTTTATTAACAACTTATGCGAAATAAATCAATTGTACAAAATTGCATCTACATACCAATAATAGGGACACGTGGTAGCGTGACTCTAAAGTCAGGTTAGTTCCTTCAAATTGACATTTTATACCTTTATAGAGGTTAGGCAACACAACATATACATAAA
The DNA here is from genome assembly GCA_958507055.1 of Crioceris asparagi. Classification (NCBI taxonomy): domain Eukaryota; kingdom Metazoa; phylum Arthropoda; class Insecta; order Coleoptera; family Chrysomelidae; genus Crioceris; species Crioceris asparagi. The sequence continues at coordinate 33,296,513 of OY293832.1, read as the reverse complement.
TATGTACCCTTGGTTGCCTCTCCTATATTATACAACCTTTAATACTAATAAATTCACTTACAGATTTACAGGGGGATGAGGTAGGGTTGCCATTTCTTGCTGAGGTACATTGAATAAAGGCAAAAAATATGAAAAATGAAATAATGAATATGTTGTAATTCTGGCTCTGGCTTTTCTCGTACATAGAGGAATGTAGAGGATCCTACCTGTGGTCAGTGTTCTCACATGAACATGTATAAAATTCTATTGATGGCGTTTCGGATTTCTTTAGATTTCTTGGGCCGCTTTTTTTACTGCGCATCCGCACTGTGGACTGACAATCCAGCGTAGACATAATAAAACATAGAACTAATAACTCAACCTCAAGCTCAACCATAGAGAGATAAAAAAGCTCAAAAGTAAGTGTTGTAGCGTTGGAGGTAGTGTTCTCTGTTGTAGCCGTAGCCTAATAACTGATCGAAAGGATTGTTCCTTCAACAATAACCACGTTTATTCTATTTTTATTGTATTTTCAATTATATCATTAGTAAACAATTGAATGCCGCATTTACAGATTTATGAAGCTGGCCTTTCATTCAAATGTAATGCTAAATAATAAATTATTTGTGAAACCCTTTCTCTTTACAGAGACATTCAAAATTGAGCTTAACAATTATGAAAATGGATTTACTCATCATTCTTTATGACCATAAATACCTAATGTCTTATATCGAAGACTATGTTTCATCAATAAAATTGCAAAGAGATCACATAAAAGGCAGAAATCATTAAAAATGTTCCCTATACTGCAGGTACAGTATATTTTACAACATAAATATAAAATAAACTTTGGTTTTCTATACTTTTGAAATGTGACTAGTAAAAAAATAAAGATTGCACATTCTCTTATTTTGTATTATTGGGAAATCAATTCCCAACTCCATTGTACTCCAAACCCCATCTATTTTTGTTCATTTTTCCGTTCATAAATAGAATCGTTGTGGCGTTGGATAACTCCAGAGTTTACTGCAAAATCGAAACAAGATTTGTCGCTCAAAAGCGATTTTGTGTGAATTAACCCCTCCAAAGTCCTTGATTTTGTTTTATTTATGTTGATTTGAAAAAAATGCGTTCTGCATTTGCACTTGAATGCGGCAAAGAAAGAAGACTTAAGACGAACTTCGGAAGGAACATATATTTACTCGTGCCATCACCACATTTTAAATTCAAAATATCCACCCAAAATTCACACGTTGAACATGACTCAGTTTTACTGAATACATCGGACATGTTACGAAGCTCTCTTCATTCGGCATCCATATCTTTAAGTTTTCATTCATGAATTAAATTGAGAAAACTGCATGCAAGTGGAGCAATCGACATGGCCGGTGTCGCATCAGCAGTGATAAAATTTCCTGTCAAGAATTGAGAAAATTTTCATAATTTTTTTATGGGGATCCCTAAAATTGAAACGCGTCTAGATCTGGATACATCCCTCGATGTAAAACCCCAAGCATCTTTGACGAAGTTGAAATACGACCTCTGGTTTAACTTCATGTTGGTTTTGAAACAAAACAGCGGTCAATGTGGCTCCTAGATATACATGTTCAAGCGGCAGGTAAAATTTGGGTCTCTTACGTTGATATCTTCTATTTTGTTTTTTAAAATATTCTGGCTTCAAGGAGCATTCGAGAAGGGACTTGAATACTGCTACAACCCTCGTGTAAAGCACGTGCAGTCTTGTGTCTTGAGCTTGCATCTCAATATTGAGATTTTGGAAAAAGGGCAAAGCCAACTCCAAAAACTTTAGGTACATTTCAACATATTTTTCCTTCAGCCGCATTGCAATAGTTTCAGCTGCAAGAATCTTTCTGAAATAGCCGCTGCATCAAAAAAATGGCCAAGTGCATTGTATTGCTCCAACAATCTTTTGACTACTTGCAGAAGTAAAAGCCATCTAGTATGGCTGGGTTGCATTTTGTGGGGCTTCAAATTTAAGAGAATCTGGAACTGTTAAAACGCATCCAGTCTCTTATAACTTTGTTTCAAATACTTAAAATATATCTGCAAATGTCTTCGATTACCCTCGGAAAAGTGGCACAGGCGTAGCTTGCATAAGGAGCAAATGAGTGGCAAATGCATTTGATTTTGAATAAATGCGGTACGTCTGTAGCAAGAAAATGGCAAGAGAGTGGTTCACTCCAAACATGTTGCTCACACCGTCTGAAGCAAAACCTATGAGATTTTCCTTGTATGGAATGTGTTCTGCAAAGTACTCAACGAGACAATTATAGGGGCTTGAAACTCTTGCATCGGTAACAGGAACCAAGCCAAGAAATTCATCGTTAATTGATTTCCATTAAGGTATCCAGCATTTATCACTAGATGTTTCACAGAGCTCACATCTGTACATTCATCGACAATTATTGAAAATTTGTGGACGCGTGGGTGCTGTAAAATAGATTCAAAGCCACTTAGTCCTCTTACGTTTTTTATGATTTGTGTACATTTGGTACGACCGCAACTCAAGTTCTTAACCACTTTCTGATATCATCCGATAATTTGAACCATCGGAACCAACACCGATGCTGAGTTCTAGGATTCTAATAAAAAAAGTTGGTTTGGTTGTTACCTTGAATGGTTCCAAAGATATGATTTTTTGTAGGTCAATGCACGACGCTATTCTGTCACATAAATTGACATATCTCAAAAATTATTGCAGGTAAGCCTATGATATGTATTGCATTATGTTGATAATGTTTAGGTACATTTTATAATGTAACAGAATATGGAGTTGTCATTTTAAAAAAGACATCATATTTGTGTATCTTAATTTGGAACAGCCTGTTTATTATTCAGAATATTTTTAAAATGTGCTTCATTTGTAGACCTACTTTTCAAACAAAAATCATGTCGATAGCTTAAATAGAACAAAAGTTATGGAGCTTGCACGCACCCCGAGTCACCCTGAATATAAAAAAAGAGAATAAACATTCTTGAAATCTCAGCTTAAATCATATAATTTTTTCATTATATGACTGCTTCCCCAAGAACATCTTTTTATTGAATATTACTGGTGTTTCTTGAGATTAGAGTTCGGTATTGATAATTTTCAAGCATATTCTTTCTTTATTGTTTTTTTTTTTCACAAAATGTTTCGACCAGCAGCTGATCTTTTTAAATTGTAAAATGCGCTTATTATTTATAAATATAATCTGTTTTACCTTAATGCATGAATCGGAAAAACGAGGTAAATTGGAGAAAAGATTATAAAAAATTAAAATAGTTTTTCTTGGTAATTAGGTAAAAAACATAATAATACTAATAACAAACGTTCAGATATTAATGGACTTAGTTCCTTTTATTCTTATATCTTAAATCTTTATAATAATAAATTTAATAATTTTTCTAAAAATATTTCTCAAAATTGAAATATATGTGTGAATATAATATGTGCCTAGGCAATCTCCTATTTTACTAAAAAACTAAAAGGAGTTAATAGCTACAAATTGCCGCCACAAATATATAAAGTTACTCACAAATATATTTTTTAGCTTTCGTAATAAACCTATTATTTGTTTCGTAACTATCTGAAAAGAAAATATTTTTTTTAGATTTTTCCAATAAAAGAAAGAAGCAAAATTAAAAGTGGTAGCAGAAAACGGTATTACTATAAATATTTAGAAAACTTTTTGGGTGTAAGAAAATGTAAACCTACTGGAATAAAAAAACCTGCAATGGTCATAATGTATCTATTTGATACAAAGGTACATTATTTACTTGGTTGTATATAGATTATACAACATAATAACACAAGCATGTCAAAAGCAAATCAATTTCTTGGTAAAGGGCAAACCTTAAGAACAGGGCGTTGTAAGACTCCGTTTTTTGACTTTAAACATACAACCCGAGTTACACCATCCTTACCTGGATGTAGCTCAACCACGCGAGTTATGTTGAGCAAATAGAAATTCGTTTTAAAAAAACTTTATTCTATATTTTAACACTCAACAGACTTATAATATGAAACTATATCTAATATTTGGTACGCAGTACCTTATGATAATTGTTCAAAGTTACAAGTGAATAGGGAACAGGTTTTGTCTGACTTAAATACTAATATAATGCATGATAAGCGTCTAGCTGTTTGCATTGTCAGCGTCCAGACGAACAATATGCTTATGTGCTTAAAGTTATGAATGTAACTCCTCCACCCTTAAGAGGAAACTTTAGGAAAAATAATTTTATTTTTCTTTTAAAGTTGACGTTAAACATTACATTTTGTTGGTTCGGGAAATGCAATTGTGTTTTCTGAATTTGGTTTATTAACTTTGATAAACCATTGATCTCTATAATGATATAATACAAAAATAATAATTACAATAATTAATATTACATATATAGGTATACTGGAATGAATCCATACATTATTGTCAATAAAAGAAATTGGTTTATCACTTTCTTGGTCCAAAGTAAGTTTAGACAATTGGTCGAGATTGAACGATTTTAGGTTCAACTGAATAGGTTTAACATTTGACACTGCACTCACTATCTGAGGACTGGTTCTGCGGGTATACTTCCTTCCAGGTTGGCATAGTCAAATAGTTTAGTGGAAAATCTACACGAATATGGTATTGTTATGAGGAACGTCCCCTCAAGCTTGTGGACATCTTCGCTTCCACATTTTTCGAGTACTAAGGTGTCTGTGGGTGCGATGAGTAATTATCTTTCGTCGATGATGGTTTCCACGAGAGTTTCATTGATTTCTACTGGGATGTGGATACACTGCGGGTCTTCTTTTAGTTGCAAAAGATTCTTGATGCAAGTTTCTGGTTGGAAGCTCCTTTGGATATGTGAAATTTGGCAAAAGTACTCTTGTTGAACTTCTTGGCATTTGGATTTTAAGTAGTATGTAGTATCTTCACTCATGGCCACATATGAGGTTGGGTATATTATTTTGGTGGACTCACGTGTAGGGATAGAAAATAGTTGATACAGGTTGAAGGTGTTGGGTTCTAATAGGGGAATGTGTAACAAAAATACTAAATGTTCCACGCTAATATAATACTCGACGTTAATGGTTCTCACAAACTGGATATTATCATTAGAATAGAATTGATCACTAGATTGATGTTTGGATAATTCGTACTTCATTGCCTTTATGGAATTTTCACTAATTATTGATAGATGTAATATTTTTAAGGAGGAAAAACTTATAGCTGTAAGTAGTTTTTCTACGATCTGAGAAAGCTCTAGTATACTAATTTTAAACATGGTTAGGGTGTTGGTAACATGTTGGTCTTTACCTCCTACCATTCTAAGAACTTCGCCAATTCTATTGAAATTGGTCGACATGTTTTTAATTGTTTCATAATAATTTCTTATCAGTTCTTGATTCAACGATTCTTATTATAATGACTGATTAAATTTTCTTGATTCACCTCTAGATTTTGAATGGCTTTATCATATCGTTCGCCATCCGAAGCGTCGAGAGTACCAGATATGAATTTGAATACTGATCCTAAAGAATTAATCATCCCACACTTAGTTCTATTCCTGTCATTGAAAATATCTGGATGAATTATACTTAGTTGTTCTCTCAATTGCTTTGCTTTGTTCTTGACGTACTCATACTTGATCATTTCAGCCATAATTAATTTATTTTCAGTTTCCTTATGAAATTCGGATATTATAGTGTTCTAGTTCTAAAACTTTATTAGCAAGGATGTTGAGGGGATAATTATGTTGAAAGGTGTGGTGCGAGTACTGGATTCTAGTAGGTCCTAATTTAAGTGGTTAGGATGCCTGGGTTATTAATTAAGGATTTAATTTCTATTTTGGGCACTGCCGCTAGGTAGAGTTGTATTAGTACTAGTATTGTCAGTTTTGTTATTAGTAGCTCCATTTAAAAAAAAAGGAACGAGTGTTCGTTGAAACTGTCTTGTCGGTTTCATCTCTTGTTTGTGATATGTATGTCCCTTAATTGTTTGTATCTTAGACCCTAAATCTTTCTTAATTTGCACTTGTTTATATGGTGCCGCAACTTTATTTCGTAGTCGTGTGGAAATATAGGCAATGGTGGATCGACACGATTTACATTTTGTTTCTCTGCATACTTTTCTTTGGCTTCCTGCGATTTTCGATAAACTTGTTCGTCCATAGATTTGATTCTAGCTTTTAAATCTTCCAAATATTCGTTATAATAATTCTTTGAATCGATTTCTAAAATTTCCCTGTTGTCTATATGTCCGAATAGCAGTTCTGTTGGTCTAAAGTTACTGGTACTATGTATTGTCCTATTATATATGATTGCAGCATTCTCTAACAAATTATGGGATAATGTTTTCTGTTTCTGAAGAGTCAAGGTACCATGTACCCTTTCTATTGGACTGTTGGAGTTGGGATGCAATGGTGTGGTAATATGATGTTCTATATTATACGACTCTATTAGTTTACTAAATAGATTGGATTTGAATTGTCCATCTGTTACTAGGGTTTTAGGGAGTTTATAACGTGAGAAATTTCTTATAAATTTTTGTATTATTTCTATCATATTACTCGAGTCTAATTCATCGTACATAAAATATTTTGAAAAATTATCTATACATGTCAGGTATTTCTTCTTATTACAAGAGAATATATCTAAGTAAACTATTTCGAAAGGGGCTTTTGGTGTAGACGTGATGGTTAATTTGTGTCTTACCGGTCTCCTTTCGTACTTTGTTTGTTGGCATATCGGACAATTGTTAACATGAGTTTGACAATCTTTCATTACGTTCGGCCAATAATATAATCTTTCAACTTCCTCGCGTAATTCATTTATACCTCTGTGCGTGATGTTGTGTAGCCTATTTAATATTTCTAACTGTTGTTTTCTATCAGTAACGTCTTTTAATATTTTCCGGGTGAAAACAAATTTTAAGTTATTGTCAAAATTACGGTTGATGATAGTCGCTAGCTCTTCATAAATATTATTTTCGGGTAAGTAGATGGCATTGGTAACGTAATCTTTAAGAATATTTATAATCTCTGTTTCATAATTGTTTTTAGAAAGTTGTACTTCCAGTCTTTCATTACCAAAAGTATTATTTGACTTCAGTTTTGTGGGTTGAGGGGCTTTTCTGTTATAGTCAGTTCTGCAGATACATCATTATGCTGGGTATGGAGAGTATCGAGGTCTGATGATGGTTCTGGGACAACGGGAAGATCTTCATGTTTTGGTTGGAGTGAGTAATTTTTATTATCAGCTGGCTTGATTACTATATCCGAGGTAATATTAATTTTGTTGTTTATTTTCTCATCCTTATCCTCTTCTAATAATTTATCAAGTTCTTCTAGTTCAAATTCAGGTCGTTCGCCTATGTCTCCGGCGTTAGCAAATAATGACAATAGACAGTCCGGTCAGTCGCTGATTTGTAACGGATAAGTTTCCAGTCTTGAAAGAAAATCGGCGTTTGAATTTAATTTACCTGTTTTGTACACTATTTCATATTCCTACTCCATCAATTTCAAACGCCATCTAACTAATTTGGAATTCGGCTCTTTGATATTGAATAGCCACTGTTAAGGTTTGTGATCCGATACAATTAAAAATTTATTTCCATAGAGATATGGCCTAAAATGCTTGGCTGCCCAGACGATTGCAAGACATTCCTTGTCAATCGTTGAGTAATTAATCCCGTGATCATTCAAAGTTTTAGAAATGAATGCAATTGGTCTATCGGAACCATTTAAACCTGACGAAAGCACAGCTCCAAGTCCAACATTTGATGCGTCTGTGGTTAATATAAATTTTTTAATAAAATCTGGGTAAGCCAGTACAGGTTCGTTGCAAAGAATTTGTTTAATTGTATCAAAAGCTTCTACAAATTTCGAAGTATGTTCTACCTTAGAATTTTTCTTGAGCTGTTAGAGATTTTGAAATTGTGGCATAATTTTTTACAAATTTTCTATAGTATCCTGATAGACCTAAAAAGCTTTTTATTTGTTTAGGTGTTGAAGGGAGTTTTAAATTCTTAATCTTCTCGATCAACTTAAAGTTCGGCTTAATACCGTGAGTGGTAATTATATGTCCTAGGTATTCGATTTCTTCTAAAAAGAATTCTGACTTTTGTATCTTAAATCTATGATGTCTTAATCTTTCCAGTACGATGATTATATTTTGTAGGTGTTCTTCCGATGATTTGCCCAAGATTATTATGTCGTCCAAGTAGACTAAACAAATTTTATTCAATAATGCTCGGAGAACGTCGTTCATAACCCGAGCGAATGCCGCTCATTTATAGTGGCCATCTTTGGTTGAGAAAATCGTTTTATGGCGGTCTTTTTCATTAATTTGTATCTGATGATAACCTGACATTAGATCGATCTTCGAAAATAATTTTGAATCACCTAATATATCAAGTATGTTAGTAATTTTGGGCAAAGGATATTTATCCTCTATTGTCTTCTCATTTAGTTTTCGAAAATCGTTGACCATACGCCACTGTTTCTTGCCATCTTTTCCTTCCTTCTTAGGTACTAGGAAAATAGGTGCTGAATACGGCGAAGTACTAGGTGTTATGATATTGTGATTAAGTAGTTCCGAAATTTGGTTGTTAATTTCTTGTTTTTGAGAGTGTGGAAAACGATACGGCTTTGAAAATATAGGGTTCTCAGAATTTAATGGAATAGAATGTTTAACTATAGACGAAAACGTGAGCTTATTAAAAATGTGCATGCATTCTTCGTGATTACTGATATGTTGTAATTTCTAGGTCTAGAGTCTCGGGTTTCACATCTTTTTGACTACATCAATATCTAAAAGATACTATTCTTATAAAAATACGTTTATTGTTGTCATAAGTTAAGGTTGAAGTATTTTTTCTTCTCAATATAGCTATATAGCACTAAAGCTCACTTTTTGAACCATAGTTAAACCAACATCAACTGGTAACGGTGTTTTTTGTTTAAAACATGGGATAATTTCTGGAACAGATAGAATATATCTAATTCTTTAGGAGCTATAGATGGCAAAAATATAGGACTTTTTGCTCCGAGAAACTCCGGTTCGTAATGTTTCAAGGATTCTTTTCAATTATTTTAATGGCAGTTGTTGAAGCAAATTATAAATACATAGCAATAGATTTAGGCGCATACGGGGGGGAGGAAATAGTGACGGTGGTGTCTTTGCTGATAGCAACTTGGCTGGTTATTAGTTGACCAATTCAAAAAAATTGCAAATTTCTAAAGAGAGATCCCTACCACTACCCAGCAAGGGTTTATCTCTGGTTTTAGTCGCCGATGAGGTATTTCCATTGAAAGAAAATATATTGAGACCATTTCCAGGAAAAAATTAGCAATACGTGAGCGAATTTTTGACTATCGCTTATCACGAGCAAAAAGAGTAGTTGAACATGCATTTGGCATAACTGTTCACACTTGGAGAATCCTATTAAAACGTATGGAAGTGAATGTAAGCTTCGCATCTTTGATAAACGTTACATGTTGTATACTCCATAACTTTTTGTTTACCGAAAGATATGCAAATCATAATATTCCTGCCCAAAAGAGGAATCAATACGTAAAATCGAAACTTATCACAAAATATTTTCAAATTGGAGTTGATTTCAAACACAAAGAAAATATTTATGATACCAAATTTTTGACCTGCAGGTGTTGTCTTTGCACGCTTCAGATTCAACTGCTCCAAGAATTCAAATGGCACAACAAGGGTTCAAAGTTTTCAACAAGAAGCAGATTCGCTAGATCCAAATTAAATCTAGCAAATACAACTGTACTCAGCTTGAATTTTCATTGCCTAAAAATAAGGTCATTACATTCAACATCGTCGTTAAAGAGATACGACCAGATATTATCTGCCTAACAGAACACTTGTATAGTAACAAACAATGTGAAATTTTCCCCTATTTAATGGTTGATAACTATTTTAGCCGGACTAGAACAAGCACGGTGGTATAATGATATTCATCGAAGACTCAATGACCTATGGACAAATTGAAGAATTGAATCCAGTCAAAGAAGAAATAATTGCTGAATTGGCAGATGGTACAGAAATCTGGGGTGTAGGGGTTGTGCTGTAGGGATAGCACCTTTTGCCAAGAACAGTCGCATCTCATGACATAGTCGGGAGATGGTAGGAGGCAACTGGTTCCCACAGGACACCCAATTTTCACCTATGGCTCCACGTGCCACACCCCGGAAACTGCATCGACCTGCAGGCTAAGCTAGGTAAGGATAACCAGATATGGTGAACACTAAACGGTGCGTGGCAGCAGCCGTACCGTCAGGGAGTGAAGGCGGCAGTTTTCTAGACTATCCCCGGCAACACTTACCTTATTGACAAGCGAAGCTAGAACAGCCTCACCGGTTGTAAAACTGCATCATGGCAAGAAGAGGGGGGCTACCATGATATGGACAACCAGAATGTGTACACTGGATTTCATATGGACGTCCATTGGATATTCACTTTCCACCTTTTTGGAAATCCATAGATTGTTCCATTACATTCATCCATGGGATGGACTATCTTGACGTCCTAAGAATTTACAGCGGACTAAATATAGACATTCATGGGACATCCATTTTTTACGTTTTGAATATCCATAGGACGTCCCGGGTCCCGATACGTACCTTCATATATTGTGTTTTCAAACCAGCTGGTATAGGTTATAATGGAATAGAAGTTTTGATTGGTTCAAATATGAAATAAAGGTTAGTTTATACAGTAAATAAAATAAAATAAATAAATTAAAATAAGAACAGTTTGATATATATGAATCAATCAAAACCTCCAACCTCCAATTCATAATCTGCCAGCGGATATTCATTTATTCATACATCTACGGGGGATAAGAACGAACAGGTCTACAGAAGAATATAAAATACTGTTTTTAATTTTCATTATTTTTTTTGGAAAAGCTTTATACAAAAGTTGAGTTTTATAAACCAGAAATACTTTTAATCGCTTTCACTCAATATCCACTCTGAGAGATTCTTTCTATTTTATTGAAGAAAATAGTACAAAACCATTGTAGAATGAGTTATGAAATAGAAGTATGATGCACAAACATAAAGCAGGGCCAGGGAAACCATTACCTATATATGAAAATATGGCTAGAAAGTAGTAAAATAAGTGCTCAGTTGCGATGGAAGATACCAAGAAAGCACAAGCAGACTACGTCGCGCAAGTAAGATCCTATTCTCATGTGTGAATGGTGAATAATAATTTATAAAATTTATTAATTAATTAGATATCTCCCTTGCCCTAACTTAATTCTACGCAACTAGTTTTATTCTCAGTACTTATTCTAGAATAGTTTGGTACCATTACAATACCGGCGTGTTTGTTCTGGACAAAGACTGATTTTTCTTATAAGATTATGAATTACATACTTCCAGAACCAGGCAAATTTTAACACCAAAAGGGCATCATTGAAAAACAAGAAAATATTTTTACTCAACTGCAGAAGAGAAGGTCTACTACCGAGACACATTAAAGATGCAACAAAAAACATCTGCAACCTCATTGGAATAACGAATACACGAATATCCCAACAGGTTTTTAATTTTGATATCAGAACTAAATTGAAGATTCTCAATCTTGAAATCATTTCCTCACATAACCAGCTATCTCATATTGAAATAATGCTCAACTAACTGTCCAACAACTTACAGATATTATTACCACCTAACATAATTAGAGAATTTTTCAACAGACAGACAATAAAATTTAATAGATTATTTAATAACATCAAACAAAACAATATAAACAAACTTAATAGATTACGAGCGGATAAAATTAGCGAACTGAAAACTAATGATAACTGGCTAAAAAACCTAACAAACATTTACATTCCAGAAGACATAAAATTATTTCTATCACTTGGTCATAAATTCGCAGTTCCACCCAATACTAGAGATATTTCAATACCTAAATTATTAGCTGACATTGAACTCCTATTGTCTAATACAGATAGTAACCAAAAGAATATTATGAGAGCACAACTAACTAATATTATCACAAATCACTTACATAAAAAGATTAATATTGATCAATTCTTGAATAACCTTTACAATAAAACAAGATTATTTCTAAAGACACATAATGACTTGGTGGTTTCTAGATCAGACAAAGGGAATACAACTGTACTAATGTCTAAAAATCAATATATTGAAATGTCAAATAATTTACTGGAAGACAAAAAGTACTATAAACGAATTCTTAGAGACCCTACACTCACAATTCAAACAAAATCTAATGAACTAATTAAAAAAAATTTATTCTAAAGGAGCAATAAGTAAGGATGAACAACAAAACTTAACTATTCATAACGGAGTTGCTCCTAGATACTATGGGTTACCGAAAATTCACAAACCAACACTAAGCTTAAGACCTATCATTTCAAGTATCATTTCCCCGAATTCTGGTATTGCAAAGTTAGTTACCAGAATATTATCAACATCATTCAATTACAATAATGAATACTATATAAAAGATTCTTTCGAATTTGCCGAATTTGTGCAAGAAAAACAGTTACCAGAAGGATATGTCGTTATAAGCTTAGATGTTGTTTCATTATTCAATAACATACCACGCGTTTTAGTTAAAAAATCCATCAACAAACATTGGGATGACATTCGTATAAACTGTCAAATTAACAAAACAACTTTTCTGGAACTGATAAATCATGTCTTCGATACCACATATCTAGTATTTGACGGAATATTTTACAAACAGATACTAGGCACACCAATGGGCTCTTACATTTCACCAATTTTAGCCTCTTATGTAATGAAAGACCTGCTTGATGAATGCATCGCTCAATTACCGTTTGCAATTCCTTGGCTTAAAATCTATGTAGATGATATAATTTGTACAGTTCCAGAAATTGAAATTGAACAAACTCTATTAACATTTAACAGCTATCATAGACACTTACAGTTCACTGTCGAAAGAGAGACTAATAGAAGATTACCCTTTTTGGACACTCATGTTATCAGACTAGAAGACAACAGGATAATCCTAGATTGGTACACTAAACCCACCAGCTCTGGGAGATACATCAATTATAAATCTCACCATCCTGTTAGAATTAAAATAAATTTAATTCTAGCACTGAAAAACAGAGTTTTGAAAATTTCACATCCTAGTCTGAAAAATGAGAGTCTAAGAAGAGTGTATAGAATTCTCACACAAAATGGCTATCCATCTGGGTTGTTACGCAGACTCTTATACAACACAACGGTAGATCCACATACAAGACAAACCTGTGAAGAAAACCAGAACTTAGTGGTTAGATATGGTTCCTTACCTTACATTGAAGGGCTTTCTACTAGACTAATAAGTGTATTTAAACAAGAGAACTTAAAAATAGCACAAAAGAACATCAAACCTATCAGTCGATTATATACCAGAACTAAAGATAAAGTACTTACCAGCAACATACCTCACTGTGTATATAGCATTCAATGCTCAGACTGTGAAATGAAATATATTGGACAAACCATCCAACTTCTTAAAAATCGAATAATAGGCCATCGCAGTGATATAAACATAAAAAGACGTTTTGTGCTCTGGCAGAGCATGCAACCTCAACCAAACATCTACCTGACCTGGATAACCCTAGAGTCCTTCACATAGAAAATAACTGGCATAAACGCATCTTTCTTGAAATGGTGCAAATAGACAAGGAGTGCAACAGCATGAACAAAAGAACTGACGTCCATGGTCTGAGTCAGGTTTATTCCTATTTGTTGTCTTTTCACAAAAGGCCACAACTACAAAGAAGAGAATGAACATGCATAAACAATTGCAATATAAATTTCCAACATAGATTACTCACCAGACTTTAACTTGTTGCACCCTAGACCATACATGACTTGTTGTTGTTTTTAGTCATTTCCTACATTATTTGGTTTCAAAAGGAAACTAAACTACAAATATTATAACTTTGCGCCATACGTCAGACGTCAGACATGCAACCTATAGATAAAATTAACAAAGAACTCACAAATCAAGGAACAAAATAAAAGACAGTAACTTTGAATTCCATGTATTTGAAATTTTTTTAAATAAAAAGTAAAAACACAATCTTACCCTGTTTCTTTATTCTATTTTTTGCTATTTATGACCATAATATTCTGTTCTACCTTAATTCTCGTACAGTTGAGTTCAGTATTTTAATATGAGATGTAGAAATTCAATTTAGTTTTGATAACATAAGAATGAATGATGTACCTATCTATATTTAACACTCAAATCAATGTAAGTTGGAATTCGTATAACGTGTTTGTATATATAACTAATTTTCTTGATTATTATTTCGATGATTCTTATATCCTTTAATTAAGTACTTCTGTGTAACTTTCTTTTATTTTAATACAGCCTTGAAAAAGATAGCCACCGCTATCGAAACGTTGGTAATTGAAAAAGAGTTTTCATTATCCTACAGCCCATAGTGCCGCAACCCTATGAATGTTTGTCACTTTGGTTATACATTCTCGGCAGTGAATTACTAAAATTATATTATATATATATATATATATATATATATATATATATATATATATATATAATTAAAGGGATCTATTAGTTCATTAATGAATGAGATATATATATATATATATATATATATATATATATATATATCTCATTCATTAATGAACTAATAGATCTCTTTAATTATTATACATACTCACGTTAAACGTAATTTTGCTCTCAATACCTAGGTGGTGCGAATTGTGTCCCACTGGTAGATAATGTCTCAAAGTTTTTGACTACTTCCAGTTGCTTTTGTTTAGTTGGATACAGCTTCCACTTATGTGGCGCTGATGAAAGCTAACAAGCTTGAAATCACGTGATCCGCTTCTAGTGGGTGGTTATGTCCGACTAAACAAAAGTATAAAGGTGTAGAGCTTTATATATATATATATATATATATATATATATATATATATATATATATATATATATTTATTTATTCAAATTTTACGGACAGTCTGCCCTTTTACAAAGAGTACAATTTATGTGGAATAGAGGCAGGTACAATGTACCTTAACTAATAATAAAAATTACTTGTTTGTATAAGTAGATAACAGGTAATAACTTCAATACATTTGTTAATAAATCATATAAATATGTAACTTGAAAATAAAGAATTACCTGTACAAGAAAATTTAGATTTGATCATGTGTCATACACAAGTAACAGAAATAAAATGGTTTTAATTACAAATTGAAGGATATATTAGTATATTAGTGAGCATGATATGAGAGACAGCGAGGTCGTGTAAAATATATATACATACATATATACACATTCAATCATGTTAGTATTTATTTTATTTTATTTTTTTTTATTTATTTATTTATTTTACTTCTGACATACATTCTATAGAGGTGCATAACACCTGTGCATAGACACCAGAAAAATACAATAATATCCAATTATATATACATTGAGTTAAAGAAAAATATTCATTATCCAATACAATGTTCAAAGTATAAATTTCCTTACGACTAATTATATAATATTTTGCTATCCTATATAGTATCTTAATTTATAATTCAATAGATCTAATCCACATCCCAAAATTCTTTCTTAATAAGTTCTTTTTACAATCAAGTTCTTTTAGATTATTCGGAATTAAATTGAAATATTTTATTGCCACAAAAAACGCATTTTTGGTACTCAAAGTCTTACTAATTTTTGGTAAAGTTATCTGTCTATTACGTGTATTTATAAATCTCCCAGAGTGCATTAATTTACACTCTGTAAAATAATAAGTAAGCGCATTCACAACAAAATACTGGTTAATTTTTAAAGGTACTAACATTTCATTTTCTATTTTCATTTTACTTATCAATTTATTCTGCAAATTTATAATAGGTTTCATCGTATTATCGTATGCACCACCCCAAGCAATGATTCCATAGTTTATAACACTTTCGAATAGACCATGATATATAGTTTTCAGTATAGATGGGTGTAGCCAATTACTTAATTTATAGAATAAAAAAGTGAAATACTTGACTTTTTTAATTAGCTCAGTTACATGCTTGTTCCATTTCATGTGACAGTCTTACACAACCCCTAAATATTTACAGCTTTCTACTCTTTTCAGTTTTCTATCTTTAATAAACAAATGAAAATTAGTGGGAACACTATCAATGTAGCTTCCGAAAGTAATGTATGTAGTCTTATCAACATTGAGCGTAAGCTGATTGCCTTTTAACCACATATCTAATTTTTTTAACCATTCAGTCAGACATTCATGAACTACTTGCCAACTACTTCCACTGCACAGAACTGCAGTATCATCTGCATAAGAAACTAGTGCATTCGCAGGTACAATATCAAATATATCATCAATATACAAGATGAAAAGAAGTGGTCCCAAAATAGTCCCTTGAGGAACTCCAATTTTCACAGATCTAAAACCACTAGTACAATTATTTATTTTGACACAATGCTCTCTATTCGATAAATAACTATCAATCAATTTATGAGGCAGACCTCTTATTCCCTTACGCCACAGTTTATTTAGAATAATTTTATGGTTCACTGTGTCAAAAGCCTTAGCAAGATCCAAGAAAATTAACACGGTAGCTAGGTTTTTATCCAAATTATTGTAAATAAAGTTAGAGGTATAAGCTAAGGCATCAACAGTACCCCTATTCTTCATGAAACCATATTGATTGTTTGCGATCAAATTATTACCAATACAAAAATTATATAATCTAACATATATGATTTTTTCAAAGATTTTAGCCAGGTTAGAAATCAAAGCGATAGGTCTGTAATTGGTAGCCAGATGGGCGTTACCAGACTTGTAAATTGGAATAATATCAGCTTTCTTCAAAGCAGTGGGCCAGATGGCTCTGCTTATACAGTTATTAAAGATATATTCTAAAGGCAGACTAATATCTTTGGCTATACATTTTAGTATCTTGCTATGTATATTGTCCACTCCACCAGCTTTGTCTTTCATTTCATGGATAACTTTTTCTATCTCAAATTTATTAGTAGGTAATAAAAATATACTTATACAGTTATATTCAACAGTTTTTTCAAAATTAGTTTCATCATTCATTTCATCATTGTTACCCAGCCTACTCGCAAGATTTTCACCAACATTAGTAAAAATTTGAAAGAAAATATTTATTAGGCGCATCAATCAGCTACGCGTGCTTTGACTGGAAGGTTATTCGAATTTACTGATACCCTACTAGAAGAGCTATTAATAAGGTAATTCGAGTTAGATGACCCTAGTACTAACAGATTAGGGTTTCGTATATTATAAGGCAGATTTCTTATCAGAAATAAATTATTAACTGCGTCATTCTTTATTAAACCGTGAAGACATTTGAAGACAAATTTACTCCCTAAGGAGGTGTGTAAGGAGCGGATAGGGGGCAAATTTAAATATACAAATTTTGGTGTGAAATCGTGATCAAGCCACGACATAGGATTCTCACTTTTCTACATAATCATTCTGACGCAACGGTGTTAAGCAGATCCCCGAATTCTTACACGGTTTAAAATGTAAGGAGTCCATATTTGGTTGTAATATGAAAGCTGCGAAATGACTAGAGTCTTATACAGATAAATGACTGGAGCAATATTAATAAATTCTTTAGTATTGAAGCCAATCATACTATGAGACCTAGAATTGACCATCTCTAGGTGGGCATAAAATTTTAAGGCCTGATTAAATAAGATCCCTAGCTCTTTAATTGTTGAAACTCACTCTAGGGATAAACCGTTGAGCGAATAATCATATAGAGACCCCGGATCATACCTAACAAACGATATGGTGCAGCATTTATCTATATTGAAATTTAAATCATTCACAATGGACCACTGGTAAAGGGTTTGAAGATCTGTTTGAAGCTGAAGGCAGTCGGCGAGGTTGTTAACTTTTTTAAATAACTTATAATCGTCGGCATATAAGAGGCTGAGTGAAAACTTAACCACTTGAGTAATATCATTGATAAAAATAAAATAAAAAGCAGTGGTCAAAATGGAGTCGGAAAAACGCCGTTTAAGCGTACAAATTGGGTTCTACCACTAAGGTACAAACGAAGCCAATTAAGTATACTGCCCCTGATACTTTTTTAGCACTAGCTTCAAAATGCTATTTGTACTATCAATATAATCAATATTAATTCATTCTTTGTAGTGATAATATCGGCTATATTGTTTTACTAAAATTATTTATTTCATACATTAAACTGGTTATTTATTGCAAAAATATATATGAGAAAATCCTAGGTTTTTTTGGTGGGAAGTATATGGAGAACGTTGAAAACTTACAAAATTATACAATTTCCCAGTTGTTTTTTTTTAATGTAAAGAAAATCATCAAAATGTATGGATACTTGATTTATGAAATACATGTAGAATCACCCCAGAAATGTGAGACATCTGAGGCTATAATTGGGAAGCCTATAAATTATATCCATTTTAAAGTGCACGAAAAATAGTACCCATCACTATGTAAGACGATTTGGGGGAGTAGTGAATGAAAAATTTCAGATTTCTTTGAGATGGGACTTATTTGCAATAATCTTCAAACAGAAAATTAATTTGAACACCAGCCTTATAAATGACTGAGATCCGAGACAACATAACATACATTTTCCGAATGTTAAGATCAAAACTATAGGCATTTTTTTTTCATAGTGATTTTCGTTAATACTCAAATTACTTTTGACGATGTATTTCCATACCCACCAAATATCTTGTAGATAATTTTAAATTTGTTTTACGTAAAAATACGTTTAAAATTTTTGTAATTACTTTACTGGCTCACTTGATTCTAACGTGATTTCCAAAGTTAACACTGTTTTAAAAATGTTGCAGGTGATTTGACTAATATTCACAATCCATCTACTGGATGAATGTTGAATCTTACATGAAATCTTTCTTACCTTCTTTTTATCAAAAGATTCCAAAGTGGATGTCTAAGATTCCTCCAGTTGCCATCCGTTATGAAATTCGCTGGTTGTTGATACGGACTGAATTCTTTCCAAGCTAGGTACAGTTGGCTCCGTGGGTTCTATTGAGATGGGTATAAGTGGTCCCTTCTGTCCATGAGAAAAATCCAAATTTGGTGAGTCAGATTCCTCTGATACGGGTACGGGTTGAAGATTCACCAAACAATGTGCAGCAGGTTCGAGTGCACTGCTTACGTTTGGAATATGTATAACTCTTTCGATTGTTTCAAAAGGAACCCTCTCAGTTGTTTCTGTTGCTTCTTTCAGATCGTGCAGCCAAGATTTAACTTTATCAGTGGCTTTGGGCTGTTGCTTTAACAAACATAACAGTATATTTTTGTTCAAACTGATGGTTACCTTCATAGCTCATCCGATGCAGTTAGAAAATTGAAAAAAAATCTTACCTTGGCCAACGATAAAAGTGTCTCATCAACCCATTCTTCAGCAAATTCTTTACTCTTATTTGACTCTGAGGATGAGGAAGGGTTATCATTGTCGTTGTCATCAATAAGATGATCTGACAATGCAAGTTCCGACTCGTCATCTTGGGGGTATTCATATACATCATGTGCCAAAGCAGCCAATTCAAGTAGCCGCCTTGAACGCGAATTCATTTGAAATGAAATTATCACACCTCGCGCAACAACTGAAATTACCTTCAAAATAATTTGTCGGTTGGTGCAATAGAATGAGAGTCCAATGCAAGGTTGCCGTCTTATCGTTAACTTGAATGGTGCTTGAGTGTACGTTAAACTTAATTGGTGCCTCAACGCTCGTGAATTATGTAAACTATATATGCATATAACAAGCAGCGCCTCTAGTTGAAAGTAGTTTGAACTATTTCATATAAAAGTATATGTTCAGGATAGAAATGGCACCAATACAAAAATTTGCGTACAGGCTCCTGTCCACTAGCTGGCTCTATTTCCAATGCTTTTATCATTGTAACGTTATGGCACCATATGCTGGTGCCATAGCGAATATTTCGGTGCCTCATAGACAGTGAAGTATATAGAATGGTGCCTCTCGTACAGTGAGTATATATATATATATATATATATATATATATATATATATATATATATATATATATATATTTATATTTATTTATTCAAATTTTACGGACAGTCTGCCCTTTTACAAAGAGTACAATTTATGTGGAATAGAGGCAGGTACAATGTACCTTAACTAATAATAAAAATTACTTGTTTGTATAAGTAGATAACAGGTAATAACTTCAATACATTTGTTAATAAATCATATAAATATGTAACTTGAAAATAAAGAATTACCTGTACAAGAAAATTTAGACAAGTAACAGAAATAAAATGGTTTTAATTACAAATTGAAGGATATATTAGTATATTAGTGAGCCTGATATGAGAGACAGCGAGGTCGTGTAAAATATATATACATACATATATACACATTCAATCATGTTAGTATTTGAAAGAAAATATTTATTAAGCGCCTCAATCAGCTACGCGTGCTTTGACTGGAAGGTTATTCGAATTTAGTGATACCCTACTAGAAGAGCTATTAATAAGGTAATTCGAGTTAGATGACCCTAGTACTAACAGATTAGGGTTTCGTATATTATAAGGCAGATTTCTTATCAGAAATAAATTATTAACTGCGTCATTCTTTATTAAACCGTGAAGACATTTGAAGACAAATTTACTCCCTAAGGAGGTGTGTAAGGAGCGGATAGTGGGCAAATTTAAATGTACAAATTTTGGTGTGAAATCGTGATCAAGCCACGACATAAGATTCTCACTTTTCTACATAATCATTCTGACGCAACGGTGTTAAGCAGATCCCCGAATTCTTACACGGTTTAAAATGTAAGGAGTCCATATTTGGTTGTAATATGAAAGCTGCGAAATGACTAGAGTCTTATACAGATAAATGACTGCAGCAATATTAATAAATTCTTTAATATTGAAGCCAATCATACTATGAGCCCTAGAATTGACCATCTCTAGGTGGGCATAAAATTTTAAGGCCTGATTAAATAAGATCCCTAGCTCTTTAATTGTTGAAACTCACTCTAGGGATAAACCGTTGAGCGAATAATCATATAGAGACCCCGGATCATACCTAATAAACGATATGGTGCAGCATTTATCTATATTGAAATGTAAATCATTCACAATGGACCACTGGTAAAGGGCTTGAAGATCTGTTTGAAGCTGAAGGCAGTCGGCGAGGTTGTTAACTTTTTTAAATAACTTATAATCGTCGGCATTTAAGAGGCTGAGTGAAAACTTAACCACTTGAGTAATATCATTGATAAAAAAAAAATAAAAAGCAGTGGCCAAAATGGAGTCGGAAAAACGCCGTTTAAGCGTACAAATTGGGTTCTACCACTAAGGTACGAACGAAGCCAATTAAGTATACTGCCCCTGATACCAATACCGTCTAGCTTCGTCAGAAGGAAAGAGTGTTGAACCTAATTGAAAGCCTTTGAAAAGTCAATATAAATAGAATCGACCTGGCCGCCTTCGGAAAACGCGCCGTTGATAAAGTTATTATAAATTAATAAATTGGTCAGTGTTGATTTACCTTTAACAAAACCGTGTTGTTCGCTGACAATTTTATCAAATAGAATTCCGGCTAATTTAAAAGCTATAATTTTGTCGAAAACTTTTTGAATTGCTCTTAAAATTGAGATGGGCCTGTAGTAAGAATCTAAACTTTTCTCACCTTTTTTATGGATAGGCTGTATATAAGCTACTTTCCAGACGTCAGGAAAAACACCTGTAGCTAATAATCTATTATATAAGACAAGAATTTTATTTATAATTGAAATATCATATCTTTTTAGAAAATAAATTGAAAATTGCTTTAACCACATCATCCTGTTCCAATTACAAGATGTAAAGTCTCGAGGGACCGTCAGACAAATCTTGGAAAGGGCCGAACCAAGGTTTTCGATATACCGACGCGAAAAATGATGCAAACATATTTGGTGCTTCGTAGTCATTATCAGACAACTTATCCTGGTACGGCATGCGACTGGGGAGAGAATAATTTTATACTTTTTAATAAACGATCAGAATATTTGAAAATAAAGATGATTGAATGTGATCTACAAAAAGCCTATACCAGGATCTGGATAACTTAATGCAAGTTGCCTCTTAAATTCTATGTAATCAGGTAACATTTGCGTTCTTTTCCACCTAGAATGGGTGGCTTTCTTTTTAGTAAGAGCTTCTTTAATCTGAGTATTGTACCATGGAGGAAAGGAAGATAGATTTGCTTTCTTGATTGGGACAAATTCTGAGATAGCCGAATTTAAATTTTTATAAAACATGTTAGTAATTGCGTTAATATCATTACCGCTTTCATAAAAGTCCCAATTAAGATTTATTAATTTACTGTTAATCTTCTCATAGTCAGCTTTAATAAAATCCAATTGAATAGATTTCCTTTCCTTCATAGTATTAAAATTCAAATTAAGTATAACCATCGAAGCTAAATGGTTATGAAAATCAGTAGTAACTAATGGTTGACATAACTCTGCTGAAGTGAAGAATTGGCTGGGGCAAAACAGCAAATCGAGGGTATAACCTTTAGCCGGATGGCAAGGGTACTGTGGTTGTGTGTTAAGGCTTGAGTACAATGAACATAATTTCGAGTTCACGTCTTTATCCAAGGGTGGTTGGTATGCCGTATAAGTAAGTGTCTTCATTCCATAAAATATTTGGCCTATTGAAATCACCCATAATAAAGAATTTGTGATCAGGAAATCTGTCTGCTAAATTCGTCATATCATGTGAATGGTTCCAGTAGTGTTCTTACAAGTTACTGTGAGGAATGTAAACACACCCAATAATAACTTTCACATTGTCTATGACGCATCGAACAAAGACTTGTTCAACTTTAAAGTCATTAAAACATTCAAGTACTTGGATATCATTTTTAACTGCAAGTAACACCTCACCATTGCCACTGCAACGATCACTATTAAATGAATTTCTGTCACATCTAAAAATATTTTAATCAGAGAGAAAAAGTTCACTATCCAAGAAAGAGTTTACGAGCCAAGTTTCAGCAAAACCGATAATATCTGGACAAGGAAAGCAGATGTTAACATTTGTACGTAGCTCCAGCAACTTTTTCACCAGACCTTGAGCATTCTGACAAAAAACTATGAGTTGTCGAGATTTGCCTGTGGTATAAAGTTTTTTGAATTTTGAGAGTCATGAATATCTTTTTAGCCTTAGTAATAGTAAGCACATTATTAATATAAACAACTTTTTTGCGGTCATCAGGATGCGCCTTATTTTGAGTCGATACCTGAGCAAGAAGCTCCCAGAGTTTATTACGCTCCATAACAGTCCTATCATGAGAAACAGTAATTTCCTCATGCAGAAAAGATTTATTATTAAAAACAAGAAAAACATCCGCTGCAGAGTTTAATTTAATTAATAACGGCCTAGGTTTGTCATTCGATGTAGTACTACCAAGGCGTCAAACACTAATATTGTTTAAATCAAGATTATATATTTTGCTTAAAACTTTAAAATCATATAGAATAATATTACATAGCTTTTGCATTCTGCTCTGACACTCTGCGGCGATAACATCAGGATCAAACGATACGATTTTCTCTTCAACTGATTCAACGCGTTTATATAGCGGTTGAATTTTATCTGTAGCTGTCTTGAGGTTAACAATGTTTTCCTTATTAGTCAAAGCAATTTGCTTAACATCTTTTATCTCGTCGACGTTATTGTTTATTTCTGGTCTGTCATATTTGATGGATTGAAACGATAAATTCAAGTTAGAAATAAAATCAGAGGAGCCAGAATTCGTACAGGTGAAGCAGCGATAAACCATCAAGGGTTTTTTCTTTAATTCCAGTACTTTAATTTCTGAAGCTATTAGTTTAGCACATGCCTCCGAAACATGAAAAAGTTCTCGACAGCTAATATACGAGGTTATTCTGCTCGTTGTGTTGAAACCACATTTATACGTAGCACATACACTCATGATGATAAGCATCTGATTGTAAATTCTTTGAATTCCAGACAGATTTTTGGGTCAATTATAGCTACTGAGAGCAAACGCAGACCCACAAAATTATGTAAGAAATCTGTACTTACTAATTTGAATTTGGGGACGTTCTATGTAACTAGCGAACTTAAAGCCACCTAGGACTTGCACTTCGAGCACAAACAGCACACGTGCACTCCGACGAGTGAAAAATCCATTAAGTCCTTCGAAATTTCGGCCCTATTTCGGTAACCACTAGGACTAGGCAGATACGGTTTTCACTGTTGTACTGCTTAGCTCAACAGAAACACGTTGGTATTAAGTTCCAAAAGGTGACGTGCAATTTTCCCGGTAAGATATGGAAACTGCAATGGAAGCAGAGTGTGCTATACGTATATATATATATATATTTGGAAGTACGGCAGTATTTATTAGAACACACTAAAATCTATGATTGGGTAATCTGCCAAAGAGATTTTTGGGGCTTAAAAAAGAGTACTCTTCTTGCTAACCAAGCTTTTGAAAAGAATATTTTCATCTTCAGGGTTTTGCAAACGAGGTTACTAAATGAAAAAGAGCAAGGACAAAGTTAGGACTTCCTTCGCTCATAAGGATTTTATAACAACCATTTTAGTAAATTTTGTAAATAGAGGAAAAAATCTATATGGCGTGCTCAGGATCATTTAATTTTAAGGATTTTTAATTTTGTCAAATGTCTTAAATGTTGTTTTCCATCCTC
This sequence comes from Crioceris asparagi, assembly GCA_958507055.1. Lineage (NCBI taxonomy): Eukaryota > Metazoa > Arthropoda > Insecta > Coleoptera > Chrysomelidae > Crioceris > Crioceris asparagi. The sequence goes on along the minus strand of OY293832.1, from coordinate 33,271,795 downwards.
ATGGGCGAAGGAAGTCCTAACTTTGTCCTTGCTCGTTTTCATTGTAACCTCGTTTGCAAAACCCTGAGGATGAAAATAATTTTTTCGAAAGCTTGGTTAGCAAGAAGAGTATACTTTTTTATGCCCCACAAAATTTTTCGGCAGATTACCCAATCATAGATTTCAGTATATATATATATATATATATATATATATATATATATATATATATATATATATATATATATATATATATATATATATATATATATTAGATTTCGTTTTATCTAATTGGCTTTTTAAGAACAATTATTTTATTTATTTACTTCTGACACCACTTATTATTAATGATTTAATAATAAGAACTAATTATAATTATTATACAAGTGAAATTAACTGTAAGGTTAGGATGATTATAAAAACTGACATAGATTCGTCTTACTTTAGATTTACATTTCAGAATGATTAAAATTATAAAGTGTTCCTTATTTATAGTGAAAAAATGTACAATATGCAATATAATGTTCTCATGGGAAAATGCCACTAATTTTGTCATATTCACGGATTCCATAGTCAGCATACTCGGGACGGTGTAATCAGAAGAGTTTCTGGATATGTTATCAGTTGAAGTACGATATGTTGAAATATGATATTCCTGGTACTGCATTGTCATCATACTGTTGTGAAGTCGAGTTCATGGGTTTAGCAGAGTCAGCAATATTGGTTGATATAACAGCTCCCATCATTTATAAAAAGTTGGTGCTATGCAGTAACTTTTAAGGTAGATTGGATATTCCAATGGTAGGAATTTCAATTACTTCATTATTTTCAATGTTAGGTCTTCTTCTTGGAAGTAGACTTGTAATTCTTTTGAAGGTGGATGATTTTTCTTCATTTTCTTCCTTTTGTCCTTTGAGTTTTTTCAAAATTTTCATTATGATATAAATAGTAATGATGCATAGAATGGATCCTATAGAAATGTAAGTGAACCAAGATATATTTTTGGTCACGAATGGTTCGTTCATTAGATTTTCTAATTCTTTTGAATATTGCTCTAGTTTGTGGTTTGCAATATCCAATTCTTCCATGTTTATTTCATTTAGCTTTAGTGGTTCTAGTTTAGGAATGTTGATACTTTCAACTAAATGATCACAACATTCGTAAGGTATTATTACTGGATGAGAATTGTCGGCATAGTCGGTAGATTTTCGGCTTTCTGCTTGGATTTTTGTTATTCCTACGAAGGCTTGACATTCGGAGGTAAACTTCACAATTGAGTTCTGCATTATTGTTATAATTTTCGTGTTATGTTCAGGACAGTTCATGGTTATTTGAAGTGGTTCTGCTACGATAACTAGCCAAACATTGTCTTTGAGTTTGAACACATTGTAGCCTTGACTGTAGATTACGGAACTTTCACAGGTTTTGGGCACATTTTGACGGTTTTTCAATAACTGCGCTTCACACACTGCATTGTTGTCTATGGGGTAAGCGTACAAGTTGGGACACAACTTCTTATGTGGACCTATTTCTTTACAATTATTAGGCTCCTTTACAGGAATATACATTAGAGAATCATCATTTCGCGCAATGTATTTATGACTAATTGAAAGAATATGATGAAGGCCAGTTCTTTTATCCAAGATTGGAATAGGAAACAGATGATATAGAGTATAAAGTTGTTGTTCAACTAAAGGTATTTTCAAAATGAAGACAATTTGGTTATCTTGTTGATATGCTTCAAGATCTATTAATTGAAGATATTGTGCAATTTTAGAGATTTTTACTGGTAAAGGGAGATTATTTCTCATAAGGTTTTGTGATATGTCTTGAAGGGCTGATACCAAGTTTTGTGGTGAAATAATTGAAGAGTGAATTATTTTCAATCTTGCAAATGTTACTGCATTTATAATGTCATTTAAATTATCTTCAATAATCAAATAACTCTCCATTAATTTTTCGCATATTTCCAAAAAGTTTAGTTTGGCTTCAACAGTTTTAACTTGGTTGTTAATATCATGAATTGCTCTTTCAATTTTATAAATATCGTCATTAAATGTTTTTCTATCAATTGTTAAATTTTGTATTGTTTCGTTGAAAGTTCTAATTAGAGAGGATGATACTGAAATCTGATTCTTAAGAAGGTTTTCAATGTGATGTTGATCATTGTTTAATTTTTCTATATTTTTTGTATAAAATTCACCATCTGTAGCATCTAAGTTGCCTGTTATGGTTTTAAATACGCTTCCTATAATGTTCACTAAACCTCTTTTAACGCGTTTTGTATCTATGATGATTTCGTTGAATTTCTCTTGAATGGATTTAGATATTTGTGTTAGTAAATCTACGTGTGTCTGTACGTCGGAACGAAAAATATTCATAGCGTGATAATCTGGTTTTAAAGTATTACGTATAGTGTCCAAAATTTTGTTGTTGTTTTCATATGCAGCTATAAGTCCTGTAATGTTCTTGTGTACTAGTAGAGTCCACTTGTCGTTGGAGATGATAATTCTTGTTTCATCGTGATAGAAGATTCCTATCGTGTTGTTTATAGGATCAATTTGAAATTGGCAAAAGGCCATATTGACCAATAGGGGGTACCTGAAAACATTTTAGTTTTCAGAATATGGTTTCATACGGTCGAAATTAACTTTTGTTTGTTGATTAGTATTAGAATTAAGTAAAATAGCTGAATTATTGAAAATTTCTAAAATTTCGTATGGACCATTAAATTTATTCTGTAACTTGTTCTTTAGTTGTGACTCTTTAATAAATACTTTATCTCCTACTTGAAAATTTGGAGTATTTTCGTGTACATGCTTATCGAAACGATCTTTAGCTTTCTGTTTCTTGCTTTCAGTGCGTTCTCTGGCTATTTTGTAAAAATGTGAAAGTCTGTTATTCAGATCTCTAACATATTTTGTTATTAATTCTTTTTCATTGTATAGCTGCTCTGGCGGTCTACTTGAGGTATGTCCGAAGACTAACTCATAAGGAGTGAAACCATGAGTTTTATTTACTGAATTGTTGTAGCAAATAACTGCGTACGGTAAAACATTAAAGGGATGTTCGTGAGGATATTCGGCGAGATTGACTCTAATCATTTCTAACAGAGTCGAATGAAATCGTTCGAGAGATCCGTTAGACTGCGGATGTCCTACACTGGAAAATGTCATCTTTATGTTATACAATGTACAGAGGTCTCTAAGTAGAGAATTATCAAACTCTCGGCCATAATCGGAATGTATTCGAAGGGGAGTGCCATAGTGTTGAAAATATAAGAGAAGGGTATTAACTACTGATTTTGCAGATTTGTCTTTGATAGGGTAAGCCTGACTGAATTTTGTGAGTTCATCGCGTATTGTTAAGGCATAATTTCTGTTAGGAACTTCTAATATGTCTATATTAATACGTTCGAACGGTGTTTTTGGAGTTTCTGTGATTACGAGTGGTCTGTCGAGATTTTTCCTATATGCTTTATTTTTCTGGCATATTTCACAAGTTTTTATAAAGTTCTCAACGTCTTTTGTCAGTCCGTTCCAGTTATATCTTTCTCTTATTCGACGAATAGTCTCGTTTATTCCTCTGTGTAAATTCATCTTTCCATTATGATTTTGGTCAATGATAAGGGGAATTTCGTCTGTATCTGGAGTTTTGGTCTGGTTTTGAAAAATTTTAAATTTGAGTTGTTTTTCTAAAGTAATAAATGATAAAATTTCTAGTATGGGTAAATCAATACTAGTTTCAACACAGTATGTCTGGTTGTCCTGAAAAAGGTCTTGATCTTTGAAAAGGGCTCCAAATAAATATTCAGTTACTGTATCTGGATTATATGGTAATGCTATTATAAAATATTTTCTATTTTTCACAGTTTTGCTAGATAATACATTAATTTTAAGATGTTCGAAGTCGTAGTTCTCTTCAAAAATATCATCAATATTTTTTTCTTGAATTTCGTTCAGTTGGTTTTGTCTAAGAAATGTAAGAATATTTTTATTATTCTTATCTAGTAATTGTCCGTTACTTGATTCTATTTTCGAATAGTCCAAAAGGGATTTAGTCTTGTATAAATTTACAAATGTATCAAAGTCTTTATACATGTTTTCTAGAAATTCAGGGTTGTTCTTTTGATCTTCGGGGATATTTTCATCTATGTTCTCATTATAAGCAAAAGTTGAATAAGGTGTTAGATTGTATTCAGATTGGAATTTTGATAAATTTTGGATATGATTAACTTTAATGCGGGAAAGTGCATCTGCATTTTTGTTTATCTTTCCGGGTTTGTACTTAATCTCGTAGTCATATTCTTCGAGCTTTAGTCTCCATCTTGCTAATCTACTACCTGTATCTTTTACTGAAAAAAGCCAAGTTAAGGGACGATGGTCTGTGATTAAAGTGAATTTTCTTCCAAAGATGTAGGGTCTAAAGAGTTTTACTGCCCAAACGATCGCAAGTAATTCTCTTTCAATGGTGGAGTATTTTGTTTCTGCTTTGCAAAGAGTTCTTGATGCATAAGCTATCGGAAGATCTTTACCAATTATTCCTTGAGAGAGTACTGCACCAATCGCAAAAGCGCTTGCGTCTGTTGTGAGAATGAAAGGCTTTTCGAAGTTTGGATATATGAGCACTGGGGTAGAGATAAGGGCTTGCTTTAATTCGTCAAATGATTGTTTACAATCGGCATCAAAATCGAATGGAACGTCTTTTTTGAGAAGTCTGGTTAGTGGTTTTGAAATTCTAGCGAAGTTTTCGATAAATCTTCGGTAGTAACCGGCTAAACCTAGAAAAGATTTTATGTCTTTTTGGTTCTTAGGTATTGGAAAATTTATGATACATTCAACCTTAGATGGGTTTGGTTTGACACCATCTTTAGTAACAAGATGTCCTAGATAGGCTACTTCCTTGCGGAGAAATTCACACTTATCCGGTTGGATTTTCATATTTGGATGTCTGAGTTTCGTAAAAAAGTCAGTCAGTCTGTTAATATGTTCATGTATTGATGGGGAATATACAATAATGTCATCCATATAAACTAGACAACGCTCATTTTGTATACCGAGTAATATATTGTCCATTACTCTCTGAAAAGTTGAAGGGGCATTTTTGAGACCGAAAGGCATTCGGACGAACTCGAAATGTCCATTCTCGACTGAAAAGGCGGTCTTCTGAATATCTTGTGGATCAATTTCGATCTGGTGAAATCCAGAAGCTAAGTCTAGAGTAGAGAAATACTGACACTTGCCAAGTTGATCTAAGAGGTCTGAAATATTTGGCAGCGGATATTTATCGTTAATTGTGATTTCGTTGAGCTTACGATAATCTACAACTACTCTCCACTTTTGTTTGCCTGATGCGTCCATTTTCTTAGGGACGACCCAAACTGGAGATGAAAAAGGTGAACATGAAGGTCTAATAATGCCTTGATCAAGCATTTTATTGATCTGGGATTTAACTTCATCTTTGTGTATTTGTGGATACCTATAAGACTTGGTGAATGTTGGTTTGTCGGAATTAGTTTTAATGGAATGTTTAATTTCGTTGGTAAAAGTCAATTTGTCTCCTTCGAGGTAAAATATGTCTGAGAATTCAATACACAGATTTGTTATGAGCTCTGATTCTTCATCGTTCAGATGCTCTAATCGAAGTTGGTTACGTATTTCGGGAATTCTGTCTTGTTGTATGTCGTGTTCGTATTCGCTAAGATTGTTAATAGAAAAATGTTGTATAGGTACTATGTTAATATCTGAAAAATTTATTTCTATAGGAATTGCGTTTGCGTTAAGAATTGTTGTTATAAATTCGCCATTTTCATTAACTTTTACTAAAGCATGCGGAAGGCGTACTTTTTCTATTTCTATACCCGTTAATAATGCGTCAGTGTTTGATAAATTGCATTTCAATTTATAAACTCGTTCGATTCTTGGTTCTATTCTAATTATGTTAGTTGTTCTTTCTGTGTCCTTGGTTTCGATGTTTTGTATATTATCTGAAGCTTTGTGAAGTTGGACGGTTTTAAAATTTGTTTCTAATTCTCTTGTTTTGATGTTCATTACGCAATCGTAATGTTCGAGGAAGTCTGAGCCTAGAAGTCCATCAAATTCTATATCTAAATTACAAATATAGACTTTGTGTGGATCTGTACGGTTAAAAGGAACGAGTGTAGATTCAGTAATGTGAACTTTTTGATTAGTGATTCCTTGAATTATTACATTCTCTGGAAATCGCTGGGGAAATTTTTGACAAATATGAGGTTTAAAGATAGAAAGTCCAGCTCCGGAATCAATGAGAAATTTGTGAGTATTTGTCGAGTCTGTAATGTAAAATAAATTTTGTGATTTTACAGCGAGCAGAGGATTTATAAGTAGCTCTGTTCGGGGAAGTTCAGATTGGGGTTGTAATCTTGAAGATTGATTGCTTGAATTTGGGTTTGAAGCTGATCTATATCTGACTTCTTCTCTGGAGGAGGATCTGTTGGAACTATTGGGCTTACGTGAAAATCCTGGTTTTCACTTTGATTAATTTCTTCTTGTTGATAATTGTACAAGTTTTCTTGTGGATTGTAATTACTATATGAGTAATCTTCAGGTTCGTATGGATATGATTCGTCATAATAGTTATCGGATTGATTGATATGGTAAGTAGGGTTTTGTTGAAATCTACTAAAATTCGGATTTTGTTGGACGACGCTTGGTCTGATATTACCTATATTGGGATTAGGACGTATGACAGAAGGTCTATTTGTAAAAGATTGATTTTGCTGGAAATTATTTGGAGGATTTGGTTTTTGATGAATGTTTGACTGAAATTGTGGTCTGGCTTGGAAAGCTTGGAAGTTTTGATTGAAGTTTTGTTGGAATGGTCTCTGTCTGCATTCATTAGTTGCATGACCAATTCGTTTGCAATTTGAACAATGTTTAGGAGGGAGATTTATTGGTTTGCGTTGTTGTAAAGCCGTATTCTTGTTTGTATTCCGATGTTTCTGATTTTCGAAATAATTTAATTGAAGTTCTCTCCTAATTCTATTAGTTGCTGTCAGTATGTCTACAGGGTCACTAGCTCTTACAATTTGACCTAGCTTAGGTTCTAAGCCTTTCAAGAGTGTATTAAGGGCCATAGTTTCCGCTAGACGTGTCTGCGCGTTCTTTTCTTCGGTAGATAAATTTTGTTTATTTATTGAAGCGTACATTTTAGCTTCATGGGTTTGTAACCTGGTGATGAAGGTTAACGGAGATTCATTAGGTAGTTGCCTAATTCTCTGTAGATCTTGGATAAGAGATGATAAGTCTCTCGTATCTCCAAAATGACTTTCTAGTAGCGTTTTTATATCATGCCATGTAGCAGGGTTGCGTGAATTTATTAATTCAGCAGCGCGACCGCGAAGTTTGTTTTTGATATGTAAGCTAAGGAGAATTCTTTGATTACCTATAGCCATTCCAAATGCAGTTGTACATGACAGAATAAAAGTATTTAGAAATATTTGATTACCATCAAATTCAGGAATTATTGAGAAAATTTGACTCAACTTGTATGGTTCAATATTATCTACGTTAGCGTTAGCATTAGCACTAGCGTTATCATTAACAGAGTTATTGCCTTGTTGACTCATTTTGATTTTCTTGGATCTTAATATCATAAAAATTTGTTGCAATTTATATTCTATATGTTTCCTTTTATTATTGAATTAAGAACTGTTGGTTTCTTATTTAAAATATAAATAGAATTTAAATTATTAAAAGACGAGATGATTCTGAAATGACTTACAGTAATTTCCACATAGAAGATGAAATCCGGTTCCGTGAAGCTTGCTCCGTCAGGTGAGTATGTACGTATTCCTGGCGTCGGAAAGACCGTCTTCGTATGCGTTGCAATGTCTTCTACTGGAGATCTGGGTTGACCACACCGAGTTAGTTGCCTTGTTCTGGGTGCGTAGAGGATATGCCACTTGTGTTGTCTGTTACGTGTTTTCTTACTTCTTGAAGGTTTGAAAACCACCACAATCTTCTTGCTGAATGTGTAGATGAGATCCCACTTCTGACACCAATTTTTAGATTTAGTTTTATCTAATTGGCTTTTTAAAAACAATTATTTTATTTATTTACTTCTGACACCACTTATTATTAATGATTTAATAATAAAAACTAATTATAATTATTATACAAGTGAAATTAACTGTAAGGTTAGGATGATTATAAAAACTGACATAGATTCGTCTTACTTTAGATTTACATTTCAGAATGATTAAAATTATAAAGTGTTCCTTATTTATAGTGAAAAAATGTACAATATGCAATATAATGTTCTCATGGGAAAATGCCACTAATTGCGTCATATTCACGGATTCCATAGACAGCATACTCGGGACGGTGTAATCAGAAGAGTTTCTGGATATGTTATCAGTTGAAGTACGATATGTTGAAATATGATATTCCTGGTACTGTATTGTCATCATACTGTTGTGAAGTCGAGTTCATGGGTTTAGCAGAGTCAGCAATGTTGGTTGATATAACATATATATATATATATATATATATATATATATATATATATATATATATATATATATATATATATAAAGATGTTCTTGGGGATGCAGTCATATATTCAATAAAATTCTTTGATCGAAGAGAGAGAATGTTTATTCTCTTCTTCAGGGCAAAAATCGTGAATTTAGAATAAATTAGCCAAAAACAGGAAAGATTTCATATATATATATATGTTGGTGGTTTTATTCGGGAATACATCCGTTGTTCGTTCCTTTTTGGAAAAATTGCTTGACTTTTCGCCCAAATCTCATTGGGCATCTTCATAAGCTTGTTATCTTAATTCGATTCTGATCGGAAACTGTGATTTAACCGTTTGGTTGTCTTCTTTTATATCCTGTGGGCGTGGCCTTTAATAGTGGTGGTGGTGGATCCGCCTGTGTTGTTGTTGATGCTTGGGTGATTATTTCAGGGATTCTGGGAATTGGTTGTATTTTGCTAATAAGGGATTTCCATGTGATCGGAAATTTGAGGGAAACATCTTTGTTGTTGAGATCCCCTTGTTTTTCGATTTCTATGGCTTCCCCAATAATTCGATTTTTATATATTTTGATGTTAGCGATCTGCTTACAGCTATTGATTTTGTGGCCTGTCTCTTTTTCATGAAGGTAAAGTGCTGATGTATTTTGTTTGTTTTTGATGTTTAATTTGTGTTCTTCAGATCTCGTTGCGATTCCTCTATTAGTTTGTCCCACATATTTCTTTGGGCAATCACCACAGGAAATACTATATATTCCTTGATTTTCTAATTTGTTATCGTCTTTTGGGCTACCTAGGGCGCCTCTTATCGTACTCTGGGGTTTGAATATTGTTTTTATATTGTTTCTATGCAGTATTCTCCCAATTCTGTCGGTTACTCCTTTCATGTAGGGGAGAATAACTCTTTGTTTGAATAATTCTTCTTTTTGTGATGTTGTTTTCTTATAGCTCTATTGATTATTTTTTGTTTGTATCCGTTCTTTTGTTGAGTCTCTCGCATTATGTTTTACTTCTTTATCTTAACCTTCGGCGTCTGTTAGTCGTATGGACCTGGATATAAGAGTGTCTGCCACTGCCTGGATTTGTGTTGGATGATGGTGTGAGTTGGCATTTAAATATCTGTTTGTGTGTGTTGGTTTTCTATATACTGTGTGTCTTATTCTTCCCTCCGGTGTTTTAGTTATCAGTACATCCAGGAATGGTATTTTATTTTGGTGTTCTATTTCCAATGTAAATTGTATATAAAAGCAGAAAACCAAACGGTTAAATCACAGTTTTCGATCAGAATCGTATTAAGATAACAAGCTTATGAAGATGCCCAATCAGATTTGGGCGAAACGTCAAGCAATTTTTCCAGAAAGGAACGAACAACGGAGGTATTCCCGAGTAAAAATACCAACATATTCTTCCATCCGTGAATCACTTCGCTATAATATATATATATATATATATATATATATATATATATATATATATATATATATATATATATATATATATATATATATATATACTTATATATTATATTTAAAATTGGGATGAAAAACCATATCTCACAAATCCTTTAATGGTGCTACCGGTTTCGAGATTTTATTTTACAATCTCATCATCAGGCAATAGGATTCTCAACACGTAGTTGTATAAACAAAAAACAAACAATTAATCACAGATGAATACATACAGTTGTAGAGATAAAATATTAACTTAATATAAATAAAATTGTTAAAATATAGATAAAATTTGTAATTTGTAGAAATAAAACTTAATACTAATAAAGGTTGTTCTAAAATATAATAAAATGGACTCATATAGGGTGCCCTTCAACATATATATATATATATATATATATATATATATATATATATATATATATATATATATATATATATATATATATATTGATTTTGTATTCTTGACTGGATTTATAATAAATAAAAAGATGTTCTTGGGGATGCAGTCATATATTCAATAAAATTCTTTGACTGAAGCCGAGCTTTCGAGAATGTTTATTCTCTTCTTCAGGACAAAAATCGTGAATTTAGAATAAATTAACCAAAAACAGGAAAGATTTCATAGCCATCAATTACCCTGAAGAAGAGAATAAACATTCTCGAAAGCTCGGCTTCAGTCAAAGAATTTTATTGAATATATGACTGCATCCCCAAGAACATCTTTTTATTTATATATATATATATATATAAATGAAGAGCTATATATATATATATACAATAGTAACAATAACTAAATATTGGGAGGGAAGACTCTATTCTCGTTGATCTTCTATCTGGGAGGTCTCCGTGTCCTCACGCGCGTGTCCCTGTTGACTCCTCGGAAGCACATTTTACTTCCAAAGGTCACCCGCGTGCTTATTGTGGCAGCTTCAGTCTCTCTTCAATTTCTAGACACATGAAAATTTGGCATTTGTTATAGCAGTTTGTTGTCTAGACATCTGTAGTATCAAATTTTGAATTGCTTCTGAACTTAAAAAAAATATTTTAGAACACTGCTATGTGTCAATGTTACCCGACGTGCTTGTAACATTGACAACCCACATTATTTGCCTTGTTAGTTTATGTATCCTAGCAATCGGGTATCATTGACACTGAAAAATGAATCTACAAACGTTTTTTTACTAGGAAAAAAATTTCAAAAGCTTATTGAACTGTTTATTTACATGTAAATGTATACAACGTAAGGAACTTTTTTAGAACACAACAATAGCTTTGCCAAAATGAAGGCAAGTGAAGTTAGTGGTAAATATGTGCATCCCACGACGACTATTTGGCTCCGGGAGGAACCTAACGACATCTTCGACTCAGGCAGTTGCCTCATCTTCCACAGGCGGATACACAAAATGCTTTTCCTTTCTTCTTAAGAATCTCACTCTAAATTCTTGCCCCTCCTTCATTATTTCTTGGACTTTCCCCATATAATGAACATCTTCTTTCCCGGGACGTTTATGACTGCTGAATTTCACGAGATTCCTGGCACTTATTACAATATTTCTGTCTATTTCTTTCTCCGGTTCCTGTCTGTCTTCTTCTTTTGCCTCGTCAGACTCGTACCAACGAAGCATACATATCGGAGTCATCATTGATGTTAGAACTGGCATCGCTATCTAAGCTGCTCTCAACCATTTTTTTCTGCTTATTCAGCTTAGATTTCTTAGCCGACTTCTTCATTTCCGCATTTGCAAGCAACCTATCACGAACTTCTCGGCTTGTAAGACTTTCAGCAAATTTTCTTCGGACTCTCTCTCCTTTTTTGGTTTCTTGGCAATTTATTTTCTTGTCTCTTTAGCACGGATAGCAGTGAATGTTCTAAGTTCTCTGCTGGTGACACAATCTGCACAAAAGCGTCTACTCCTGACTTAGAACTTAGAACAGATGGAAATACTTGAGCTTGATGTAGCCGTATTAGCAGAATCTGGAATCTTATTGGTTTGTTCTTGGCTCTGCAAATCTTCAGGGTCATCAGATGAATGCCGATGCGGTGACACTTTTCGCCAACATTTTCTCTTCGTGTAATGGATAAATCCCAGAACCTTCAAATCCTTCAATTGCATTCGCTCAGGAGAAGCACCCCGTTTCTTGTAGCTTCTTAAGCAAGGCTGGGAATACAACCTTATCCACGTTCTTGCATCCAAAATCTCGTGCTGAGAAGAGAAAATTTCTATATTGTTTTCGGTAGCCATATCGATGATTTCCAAAGTGATATGTGAGTTGTGCCCGTCAAAAATTAACAATTTGGTTCCTTCTAATTTTGAAGTGTGTCGCTTCCATCCAGCCTGATGGTGAACAATTGTAAACTGCATCTCCCGGTCCATTTTGGCACCAGCTTGTGGCTACAAGTGCAAACCTTTGTAATTTACGTAGAGTGGTAGGTAATCACCTATTACACTGCAGCAAACAAGGACAGTGTAAGTTGTTTTAGTTACACTGCCAACAAGTTTATGTAGATTGCGACTCAAAATTTTCTGGATTCCCGCATCTGTTTGGAAACCTGTCTCATCGCAATTGAAAATATTCTGGGGTCTATTTCCTAAATTGAAACATTCAATTATATCTTTCAATTTGGTGTAAAAATCTCTTCAGATGAACAGGCTTCTGCTCTATTTTTTGGCAAATTTTGAGCTACTCTGCGACTAAGTTCATCCTTCCAACAACGTTCAAAACCCAGAATCCATTCTTTTCCAGGCATGGAATTTTTGAAGGGATTCGTTCTATCAATCTCCTAGTTTGACAAGGGCTTGCACAAGGTGCTCCTGTACAGTCCGTGTAAGGACGGTGGGCCTTCCAACTGCGCTGCATTTATGATTTTTAATGTGATTCATTAGAGTAGTGCGACTTATGCCATATATTTCGGCTGCCTTTTTGATGCTCATCCCGTCATTTTTAACGGAACTGATGGCTTTCTTCATGTTATCGTCCATATACGATTTGTACGTTCTTTTCGACTGAGACATTCTGCAATAAGGAAGCAGCGTTAATTGACAAAAGATTGCAGTGTAAGATTGATACCAGTGTCAATCTCTCCCAAAAGAGTCAGACATCAATGACTACAATGAAAATGACAAAAACAAACTTACTTTAAGGTGTCTCCAATTCTAGAAGATTGAAATAGCGCACACAGTTAAAATTTTCAGTTGATGCACAGCTCGTGCTTTTTGTCGCTAATCACGCACTGAACTGCAGTTGCGGTAATACGACAAATTTCTAACGTCCAACTACTCACGCTAGATGGCAACACCATAAATTAATTTTAGAGACCCTTGTATGTACAGTTTTCTTTAACTCTCTGAATATAGGCAGAAGAGAAGAAGAATTATAATTTTTAATCATACCTGATTTTAAACCAACGATTCCAGCCCGCATATCAACTAGTATTGATAATCTACGGGCTGTATTACTAATGATTGTGATCAATATTATTAGGTATCAGCACACAGAGTTTAAATGAAGTTTTTTCTCGTCGACGAGCTCTTAACTTGAGGAACAAAAAATCCTTCAATATTTTTAAAAAACCTGCGAAACTTCCTTTAGAAATCTTTCAAGTATCTACTAAAGAGGAAAAATACAATCAATACAAAATGTGAACTTCTTAAAACTCCTGTATTTTTCAGAATCAATCATTTGAAAAGTATTGAAACAATTGTCCTGTTTTTTAATCATGCTTAGAGCATTACGATTATGAACATTGTATTATAAAATTTACTACCAAGACTAGATGCTAGTATCATTATTTGTGTTTATTGTTACGAGACCGATTTTCTGAAAATGTAATTTTGACAAATCTGAACTTTTCAAGGTACCCAAAGTCATATAAAATGGTTCTCATATTATCTCGAGAACATTAAATAATAGCGACATGGTACTACCTTTAATCAATACATACTCTCATAGCAATAAGCTGATTAGTTTTCGTTTTAAATCTCTAGAGTTGTTTTTTGTTAATATAATAAAGGATCGAATTCAAAAAAATATATTTTGCACTAACGCAAACAAACCTGGTACCAAAATCTATCATTGGCTGACCTTGGAAAATCTATATAATCAATATGATTATCTTTGTAGTTTCAAAACAGCGAACTTCGAAAATTAAAAATAATTATCCAAGATATAATTTCAATTGAAATTTTTCTATTTTGATGAAATTATACCATATCAAGACTTTTTTTAATAAAGGATCTACTGGGAAGTTCGTAGTGTGTACCTCCAGGGGTCACACATATTCTGCTGGTATTACTGTTTAAACAAGCAACAACTGAGACTTCCAAAAGTATTATTGAAATAATGAGAAAACATTTGGCACATAATTTCCAGTATTCGAAGCCCTCTAGATAAAAAGAATCAGAAGTAATAAAGCGACTTGAGTTTAACATCAAAAGTTTAGTCAAAATGTTTAAGAAATAATAAATAAAAAGTTATAACTGTATTGGCTGATACTTGATGGAAGCTGGAAGCGTAGATAGCATCATGACTGGCGAGTAGTATTCTTCCATTTCTCCAATTTCAGTGGCTGCTATCTGAGAGATCGGCTGATGCTGTGTTAGGATGTAGGGTGAAGGTGTATAAGAGTTCGCAATTATTGCTTGAACCCGATTAACTTAATCTGCAGCTGTTAAATTTGCAGTATGGTTTAAATGTATCTTTTCCGCACTTAATTTCATCAAAGTTCTAGTTAATTTTATCTATAAACGTAATATATATATATCAACTTTTCTGCATCTCTTTATCTGCGTACTCGTAAGCTGGACGCGCACTGAATCGACTCAGATCGGTCGACTCGGACCGGTCGACTTGGAATATCAACATCAGCCGCGCACTGATTACGCATTGCCGGCAGTCGTTCGTGTCGTGCGTAGACTAGATGAATTACATCGATATTTAAATATAGAGTGGCCAGCCATATTTTGATACATTTGCACCTTGTACGTACATACCTACCAAAATATGTAAAAATACAGACAGTAAATGATTTATAAGATGCATTCTTTTATTTACCAAATTGTTCGAAATATCTGTCCAAGCATTTCCCTCCCTTAAATTATCGTGGTAATATTTGCTTGGGGACCATAAAATATAACGTATTCTCTTACACATTCAACTAAAAGTTCGTCTGACATCACGATATCAACAAAAATCAATTGTATTCACCGTCACAATTCCAAAAGCTACACTAAATTCCACTAATTCCACACAAAAATCGTCGATGACCGTGAGAGCAATGGGTAGTTTTTGCCTCTCCAATCAATCTCTGTTGTTGCCGTGTCGAGTCGAACGTGCCGAGTCCACGAGTCCGAAGCAGTGCGCGGGGCCTCATTCAATTCAATCAAACACTGCCGAATGCTCTTTGCCGAGTCGACCGGTCCGAGTCCATTCAGTGCGCGTCCAGCTTTATACATATGTATGTATAAAAAAGTACTATTAAAGTCAAAATATTTTCGTTACTGTGTTTATTTTTCAAATGAATTGAAACAATTATGAAATTCAAATGTTTATTCTAGATATAGGTAACAAATGAAAATATATTTCTAATGGAAAAAATATAAAATAAAAACAATTTTCTCAATAACTTAGAAATTGGTTCAAGAAATTGCACTATTCACAATTGACGCAAGTGAATTGCCCCGCTTCATAGCTTGTGCAGATTTCATGCAACCAAATGCTGCATATGTCGCACATGATCCACTCATCGCTGGATGTGGAGTTCAAGCCTCCACAACCTGGACAGCTTACGTCTTCGTCGTCAGTTTTATTCTTCTTTGGTATCCTTTTTGGTTTTTTGAATTTGGAATTCAGTGTCAACTTTCTCTAAACCGTTTCTACCTTTTTCTGTTCCTTGGCTTTCTTTACTTCTTCTGATGCGTCTAATTCATCTTTAAATGGTGTATCAGACGAAATCTCAGATTTTTGTGGATTTGGAACGATAGTTACATGCCTAAATTCTTGAAGAAATGCATGGTAAGCGTCTAGACTTCAATTGTTGCACGTGTCAAGACGCTGACCAAACAGTATTTTTAGTATATAAGACATATTCCCTTGGGCTATGCCCCACTTGTAATTTTGTACGGGAATCGCAAGGTACTGTGTACTGTGTGTAATTGTCGACGAGTTTCAATTTTATAAAGTCTGTTGTAAAATAGTTGAATAAACCATTTTTTAAAAAAGTAATTTCGGCTTGCACAACATAACTGGCGCAGTCAGTAGGATCTTTTTTTCAAGAAAACAAAAATTAAATTCAGTTTTTCCTGAAAAGTGAAAGTTCCAAAAAGAAACCTACAGTGTCCAGCAACCCTTGAAGCGACCAGCAACCAGCAGAAGTCTTCTAGGCAGAAACCAAAAGCAACAAGTAGTAAGTGCCATATTCCATTTATCCTTTCATGTGCTTTACCTTGTGAATTGAACAAAAATATTACATGCGTAAACATACATAATAACGATAGGATCAGGAAAATATTATTGCATTTTTTTACTATTGATGACGGATAACATTTGTACTATAGAGTGTTCAGATTACGAATCCACACACTCATTTTCATTGCATTCACTTAACTTGAGTGATATCCATTCGGAACAGAGTCTTAACGAGTCAGTTAATTCCGATAACGAAATAGATTTAACTGCTAATTCATCAATGGCCCCACCGACAGAATCATTAATTTCAGCCGCCAAGAGCTACGGTGATGTAATTCCTAGATTCGACGGGAATCCAGATTCTCTCGAAGTGTTCATATGTCGCGTAGATAAATTCCACGCAAAATATGGTTCTACTACGGACGAAACACTGAACGAGTATACGTTCTGTCTAATCTTAAGCAAACTTAAAGATTCGGCAGAAAAATTTATTAGTACTAGGCCAGATATTTCTACTTGGGACGATTTAAAAATATCGCTAAGAACGAAATTCGGCGATCACACAGATCGTCAAACAATAGCACATAAATTTAGATTTTTAAAGATATCCCACAGAGAAAACTTAGCCGATTTTATCGAAAGAATAAAAGATTTGCAAACTAAATTAAATTTAAAAATTAATGCTGATTGTAATTTAACGGAAAGTCAGAAGAAAATACATTGCGAAATTAATGATCAAACGGCGTTAGAAGTATTTTTTAATAATGCACCCCCAATGTTGCAAACCATTTTAGAAGTGAGACAATATAAAACTTTAGAGGAAGCAATACCTACGGTATTAAAGCATGTATCTAAACATACTAATAATGATACATTAGGTAAAAGTCAGCCAACACCTATTCGCAATTTTAATTCCTCGTTTCAAAATCATAGGCCAAATCCAAACCCTATCCCAAGAAATAATTCTGTACCAATTTTACCGACAATTGGAAACAATTATCAGCGTAATTTTAACCCATATTATAACGAATATCGCAACAACCCACACAATCAACAATCATCACCATCACCATATAGACCCTAATCAAATAACGCTCAAGCTAGCCAGACGCGAACTCAGCCAAATAGCTTCAGCGCGATAAATAGAAATAATAAAGTTCCACCTTTGTCCAATCAGAACCCCTTAAATAAAGGATTAAATAAATTCAGTCAACCGCAATTTCAACAATGGAGAAATCCACAGGTACACATGAACGAAGTACCTACCTATAATACTGATGACATTAACGAGTACGAACAAAACGATAATTATTCACAAGAAACTGAAGAAATTCATCCAGAATATGATTATGAAAACGATCCGTATCAAGAAGCCGAAAATTTTCGATTACCGGCCTCGGAACCAAATTTTTAGAGACAAATCACAATATAATAAGATCTAGCCTTCCTTATTTATATATTAATGGACTAAAGATTTTAATACATTCAGGCGCAACAAATTCATTAATTAATCCCCAGATAGCCCAGAAATACTTTCCTGATAGAATTAGAAATGAGCAATTTACAATTAAAACGATTATGAATCAGTCAAAACATGACCAAGTTCTATTTACTGATTTATTACACCCCGAACAGTTTTTGAAATTTTACATCATCAATTTTCATCAATATTTCGACGTATTACTAGGAAGTGAATCGTTAGAACAATTAGACATGATTCTCAATTATAATAATGGTAAAATTCTCCTAAATAACATTGAATACGATCTATTGAGATACGAACCGCAAGCTATCAATTATTTCCAGACGCAGATCGAACCGGGACAAAAGATTATTACCGTACCAACTAATATCCGAAAAGGAACAGTACTTATTCCTAGACAATCGATTGGACATTACATTATTCCCGATAATATAAACACGGTAGATAATTTCAAAGTCAATATACCTATACACGAATCAACTTCGAAGACAGCACACACTTTGTATTTAGATAAACCCATTCTCGTAAACCATATCAACTTAAAGGAATTCGATGTCTGTCACGTACAGGCAAAGAAATGCAAGAACCCCGAACTATTAGACGGAAAGTTAGGTCATATTACAGACGAACAACAACGAACATTAATTTTCAATGGACTCAACGAATATCGCGATACGTTTTACAGAAAGGACGATAAATTGACATTTTCCTCAATTATAAAACATACTATCCCACTGAAAACGGACAGTCCCATTTTTACAAAACCCTACCGTTTTCCACATTCCCAGAAGATAGAATTAGATAGTCAAATTACTGAATTACTCGAACATAACATAATAACGGAAAGTACTTCACCCTATTCAGCCCCTGTCTTTTTGGTTCCCAAAAAGGAAGGAAAGGATGGAAAAAAGCAATGGCGAATGGTTGTAGATTTTCGGAAATTGAACGAAAAAACTGTCGAAGATAAGTACCCTTTACCAAATATCAATAATATCCTTGATGTTCCAGGAGATTCAAAATTTTTCTCCAAAATCGACCTCAAGTCAGGGTATCATCAAATTGAGATAGACATAAAAGATCGTCATAAAACAGCTTTCTCGACAGAAAACGGTCATTACGAGTTCTTACGCATGCCATTTGGACTACGCAACGCTCCAGCAGCTTTCGCACGGGTAATGCACGAAGTACTAAAAGGTTTAGTAAATAATATTTGTTTAGTTTATCTAGACGATATACTTGGTAAATCAATAGATGACCATTTAAGGAACTTACAAACGGTACTACAACGTCTTAGACAATATACATTTAAAATACAATTAGACAAATCTGAGTTTTTCCTACAGGAGATTGAATATCTAGGTCACGTTATTACGGTTCACGGTATTAAACCCAATCCAAAACTGATCGAGAAAATTAAGAATTTAAATCAACTCCCAAGCAAATTAAAAGTTTTTTAGGATTATCCGGTTACTATAGGAAATTCGTAAAAAATTACGCTACTATAGCTAAACCACTGACATCTTGCTTAAATAAAAACGTGAAGGTTGAACACACACCTAAGTTTATTGAAGCCTTCGAAACCATCAAGGACATACTGTGTAATGAACCTATTTTACTGTACCCAGATTTTAAAAAGAAATTTATCTTAACAACAGTTGCTAGTAACGTTGGTCTAGGAGCAATTCTTTCTCAGGGACCAATAGGATCGGATAAACCTATAGCGTACATTTCCAGAACATTAAATGATCACGAGATAAACTATAGCACAATCGAAAAGGAATGTCTGTCAATCGTGTGGTCTGTTAAACAATTTCGACCTTATCTCTATGGAAACCAATTTTCCATTGTCTCTGACTATAGACCCCTGCAATGGCTATTTAATATCAAAGAGCCAAATTCGAAATTAGTAAGATGGTGACTTAAACTAATGGAGTACGACTATGACATAATTTACAAAAAAGGTAAATTAAATACAAACGCCGATTTTTTATCACGGTTAGAAGCACACCCTTTACATGTGAACGAATCTACAGACGACATTTTATCCCTATTTGCAAAACCCGGAGATATCGACGAACGACCTTTACCAGAATTACGGGACTTGGAAGAAATATTACATACTGACAACGGAAAGCAAAATCGTGAGAAGATAAATATAATCTCCGGTATTCAGATCAAACCCCCTGACAATAATAATGCTTCTCTTGAACAGAATAACCCAACAGAAAACATAAGACAAAGAACAATTTCGGATAATAACACCATACATACTCAGGAAAATGATGTGTCGGCAGAGTTAACCATTACGGACAAATCCCTAAATCAGTTTAAGCGTCAAATTATCTTCAAACTTGGAATCGATCCAAAAATAAAAACTATTAATGTCTTCAACAAAGAAAGAATAGAAGTCCAAATTTCAAGAAATAACTACCAAAATGAAATCCAGAATATTTTAAGAGATTATATGAACCCAAACATCGTAAATGCTATTTACTCTCCAGATGATGGTATGTACGAAGAGATAGCTACCATTATAAATAATTACTTCGACAACAATGTAAAGTTCGTATTCACCAGACTATTTCTAAGAGACGTGACTGACAGAAAACAACAAATAGAAATACTGAACAAACTACATAATGTTACACACCGAGGCATACAGGAGCTACAAAGAGAGATTGAGAGAATTTATTACTGGCCTAACATAACACAAGATTGTCAATTCCATGTTAATAATTGCCCAATTTGCCAGCAAACCAAATATGAAAGAAACCCTGTAAAACATAAGTTAGAAACCACCGTGACACCAAAGGTCCCTTTCGAAATTATTTATTTGGATATATTCTCATGTAACAAAAGCAAGTACCTTACCTGTATAGATAATTTTTCTAAGTACTTCATGTACGAAGAACTACTCTCAACAAACATGGTAGAAATTGTACAAAAATTCATTAAGATATTTTCAAGATATAAATTGCCAAATAACCTAGTAACAGACGGACAATTCAATTCGAATCTTTTCAAAAAACTTCTAGATTCCTATAATATTAATCACCACGTAACTACCCCATTACATCCTAATTCTAACAGCCCCATAGAACGAGTACATGGTACTCTCATTGAAATCATGAGAACTTTAACACTTCAAAACCAAAAAGCACTTTCTCATAATGTCTTTGAAAATGCTGTTATTATTTACAATCGGACAATACATACTACAACGCACTTTCGACCCACAGAACTCTTATTTGGGCACCTTGATAATAGAGACATTTTGGAAATAGATTCAAAAAGACAATATAACGAATACATAGACAACATGCGAGTCAAAATTAAAACCATTTATGATAACGTCTATCAAAGAAGTAAAGATGCTAAAGACAAATATATAGAAAAGCAAAATTTACACCGAATCGACCCTCCAAAAATAAATACTTTAGATGCTTATATTTCAACACGACCCAGAAATAAAATAGCACGTCTCTATAGACCAGTACACGTTAAGAAAGACTTAGGAACTAAGATCAAAACCACCAAAGATCATACTTATCACAAGGAAGAAATGAAACAAACAAGAAAATTTCAAAAATCTCTTGTTCCATGTGTTTCAGATGGACGTTTTTGCGACAACACTGACATTAATAATACTGATACAACACAACCTGGCAGCAGTACCTAAAATTGAGATTAAATCCCTCGAAAACAACCCTGGTATCCAACCATTCAAATTAGGACCAACTAGACTACAATACTCCCACCACACCTTCATGCATAATTACCCTATTAAAATCCTTGGCACTAAAATTGCAGAGCTTGACCATTTCATATCCGATTTTCAAATAAAAACACATAAGAAACTATTCATGAGAGATCAGATAGAATTCGAGTACGTAAAGAATAAGGTAAGAAGGTTGAAAGAACAATTGTTAATGATTCACCCCGATATTCTTAATAATAGACATAGAACAAAACGAGGAATGATTAATGGATTAGGATCTGTTTTCAAATTTATTTCCGGTTCACTTGATGCTTCCGATGGCGAAAGATACGACAAAGCCCTAGATAATCTTAAAATTAATCAAGAAAATATTGTTACTCACTACAACAAACAATTTTCATTAAATCAAAAACTAATAAAAACCTACGAAGAATATATTAGAAATACATCAAGTAATTTCAAAAGAATTGAAGAAGTTCTAAGAATGGTCCGAGGAGAAGACCAAAATGTGACGAATACTTTAACAATATTGAAAATTAGCATATTAGACCTATTTCAAATCGTTGATAAACTACTAACAGCTATAAATTTTGCCATACTAAAAGTTGTACATATATCTATAATAAGTGAAGAATCAATAAGAACGATGAAAAAAGAATTATCAGGATATCATAGCTCTGATCACTACTATGCTACAGATAATATCCTCTTTTTACGAACCATTCAGGTAGAATATTATATAAATGCAGAGCATGTAGTGTTTTTGTTACATATTCCTCTCCTAGATCCTAAAGTATACAACCTCTACCATCTATTTTCCATTCCTACTCATGAATCCACTACTATTATCTCCCCTACCTCATATGTGGCCATTGGAGAAGACACCATCTACTACCTTAAATCAAAATGCCAATACGTTCAACAACAATACTTCTGCAAAATCTCCCACATCGAGAGAAATTACCAGCAAGAGACGTGCATTAGAAATCTTCTACAAGTAAAGGAAGACCCGCATTGCTTACACGTTCCAGTTCAAATCACCGAAACCCTTGTGGAGATCATCAGCGACGAAAAATATCTTTTGATTGCACCCATCGATACATTGGTGCATGAAAAATGTGGAAATGAAGAAATTCATAAACTTAAGGGTACTTTTCTAAAATCAGTCCCAGTAAATTCACTACCAAACAATTCGAGTTTGCCAACTTAGATGGAGCTATTCATGAAGAACCTGTCTACTTACCACATGTGCCAAGTGTAGTGTCAAGTGTTAAGCCTATACAGTTAAATTTGAAATCTTTCAGTTTGGACCAATTATCCAAACTTACATTGGATAAACTGAGTGTTGAACCCATTTCTCTAATTGACAATAACCTTATGTGGACCCATTCCAATTTGTTTATTTATATATTAATAATAATTATTTGTCTAATTTTTATTATATACCGTTTTCGAGTCAAATTGTATGCTAGATTTAAGAAACATAATCCAGACAGAATTAAGGCATTTCCCGATCCGTCTAAATAAAATGAAATTTTATTACATATTTTTAGATATTTTAAGTCAACTTTGTTCGAGCCCAAAGTTTCCTCTTAAGGGCGGAGGAGTTACATGCCTAAATTCTTGAAGAAATGCATGGTAAGCGTCTAGACTTCAATTGTTGCACGTGTCAAGACGCTGACCAAACAGTATTTTTAGTATATAAGACATATTCCCTTGGGCTATGCCCCACTTGTAATTTTGTACGGGAATCGCAAGGTACTGTGTACCGTAATTGTCGACGAGTTTCAATTTTATAAAGTCTGTTGTAAAATAGTTGAATAAACCTTTTTTTAAAAAAAGTAATTTCGGCTTGCACAACATAACTCGATTGGGAGCCTCATAAAATTTTGGCAGTGGTAAAATTTCCGAGGTACTGACAGATTAGTTCAATATGTTTTGCTCAGTGGATTGTATATATGAGGTGCTCTGATTAACCACACCATCCTCAAACACTATATCCAAGTTACGTATGTCTACTACTTCTACTGACGGCGGTGTATCACATGACTGGACGAGGACATTGGGCACTGCAACAACATAACTGACCGATAATTTATATGTGCTCTGATATTGGATGAAATGGCCATAAGAAAGCTAATCGCCTTTGATGGGGGAAAAATGTGGGGTTATGAGGACATCGGTACTGGTGGTAGTGTCTCATCAATCCCATTGGAAAATACCAACCAGGTTACACGAAATTGGAGTGACTATAACTTCCATAGCTTGTGATGGATCAGCAAGCCATTTTACAATGTTCAAAGAGATAGGATGTAATTTTGACGATGCGTTTAATATGAAAACATATTTTGAACACCCTTCGGATAACACTGTGAAAGTTTATGCTGTAATAGATGATTGTCACTTAATCAAGTTGGGCCGAAATAATTTTGCACTAATGAGAGTTTTTCTTGATCCAAATGGTGAAGAAGTAAATTGAAAATTTACATAATATACAAGAGCAAAAAACAATTCTTTTTGGTACCAAATTAAAAAGAGCCCATATAGAGTGGCAAAAACAAAAAATGAAAGTAAGATAGTGTCTCCTTATAATTATTATGAACATCAAATTAAAAAAAATATATTTTAGGTGAGTATTGCTGCACAGACTTTAAGTGCTAGTATAGCAGATGCGTTAGAGACCCTAAATAAGGATTTAGAATTAGAAGAATTTAAAGGATGTGATGCAATGGTTAATTTTATTAGAATCGTGAATTATCTTTTTGTCCTCATCCTTCGCCATGCAGTGGCCGTAGTGTGAAAAATTGTTGATTGTTCCTCTTCTAAGGTGTCATCTACGTTTTCTACGTCATCTGCTGTTGTAATGTGGTGAGAAGATCATGCACAATATTCCGAAAATGCTTTGACCGAAATCTGCTGTTAAATCAGTTAAAAGCGACGGTTTGTAATCCGATTCTTCAAATGGATCTGAATTGTAAAGAAATATTCCACTGGATATGAATGCATTCTCAGCGTCTTGTATATCTGCAATGGCACAGTAAGCAGCATTAAATAATCCTGCTATTTGCATCTGGGTTATTACTTTTCTCGGATGATTAACCATCCATTTATCACGTTCTCTACTGAATGCATTCTTCAAAGGGCTAAAAACCCACATCCAAAGGTTGCATTCTGTGACTACCGTGAGGAGGCAGCGACAACAAATCGATATGAGTTTCTCTGCAATAATTTACAACTTGCAAATCCCAATGAGAACTATGGTTATCAACAATAAGAAGAACTGGATTCGTATCGCTGGGGTCGACATAATTCTTAGAATGGTCCATCCATTTATAAAACAATTCTTTGTTTATAAAACCCGAATCAGAAATCATCTGCAGGGTACCAGTTGATGCATTAAGAAATAGCTCAGGTTTTAGTCTCTTCCATGGAAAAGTAGTGGGGGAGGAATGTACACATCGGTAACGAGCTGTCCTCTCTCTGCACTAGCGACCTTGCCAACAAATTTCTTGCTTTTTTGTGTTAACATCTTTGACAATTTATTGGGTACTGTTCATAACCCTGTTTCATCCATATTGTATATGGAACTGGGTAAATAGTTTCTTCTCTCAAATAAATTTTATTTAATTAAGGTTTTCATAAAATCTCTGTACTTGAATTGAACCCAGTGGCCCTACCCATTGAGCACTTTTCCGGTTGACGAAGTGTTATGTTGTGTCTTTGGCAAAATCCTTGTACCCAAGATTCCCCTGCTAATTTCGTGGTTTTATTGAAACAGTGTTGGAGATTATTACCATCCGTAAGCGAACACTTTTAAATCCTTTTTTGTGATTCCATAAATCCTTTCGACCAAATCTCGTACTTAAGTCGCCAGCCCCTTTTCCATATAGAGGAATATCGGGGGCAAATCGGCCTAATGATTGGGAACGTTTCCACACTTTAAACGTTCTAGCATTCAAGCGCGATTGAAATGTTAGTTTTACAGACCCCTGAATGGCCTTTGCTGAGCCTCCAATGAACTTGACAGCTGAATATTTGACGTGGTTTGTTATATTGAAACTGTGAAGATTATCGTTGATCAGAGTTGAGGTGTTAACAGTAACTAAATACACAGTCTACTTATATAAACTTTATTTACACATAACTATGTATTGATACAAAATCACAACAGATAATCGTTACATACAACCGCTTCGTGCAGAGGATCATTCTCAACTGAATGACTAATCGCCGAGCTCGCGCTTACAATGATATAAATGTAGCTTGTATTCTACCCGAAACCTAAACGTCTACAACAATCCAGAGTAATGAAATTACTTTGAGAAGCGCTATCCAATAAAGCACGAATAGTACCTTTATACGAGCACTTGCTAAGAGTAAGTAGGAGCCCGCGATACTGTCAGAGAACACAATGTGACCCCAGCATGATTCACTTCGGATAAACAACTGCTAACTTTATTGCCACTAGCTGAACTAGGTATATATGGATGTAGCATTATTCTTCTCAAAATGAATTAATGTGTAATGTATGGCTTGATATTTACGGCAGCCCGAATTAGATATACAAAATGAAACACGGTGTTGGTCACTAAGATTATTGGATCGCACATATCTATATCGTTCATTACACGTAAGCTGCATTTATACATCTGAAGATGATGTGTATTACATAACGAGCAAGAAGATAGTGATGTGGTATTTAAATAGGTATGCGTTGGTTTATTTGTACTCCATTCATTTGGATCCAGTCAACGTTCGCAACTAGCCCTTTTTTGCAAACTCACGTATAAACGTTTCTAAATCATCGAACGTGGGCATGTCGTCGCCACCACGTCTGGTCATTTCGAATATTCGAACAGTTTCGGAATCTAATTTCTTCAGACTAATATAAAGAAACAAAAAATCGCTCATGTTATTGAGCTTAAAGCTCATTATCGCGCGAACAGATGATGCGAAAATATTAAGAAATTTCTCAAAGTTTAATTCGTTGCTAGCGGTAATATTTGGTCTAGATAAGCCGTTGCTACCAAACATTTATCTTCATATTTTGCCTTTAGAGTATTCAAAATCAACTCATAATTCTCGGCAGAGCGTAATTCCGACATAAACTGTTTTATTTACTAAATAATGCAATTTCTAATATCACCATTGAATTCAGGAATCTGAATAGGTGGTAATTTCGGTCTATCATGTTGTAACGGAGTTCGAATTCTTGGGGTTTGTTCAGGTCCTGTAGGCTCTTCCAATAATCTAGCGGTTCTTTTCACGCGACAAAACAAATCTTCAAATGCTGACAAACTTTGGTAGTTGACTGCATAATTTTCATCCATCACCAATTCATTTGTATGGATTTGATTTAATGTGCTCAGTGTGAATGAAAATCATCTATTGTTTCAACTTGGCACAGAAACATATCTCGAGTAGCCTTCGAAACCCTTGTGGCATTGTCCGATTATAACTGCATACGCGAAAACAAATCATCTCTTTGCGCGTATAAAAATTTTAATTTATTTTCCTTGATCGGTGCCATAACTTATATTTGGAATACCCCCGAAAAAGTTCGTAAATAAATTTACTCTCATAAATAATTAAACAAATTTGGAAAGCAATAATAATGTAATAACAAATTTCCCCGACTATCTATCTATCGAAAACTATTGTAACATGTATTAAAGGTATGTCGTATTATCCAAGAATGCGACGGTTTAGCGGCTAACATGGTTGTACAAGTAGGTATAATCTGTAACAGCGAAAAATGCAAATATGGTTCAAATTTAATAAGACTAATAATATATCTGGATCGAAGGACCATTACATGATGATGCGGTGCGAATGAATCTATAGGTTTTGGAATTATAGGAATGCGACGCACCTTTGGTCTGGAAGCGCTCGATTCTTATATCTTCGTTTTCCTCCCTTTGGTGGCAACCCCTCGAATATCACACTACAAAAATAAAAGCAGCACTCGCATTTTTTCGAATGAGAGCTAACTATCAATGTTCATAAGCGATGCGACGTGA
The DNA here is from genome assembly GCA_958507055.1 of Crioceris asparagi. Lineage (NCBI taxonomy): Eukaryota > Metazoa > Arthropoda > Insecta > Coleoptera > Chrysomelidae > Crioceris > Crioceris asparagi. The sequence continues at coordinate 33,244,220 of OY293832.1, read as the reverse complement.
GGCACGACAAGTTTCTATTGTTTTTAAAAATGTCGTCGATCTCCTGAAGACCCTTTTTCCCATGCTGCGTGTACAATCCAGCTGTAGCCCTCGCTAGGATACTGGGGGGCTTTGCAAGGTTAGGAGAAAAGGGAAAATAATTTCATTTAATTAAACGCGTGTATATACAACCATATTCACCACTTAACTCTTTGAGGAACAGATAATCCAGCAAATTAAAATGCCAAGTGGAGCAACAGAATTTTTATTCATTTCTCTTACTTTTGTTGATGTAATTTTATTGAACATTTATGTTAAATCGTTAAACACGATGTTCACTTTTAAAAAAATATTTATTTAGCTTTCAAATAAAAACTTATAAACTCTAAATATTATAAACTTTTAATAAATTAAAATTAAAAAAACAAACTAAACTAATGACTTTAATGAATCTAAACTCACAAAGTGATTCTTTACCGTGAAGCGCTAGTATTTATACAATTCAAAATATTTTTTATTCATCAAAAATGAAAATGACGTCAAATAATATAATAATATTATAATAATAAAAATAACAATAACAGTAATAACAATAATAACTCGTGAACAACTTTGAATCGAAACTTCTAGAACAATTTATAGCTTAGTAGTTCTTTTTGGAGGCCAGAGAATATGCTAACAATGGTCTTTGTTGAATCTTGCTGACTGCTTGTCTGCGTCCATGGCGCGTGAACATCCTTATCTTCTATATTTCATGGAAATGAAGCGTGAGAGTTGTATTGAATAATATTAAAATTTAGATAATGTACTTTGTATTACCTTGTTGCAAATATAATAATATTATAATATCTTAATAATATACCCAAATATAATTTTATATAACAGCTCCCCCTTTTAAAGAAAAGTTGATGGATTTTTCAACAATGTTTAAATGAATGATTTATTTGAATTTAACTCAATTGTTTCTTCAAAGGGTTCTCCCACATGAATACTTGGTCTTCTTCTTGGAAGGATTCGCTTGATTTTTTGATGAAATGAAACATCAGGACCTGGTCTTGGTGGATGTGTTGGATGATCAGTGGTTAAAACTATTCCAATACGGGGATGTATTCTCTTACATTTGCAGGTAACATAGAGTATAACCAATAAAACGATTAAGGCAATAGTTAGAATGGTAAACCACTGAGTATATTTAGTTATTGGAGATTGCTTCATCATTTTATGCAATTCTTCCGAATATTGATTTAGTTTGTGTTGAGCAATATTCAAATCATCAATGTCAATTTTGTTAAGCCGAATAATTGTGCTTCACAGATTGCATCGTTATCAATGGGATATGGTAGAAGATCGGAACATATTTGCATCCTGATCTGGAGACTCTTGCATTTGTTCAAATTTCGCAGTATAACCTACAGTAATGAATCATCGTCTCACGCAATCTATTTTTGAGTAGTTGATAGAATATGATGTAAACCTGTTCGATTATCTAATATTGGAATTGGATATAAACGATACAATGTATAGACTGCTGGATCAATGAGAGGAAATTTTAGAACAAATATTACTTTGGTTTCTGACTGATATGCTTCTAATTCTATGATATTTAAATAATCAGCTATGTTAGCTGTGTATGGTGGTAAAGGTAAATTATTTTTTATTAGACACTTTGTTATATCCTGCAATGAGTTAATTAAATCTGAAGGTGCTATTATCGAACTATGTAACAATCTGTTTCTAGCAAAAGTTATTGAATTTAAAATAGTATTCAGAGAGTCGTCCAAGAAAACATAACTTTCCATTAGTGATTTACATATGTCCAATACCTTACCTGTGCTTCTTAAAATGCAATATTATCAGAAATATTAGGACAATGAAGTTCCTATTGCCTTAATATCATCGTTGAAACTTTTCTCATCAACTTGAAGTTTTTGAATGGTACTATTGAAATTTTTAATTACAGATGTGACTGAAATTTATTTTTTAAGTAAATTTTCTAATTCATATTCACCTTGGGACAATTTATTAATACAAGTATCAAAATATTCGCCATCTGAAGCATCAAGATTTCCAGTAATCGTTTTCCAAACTGTATCAATACCATTAAAAATTCCACGTTTTTTTCTAGAGTTATAGGATTTAGTTTCTCCGAGTATTTTTTATATTTCTGACCTATAGAGTTTTAAATTTGTGTTAATAAACTAATATGTGTCTGAACTTCCGATTTAAAAGCTAAATATCTTAGAGAATCTTCCTCCAAAGTATCCAAGATATCTATCAATATTCTGTCATTATTGTCCATTGCTTTTTTAATGGGTCTTAAGTCTTTATATACCAAAAGAGTCCTTTGTCCTTAATTTGTGTTTCTTTCACGTATACTCTATCTCCTACTTTAAAATTAGGTTGTCTGTCTGATATATTTTTGTTGAATCTAATTTTCCTTTCTGATTATCTGTCTTCATTCGAGCAAGTTTATAATAATATTCCATTCGGTTACTTTAGTCACGTACGTATTTTATAATAAGAGCCTTTTCATTGACCGACGAACCCCGAACGGAGGAGGTATACAACTCGACTGTCTGCTTAATTTTTTTTTTTTTTTTTTTGGTTCGTGCGCGCCTTTTATATAGTAGACGATCTCCGATTTTGATGATTTTGGATTCATTTGAAAGAAGGGGATTGAGAAATGGTCCCATATTCATAAAAACGCAAATCCGAAATCTCCTTCCCTCCGAAAACCGCCCCCGAAGGGGTGGTGGGGGCGAATTTTCTCGAAAATCGAAAATCTGAGTTGGTATAATTAAAGATAGGACAATATCCGGAAACGTTTAAATTGAACATTTTTTCAAAAGTGTTACGGTTTTCGAGATAGACGCATGTTAAATATGTATTATTGCTATGTGGAGAGGACAATTTCTTTCGAAAATTGAAAATTTTTCGATACTATATGAAAGATATAATTATTTGTAGCAACATTTATAATGAACATTTTTTCCTTAGAATTACGGTTTTCGATTTAAATCGGTGTTAAATGGTAACAACTAAAATACTCAAGCGTATTTCCGCCGCGATGTTCTGAGATCTCAATAATAACCACTACATGCAAGGAATATACGTGGGTAACAGGATAAGTATTATCTTCATTGATATGGTATAGTGAACGTTCAACGATTTTCGGGACTAATGTTACACTCAAAAGTGTGAAATAAATATTTTTTACAAAAAATTGGACCGACGTTATAGTTGATGCACTGAAAAGTATAAAATAATATTACTTCTATTGGTGATGGTACTTGTGAAGTTGGTGCCAAAAGCTATCAATCTAACTGCAACTGCACAACTTCAAAAGTACTATCACCAATAGAAGTAATATTATTTTATACTTTTCAGTGCATCAACTATAACGTCGGTCCAATTTTTTGTAAAAAGTATTTATTGAATATAGTTTCGGGTGGTCTACTAGATATTCATCTGGATTCTCTGCTTTATGTGCACGGATCATTTCTAAAAGTGTTCCGTGAAATCTTTCTAATGAGCCATTTGACTGAGGATGACCAACACTTGAAAATGTAATTCTAAATGGTGTTCCAAAGTGTTGGAAGAAAACTAATAAAGTATTAGCTAGTGTTGATGATTTTTTATCTGATATCGGGTATGCTTGCGTGAATTTAGTTAATTCGTCCCTAATTTTAAGAGCATAATTTTTTGTTGGATATTCAAAAATATCAATATTAATTCTTTCAAAAGGTGTTTTCGGTGTTTCTGTTATAACCAAAGGTGTACTTAAATTCTTTCTACAAAATTTCACTTTCTGACAAATCTCACAATTCCTTATCAACTGTTCTACGTGTTTTGTTAGTCCTGTCCAATTATATTTTGATTTGATTCGTCTTATTGTCTCGTTAATTCCTCGATGTTGCTTCTACCTTTGTGGTACTGATCTAGAATGGCAGGTATTTCATCTAAATCTTGTGTTCTAACAATCCCTGTGTTCAACACACATCTAGCTAAAAAACCGGTGCAACATTTTTGACAGATTTTTGTAGAAAACGCTTGCGCTCTTTAAGCTGCAGCATGAGAAATACCCCAACAGTTATTTTTAAAAGCTTCTTTATAAACCAGCTTAAGAGCGCAAGACGTCTAACAGCAAATCCTGTCAAAAATTTTGCAGCGCTTTCTTAGCTAGATGTGTGTTGGACACAGAGATTATTACAATATTTTGGCACACTCTAAATCGTATGTCAATATCAGCAAAAATGAACGATATTATTTCTAAAATTGGTAATTCAAGATTATTTTCAACAAAATAAATTTTGTAATGATCAAATTTATTCTGATCTTTGGATAAAGAGAAAAACAATTGTTGGACCACTAATTCTGGATCATAAGTGAGAGGTATTATAAAATATTTACGATCTTTTACTGTCTAGACTAGAATAAACATTTACTGAATTCATATGAAAGTCAGAATGTTCTTCAAAAATATCCTCTACAATTTTGTGATGTAAATCTTCTAATTTGTTTTGCCAAACAAAAATAACAATGTTCTTATGAGTCTTGTCTAAAAGTTGTTCATTTGATGTTTCAAATTTTGAATAGTCAAATAACAGATTTTGTTTTATAAAGATCAACAAATCTATTAAACTCTTCTGTCATTAAATCTTCTTGTTCGTACGTAAGTTCTTCTGTATTATCAATTTCTTTACTTGTCGAGGGTTCGTCTTTATTTGTTGCTAAAACAGTAATTTTAGATTGTAAGTTTGCACAATCTATAAAATAGTTAATTTTGATTCATAAAAGTGCATCCGCATTTGTGTTAATTTTGCCTGGTTTATACTCAATCTTATAGTCATATTCCTCCAATTTAATACGCCATCGAGCCAATCTACTTCCTGGATCTTTAATGGAAAAGGACGAGGGTCAGTGACTAATGTGAACTTTCTTCCAAACAGATAAGGGCGGAAATGTTTAGCTGCCCATACAATAGCAAGAAGTTCTTATTCTATTGTTGAGTATTTTTTTTCTGCACTGTTCGGGAAGCATAACTCACAGGAAGATCTTTACAAATAGGACCTTGTTATAGAACAGCGCCAATGGCAAATGCACTAGCATCTGTTGCAAGGATGAATGGTTCTTCAAAATTTGGATATCTTAGAATAGGATCTGAAGTAAGAGCAATTTTTAGATCATTAAAAGATTTTTCACATTCGGTATTGAAAATGAAAGGGATATCTTTTTGTAAAAGTCTTGTTGAGGGTTTGAAAATTTTGGCTAAATTTGGTATAAAGCGGTGGTAATATCCAACTAAACCAAGGAAAGATTTTATTTCTTTTGAATTTTTGGGTTCTGGAAAATTTTCCAAACATTCTGTTTTAATTGGGTTCGTTTTGAAACCATCTTGGGTAATAATATGTCCAAGATAAGCGACTTCTTTCCTAAGAAATTCGCATATATCTGGTTAAATTTTTAGGTTGGCTTTCCGAAGTCTATTAAAAACTTCAGTGAGACGAGTGACATGTTCATGAATGGTAGCAGAATAAATGATGATATCGTCCATATAAACAAGACATCTCTCATTTTGAATGCCAAGTAGAATATTGCCCATGACTCGCTGGAAAGTGGAAGGGGTATTTTTGAGTCCAAACGGCATACGAACAAATTCATAATGACCGTTATCAACTGAGAAAGCTGTTTTGGATATATCATTGGAATAAATTTCAATTTGATGGAAACCTGAAGCTAAATCAAGAGTGGTGAAATATTGACATCTTCCAAGTTGGTCGAGAAGATCTGAAATGTTGGGTAATAGATATTTATCATCTACCATAAGTTCATTAAGTTCACGATAGTCAACAACCACACGCCATTTTGGTTTTCCTGAAGCATCAGGCTTCTTTGGCACAACCCAAACTGGGGATGACCATGAAGAAATAGAATAACGAATTATACCTTGCTCTAACATTTTATTCACCTCAGTTTTCACATCTTCTTTGTTTGTGCCGCAGTTCAGATTATTCAGTTTTCGTCGAGAAGGGCTACCGTTATGTCAATAATTTCACTTCTTGACGGGGTAAATCTGGTTGACGGTTAATGGCTTGGTTAGAATCATGTTGGAAAACAAATCTCGGAGGAACTGTATTGAATGGCTTATGATTCTATAGAAGCTGTTGCATATTTTGAGAAGGAAATTTTATTGTGCTGTCCAATTCCAGTTTTCCCTGTGCATCGTAAAATATGACCATAACTTTTCCGCAATGAGTCTCTGCTGATCGTCCAGTTTTTTCAATTGAAATGCAAATCTTTTTCCCGTTATATTAAACTCGTCAACTACATTTCCTTCCTCGGATAAATATTTATGAGCAGCATCAAAAAGGGCCTTTTTTTCTTCCAGTGCATTGCTTTTTGTTGGTTGAGACCTTTTCCGTGAAACTATTTTCGGTGTTACTGCGTCAGTAGTTCTTATGCGGGATATTAATAAGCTTTGTGAAGGCTCTTCTGAATCTTCCTCAGTATTAGTAGTTTGTAACTCAGTACTAGGGGACAATAAAGATTCTTCAGTTTCTTCATTATACCAGTTATTCTGAAAAAAAAAATTAGTGACTGATTATCTCGCTCGAGAATATTATTATGAATTAAAACGGACAATAATTTAATATTGGGACATATTTTACATTTATAGTTTTTGTGGAGGTTTTTGGGTGTATTTTTGTAGGTAGCAGAAAAAAGATTACTTAATTATTCATCCTGCATATTTTTTAAGTTCCATCAACAGAAACTGAATGGAAAGAAGTCAGCAATGGATTCCGGAATCTTTGGCAATTTAATAATTGTTTGGGCGCAATGGACGGTAAACATATAAATATATCAAAACCTGCTGGCAATGGATCATATTTCTACAACTATAAAGGAACATATAGTGTAGTACTAGTAAACGCAAATTATGAATTTATATACGTCCATACTGGAACAAATGGTCGAGTTTCAGATGGAGGAATATGGTCACAAACAATCATATATAAGCGCTTACTCGCAAAAAAGCTAAACATACGAAGCCCCACGAAACTGCCAGGAACAGATGATAAGGTGCGATATGTTTTCATTGGGGATGAAGCATTTCCATTAATGGAAAACTTAATGAAACCATACTCCCAAAAAACATAACTTATGATGAAAAAATATTTAATTATCGTTTATGTCGAGCCCGCAGAGTTGTGGAAAATGTTTTTGGAATTACTAGGTTTCGAATATTTTTACAGCCCATTGATATAAGCCCAGATAAAATTGATATAATATTAGCATGTTGTGCTTTGCATATTTTTTTACGAAAGACATCTAAAAGTAATTATATTTCTGAAAACTGTGTCGTACGTGATGATTTTGCCAATGGAAGCATAATACCATGCCAATGGAGGCAGCAAACTGGTAGTGGTATGAGCAGTTTGGAAAAAACACAAACGACAAATGCTAATGTCATTACAAAAATATAAGAGAAACCTATACATTCTTTTGAACTCTGTTGGTAAAATTTCTTTTCAACATTGTATGGTAGAATGGTATCCAAATAATTGCTATTATAACAATAATTTGTGCAAAAAAATGCTAAAATTATTTAACAACCTCTGTTTCCATGTTCATATTCGTTGCTTCGTCGTCGTCGTTTGATATTCCATTTCTTCCTTTTTCACTTTCTCGAGTAAAAAGCAATAAATCATAATACCAATGGGTTGGTTCATAAATATCATCAATCAAATAAATCAATAAAGTCTTCCCAAAACGTCTTATTTTTTAAATCTATAATATTGATTAAACCAAAAATAAATACAAATTATATCGTAACTGCGCGCTGCAGCAAGGATACTCTCCACACGTTCAGACTTGCGTTCCAACCCCACCCCAGACACGACCCGTTGATACGATATTTTCCGGAAGCTCCCTACTGCAAACGATTTGACGACTGCATACTGCAAACCATCCAATTTCCCTACACACGCTACGATTTATCGTTAATGCGGTAGTTTCGATGGATATCGTACTGCATGCAGTACAGTAAATCGTTACATGTGTAGGGCGTTATAGGTGCAGGTCTTGACTGAAGATTCCTATGCCTGTACTGTCTCTATTTTTAGGCCCATCAGTGTATACGTCTATTGTCGGCACAGTGCGTGGGTCTGCTTCTTCCCAACAAACGTAGTATTTGCATTTGCTGAATAGGGGCGCAATGCGGTCTGAGCAGTCCTCGAGGAGTGGTATTCTGGCGAGGCCCTCTTCCAAGATGGTTGTATGACTCTTCACGCTCTTGTGCACACTTAATGTTCCACCATCTTTCAAACGAACGGCGGTCAGTAGTACTGCTCCCTCCAGATATAGATATAGGGGTGGCAAGCACAACAACGCCTCTAGCGCAGCAGATGGTGTGGTCCTCATGGCACCAGTGACTGCGATGCAGACAGATCTCTGTAGTCTTGCAAGTCTGTCCTTCTCAATCTTTAATTTGGTGCGTCGCCACCAAACTATTGAACTATCATGGGCCTTATCACCGCTGTGTACAACCATAGGGTGGCCTTTGGCGATAGGCCTCAGCTTTTACCTACAGCTCTTCGACATTGCCATAGAGCTGCACTGGCTTTGTCCAGCTTGCTGTCCAGATGTTTTCCCCAGGTCAGTTTTCTGTCGATTACCACCCCTAGGTATTTCACCTCGTTGGATAGCTTAAGCTGGGTTCCATTTAGTGTAGGCAATTTTATGTCGCCCACCTTTCGCTTTCTGGTAAAGAGCATAGCCTCTACTTTGAGGGGATTCACAGATAGAGACGTTGCCCTGCACCACTTTTCTAGGATGTCTAGTGCCCTTTGTATCAGTTTGCACAGCACTCCAATGAGCTTCCCTGTCAGCAGTATGACTATATCATCCGCATATCTTATGGTGTACCTGCCCTCGTCGTTCAGGGTCGTTAGAAGGTCGTCTACTATTCTGTTCCATAGCAAGGGGGAGAGTACCACTCCCTGATGACAGCCCTTCGTAACACTCCCTGAGACAGTTGCGCCTGCGATACTAATTTCAACTATTCTGCTCTCGAGTACATTTACTATCCACCTGCGCAAATCTGGCGGAACGGTCCTGTCCGGAAGAGCTTTATTGACTGCTTCGAAGGTAGTTCGATCGAACTCTCCCTCGATGTCTATGAAGACTCCTAGGGAGTTTTCGCCATTGTCCAGGGCTCTATCCTGCTCACCAGAATGTGGAGAGCGGATTCCGTAGATTGCCCTGGTGTGTAGGCGAATTGGTTGGGGTGTAACGAACTTTGGGTTAAGACGTTACCCCTGATCCAGCCCTCGCATAGCCTCTCCAATGTTTTCAGTAAAAACGAGGTAAGGCAAATTGTACGGTATGATTTGGCAGATGAGTAGTCACTCTTGCCTGGTTTCTACTACCCTGGCTAGTCTCCATTTCTCGGGTACGTGTGCAAATGCAAGGCACGCCCTGAGGATAACCACCAGTTCGTCCAGTACAGTTCCCAGTCCCCACTGAAGGAGACCCGGGAAAATCCCATCCGTGCTTCGCGACTTATATGGGGAGAATGCCTTGACTGCCTGTATTGTTCCGCTTCGATTTACGACTTGTCTCGCCAATTGCCAGTCCTCCACAGAGGGACATCCCGAGTTGTGAGGATGTTCCGTGACGTTCCCTAGTAATATCGACCCTGGGAAATGTGTTGACAGAAGAGCTTTTGCTGTGTCTATAGCAGTGTCAGTATAGGTACCGTCCTCCTTTCTGACACAGCCCACTTGTCTAGGATATTTGGAGATCACCTTAAGCAGTCGGGATGCTGCAGGTGTACTTTCTGTCTCTTTACAGAAGAGTCTCCATGATTCCCATTGCTTTGAGCCAATTTCCTTCTTATACGACCTTTGGTATAGTTTGTAGACCTCCCAGTCGGACGTATTTCGGGATGACTTGGCTCTGTTGAAGAGTCTCCGCAGGTGGGTCCTTTTGATCTCAAGACTCATGCTCCACCATGTGGCGGAGCCAGGTCTGAGCTGTCCTCTTCTCAAGGTCGAGGCGTGCTCATAAGCACTCATAATCCGCCCAGTGAGTGCGTTGACTCGCTTGTCTTGGTCCTTTACAGACGTTATCTGAGTGGCCGCCCCATCATTGCCCATGGAAGACTCCAGGTGCGTTAAGTAATCTTCCCTGTCTGTCTTCCTGGGACATTGATATCTTGACTGCTAAGAGTCTCATTAATATCCATTTGTGGTCAGAGAGGGTGGCTTCGGAGCTGACCCTCCATTCCACGATTGATTTGGAGATCTCTTGTGTCGCGACTGAGATGTCAATCGTCGTCTGACACCGCGAGATTATGAACGTGGGTTTGTTCTCTCGGTTGAGGATTTCCAAATTTGTCCCTAACAGGTATTCTAGTAATGCCCTACCTCTGCTGTTGCAGTCTTCGCTGCCCCAAGCGTAGTGGTGGGTATTTGCGTCACACCCTACTATGAGGTGTTTTCTCCCCTGCTCGCAGAAGTCGACCAGCTTCGTCAGCTCCTTGCTGGTGGGTGGCTCTGTGGCAGGTAAGATGAGGCTACAATAACCTTTTCTTCGCCCTTTCCGAAGTCCAGGTGCACTTGGATAGCCGTTAGATCGCGTGCTAAGTGTCCGGTCAGTAGGATGGCTTCTATATGACCTGAAAGGGAAACACATGTTCTTGGTCTTTCATTGAATGTTCCAACAAAGATTTTCCTTTGGGAGTAGTTGTCGCTCCATCCACACACCCGGTTGCCTGTGCTGCCTGTTCTCCTACGTTGACGACGTAGGAGAACAGTCGCCCCCCGGGAGCGGTGCAGGTTTGCCTGAACTATGGCCAAACCGGTGGTTTTGGCCATCAGGCTTGTACTGGTGGGTCGACAATCCTACCTGACTCCGGTGCATCCATTGGCTTGGCTACTGTATATAAAATATACATATTGTTAATGTCAAATATAAAATAAAACAACATCATAACTGCTATGTCATGTTCTCACGAATATCTAAAAACATCCTGAATATCTAATACTAAAATAACTTTATAAATAACAGAGACAACCTTTGTCTGCCTGGCGCGCGTTTGCTCCCTGGCCTTCGCCCTCTTTCCAGGACGAGTCTAAGGTGCGGGCGTGTTACCTGGCGAGCGTTGGCGCTTGCCGGTCGCCGCACCTCTTTGAGCCTGCAGGGTTTTACCCCCGCTGGTGCCCTCAGTAGCCGCGCCCGACTTAGGCTTAGTTTTGATGGGAGAGCTGCTCCGTCCCTCCTCCTTCTGCTGTAGCGCCTTGCGCTTTTGCAGCTGCCTCCTTCCTGCCCCCGACAGCTTCTTCTTCTTCGGAGGGTCATTCGGTACCACTGGTCTGGCCAGATCGCCCGCAGCCCCTCCTTGCTGTTCCAAAATTTTTACAGTGTCCATGGATTCTTGTTAGTATTCATCCCTCGGGCTCCCGACCCGCCACGGAGCCCGCACTGGGGACGCTGTATCAGCGCTAGGGCTACCCGAGAGATATAGCCCCCGGTACCAGTCCCGCAAGGATAGTATCCATTCTCACTAGGGACTCACCCAGCCGGCCCTCTAACGGGACAGCACAGCCGATTTATCAAGGTGGGTTAGTCTTGACCGTCCGTCTAGTGGAACTCAGGGCCAAAGAGGAGTGTTGCCGAACTTCCGGCCTCGCGAGTCCCGGAACCGACTCGGACACTAGAATCCCGTCATCTCAAGACACGGATCGCTCTGCACTGCACAAACACAGTGGTGCCACTAAGTACCCGGTACCCTTGCCGCAGCACAGACAAGGACGGGGGTTGTTCTTGGTCGCTCCTGACAACTACTTGCCTGTTGATCCTCCCGACGAACGCATTCGCCGAAGAGTTCCAACGCGTCTTCCTTTCAGGAACCGCACTGTTCCAGGCCAACTACGTGTAGTCAGTCTGGGTATCAAGCGTCAAGGTCCTACAACCCCTTGGAGAGAACAACCTCTTCGTTAGTAAATGTTAACTGGTCTCCTTCCAAATAAAAAATATCTGAGAATTCCAAACATACATTTGTAATAGTTTCTTTTTCTTCCTCATTGAGATGCTCTGTACGCAATTCATTCAAAATTATAGATTCTCTATCAACAGGTTGATTAAATTTGGATTCATTTTCATTAACACAACTAAAACACAACTAAAATTTAAAAAAACTAGCATGGTCTAAGATGGTCTTTGATTTGAGCCGTACGAAAATTTTGACGATTAAAGTTCTCTAGGGGTTTAAAATTTTGGCTACTGCTTTGGAAATATTCTGGTTCTGAATAATTGTAACCAGTATAATTATTACTTACTTTAATAATAAATTCATTACATATTATATTTAATACTGCTCTTTTCAAACAACAATGAGCTTTGTATAAAGTAGCCCGTATTTAAATAATACCGCAATTCATAACTGAAAATTATATTGTGTTACTAAGTCGTATGAAGCCATTGTACTTTGTATTTATCACTGTTCTGTAAAATGCATCTTAAATTTATATTGCATTAAGACAAAAATGAAAAAAATAGAACAAAGCTGATAGTAAAGAGCATGGTTTATTAATTTGAATCATACAAAGGACATTTATAAAATCTTAACATATGAGTTTTCCTCGTCCAGTGATGGTTTCGCCTGGCGTGTTCTCGTGTCGTTTGCGCTACGGTGCCTTCTCATCCAAGTTTTGACATAACGTTCCACTTTCCAGTCTTTGATATTTGGCCCATGAATGTTTTATAAACATAAGGCTCGAAACGTGTTTTGTCAAAATTCTTGACCTCAAATCAGTGACTATTTGATTCATGAGGCTGAACCTTTGTTCACATTCTGATGAACTACATGGTATCAATTTCGTGCAGTTTAATAAAGGTGTAAGGTTCTTAGGTACTCTTGAGCTATCCTCAGTATAATCTCTAAAGGAGTTTATAATTTTTGTTTTGTTGAACCTGAACCTTTTACAGAGGTTTTCAATTTCTTCCTCCCCAAACCGTACCCTATTAGGTTCCATTGCATTGCTTAACGAAACAAAAAAATAAAAAATAAACCAAAAATAGACTCGATTGATAGCAAATAAATTAACCGAACACAAGAAAAATACAACGAACACTGTTGACGCGTGGGTCGGTGACAAGTTACTGGAAAAACAAGGCGAGAATTGAGGTTAGGTGCGTACTGCGTAGTGTCGAGGAAGGTCATTGGCGCCGTGGTAGCACGTGACTGCCCGCCCAACTCTCAATTCGGCCATTTTTATAATGGAGATCACAACAGAAATATTCGTGATCGCAGCGTTGGTGGAGGGAGAGGATGATCGTTTACATTAGAAGTTCTATTGCACTTTCAATACAGACAGAGTAAGGGGTTTTTTAACTCCCTCTCTAAAAATTATGATTTAGTTTACTTTTTAAAGTAAATGAAGTATGAAGCATCCCTAAAATTTGAAACTTTCACCCAGAATAACTCTGTTTCAGTTTCTTGCAAAGGCATCAAATTTATGGAGTGCCACTGATTTTCAATCTGAGTTATGATCTGTGTTTCTGTGAAAAGCTGACATGCAATATTAGATATAGACTTCTTATTGGGTTTTAAATTCTCCTGAATTGAAAACATATTCATTATCTCTAAAATGGTAAAATTATCTGAAGTCTGTTTTTTAAATCTTTAGCTAATTCTGTAAAAAAATCTGTTAACCGTGACATCAGTTGCATTTTCTCCTGACCAATAATATTAGGTTTTGTGCAACCCTCTTCGAACAAAATTGTGTCAATTTTTGTTACATCTGCAGAAGATGACTCAACAAACTTTTGTTTGTTTTTTAAGTTACTGTGACTATTGACAGCAAGAAGCTGAGGTAAACTATATTTTTTTCATGTTTGTACATGACCAAAATAAAACAACACTTACACGTTATGTCGTAATGTATCAATATGATACAATTGGCTCGTTGGCTAAACACACTTAATCACTACAACTTTGAGAATACGACTGAGCGTTAGACAAAAGCGGCATATGAATGCGGGATCTCCCCACTTTCGGTTTCTATAATGGCATTGAAAATTGGGGAGCCTATATCATTTTGATACGTATGTGACCGACGGAGGGTTAATACATCTTCTAAAAAATGTCAACCTGTCACATTTATTACCGGTCCAACTTGAACATTTTTCAAATTCAAATAAGATAGGAGATGGTCTAATGCATATATCGCGAAAATAAAAATTATGCCCAAATAGTCTTCATAAATATATTATTTTTGGATATTAATGTTAAATTTTAATGATGCTTTAGCATTTGAAAAAAAAATTTGGTGCTCCAAGTTAGATGACACATACACCCAACTTGGAATACTTACTTATTTATATGGTTTTATCAAGTTGTAGACAGTATAATCTCAATTGAAACACGCAAAAGTGACGAATATAGCGTTTGCTATGTTGATTACGTTTTCATAGTTTCGCTTTTCAAGAAAAACACAAAATATTTTATTCCAACTGAGAAAAATAGAGATATTCTTTAGAAAACTCAAAACTTAACTTAAATCAAATTCTTAAAACATAAATATGGCACATATAAATTCCAATATTATAACAAAAAACTTTAAATCATCACTGAATATTAAATTTATCACATTTTCTAATTTCAAAAATGTGATTCAATTTTCTAATGATCATTGACCTATCGACTATTGAAAGATATATATAAAAGTATCTTGGGGTGTCTTTAATCCATGAAATGCACGCATAAACTTGCAATAATAGTTTTCTGAATCTATCCCCTCAATAACTTCTCCTACAAAATGTTTGGGCTCTTTTTTCCTTTTCCCTTAAACCGATCAAAAGGAAGTCACCATGTGTGAATTCATCAACAGCAACTGGAGAAGGATTTTGTTGATTAAGAGTTTCTCCTAAGGTTTCACCACCGAATGAGGAGTCATGGACCGAAAATTTTGAATCTCCGCCAGATTCTGTGTCAGAGTCACAATATTTTCTCTGTGTTGCTACTGCTCGGTTCTCCAGAAGAAAGAGATGGTTTATCTTGAGAGATACTCTCCACATAACTGGAACCTAAATTTTCTTGACAATTTGTTTATGCGATACTTTTTCCTGGCATAACATCTAGTCTCTTACGCTTCTTTTTGATCTGATTTTCACTTGGATGTCTCATTCTTTCCAATATTTCTACAAATGAAGCATTCATTAGCTCATTTTTGTCCTCGGCGACTGCTGATGTTGGTTGTGTTTTAAGCCAAGATGGTAAGCGCTTTAAGACTTGTGTACTATCCAAGGGATGAATACCGCACACGGCAAACCCACTGATAAGGTTTTGTTTTGCATTTGTTAAACGATCCAAAGTTCAACAGATCTTTAGGAACGCAACCTATATTTTTCTCTTTCCAAGTATTTAGATGTTTTCGCCATGATAGCTTAAGAGGGTGAAAAAATAACACATCTAAAGGCTGACACAAGTGTACGTAATGACGTCCAAAGAAATATGACTGGACAGATTGTCTCCAATTAATGCTTCGGGTCCTTCTAAATTTCTGAAGAATGGAACAACAATGGTTTGGAACCATTTCTCAAAGATTCTTGTCTCGAACCATCCACTTTTCGAACGGTTGTATCGCGTTCCTTTGGGCCCACCATATGTCCATGTGTCATACAGATGCTTCTATAAACAACGTAGGGAGCATAGATAAATTCCCTACGGGTAGAATGGAAATCTCTGTGTAATTTTTAGAACAATCGCATCAGCGCCACCTGGTACTTGTAGGAGTACTTGAATTGGAATCTCAAGGTTGATCCATTTCTAATATCTTTAAATTTTAAAATGCCGTTAGCGGGAAATTTGAATCATTTTTATATTATCCTGAATCTAATATTTTATTACCACTATGTTTTAATACTCTTATAACGGTAGTTTTGGCCTATATGGTAAGTTATGGTCATACAGGTCAAAACTGCAGTTAGAATTATGTAATAAAACATACTGGTACAAAAACATACTATTTAAAATGATATAAAAAGCAAAAAAAATATTACCAACATATGGCTAGAGATACTGTGACTTCAATTAAAATCGAAATAACAGACATTTTTAAAATGTATATTTTATTAACATAATATCTGCAATCCATCTTTCTCTTCTATTTTAGTACTTTTTCCACTCAACCCATTGCAGTAATTGTATATAATCAATTTTAAAAACGAGTCTAAATTTTTTTACGTAATAAATTGCTATGTAATTCACATGTGAATATATTTTGAAGCTCTATTCTTTCTTGAACAGTTTTCTTCAATATTTGAAATATATTGTTAATATGTCAATGTACGGGTAGAAGATTTAATAGAAGTTCATAAATTTTTGTCAATACATTTACAAATTGCTCTGTACAATAATTCAAATGTTGTTCTCCATTTTTATATTCTCTTTGTCTAGCCAATAAATATATAAGCGAACCTGTTGGATTTGTTAGTAGATTATCACGGCATGACTGGCATTCTCCAATGTAGGATAGAACAGTTTTTGAGATAAATCCACTGACAAATCCAACAGCTAGTTTATCTTGTACAGAAAATGTTCTTGATTCATTAATTTCTTTTAAAGAAATAACATTTTGTAATGGCATTGTATGAGGCAATTCTTAAGTAATAAACTTTCGATAGATTTAAAAAGACCAAAGCAGGAATCTTTTTCACAATTAGAACCAATAGAGTGAGAGCTAACAAAATTTCGAACTTACATAGTCTTAGAATAAGGAGATAAATCTGTACAAGTTGGATTTAGATTCCTTCCATCATGCTGTCTCAATTGACCAAAAATTTTTTCCAATGGATCTTGTTTAAAAAATCTTGTGGAAAATTCTTTGAGCCTAGACTGAACATTTTTTTTGGTTCATAATTTGAAATTTTTTGTAAAGTTTGTACCCAATTTCGTATCGATGGTGGATTTTTTTGGCCTCTTGGTCTCGTCTGTAAGAATGACATAATTTCCAGTTTTTGTATGGCTTCATTCCAGAAGAGAAGATGCCTTGATCGTGGCGTAACTTGCATCCGTAATGCGTTGATCTTCTTCTTCCCGCCTCCATTTACCGAATCAAACGAATCATTGAAGAAGTCGCATATGTGCGCTGTTGACAAGGCAACTTTCGTAATGGATAAGGAGCCATCAATACTCTTAGAAACTAGAAACCAGAATTAAGTTGATATTAGCTTATGGGAAATTTAGGGAATTTTGGTAGGGAGGAAGCAGAAGACTATCTGCAGTACCTGCCATCGTTACTGATACAGATGCTTTGCTGCTATCTACACAACGTTCTGGATGCTTGACTCCTCGTTTATCTATCACTCGCTTTCTACCTGGATCGTCTGTAAAATTCGTTTCATCATAGTTTATGATATTGTTTGGAGGGACACCTTCTAAAGGTTTTCCAAGTTCAGCGAAATAATATTCAATAATTTGTTTAGAAACGTCAGCACGTGACCTCTTTATATTTTCAGCGTTTCTTTGTGACAAAACTTTGCTGTGTTCTGACAGAAACCGTTCTACCCATCTACGGCCAGGGACATTGTTCCCAAACCGTTTTTCGCGAATTCTTTTTTTTATCTAGGTAATTTTTACTATTGTCTTTATGTCAAACAATGATATGAGAATCCCCAGCTACCAGCTGTATGGATTCCAGCGACAAGCTGATTTTCTTCGTCGTCAGTAAGAACTTTTTGTCCTCCATATTTTCGTTCATGAATGCCTCTTTTTTCTAGACAATGTTGCTATATGTATTCCAAACTCCCGTGATACATCTCTTAACTACCTACCCTCATTTAAACGATCTAATGCTCTATTTAAATTTTGATCGCTGTAATTTCGATATTGACGTGCACCAAGCACCCCACGTGTCTTTCTAGGCATGTTTCAAGCTATATCCAAAATTACTTTTTCTGAAAAAAAAATTTTTTTGTTACGACCTTGCTTAACTTACGGGCTTATTAAATTGAGATGAGGTTAGGGACATAACAGAGGTTATTTATATCTTTAAAGGACCTAATAAACTTATTTAGTTCATATTTTACAGAGAAAGTTTTTCAGCTATAAAATCTGACAATAATTATATACATTTTCTAATAATTGTACAAAATTATCCGAAATACTCACTTGTATTTTGTTGACACCATGCGCTTGTATTGCTCATAATTAAGAAGATTGATAGCGCTGTATTTTGCTTGAGCTTATATCCGTTTCCCCATTGTAATTTTATTTACAGGTTTAAAAGTATTTTTTTTATGATACCCCGGTAATAGATAGTAATAGATATATCAATTTTTTCTCATACCATCCACAAAAAATGAAAATTAACTTAATTATTGGTTCTTGGGTATGAGGATTCAGGAATAAAAAAAATAAAAGATGAAATTCTTCTTAATTATAAATACGTTTCTTCTCTGGCCAGAGGCATCATCAGTTCTACATTTTCTACAAAAATTTAAAAATTATATATTCTATAGAACAGAGTAAACAATAAACTTCGAATATAATAATAAAAAAATATAATCAGAAATTCGTTCCATGGCAACAATTCAATCAATAAAATATTTGATTTTTGATTTATGTTTGTTTTTCATATCGATGGTTGTCGATTTAGTTTGATCTTTAACAGCATATTTAGCAGATAAAAATATTTAAAAAAGTTTATATTAACTTATCTCCAAAAAACGCTTCGTTTTGTAGATACGGGGTGTTGAGATAATGCGGAAAAAATATATTTTTCTTATTTTTAAATAAACTCTTCTCGATTTTGCTTTCAAACTTAATAGGTATTATTGTCACTTAAAAATAAATTTATAGAGTGATAAACACTTGTTTTTGTTTTGCCCGTGGCGTTCGTGAGACCATTTTAATTATTTTGAATATAATATATATATAAAAATATATATTTCTCGAGAACGTAAATAGCAACTGCAACGCGACCGCGACTATCGCACAATCGTTTCGGACCTGTCACATTATTTCTAATTTGACCTAGATATTCTTAATGTAAATAAGGTAATTAAATACAGTTAAAACATTCAAGCTTTCTTTCACAATAAAATACATTCGACAACCTAAACCACAATAAGTTGGCGACGAGGATAAACCATAAGCAGAGAAGCATGTAAAATCGGTGAAATTGATTGCCAGAAAATTTACCAGTTTCAAGTCAGATACTCCACGAATAGCTGTTTCTGTCCAATAACACAATTTTGAGACGATTCTGATTTTTTTATCATGGATGAGGATCAGTTCATATCAGTTTTGACAGCTGCTCTTAGTAATTATTCAGCCCCAGTTTCCTAGATGATACCATTTGAGAACTATGATGCCAAATATGAAAAGTTTTCGTCCTATATGGACCGTTTTGAAAATTATTGTGACCTTAAAAATGTTAGTGATGAGACAAAGAAAGCTCAACTTCTAAGTACATCGATAGGCAAGGACCATTACAATAATTTAGCTGTAATATTAGACCCAGACAAACCTATTAAGAATATTGGTTATTCAGATTTTGTTGGTCATTTCACAACATTGTTAGCTCCTTTGTTCTCAACCGTTGTCTCACAGCACTATTTCCTCAACGTTAATCAACAGCCACATCAATCTATCTCAGATTTCGTCGCATCACTCAAGGGAAATTTGAAGGATTGTGATTTTTATGTTACCTGTACTTGCAAAAAGACAGTTTCTATAGCTAATACCTTCCTTCGTGCTCAGTTTATAAGAGGTTTAAAAGACATCTGGATACGTGAACAGCTCCTGCGAGACAATCCGCATACAAATTTCGATGATCTTGCGAAGAAGGCCACTGCTTTAGAAGTTTCACGTTATGAATCTGGCCAGCTACGCAATAAAGTTGATAAGTCGTCGGATGGACTTGCTGAAACACACAAGGTAGATAATTATTATTTAGAGCCCAGATTATATGCGATTGCATGTTGCATATGCATTTGCATATTTAGCCCCTTTGGAATGGTTATTGCATATTTAGATGTTTTTCACTAGTCATCATATATTTTAACTAAAATTTAGTGATAACCAGAGGTAATTAGATGGGGTACATGGTTCGAAGCTGTGTTATTTTATAATGAACATTACGAGTCCATCAAAGGTGTGGTAACCAACGATAGTTCCGAAACTTTGGCAGTTTGTCACTGCAAAGAAAGATTTAACGATGCCAGTATCCAAAAAAATATTGCTGTGATTAGCACTCTTTCTAATATACCCGCGAGAATGAAAAAGCTTAACTCAAAGTTTGTCTTTGGGTGAATCTATTCAGTTAATAGATAAAATACATTGCCTAAGGTATTTTCGAGCAAACTTAGAGAAAACTTTTGAAGCATTTTGAATAATAACCCAGGTTTTGAAATTCTGAGTCAAATAAATAGTTTAATTAACGATATGGGCGAAATTTTACCAGAAACAATAAGTTTTCTGTTTATAAAATATTTTGAGCGATCGAAGACACAATCTTTCTACGGAATTTGGAACAGTACCTTATCGTTTTTGTTTACAATAGTAGTAAAAAAATAATTTGTAAACGATTTTTTTCCTTAATATTAATATACCCAGTTAAGAAGAATTTAAGGATTGTGTGCTGTTCCTGCAATAAAATAAACTGATAATTACATTTGTTAATTTTTTATGATGCACATTTTCACACTATCCATGCATATTTTAAGCATTTTTCATGCTATTTGCATGCATATTTCGAGCATTTTATGTTGCATATAGACGCTCTTCTACCTAATAGCAAAGCAAAGGCTCTATCGAGTCCAGGTACTTCTCACGTTCGGTCTCTTCATGTACGAGAGAGAGAGCAGGCAAGAATTCACAAGGAAAACCAAGATATTTGGCAGTTTGGTACCGTCAAGACAAAACTTGATCAGTACCACTACATCATAGAACTGGATTCGGGACGCAGTTTAAAACGTCACATCAACCAGCTGATTGCCACTCTTGTGCCAAAGAAACGAGCAACTTTTGGTCCGTTAACGCAAGTTCCATAGAAAAGATATGGAATTCCGTTTGCTACTGACCATACTGCAAATAGTGTTCCATCACCGACGCAACAGCCCTCTTCAACGCAGAATGGTGATCCATCGAGCTATGATCAGAGTCATAGGAGATCCATCAGTCGGTTACCTATTACTGAACCTCGCAGGTCTTCCAAACCGCACTATGCGCCTCGACATCTCAAGTATTTCATTGTCTATTGTGCTTCCGGAGATATAATTTAAGTGGTGGAGAATATTGTGAAGAAACTCTCCTACTGTCCTACTGTATATATAGTGTAGTTAGTTGATATCAAATTTCCGACCTGTCACATTAATTCCAATTTGACCTAGATATTCTTCATGTAAATAAGGTAATTAAATACAGTTAAAACATTCAAGCTTTCGTTCACAATACAATACATTTGCCAACCTAAACCACAAGATTTCTCTTTAATACTTCAGTTTTCTCTTTCTCCGACAATTATTATAAACAAGTTCTAGGAATGCCGATGGGCAGCTTGGTTTCCTCAATTCTGACATAGTATGGGATGGACGATTTATAAATAAAGTATCTTTCCAAATCCCTTTTTTGAAAAATATGTGGATAACATAATCATATGTGTTCCGTAAGATGGGATAGAGGAAACACTTCACGTCTTCAACCGTTACAAATCTTACAATTTACCACCGAACAAGAGGACAGTAACCACAGTGTCCCCTTCAGAAGGGATGAAAATACTATTATCACATCATGGTATACCAAGCCTGGTTCCTCAGATAGATTCCTGCATTACTAATCTTTTCACCAGAAAAGACAAAAAATCAATCTGCTTCTAGCTATAGAAGACTTCTCACGCCACCTTTCGAATAGAAAATTTAAAAATCCTAGCACTATTTTTCATAAATAATGACTATCCAAAAAAAACTCATTTATAATTCAATTCTCAACAGATCCTCCATCAACTCTACCCCAGTTAACAACAGACAAATAACGAAGACCCCCGTGAAATTTTTATCTATACCACATGTAGGTAGTTTATTATTTCAACTTCAATAAATTTTCAAACATTAAACTTTCGTTCAAAAACAGTTTATCAATTAAAAACCTCTTCTCTAAATTGAAATATAAAGAGAAATTATAACATAAGTCAAAAGTGGTATAGTCCATAATAATAATAATAATAATAATAATAATAATAATAACAATATTTATTTACCATAAAATTTTACATGGTTCGTCAATATAAAAATTACATCAAAAATTGAAACATAAAAATTCTTCTAATGTCTAAAATGCACCCTTCACCATTATTGCATTTATTTTCCTTTTGAAGTCCTTTTCCGGTAGGTTCCTTATTTCAACAGGTAGCCTATTGAAAATCTTTATTCCCCAATAGCTCGAAATGTTCTGTGTCTTTTTTCTGTGAAGGGGAGTGAGAAAATCGTTCATGTATCGAGTGTTGAACCTGTGGTAAATTCCATTTTTTGGCATAGTGTTTTCCCTGTGATATACATATTTCAAACATTCTCGTATGAATAGACATGGAAAAGTTGATATTTTATGATCTACGAAATACGGTTTACACGAAATTCTACTTGCCACTTCATACATAATACGTATTGCTTTTTTTCTGCAAGATGAAAATACTCGATGAATCTGAAGCATTTCCCCGCAGAAGTATACCATATAGAAGTATGCTCTGGAAATTTGCAAAATACGCTGTTCTGGCCATATCTTCGGTACCACATTTCTTCATCCTCCTTAAAAGATAAAGAATTTTAGACAATCTACCACAGACATAATCAACATGCGCAGCCCAATTCATTTTACTGTCCATTATAATTCCTAAGAACTTCACAGAAGTTAGATTTTCTCTGCCTCCAAACTCCAACTTGGCTGTTTTATCCGAATTCAACTTAAGTGAATTCAAAAAAACCATTGCTCAACCTCACTCATGGCGAGTTTGACCTTCTCAGTGAATTCCGTTCTGCACCTTGAACGCACAATGATAGATGTATCATCACAAAACAAACACAGGCAGCTACAGTCCGAAATGATCAGGTCATTGATATAAATGAGGAAAAGAATGGGACCTAAGACTGATCCCTGTGGTACCCCATATTCAACTTTCTGTTCTGCTGAGATAACACCATTCCACTCGACTCTCTGTTTTCTTCTGCTCAAATACGACCTCAGCAATGTGAGCACATTTCCCCTGAAACCACAGGCGTGTAATTTTTTCAGTAATAACTCATGAGGAACAGTATCGAATGCCTTGCTCAGGTCAAAGTTGAGCATTTCCACAAATTCGCCACCGTCCATAGCCTCTATAATTTCAGCCAACGCCTCCATTAGTGCAGAAGTGGTACTCCTTCCTTTTCTATAGCCATGTTGATTTTCATTAAAATACTTTTTCTTTACCATCCAATTCAGCATCCTGTTCTTTATTATCGTTTCGATAATTTTAGATAAACCTGGTAAGATTGCAATTGAACTATAATTATCGCAGCTATTTTTGTCCCCTTTTCCTTTATATATGGGAACTATTTTAGCAATCTTTAGTTCATTAGGAAAATAACCTTGCCGAAAGCATTTGTTTGCCCTGTGGAAATTGTAAAAAGAGCTATATTGGGCAAACAGGCAGGTTACTCAAGGTCCGAATTACATTACATAAGACATAAGAAACAAAAAAAGGCGTTGCTCTCTTGCCAAACACACCATCGAATCTGACCACAAATTTTTATATGATGAAGTGAAAATATTAGGTACTTCCAACAACCTTCATAAAAGAAGGTTCTTGGAAATGTTGAACATTTTCAAAGACTCGTCTGTGAATTCAAAGAAGGACATGGAAAAACTCAATGTCATTTATACATATCTTTTACATTTGGATTAACATAATTCAATTCAATTATTTATTTGCTTCTATAACAGTTACAGTTTTAGCATCGTCAAATTTCAAAATAGAAGATAAAACTAAAGACTAAGTTAATAACTAAAAATCTAAACCAAACCAGTAATAAAAATAAATAAAAATATATTGGACAGGTTTCCACATAATTGTATAAAAGGTATGGTAAGAATCTGAAGTACATATTAAAATTTTGCGACATACAACATAACATTTAACATATAAAATTTACAAATATAACATATAGATACGTTGACTAACAGTAATCATACGTTTTGCATAAGATTTAAAATATCACAGTTAAAAAATTCTTCGAGAGTATATGGACAGAGTTTGATTAGTATTGATTTTATTTATTTCTTAATCTGTAACATCGGAAGTTCTTGAATATTTTGAGGCAGTTTATTAAAACAATGTATGGACATATTGATGAAGCTCTTTTTTGTTAAAGTTAATCTATACCGTGGAGCACATATTTGTTGTCTTTGCCTTGTCTCATAATCATGTAAATCTAAGTGGTGAACATGTGTTCTTTGCTTTTCTCTTGCCATTATTATGCCTTATTTAACTATGGCATGCTTCGTTGATAAGTTTTTCCTGTAGGCAAATTGGGTTGGTGAGAGTATTTTATTGTTTTCTAAGAAGGTAAGTAGTCTTTTGTTAAAAGCAATTTCTATTATTTTAGATACAGACGGAATTATACTAATTGGGCGAAAGTTGTGTACATCACTGCGATCTCCTGTTTTAAAAATTGGGGTTACTTTAGCCGTTTTTAAGTCAGACGGAAATATTCCTTCTTCAAAGCATTTATT
The DNA here is from genome assembly GCA_958507055.1 of Crioceris asparagi. NCBI lineage: Eukaryota > Metazoa > Arthropoda > Insecta > Coleoptera > Chrysomelidae > Crioceris > Crioceris asparagi. Next base: position 33,219,469 of record OY293832.1, on the reverse strand, counting down.
TATTATTAACTTCAAACGAGAGATTAGGCCATTTCCAAGGGACTTTAAGATTTTGTTGCTGATACCAAAGACGTCTTTCGATTTGCTGTTGCTTAAATTGTTAACAGTTCCAAAAATTTCCGTCTCATCCACCGGGTAGAATGTTTACATTCTATGTTATGTGGTAAAAAAGAGACTGGATCAATATTTGAGTAGCTTAAAATGCCTTCACTTGTAACTTTCCCTATTGTTGTGAAGAACTGGTTAAACTCTTCAACTGGGATATTTATGCTATCCTTCTTTGAATTTACTGACCTGTTCTGATCAATTACTTGCCAGATAGTTTTTGACTTATTTGAAGATTCTTCTATTTGTCTTGATATGTAATTACTTTTGACATTATTGATAGTTTGACGATAATGATTTCGGTATTTTTTTAAAGTTTCAGATAGGTTTAAATATTTGTGTTGTTGATTTAGGTCGGTCAAGGTCTTAAGAATGTCACGCTTTTTCTTAATTTTATGATTGAACCATTTGTTTTTCTTGTTTTCTTGATGTATAGTTTTTGTTATTTGTGGGCAAAAGGTGTCAGTCACGTTTAAGAATATCTGATTAAATGTATTAAACATACCATTTGCATCGAAATTCTTAGTCAATAATTCACTCCAATTTACTGCCTCCAAGGCCTAAACACACTTCTTTAAAGATTCTTCAGGAAGAGGTCGAAATAATATTTTCTCAGTTCTGTTATCATTCATTACGGGCTGTATTATAAACTCATTAGAGATACCAAGGTGATCAGAAAGACTACCAACATTAATAGTTGTACATTGAGATATATTTGTATTGTTTGTAATGCAGTTATCAAGACAACTTGTTGAATTTTTGTAGATCTTAGTTGGATCCGTGATCAAATACTTGAAACCAAAACAAGACAACGCGTCCAAAAACTTTGAACTGGCTGAGCTATGTTTTAGAATGTTAATGTTATAGTCTCCATATATATACACGTATCTAAATTTGTTTTTGAGATTGGTTAGCATATTACAAAAAGATTCTATAAAGTTATCAATATTGCTATCAGGGGCACGATATATAGCAATTATTATAGTGTTCAAACATACTAGTTCCACAGCACATACCTCGAAAGATGCTTCAGTTGACAAGGAATCTATACTACTTATCTTATTAATATTCATATGTGGTTTTACCAATATCATTACACCACCGCCACCTGACTGAGTACGACATCATACGATAATCAATTACCACCAAACAACAATCAATAATATCGAACCCCATCTCCAGAAAGTTGGAAAGTTCCTTTTGCTTTGTTCAAAATTCTTTATTTGTTATTGTCATTAATTTCAGTTGTATCACCCATGTTACAATAAGACCAGGAATGTTCTTTAAGCAGATGGGACTCTGGCAGTATATTCTTGACATCGTTCGCAAAGCCACGTATACGCTAGGCTGCGAATAGTCTGTTTGCGAACACATTCTGAAAATGCTATTCTTGACTACTCTTCATGAAGGCTCACGAACTTAATCATTCGCATGCGCAAATTCACTTAACAACAGCGCAATTTCTCAATTATCCGACTAGATACTTGTCATTTGTCATGTTTTCTTTATGATGTTTTTATTGTTATGCTCATTTACGTGTTTAATCAATCTGTGATTATATCCATTTGCTATCTAAAAAATTGAATTGTTTGAAGGCAAAAGAATATTTTATAAAATAAAAAAAATAGGTTGAAACAGTAGGCTGGGTAATGTTGTGACCTGTTGATAGGGTTTTGGTCCAATGGTTCTTTGCTTCATGGAAGTACGACAAAATAATTTCCCATATATACAGATATTTATTTACACGAACGTTACAGCTAAACACAACGCTAGTTGCTTTTTGTATCTCGAAAACACCATAAAATATACGATCTATGTATGATTGACATGGATGTCAAAGAAAAAATATTTCAATAGGTAAATAGTAAAAATAACCAATAACTAGAATCGAAAGATATTTTATTAATTAAGTATTAAATATAAAAGCATGGAAGTATCAAACAAAAAGAATCGAGGTGCTAATGCTTCAGAAAAACAGAAGCAAATGCTCGTTGAGTTTATCATTAAACACCCGGGATTGGTTAGTAGCAAACAAAGCCAAAATTACACGCTAATAGAGCTCATCGAACCACTGGAAGAAGAGCCTGCAGTGACAGTAATTCCTCAAGAAGATAGTGTACAGTTTTCTCAGCTTACCAGTTTGAACCTGTCAAAAGAGCCTGAAACAAAATCGAAAGTTCCCACAAGAAAAATATCCAAGAAGTTAGAAAATTTGATTACTTCTTCCATTGCTGCCACAAGATTCAATAATAATTGTAATAAACTGAAAATAAAACATAACTATTATGAAAAAAGTAGCAAATTCTAGATAGGATCGCAAATCTAGAGGAGAGAAAAGTGGAAGCTCTGGAAGGGATCACGAATACTTTGATGGAATTGATGTAAAGACGTTTTCTGTGATTCTATTTCTAGAGAAGTAATTGATTTTCTCAAATATTTAAGGTTTGTATTTATTTATTTTATAAATAGATAGAGAGAAGAAGAATATTCTAGTTCATTTAATTCAGGCATATATTTTGAGTTGTTATATTATTTTTATATGTAGATTTATTTAGAAGGATGTTATTTTATTTTTCCACTTATTTATTATTCAATTTTATAATGTTTATATTTTTTATTCTAAGTTTAAGTTACCATTTTCGTTTGTCTAGAGTCATATTTTTGTTCATTTACTAATACTATTTACAGTTTACTGTTTTATTTGTGATGATTTCATAAGGAATTCTGTTGATGTTTTTAGTACCTGTGAATATATGTTCTATATCCAAGAACTGATATCAAGTTGAAAGAAATACTATGTTCTGTGATAAATGAAAATATGGACTTATTGTTATATATTATATATTTTTGTATCAATAAAATATTTACAAACATGAGTAACTGTTTTTCATCTCTTATTTTGTATGCCATAACATAAATTATATAAAATCATTTTGAAATCTGACTCACATAAACACATGGAATAATAAAGTTTTTCGAAACAAAATCGTTGAAGCCTTCAACTTGTAGGTGCTAATCTATTCCAATGCATGAATAAAATTTCTTACGTGAAGCAAATTAATCAAAGTTTTTGAATATCCCAGATAAAATATATATGTAGTAACGATAAATAATAGTTAGCGATGAACACCTAACAAATATGAATGTATTTGTTATGTGTTCATTAAATATTATTCGTATCAAAGAATTTAAACGTTGCGACTTCTCATAACTATCATTCTAGCCCTTTGTCCATAAGCCAAATCTGGATTTATTGCTAGGGCTGCTTGTTTCACGTCTTCATTACCTGCATTATCAATGATGCCCAAATCGACATTATCGTAATTTTCTTCCGTAACCTCTGGCAAATTGTGTTCTATACAGATATTGTGTAGTATGACACATGCGTTGATAATTTTACAGGCAATTTCTTTCAAAAGGCATCGAAATTTTGCCTTCAATACACCATTAAAACACTCAATTTTCACTCCAGTATATTTATGTATAAAATTATAATTACTTTCTGTTGTGTCAGGCTCAACATTCTGAAACGGAGTGAGAAGCCATGTTCTCAAAGGAAACCCAGAATCCCCTAAATAAAGAAGCATATTACTTGATTTATAATAGGATGACCAATTTACCTACCAAGCAAAAGTCATTATGTCCAGCAGCATGCAATTCCCTTAGAAATCTTTGTACATTAGATTGTTCCCATATGTATGCATCATTGGTACTTCCTGGATATCGTGCATTTACATTCAATATTTTCAGATTGGCATCGCATACCTTAACATAATGAATACATTTTTAATTGTATTTATTACATTTCACCCTTAATATTATTATTTAGCAATTGAACATTTATGGATTGATAATGTCCGATTCACATATATATGTTCAGGATATTCAGGATCCTCATTATGGGAAGGAAGAATAGCAACATGTGTACAATCAATACAACCAATTACCCCCGGAAAACCATGTTGTTCGTAACATCTTAAAAATAAAGTTTCCATGATGAAGATTCATTATTTTCTCTATATAAACATATGTACTTACTGTCCTCTAATGGAGGCCAATACCCGCTCTTAGGGTGAGGCTGAGATATGATACTTCAAACATATTTGAGGTGGGCAGATGTTGTCTTTGAGAAAGCAACAATAGAGAACGAATTTACAAGCGACAAAAAAATGCTTATACACTCCTCCTCAGCGGAAAAGTTCGTTCATTAGGACATATGGTTTAAGTTTAGAGGGATGACATAAGCCAATAATCTTTCCATCCTTTTCCTTCAGCTTAGAAGACCCGCCCGACGTAACAGAGATAACAGTATACGGACCTTCATATTTGGGGTTTACTTTAGCTACTATCATCTCCGCCGCCAAAGATAGATGGAATGTCTTCTTGAGGACTAGATCTCCAGGCTGAAAACAATTCTCCCGTCGTCTCAAATTATAGCCATTAGAGAGTTTTCTTCAGCTACCGTAGTTTGTTCATTTTAAATGCCCATATTCGTCTTCACAGCTTGGGAGAATCCTCCTGAACTTTGTCAAATCTTGTATGGAAAAATTTAAAGCAAACTGGATTTCTTCTGTTATTTCGTCCCAGCGTTGGTGTTTCTTTCCTAAATACGCTACGATAAGTTGCTTTATATTCTCCGCTTAGCCCGTTCCGTCGGGTTGGCCTGCGAATGGTAAAGTGGAGTCTCTCTATTGATTCCGAATTCTTTAGCCACTTCCGATACGAGATTACTAACAAAGTTTTTTGCATTGTCAGAGATTAATCTATGTGGCGCTCCGTACCTATATATTATACGCGACTTCAATTTCGATACGGCAACCGAAGAGGTCTGCTAAATAAATCCATAAATACAAGCAGGTATACATTGCCTGTGGAGCTTCGAGGGTATGGACCCATAATATCCACCAATACAATCTCCCATGGATGCTTGTTATAACGAGGATACATTAGTCCGCGTATATTATTTGCCGCCGCAGATGTCGAGGAACAACAACCCTCCATTCCTCACTGGGATCTACCAGCTCACATTTCAGAGGATTTTTTCGATGGTATAATATCTGTTCATCCTGTATCTGCCAGCTAGGAACGTCCGGAAGGATCTTTCAAATTCAATAACCACTTAAGACTGGGGTGGTCTGTAATAACGCTAAATGGATAACCCTCGAAGTAGTGCCGATTCTTTTCAATACCGAAGAGTATCGCAAGACATTCCTTTTCGGTAACGGTATAATTTCTTTCCGCAGAACTTAGGGTACGATAGCAAAAAGCGATGACCCTGTCTTCACTATCTTGTATTTGGATTAAAACCGCTCCAAGACCTGTATCACTGGCATCAGTCTGTAACTCGCATTTATCCGGATTGATACGCAAACCTGAAGCCTTGAGTCGTCGAAACACTTCCTTGAGCATAGTTAGATGTAAATCAAAAGTTGGAGTGCAAAACAAAATATCTTCCAAGAAGAAAGACTACCACATATGGATATAATTCAGGTCCAAAAGTTGTATCAGCTAAACCTCTGGAAGGTCGCCGAAGAATTAGTTAGCCCAAATGGTATAACCTTGAACCTGAATAATCCTCTACCAGGTACAGTAAAAGCTGTAATGTCTTTACTAGACTGGTCTACAAGTGGCACTTGCACGAATGCCTGTTTTAGGTCAAGTTTTGACAGATACCTTGCCTGTCGAGGCCCATCCAACAAAGACGTCATATTAGGCATAGGATATCTACAAGTAACTTGATTCACCTTAAAATCGATAGAGAAACCCGTACATTTGCGTACCATGACAACTGGGGATGACCATGGAGATTGCCATTGGCTCGACTAAACCCTCTTCCAACAATCGATCTAACTCTCGGTACATCGCCTCAAGTACTTTAGGTGAGTAGTAGCAGCGTTGCATAATAGGTTGCTTACCCTTAACATATATCTTGTGACTGATACGAGTTGTCAATCCCGGAGAGTCTTAAAGAGTTTGCAAGCCTTCACTAACCACTCTATCGAGAACTATTGGTTCAGAAGAATCAAGTGAATTTATCCCACATAATTAGGATGTCCCACATCCTCAGAAGGAAACCTCTTGAAGAAACGAAAATTTATGTTCAGGGTCATCCTGAAAACACCAAGCTGCTTCTCGCAGATTAGTACACATATTGGGTGATTATAAAATTTAACTCTAAAAGGAACATAAGCAGAAGTGATGGTAGATCATAAAGAAAAGAGTCCTATTCCCGACAATAATTTAAATTAGGAATCGTTTAGTCACGCTACTTGTACTTCCATTACCGACACAAATATTAAATTCCTATTCGAGTGTTGGAAGCTTCTCGGCCTTGAAAGTGTTACCACAAACAAGGGTTGCCTACAATTTAACGTGGATTCCGAACTACCAATATGTCTCGAGATAAATTTCATGGCACACCATTCCAGAGAGCTGTACTAGGGAAATATACTCTCGCTGGTTTCTCGTTGCCTTGCGAGAGGCGGAGAATGCAATACGACACTCAGAGATTCAAACGCGCGCCCGCAACAACGGTCAGTCGTCCAAACCGTCCCCAACGTATTGTGCTGCTTAACTTCGATGATCGAAGCTGGTCAGAGTTAACCCGCAGCTACGGGCTCCCCATTGAAAAATTGCAAGTTAATAATTATCAAAAGGGAACAGGGGATGGCCTTATCAAGGAAATCCCAATTGTGAATTCGAAAATGAAGTTCTCCAAACAATTAAACTTGTGTCCTTGCTTTTGAAGCTGATGGAGAAACTAGTGATATTGTGTCCAAATCTAACATTAATATAGATAATTATATATAATGTAATATATTTATGGATATTTTGAGAAGAACCATTAACAATCAAAATTGCTTGAGTCCAAAATATTTCTTTTTTCATATGTTGCCACTTGAATTTATGATAGCCAGTGCAGATGGTCTATATTTATGTGATAGTCATACTCGAAAGGTATACTTTAAGCCTATTGTATCATAAAACTAAGTCGTTTAAGAAATCTATTGTACTCTGATATTGAAGGATGTTAAACAGATAGGCTTTAGAAAACAACACATTGTGGTTTTTGTTTCTAAAAGATAGTTTTATCTCATCTGAAGATGTTAGTTATACCATTTAAACATTAATTGACTATAATTATGAGCAGCTGGGGTGAGATAGATATTTTAAATACAGTTGGTGTAGACATTTATCATTTGGTACCATGTTCTGTTAAGAACCTTTTTTTGAAGTGGACAACTTAGGTATATGGGTTGCCAAATATATCACTCCCTCTTATGGCCAGAGTCGACATGCACTCATTATATGTGACAAAATAGACTAATTTATGATGTTTTCTAAGTCTATAATTTTATGGCTTATTTTCTTTTAATATTTGTACAATATGATCACAACATAAGTCGTCCAGGGATTGCATTTTTTGCCCCGGTCATATTTATGGGTAGGGGCGTGTCGTCCCAACCCACTGTTGAGGGAGAACCAATCGCAATTTGTAGAGATTTTACTTGATGTCATAAGCTTTATAGCTTTTTATGTAAAGCAAGTTATGATTTGTTGTCTCCATTCCCTCATTAGTATTAGTTGATAACTATTTTGACCCATCATTGTTAAAGAAAAATATACATTGTGTTATATATTATCGATTTTGGGGAATAACGATGAATTCATTGGCCGAATCTATGTTTTGATATGATTGGTTGTCTCCATTCCCTCAGTATTAGTTAATAACTATTTTGATCCATCATTGTTAAAGAAAAATATACATTGTGTGGCTCTAGTGTCATATATTATCGAGTTTGGGGAATAACGATGAATTCATTGGCCGAATCTATTTTTTGCATTGGTTTTGGGGTGTGTTTAGCCCAACTTTCATTTCAATAAAATCATCAATCAAGGATAATTTTAGGCATTCGAGTCTTAGGCAAGATCAGGTCCGGTTGAATTCATTCGGTATTCAATTTGTATACTGCCTTAGTTAAGGCCGAATATTGTTATTATAATTTTTAAAGCTTTAAAGTTCAAGCTCATTGATTTTAATTGCCGGCTCGAATCCGGCTTGAAGGACCAATTGTTAAATCGTTGAGACAAATCACTGATTTCTCAATGAACCCTCGCTACACTATGATTTCTCGTACTGTAGCTTATTGTATACGGGAAAGATTGAAAGTCGTATAAACTTCTTAAAGCGTTTATTAATACTCGAATCTTCTATTCAGCACTATGGTTGCACAATTCAGTTGAGAGATACATACATACTTCGGCCTATACTAGGCAATAAATATCAATATCAACTTAAGCTTTGAAAATTATAATAAAAATATTCGGCCTTAACTAAGGCAGTTTACAAATTGAATACCGAATGAATTCAACCGGACCCGATCTTGCCTAAGACTCGAATGCCTAAAATTATCCTTGATTGATGACTTTATTGAAATGAAAGTTGTGCTAAACACACCAAAAAACCAATGCAAAAAATAGAATGAATTCATCGTTATTTCCCAAACTCGATAATATATGACACTTGAGCCACAAAATGTATATTTTTCTTTAACAATGATAGATCAAAATAGTAAAAGTTGACTATTGTAAGTAAATTTGTATAGTCTAATGGTTTTATGGTCATGAAGTGACATAGTGTTGTGTGTTCCGTGTTTCGGGAAGAAGAAGAAGAAGATGACGTATCTAAATATAGATAGTAGATAAGAGACAATCAGAGAGTGTGAGCTAAGATGTCTATCAGAGTTTAATTGCTTTTCATAGTTTTAATATTAGAATAAATGTTATGTTCAGGAGTTAAACTTTAATTAACTACGATCCACGAATTCTAACATGGTAGCAGTGAAAATCGTATCGTGGTATCGAATCGAGTCGTGCAAAAGAAAAGAAAATGGCGGACGAGATAAAAATTCCTATATTTGATGGAAAAGATTATGAGTGCTGGAAAAGAAGAATAACAATGATCATCAAGTTGAAAAAGTGTGAAGAAGTACCTAGTGGTAAGGAAAATTACTACGCAAGATAAACAAGATGAATGGAACGAGAAAGATTTAAAGGCAATCAATATAAAATATAGTGGAATTTCAAACGACCAACTAACTTTTATTCAAGATAACGGAACATCATTTGATATAATCAAGAAATTTGATGAAATCTACCTGAGGGAATCAACGTCACTACAAATATATATATAAGAAACAAGTTAGAAATATTAAGATTGAAAGACTTTGAAAATACAGCAACCTTTTTTACCGAATTCGAAAAATTAATTAACGAACTTAAAAGTCGGGGTGCAAACGTTTCGGAAAAAGAAAAATTAAGTTATATGATCAAAATGCTACCGAGTTCCTTGAGTTACATTGGTGATCTGGTTGATGTTTTAAAAGAGGAAGAACAAACAGTAGAATATGTTAAGAACAAAATTAAAATGAATGAACTGAAAGGGAAGGAAGAAACTGGGAATAATGCAAGTGTTTTTAAAATGGAGAGGAAACAAGATCAAAACTGTTTCAACTGTGGTAAATATGGACATTATAAAGCACAGTGTACCAGTACACAGTGAAAAGTGGACAAATTCCAAGTCATGGAAACCCAGAGGAGGAGCACAGCAAGGAGGTGGTCATAGACAAAAATGGCAGTATTCAATCACTAGAGGCAGAGGTAGAGGAAGTCATCATAATGGAAGTGGTTGGCAACGAAGGCAAGAAGAAAATGCAAGTAGTTTCTGTACTGAAATTGAAGATTCATCCAAAACACAAAAGTCAGTAGCTAATGGTTTTACTGGTAAGGTAGAATGGTTACTTGATAGTGGATGTTCAGATCACATTGTAAATAATGATAAATATTTTTATGAATTTAAAAACACCTGTGAATGTAAAAATTGCTGATGGTGGAATTTTAAAGGCTACAAAAATTGGAAATATTTTGCATGATTTAAATGTTTATGGCAAATTGATTAGACACAAAATGATGAATGTATTTTATGTAAAAGAAAAGGACAAAAATTTTATGTTTTTGCAAAGTATTAAATAAGTATAAAATTGTATCGAAGGGCAATATGTCAAAAAATTATGATACAGATGGTAATCTTATTGCAATTGCGGTTAAGGAAAATGACGTAATGCGTATGACAAGTTCAATTGTAACACCGGAAGTAAATCAAATTGTGAAAAATAATATGACAGATAAAGAAAAATTACATAGAACGTTAGGGCATGTGAACTCTAATTATTTGAAAACAATGTGTGAGAAAAAAATATTAGAAGGATTACCAAATGAATTAGAGTCAGAATATTTTAAATGTGGAATATGTTTGGAAAATAAGACGAAGAATTTACCATTTGAGAATCATCGAACTAGAGAAAAAAATATTTTGGAAATTGTATACACAAATTTAAATGGTCCTCATTCTACGCAGGGTTTGAATGGTGAAAAATACTTTTTAACATTTATTGACGATTTTAGTAAGGTAGCTCAAGTTTATATGATAAATACAAAAGTTGAAGTTTATAATTGTTTTGTAAATTATGTTAATTTAATTGAAAATAAGACTGGGAAGAAAATAAAGAAACTAAGATGTGATAACGGCAGGGAATACATAAATAACGAAATATCAAAGTTCATAAGGGAAAAGGGCATAGAGATAGAACCATGTCCACCATATGTTCATGAGTTAAATGGGACAGCGGAAAAGTATAATAGAGATATTATGGATATGTCAAGATGCTTATTGGCTGAAGCAAAAGTATCAAAACAGTATTGGCCAGAAATTGTGAAAACAGCAGCTCATATAAAAAATAGAATATTGACAAATACAGTAAGTAAAAATAAGACTCCTTATGAGATAATGTTTGGTGAAAAACCAAGTATAAAACATTTGAAAGTATATGGAAGTAAGGTTTATGTAAGAATACCTGAAGAAAAAAGAAATTCAAGGATTTGATGATAAAACTGATAGAGTATTAAAATTGGAAAAGGCACTATATGGATTGAGAGAAAGTCCAAGAACATGGTATGAATGTTTTGACGAATACTTACGGTATTTAAATTTTAAACGAAGTGAAAGTGATAACTGTTTGTATATATTAACTAAAAATGGGGAGAATGTTTATTTAATTCTGTTTGTGGACGATTTACTAATTTGTTATAAAAACTTAGAAAAACTGAACGATATCAGACTTTCATTAATGAAGAGATTTGAAATGAAATATGATCATACAAATGAAAAAATGACCTTAGACCAATCGGACTACATAACGTCTTAAGAGAGAAAATATGGGATAGAAAACTGTAAGCTGTATAAAACACCGATGGAACAGGATTAAAAATTGTTACCAGTAAAAGAAATAGATACAGATTTAAAATGTCGAAATTTAATAGGAGCATTATTGTATATTAGTACAGGCACAAGGCCAGATACAAGTTTTAGCGTAATCTTAGTAGATTTCAAAACTGTTACAATAAGACCCATTACAAATATACATTAAGAATTCTAAAATATTCAGTATTAACGAAAAATTTAAAATTAACATATAAAAGGAATGTATCGAATAATATTATTAAATGTTATGTAGATGCTGACTGGGCCGGAGATGTTTTAGACAGAAAATCAACAACTGGATATGTAATCAAATTTTATGATAATATTGTATTCTGGAAGTCAAAAAAACGAAGTAGTGTATAAAAGTCGTCAACATCGACTCAATATGTAGCTTTATCTGATTGTGTAAGTGAAATAAAAATTTTGAAGGATATTCTGTCGGATCTGAAACTTGAAATTGTTGAACCAATCAAGATTTATGAAGACAATTATAGCACTGTCAGTATCGCTTTCAGCGACATATCACTCCCACACATATTTCACGTATTCCCGGATAATATCAAGGTACCCACAAAAGCACTATTGGGTCTTGATTTTCTAACAAAATACAGTTGTATTACTACTACGACTATTGGACACTAACTCCGAAGATACCGAATAAAAAAGTTTTTATTTCGATGGCACAAAGACCCGGAAATAATAGAGTAGAGTAGCACTACTAGCGAAATAGTGCGATGGTCACTAAAAATAAAAATCACCAAATTGGATAATTTCTACATAGGCAGCGTGCAAAGCGATTCATGTACGGTCATAGACCAGAAAACTACTAAAACTAATGTTAAAATAAATTACTTGTGTAATAGCTAGAGACATTTTTGCAAACCAGGAATCAAAGCTAAAAGTAAACAATTTTTTCGAACAACAAATTTGAAATCCCGACGACGAACCCGTATACACTACACAATGGCGTATTCCAAATGCACTTAAGAGCGAAGTTCAGAAGCAGGAAAAATAACCGCTGAATAATGATATTATAGAACCAGCATATTCGCAATATAACAAAGTTTTCTACCAAATTCCACTCGATAAGGAATCCCGTGACATTACATCTTTCAGTACGGATTCAGGTTCTTTTAGATTCAAGAGGCTTCCATTCGGATTATCCATCTTACCATCGAGTTTTGTAAAGATGATGAGTATTACATTCTCAGGCATTTCCCCAGAGAAGGCATTTATCTATATGGATGACATCATAGTTATTGGTTGTTCCGACAACCATCATCTAGAAAAGTTGCGAGCTGTTTTCGACACTTGCAGAAAATTCAACTTAAAACTAAATCCAGGTAAATGTAAATTCTTCTACAGGGAAGTTACTTTTCTAGGTCACAAGGTTAGGGACAAAGGTATCCTGCCTGACGACTCAGTATGATGTCATCAGAAAATTTCTAGTCCCGTCGAATGCTGCAGAAGTCAAGCTTTTCATAGCATTTGCAATTATTAGAGAAGATTCATACCGAAATTCGCAGAAACCACTTTCCGATGAACTTGTTAACAAAGAAGAATGCAAAGTTTGAATGGTCCGAAGACTGTCAAAAGGCATTCGAAATACTAAAATCGTTTTTAATAAATCCACCAATTCTCCAATACCCCAATTTCGATAAAACTTTCATCTTATGCGCCGATGCATCATATATGGCTTGTGGTTCTGTCATCTGCCAAAACTTTTATGGGAAAGACCTCCCAATAGCCTACGTATCCCAAAATTTCAAGAAAGGCGAAAGCCACAAATCCACTGTCGAAAACGAATTAACTTCCATTCACTGGGCTATAAAACATTTTAAATGTTATTTATATGGTAGCAATTTCACTGTCAAGAATAAGGATATCAACGAGCGATGGTCCTTATTTTCTATGATAGATCCTACCTCTAAAATGGCCCGGATTAGAGTTGATCTAGAACAATTCGATTTTGAGATAGAATACATTCAAGGCTCCAAAAATGTAGTAGCAGGTGCCCTTTCGCGTATACATATCAATGAACTTATACACATGAACCGAAATTGCGAACAAATTCTAGTTACGACAAGATCTAAGAAAATACTGTTAGAGATGTCGATCAAACTCTGATGATGTGAAGCTGACAGAGGTATATGAGGCACTTCAAAAACTTCGAAGTACTTGCGGTACTCCCTATCCGTGTTATTTTCGCCAAAAATCGCGTTATTGTGAAAATAATGAGCTCGTGTTGAATCTACCCTTTACAAATGATAGCGTCTCGTTAAAAAGATGCCTATCTAGCCTAGATAAATTGGCTGGTGAAAGTAGAATCACTAAGTTAATAATATTTGAGAACAATATACTGTTCAACGTGTATACGATAAACCAATTTTTAAAAAAAAGTAATTAAGAATTATTATCAGTAGCACCCAAAATGGATAAAAAATTCGAAAACGCAAGCAGAGCTTATAGAAAAGTATCGACATATTACTGGAAAGGCATGGCACAGCAAGTAGCAGAATTCATTAAACGTTGTCACAATTGTCAAATAAACAAGGTTAAGGTTAGAAAAGAAGAAAAATAGTAATTACACCCACTCCTGAGACCGCTTTCTCCTCAGTATCGATAGATAAAATAGGCCCATTTCCAAAAACAGAAGAAGGAAATGAATGAATGATATGAAGAAGCTAAAACAGTCGCCAAAGCGATTGTCGAACACTTCATTTTAAAATACGGCCCTATAATAGAGTTAAAATCAGACCAGGGAACCGAATATGTGAAAGATGTAGTAGACCATATGCTATAGTTGCTGAACGTAAACCATAAAATGTCAACGGCTTATCATAGTCATATATTGGGTTGCTGTGAAAGAAATCATAAGGTTCTAAACGAATACATTCGCATGTACATCAATGAGGCGAAAGATAACTGGGATGTATGGAAACGGTATTATGCATTTTGCTATAATACCACCCCCAGTGCATATCACGATTATACACCATATGAATTGATTTTTGGGAGAAAGGTAACTTTACCAACTGCCATAGCAAAAACCACCATAGACCCACTGTACAACATTGATGCATACGATCAAGAATTAAGGTTCAGGCTTCAGGTAGCTCGAAATACAGTAATAACTAATAATTAGTAATAACTAATCTTGAGAAGGAAAAATTATCGAGAAAGATTTAAATACGACAAAACCACTAGACCTAGGGACATTCGAGTAGGAAATAAGGTACTACTGAATAATGAAACTAGAAACAAATTTGATCCTTGGTATAAGGGCCCATTTACAGATACGGACATAAAGGAACCGAACTGTACCATGGGAAAAGTTGTGAAGTACATAAAGATAGGCTAGTAAAGTATAATAACTAGATAATGTTAACTGAAGAATTGTAATTAAATCCTAACTGAACACTGTATATTGCTTATTTAATAAATACTATTTTTAAGGAACCATCTAGCTCGTTTCTCAGTTGCCGTTGCCATCCTGAATCCACATTGAGTTTATGGTAAGAGAACTCGAAGCGAGGCTGACTCGAAGGAACCAAGCGTACCTTGAGGCAGCACGTACAAGGTCACCTTGTTATTATAATATAAGTTTGTCATAAATCGTATCAAACACTTAGCCGATATCGGTACCAAGTACATGAACAATTGATTTCTTCATTTGCCCAGAGTATTTTATTTCCGAAAGACAGTGTTAGGGGAAAAACTTGACAAGTGCCCAAACCCACATTCTCACATTTTATTGGTTCGTATGATCACAATATGTCTCTACTGTAGTGTATAATCTAATGCATTTACAGGTTCGCAGGAAACAAATGTGTTTTCCGAAGTACTGCGCAACTTTTTGGTATGAGTATATCAACGGCTCACTGGGTAGTTGAGAGAGTCATAGATTTTTTGTACAGTTTCCTGAGATGGAGGAAGAAAAAAGAATTAATGCAGATCAATTTAGGAATGTATGTAAATATATGATTACTTTACTTACTTATCAAAAATAAAATCTTTAATTTTTATTCAATGTGTAGGTAATTTTCAATGAAATAAGCTTGTTACCATATAATTTCCTTCTTGCTTGCGATTTTTATATTTTAATTATTTGTAGATAGCTGAATACTCAGGAGTAGTAGGAGCGATTGATGAATCCTATATAAATATTAGAGCACCTATTCATAAAATACTTTTTATCTAAGTTAATCCACATGATTCTACATAACCCTGCAAGCTATATGTAATACAAACAAAAAAATTCATCGACGTGATTACGGGTACACCAGGTAAAATGGATGATGCAAAAATATTCAGGATATCTTTCATAAAAGATAAAGTCCTGTGTCTTGGGCCTAGATATCATGTGATTGATGATGCAGCGTACCCACAGTCTCAGAATGTGCTTACACCATTTCGTGATTAAGGAAATCTGACAGTTTCTGAACAGAATTATAATTACAAATTGTCAACGACAAGAGTAAAAATTGAAAACTCATTCGCAGATGGCGTCAGCTAATTCGCACAGACTTTTGGGTAGTAGAAAAGACTTCTAAATTTATTGTGGCTTGTAGTATGTTACATAACTTTTGTATCGATGCGAATGACTATTTAGAGGATGAGTATCATGATTTGCAATATTTTGATAACCCAATGAATGGAAACACAGAAGTTGAGCCAGTTCATAGACAAATGAGGGAAATAAAACGCCGACAGATCGCAATGGCCCTTCAATTAGATATTTATAAAAATGTAACAAAAAGAACATTCACAGTTTACTAACTTGATAGATATTCTTATAAATATTATAACAATGTAATTGAAATAAATATGATAATCCACTCCATGTTTCTAATTATTCAATAACTCCTTTAGCAGAGCCGTTTTTTCTAAATGTTTTCGCTCTCTGTTGGCTTCCTTCTCTTTATGAAGCTTCCTTAAGACTTTTTCGAGCCCTATCTTTACCGGCTTTTGTTTCTTTACAGTTTTTGCTTTCTTATATTCAACTTTATCGACTCCTACCAAAACCTCTGGATCAAGACGATCATCTATAGCTTTGATTTTTTGAATTTCTCCGTCAAATACGATTCCAGTAGGAGAATTACCTGAAGTCTGATTATGTTTCGTATCACAGTTTCATCTTTTCATTATTGTTTTATATCTTGATTCACACTGAATGTATGTTCTTCTAATTCCCAAAACAACTTCAATGTCTTGGGAAATTGTATCCCACATTAATTTCTTAGTTTTAAATTGTTTCATTGGCCCAATATTCGGTAAATACTTTTCATAAATGTCTAGCAGAAACTTTGTCTCTCCCTGGGTCCATTTCGTCACAGATTTTGGCCTGCCAAAATCTTCTGCTGTCTCTGCGTTTCTCGCACTATCACTGCTTGATCCTGACATGCATTCTATTGGAATAGACATGATTTTCTCTTCATCTGGAAAATCAATTTGTTTTAAAACTTATGTCCTGGTTTGTAGGTAAATATGAAACTAATTTAAGTACGTACGGTGGTAACAATTTTTATATACCTATTTACCATTTTGCAACACCTTGCAAACCGCATATTCGTCAATCTGATGCAAAACTTCCAAATTGTAGACTTCCGCCATTGTATAAATTTTAAATTGAAACGCTAAACAAATATCACTAACGGCATGAAGTTGCTCCTTTTGTTAGGGACATGTTCGATTATGAAACGTCAAATGCCAAATCCACCAGGATCTGGGGTAGAGCGGGACGTCAACAGATCGGTTTGAGAGCATTCAAATCAAAAACGCCATAAGATGGCGGACTTCGGATGAGGTGCACCAACTGAACGAAAACGCGTCCATCTAGAACGCCTTAAAAGTGATTCTCGTCAAAAAGTCAATTTTAAGTGTTGTAAAACTAAATGAACAAATAATATAGTGTGTGTAATATGTCGCAGCATATTCCATCAATCTTGTGTAACCATAAAATGGAACCAAAATATCGTGTTTCTAGACGAAACTCGTATTAAATGCTACACGACCGATTCTGGCTCTGACGCAGAGGCTGGGAGTACAAATGGCGACACCCTGCAGGATGCAGAGCGCAAGTATTTGAACAGAATAATAAGCGAATTGGAAGATAAATGTAAATTGCTTGAGAAAAATCCTTTCTTATGGAAAGAAAGGTTCGAATCGCTCGCAATATCCATATAAGTTCCAATTCCGAAAGAGAAATCGCAACAGCAAGTAAAAAAAATGAGAAACAATAACAAAACCCTCATTTCCTCTCTTCTCCGTCAGCCATCAACTACGTAGCTTCATCGATCCCCCCAGTGACGACGCCAGAAGGAGGCACCCAAGACGAAATTGCGATAAACATTGAAGAAATCCAAAATTCTAATAATACTAGTATCTCAAATACACCAACTATAGCAGATCAAATCGACGTTATTGGCGTAGCAGATCAAATAGACGTTGACGTTATTGACATACCTACTAATCATAACCTAACATCAAAAGTAAACAAAAGTGAAAGTACAACTTATCAAGCAAACAAGGAACCCCAAGCCGAAGATGTAAAGTGGGAGGTACAGAAACAAAAAGGTTTTAAACTAAATGCAAACCGAAGGGAAAATTGAAATTCTGAAAATACCCAAACGTCCACCTTAGATCAGCAATGCAACAAAAAAATAAACAGGTCACGGCCTAAAAGAGGAACAAATACTAACACCAAGCTTTTAAAAATGGCCCAAAAAATGAGCTTCCTTTTTGACCGATTTCAAAAAAAGGAGAACGTATACAATTCGGTTGTAAGATTGCTTCTTTTTCTTTTTTTTCTATTTTTTCTTTCAGGGCTCGATCCTGAAGTAAACAAAGAAGAAATAACGGAATTTCTGAAATACAAAGACCTAAAAAAAGATTGCAACATTGAGAAGATACACACGAAAAATAAAAAAATATTGTGCGTCTTTTAGGCTCACTGTTCCGTACATCAAAAGAGACAGCTACTTGTGCTCTTCATTGTGGCCTGTCGGAGCTATAACTATTTTCGGAATATCCAGCGCCAATTTCGGACAACAGAATAAAAATAAAAATATCTTACAAAACTGAAGTCAAGATCCTAAACATCAATATTAGATCTATACGACATAAACTGGATGAAATTGAAGTATTTTTGGCGGACTGGGACATTGATGTCCTATGTATAACCGAACACTGGCTAATTCAGGAAGAAATAAACTCTCTGCAGCTACAAGGCTACATGATAGCAGCTTACTCTGGCAGACAAAATCACAGCGGAGGAGGAACAATTATTTTTACTAAATATGATTTAGAAATATCCATGGATATCATAAATATACACATAAGTATATACATTTACTTAATGTTCACATTTTAGCTTTTTATCGCTCACCCTAGGGGCATCTTGACAGCTTCTTGACGACCTTTGAGGATATCCTATCAGGGTTTGGACAACAAATCTGTTAATAGCAGGAGGTTTTAACATCCATTTCAACACGTATTGTCATGAGACAGCTCGTTTTTGTGAACACTGGTAGTTTCGGTTTAAAACAAACAGTTTTCGAGGCAACACGCCTAGATTGCTGCATTGACAATGTTTTTGTAAGTAGTGGAGAAGATGTGCAGAGTGTGAGTGTGATTGATATGAATGTGTCTGATCATAAATGCCAGATCGTGGAGTGTGATGTTGAAGGGTCACTTGAAGGCCACATGATTACTTGGAAGGTATGTAGACCGATTACTCAGAGAGGCTTATCTAGTTTCTTTAATATAGTGAATGAGACTTCCTGGACATTTATTGATGACAGGGGATCTGACAGTGTGTACGGTGTGTTTAGAATGTTTGTAAGATGTTTGGAGAATGCACACCTCCAGTCATTTCCTGAGAAGTTTTATAAAGTAAGATCTGATCAGGCACAAAATATTGGCTGGTTTGATGACAGGTTAAAGATGATGCGTAGTAATTTAAGATTTATAGGTGAACTAAAACAACACTATGGTTGTCGAGATATTATTGAGCAATATAAAAACTATAAGAAACTATATCGTAAAGCCATTCACGAAACCAAATTAAAGTACAATGACAATTTGATTTACATCTGCAAGTTCGGCAAAGGCAATGAGGCAAATAATAAATTCTCACAGAGGAAAGGATAACAATCGCATAAAAAACGTAAATATTAAATCAGATGAATTCAGCAGTTGCGTCTCAAAATATAACCCAGGGTATTCCGCTTTCTAATTTTGACCCAATTGAGGAACTTCAAAAAATTGAAGCACCTACACCTGTCTTCAAATTCAGAGATGTGACTTTCAATGAGATAAGAGACATAGTCGACAATTTAAAAATTAATCCAGCAGAGACATCTATGGCCTTAGTGTTAAAATTATAAAAACAGTCAAAAATTGCATCATACTTTCTTTGATCAAACTGATAAATATCTGCCTGAGAAAGAATATTTTTCCGGACTGTTTCAAGCTTGCTATAGTTAAGCCTATTTTTAAGAAAGGTGATCCATTACTGCCAGAAAATTACAGATCTATTTCACTTCTACCAATAATCTTAAAGGTTCTGGAGAAATGCATGGCCATTCAGATTGTTAACTTCTCTGAGTCAAATGGTTTATTTTCAGAACACCAATTTGGATTCAGAAAAAACAAAAATACAACTCTTGCTCTCTTGGATCTCGTTTCAGGAATCAGAGATGCTTTTCATAATATGTGCTATGGCTTAGTTGTTTCTTGCGATCTGTGCAAAGCATTTGATTGTGTTAGTCATAATATTCTGTTGCAAAACTTAAACATTACAATTTCTCCCCAAATAGCATAAAACTTTTAAATTCCTACCTTAAAAATAAGTTCCAACTTGTGGAGGTGGTTGGGGTGCGGTCAGCAAAGAGTGAGATAAGGCTCCATTTTAGGACCGATTTTATTTTTGATATTTATAAATGATCTTCCGAAGTACGACGCCTTAGCCAAATTCACACTTTTTGCTGACGACACCACAATCTTTGTCACTAATAACTCCCTGGCAGAAGCGCTACGTAGATCTGGGATAGCCCAGGAAAACACGCAACAATGGTTCTGTGCTAACAAGCATTTGCTTATTGCAGAAAAGACAAAGAGCATTGTAGCATTCTATATGTTCTTCGCAGTATTTGTCGAAGTGTTTCAGTCAGTGTACTCCGAACATGATATTTTACAATATTCCACACTCATATTGCATATGCAATTGTTGCATGGGGGCATTCGGCTGAGGTAAAGCTAGTTTTTCGTTTGCAGAGGAGGGCTATGCCAATAATGGCAAGAGGGTACATGGAGAACTGTAAGCATATATATGTACAACGGAAAGTAATGACTGTGCCTTGTCTGTATGTGTATGAGAGTTAACTCTTTATCAAGCAGAATGGTGAACTCTTTCACACCCACGGTTGTATCCATAACCATCACACCAGAAAAAGACAAAATTTAGTTCCATCATACTGGCGTCTAAGATGGAGTCAGGATGTTCCAGGATATTGGGCTATAATTTTTTTTAATCAATTACCGAAGCATATTAGGGTAATGTTTTTAAAAATCTTTAAAAATATAATTAGGAAGCTGCTAAATGAAAATGCATTTTACTCATTTGACAAATATTCAAATTACAATTTTGATCTGTTGTGAAATGTCAGCCAGGACTACTTGAATATTTTTATTATCAATTTTATCAATAATTCAAGTGATGTAAAGTTTCTACTATTGTGATATCATGTTTGTTGCTTGTATATTAATTTGTACTATATAGAATATCGGTTACTTAATAAAGATCTCATGTATTTTTTTTAATTGACGTATGTAAACATTTTGTATCTGACATGTAATAAACTGATTGATTGATTGATTGATTGACTGAGAGTGGTGCTCCCTTCTGAAATGATTTGAACAAGTTTTCAAAATAATAATTAATAAATAATTTATTCCAAACTACTAGTCAGATGTTCGAACAGCAGTTTGACGATTTCCAAACTAGTCTCAGTTTGAGACATGCGCAGTTGGGCTTCTGAGAGTAGTGCTCTCTGATTCTGTTGGAGCTGGAAATCCCTTTCAGAGAACACTGCCACCAAATTCCTTTGTGACAGCGCTCTAGTCCTAGTTTTGTTTTTGTTAGGTTTTGTCATTAACGTTTTTGTAAAAAACAGTGGAGATTTGTATTTAGTATTTGTGGTTAGATTGTGTTTGTTGTATTATTTACTTCTATTTGAACTGAATATTTCTTTTGATCCTCTCCAGATAGCTCGTAAAGTAAGTAATCACGACTTATTGGAATAATGTGTTTGCTTTCTATTTTCTATTTATTTAAGGTTAAGATGACAGATTCTGATTCATCAAGCAGTTCTAGTGAGACTGAAAATGATTTAGGCTTGCTTCTAAGTAGTGATGATGAACTAGATGTACAGAGGAATCATCCAAGAATAGAAATTATTTGGATTCTGTGGTAGAATATTACAGTTCTTATGAACTTAAGGATGCTTTTAGAATAACTAGACAGAAGTGTTTGGAAATAGCTAAAAATTTCAGTAGATCCCGTTTTTACCACTATCAAGCAGGAAATGGAAAGATAGATGCATTTAAGCATACTTTGCTATTTTTATGGAATGCTGGCCATCAAACATCTTGTTTCAGTGACGTAGTTGACCGGTTCGATTTGACAAACAGCTTTATATATATTCAAGAAAAACATATGATCGAGATGCATTTCAATGGAAAAGGTTTCCCTGGCGTTATTGGTGCATTGATGGAAGTCATATAAAAATTGATAAACCAAAAAATGACCCCGAATCTTACATAATCAGGAAACAATATTATTCAATACAAGTAAGTTGCTTCTCAGTCAGTAGTGTTTTATAATTTTTTTTTCCAGTTGCAGGTTGTGTACGATCGCCGACGTAAAATCAGAGACATATTCGTCGGCTATCCAGGATCAGTCCATGATAGTCGAATGTTTCGGATATCACCATTGGCTGCAACAGTTGCAGAAAGATGTGGTAGCGATTTCTACATTTTGGGAGACAGTGGTTATCCATGTCTGCCTAATTTATTGACCCCATATAAGAACAGAGGGCAGTTTACACTACGCTAAAAAAATTCTGCTCAAATAGATATGTCGCGGGGCATTGTTTTGGAATACTTAGAGAAAAAAATCGTCAGCTCCATCACGTTAAATTGAGAAAAGTCTCCGATATTGTCCATTTCATTAGAGCATGTTGTGTCTTACATAATATTTCAATCGATGAAGAAAAAGAAGAACCACAAACAAATGAAGATACGGAAGATGCCATAGTAGATGTTGTTCCAGGAAATATTTGTAGAAATGGGAAAGAAAAGAGGAATCAAATGGCTGATTTATTATTTGAACGTTTATAAGATAATTGAATAAATATGGTTCTATCTTTTATTGTTCTTTATTTATTAAACAATTAACTTAAAGGTATATTGAAACAGTCTTCCAGAGATGTCTTAAGCAAATTTGTATCAGACATGAATATTTATTCTGGAATAGAAAATCTAATAATTCCAATAATATTTTGGAAACAAATCTTTCATGATCTAAATACCTACATATTCTGCCAAAATAATTTACATAAATAACTATTGGTTTATAAGAATATCACGAAATTGTGCAAACAAAAGAATAAATATCAATCAATCTTAATTTATTACTTGAAAATATGTATGTGATAGAATATAATAATATCCAACATCACAAAAACAAATAAAATCAGGAAGAAGAAAATATATAAAACTACCAAAAACAAAACAATAAATCATGAATAAGAAAAAAATGCAGAAAATAAAAATATAAGACTAGTATAGATTAAAAAAAATATATATATGTATATATATATATAGTTGATATAAGTTGATCGAAAATAGGTTATAACTTTTTTGTTATTTGCTTGACAAACGTAGAGTTAGAATTTTTGGAATCTCTGAACATTATTTTGAAGATTCCGTTATATTTTTTTCAAATTTCCTAAGAGATTATTGAAAAATCGATATGAAAATGACAATTTCGAACGTTATTAACTTTCTTATTTCAAATAGAACACCCTAGACTAGCATATGCAAAATTAAAATACCTTTCTATTCATGACCACTTCCATATCTAAAGCTGATAGATTAAAATTATTAAACAATTCCTGATTTTTCCAACAATTATTTTGTATTACCTTAACATTGGAAGGCATTAAAACGGTATCCATAGTTACCACTCATTTATGTCAGTGTCAAAGTGCAAAACTAGGAATTATCTCTTTCACTATTTTTTTTGATTGCAATTTATCACAATAATAAATCGAGAATACAAAAATGCTGATCTGCTCAACCTTTTTCCAATTTATGGAGAGAGCAATATGATAGTCGCAAGAACATGCAGGACGTTTAAGACCCGAAATCCGAATTTGCCGCCGATGACTGCAAATAAATTTTACCGGATTCAAGATAATTTTGATCAACATAATTGGCAAATCATCTACAAAGTCTGTAACAATGGTACGCAAGATATTTTTCCCTGTCCAGCACTTCGTCGTAAATATAAAACTCAAGTGCGTTGTCTTTCATAAAAGCAAAAACGTTGAAGCTGAATTTAATTTGAAACTTTTGTTCTTTCGTCAAATGAAGGTTTGCGTCTGTCTAGAAATTATTATTTTTTGATTTAAAAATGCGTTCTCGCGAAAATTTTAATTAATTTGAACACATTATTTTTTTCAAAAAATTTTCCTCTTTTTGAATTTTTAGCTTGGGGGTGTCGATGTAGTTGTGCAAACTTAAAGTCGTTCATTTTCTTCAATTAGATAACTATGAAACTAGTAAATGAGCTACACCGGTTCTGGCGCAAAATCGATCAATTTTACATGTAATTTCCCATAAGGAATTCTAAGGTCAAAAATAGCGAAAATTGGCGCTTTTTTCCCTAGATTCTAGGGAAAAATGCTTCGGCCCCATGTGTTTGGGATAGGAATGTAGCAGATCTAGGGATGCTACACATGGGGTCCATTTGTAGGTATTTGTATGATCAAGTTACTATTTCACTAGATTTTCAAACCTAAAATCCCTAGATGAAGAAAATTCCCTAAATTTTGAAACGTAAAATCCCTAGATGAAGATTTCCTAACGAAAATCCCTAGATGAAGAAGATATAAGTTCTTGCTAAAATTTCTGCTATTTTCTCAAGTTTTTCTCTGATTTTTTATATTTTCTAGCTAGTTTTCGTGGCCTTTCCAGTAATTCTAGCCGTTTTCCGTTGTTTTTATTGACATTTAGTCGCTTTTCATGCAATTCCTGCCATTATTCAGCTTTTTGCAGTTGTTTTTCGCTCAATTCCTGCAATGTTCAACCATTTTCATGCATATTTTGACATTTTTCTAACCCTCTTCCTTAGTTTTTCTAGGCTTTTCGCTACCTTTCATCTCACTTTTTCAGCGCTTTATAGCCCTTTTTAGGCATTTTTTCAAAATTTCCGGTATTTTCTGAACTTTTTATAGCTTTTCATCACCTTTCCTTGAAATGTACATGCTTTCACCCATTTTCCGGCACTTCCTAGCAATTTTTCATCATTTTCCGTTGGTTTCTCGGACTTTTCAGCTGTTTTTCAACACTTTTATTCGGTTTCTACAATCTTTTGTTACTTTTCCTACTATCTTTATCATTTTCTTTAACATTTTTTGAAGTCTTTTATAATTTTCCAAAAATATTTAACGATTTTTCATAATTCACACCCGTTTAGCTACTTTCTCTTCAACAAACAAAACATCGTTTTGCATAGCATTTTAACATTGTCAGAATGAATTCAACTAATTAATGCTAGTAAAGCGCAGGTGATTAAGTAGATTAGTGTAGTAGTGTAGCGTCCATATTTCATCACACTGCGCATGCGTCTCCAATGCTATATAAAGGAGGATCCCAACAAATATCATCATTCAATCATCGACAACTGTACGAGCAAGATGTCTCTCTTCACTGATTTAGTAAAATGTATCGCTGGCATATTGCAGCTCTTGTCATCTCATTATGATGATAAAGTGGCTCGTAAAGGGCTAAGTGATTGTGCAAAGACGTTGAAACGAATTAAAGATTCTATGAGATATGCCAAGACCATAGGTGAGAAACAGCATTTAGAAGCATGTTTAAGAAACGTCAAAACCTTGAGGAAGCAGATTAAAGCTGAACGGAAGAAAGGAGCAGGGTCATTTTCCAGACCAGAAACCGCAAGGGACCGTGTTTGCTGGAGCGATAGCGAGTCTGCATTCCAAAACCGCATACGCACTGGAATTATCTCGAACCTCAAACATAAAGATCCCATCACATTTTTCCAGGACTGTTTTAAGCTATTCAGGCCACGCATCATCAACGCTTTAAAGAATGATATAGCCATTAAGGTTAACACTGTATTCGGAGGCGAGTTTGAAATAGTGAAAGGTGATCGAGTGTTAACAGAATATAAATATTTCACTACCTCCAATTCACCCATCTATCGTGAGACAGATATCGAGGAGTGGTTCATCTCAAAGGTCATCACCCCCTTCTCAAAGACTTGGAGGAATTTAAAGAACGTGACTCTGGATGGGCACTGAAGCGAGTAATGAATTTAGGAGTGAACATTAACAAATTTACACCCCAGCTGGGCTCATCATATATTGAGCTACCTGAGCAGATTAAGAAGAAGAAATCCTGCATTAACGTTAAGAACGTTGATGATGCATGTTTCGCTTGGGCTATTACATCGGCCTTATATCCTGCATATAAAGATCCACAGAGAATAGAAAAGTACCCCCACTACTCATCTGTACTAAAATTGAAAGGAATACAGTTTCCGATGACAATGAAACAGATTCCATTATTTGAGAAGCAGAACAACCGTCAACGTTTACATTCTCCAAAAGGAAAAAAAGACATTTACCACACTACCAACATACCTCACCAAAGAAAAGCGTGAGAAACATATAAACTTACTGCTTATACAAGATAGATATGATGAAACTGAGGGCCCCATCAAATATCATTATGTATGAATCAAAAATCTATCCCGGCTTCTATCCAACCAACTTAGTAAAGAAATGCATCAAAAGTTCTTCTGCGAACGCTGTCTCCATTATTGTAGATCCCCAGAAAAATTAGAAAAGCATCTGGAGGACTGTCAAAAAATTAATGAAACAGCCATCAAAATGCCCGAACCAGGAAGGAACATCCTTAAATTCAAAAATTTAAAAAATAAGGAAAAAGCTCCTTTTGTTGTATATGCTGATTTGGAGAGTGTCTTGGAAAAAACTGATGACCCGAAAAAACCACAACGTCACGTTCCAGCTGCGATTGGCTATTATGTTAAGTGTTCCTACGACCACTCCCTTAGTTTTTTCCGATCTTACCGCGGACAGGACTGTATGCAGTGGTTTGCTAATGAGATGGGCAGTTTAGCGGAAGATATGGCTACAGTCTTCTGGTGCTCATATAACATCCATATGACATATGAACAGGAAATAGAGTATCAAAAAGCTACTCACTGTCACATCTGCGTGAAATCATTTAGCCCTGAAGATAAGAAAGTGCGAGATCACAACCACTTGTTACCTGAAAACAATTATAGAGGAGCAGCGCACGAGGGATGCAACATCAATTACAAGGACAGCCATATGGTTCCAGTTGTCTTCCACAATCTATCAGGCTATGATGCTCATTTCATAGTTACAGACATTGCTACGAAGATTGGGGGAAAAGTTGACCTACTTCCCATTACAAAGGAGAAATATATCTCATTTATCAAACATATAGATGATTACCCTATTCAGTTCCGTTTCATAGACAGTTTCCGATTTATGGCATCCTCCTTGGACAAGTTGGCATCATATTTACCGGAATTTCCAAATCTGAAGACACAGTTTCCTGAAGTAGATGAAATGCACTTTTCACTTTTAACGAAGAAAGGAGTAATGCCATATGATTACATCGACTCCTTCGACCGTTTTTCTGAAACGAATCTACCATCCATAGATGATTTTTACAATAAGCTGAATAAGAAACCATGTCCTCGCCGACTCTACCGACGAGCCCAAGATGTTTGGAGCAGCTTCTCATGTGAAAATTTGGGAGAATACGTTGATTTATATATGAAGACTGATATTCTACTCTTGGCGGATGTATTTGAGATGTTCCGCACAAGCTGTCTGAACACGTATAATTTAGATCCAGCTCACTATTTTACATTACCAGGCTTCACTTGGGATGCCATGCTGAAGCATACAGGAATCGAGCTGGAGCTGTTAACCGATGCTGATATGTTTCTGTTTATTGAACGAGGCATTCGAGGAGGTTTGAGCCAAGTATGTAGTAAAAGACAGGCTAAAGCTAACAACATGTATATCAATAGCTACGATCCCAACAAACCAAAAACATTTTTGATGTATTATGATGTAAACAACCAATATGGATGGGCAATGTCACAATATCTACCGTATGGAGGTTTTGAATGGGCTGATACTAACATTGATGTCGCATCAATACCTGATGATGCAGATGAAGGATATTTTTTGGAAGTAGACCTAGACTATCCTAAACATCTTCATGATAAACATAAAGACATACCCTTCTGCCCACAACATATTAATCCTAGGACGCTGAAGCCTTCTAGGAATGTTAACGAGCCAACAAAATTAATGGCTACATTGTATGATAAACATAAGTATGTTATACATTATGTAGCACTCAAGCAGGCATTGGAACACGGGCTTGTGCTTAAAAAAATTCATCGAGCATTAAAATTCAAGCAGAGTCCTTGGCTTAAAAGTTACATTGATCTCAACACCGAACTTAGGAAGAAGGCTAAAAATGAGTTTGAAAAAAATCTGTTTAAATTGATGAACAATGCTGTTTTTGGGAAGACGATGGAGAACGTTAGGAAGCGTGTGAACATCAAGCTTCTTACTGAGTGGACTGGAAGATATGGTGCTGAGTCATACATCTCTAAACCTGAGTTCAAAACTGCTACAGTTTTTAATGAGAACCTAGTTGCAGTGGAATTAAAGAAACTGCAGGTATGGTTAAATGAACCAATTTATGTTGGACAATCCATCCTTGATCTAGCTAAAACTACCATCTACGATTTTCATTATGGTTACATGCGACAACGTTATGGTGATGAATGCTCTGTACTCTACACAGACACTGATTCCCTGATATATGAACTCCATCAGGATCCATATATATTAATGAGGGAAGATTGTCATAGATATTTTGATACTAGCGAATATCCTCAAGATAATCACTATGGAATACCTTTAGTAAATAAGAAGGTACTTGGAATGATGAAAGATGAGAATAATGGCGTTCCAATGATAGCTTATGTAGGGCTCAGATCCAAATTATATACTACAAAAGTGCATACGACCGATAATGATTTAGAAAAGATGATAAAACATCTGATGGAAGATGAGTATGAAGAGGATGAAATTGCTGAGAATATAAGAAATTTTGGAGTGACCAAGAAGGCCAAAGGGGTAAAATCTTCAATCGTCAAGACCGAGATAACTTTCGAAGACTATATTGAATGCTTAGAAGGGTTTCAAAAGAAGACGGTTACTCAAAACCTTATCAGATCTGACAAGCACGAGGTCCATTCAATAACACAAGAAAAAATAGCTCTCAGTCCTGATGATGATAAGCGTTTTCTTGTTTATGGAACAGATGACACACTTCCATGGGGACATTATCAAATATGTGAAGTTATGGATATAAACTAATTATGTTTTTTATTTCTTTTATATTTTTGGCAATAAAAATAAAATAAAAATCTCGTTTCTTATTTCTTTAACTCTACGCTTCAAAATTCTCTATAGAAATCCTAAAAACGACAAATTCTCTTCATTCATAATCGAGACGTCTAACAGTAAACATGCCTATAAAGTGGGATTGCAGAAGAGACTGCAGTTCAGATTACACACCTGATCTCAAAGATAAATGTGAAATATGTGAGAAAGCTTCATTTACAGTAGTATCTAAATACAAACGCGATAGACACGGTATAGGCTACTATAGCTTCACATCCTACTGCCACGATTGCTATGAATTGCATTCCGGTATACAGGAAGCAGCAAGATTTAGGCATATGCAAAACCAGGTGTCAGGATTACCAGAAATTGATGAAACCGACACATTATCCGCTATATTAATGAAGCATTTTATACTGCAACTTCCAACTATCGAGGATTTTCGACAGATTACTACCAACGATTTGGTTGTAACATTGCGAATGACGCTATACAGTAATAATATTAGGTATGCGACCAGTCTAACACCTGAAATATTAAGCAGAGATGTAGACCTTATAGATTGGTTTGAGTCCATTATACTCATGAGATGTATTGATGAGTTGCAGCGGTATAAAAATGCTATTTTATCATCATTATATGTAGAATGTAATGTTTAAATACTTCAAATAAAAAAATATATTTATTCAACAATTGTTTTATTCAAATTGAAATTAGCTTTTTGTAGATAATTTAAGTTTAACCAGAGGTGTTTTGTTAGTTCTTTGATAGCCATAAGGCAACAATTTCCTCAAATCAAAGGCACTATACGTACTCCAAGGGTGACAGCCCGGTTTGTAAGCGGGTCTAACAGACACCCTAAGCATTGAATACTTCTCCCACAGTGTGGTACCTGGCGTGCCTTTGTGTAGGAAAAAGTCGATCGCCCCTTGATACCCGAAGGAGCCTCAACGGCTTCATATCATATAGATTAGGAATTTAATTAATCAATTTTAAATTAAGTACATAAATAAATAAGTATTAAAAACTCACCTCTAAAATCCTAAACGGCAGTATGCTGGAATGATGAAATATCTCCATCTGCCATCATTTTGGTGAATTATCTATAAAATAGAAAAATCATGAAAATATATGAAAACTGAAAATGTATGACATAATCCTAATAACACATGCATAGACTGACCAAAGGGTGATAATAAAATATTATTTTTATAAAGTTTAGAATAATGATTATCGAAATTACTTAGAGATGATATATAATTATAGCAATTCCTTCAGTCTCCAACAATAATCTACATTATTACTGCTACCAACCGCAAAAGAGCGGTCGATTAAAAACTTGAAAATTGCAAAAATCGGAACAAAAAATTGAAATATACATGAGGCTAACAAAGCCATGAGCCTCCTATGAATCACGAAATAAAAAGTGGGTTGATAATATCTGTTCAACTAGATAGATGAATAAGAGGTGAATGAAGGATCGATGAAAGCTACGTAGTATTTCCAGCAAGTACTCAACATATCATTTATTTTGAAACCTTTCCTGAGGCCCTATCTCATATATCAAGGAAACTAGCTTCCTATGCTATTCTAACAATTAAAAATGCTTAAATGTTGTTGTTGACGTGGATACGAATCTATTGATACCCGATTCATCAAAATCGGACGACCGGAAGTGGCCGACCGGAAGTAGCCAGTTTAATGCAGATTTGGAATCTACGCATCTCATTCAACCAATATATGACATTTCTATTGTATTTCATAGAGTTTTAAAAACCGGAAGTCCATAATTTTCAATGAAACGTAAACATTTGAGGTAAGGATTTTCGACTATTTTTATCTCAAATTCATATTCTAGTATTTTCTCAGGCAATATTTATTATTAAATTTATCACTATAACCGACATCGCCCTTTTAGTTGGAGCTACTAAACATGATTTCTTATTAAAAATATCGCTTACACTACTTCTGTAATATGACAGTTTTGAACCCTTTAAGATCGAACCAGTAACAGCGAACCAGTAATAGCAAAGATATTCTTTAGTGCCCTTATGGCTTGAACTACTATTTTTAATTATAATCATCGTCTACGCCAATTCTGAAATATGATAGTTTTTATCCCGTCTCGATCGAGCCAGTAATAGCGAAGATAGTCTTTAGAGCCCTTTTGGCCTAATCTACTATGCATAATTGTTCATTGAATATAACGTACACTGCTATATGTCACTTTTTATTCCGTGTTGATCGAACCACTAATAGCAAAGATAGTCCTTAATGTCCTTATGGCTTGAACTACTATTTTTACTTATAATCATCGTCTACGTCAAATCTGAAATATGATAATTTTTATTCCGTCTCGATCGAACCAATAATAGCGAAGATAGCTTTTAGTGCCTTTTTGGCCAGATCGACTATCCATGATTTTTCATTAAATATAACGTACACTGCTATATGTCACTTTTTATTCCGTATCGATCGAACCAGTAATAGCAAAGATAGTCGTTAATGCCCTTATGGCTTCAACTATTTTTTTAATTATAATTATCATCTACGCAACATGATAGTTTTTATTCCGTCTCGATCGAACCAATAATAACGAAGATAGCCTTTAGTGCCCTTTGGCCAGATCTACTATCCATGATTTTTCATTTAATATAACGTCTACGGCAGTTTTGCTATGTCAGTTTTGATTACGTCTCCATCGAATCATTAATAGCGGATATATTCTTAGTGCCCATATGACCTGATCTACTATTCATAATTTTCATTAAATATAACGTACACTGCTATAAATCCGTTTATTATGTCTCGATCGAATCAGTATGATACTCTTTAGTGCCCATACGGCTTAAAATAGTTTTCAATATCATCAATAAACCCATGTGATAATTTCCAAAAAAAAAAAATAATTTTGATATTTACTTAAAGAAGAATAATTTTACAATTTACAAATAACGAATATAAAAATCTCACCTGTTATATAAAACTAACATCACAATCACCGTTCACATAACAACTCCCCACATATTACTGATAAATGATCTATTCTGCAAGCTATTTATATTCGTATAGATTATATGACGAAAGCATAAATGAAAGATTTGTTAAAAAAGGCCTCCTAACACAACTAATTTGTGCGTATTTTCCATAAGAAACAATGCAATTTTATCACATTCAGCTAAAATGATCCATTTTCCCATTTAAATACATGTATTATCGAAAACACCGGATGTGTGATAAGCTCTATTTCTCGTCTATTTCAACAATACCTACAAGTGTTTTCTGTGTGTCTCGATTATGAATGAAGAGAATTTGTCGTTTTTAGGATTTCTATAGAGAATTTTGAAGCGTAGAGTTAAAGAAATAAGAAACGAGATTTTTATTTTATTTTTATTGCCAAAAATATAAAAGAAATAAAAAACATAATTAGTTTATATCCATAACTTCACATATTTGATAATGTCCCCATGGAAGTGTGTCATCTGTTCCATAAACAAGAAAACGCTTATCATCATCAGGACTGAGAGCTATTTTTTCTTGTGTTATTGAATGGACCTCGTGCTTGTCAGATCTGATAAGGTTTTGAGTAACCGTCTTCTTTTGAAACCCTTCTAAGCATTCAATATAGTCTTCGAAAGTTATCTCGGTCTTGACGATTGAAGATTTTACCCCTTTGGCCTTCTTGGTCACTCCAAAATTTCTTATATTCTCAGCAATTTCATCCTCTTCATACTCATCTTCCATCAGATGTTTTATCATCTTTTCTAAATCATTATCGGTCGTATGCACTTTTGTAGTATATAATTTGGATCTGAGCCCTACATAAGCTATCATTGGAACGCCATTATTCTCATCTTTCATCATTCCAAGTACCTTCTTATTTACTAAAGGTATTCCATAGTGATTATCTTGAGGATATTCGCTAGTATCAAAATATCTATGACAATCTTCCCTCATTAATATATATGGATCCTGATGGAGTTCATATATCAGGGAATCAGTGTCTGTGTAGAGTACAGAGCATTCATCACCATAACGTTGTCGCATGTAACCATAATGAAAATCGTAGATGGTAGTTTTAGCTAGATCAAGGATGGATTGTCCAACATAAATTGGTTCATTTAACCATACCTGCAGTTTCTTTAATTCCACTGCAACTAGGTTCTCATTAAAAACTGTAGCAGTTTTGAACTCAGGTTTAGAGATGTATGACTCAGCACCATATCTTCCAGTCCACTCAGTAAGAAGCTTGATGTTCACACGCTTCCTAACGTTCTCCATCGTCTTCCCAAAAACAGCATTGTTCATCAATTTAAACAGATTTTTTTCAAACTCATTTTTAGCCTTCTTCCTAAGTTCGGTGTTGAGATCAATGTAACTTTTAAGCCAAGGACTCTGCTTGAATTTTAATGCTCGATGAATTTTTTTAAGCACAAGCCCGTGTTCCAATGCCTGCTTGAGTGCTACATAATGTATAACATACTTATGTTTATCATACAATGTAGCCATTAATTTTGTTGGCTCGTTAACATTCCTAGAAGGCTTCAGCGTCCTAGGATTAATATGTTGTGGGCAGAAGGGTATGTCTTTATGTTTATCATGAAGATGTTTAGGATAGTCTAGGTCTACTTCCAAAAAATATCCTTCATCTGCATCATCAGGTATTGATGCGACATCAATGTTAGTATCAGCCCATTCAAAACCTCCATACGGTAGATATTGTGACATTGCCCATCCATATTGGTTGTTTACATCATAATACATCAAAAATGTTTTTGGTTTGTTGGGATCGTAGCTATTGATATACATGTTGTTAGCTTTAGCCTGTCTTTTACTACATACTTGGCTCAAACCTCCTCG
Source organism: Crioceris asparagi (assembly GCA_958507055.1). NCBI lineage: Eukaryota > Metazoa > Arthropoda > Insecta > Coleoptera > Chrysomelidae > Crioceris > Crioceris asparagi. The sequence goes on along the minus strand of OY293832.1, from coordinate 33,185,389 downwards.
AATGCCTCGTTCAATAAACAGAAACATATCAGCATCGGTTAACAGCTCCAGCTCGATTCCTGTATGCTTCAGCATGGCATCCCAAGTGAAGCCTGGTAATGTAAAATAGTGAGCTGGATCTAAATTATACGTGTTCAGACAGCTTGTGCGGAACATCTCAAATACATCCGCCAAGAGTAGAATATCAGTCTTCATATATAAATCAACGTATTCTCCCAAATTTTCACATGAGAAGCTGCTCCAAACATCTTGGGCTCGTCGGTAGAGTCGGCGAGGACATGGTTTCTTATTCAGCTTATTGTAAAAATCATCTATGGATGGTAGATTCGTTTCAGAAAAACGGTCGAAGGAGTCGATGTAATCATATGGCATTACTCCTTTCTTCGTTAAAAGTGAAAAGTGCATTTCATCTACTTCAGGAAACTGTGTCTTCAGATTTGGAAATTCCGGTAAATATGATGCCAACTTGTCCAAGGAGGATGCCATAAATCGGAAACTGTCTATGAAACGGAACTGAATAGGGTAATCATCTATATGTTTGATAAATGAGATATATTTCTCCTTTGTAATGGGAAGTAGGTCAACTTTTCCCCCAATCTTCGTAGCAATGTCTGTAACTATGAAATGAGCATCATAGCCTGATAGATTGTGGAAGACAACTGGAACCATATGGCTGTCCTTGTAATTGATGTTGCATCCCTCGTGCGCTGCTCCTCTATAATTGTTTTCAGGTAACAAGTGGTTGTGATCTCGCACTTTCTTATCTTCAGGGCTAAATGATTTCACGCAGATGTGACAGTGAGTAGCTTTTTGATACTCTATTTCCTGTTCATATGTCATATGGATGTTATATGAGCACCAGAAGACTGTAGCCATATCTTCCGCTAAACTGCCCATCTCATTAGCAAACCACTGCATACAGTCCTGTCCGCGGTAAGATCGGAAAAAACTAAGGGAGTGGTCGTAGGAACACTTAACATAATAGCCAATCGCAGCTGGAACGTGACGTTGTGGTTTTTTCGGGTCATCAGTTTTTTCCAAGACACTCTCCAAATCAGCATATACAACAAAAGGAGCTTTTTCCTTATTTTTTAAATTTTTGAATTTAAGGATGTTCCTTCCTGGTTCGGGCATTTTGATGGCTGTTTCATTAATTTTTTGACAGTCCTCCAGATGCTTTTCTAATTTTTCTGGGGATCTACAATAATGGAGACAGCGTTCGCAGAAGAACTTTTGATGCATTTCTTTACTAAGTTGGTTGGATAGAAGCCGGGATAGATTTTTGATTCATACATAATGATATTTGATGGGGCCCTCAGTTTCATCATATCTATCTTGTATAAGCAGTAAGTTTATATGTTTCTCACGCTTTTCTTTGGTGAGGTATGTTGGTAGTGTGGTAAATGTCTTTTTTTCCTTTTGGAGAATGTAAACGTTGACGGTTGTTCTGCTTCTCAAATAATGGAATCTGTTTCATTGTCATCGGAAACTGTATTCCTTTCAATTTTAGTACAGATGAGTAGTGGGGGTACTTTTCTATTCTCTGTGGATCTTTATATGCAGGATATAAGGCCGATGTAATAGCCCAAGCGAAACATGCATCATCAACGTTCTTAACGTTAATGCAGGATTTCTTCTTCTTAATCTGCTCAGGTAGCTCAATATATGATGAGCCCAGCTGGGGTGTAAATTTGTTAATGTTCACTCCTAAATTCATTACTCGCTTCAGTGCCCATCCAGAGTCACGTTCTTTAAATTCCTCCAAGTCTTTGAGAAGGGGGTGATGACCTTTGAGATGAACCACTCCTCGATATCTGTCTCACGATAGATGGGTGAATTGGAGGTAGTGAAATATTTATATTCTGTTAACACTCGATCACCTTTCACTATTTCAAACTCGCCTCCGAATACAGTGTTAACCTTAATGGCTATATCATTCTTTAAAGCGTTGATGATGCGTGGCCTGAATAGCTTAAAACAGTCCTGGAAAAATGTGATGGGATCTTTATGTTTGAGGTTCGAGATAATTCCAGTGCGTATGCGGTTTTGGAATGCAGACTCGCTATCGCTCCAGCAAACACGGTCCCTTGCGGTTTCTGGTCTGGAAAATGACCCTGCTCCTTTCTTCCGTTCAGCTTTAATCTGCTTCCTCAAGGTTCTGACGTTTCTTAAACATGCTTCTAAATGCTGTTTCTCACCTATGGTCTTGGCATATCTCATAGAATCTTTAATTCGTTTCAACGTCTTTGCACAATCACTTAGCCCTTTACGAGCCACTTTATCATCATAATGAGATGACAAGAGCTTCAATATGCCAGCGATACATTTTACTAAATCAGTGAAGAGAGACATCTTGCTCGTACAGTTGTCGATGATTGAATGATGATATTTGTTGGGATCCTCCTTTATATAGCATTGGAGACGCATGCGCAGTGTGATGAAATATGGACGCTACACTACTACACTAATCTACTTAATCACCTGCGCTTTACTAGCATTAATTAGTTGAATTCATTCTGACAATGTTAAAATGCTATGCAAAACGATGTTTTGTTTGTTGAAGAGAAAGTAGCTAAACGGGTGTGAATTATGAAAAATCGTTAAATATTTTTGGCAAATTATAAAAGACTTCAAAAAATGTTAAAGAAAATGATAAAGATAGTAGGAAAAGTAACAAAAGATTGTAGAAACCGAATAAAAGTGTTAAAAAACAGCTGAAAAGTCCGAGAAACCAACGGAAAATGATGAAAAATTGCTAGGAAGTGCCGGAAAATGGGTGAAAGCATGTACATTTCAAGGAAAGGTGATGAAAAGCTATAAAAAGTTCAGAAAATACCGAAAATTTTGAAAAAATGCCTAAAAAGGGCTATAAAGCGCTGAAAAAGTGAGATGAAAGGTAGCGAAAAGCCTAGAAAAACTAAGGAAGAGGGTTAGAAAAATGTCAAAATATGCATGAAAATGGTCGAACATTGCAGGAATTGAGCGAAAAACAACTGCAAAAAGCTGAATAATGGCAGGAATTGCATGAAAAGCGACTAAATGTCAATAAAAACAACGGAAAACGGCTAGAATTACTGGAAAGGCCACGAAAACTAGCTAGAAAATATAAAAAATTAGAGAAAAACTTGAGAAAATAGCAGAAATTTTAGGAAGAACTTATATCTTCTTCATCTAGGGATTTTCGTTAGGAAATCTTCATCTAGGGATTTTACGTTTCAAAATCTAGGGAATTTTCTTCATCTAGGGATTTTAGGTTTGAAAATCTAGTGAAATAGTAACTTGATCATACAAATACCTACAAATGGACTCCATGTGTAGCATCCCTAGATCTGCTACATTCCTATCCCAAACACATGGGGCCGAAGCATTTTTCCCTAGAATCTAGAGAAAAAAGCGCCTATTTTCGCTATTTTTGACCTTAGAATTCCTTATGGGAAATTACATGTAAAATTGATCGATTTTGCGCCAGAACCGGTGTAGCTCATTTACTGAAACTATTAATGACCGTGGGACACCCTATATATATATATATATATATATATATATATATATATATACAGGGTGTCCCAATATTGCTGGGACACAGAGCTACCACGTATTCTAGAGGTCAAAATAAGTCGATTGAGCCTAATTTACCTATATACCAAAATGTACCGTTTGTCCGTGAGAAGAGTTCAAAGTTTACTAAAAAAAATACATTTTTGTATGTTGTTCCGAAGTGCTTTATACAAATTTAATGAAATTTGGTAAATGTGTATTCTAGATGATTAGCTTACTTTTAGTAATCAAAAAAACCCAAAGAAAATTGTAGAGGGGTTGGAACCACCCTCACCCCTTGGCATTTTTTCCCCCATTTTTGTAGGGGTGGGAATACGGTTTTAAGACTTTTTTATCTGGAAGGCCTACTCATTATCTTCATTTTCTTACTCTTGTAAAAACTCCGTATTTTGCGTAGTTTTCAAGAAAAAAAATGTTTTAGCAAACACTGATAACCGATTTTCGGGTATAGGTTTAATAAAATTATTAGACACAAATTACACAATACATTTACACAAGACAAACAATAATTTTTATAACAAGTGTTCAATGTGACCTCCACCTTCATTAATACAGAGGTCAATTCGACGTAAAAAATTGAAATGCACTCTTCTTAAAACATCGTCATTTTCTCGTAGCGCATTTACAGCATTTTGAATTCTATTCCACAGTTGTTCGATGTTATTTATTTGAACCTCGTACACTTGTCTTTTTAATTCTCCCCAGATGAAGAAGTCACAAGGGTTTAAATCTGGAGACCGCGGAGGCCATTGAATGGGTGCTTCTTGTCCCCTACCTATCCACCTGCCACCAAATTGTTCACCAAGATATTCTCTTACTGCACGTGCAAAATGAGGTGGTGCACCATCATGCATGAAGAACGTATTTCTACGCAAGTTAAGAGGCAAGTCTTCTAATAATTCTGGCAAATTTTGTTGAAGGAAACGGAGGTAACTATCGCCATTCAGACGATCAGGTAATCGTAACGGTCCGACTATAAATTCGCCAATAATTCCGACCCAGACATTAATTTTAAATTCACGTTGATAATGTCTACTTTTAATGGCATGTGGATTTTCATCTGCATAAACATGATCGTTGTGTAGGTTTGTCATACCGCGACGTGTAAAACAAGACTCATCAGTAAACAAGATCTTAGTATGGAATCCGTTGTCGACTACTCTGCGCTCCCGAATAGTTTGTGAAAAACTTAAACGTAATTCGTAGTCAGGTGGCAACAATTCTTGCACTGGCTGGATGTGAAATGGCCGAATTAATTGATCTCTAATGATTCGACTTACAGTGCTTTTTGGAATTCCAGCTTCTCGTTGCAATCTTCTAGTACTGGTATTAGGATTGTTATCAATCATTTGAAGAACAGCTTCTTCCGCAATAGGTGTTCGAGCTTGTCGAGGTCTTCCAGCGTTAACTCTTACTGGGGTCAACCTCCCCGTTTCTCGAAGACGTCTTTCGATTCGGGCAAAAGTTTTATGGTTTGGAATTCTCCGGTTTGGATACCTCTCTTGATACACGCGAACACTTTCGCGGCAGTTACCTTGACAATATCCAAGAACTAATAACATGTCGGTCTGTTCATTAAAAGGAAAATTCATAATTGTGGGACGTCAAAGGAACAGCAACAACAGCAATAACAATTAAACAAAAACAGTGATGACAATAAGAAATAATAAAAAAACAAGCAAAAGAGAACAAATAACTGACACATTTACTGTTAACAATAAACTATGTTTCCTGTCAAAATCATAACATTTGGTTTTGTCTTTGTGTCCGCGGCCAACTAAATTTTGTATTACAATTTTATTAAACCTATACCCGAAAATCGGTTATCAGTGTTTGCTAAAACATTTTTTTTCTTGAAAACTACGCAAAATACGGAGTTTTTACAAGAGTAAGAAAATGAAGATAATGAGTAGGCCTTCCAGATAAAAAAGTCTTAAAACCGTATTCCCACCCCTACAAAAATGGGGGAAAAAATGCCAAGGGGTGAGGGTGGTTCCAACCCCTCTACAATTTTCTTTGGGTTTTTTTGATTACTAAAAGTAAGCTAATCATCTAGAATACACATTTACCAAATTTCATTAAATTTGTATAAAGCACTTCGGAACAACATACAAAAATGTATTTTTTTTAGTAAACTTTGAACTCTTCTCACGGACAAACGGTACATTTTGGTATATAGGTAAATTAGGCTCAATCGACTTATTTTGACCTCTAGAATACGTGGTAGCTCTGTGTCCCAGCAATATTGGGACACCCTGTATATATATATATATATATATATATATATATATATATATATATATATATATATATAGATGAGATGTTCAGACATAATTATATTGATAAGGTGACCAAGGCAAAATACACTGTATGACACTCACTCCCTACCAGATTTTATGCTTTACCGAAAATTCATAAAGAACCTTTAATGCTTAGACCTATTATCTCTTCTATTGACACCTCCAACTCGGGCTTATGTAAATTTATTACTGAAATTCTAACCGACGCTTACAACAAGAGTAATGACTATTTTGTCCGGGATTCATTCCATTTTGCAGACTTTATGAATGATTATCAACTACCACCGGAGTATGTATTGATCAGCCTTGACGTTTCATCTTTGTTTACTAACATCCCCTATGAGCTTGCTGAGTCCAGCATTAGAAAACGTTGGGATGAAATACAGTCCTGTTGTAGTCTTGATCTAGAATCCTTTTTTCGGCCCTGAAGTTCATTTTTGGCAGCACTGTCTTCACTTTTTAAGGAGAGATATACCGGCAAGTTTTTGGTACACCCATGGGCTCCACTATCTCACCAATTATTTCAGCTCTTGTCATGGACGACTTGCTGGATAATTGTTTGCCAAAACTACCTTTCAAAATTCCATTCTTGAAAAAGTATGTTGATGATATAATTTGCTCAATTCCTGTAGAATCGGAAAATATTGTCCTACAAGTTTTCAACGGTTATAATGCCAATCTAAATTTTACCATAGAGAAGGAACATAATAACTCTCTACCCTTCCTTGACACCAGATGTATCCGCACTGAAAATCAAACAGTAATATTAGATTGGTATCAGAAACCAACGAGCAGTGGTAGGTACATCAATTATTATTCATATCACGATGAAAGAGTCAAAATAAATTTGGTTTCGGGGTTAAAAAATAGGATTAAGAACATATGTCACCCTAATTTAATAAACAAAAACATTGACAAGCTATATCAAATATTACTTGATAATTCATATCCCACCAAACTTCTCCGCAAACTTTTATACAGCAGTCCATCTTCTGACCAGAGCCAAATTTCAATCCAAAGAAGGCCATCTCAGCAGGTCGGTCCATCACGATATTTCTCAATCCCGTGGAGAGCTCACTCCCAAGTTGATCGGAATTATAAGGGATGTCCTGGCTAACAGTAAAGTTGCTAAGAGGAATGTGAACTTATTAGGCCGTCAGTTCTCTGATATTAAAGACAAAATAATGTTCGGTCTTTATCCTAGTTATTTTTGGTCTTACTTTCTTAAATGTGTATGACAGAACAATCACCTGTCTTATTGTCTTGCATTTTGCCGGGATAAATTCGAAAATTTCAATTTTTATTACCCCCACTTTCAAATGAGAGAGAAAGATGTATTTTTCATAATGTTTTTAGAACAACCATTTCAGTGAATTTTGTAAATGGAGTAAACAGTGCTCAGGATCATTTATTTTTAATAAATTTTAATTTTGTCAAATGTCTTAAATGTTAATTGTTTTCCGTCCATATGGGCGAAGGTAGTCCTAACTTTGTCTTTGCTCGTTTTTATTTTGTAACCTCGTTTGCAAAAGTAAGTTTGTAATTTTTTGTATGTTGATTTGTTTCTTTTTCTTTGTGATAATCAAATTCCACCCTCATTTTATATTTTTTTAGCCCTGAAGATGAAAATAAATTTTTCGAAAGCTTGGTCAGCATGAAGAGTATACTTTTTTTACTTTTACTAAAAAATTCTTCGGCAGATTACCCAATCATAGAGTTATCGTACTTCTAAGTTCTTCAATTTGACCATTCTTTTACTGAGAAGTGCTACGGTATACTTTGTAACGAAAACTGCTGGAAGAAAGTCCAAACTATGGTAAATATGTATCATTTAAAATTTTATTGAAATACTGAAAGATAATCAGATGACATCTCATCATTAGACCTTCTGCAGATTTATGTTTTTGTAAAAAACCTAGTTTATTTCTAAAACTGTTCATTACATAGAAAATAGTTTCAGACAAAAATCATCAAAATATCATATAAAATACAGGGCGTTCTATTTAAAATAACAGGTCGACACCCTGTAACTTTTTCATAGAACATCCTGTATAATTTTAAATACTTTTAGGTTATGGAACAGATTGCACCAATAAACTTTTGTTGAAATTTTTTTATGATATATCGAAGAAATACAGGAGTTTGGCCCACCCTGTATATATATATCATCTCAATAAATATTTTTTACAAAAAATTGGACCGCCTTTATCAGTTGTTGCACTGAAAAATACAAAATAATATTAATTCTATTGGTGCTGGTTCTTTTGGAGTTGGTGCCTACAACAACAAACTACAACGGCACAACTTCAAAATTACCAGCACCAATAGAATTAATATTATTTTGTATTTTTCAGTGCAACAACTGATAAAGTCGGTCCAATTTTTTGTAAAAAATATTTATCTCACATTTTTGAGTGTAACATTAGTCATGGAAATTGTTGAACGTTTACTAATACCCAAAAAGATATAGGTAGGTTTAGCTTGTACATAGCGGAAATGCGCATATCACATATTTCATACTTTACCCGTGCGAAACTCGGAAAGCGTGACTCTTTTCAAAAAATGTTCAATTTAAAAATTTCCGGATATGGTCCCCTTTCTAATTATCAAACCTCGAATTTTCAATTTTCGGAAAAATTTGCCCCTTCCACATAGCTGAAACACATATTTCAGACTGTAGCGCGGAAGCGTATGATTATTTTTTAAAATGTCCAAGTTAAACATTTCCGAATATGGAATTTTCATTAATTCTGTCGTCTCGAATTTTCAATTTTCGAGAAAAATTGCCCCCTTCACCCCCTTTGGGGGCGGTTTTTGGAGGGAAGGAGATTTTGGATTTGATTTTTCTCAATATGGGACCATTTCCCCACTCTCCTCTTTCGAATGAAATAAAAATTGTCTAAATCGAAGTACGTTTACTATGCAAAACGCGCGAACAGCCATAAAAAAGCAATCTTACAACCGAATTGTATACCTTCTCCTTTTTTGAAGTCGGTCAAAAATAAATAAAAGATACGTTTAATTCGAGATTCGCGTTCATTACACTCTAAACTTTTTTTTGTTTAATTGACATTCAACAGATACTTCAGATACTTCAGGGAAATTTTATTCGATATATATAAGAGCAAGTGGAATAAATTTGATGATATCTAATGATAAGAAATATATTTTCTTGAACTGATTGATTGAATCGAAATTGATTTTTATACTTATATTTTTTAAGGAAACTAAATAATTCTAGAAAATTTTATTTGCTATTATATTTATTCTCTAACATACACTATGAATTGTAAAATTTTCTAAATATTTTCTCATATTATGGCTAAACCGTTCCTTCTACGTTAAAATTGAATTTGACCATTCTTGTTCATCTTGACGTAATCAAAAGAAATGAATGGTCACACCAGTTTTTTTATAAGAAACTGTCATTAGCTAGAACATATGAACTAAAGAATACTTTTTTATCAAAAAACTGCATCAAAATTAGAAATCAACGGATCCAATGGATCGAACTAAAAATAGATCTATTGAATATTTTTATCAACAATTTCCGTGTGATATAATTAAATTAAGTATGGTCCTATACAGGGTGAGCTTTAGGTGTGTCCACGTTCAATTCGTATTTTGAAATTAATTAGAGATGCAAAGAATGTTCTCTAACAAGGTGACACATCAATATTATTTTTATTATAATTTATTTAGTATTGTAATAATGACCCATTTTCACATTATTGCGTAAATTATGTACAGCGTATGTAAAAACACATCTAACGAATTTTCTCAAAAATCGAAAATCTGAGGTGGTATAATTAGAGATAGGACAATATCTAGAAACGTTTTAATTAAATATTTTTTTAAAAGATTTACGGTTTTAGAGATAGAGGCATGTTAAATTCTCAAATATGTGTATGTTTAATATGTGGAGAGGGCGATTTCTTTCAAAAATTGAGAATCTCTGAGTACTTCATGAAAGACCTAATTATTTGTAGCAAAATTTATAAAATTTTTCCTATGAATTGCGGTTTTCGAGTTATAGCGGTGGTAAAATGGTAACATCTATAAATACTTTTTTACAAAAAAACTGGACCGACGTTATTAATTGGTGCACTGTAAATTTTGAAATAATATTAATTCTATTGGTGATGTTTCTTTTGAAGTTGTGCAGTTGCATTTAGATTGATAACTTTTGGCACCAACTTCACAAGTACCAGCACCAATAGAATTAATATTATTTCGTAATTTTCAGTGCACCAAATAATAACGTCGGACCAGTTTTTTGTAAAAAAGTATTTATTTCAGACTTTTGAGTGTAACATAGATCACAAAAATCGTTGAACGTTCACCACTATTACCCACGTATATACTATGCTTGTCCTTGTTATTATGTAGAGATCTCAGAACATCGCTGCGGAAATACGCTCAAATATTTTAGCTTTAACCATTCTACCACCGCTTACCTCGAAAACCGTAACTGTTCTTTATAAATGATGATACACATATTATTGTCTTTCATGTGGCATCAAAAAATTCTCAGTTTTCGAAAGAAATTGCCCCTTCCACATAGCAAAAATACCCATATGTGAGATTTTAAAATGAATGTAGTTCGAAAACCGTAAATCATTTGAAAAAATGTTCAATTTAAACGTATCCGGATATTGATATCATTAATTCTGGCATCTCGAACTTTTGATATTCAAAAAAATTTGCCCAGTCCCAGTTTTTGGTGGGAAGGAGATTTCGGTTTGAGTTTTTACGAATGAGACCAATTTCCAAGTCTCCTCTTTCAAATGAATCAAAAATCATCAAAATTGGAGCAAGTTTAATAAATATTACGCGCGAACAAACCAAAAAAAAGCAGACAGTAGAATTGTATACCTCCTCCGTTCGTGGTTCGTCGGTCAAAACTACTTTAGTATCGGTATTAGTGAATGTTCAACGATTTTCGTGACTAATGTTACACTCAAAAGTGTGAAATAGATCTGTTTTATAACAATGCATCCAACGAACATCACGGGGAAAGATGAAAGTGGTACATCTAGATCGACTCGCTCCATATCGGGGGACCAACGGTGAAGAAGAAGTTACTCCACCGGATCGTGCCTAATTCAGGATTTCGTTCGGGACGAACGAAACTTAAGGAGGAGGCAGTGTACTGAAAATTAAGGGTTCTATTCAATAAAATTGAATAGTTAATTAGGAAAAACGAAAATTCCTCTATTTACAACAAACAACAAAAAGCTAGAGAAGGAATTTGACTTGGAATGAGCGTGGAATGCCAAGGATCTTTCCAGATGAAACCCATGTGTTACGGAGTGTGAGGGATAATTAAATGGACTTCAAATAAGTGGAAAAAGGATGGATCAATCTAATTCCCTATATAAACTGCAAATCTCATACGACGGGCGGATCATTTTTCCTAGAGACCTCGTAGAGTGAAAATCAGTGAAATTCGAAATCAAAGTATTCCCAGCTGAATCATCAAGGAAGAAGAAGAGGACATCGGTAACCAGACCAGACTGCACGTGTCATCGATAAATTTGGTATCAAATTGTATTGCCTTTGGCGTACCAAAACAGTTTTATTTTGGGAAAATAAAATTCTGAAACTGGAAAGTTGTGTTCTCTTGTTATTTTGACAAAGCCGAAAGGATCCCGAACTTCAAATCAGTTCAATACATTATATATAAAATTAGATCATAGCTTTTTTGTTCTTTCGATATTACTAGTTTTGACAATCAAAACTCAATTCAATTTCGTTCTCGATTAACAATAATATTTAAACACTTCGCAGATGTAATTTTGAGCACTCACCCTCGTCGCCTTTCTGACTTTTGTGTATTCTCTATTTTGAGGTTATGTATTACTAGGAAATAGTCGGATTTGCTGCCAACTCTGTTAACATTTTTATTCTTAGTGATTTCATTTCTACCAACTGAATTTAAATTCAAATCTCGACAAGTTTATTATTTTTAAACAATTCTTTGATTTTTCTCAACAGTATGTTTAGAATGTTTGTGAGATGTTTGCGGAATGCATACCTCCAGTCATTTCCGGAGAAGTTTTATAAAGTAAGATCTGATCCGGCAAAAATATTGGCTGGTTTGATGACAGGTTAAAAATGATGCGTATTAATTTAAGATTTATAGGTGAACTAAAACAACAGTTAGGTTGTAGAGATATTACTGAGCAATATAAAAACTATAAGAAACTATATCATAAAGACATTCACGAAACCAAATTAAAGTACAATGACATTTTGATTCGTGCATCTGCTAGCCAGGCAAAGATAATGTGGCAAATAATAAATTCTCACAGAGGCAAGGATAACAATCCTATAAAAAACGTAAATATTAAATCAGATGAGTTCAGCAATTTCTTCTCAAATATTGCTCAAAATATAATTCAGGGTACTCCACTCTCTAATTTTGAGGAATTTTAATAAACTGAAGCACCTATACCTGTCTTCAAATTCAGAGATATGACTTTCAGTGAGGTAAGAGACATAGTTAACAATTTTAAAAATAAACACAGCAGATACATCTATGGCCTTAGTGTTAACATTATAAAAACATTCAAAAACTGCTTCATACTTCCTTTGACCAATCTGATAAATATCTGCTTCAGAAAGAAAATTTTTCCGGACTGTTTGAAGCTTGCTATAGTTAAGTCTATTTTTATGAAAGGTGATCCATTACTGCCAGAAAATTACTGACCTATTTCACTTTTCCCAATAATCTCAAAGGTTCTGGAGAAATGCATGGCCATTCAGATTGTTAACTTCTCTGTGTCAAATAGTTTATTTTCAGAACACCAATTTGGATTCAGAAAAAACAAAAATACAACTCTTGCACTCTTGGATCTCGTTTCAGGAATAAATATGCTTTTCATAATATGTAATATAGCTTAGTTGTTTCTTGCGATCTAAACAAAGCGTTTGATTGTGTTAGTCATAGAATTCTGTTGCAAAAACTTAATCATTACAATTTTTCCCCAAATAGCATAAAACTTTTAAATTCCTACCTTAAAAATAGGTTCCAACTTGTGGAGGGTGCTGGGTTGCGGTCAGCAAAGAGTGAGATCACTGTGGGAGTACCACAAGGCTCCATTTTAAGACCTATTCTATTTTTGATATTTGTAAATGATCTTACGAAGTGCGACGCCTCAGCCAGATTCACACTTTTTGCTGACGACACCACAATCTCTGCCACTGGTAACTCCCTGCCAGAAGCGCTACGTGGATCTGGGATAGCCTAGGAAAACACGCAACAATGGTTCTGTGCTAACAAGCATTTGCTTATTGCAGAAAAGACAAAGAGCATTGTCTTCTCTATGAGAGAGATTAACATTCGAAATGAGTCTGAAGTTACATTTCTCGGTGTCATTTTGGATCCGAAGTTTCAGTGGGGTAACCATATAAATGGCCTTGCCGGCAAGCTGATTAAAATTCTATATGTTCTTCGCAGTATTTGTCGAAGTGTTTCAGTCAGTGTACTCCGAACATGATATTTTACAATATTCCACACTCATATTGCATATGCAATTGTTGCATGGGGGCATTCGGCTGAGGTACAGCGAGTTTTTCGTTTGCAGAGAAGGGCTATGCGAATAATGTCAAGATTAGGGTACATGGAGAACTGTAAGCATATATATGTGGAATGGCAGGTGACGACTGTGCCTGGCCTGTATGTGTATGAGTGTTTACTCTTTATCAAGCAGAATGGTGAACTCTTGCTTACTATATAGAATATCTGTTACTTAATAAGGATCTCATGTATATTTTAAATAGACGTATGTAAACATTTTGTATCTGAGATGAACAAACTGATTGATTGATTGGAGGCTGCTAGAAATCAGTATATCCATAATGTTCAACGTAACCCTCGAGACCCACTTACCTTGAGTAATATACAATTCATGAAAAATTTTCAGTTAACCAAAAACCTTGCAAGATATCTTATAGATATTCTTACACCATACTTTAGAGCACCTAGAAGAAGGACAGATTTGGACATATCAGTTAAAGTAGGTCTAAAAAAGAAAATATTCAGCAACTGCATGTTTTTTTTATTTTTCAGGTATTGATTTGCTTTTTATGCCTACGGAAATTATCTGACTAAATCGGTATTTGTTAGTCAGTCATCGGTGAGTCTCTGTGTGAAAGAGGTTGAAAATGCTTTAAATCATCCTGATATCTTTAATATCTGTTTTTTTTCTAACAATTGGGAGAGCTTCAATAATATTCGAAGGAGGTGAGGATTTGGAGATTCTGTCATCAATTCATTAAAGTTTATCGTTTAGCTTGTATTTGAAGCACCATTTTCCATGTGTGTTAGGTTGTAATGATTATACACACTTTGCAATTCATTCTTCCCTAGGAGATCCTGAATTTCCAGAGCACCTTTCTCTAAATAGGAAAAACTACCATTCAATTAATGTTCAGTTGGGAGTGAATATACTTAATTTACATATTCCCATATACATTAATATGGTCTTTTCAGATTTGTGACTCAGACATGAAAATTCTGAATGTAATCGCCAAGTATCCTGGAAGCACACATGATTCATATATATTTGGAGTCGATCAAATGTTCAGAAATTACTCAAAGATTTGCATCGAAGAGGGCACAATAATTATTTTTTATTGGGTGATTCAGGGTATCCAGTAAGACCTTGGTTGTTCACCCCATTGGAATACAATCCACCTGTGAATTCGCCTGAGAAAAGATACAACGACACACATAAGAGTACTCGTGTAAAATGATTGTTGTAATGGTGTCATTAAATCCCGATTCAGATATTTACTCAAGCATAGGGTTTTAAATTAGACTCCTCTATACTCCTGCAAAATTATTATAGCTTGTGTGGTTTTGCATAATTTGTGCATGAGCATAATTTACCTAAAGTAGAACCAGAACCAAGCATGTTACATTGATATAACCAGAATGAAAATGATGCGAATATGGTTTATGCTAGATTCAACCCAGAGATGGCAAAAGGTAGAAGAGTAAGAGCAAATATTATTAGAAATCTGCCTTTATAAGAATGTGAGCAAATTCAAACTTGTTAACAAACTACCTATTTTATTTTATATTGAAGTTTAGATTCTTCCAGAATTTGGAGGATACTCATAAGTAGATATACTAAGAGAGTTCTTGAACGGAAGTCACAGTAAACATGCTATATTTTCCAAAGGGGTCCCGAATAATGGTGTGTGGGCGTGCTGGATATTTTTCCAACGGGGTTTCAAATGTTAGATTCCTATATTTCATGAGCGCCATCTAGCGGAGAGGGGGTAAGTTACTGCATTTAGATTCCTACTTTTCATGACCGCCATCTAGCGGAGAGGGGATAAGTTACTGCATTTAGATTCCTAATTTTCATGACCGCCATTTAGCGGAGAGGGATTATTTAATTATTTTATTGCTGAGGAAAAAAAGTTCACAATTGCGCGGGATCGAACCCACAACCACACACACCAACACGTTAACAGTCTAAGCGTTTTCCAAGCCTGCCATCTCGGTTACCCATGTGAATTCGAGAAAGCAATGTATATATTTTGGACGACGGCGCGTGCGCACTTACATCAGATAAGCCGCGAGCTCATAAATTGAAATGTTGTCGATGTGTTAACATCGATGTCGGCACCGCTTCGACCTAAGAAAGGACGATAAGCCGTTTGGGTCTGCGTGCTCGGACAACCCTCATCGTTTCAAGCAAACAACTCCCAAAATCGTCTTCTGCCGAAAATTTGATGACGATTCAGTTTTTGATTCGTTTAAATCGGCCAAGATTTGATTTTCGTATAGAATATACGAGTTAAATTGCAAATTATGCTTATTCGACACAACAGCATCATTAAAAGTGCTTAAAAAAGAAAGAGAAAGAGAATGTGTTATGTTTAATATTTTATCAAAAAAGATTTTCTGAATAAAACATTATACTTACAATTTGCTTTATCCCTGTGTGAATGTGAGAAATCAAAGAATGTATGTTGGATGGCGGCGCGTGCGCACTTACATCAGATAAGACGCCAGCTCATAAATTGAAATGTTGTCGATGTGTTAACATCGATGTCGGCACCGCTTCGACGTAAGCAAGGGCGATAAGCCGTTTGGGCACTGTTGTCACAGATGGCTCGTTTGAGCCAGATATGGCTCGTTTAGGCTAAAACCTGCTCGTTGGCTCCTCTTTATTAAAACCGACTCTTTTTAGAATTTTGTTGATGTTGAGTTTTAATCGAAAAACGTCACTGTGTTACGTTGTGAGTTTTCAGTGGGTTGGAGGTTGGAGCATCATAAATCATAAAGATTACGTACGGAGTGTATTCGTGAATACTTTCCTCCGAACAAACCGCAAGCCAGACCCGTGTCAGAATTGCCAATCGCAAAAGGCGCAAATGCATTCCAAACGCTGTCAGTTGGTGATGTGTCAGTTGTAAGAAGACTAACCTAACTCCTAACTAACCTCTATAATCGGTGCAGCGTGCAGCAGAAGAGTCAGTGTTTTTTGTAACTTGTGATTTGAACTTTGTATCGTATTGTTGATTTTTGTAATTTGTAATAATTGTTGGTTCCTGGTTAATGAAACACTAGAATACGTACCTACAATGGAAAAGTAAGTGAATATTTTTGAACAGTATTACCCTAAAATATGAGCCTTTTCTTCATCTTTTTAAAGGTTTATTATACGAAAACCAAAAGATCAACGAATTGAGGCACAGCCAGGACCTAGTAGTGCTTCTGAACTTCAATGTGATGCTGCCCAGCAGAGCTTAAAAGTTAAAATATGGTAGAGTCATTTGAAGTAGAAAAGTAAGTAAACATTTCGAAACACATTATTAGTATCTAAAAAGCATCTTTTTTATCTTTTTAAAGAGTTCTTGTTCGAAAACCAAAGAAGCCAGAGCCAGGCCCTATTAATATTCCAAGTGCTGCTGCCGTTGTTGATGTTCAAACCATACAAGAACCCATCGTTGAGACATGTGAAGTAGATCAACAACAAGAAAACGAATCTAAGCCAAAGAAAAAAAAATTATATGACCACAAATTTCAAGACAAATGGACTACAACATATCCTTGGCTAAGAAAAGAACAAGACAAAATATTTTGTACGATTTGTTTGAGACATTTGAAATGCAGTTTGTTTGACGTTAAAAGACATGCATGTACAGACTTTCACAAGAGAAATGTTATCAAGTTAAAAAATACTCAAAAAATTATGAATGTTTTAAAAGACGAAAATGTTTTACGAAAACATCAACTTGGTAAACAAGCAGAACTAAAACTTTGTGTGTTTCTACATGAACACAATTTGCCTTTTTTGCTAGCTGATCACTTATCCAGTTTTATAAGGAGTTTATGTCCTGATTCTGAAATAGCCAAAAATATAAATTGTTCTCGAACCAAAGCGACCTACATAACCAATGAATGCATAAGTATTGAGCAGCTTCATAATATTTCAGTAGTGTTAAAAACAAATAAATTTTCATTAATTATTGACGAAACAACAGATATAAGCACAGAGAAGTCCCTTGTCTTAGTTGCTAGGTATTACAATGACAATATTAAAAAAGCATGTGATAGTTTTTTTGGTTTACTAAAAATCAACAATTCTTCAGCAGAATCTATATTTTTGGCCATTCAGGAATATCTAAATAGACATGAAATTCCTATTAATAACTTAATTGGCTTGGCTGCTGATAATGCAGCTGTTATGAAAGGCAACAAAACGGGAGTACAAGCCCGTTTTTTTTGGGGTGTACTTGCCACTCTATACATCTCTGCGCATCGTCCGCTGCCAATAAACTACCAAATAGCATTGAACATTTTATTAGGGATTTATATAACTATTTTTCTAATAGTTCTAAAAGGATTGACCACTTTTCCGAGTGCCAAGTGTTTTGCCAACTTAAACCACATAAACTTCTACACCCAGCACAAACAAGGTGGCTTTCATTGCAAGCAGCCGTAGACAGAGTGTTAGAAAATTGGGAAGCATTAATCCTTTTTTTTACAAATGAATGTTTTAGTCAAAACTTAGATGTTTGTAATAAAATTTTAGAATCTTTAAAACACCCTGTTTATAAATTATATTTTTACTTCTTGAGCTATGTACTAGACATTGTTAATACAATGAACTTGGAATTTCAGTCACAAAAAATTAAAATTCATTTGTTACTTGATAGAATTTCGGACTTATACCGGAATGTTTTAAAAAATTATATGAAGGCGGAGTATATCTCGAAAAATAAAGGTAATCTAAAAAATATAGATCCCAAAAATCCACACAATTTTCGCCCTCTTAAAGACATTTACCTGGGAACCAAAGTTGAAATTTTAATAGCTGAAAATCATGATTTAAAAAAAGGTGATATTGAAGCCTTTATAATAAAATGTTTGGAATTCTATATCGAATTAGCGAAAAAAATTAAAGATAGATTTGATTTTGAGAATCCAATATTATCATTTATTTCTTTTTTTAATCCAAAAACCGCCATGTCTGGTGAAATCAGTAGTATTATAATTAATTGTAAAAGATTTTTTCCTGATTTAGTATTGGAAGAAGAAAAATTAAATACAGAATGGAGACTGTTACCAGACATAGCAGAGTTGCAAAATATTACAAAAAATAACAATTTTGATATGGAATTATTTTGGAATAATGTTTTTGACTTACAAAACGCTTTAGACGAGCCAATGTTCCCTACTTTAAATTATTTTGTAAAAGGCATTTTGGCGTTACCGCATTCGTCTGCAGCTGCGGAAAGAATATTTTCAAAATTGTTTTTATTAAAAACAAAAGTGCGTAATCGTCTTAATATTGACACTTGCTCCAACATTTTACATACTAAAGAATTGGTAAAAAATGACACCTGCTACTCCTGGACTACAAGTCCTTCCTTATTAAAGAGAAGTTTCAGGGAAAATGTCAGTGCCAATAAATAAATTTTGTTTCTGATTTTTTATATATTATTATTGAAAAAATTTAAGTTTCTTTATTTTTTGTTTTCGTTTGTATCTTTTTATTTCAGTTATAGCATAGCTAGTAGTAGCTATTAAGTAGTAGTAGTAGTACCTATTTTAAGAATTTATGTTTTTGACATTATATTTATAGGAATGTATAAATATGTGTACCTAATAAATAAGTAAATAAATAATTTGTGTTTTTTCAGTCTAATACATACTTATGTTTTTCACTTTTCCCAATGCAGTTGAAAAAAAAACCGTTTTAACCTCATTTATGTCTTGTTTCATTTTATTATTATTCGTACATTTCAGAAATAATTACTATTAAATAATATTATTGAAATAGCTCGTTCCATTATAAATTTGGCTCGTTTTCTTCATATCATCTGACTCGGAAAAAAATGAGCTTGTGGCAACACTGCGTTTGGGTGTGTGCGCTCGGACAACCCTCATCGTTTCAAGCAAACGACTCCCAAAATCGTCTTTTGCCGAAAATTTGATGGCGATTCAGTTTTTGATTCGTTTAAATCGGCCAAGATTTGATTTTCGTAAAGAATATACGAGTTGAATTGCAAATTATGCTTATTCGACACAACAGCATCATTAAACGTGCTTAAACAAGAAATCAGGAGTGAAAGAAAATGTGTTATGTTTAATATTGTATCAAAAGAGATTTTCTGAATAAAACATTATACTTATAATTTGCTTTATACCTGTGTGAATGTGAGAAATCAAAGAATGTATGTTGGATGGCGGCGCGTGCGCACTTACATCAGATAAGACGTCAGCTCATAAATTGAAATGCTGTCGATGTGTTAACATCGATGTCGGTACCGCTTCGACATAAGCATGGGCGATAAGCCGTTTGGGTCTGTGCGCTCGGACAGCCCTCATCGTTTCAAGCAAACGACTCCCAAAATCGTCTTTTACCGAAAATTTGATGGCGATTCAGTTTTTGATTCGTTTAAATCGGCCAAGATTTGATTTTCGTAAAGAATATATACGAGTTGAATTGCAAATTATGCTTATTCGATACAATGTCAACAGCATCATCACAACAAGATTCCTCAGAAGAAGAACAATATTGTTGCATTAAGAAATGTTTTCAAGTACCAGAAAGCCAAGTTGACGGTCGAGCATGTAAACGATGTAACTCTTTCGGATACTGCATGTGTGATTGCCAATCGAGAGATAAATATAAGATGATGCGATGTCTAATGGCTTTCATTTTGTGTCTACGTATTAGAGAAGAAACACAGTAGAAGATGGCTAAATTGAAGGCATCGTTAGTACTTTTACACAATATAATTGGAAACATGTTGTACGTAGATATACCACCAAATGTAATCGAAGCAGGCATTTGTTTCAACGATCAACAATGTATAGCAATGAGAAAAATAACCGTGAACGATGGACAGATGCATGTATTCTCTACCGAAATTCCAGAGCGAGAAAACAAGTTTAAAATTCGACTCGTGTTCTACCCAAATAGAACATGGGGAGATACTGGAATATTTCATCTACCATCAGAAGAAACTACCAAAAGAAATATATCCTACGACGATGGTGATGAAGAGGAATCCTCAACTTCGTTTGAGAGCAGCAGGAGCGAAGAGAATTCCGAAATTAAATCGCCAAAATTAGATACAAATTCATCTATGATATCATATATAAATTTTTCCATATTTTTAATGATGCTTATTATGTATATATTTTAAATCGAAAATAAAAATGAATTGATATGGATTTGTTCAGTTTTCCCAAACCGCAAAAAACCGCCGTTGTATGATAAGTCTAATTAAAATTATCGCTATCAGAAAAAACAAGTTGGTTTTCAGTGGAAGTGAGATTAATCAACAGGAAACAATATCTGCTTGAAATGAGGTTTGTTGCAACAAAAGAATGCATGTGCAGCTCCATGTTATCATTTTCCTATGGATTCGTAGGCGAAAGAAAGATATAAATAGCAAAGATAACCTTTAGGAGCTCGTTGCTCATTCTAGTGCCACAACAGCAGAAGCAGCAGCCTTCATCAGTTAACTTGTACTTTCTCTTCCCTCAACCAACCTGCAATAGTAAGTATTACAAACATATACTTTTTTCTCTATCTCTCTACATATACTTTTCCTCTTTACATATCAAAAAATGATGCTTTTATTTATATTGTTACAGATGGCATTTTTACAAGCTCTCAATAAAGCTACCATCATCGAACAAAAACCTTGTACCAAAATCAGCGATCTCCAAATTGAAACGAAGTATCGAATCATAGGTGCAAAGGCAGTCGGCAGCAAGTTTGGCGAAACCATCTTGCTAGAGCTGGAGGAAACTGTAGTGTTCCTTCCAAAGCGGGTTATTGAAACCTATCTACCACACCTAGAAGAAATCCGGAGTGGAAAATACTCCCTAGTTTTCCTGGGACAGGTGCCGACTGGGAAGGCGAACCTTGCAGCATCTTTCGAAATATTGGAAAATTAAGTAAGTCTTTTTGAATATTTTTATGATGGAGAGAATTAGCGTTATTAAAAAATCTGATAATTTAGTTGTAGCTATAAGAAAATTACGAAAAATTTTATTTGATAAATTCACTAGTGTAGACGAAAGAGTTTGGTTGAACAGGTTAAAACGATATATAGGAATGTGTAATAGGGAAATGAAAACTACAGACTTACCCATCGGAATTAGGAGAAAACTACAGACAAACATTGGACATTTCAAACATTTTCAAAATTTAATTAAGAACCGTAAAGAATATAGAGGTGGTAGCATCATCGGACTTAAACGTAAACAAAGGGTTCAGTGGAGGGAAATAACATCGAGTTTTGTGAGTCGAATTCAGACGGGAATTATATTTAATCATGCACATATTGACTTGGAACAATTCTTGGCAGATTGTTTCAATATTTTGAAGCTAAAACTTGCTAAAATCCTTAAAAAACATGTAATTATTAGTCAACACAACTTTCTGCGGTGAATTCATAAAGATTTCGAAACATGATGATGGCGAAGTTTTAGATTTAAAATACTTTAATACAAAAAATTCAATTGTGGATGGTTCGACGGACGTGCAACGCTGGTTCATTGATAATGTTTATAGCAAAATTCAAAATGAAATGAGTGAATTTCAAGAACGTGATAGCGGTTGGGCTTTGAAGAAAATAATTTCATTAGAAGTTAATATTAACAAAGTTGAAATCGGGAATGGTTCATCTTTCATCAGACTACCACAACAAATCACCAGTAAGAATGCATGTTTGAATATTCAAAATGACGATACAGCCTGTTTTTATTGGTCGGTTGTTGCAGCGTTACATCCTGCAAAAGGAATGGTATCGAGAACCTCATCATACCCTCACTACAAAACAGTTTTGAAAACTCAAAATCTAGATGCACCGATGTCGTTACACCATATTGCAAAATTTGAGAAAGCAAACGATATTTCTGTAAATGTTTACGCATTAGAGTTGAATGTAGTTAAAGAAAAATCATTTTATAATGTGGTGCCAGCTAGATTAACATCCAATAAATTAGATAAACATGTAAATTTACTTTTAATTCAAAATAAATATTTTCCAAAATTGAATGATTATGATGCTCCTCCCATTGATGATGAGAATGAGACTGTAGATATTAAATTTCATTATTGCCTTATTAAAGATTTATCACGATTAATATCACATCAGATTAATAGACATAATGGGAAAAAATTCATTTGCGATCGATGCCTCAATTATTTCCTACGTAAAGAAAAATTAGAGGAACATCAAACGCTTTGCTCTCAATTGAATCATTGTAAAATTTCATTTCCAAAATTTACTCATGTAGAATTTAAAAAAATCGCTTACAAACAAACAACTCCTTTCGTTATTTATGCAGATTTTGAGTGCCAATTAGAGAATGTAAATGATTCAGTCTCTTCTAAAACAGCTAAATATCAAAGACATACACCATACAGCGCTGGTTATTATGTCAAATGCTCATATGATGATTCTTTATCATTTTTCAATAGCTATCGAGGTTCAGATTGCATGGACTGGTTTGCAAATGAAATATCCAACATTGCGGAGATTGTTCAATCAAAAATTAAAACAATCACTCTGATGACTGAAAATCCTAGCAAGTGTAATGCAATAACATGTCATATTTGCGAGAAAAAATTCATGGAAAAAGACATCATTGTACGTGATCATGATCATTTTACTGGAAAGTTCAGAGGATTTGCACACCAATCCTGCAATCTCAATTTTCGAAAATTGTTTGTGGTACCCATCATTTTTCACAATTTGTCCGGCTACGATAGTCATTTTCTGATTAAACAATTGAGTAGAAAGGGATGCATGAGCATACTGCCAATTAATATGGAAAAATATATTTCATTCACTCTTTCTGATGATAAAACAAACATAAAATTCAGATTTATAGACTCTTTTCGCTTTCTCGGTACATCATTAGACAAATTAGCTTCAATAATGGATCGACAAGATTTGAAAATTATGAAACGCGAGTTCAATGAATTGAACGAAGAGACGTTCACTTTTCTCACCAAAAAAGGAGTATTTCCCTATGATTATGTTAATTGTTTGGAAAAACTTGAGGAAACTGAATTACCTGCGAAAGAACACTTTTACAATAAACTCAACGACGAAGATATATCTGATGGGCAGTATGCTCATGCTCAAAGCGTATGGGAAGTTTTCAAAATTTCTAATTTGGGGGTATACTCAGATCTCTATTTAAAGACAGACGTATTGTTGTTGGCTGATGTGTTTGAGAATTTTCGAAAAAAATGTTTAGCAACCTACGAGTTAGATCCAGCTTGGTACTATACCATGCCTGGATACACTTGGGACGCGATGTTAAAGTTCACTCAATGTAAACTGGAATTACTGAATGATGTAGATCAAATCATGTTTATAGAAAAGGCGATTCGTGGCGGTATTTCGGTTTGCAGCGGTAGATATTCGGAAGCCAACAACAAATACATGCCGGAATATGATTTCACAAAACCATCGAATTATATAATGTATTTAGATGTTAATAATTTATATGGGTGGGCAATGTCGGAATTTCTTCCTTACGGCGGGTTTTCGTGGCTGGAAGATGTGGAAAATTTTGATGTAACAGCTATCCCAGACGATGCACCTGAGGGATATATGCTACAAGTGGATCTGGATTCGCTGCCGAACACCGCATACCACCCGGTTCAAAGTTGCCAAAATTAATGACAACTCTTTATAATAAAAAAGAATATGTTATACACTATAGAAATTTGAAGCAATGTTTGGCAAATGGTTTGAAAGTCACGAAAATACATAAAATTTTGAAATTTAAGCAGTCAGCGTGGCTGCGATCTTACATTGAGCTAAACACTACTTTGAGGACCGCAGCCAAGAACGAATTTGAGAAGAACTTATTCAAACTTATGAACAATGCGGTGTTTGGCAAAACGATGGAAAATATCCGTAAGCATAGGGTTGTTAAACTAGTAAGATCCTGGGAGGGAAGATACGGAGCGAAAAATTCAACTGCAAGTCCACAATTCCGGAACCGAACAATTTTCGATGAAAACTTGGTAGCTATCGAATTACAGAAAACCGAAGTTTTATTCAACAAACCGCTGTATGTTGGAATGGCTATTTTGGATCTATCAAAATTGTGCATGTATGATTTTCATTATGATTTTATGCTACCCAAATTAGGTATTGAAAAATGTAAACTTTTATACATGGACATCGATAGTTTCATTTATGAACTGTTGTGTAGTGATGCATATGAAGAAGTTATAAAGGCTAATATCTCTAAATTTGATACATCAGATTATAATGTTGAAAACATCTATAAAATACCTTTGGTCAATAAGAAAAAGTTGGGTTTAATGAAGGATGAAGCAAATGGTAAAATAATCACTCATTTTATTGGTTTGCGTTCTAAAATGTATACATTTAAAGTTCAGGGAGGTAAAGTAGTCAAAAAATCAAAGGGAGTGAAATATAATGTTGTAAAAAATAAGATTACTTTTGATGATTATTTCAATTGCTTGAAGGAATTTAATCAAAAATCGACGAGTCAGCGTTGCATCTGTTCATATGCACACAATGTTTTTAGTATAGAACAGTCAAAAATTGCTCTAAGTCCGTACGACGATAAACGATTTTTAATTCCAAACTCTTTCGATACATTACCGTGGGATCATCATGATGTTCAATAAAAAAAATTCTGTTTTAGGTGAAAATGATGACATTACCAACGCAACTGTAGGCTTTATGTATAGCATTTGCGAAAATGTTACTAGTATTTTAGGTTATGTGTACAGGTACTCCATCATAGAATATTCAAAAAGATTTTTTAGCTTTAAGTATTCTTCTTGATTTCAAAATTTATATTAAAATGTTTCAGATTTTCTTATATTTACCTTATTTTTTATATTAATAAAAACATATATAGACATAATGTGTTTTATTTATCACAATATTTTTTTCGAATTTCAACGAAATTGTCCTAGCAGTCTTGCAATAATTGAAAACTTTGCTTTCCAATGTGACTTGTTTTTTTTATGAATGAGATTGTTTTTTTCTATGTATTTAATAAAAACACAATTTTACTATGTTATTTTATTTTCTATGTAAAAATTCTGTACAATATCTGCACTATAATAAAAGAGATATTCCCTTAAAGCATTAGTATATAGACAATCGATTGAGGATGCTTCACAAAAACCATAAAGTAGGTCTAAAATACTCATATTCCCATTACATAACCAATTTCTAACAATATCAAATAAATTTCGATAAAATTCGTTGAAATTGATGGATTCCAACATGGCAAGTCGATCCGAAATCACATTCTGTACATCTAAAATGAGAGCAATATCTTCTTCGTACAGGTTCATGCTGACATTGAACTTGGAAACAGACACGATGTTCATGTAGCTGCCATACTGATATTGAACAATTTTCACAAAGTCTCCACATTTTGCCACTAGAGGGTCCATAGCAGCACGATCTTCGTTGTCTTCGGCATTTTGATGTATTTCTTGTAAGAAGGCGATGATTGAAGCCCACTCGTAGGTTGTGAATGAAATTTCCCAAGGCGTAAACATTCGCTTCAGAATAACGCATGCACTAAAGTCTCTTGTAGGACTCAGACCACATCGCACCTCGTAGTTACTTGGTTGCGGTAGAGGAAAAGTCATCAAAAGTAATGGTTTTTCGGTTTGAGCTCTAGTTTCGAACATGGTTAAAGTATCGACTCCATCGTCATACTCTCGTTGGGCAGCATGTTCGTATTGATCTAGAATTCGATTGACGGCTTGGAGAGTTTCTTCATCATTTCCTCGCATACTGGCGTCAGACTTTCACATCAACTAACAAACATTTTCCAAATCACACGATATTTATATTCGAAAATCACGTGACATCATTTTTGCTTGTTTCTAGTTTTACATGTATTTAAATGGGAAAACGGGTCACATTTGCAGATAGATAGATGTTGGGATTTGAGGTTTTTTGCAATTCTTCTTCGTAGAAAGCCCCACTGACTTTTACTCCATGCATATCTTCCAACAAATATGTAACGGGGTTGGTTATTTTGACAGTGGCAATTTTAAATAGTTCTGTCGTCCAATTGGGAGTGTATCCTTTTTCGAAAAGGTGTTTAGTCTTACTCAAGCGAACAATGTCGCCGACTTTTAATTTTCGCGGCCCGATAATCTTCAAGTGCGCGTACGCTTTATCGAGAATGAGCTTTTCGTTGGATTTATTAACTTGCGATGGTTTGTAACCAGTCTTGCTGTGACGTGTATCATTGTAGGCTTTTGTAATGCTAGGTAATATGTCTATCCATTTGTAGGTCCCATTCAAACTTAAGTATTTGAAAAGTTTTTCTTTCAACGTTCTGATTACACGTTCTGCTCTTGCAGCTTTCTTGACGCTGTACGTATTATAGTGGTTGATGTTATGTTTTTTCATAAGTTCTTGGAATTTACTATTAAAAAATTCCTTACCCTGGTCCGTCTGTAAATTTTTTGGGCAACGTTTCGTGTGCATCAAAATGTCTGTAAATACTTTAGTTATTTCCTCACCGGTTTTCGTTTTCAATGGACGAGTCCATACGTACTTGGAGAAACAATCAATTATGATCATAATCAATTTAAAATTTCGATTTTGTCCAGCATACTGACGCATCTCTGCCAGATCCATTTGCCATAAATCATCCAAACCTTTGATGATTGTACGTCGTCGGGGGTATGTTTTACGAGCAGGTTTATGCAACTCGTTGACAATTTGAACCTTTTCTTTCGAAGTCATTACTGCGAATGATTGATGAGTTGCTCAAAATTTGGATGCTTGGATTTTTTATACTAATATTCAAATCAAATCACGTATCATCATTGTGTTATCTTAATTTTTCTTTTGATGTGTTGCTCTAAATTTGTTATGGATGCTTGGATTTTTTTATGCTTATATTCAAATTTGTAATATCCAGCCCTAATTCAGATATTTGGTTAACGACATTCGTTCGAAACTGATTCAACTCTCTTTCCACATTTTTGGTTAAGGTGTGTGCTTCAGTCACATTTTAAAATTTTTTGTTGCTGGCATGAGTGAGTTGTTTCCAATTGTTTGTGTAAGCACGCTCCACATCTGATATAACCAAGTTCACTTTAAAGAATTGTGTTTCGACATCTTTCTGCAAGTGATTAAGCTTTTTAGCCAGAATGTCGTCTGTCTGTTTGTTTTCAACGTCTTTTGCAGACAGCTCGCTAATTCGATTACGAAAGTCACCGAATGTTTCGGTAACAATTTCAAATGTTTTTCGAATTGTTTCACAATCTCGTTGAGATCCTCAATAGTTTTCATAAACACGTCAGCCCAATGTTTCATCTGATTGTCTACGTACTGCTTGTTGGTAGCATCCATAGGATTAGTTGGTATTTTTACGTTACACAGCTTCAATTTTTTTAAATCAATATTACCGTCAGGAGTATGTGTTAAACCATCACCAAATTCAATCATCGGTCGCAATCGTTTTCTTGAAGAACTACGTCCGAACTTATCGATGGTCATCTTGGAAATGATGTCTATTGAATGATGTTGGCCTCTTTCAATTCTTCGATTATGGATATAATTTCATTGTCAAGTGAAGTGTTTCCAGCATTTTTGGACGCTAACAACAATCGTAAACGCTCACACAATTCGTTCGGATCATCCCAATAAATGTATTCCATAGGTTTAGAATTGTAAGACATTAAGCCCCGTCCCTCCACCATTCGCGACGACTTTCGAATAAACATTGGTTTGATGATTTCCATATATTTGCGTCTATTAGTTCCTTTCAATGCGTTATTTGCTTTTTTATGTACATTCGACAGTTCTAAAATGTGTTTGTACGCAACGAGATCGTTCTTGTTGAAATTTTCTGGATCATCGTAGAATATCAGTTCATATAGCCCAGGTGTTCCTATCACTTGCTGCCCACCAACTTTGATGTGCTGCTTATCAAAATCGATTTCTTTTGAACCAAGCCGCCATTTTGAAGTTGTAAAATCATATATGGGTCCGTATACTTTGTCTATCTTCTCATCATTGCTCCAATTTTGTGTTAAGAATTTATGACTCATTGGTGGATACTGATCGATATATGCTTGAATGACTTGAGGAGCAATTGTACCTTCGTCAAATGTTCCTTCTTCTTCATCGAACACTTCATCATCATCTCCATCAGTACTGGCAATAGGTTCAAGTTTCTGGAATGGTGGTAGAATTTCAGCATTGCCGACCGATGCATCCTCTGTCTTCATTTCTTTTTTTGGTACGGTATGTTCATTCCTAAGCTTTTCAGCTACTGCCAGCTGCTTTTTCAGTGGAACCGATATGGGTTTGAAAAATTTTTGTAATGCCTCATCCTCTTCTGATTTACCCAATTTCAATGATAAGTATTTATTTTTTATGATCCTAGCGATTTCATTGATTTTCGTTTTGCGAACTATGTCAACCTCTTTGCTGGGTGGTTTCATGTTGACGAATATACTTTTTCATGATAAGTTCATGGTTTTATAAACTTATCGAAGCCATATCGATAGCGACCTGCATTCAGATCACACTCCTTTACAATCACCATTGCACCGAATTTTTCATTCCAACAATCAGCACACATACGCTTGAATTCGTTGAATGACACATCAGGTGAAACGTGCTCATCATACACATCCTGGTTCCTGGAAGATCCTGGTTACGCTATCGACGAAAGTCCAAATCCTCTCATTTATCTACCCATCACTACAGAGGAGATTCATAATATAACACTTAAAATTTTGGACCAAAACTTTCAGCTGGTGAATTTCCAAGGTGAAGAAATCATAATTCGATTACATCTCAAAGAATTATGGTACTAGGTATTTATAAAATACATCTACCTACGAATAGACCGTCAGTCTTCTTCGAGACAAAGAACATCCAACACCACCGTGAACTCAGTGTGAAAAATATCCGATTTCTCAAATCATTAGGCTACAATGTTATCTCCGCAAGTGTTCAACATTTTCCAAAAACCTCAAATGGGCACATCAATTCAAAAAGATGAATGGCGTACCTACTATCCATACGTTAAATCTTTCCGCAACAATGATGTCATAGAAATTAGCATTAATCAATCGGATGCTTTCGATGCTCTTTACGCAAGTCTGTTACATATCAGTGGAAAAATTAAGCGCACCAAGGGTACTGGAGAAGTATCTTTTGTCAATAATGCTGGTGCTTTCATGTTCCAATCCATTAGCTACGAACAAAATGGTAAAGAGTTGGAATCAGTGCGTGACGTTGGAATTGTGAGTACCGTTCGAGGGTTTTTATGCTATAGCGAAGAAGAGTCTAAGCCCTTGAGTATAGCGACTTGGAGTCCAGATAAAGATGTTGGTGTCATCAAGGCAGATGCGGATACTTTGTCATTTAGTATGCTCATTCCGTTGAAACATCTGTTGAATATTTTCAATGACTACGAATATGTCGTATATGGAAAACATACCATTCGATTGGTGCGTGCTCAAAATGACAATCAATGCTTTACCATCGCCAATCCTACAACAACAGAAGTACAATTGGAAATTGAAAATATCGAGCTCAAAGTGCAAAGATTGCATCCAAACGATCAAATTAAATTGCAACTTTTAAAAGCAATCAAAGCTGACACTCCCATCTTGATACCGTTTAGAAAATGGGAGATTCACATGTTGCCTGCTCTCACTACAGGAGCCACCAACGAAATTTGGTCGGTGAAAACTTCATCATTTTTAGAAAGTCCTCGCTATGTCATCGTTTGTTTCCAGAGCAACCACGAAAAGAACCAAGTGAATAACGATCCTACGAAATTTAATTTTGCAAACATTATGAATATCACCTTGACGCTGAACGGAGACAGCTATCCAAAGGAGAAGATGCATTTGGACTTTGAAAAGGGGGATTTTACCGAAGCTTACTTCAACTACACTCAATTTGGAAAAAGCTACAAACACTCTTATCTACATACGCCGCTCCTAAGTTACTCTGAATTTGCAAATAAACCTCTATTTGTCATCGATTGTTCTCACCGAGATGAAAGCGTGAAAAGTTCAAGTGTTGATGTTAAGCTTGAATAGAAGCGTCGAAAGGTTTTCCAGCAAATACTTGTGTCTATTGCATCATCATTCACGATAACATAATTGAACAACATCCTCTCAGTGAAATTATAAAGAGGTGGAACTAGGATGACAAGACCTCTGTCCTCAGTTCAAGTTCAACCATCGTCGAGGAGAGATGAGAATAGCTTTCGTAGACATTCAAGGCTTCAATGTGGAGTGCCAATTCCACCCCAAAGAAATTGCCTTAAGGATTGGACGTCGATGTAGTAACTATTTGCTATCACCACCAATACCGTTCTCATCGCTAAGCAAAGCAGATCGATGTGGCGTTTGTTATTTGGAGAAGAATGTACATAACCTCAAATATTCTTCCGGCTTTATACCATACGAAGCGCTAGATGATATTCTAAAGAAAAATCTCAACGAAATTGATGTCATCTATGTGCGAGGACATCAGAAGAAGCAATTTTTGGATAATAAACTTCAATCTTTCTACGGCGAGCAAGCTAGTAGAGTCGTGAATTTGGAGGAATTTGATGACTCATGGCACACTGTTCCAGCGTTCAACAACAGCGAATTTACATCATGTATGCACCACACATATAGCAACAGTCAATTCTATTATTGTACTCTTAGAAATGTTGATGAATTGTATAAATGGTTTTGTAATACTTTACCTTTATGAGCAATAGAGAGATTTAAAAAATGTTTTTTTTTGGGGAGAAGGGAGGGAGACAAGAAACAAGTTTTTTTTGCCTGACAGCAGTTTCAGTCTGAGAGTCATAGAGTGACGATGATGTTGAAAGAAAGGTTGGAGCAACACATTCGACGTTTGGAAGAATTAAAAAATATTCTAAACTTTTTTGAGGAAAAACAAAAGGTGTTTACATTGTTCAATGATATGACTATCAATCCTACCACCCAATTCAGTGAAAACGATTGGAATGAGAAGGTTTTCAAAAATCCTACACGTTTTCGTCAACGCAATGAGATGCCATCAAGAAGAATCACTCCGTACTCTATTTAAAAATTTTGTTTGATAAAATCATTTATTAAATAAAGCAAATTTTAAGTAAAATGTTGTTTTATTCAGAAAATCTCTTTTGATAAATATAATATTAAACATAACACATTTTATTTCACTCCTGATTTCTTGTTTAAGCACGTTTAATGATGCTGTTGTGTCGAATAAGCATAATTTGCAATTCAACTCGTATATTCTTTACGAAAATCAAATCTTGGCCGATTTAAACGAATCAAAAACTGAATCGCCATCAAATTTTCGGCAAAAGACGATTTTGGGAGTCGTTTGCTTGAAACGATGAGGGTTGTCCGAGCGCGCAGATCCAAACGGCTTATCGTCCTTTCTTAGGTCGAAGCGGTGCCGACATCGATGTTAACACATCGACAACATTTCAATTTATGAGCTCGCGGCTTATCTGATGTATGTGCGCACGCGCCGTCGTCCAAAATATATACATTGCTTTCTCGCATTCACATGGGTAACCGAGATGGCAGGCTTGGAAAACGCTTAGGCTGTTAACGTGTTGGTGTGTGTGGTTGTGGGTTCGATCCCGCACAATTGTAAACTTTTTTTCCTCAGCAATAAAATAATTAAATAATCCCTCTCCGCTAAATGGCGGTCATGAAAATTAAGAATCTAAATGCAGTAACTTATCCCCTCTCCGCTAGATGGCGGTCATGAAAAGTAGGAATCTAAATGCAGTAACTTACCCCCTCTCCGCTAGATGCCGCTCATGAAATGTAGGAATCTAACATTTAATAAATAATGAAACCCCGTTGGAAAAATATCCAGCACGCCCACACACCATTATTCGGGACCCCTTTGGAAAATATAGCATGTTTACTGTGACTTCCGTTCCAGAACTCTCTTAGTATATCTACTCTCATAGGAGATAAATGTATTAAATGTTCCAGCCCGATTATAATTCATTTGAAAAGACAACATCACATAACACATAACTTGATAACATTACAAAAATAATCCGTATGGAAATACGTCAAAAAAAATCAAATCTTGAATTCCTAACAAAAAAAATCACACAAATGAATAGATAGGCTAATGTTACATGAAAATAAAATACAACTGAAGTATTTGAGTGAATAAAAGTAGAAATCAAATTCAAATTCTAAAAATAATAGACCAAAACTAAATTATGAAAACAGAAATGAAATAACTCAACAACCATATGAATGGTAAAGTCTCAAAGTAACTTGTCAGCTACCTCTGAACATTTATTCAGTAACTGTTGGAGAATATATTTTTTTCCTCTTTGATGATAACATTTTTTATCAATATTTCTATTTTTTTTTATTATAATATGCCTTTGTTACGCAATGGGTTGTGTGGCATACAAACAACTAATCGGAACAAAACGTTTGATGATTTCCTTGCAAAATACGTCGAACAAAATTTTTTCCCCTCAATAAAAACATTTCTGTTACTAACTAATAACATACTCATTAATTTCTTTCGATATTCATTCAGCTTTCTCTAAATGTACAGGGTGTCCCACATAAGATCCTCTATCCCCTTATCTCGAAAGATATTCTATTTAGAAAAAAACATAAATACAAGTTATTATTGCTTTCAAGGGAACTTCTATATTATATACCTTTCACGTATACAGGGTGCTCAGTTTTCCATGGTCTGGACTCAACTGTTGAAAATTAAATGGGACACCCTGTATATTACTTTGGATTTTGATTCCTCATAAAAAATAAGAATGACTTTCAATAAGATACAAATTATTCAGGGTTATCTCAGAAATTGATCCGATCTTGATATATAAAATCATCTAAAAGTCGATAATTTTAAATGGAACACCCTATATATCATGGCCGATTTAGATTTTTCACAAAAAAATAACGTAACTTTATATGAAATACTCTATACCTATCTCTAGCCGTTTAGAAAATATTTGTTATTAAACATTTTTTATGCAATAAAAATACCTTTCGTTTGAATTTATAGAGGAAATACGTTACAAATACTTCTCAATGCTCTGACTGTAGCAGACTTTCAACAATATATAGTATTTTATAATTCCAACAGGTCTCTATTTTCTGAGAAAATAATTCATCTAATAACCGGTAAAATAAATCTTTTATTTCAACGACATTCTAATAAATAAAGAAATGTTCTAATATTTGACAATACGGTTTTGTGAACTATTAAGTAGCATGCGTCCATCATAATATCTTATTCGATAAATTAAGAT
Organism: Crioceris asparagi; assembly: GCA_958507055.1. Lineage (NCBI taxonomy): Eukaryota > Metazoa > Arthropoda > Insecta > Coleoptera > Chrysomelidae > Crioceris > Crioceris asparagi. The sequence continues at coordinate 33,151,711 of OY293832.1, read as the reverse complement.
ATATCGGCGTTAATGGTAATTCGTTGAGATAGCTACAGTCATATTTATATGCACGTCAGCAATATGTTAGTCTTACTCAAATATCGGGACAATCTATGAATACTTATCGTTCTGACTGCGTTTACACAAACAGAGGAGTCCCTCAAGGCTCGGTCTTGGGGCCGGTACTATTTCTGGTTTATGTGAATGATATTATAACAACTAGTTCAACAGCACATTTTACATTATACGCGGATAATACATCTATACTTGTTTCTGAAAAATCTAACTCTTATTTCCTTGAAGTAAACTGCAATGAAATTTTATGTCGTTTGTATCATTGGTTTAGCTTGAACTCTCTTTATCTTAATGTTGAAAAAACCCATTCGATTAATTTTCACAATCGGCAAAAACAACTGTCGCCTATTAAGCTGAACCTCAATGAAGAATCTATAGATAATGTGCCATGTGTAAGCATTAAAACTTCTCAAACAGTGCAGTGCTTTAAAAAGTCACTCAAGAAATATCTGTTGAATGAAGTATATTATACAGTGGAGGAATTTTTACAAAACTGATCTACTGTTATCTACTGCTGTAAATGTCTGTACTGCTTTTCTTTTTTAGGTTCTAGATTACTGATTTTGTTTTTGACCAATTCTACACGAACTATGTTTGTCTAATAGAAAATAAAGTATTATTATTATTATTATTATTATTATTATTATTAAGAACCAATAAAAAAATACCTAATACAAAACGGAAAATTAAAGTAAATGTACTACATGGCCTCCATTCTGAGCAATACAAGTTGTATAGATGACTTCTAGTTTTCTTCGGGCTTCTCTTACTGCAGCACCATCATTGATATTTCGAATTTCTTCCCTTACTCGATTTCTTAGGTCATCGATATCTTGAGGTTTATTTTTATAAAAAAGTCAAATCTGGACTCCGCGGAGGCCAAGGAATATTTCCGTTTGGCCCAATGACCTCATAGTTTTCATTCAAATAATTTCTTACTTGAATGGTGTTATGGCAAGGTGCTCCATCCATTTGGTAAATAATATTGTCTATGTTACCATGCATCTCTAGTAACGGTCTGATATTGTCAGTCAGTGGCTACAGGTACCTCGCACCATTTAAATGGGTATCCAGAAATATAGGACCTATTATTTGATTCCTGTAAATCGCACACCAGCAGTGAACACTACGGCGACCTTGATGTTGTATAGTTTTAATATTGTTTTTGTTTTCTTGAGACCAATAGTGAGTATTCTTTCTATTAAACATCCCTGAGGTAGTAAATATCGCTTCGTCCGTCCAACAAATAATGTTAAAAAAATTACGGTCACGAAAATGACAATCCATCATGAAGTTACAATATTCCAAGCGTAGAATATGATCATGAGGTTTTATGTTTGTAATTTAGCGAACTTAAACGCCCTGTAATTATTCATTCCCAGAGTTCTATGGATATCAGTTCTAGCAATATTTAAGTTTTTTTCTGCATCTCAGATGGAATTTTCTGTAAATTCTTCGAAATACATACGTATATTCAATTGTGTTTCATCACCCAAGATATTTTTAGGTTTATTTCTTTTTCCATACTTTAAAACACCATGCTGTTCGAGATCTCGTTCAATTCGCCCAAATATGGATCTTTCCACTATTCTTCTTTCCGGATACTTTTGACGATATGCTCTAATAGTCAGTGCAATGCTTTTGTTATTTTGGAGATAGCACTGATATAAATTTAACCTTTCTTCGGCACTATAAGACATTAGAAGCTAAAGATAAACTAAACGCACAACAAACCAAAATGATTATTTGATAGTTCTTATTTACGTTGGTTTCCAAAGCACTTTATTTATTTTCCATGGCAGATTTGATTTTGCAGCGTTAGTTGATTTTAATTATATGTAATATTTGGACTAATTTTGTGATTTTTAGTGAATTATTCTCTCAAAGATTACAGACATATTAGTTGGAGTTCTAAACTACTGTATATTGTTGAAAGTCTGTTACAGTCAGCCCGTTAAGAAATATTTGAACGTATTTCCTCACTAAATTCAAATGAAAGGTATGTTTATTAAATAAAAAATGTTTAATAGCGAATATATTCTAAACGGCTAGAGATAGGTATAGGGCATTTTATACAAAGTTATCTTATTTTTTTGTGAACTATCGGCTATGATATATAGGGTGTTCCATTTAAAATTATCGACTTATAGATTATTTTATATATCAAGATCGGATCAAATTCTGAGATGACCCTGTCTAATTTGTAGTCATAGGAAACAGTTATAGTTATGTATTGGGATGTTGTCTTCAACATGAAAATGGCATATTCACCAAATATGATATACTTATATTTTTTTCGACTACCTTAAGTAAATGCGTTTTTAGCAAAAATAAATAAAACTGCTATTAAATCCTAAACCACAAGAGATAGCTATATAATATCTTATTGAAAGTCATTCTTATTTTTTTTTGAGTAATCAAAATCCAAAGTAATATACAGGGTGTCCCATCTCATTTTCAAGAGTTGAGTCCAGGCCATGGACAACTGAGAACCCTGTATACGTGAAAAGTATATACTATAAGAGTTCCCTTAAAAACAATAATAATTTGTATTTAACTTTTTTTCCTAAATAGAATATCTTCCGAGATAAGGGAATAGAGGATCTTATGTGGGACACCCTGTACTTTCATTTCATCAGACAATAAGTAAATGTTAAGAGTAACTGTTGCTGCTAATAATAAATTTTCATCGTATTTTTGCTCTAAAAGCAAGTATATTGTAATTGTGATTGTTGTGAACTGTACCAATAACTTCAATTTTTGTGTCACTGTTTGATATTAATGTGTATATCACGATTAATTTGATCAAACAACCAATGTCAACATATAAACCACGACATTCCTCAAATTCAACTACCTCCATGTCAGCAGTACCCGTACATACATGAAAACTGAACAGCGTTGCCAGTTGGAAGAAATACAATGGAAGCACTGAGAGAAGAGATTTTAAACTGGAAGAAAGATTTGAAGAACTACATACAAGCAAGTGAAGTGAATATACTTTTAAAAATCGAAGAGACATTGAATGGAAAAATAAAAAAACTAGAACGGGAAAATTCTGATCTAAGAAATCGTGTGGAAAAGCTGGAGAAAGACAGTAAATGGAAGAATATATTCATATTTGGGTGTACTCTTGAGGATAATAAAATTTCAGCCGAAAGTATTTGTCTCGAATTAAATTCCTTACTTGGTTTAGAAATACAGGGTTATAATATTAAAAACACTTACAAGATTGGAAAATCCGATAGTAGACCACTGAGAGTAGAATTCATAACCACTTTCACAAGAGATCTAGTCTTACAGAATACAAAAAAGTTGAAAGGAACATTTTCATAACTCCAGATCTTACAAAAACCCAACAAGAAAGAAACAAAATTCTTAAGAATCATCTCAAAGAACTCAGGAATACCACACATGATATAAGAATTGTAGGTAAAAGTCCATTATCTCAAAGTGGAGTGAAGTAGTATGTTGAAAGAAAGAATCTCTATGTCTTCTCCACAATATATTGATGATTACATTACAATTAACAGAGAAATGTTTCGAGACTATATAGTCTCATTATTAATCTTAGAAAAAGAGGAATTCAAAGAAAACCCGATAAGAAAGGAACCAAAGAAGAAGAACCAAAAATTAAACCTAAAACCCGTAGATACCTCCCGAGAGAGGAAACCTTCAATAAGGTCTCAAACCAATAGGATGTAACTAAGGTATTTTAAATAGATATATGTACATTCGAATAATTCTTAGCCTTAAATAAAATTAAACTACTTCCAAGACGCGGTGAACCGGCATCATAGCAACTACCAATACATATATTCCGTTATTTACCTATAATGGACCAATATATACGAGATTTCGAAATAAACTCTGTAAAAATATATAGTATAGATACTAATGGACAATGTTCCTAAATTCTCAAAATAAATGAAAATATCGATACATTCAATATACTGCAAATGGATATGCGTAGTATAAACAAAAACATTGATAAATTTATAATAACTCTACAAAATCTAAAAAATGATATAGGATGTATAATTTTAAGTGAAACGAGAGAAGTAGGGTAAAGCGAGGAGAGTTGGACCAGCTTTTAAATAAAAGCACAAAACTTTTTTATTAACGAAAATTAAGGTATATAAAAATTCGTAATATAAACATAATTATAAATATTCTGTTTGGAAAAAGACAGTATGTAAAAATATACTTTTCTAAGATATAAAAAAATATTTCCAAAAGTGGTCCGTCTCTCCTACCTAATACAGGAGAGATGGACCACCTGGGATAGGAGAGACGGACTCCACACTAAGTGTTTTATTTATATCTCCGACACCATACCTTTGGCAAAAGTTGCGGAAAGAAGTTCATTACTCATGCAACCATCTGAAGCATCTTGTGCACTGTCGTCCTTTCGTTTAGTAACGCGGTGATCTTCGCCGCATCCAAGGCATTGGTTTTCTATATCGCCGATACGATCCTCAGCACTCGACGAGTCATCAACTTAAGTGACTTGAAGATGAAGACGACGTAACATGTTTAGATTTCTTTGGAATATTCTTAATCTATCGTTTCGCCTTAGTATTAGATGCTTTTTTTGAGTCTGTCTTCTTCTTTGCGTCTAATTATTTTCTCTTCAGTATGTTGTCTGGAGAAGTTAAAACGTTTATCTGAAGTCTGGTTCGCACTTTTTGCACAGCAGGCGTGATTAAGGGCACGGGTGAAATTTCATCTAACGCTTTACCGGGAGTTATTTCACCATTTTGTATGTGTCTGGAGCAAACAGATTGTGTTCCTGAATGACTTGGTTGAGGAGAAGCGAGCCGCTGATGGTTTTGATTAGAATCTTGCAAATCAGCACGTTGATAGTCGACTACATTTGGTTGTTGTAGAAAGGCATAATCTGGTATGGCTGTTGCGTTTAGGGGGACAATGCCTGTAGATTTGAATGCTGAAACAGCATTTTGAACAGTAGCCGACGTTCCCCAAGCATCACCTAACAGTTTACCAAACTGTAGCCTACTAAGTTTTCTGTTTGAATTGGTATTCATCCATCTTCTGCACGCTTCATATTAGTGGCCCTTCAGGCTTTTGAAAAAAGCACGGTCTAAAGGTTGCAGGAAGTGGGTACAATGGGGAGGTAAACAGTATAAAATTATTCCATGTTGTTCTGCGGATTCTAAGGTTTCGAGTTTAGTCGTGTGGGATGTGTGACCATCTAATATCAGCAATTCCTTTCTATTTGGCTTTCGCGGTAAGAATTGGTTTAATAACCAGTCTATGAATATTTCTCCGGTTACATAGGCCGATTTCTCCGACAACCCAGGCGACCCAGGTGGCATCCCATCAGCGCATTCTGCCTTTTGAATTTTTCCTTTAAATACATAGTAAGGAGGTAGATAACCCCTCTCCGCATTACAGCACGCTATTAGGCTAATTGCTTCTCCCTTTTCTGATGAACTGATGGCAGCCAATCACTTGGAAACCTTTTGAGCCAACTCTTCGCCGGCCCTTGTATTGAGTTGTAACCCTGTTTCGTCACAGTTATAAATGTGACCTGGTTTATCCAACAGAGCATTTTCTGATAATATGCTCTGAAGGACTTCAAAATATTTATTGACATCTCTGGACATCCCTATAGCTCGAGCAAATGAGGTATTCTCCGCTTTTCGGACACTGATTTCTGTGTTTCTTCTTAAAAACGACTGTAACCAGACCTTCCCAGCCTTACCTATAAAGATGTATTTTATACAGTATGCAGATTTGGAATAGGAATTGGTCTTACCCTTCTCGACATTGAATTTGTTTGAAATTCCCATTCGAGTCGCCAGTTCAAACGCCATTATACGGACTTCAGTCCTCGTAGGCGCGAAACCGTATTTTTTGAGTTTAACAATATGTCTCGCAAGTTTGGTCTCTGCTTCCCTGCCTAGTACGCCGTCAGGTCCTAATCGATTTGGTTTATCCAACTGTCTTTTTTTTGATCTTCGTTTTAGCGTTGTTCGAGGGATCCCGAAAGAATCTGCAGCTTCATTAACTCCCATATCGCCAGCAATAACAGCATTAATCGCATTCTGCTTGCGGATGTACTTGTTTGGCATTTTTCTGCAATAAGAAACTTTGGTCTATCTCTTCGTCCTTTTTCTGGCCCATCTCTCCTAAACTGGGAGGAAAGACGGACCACCAAACCATACCCTACTCGTTTCTTTTCTTATTACAAATTTGAGGTTACATGCATCTTAAAAAACCTAGGTGACTATTGTACCCATAAATTTTTATCTTAAACTCACCGAAACCTGTATAACTTGACGAATCGTTAACTCTTGAAAAATTTACGGGGTCTGTTAAAACCATACTTGGTCGAAACTCACTGAAAACTATATAAAATGCAGGAAATGCACGTTCACGTATGTAACGGTTATAAATGCGTAGTTGCGTCGAAACAAACCTGTGGTTGTTGTCAAGTTGTAAGAAAAATCCCGAGTGGTCAGTCTCTCCTAGTGGTCCATCTCTCCTAGCTCTACCCTAGTTGATGAAATTATTTTTAAAATCACAAGATACGATATAATATATAATGGTACTAAACTAAATCAAAATGACGGTGTGGTCGCTTATCTGAAATCTGAACTCAGCTATAAATACGAAATTTCAACTCTACAAAATAATATGAAAGTTCTGATCATCAGAATAAATACCTTGAGCAAAGCTTTATAAAGATCACCAAACTCAGATATACAAAACTTCAATAGTAGTCTGAGTACATTCCTTGAAACTAATAAAAAACAATCCAATTTTTATTTATTTTTGGGAGACCTAAACATTGATGTACTAAAACCAAATGATAATCATACAGCAGAATATTTAAACATACTGAATGAACTCGGTTATATTTCTATATATATAAGGGAACAAGATAGTAGTAGTACATGTTTGGATCACATATTTCTAAAAACAGAAACCAATAACTATGATTATATCATCCCGCTAGAGCTGAGATCAAGTATTATGGACCATTACACCACAATCTTGCAAATAATTCTTGGTGACAAAAGAAAAAATATTACAGAAAATTCCCATAGATTCATGAGTTAGGTATATTAAACCAATAAAATATATACTGCATTTGAAAACTTAAGTTGGGATAATGTGTATAATGCGGAAAGTCCGGAAACAACGACGACATAATTCATAGACAAATTAGATTTATGCACCGAAAAAAAAAACTACTACTACGAAAACTAACAAAAATAGCACCCTGGTTGACTACCGCCTTGCTAAATTCTATCAACAAAAAACATTGAATGTTCGAAGACCTTCAAAAAAACCCGCTCGCCAAATTCAGAATCGAGTATAAATAATACAGAAAAAAATTGATATTACAAAAACCAAATTGACAAAAGCAAAAGTAATACCAAGGAACTATGGGATATAGTCCACAACTAACTGTTTTGTTTTCGCACCCATCACCGCAGAAGAAATAAAGAGAATTATACTAGAGTTGAAAAGAGGATATGCAGTGGGAATCGACAAAATAAAATCTGAAAGTCTTCAATTAATTAGTAATTTCATAGTCCACCCTCTAGCACATATCTTCAATAGCTGCATAGAATACGGCTTCTACCCATCAAGCCTCAAAAAGTCTATTGTGACACCCATATTCAAAAAAGGCGACGTAAGATCTTCGAAAAACTTATTAAACTAAGACTTACCTCCTACTTAAGCATATCTTGTCAGAACAACAATATGGGTTCAGAGAGAAAGTATCCACACTAGACGCGTTGATTTCTTTAAGAACAAAAATAAATGAAAGTCTTAATGAGAGGAAACCATGTTTATGCATATTTATAGACTTATCAAAAGCATTTGATACCGTGAGTCATCGACTCCTTTTGCAGTCCCTGGAAGATGTTGGCATTCGTAACAATTATTTGAAATTCTTTGAACGTTACGTCACCAACAGGTACCAAGCTGTAGGAGTCGATAATACCTACGGTTCCAAAGCAGTCATTGAATATGGAGTACCACAAGGGACTGTGCTTGGTCCCATTCTATTTAATATATATATATATATATATATATATATATATATATATATATATATATATATATAATGAATTTTTAATGATTGGGGTTGCAACCCCAATCATTAAAAATTCATCATTAATTAGACAGTCAAGAATTTACAATTCATTTTATATATATATATATATATATATATATATATATATATAAACGATTTATTCTGCCTGGGAAAAGATAATATCATAATAGGGTTTGCCGATGATATGGCTATATTTTATAATGCAGATTCTTGGGATGAATTAAAAAATACTGCCGAAGCTAACTTATCACAAATTAAACAATTTCTTGACCCAGGCAATTTCATAATCTGTTCTAATCTAAAATGGAACACTCATATAGCATATCTATGTAACAAGTTACGGCCTATACTACACAAGTTCAAAAAACTGAAAGATATTTTACCCGAGAAATATCTCAAAGCTCTTTATCACTCGCTGGTAGAAAGCCACTTGTGCTATGGAATACTTGCATGGGGGGAAGCCACAAAAACTCATCTACACAATTTGGAAGTGATACAAAGGAGATTTCTTAAACTAATTCACTTAAAAAACCCAAGATACCCAACAGACACCGTATATATTGAAGCAAAAATGTTTGACATTAGGCAACTATATTTCTACAACTCATCCATCAGATACCATTTGCACAGGCAACCAGGTCAATTACCAAACCATCAATACATCACTCGGAAAAAACAACACTATGTTATTCCATTCATGTCTAAAACAGCTACTCAAAGATCCTATATCTACCTCGCAGCGAAATTGTATAATGTCATTCCTGAGAATATTAAAAAAATCACAAGTATATATTCATTTAAAACACGATTAAAGAAAAATGTACTTGAGTCAGGTAGAATAGCCACTTTCCTAGATATATAAATTAGTAGTACAGTAGTTAATAATATTAACATATTTATTATTTCTTAAATAATTAATTCTCCCTATTATATTATCAAAATATTCTATTTTTAAGTATATATTTATTGTTGAAGTTTTGTTTTTGTACTTTATTTTTTCTTTTGTACTTCATTTTCATAATCTTATTCATATTTTATAAGGAATATTGTCAAGGCTGAAACAAGTGTCATCATACTTATCAGCTTTTACCACTTTGTTCACTTTATAAAATTTTGATTCGGTTGTTCCTCCAATTTGTCATTTTGTGAATAAAGATTATTATTATAAAAAAAAACTTGCTCTCTGAACCTGTTTTTTCTGTTGTTCATGGCTTGGTTAACATCAGCAACCTGATCTTTCTTTTAATGTAAACAATTATAATTAATCCGAGACCTAATTTCTCCTTAATAAAAAAATGTTTTATATGCAAGTATTTTATACGTCTAATATTTTCAGGTCTATTAGCAAATTTTGTTGTAGATTGATTATCTTCAAATATACAAGTTGGTTTTTTAAGATCAAAAGAAAAATCAAATAACAGTCTTCTTAACCAACAAGCTTCAGAAAGAGCTATATACTCAGATTCAGTGGAAGGGATGGAAAGTGTTTTTTGTTTTTTACTAATCCAGGATACTGTACCATCAAATATTTTAAAAATAAAACCTATAGTTGACTTTCTGTCATTTACATCACCTCCTCAATCTGAGTCTACATATAGAAATAAAACTCAATATTTGTTCAAAACGAAGTTTTAAATTTAAAGATCCTTTAACATACCTTATAACTCTTTTAAGTGCTATATACAATTGTTCGGATGCCTTTTCGGGAAAACGACTTAACATTGTCACAGTATGGCATATAGCTGGTCTGGTACCCAAAACTACAAACATCCAATGATTTGTCTACACAACTTTTGATATTTTTCTTTATGTTCATTATTAGTAGTATTTTTATTTACCTTAAAATCAAAATTACTATCAATAGATGTGTTTACAGGTTTGCAGTCAGACATTCCAAACTTATTCAGAATTTGTAACAAATATTTGGTTCGATCCAATTGAATAAAGCCTTGCTCAACATTTTGTTTTATATGTCCATAAAGTCAGTAACATAACCTAAATCATTAATTTCAAAATTTTTCCTTAGCATACTCTTTATATAAAGTACTTCATTTTTGTCCGTTCCATTATAAGCAATTCATCAACATAAATCAATAAATATAACTTGTGAACATTTTTAAATTTATAGTACAAACAAAAATCATTTTCCGATCTTTCAAAACCTAATTCTAGCATAAGCCTATTAAATTTACAATTCCAACACTTCGGAGATTTCTTTGAGCCATAAATTGACTTATTTATTTTACAAACGATGCACTATTTTGTTTATTATCGCCTGGTAAAGACATATACTTCTTCGTCTATTTCCCCATAAAGAAAAGCACCCTGTATATACATTTGGTAAACTTGTAATCCCATTTTATTTGCTACAATGAAAAGAGCTCTGAAAGTACTCATCTTAGCAACTGGGGAATAAATGTGATAGAAACTATTATATGTTTGTTGAAAACCGCCAGCGACAAGACGTGCTTTGTAGTTGCCACTATTTTTTATTTTCAAAACCCATTTGCTTTCAATCACTTTTTTATTCAAATACCATGGCACTTCTCTCCACGCACTATTCTTCTTTAGCACACGTAACTCTCTTTGGATCGCTTCTTTCCATTCTTTTGCATGCTCACTATTCATAGCCTCTTCAGGTGATGCTGGTTCTTCTAAAGAAATAAAACTGATATCAGACGTATCATAATCATCCATCCACTCTGGTCTCCTTAGTTGTCTGCTTCGTTTGCTTCTAGGTACGTCGTCATCTTATTCAGTCTTATTTTACCATTTCATTTTCGCTCCCCTGATTTGTGTTACTTGATTCATTCACTTCCTCTGTTTCTTCTTGATTTTCAGGGATACCTTCATAATTATCTTCTTCATTTGCTTTATTTTGTGTCTCTCTGTCTTCTAACTCTAAGGTTACTCTTTTTTCTTTTTGCTCTAATTTATTGTTTTTAGATGGAATAAAAACAATATCTCGATGGATCTCAATCTTATTTTTGTCTGGATAATATACTCTATAAGCCGTGACTGTTTCGCTGTAACCTACAAATACTCCTATTTGATTTTTGGCATCTAGCTTTTTGCGTTTTTCTTTTGGAATATGTACACATATTTCTGCCGCAAAAGGTTTAGAATAGTTTATATTAAACTTTCTTCCATTCCAGTGTTTTAAGGATGTCTTATTTTCTTTGGGACACTTTCCTATTCTTTTGAGTACATACACCACTGTATTTATGGCTTCTGCCCATAGAATCTAAGGTAAATTCCCTGAGCGCAACAAAGTTTTTGCTGCTTCCACAATAGTTCGATTTTCTCGCTCTGCTCGTCCGTTTTGCTGGGGAGAGTAGGCACAAGTTTGTGTTTTATGCCCCCTTGGTCTAAAATTAATTTAATGGCCTTATTTGCAAACTAGATTCCATTATCAGACCTAAAAGCTGTAACATTATTTCCTGTTTGATTTTCTGACATTCTCAAAAACTGGACTATATTTATGTTTTGGAAAATATACCACTCCAATACCAGTATAAACCTCGTTGATAAGAAGAAAATATTTTGAGCCTCCTAGGGATTCCACCTCTATAGGACCGTTACTTTTACTAGCTCTACTGTTGCTACTGTGATATTGTCACGCACTTTCTATGTCCGTCTGTCTGTCGAATGCGCAACCCCCTTTGCCCAAGCTCAGTGCGGTTGGGGTGGGTTTGCACAAATTGATGTTTTTCCGAGTGCTGGTAACTGGGCGCCACTAGCTAATTTTTGATGAGCCAGTCCTAGCTAGGAGACTGCCAAGATGTTACGGTTCGACAGACAGAAATTAAACAGCTGTTAAACTATAATAAGATTCCAACTATATTACTATTATATTTTATTACAAATACAGGCGCGCTACAGCGACGTCGCAGTACCGCTCACAGAATTATGCCTTGGGCACGATTCCTAACTATTCTACATATAAAACTCTTTGATTCTATCCTGACTCTAATACTTTGCGTTTGACCACGACATATTGACATATGACCCGGGACAGGCAATCAATAAGTCTCTAGTCACTCCATAATTACCAAAAGCAAGACAAATGAACAACCACAACACAATTAATAATTTAATAATAGTGCTAATGGACATTTAACATGACGGTTGGTCGACGGTATCGCAGAGAGGCTATATGTTGGCAACAACCCAAACTCGTTCACTCCGGAGGTCGCACAGCGGTCTGGCTTCGGCTCACCTCTGGCTCGAGCGGACGCCGGCTAGTATCGAGTGGCTCCTGACTGAAACCCTGTAAGCCCCAGGTGTGAGAAAATGACTCACCCGACAGTTCCCAAACGTTATGTTACCTCCTTTGGGGGGGACTTCAATCACCCTGAGATCCCTTGGTTCCCTGACAAGAACCTAGCAGCATTCCTTGTGGCCTCGTGGAATTCCAGCAGGCAGCAACTACGAGTGTCTAAATCTGCCGAAGAGCCCTGTTGTTTTTCCCTGCTGTCACTCACTACAGTCACCTTTGATCGGAGCACTTTACCGGCCAAGAAAATGATATCATCAAATAATATCCGCAAAGACACTATCTCAAAAAAAAGGATTCGATAACGCTCTAGAGTTATCCCAAAGCTTATCACCTCTGTTCTCAATCATGACCAACAGGAAAATGTCGACTCCTCATTCATTCCACACAACATTCCAGGGACGAAGATGTTCGATACCTTATTTGGTAAAATTCCTCAATTCAAAATATCTTCCATCCTCCCTCAATATTAGAAAAGGATCTACAGCCAACAACCATCCTCCACCGTAGGCAGTACACATTACATACCGGAAGAAAATATAAACAAACGTTTGTGAAACATGAGCCATTTTATTATGCCAATCTAAGACAGATTCAACATTATTAAATTGATCTATTTGGTAATATTTAAACAACTTACCCAGTCTCTTTGCTAGTGCTCTGTCTTGTCCTTCTGGGTCAATAATTTGACATTTATCTTTATCTGATTTTATTGATATGTTCTTATCCAACAGATTGATTTTCATCTGAGGAACACATAATACCTGGTTTAGTTCTGTATGTATCCAGTTTGTACCAATCCAACCATGTAACTTGATGGTTCCGACACCATTGTCTTCCAGGTACAAACCATCTCCTATTTTAATCCTTCTTCCATGACTTGTTTTGATTAATTCAAATATGTTCCGATCAAAACACATGTGATCATTGGCTCCGCTATCCAAGTAGCAGCCTAAGGATTCTATTTGGGCATCTTCTATCAGCGATAAAGCCTCCGGTGTATTAATGATATCAAGTACACCCATAAAACATTTGACATAGTTTGCTGTGTATTACTTCCACCACTTTCTTGACTATTTACTTTTTTAAACCAGCAATCTGATGTTACATGTCCCTGTTTATGGCAATAATGACATTTCATTCTGTTTTTCTTGTCGACTTCGTTAGGTTTGTTTCCAGGACAATCTTCTTTAAATGTTCTGCCTTTTTGCAAAGAAAACATTCAATACCACTTTGTCCTTTAAATTTTGAGTATAAGGCTTCTACTTGAGGCTCTTCTTTTTTCTTTTTCTCTTGCTGTACCATTAACCTGGATGTTAACTCAGTCAGGTTCTGATTAGAACTACTTGTGGATTCCAAGGCCGATACAAAATGCTTAATTTTTTCAGGCAAAGATATTAAGATTTTTGTTATTATCATTTTCTCACTTAAGTTCTCAACTAAATGTTTTTATTGGCCTTTTATGTCCTCTAATTGTGAAATAAAATCAGCCACACCTCCATTTTTAAACCCCAAACAAAAAAATGTTTGTTGCGATAAGTGTACGCTAACCTGAGACTAGTGTTCATATACAGACTTTAGTTTTTCCCACATCTTTTCTGCCGTTTCACAAGTGAATACGTGATTGAGAATTATTTCTTCCAATCTTCGCCTTCTGTGTCTTCGCATCCTTTCTGCCCCACTCTTCGGTTGACCCTTCCGTTGGCTTGGCAGATTCTCTTGTGGCCATCGTAAACAGCCCTTTTGAATTTAGCGCGATTTGGGTTTGAAGCTTCCAGCTAATCCAGTTCTCCATTTAATTTGTTTGATGGCACTGCACGGATGCCTCCATCGTCTAATCGTATTCTGTCCCCTTATCTGGGTATTTGATTTGAACCCTTAATTCTCGATATTTCTGTGCGTTCTTGAGCCTCGTGTTTTTTTACATAACCTCAAACTATACTCCGCATTTGAACACGTTTTACCGATTTCTTTTTTATTTTACTTCTACTGGGCCCATAACCTGTTGCGCAATAAGTTGTGTGACATACAAACAACTAATCGGAACAAAACAACAAACAACAAACAAAATTAAGGCGCGATTTCTGGTCATAAAAGTAAACTTCCCAATATTACATTTTCCAGTGTCACCAACTACTTATAATATAGTAACCAGAAATGTTATTATTGCATTATCAACAGCCTCCGTCAAGGCAATTTTTCTATCTAAATAGTCCTTATAATTGCTTGCATCACGAGAGAAATTCAAAAGGGTTTCCGTTTTTTTAGGAATCCTCTTTTCCCGAGGCCTTCTTATTGTAGAATTAGAAAGAACATCTTCATTTTAAATATCATTGTCATGGAGAAATCCCATGTCTTCTTTCTGGTTCAATTCATCACTAGTTGTAGCAGTAGAAGGAAGTATTTTGTCAGCACATTCATTGAAATCAAAATCTACTAATGATTCTTCAACAGCATACCCGTCAATAGATACAGGTTTGATTAAATCTAGAACATGTTCCTCGAAGGATGTCAAGACGCCTTTTGGTGGTATGCGTATCCCTCCACCTGTTTTATTGAAATTCCTTTTTGAATAACCCATTTTCATTTTTGTTCTTGAGTTCTGTCAACACTAAAATGTCTCTTAATACAATACTATCTACAGAGAAGTTACCCTTCTCCAGCTCTGCCATGGTTTAGTATTACCAACGATACTATTTAAAGTATTTGCCATAGGGATTCAGCATCTTTTTGAAATTTTGGGTAAATTTTCCACTGATCAACTTTTCTCCAATTTTTGATGATATCTTTTTAACTTCATCAGTCATTTCATATCAGAAATCTCCTTATAAAATATAATCAATCGAAAACAACCACAAATTCACCAATTACAGATTATGACGTTTAGGTTAGGTTAGAGTAAATCATCGAAATGAACGAGTACATCGACGTTGCCAAGTTGCACATTAGGCTTAAAACAAGAATTAAAACAACATTATAACGAAAGCGGTCAAAAATAGAGAAAGTTTATCATTCATTATGGAATCCTCGATAAATAGCGAATTCGTTGCGAAGCGAATTATGTCAAAAACTGCACACCTGGTCTTATTGTTCCATAGTAACACCATTGCCGTTTACACATGGAACATTTTTTCTTTAACAAGTTGTTCTATGTCAAAAGTCAATACTTTAAAAATCATACTGTTTCAATTTACGAACAGATGTTGGATTTTAGTAGCGATGT
This sequence comes from Crioceris asparagi, assembly GCA_958507055.1. Classification (NCBI taxonomy): domain Eukaryota; kingdom Metazoa; phylum Arthropoda; class Insecta; order Coleoptera; family Chrysomelidae; genus Crioceris; species Crioceris asparagi. The sequence goes on along the minus strand of OY293832.1, from coordinate 33,136,057 downwards.
GCCAATTTGGAAAAAACTAGACGTGGGTCGTTACGTCACCTGTTTTAAAACTAGTGATTTTTGCAACTAGCTATTTTCATTCAGCTACTGTGCATAATGCAGGCGTACTTAAAAGTTAATTGGATTGTATATACAATGATGATTAATATTCACAGTTTATTTACACTTTTAATATATTTACAAGTTTATTTACACTTTTTCACTGTCTGTTTTTGCACTTCTATTGATACTGTACAGTTATTTTATTTGTTTTTTACAATTGTTTTGTTTGTTTGGCTATTTTAAGTTGACATTTAAATATTTCAATAGGGCAACTTTGTGTGTCTTCAATTGTGTGCGGCGGTTATCGTGAGCCCTGTTTTGCTGAATATCCGCACGGGACTGAAGTTGCATTATTTTTCCATACTTGGGTAGAAGTATGGCAAGGTTGGGATAAATGTGGCGATTAAGTTGCCCCCATTGCAATGGACAGTTAAATTTCCCATTGTTGTTAAATATTGTCTTTTAAATAGGAGTCTACTTCTTTGATGGAACACGACAAAGGTGTGCCTAATTGCTGCTGCTGTGCCCCGACAATATTGCTTGAAATGGACCAAGGTGAAAATTTATCTCGTACCGATATGGAAGCTGAGTTTAAAATGGATTGTTGCGCTTGGTTTTCTCCATGTCGCCGCCGTCTAATATCGTCTGCAATTATCTCTATCAGCATTTTTTTGGCTTTTGCTGCATCATTTGTGTCAAAAAAATACATTCATTTTGTATCTTGGGTCTAAAATTGTACATCGAGAACGTGCAACTTTTCACAACACCTTCTAATCTTCTATCCAAGCCTGTCCGAAGTGCTGTATTTACGTTATTTGTTATAACAGTAAAGCCTTGCAAGAGTAGTTGGACACAAGATTCTTTAAGACAGCGGGTCATGACTATGATGGCACTGCCTGCCATTTAATTTTCACCACTCATAGCTTTAGTAGCTTCGTCGAAAGGTTTTAATACCGTGCACAGTTCGTGGCACATATTTGATTTTCCAATTCAACAAATCGCTGTTACAGAGCAAATGTGGAGTTCCACCGGATTGGTACTTCCTGTATAAAGCGCTTTGGTGTCACGTCCGGCTTTTCCTGTGATTGTGCTTTTAATAATTTCTCTAGCGCTGTTGTACCTGTTCTAAAATGTCGGACGATAGTTTTTACTTTGTCCAAAGTAACTTCGACTAAATTAAGGGCATCTTGCACTATTAAGTTTAACGTATGGCCGAAGCATCCGTAATGCTTTCACCCTATATTAGTTATCGGTTTTTTGACGTTAACTGCGTTGTCGCTGACAATAACATTTATTTTATTTGTTACATCCCACTCGTTGGTAGTTTCGAGCAATGCAGATTGAATAATCGCGCTGCTGTGCATATCTTTAAACTCTGCACATTTTAGCAAAAATGTTTTAAGAACAAGATCTTTTGTTATACAGTGCCCCGTGACAGCAATGTAAGCATCATTGACCCGTGACGTCCATAAATCAGAGATAGAAATTCAATATCGTTGATTTCTTCTTTTTTTTGTGGGACTGTTTGGTCGTACAGTTTTTCGCGTGGTAACTCTTATCCAGGTATGTGTCGGGCAAATTTTTTAAAAGCACGTTCTTCTACTAAAGAAAAGGGTGATAGCTATCTATAAATAAATCTACAAGGTCATTATCAATTTGTCTTTTTTAGTTAGTGTTACTTTTTTGCCAATTCCGTAGCTATCAATGCGCTGATGCGCAGCGCGGTATATGGGTATGGTACTTGCAGTTGCAGCAGTGGACGTAGAGGCTGATGCAGCATCAGGGAGCTGAGGTTGGACATCGCTTGGTGGTTCCTGTCCACGACATTGTTCTGGGGTCCTTACTGTAGATTGCGCGGTACAAATGGATATATACGCATAAAGGTGTTTTCAAATTCGCAGTTGAAGTTTTGAAGCTATAAAGTTCATCACAACCGTTGCACTTTGCTTTTTTTTTCATCATCCAGTTTTTGAAAAAACTCCCACAAAGCACTAGAATTCAACCGAGACATTTTTACAAGTTTTTTTTATTTACACATAGTTAATTTTTAGAAGAAAGTACTCAAAATTATAAGTACAACGACGAACTAAACAAACTAAATTGTTGTTTTACTTTTAATTTAAAATAATGCTGGCTTCCCGGAATAGCGAGCGGTTGATATTATTTACCAATAGGGGTCATTCGAATTTATTGTCTTTATGTATAGTCCCACGTATGAAAATTGAACATAAACTATACTCTATACTTAAACTGGTATTCAACTGTTTTGTTTCTGTCGTATACCACGGCATGCGCTTTTTTATAATAATAATAATAATGATGTTTATTGCCCAGCAGTAACAAGACTTCCAGGACATTCAAATGAATAGAAAAATAAAAGTGTTTCTTAAACTAAAACTAGAATACATTTAGACTATTATGTACATAAAAAATAGCATTCAGAATAGTGCTAAAGTGGGAATAGTTAAAGTCACAATTTCCTGAAATTAAGTTGAAATTTCTGCACATGTCATGTACTGGAGACTTATCTGAAATATTAGTATTTGCTCGAGATATAGCAAATGGTATTGTTTGCCGAGTTCCACAAGTTACTAAAACTTAATCTGTGACAATAACTTAGAACATTCCATTAAATTGTTAGTCAACTTGTACAGAAATTTAACAAAGCTAATTCTCCTACGAGTATGCAGTGGTACAATGTCAAATCTGGTTATTAACTCTGATAAAGCACCGCCTCTAGCCGGATATGTACTATCAACTTTTAGTGCTATAAACTTTATAAATCTTCTCTGAATTGCCTCAATGCTGTTGATATGCTTAGTATAACATGGATTCCATACTATAGCTCCATATTGCAATTTGGATCTTACGAAAGAAAAATACAATACTTTCAAGCAATGGATATTAGTGAAGTGTTTACAGTTTCTAAAGATATATCCAAGGATTTTAACAGAAGATTTTAAAATCTGTGAAATATGATCATTAAAGGATATGGCTGAATCAAAGATTACGCCCAGATCTTTGAATGAATTCACACGCTCTAAAGTGACACCATGAATATTGTAAAAGTCTGATATTTTATTCAATTTCTTAGAAAATGTAAAAAAATTGCATTTTGGTATATTTAGCGTTAAGTTCTTTTTTGACACCACAGGTGGACAGCTTCAAGATTACTTTGCAAATATATGCAGTCAGTGATCGGTTTGATTGAACAATAGATCTTCAGATCATCGGCAAATAAGAGCTTTAAGCATCCTAGTGATTGCGGCAAATCATTGATAAATATCAGAAATAGCAAAGGCCCTAAATTTTAGCCCTGTGGAATACCTGATGTTCCCGTGAACAGATTAGACCGATGTCTGTTTATTTCAACAAATGACCATCACATAGATAATTTATAATCAGTTTAATTAAATCTTTGCTAAAACCAAATTGGGGCAGCTTATTTACTAGAGTAGCATAATAAACTGTATCGAAGGCTTTTATTTATTTATTTATTCGTGTCACCCGCGCTCGCATACTCGAAAATAACGCTATACGCTCTACCGACCGACCTACCGAGTTCGCCCAAATAACGCATTTACAAAAATCACTTGTTTTAATTTTACTCGAAACTAGTTATTCAGTTACATATCGCGTCACAGGTTATTGTAACTAGTGAAGTGAAATAACGCCCATGTCTAGAAAAAACACAACTCGATTTAACTCGAGCTGAAATTCACGTAGCTCGAATTGAAATTGAGTTGCGCAATTCGAGTTTGCTAATCATATTAAATAAACATATTTAGCTTTGTAACAGCTTTGAAAAGTTGGGACAATTATAGTATTAGGTATTGATATTTCAGTCTTCACAAAATAGTTTCAGTTTAAATATATAATATGAACATAGATACTTATCCAGATCATATAAATAGTATATCAGTATCAATCAAAATATTTTTAAATAACTATTCTAAATCACAGATTATGTTAACTTTGTTCGTTACCTTTCAATAATTGGTTGCAGCAAGAGCTTATATTACTCAAATTAAAATAGTATCTACCCAATTAACAAGATAAAACTTAACTACCTAAACAGGGTTGCGGAAACTAAATAGCTAAATATCTCCCCAAGATTATCATGATGGCTCAAAGCTATTCAGAAAGGGCCCTCAATTCCGGGCATCCCATAAGTGGGGAGAGGGTGCTAAGAATCCCCTGGTCGCCTGACACACTTAAATTTAAAGATTGGTACGTGGAATGTACTTAACCTGTTCCAAGCCGGAAAGGTAAATAATGTTATCAAGGAAATGAATAGAATTAATATTGATACACTTGGATGCAGCGAAGTTAGATGGCCCAATTCATGCCACTGTAAGATTGACGACTATCATGTATATTACTGTGGAAATACAACACAAAACAAAAATGGAGTAGCCTATAATTGTCAACAAAGAACTGAACAATTGTATAATCAATTTTATGGGTAAATCAAACAGTAGAAATACTTAAAATCAATGCCAAATCTTTTAATGTAAATATTATACAGTCATACGCCAAAACATCAGAAAGCTCATATCAGGAAATCGAAATATTCTATGAACAACTAAGGACAGCCCTGAAATATACAAAGAAACAAGAAGTCAATATCCTACTAGGAAATTTCAATGCCAAGGTTGGCAAAGGTTCTGTTGTCAATGTTTTGGGAAATTTTGATCTGGGACTACGAAATGATACTAGGAGACCGCCTAATCCAGTTTTGTCTAGAAACAGACAATGTGATAACGAACACCTTTTTTGAACTACCGCTTCGACGGCTCTACAAATGGAAATCTACACTAGTTCATGCAACAGTAACTTGATCCTGGACAAACAAGGTAGTTTTATAACAGACAATGAAAGAATACTGGACAGGTGCAGAGAATACATGGGATAGGTGTTCGAAGAAGAGCAACAAGCGGAAACCATTATTCATGCTAATTCAGGCAGAGAAATAACACTCGAGGAAGTAAGACATGCAGTAACACGACTAAAAAATAACAAAGCAACCAGACCGGACAGTATTCAGGCGGAAATACTGAAACATTCTGGAGACATCCAACTTAAACTACTGACAAGACAAGTACTTATATAAAATATATGAATCGGAAGAATTGCCTAGAGACTGGCTGGTTTCCACGTTTATTCCCCTTCCTAAGAAAGCGAATGTACTAGGTGCTCTGACTACCGAATCAGAAGCTTGATGAGTCATGCACTGAAAATCCCACTTAACATTATCCACCCTCGCATATTTTAAAAGCTCTAAGAAAACATGAGATAGGTTCATTTCGGATTCAGAAGTGGAATGGGATACAGAGAGACAGGGACGTGAACTGCGATGTCTACGCTTGTTATATCGACTTAGAAACGTCCTATGTAACATGCACTTGAATATTTGTGCTACGTATTCTTCACGCTTCTATAGTGGAAGCCTGGACTTGACAAATGCCACATCTAAACGCTTGGAAGACTTTAAAATGTGGTGCTATCGCCGAATGCTCAGGATCTCATACACTTACACAAATAACACCGTGATCCAACGAATGCAAAAGTAATGGGAAATTTCACATACTGTGAAAGTGAGGAAAAGGGCGTACCTTGGGCATGTAATACGCAGTGGGAAGTATCAACTTATCCAACTAATCCTGCAGGGCAAAATAGATGGTAGAAGAGATCAAGGGCGCCGACGAACATCGTAGCTGAAAAATATTAGACAGTGGACAGGAATGACGAACGTATTCAGGGCGGCTGTCGACAGGATTATATGGAACAACATGATTGCTAACATCCATAGAGGATAGGCACTGACAGAAGAAGAAAACCTAAACAGCCTTAAAGCATTTTCTGAATAAATTAAAAGAAAAATTCTACAGAAATGAGAAATAACTTCTTGTCAATGAAAAAACGTCCAAGTAATCTTTACAAAATAATCTCATATAAATAAACATAACTTCTCGTAAGTTAAGGTATAAAATAAATACGTATTCCCAATAAAAACAATTCAAAAAAAAAACTAGAATTATCTATCTTCTTGTAAGTTACGTTAGTTTAAATATAAATTATACAAATTCATACTAGATAAACTAATAATAAATAAAAGCGTAGTCGGTACTTCGGGAAGAATAAAAACAGAATTATTGGATGCTATTGAGAAATTGAATTTGGTCACTTTCTTAGGTGCTAGATGGTTTCTTATATCATTGTATAAAATTCCGGCTTTTGAAAATAAGCGCTCTGAAGGCACTGATGTTGCCGGTATGCAAAGATATTTATGCGCAATTTTGGATAACATCGGAAATAAACATTTCTTGGCGTTTCAAAACTGGAGTGGATCAGATTTTCTACCATCGAAGCTGCCGAAGTATATGAGTTGATTGAGCACTGCTCCCATGATATTTTCATCAACAACTCTCCAGATATTTTCTTTTTCTAAATCAATAGTATCAGCAGAAGCAATAGGAGTACTGATGCTGGGAATAGTTGGACAGATGGGTTTTGTATGCTGCTCATATTTGTTAGCTCATTTATTATCCACATTTGGGCATTATTAACCAGTGGCGGCTCGTGACATTTATTGCAGAGGAGGCCAACTCTACAAAATTACTAGAAGAATACCCCTAGAGGGATTGCTATGTCGCTTTAGATTTTTTGTGGTGGTCTGGAGGCATTCAATAAAAATTAATCTACCAAAGATCATCAATAGAAGTCAATAATTTATGAAATTTTCATCTAGAATACTCATTTTCGATGGCCTGTTAAATATTCTAATAAAATAATCAAATGATATACATATCCACTTAACTTGTTACTCGCGGCTTCGTCCATGCTACCTGCCACTGGATTTTTTTCTAAAATAGAAACATTTATTATAAAGTTATTCCTTATATTAGCTACCTGCCAGTGAAAATCCCGTCGGAATTGATTCATCCGTTACGGAGATTAGCCGAAACAAACAGACAGACAGACAAAAACTATAAAAATTGTTGTTTTGTTATTAGTGACATTTATAGGTACCTACTTGTTTATGCAATTAGTTAAAACCTGTTATTTTCATATTACAAACACTACGATTTTATTTATTAGTATAGATATAGATAAATACTATACTATCTAGCGACAATAAATTAAGATAGTTCTCACACTTACCATTCAAGCAAAGCCGAAATTCTAAATAAAATACGCGGTACCAGAAATTCGAAATACTATGACTAGTTTACTGTTAACCGTGTGATATGCGAATAACTCCGACAATGATCGACAGACGATGCAAAGTGGGCGTGTCGAGTGGAAGCCAGACTCCCCAGAGTCCGTAAAATTTCATACGCTAAAATCGACAACCACCGAATCCAAGGTCACGCTGCAATAAGATCTGTACATTTTCAACGGAGGCAAATAATTTTCAGCCTCTGCTCGAAATGTTGTCGGTTGGACGCACGTTAGACGTCTAGGTATAATTTTTACGATGCGAACACTGGAATGCGGTGGCGCTCATTTAGTGATGTCCATGATAGGTTTTAAGTTAATATGCAGACATATGCTATTTTCGTTAGAATATAACGATCTTGAATTTTTTATTTTATATATTGTGTAAAATATATCTTATATAAAACGTTTTAGATTTGATTTGTTACTACATCAAAAATATGAATTTGCCTTACATTGTAGAGGAGGCCCGGCCTCCCCTGCCTCCTCTGAGGAGCCGCCACTGTTATTAACATTACTTTCTAACGTAAAAACTGTTTTTTTAAAGCATGGGTCAAAGAAGTTACCCTTTAATGCAGTCCTTTTGGTCTCATACACTGAAAGTCGTTTTCCTACTACAGAAGAAAGACTACCTTTTAAATACTTTGCTAATTCTGTCACTGGCTGGCACCTTGCTGTCTAGAGCCCTTTGTAGTCCAAGTACAAGAGGAATAACAGAAGGCAGCGTTGGGTATTGAATTGCAGTAACCTTTTCGAAAGGACGTAAAAGAGTTAAGATATTATGTTCCATTGTATTTTGACAGTGTTATATGTTCTGTGTTTTTATTTCATTAGCTTTTTAGTGATATGTCATTGAATAAAAGGTGGTTGAATAGATGCATCAATAGTTCGTTTATGTTATCCAAAAATATCCTGTAAATCATTAAGAATAACAGGTTATGGGCCAAGTCACGATTAAAATTGTGAGAAAAGGAGATCATTATATGTATGTAAAGCAGAATCGAAGAAATATTGAAATAAATTTTTGAGGTTAAGGCAAAATGAAGAATACAGTTGCTATACCACTGTTAAACTCGGATAACTTCAATAATTGGACATTTAGAGTAATAGCAATACTTGAAGAGAAACAATTGAAGGACACACTTGAACAAGAGATTGATGATTTTACTCAGGATAGAGAAAAAGAGGAATTCAAGCTTAAAGATGCAAAAGCAAAATCAATAATAGTGCAGTGTGTAACTGATAAGCACTTAGATATAATTAAAGATTCGAAATATGCCAAACAGATGATTAAAGCACATGAAGGTGTTTTCCAAAGAAAAAGTGTATTCACAAAACAAACCCTGAAACGACGGTTATTGACACTAAAACATAAACGCGGTGAAGTACTTGAAGACTGTTACATAGTTATGTTTATATTTTAAGTTGGTAACTATATTAAGAGAAATGTTGGCAAACTGGCCTACAAACCCTCTCCTCTCTCTCTTGTTGAATAGCTGTGCTAGCGTAAGGATGTATCTAGAGGTTCAATATAGTTTTTAATTAATATCTGTGTGTTTCTTAATAAAGAAGAGTAATCAACAACCAGTAGCAATATAACATGGCGCAGTCAGAATAAAAGAACCAGAGAAAATAAGTATTTTTCTTGAAAGTGAAATAATATTAAACAGAATCAAAAGCGATGAAAAAACCAAAAAAGTGAGGTTAGCAGCAGAGAAGAATTGAGTTAAAAATGGAGTTTTTAAATCAACCGAAGAATATGATCATGGAAGGAGATTTAGCATTAAATTTCAGAAAGTTTAAAAAGAACTTTGAACTATATATTATGGCTACAGGTTGCACTGATAAATCTCAAGAAGTTCAAGCAGCAGTGCTATTATATTGCATTGGAGAGCAAGCATTGGAAATATTGGACACTTTGAACATTAGTGAGGCAGATATGAAGAATAAAAACAAGATTCTCGAAGAATTAGAAAAATACTTTGTTCCAAAGGCTAACACAAGTCTAGCCAGACAAAAATTTAACAACAGAGTACAAGGTGTTGATGAAGATTTTGATACTTATTTAAAAGAGCTGAGACAATTAGCACAACCATGTGAATATGGAGAGTTAAAAGAAAGTATTATCAAGGATGTAATCATAAGTGGAATTAGAGAAGAGAAGATTAAAAATAAATTGCTAACTTACGATGGAGACCTGACATTGGATATGACAATAAAAATATGCAAAGCGTCTGAAGCAGCAGATAAGAATATTAGAGCCCTTGCAGCGGGATACAGAGAAGAAAAAACAATCAATTATGTAAATAAAGAGAGCAGACAAAGTGAAGAAAACAAAAGTCAACGAGGAGGTTATGGTCAAAGAAGTCAACAAAGAGGTTATAATCACAGAAATCAACAACAAGGCAGTTATGGTAACAACAATCAGCACCAAGGCAGTTATGGTCACAGCAGTCAGTACCAAGGCAGTCATGGTAACAAAAAGCAGCAACAAGGCAGTTATAATCCCAGAAATCAGCAGAGAGGCAGCAACAATGAAAATAAAAATAAGATAAGTACTTGTTATAATTGTGGGTATTCTCATGTTATTAATGGTTATTGCCCAGCAAAAGGGAAAACTTGCAACTATTGTCAAAGATTGAATCATTTTTCCACTGTCTGTAGAAACAAAGCACAAAACAAAAAACCATTACATGAAATATCTAAAACAAGGCCAAACTCTAACTATGTACTAGATAGCATCTATACTGATGAAACTGCACAGTGGTTTGGTAATATTAAAATTTTAGATTGTAATAAGACTGTAAAGTTTAAAGTTGATACAGGGGCACAAGTAAATGCAATACCTAGTAATGTTTATCACATTTTAAACTTAAATGATAGTAAGCAGGAACGTTGTAACTATAATATTTTTAACTATTCGGGTAGTAAAATCAACGTAGTTGGTAAAAGTAAGTTAAACTGTCTATATGAAGGCAAAGTGCACACTCTTGAGTTCATAATTGTAGATACAGTTAGCAAAAGTGCACCAGTTTTAGGCCTTGAAACAATTCAAAAATTAAATATTTTAAGTTCAATAAGCTCAATTTCTAAAAAAACTGTGGACATTGACCAATTAATCAATAAAAATATAGATTTATTTGAAGGCATTGGTAAGATTGTAGGTTACCAATGTAATTTTAAATTAAAAGATAATTATGAACCCTTTGTTTCGCCTTGCAGAAAAATACCGTTTCAATTAATGAATAAATTAAAGACTGAATTAGATCAAATGTTAAATGATGAAATAATAAAGAAAGTCACAGAACCCACTGAATTTGTAAATCCTATAATTATAGTCAAGAAACCAAATAATGATATTAGAATATGTTTAGATCCGCAAAAATTAAATGATGCAATTTGTAGGGAACATTATCACTTGCCTACTTTTGAAGACCTAACGAGAGAGATGTCAGGATCAAAAATATTTTCAACCCTGGATGCAAATAGAGGATTTTGGGCTGTCGAATTGACACACGCATCTTCTATCCTGACAACTTTTGCAACACCATTTGGGAGATACAGGTTTTGCAGGCTTCCTTATGGAATCTCTATAGCACCAGAGATTTTTCACAGAACATATACTGAAATATTTGAAGGTATTCCTGGAGTAAAAATTTACATAGATGATATTATAATATATTCAAAAAAAGAGAGTGAACATAAAGATACAATAAAGTTAGTTTTGAATCGGGCTAGAGAGAAAGGCGTTAAGTTTAACAGATTTAAATCTAGGTTTTTCTTTAATGAAGTAAAATATGTAGGGCACGTAATTTCAAGTGAAGGGATAAAGTTAGATAAAGACAAAGTAGAGGCAATCAACAAAATTAATATTCCAGTAAATTCAAAAGAGATAACTAGATTTTTAGGCATGGTAACGTATGTGTCAAAGTTTATACCAAACCTGTCCAAACTGACAACCAATTTGCGCAATTTAACAAAGAAAAACATAGAATTTAGTTGGGAAAACATTCATGAACAAGAGTTTAATAATTTAAAGTCAATATTAATGACAAAACCAGTTTTACAATATTATGACGAAAAGGCAGTAATAACTTTATCTGTTGATAGTTCTAAGGATGGGCTAGGTGCAGTAATTTTGCAAAATGGTGGTCCGGTAGCGTATGCATCTAAAAGTTTAAATGTTTCACAGCAACAATATGCACAAATAGAAAAGGAAATGTTAGCAATCACATTTGGTTGTCAACGATTTCATCAATATTTGTATGGAAAATCATTTGTGGTAGAGTCAGATCATAAGCCATTAGAATATATATTTAAGAAACCATTAAGTGACTGTCCATTGAGACTACAGAGATTGAGAATTATACTACAGAAGTACGATTTTAAAGTTGTGTACAAACCAGGTAGTAAATTATATTTTGCCGACGCATTAAGTAGAGCTTCTTATAATGATAAAAAATTTGAAATTAATGAAGGGGAATTAAATTCGCAAATAAGTATAATTTATGATAATGATGTAATAAGTTATAAGAAATTGAAAATTTTTGCTGATGGAAATTTGGTGCACCAAGAAATGATAGATTTAATGCACATAATAAAAAAAGGGTGGCCAGATCATAAATCACAATTGAAGAGTACAGTAAAACCCTACTGGAATTACAAACATGAACTCGTAATAATTGAAGGTGTAATTTATAAAAATCAACCAATAGTAGTACCCAAAAAGTTTAGAAGAAACCTCTTATCAAAATTACATTATAATCATTTAGGGATAGAAAAAACAATTCTGTTTGCTAAAGAATATGTATATTGGCCTCTAATGGGTAAAGAAATTGAGGATATTGTAAGTAACTGCACAATATGTTTAAGTTATCAAAATAAAAACCAAAAAGAAACCTTAATAAGTAGAGATTTTCCAAAAAGACCATGGGAAATAATAGCTGGAGATTTGTTCCATTTTAAAGGTAAAGAATATTTATTGGTAGTGGACTATTTTTCGAGATACCCAGAAGTGATTTGTCTCAATAACAATACCACATCGGAAAATGTAATAAAACAATTAAAATCAATCTTTTCTCGTCAAGGAAAACCAGATCAGTTTCTTAGTGATAACGGTCCGCAATTTTCAAGTTATAAATTTAAACAATTTCTTAAGGCATGGTCAATAGAACATAAAACCTCCACTCCAAATTACCCTCAAAGTAACGGCTTTATAGAAAGACATGTTCAAACAATAAAAAGAATTTTTAAGAAAGCTTACGATGATCAAAAAGATATATATCTTAGTTTACTTGAATATAGGAACACGCCTATTGGCGCTAACCTACCGTCACCGGCTCAGTTACTCTTTAGTAGAAAGTTAAAAGGAGAAATGCCTGTTTGTGAAAGATCTCTGATGCCCAAAGTGATAGATAGTTCGTGTCTTGATGAGTTGGATGGTAGACATAATCAACAACAATATTATTACAACAAGAATGCTAAAGATCTGACAACCCTCTCAATAGGTGATAAAGTAATGATTCTAATGAAAAATGATGTATGGGAACCAGGTAAAATTGTAAAAATTGACGATGAAAGACCTCGAGGATATTTTGTTAAGCATAATAAAAGCGGTCATATTTTTAATAGAAATCGGAGATTTTTGAGACGATTTAACATTGATAATTTTAAAAATGAAAATGAAGACTTATATAACAATTTAGTGGATGAGTATGTAAATCAGGATAGGAAAAATAACGAAAAACTGTTAGATGTACCAAACCATCAAATAACTGAAAAACCAAATTGTGACTTTGAAAACCCGATTGTGACTGTTTTAGAACCAAATACACATATAAGAAGGGAGAAGAAATGTGAAGACAAAGAAAGAACACGATACGGACGACCTATAAAGAAACCTAATTATTTAAAAGATTACGTTTAATTTTAAACTATCGTGTCCTCTCTTTATCTATAAAGTTTAAGTTGAATTTGTCTTTTAATTTTAAGTTTAAGTATTTTTAAACTTCCAAAAGAAGGGAGATGTTACATAGTTATGTTTATATTTTAAGTTGGTAACTATATTAAGAGAAATGTTGGCAACCTGGCCTACAAACCCTCTCCTCTCTCTCTTGTTGAATAGCTGTGCTAGCGTAAGGATGTATCTAGAGGTTCAATATAGTTTTTAATTAATATCTGTATGTTTCTTAATAAAGAAGAGTAATCAACAACCAGTAGCAATATAACAAAGACCACTTTAAAAATTTTGATGCTTTGATAAGAGAATTAGAAAGCATGGGATCAAAAGTTGATGAAGAAGACAAGGTTTGCCATCTCCTTTTAACATTGAATGAAGAATACGAGGCAGTCATTACGGCCATTGAAACCATGAACTCGAAAGTAACGATGGAATTTGTAAAGTCTAGATTGTTAGATGGAGAATTGAAATTAAAGACAAAACAGGGAAGTAACATCGTAGAAGTATCCTTTAAAGCAAATCCTCACATGCCTAGATATACCTGTTATTCATGCGGCAAGCAGGGGCACAAAGCTTCAGAATGTAAAAGCTCAAGCAATAGAGGAGCCAGTAGAGGTCACAGAGGCAGAAGTTATAACAGAGGCAGACATAACTGGAGAGGACGAGTATATCAAGAGGTGAATCGATCTCAGAGTCAACAAGCACATGCTCAGGAAGCTGAAGAAGCATTCATTGTCTTAAGCAGTACTATGGAAACTACAGAAGATAACAGCTTTATACTGGATTCTGTTTGTACGCAGCAAATGGTGAAAGGTGAATTACAGAAGTACATGACAAACGTTACAGCCTTAGGAAAAGATGTCAAAATTGGAACAGCAAAGAATAATCAAGTATTGTATGCAGGAAGCAAGGTACAGTTAAAGCAATTTGTCAAGGTAGAGATATAACATTTCAAGCTTTAATAGTAGAAGGTATGTCTCATAATTTGCTATCTGTTACAAGATTAATAAAACAAAATTTTAGAGTAACATTTAGAAAAGATAAGTTAGGTAAAAACCAAGCTATTTTAGTTAGTAGAAATAATTCTGTATTCTATTGCAAAACAGTTAATGATTTATTCTTATTGAATGTTGAATTTAAAAATAAGCACACTGAGAAAAATGAATTTATTAATACAGCAAATGAAAAATTGTATGTAAACATTTGGCATAAAAGATTAGGACATGTTAATAGAAACATTTTGAGGATATTAGGTTTACCATATAGTAGTGAAATTTGTAAAAGCTGTGTAGAAGGTAAAAGTACCAGAAAACCATTTCATAAGTGTATAAAAAAGACTGTTGAAATTGGTGAGTTGATACATTCGGATGTAGCAGGACCTATAGCAACACCTACTGTTGAAGGTCATAAATATTTTCAGGTATCAATTGATGACTTTTCTCATTTTTTTATTGTAAAATTATTGAAAAATAAGAATGAAGCCGAGCAAAATTTAATTGATTTTGTTAAGTTGATTAAAACACAGCATGGTAAAAGAACAAAAAGAATTAGGTTAGATAATGGTGGTGAATTTACTTCAAATCATTTTAAAAATTTATGTAGAAGCATGGGTATTCGACTTGAGTATACGATGCCACATAGTCCACAAGAAAATGGCGTTGCCGAACGGATGAATAGAACTCTATTAGATAAAGTAAGAACGAAATTTGCAGACACTAACTTACCAAAAGATTTATGGGGTGAAGCAGTACGATGTTGTGCTTATGAAATTAATAGATCTCCAACTGAAGCAAATAATTATGAAACACCAGCTTCAAGATGGTATGAAATGAATGATTTGTTGAAATTGAGAATCTTTGGAAGCCAGGCATGGGCAGTAATTTTACCAAAACAAAATAAACTGGAAAGACGTGCACAGCCATGTATTATGGTAGGATATACTGGATCAGGTTACCGATTATGGAACTATGAGGAAAACAGAACTATTATTTCAAGAGATGTTAGGTTTAATGAAAATGAAATAAATTATGATAACATTTAAAAAAATTCTAAGAATGAAAACCCAAAAATAATTATAGAAGAAAATGATAAATTACATATGGATAAATTTGAAACAGAAGAAGAACTAAGGAATGAAGAATCAGAAAGTTCAGATGAAAACCAGGAAGAATCAACAGAAATTAGATGTGGGAGAAGGAAAATGCTACCAAAATATTTAAACGATTATGAAGTATATAATGCATATAGTCTTTTATCAGCAGATACAGAAAATGATCCAATTAAATATGAGGAAGCAATAAAACATGAAGTCTGGAAAGAGGCGGTTGATAAAGAACTAAATTCACAAGAAAAACAAGGCACATGGTCTGAGGTGAAACTACCAGAAGGAAAAAAAACTAGAGGTAAAATGGGTATTTAGAACAAAAGAAGACGGAACAAAGAAGGCAAGGCTTGTAGCTAAAGGTTTTCAAATAAAGGAGGAGAATTCATTTGAGGCAATTTATTCACCAATTGCTAGAACATCTATCCTTAGACTCTTGTTGTCAATAGCATTTCAACGTAACATGAAAATAACACAACTAGATATTCCTACAGCATTTTCAAACGGAACACTCGAAAATGAAGTTTATATTTTACCCCCACAAGGACTTAAGACTAAATCACACACATTGAAATTAAATAAGTCTTTATATGGTTTAAGAGAAGCACCAAAAGTATGGAATGACACTTTTAATAAGTTTTTAGAACAAAATAACTTTGAAAGATCAAGGCATGATTGTATTTTGTATTGTAAAGAAAACGTTTGGATTTTGATATATGTTGATGATATTTTAATACTAGGAAACATTGAAGATACTGAAGAAATAGTAGAATTATTAGAAGATCGATTTCAAGCAAAGAATTTAGAAGAAATAAAAAAGTTTTTAGGGTTGGAAATCACAAGACTAGAAAATAAAATAATAATAAAGCAAAAGAAATTCATAGAAAAACTTCTAACTGAATTTAATATGGAAAACTGTAATCCAAAAAGAACACCAATGGAAAAAGGATTCCAATATAACCCAGAAAGTGAAATAATCGATGTTCCATATAGAAAATTAATCGGTGTATTAATGTACTTATCGACAACAACAAGACCAGATATAACCTTCGCAGTTTCTTTCTTAAGTAGATTTTTAGATAAACCAACAGCAGAAACATGGAAAGCAGGAAAAAGAGTTTTACGCTACTTGGGAGGTACTAAAAACATAGGACTGACTTATAATAAAACAGATGATAATAATTTAAATCTTAAAGCCTTTTCGGATGCTGATTGGGCAACCAACAAAAATGATAGAAAGAGCATTAGTGGCAGTATCATATTTTATGGAGAAAATCCCATCTCATGGTACTCAAAGAAACAAAACTGTGTAGCAATGTCAACTGCAGAAGCAGAGTTTATTTCAGCAGCTACTTGTGTACAGGACCTTATAAATATTAAGGGAATTTTAAATGATTTGAAAGCTGAGAATAATGCAATACTTTATTGTGATAATAAGAGTTCAATACTTATGTCAAAGAATAATGAAAACTCTAAGAGAACCAAACATATTGATATAAAGTATTATTATTTAAAAGATTTAGTTTTGAAAAAGATTATAACAATTGAATATGTGTCAACTGATCAAAATTTAGCAGACATGTTTACCAAAGCACTCGGTGCAGATGTTTTTGTTAACCTTAGAATTAAAGCTAGTATAATATAGGTGATTTTTATTTTATTTTAGGAATTAATAAAATAGAAATCAAGGAGGAGTTTTAAGATATTATATTCCATTGTATTTTGACAGTGTTATATGTTCTGTGTTTTTATGTCATTAGCTTTTTAGTGATATGTCAATGAATAAAAGGTGGTTGAATAGATGCATCAATAGTTCGTTTATGTTATCCAAAAATATCCTGTAAATCATTAAGAATAACAAAAAGTGTCATCACGTCTTCTATTAATAAACATTCATTGGAATTCAGATTGACGGAGGTGATTCCAGTAGCGGCAAAGTAGCAGAAAGAGATATTTTAACTTTTAGTAGGCGCTGCAGTATGTAAAAAGTACTATTCCAGCGAGTACGAACATCTTGCTCTAGCAACACAAATATGATTTCTGTTGCTACTTACTGCTTCTTTCATTGCTGCAGCATTGGCGAGTGTTTTCTTGTGCTTTTTCTTGTAGGTTAAAGATTCGTAAGTTGTTTTTTTCATTTCCTGTTCCATATTTTATTACGAAGCATTTCATTTTCTCCTGTAATTTTCTTCAGTGAACCTCCTAGTATTTCTATTTGTGTGTCATTATCTAGTTTTGTTTCATTCATTTCGTTCTTGAGTTCAGTCACTTTATGTTCCAACTGTTGGAGGTTTTCATTATCAGATTTGGTGACGGCCTTGGATACGGTGTCTGCAAGCGTTTTTATGAATGTTTGGTCTGTTAGACATTTATCCAGTGTTGAGTTCACCGCGTTTTTGATTTTGTCGTTGATTTTTCGTGTAATTACCATAATTAATTATTTTCTGACTTCACCAAATCGAAGATCGTGTAGGATAGAGCAATCTAACTGTCTGAGTTAATATCTCCTTTCGATAACTAGATATAGATTGCTACCACGTTGTGTTACCATGGTGTTATTATGTTAATGATAAATAAAATAGTCTCGTCAACAGAAAGTTCTTTGATCAACTAATTCCACCACGCTCTGCTACGACAAGGAAATAAGAACAGAAAACCTATTCGGGATTATATATAAATATATAACTTATCAGGTTATGGGCCTAGTTCAACGGTTGGTACTGTAAAGACCAAAACATTGAGTTGACGGAAAGTGAAGAGAACTCTGTCTCGTGTTGAGAACAAAGGAAAAATGGCCGATGCTGCAGTTTTAGGAAGACAAAGAGCCAATGAAGAAATGTACCATATTCCATTGTTTAATAGGAAAAATTATGACAAGTGTTACTTGACGAGAAGGATCTCATAGTTCATATTGAAGGGCCAGTGAACTACGCTGAAGCTTCACAAGATGAAACAACCCAGCAACAAACTGCACGTGAAGCTGCCATCTTAAACAAAGAGAACTACTGCCTACATCTCATTGTTGGTGCTATTAGAGACACATATCTCGAATATTGCAGAGGGAAAGAAAATTCATATGCTGTATGGAAAAATCTGCAAAGAAAGGGAGTAGCTAATCAACCAAAGGCAAGAAAAGTACTCTTGTCTCCAGCAATGCGGCATAACCCAACTTCAGAAACTATGGAGGAACATTTTCTAAAATTCGACTGTCAAATATGGGAACTTAATCTGCAGGAGCAAATACAGATGAAGTTGATATAATTTGTCATCTGCTATTAATTTTGCCAACAGAGTATAATATGGTCGTAACCGCAATTGAAACTTTGTCTGCTAATAATGAGCAACTAACTCTACCGTCTGTGAAAAACAGATTGCTGGATGAAGAATTAAAAACATGCATGCGAGATAAAAGCAAACTTCAAAGGAGTGAGTCGATCACTGCATTTTATTCATCAAAGCAATTAGGTCAAAAGTAAATACGACACGTGTACAATAAGTTTCCACCAGCACAGAATACCCAACAACAAAGATCAAAGGTAACAAATGGATCGAACTAAAATAAAGCAACACCGCCCACTAATTACAAGTGCCATAATTGTGAAGGAAAGAGTCACATCAGAAAAGACTGCCCTAGCCCAAGAAAACCCTATCTTGGATCTGGGAAGTGTAATGGAAATGCACAACTCACTCAAGAGAATGAAGCAGTTGAATATGTATTCCCAGCTACAATGACTGAGGCACCACAATCAGCAATATCAGTAGTGATGGTTTGGTGGCTAGATTCAGGAGCAACTGAGTATATAATTAATCAAAGAAATTATTTTCAAACAATCAGAAATATACCTCCTATTTAAATTAATGTGGCAAAATCAGGAGAATTTCTTACAGCAAGGCAGAGAGGAACCATAAAACTGTACTCTTCTGTGGAAGACAGCTGGAATACATACTGGATTATATGTAGCAGGACTGGAGATGAATCTGCTTTCTGTTCGAAGACTTGAAAAGAAGGGATGTACAGGCTGTCCAGAATAAGATTCACTACCCCCCTATCTCAGAAACTATGAGAGATACGAAAAAAAGTATTGATATAAAATATCTTTGAATTTCTTTGAATTTTTTAGTTTTATTGCTGCCATATTCACAGAGTGTTTCATTTATCTGATAACCTACCTGAAAAAAGAAACCATTCGCATATGTCCACTCGTAAAGTAACGCATTCGCAAATAAACGTGTGAATCTCAAGAATAGGCCCCCTGAGCTCTAACGTGCCCTAGACACGCATGGTGTTCGGCAAAGCTTTAAGCTTATAAATGCGTAAAGCGTAGTAGCGGCACTCAAATTTTGAATGGACTAACAACAATATTCAGACTAGCGAAAAAACCTGACTTGGGCTGACCGGCCTCTGAAAACGGAGTTAAGCTGAACTGACTTGAGTTCAGCGGAATGGAGTGGTGTCCGAGGGAGTCGTCAACCGATTGCGTGGTGGACCCAAGCTCATTAAGCAACTTGCCTTTGATCGGCAACCTTCTCAATTTATTCCGTCATTTAAAAAAACAAAGTTGATCATGTCAAAGTTGAAAAGAAATATCGAATAATTATATCTTAGTTCGAAATCTGATGATTCAGACATCGAATTAGCTTATATGACAGCATGTTGTATGGAAACTAGCAAAAAAAGTGGGAAAGTCTTTACTTCCGAAGAACGAATGAGTGTGGAGAATTCAACACCATTCTGAATGATTCACCAGGAGAACAATTTAGAAATTATGAAATTTTGGAAAATATTTGCGATGATATTACAGGGAGTGACACAAATTACCGAAGGCAACACAACAACAAGATAGGTAAGTTTTTAATAGTTATCGTATTTATAATTATTTAATTTCATTTTAATAGGTGATTTGTGGGCTGATTTTGAGTCGAAAAGTTCATAGAAAGGTATGTCCTCAGAAGCTTGGTTTCTGATATACAGTAAAGATTAATTTTTATGTAGTTTTTTATAATTTAAAAACCATTTGCGATATGAGATTAAATTCCTGGATGAAATAATTTCATATAAATAGGTATTTTTTAACAGAAAATATTTTTTTTTTCTTTTACCAGTGGCGTAGATATGGGTATGCCTTGTGATACTATTTTAACAAGAACAGTAATACGCCATTTTTTTCAACTTTCTTTATAAATTATTGATAACCATTTAATTTTAAACAAAAAAGTATCTTGTGCTTTTTCCGTAGATCATATCATTTCAACGAAAACAATTAAAAATTAGTTCATGGACAATTTCAGTAATTTTTTCATATAAAATCAAGTTAGTAAGTGTCATTGACGAGTAATAAGTGCTACTTTGTTGACTAATTAGTTAGGTTGGTTATTTCCATTTGTCATAAGCAATATTTTAGTTAAAAAATGGTACATTATTCGAATTCTAAGAAGTCTGATATGTATTTTATTTACGGTATTTCTGATGGTAATGCTAAACGCGCTCAGCATATGTAACACGAAAGATATCCTGATCGTTCCATTTCCAATAGTAGAATGAATGAATACAAATATTCACCACCGCCCGTAAGAATACGGACGTTTTTAACGCAGATCATCGGAGGGAAGACCTTTTAATGTTAGAACACCTGCGATTGAAGAGGCTGTTTTACAAGAGATCAAAAATGATCCAGAAACTAGTATCAGAAAAATTGTTAGGCATTTAAATATGTGCCACAATATAGTATGGGAAAATAAAAAAAAAGTTGTATCCTTTCCATCAGCAAAGACTTCAGAGACACCTATCACGAGATTTTCCACACCGCATGAACTTTTCTTGATGGTATCTTCAAAATACTAGTTTATTCGCTCTGTTTTATTTTTTCTTTATTTTATGACATTTTTCGCGTTATGTTTTCTATTGCTGCATAAAGTACCCTGTATATAGGTTTGTTTTTTGCAAAGCAGGGGCTAAATCTACTGAAGAAAGTCAATTGTCCACAACAACTGTACGGGCCTGGTTCAACAACTTATTTGCTAATTTCAAAACATCCAAGGATGGAACTGAATTTTCAATGGACGGCTCTTGTTCTTGGCCGCAATAAACAGATAGATCGTACAAACACCAATTATCTCACTGTAGTTGATGTTTGGTGTAATGACCTGCCCTATAACATCATCAATTGTATCTGCTTTTGGCAGTGTCTCATTTACAGGTTCTGTTAGTAGTTATTCGGTCGAAGTGGAAGGTACTGATTCAGATATAGATTTTGATTTTTGTTTAGGTATAGACGTAGAAGCTGTTGTGAACGAACCAGAGTACTGCAATTCTCTTAGTATGGATTTTAACTTTCTCGGCATTTCAGGCGGAAGAACTGTAAGTATTTTTTTTATGTTTCTGGATCATCGTCAGAAGAACTTACAGAATCTGATGGTACGTACTCACTTGTATCTGGCGACCTAAACAAAGTGACACAACTTTTTAAGGCACGAGTACTGCTAACAGTATCGATATTTAGAGTGTGATGCAGCAAACCGTATTTCGTGAATGCTTCAATATGTACGAAAACGTATTCTTTCTTTTTTGTCGGTACCATCAATAGCTATAGGAAGACATCGGGACCGCTATTGAGCTGAATTTTGCGATGTAAGACATCAGATTTCATACGTCTGTGCAATGTCATTGTTAAGATTTCCGTCTTTTGGTTAAGTCGTTATATGGTAATCAATAGAATATTCCACCCAATCTTAGAAATCCGAACGAGAAATTCTGTGAACGTAGGTATTGATCACAGTTTAGTAGACATACTAGTTTCTGGAGCGGAAGTAAACTGTCAACCACGGAACACAAACAATTGACAACCGAAACGCAGCATTGTCATCCCCGGAACACAAACAACTGACAGCTGGCATGGAACTTGGAATACATACAACTTGTCATCTGTGATCCACGGTGCATAATCATCTAAGGAACACAGTCATCCAGAAAATACAAACAACTGAGATTCGAAAAGTTGGTGTCAAATGGCGCCACATTTGAAATAAATAATAATTTCTCGCTCAAACTAATTCTGAATTTCTTCCAACTATAGAAGTCTTCTCGTGTTCTAGAATAATTTTATGGCCATTGTGCGTCATTTTTGAGGCTAACAACAGCTTGTGCTTAATCTTTGGCTTCTATTGTTATCACTCGTTTCTGACAATAAGCTTTTAGTTTTACAAGTCTATTTGCTTTTGAAAAAATTCCGTTTGCAATGTGTATCTCTACAAAATTTTTGTTTCAGGACAAACTGGTCGCTAGCTCTTGAATCTAAAACAAAACATAGCTTGCTCATATCCTCATAGCATATATTTGCTGCATATAAGGCTATTCCCTCTTCTTCTACCGTGTGAGCTTTTTTCCTTTCATGTTTCGTCTCCTGCTTATACTGACGATTGCCTCTTGAACTATTCCTTTTATTTCTGTAACCTGCCCTAAAACCACCTCTGTTTGACCCTCTTGAGCTTTGTTGCCCTTTATTAATCCTTTTCGGGCAGTACATCTGTATGAGTAACATACTGCCACACGTAAAACATCCTTTTGAAGTGCTTGATTTAAACATCATATCATACTTTGATGGTAGTGTTAAGAGCATAACACATACTTGATCGCTCTCATCAATGCTTGAACCTTGTTCTTTTAACTCCCTTATAATTTTTTCGAACTTAAGAAAATGATCTTCCATTTTTTCGTTCACACCATGCTTCAGACTAATTAACTTTCTCCACAGGGACAGTTTTGTGAAAAATCTTGTTTTTAAAAATATGTTTTTTAGCTTTTCTAGTTGGGCTTTTGCAGTATTGCAATCTTTAATCAAATCTAAATGTTTGGACCTGGACCTGGACTATTATTAACTGTGCCTTTGTATCTTTGAAGAACTTATTCTTTACCTCTTCTGTTGCATTATCGAGGTCTGACGGCTCATTGAAGGCATCAATGCAGCTCTCTCTTTCGAGGTTTAGTGTCATTCTAAACTACAAATTATTGTAGTTATTGGCCACCCAACATTGGCACTGAGAAGTGATTTTTTTGACTTTTTAGCTGTATTTTCACAAATTCTGTCCACTAACATACACAGTGTTTTCACTCTGGGCCCATATCCCCATCTATTAAATATATTCCTTGAGGAAGAGAATATACACTTATTCCGGTTTCAAAAATAGTTTTATATTTTTCTCAAAATATACAAAGCTCAAGTAACAACTTTTCAAAAATGACAGAATGATGCACGACATTTATACAAAATATTTATAAAAGGTGTTTACATTCAACTTGTTAAGGTGGGTATATACTTTACCATATCTTCTAAGCACCACATTAAAACTCGTCACTGAAGTCATTACCCACTAGATAAACAGCTTAACAAATCGGATGGACGAACAACAAGGATTCAGGTCAGGAAGATCTTGTACCGATGCAGTGTTTGTAATAAGGAAGATAACAGAAAAATCTATAGAGTACAATGAGCCAGCTTATATTGTGTTTGGTAGAAAAGGCGTTTGATTGAGTACAACTGCGGGACGTTATCTATCGTCCATATCAAAGGACAATTACCATATAGAGTAATTAAAACCATAGAGAACATATACTATATGCAACCAACTACATCGAAGGAAAAGTAGAATGAGAACTTACAGAACCAAGACCAGTGGGTAACGGGATCTCTATATACTATCTATTTTTGTGTTTTGTTGTGAAATAGGTGTTTTGCTTTCATATATCAGATTTTTTAAAATTCTCGCTTGATTTAGTAGGAGAAGTGGTAAGTTACTTTTGAATACATATTTTTTTTTTTCAGTATTGATTTTATATATAATGGAATTCAACCTTTTGTCAATGAAATGAAGAATGTTTAGAACTCTTTTACATTGAGGTTAAGCTGTTAGTCGTTTTGATTCCGTTCATATATATGTTGAATATAATATTCATAGCTCGCTTTTGTTTTATTTGAATTTATTGGAATGTATACTCTAGGTAAAAAACATTATACTTCTTAAAAATTATTTGGCTAACCTCTAATATTATATAATATACCTCAGTTTCCTTGATTTTATATCGGCTACTTCATTATTGTTGAGAGTTGAGAATATGTACATTTGCAATGTTAAATAGAATATATAATAATTTTTAATTTAATTTATCTATGGTGAGACTGGTGCGTTCAGTGACATTTTGATGTTCTAAGGTTTTCGACAGTGTGTCAATAAACACCTCACTTCGTGCTTGTTCTTCCTTAGCAATAAAAGCGTCATCACGTCTTGTCGAGAGTATGTAATCTTTTTCAGTTAATAAAATAATATTAATAAGAAAAGTATATTTTATTCAACATGGTAGCAGAACGTGGTTTACTTAAGTTGCTGAATCATTGAATGATTTGTGAGTTAATAGTAATCCACCAAAGTGATACGCTTCGAATTTGAAGGTTAAAACAAAAACTAATCTGTACAGTGTGAAACACGTGCTTTAGTTTTACATTTTGAAGATTATTGGACCAATTGGTGAACTAAGAATGTCTTTTAAGAGCGATGACATCGTAATACCCATCTTCGATGGTTGTGATTATAAAATTTTGAATCAACGCCTAAAGATGTTTCTGGAATACAAAGGGTGCCACATGGTTATAGAAAGAGAACAGAATGAAAGGGATACAGCCGACACATGGACAGCAAACGACATTAAGGCTTCAAACTTTATATATAGCACTGTTTCAAATCGAATATTTGAACATATTTGTGAAATTGATTAGGCATATAAAGTGATCACGAAACTAGATAGTATGTACGATAAGCCATCAATTGCTCTGCAAATTGTTGTAAGAAATAAGCTGGAAAATGTAAAGTTACAAAATTATAAAGATGTAGATACATTTTTCTATGATTTCGAGAAATTATCCAACGATTTAAAAACAGCTGGTGCCACTCTGAGTGAAGAAGAAAAGTTGAATTATATGTTAAAGGCTCTGCCCCAAGAATCATATTGGAGATTTCATGGATTTGGTACCTGCAGCAGAAAATAATATTGATTATTTAAAAAATAAAATTAAAACGAAAGCTCTACAGATAAAACATTAAATTCAAGTGTTTTTGCTGCTACAAGAGAAACAATTTGCTATAAATGTGGAAAAGCAGGTCGTGTTCAGAAATACTGCAACAATAGTAGGTGTGGTCATAATAGAGGGTACTCAAATTCACGAGGAAGAAGACAATTGAATTCTAGGGGACATGGATATTCAAGAGAAAGAGGACAAGGAAATAGGGGTGGATATCAAACGAAACAGAGGTTATCAAAGTCAAGGTCATAGAGGCAGGGGTCAAAATCAACATACTGAGGATAGTTCTTCACATTCAAGTCATAGTGATGGTAATTTAGGAAGTATATTTGTTGCTAATATTGATTCTAATGTAAATAAAAATGATTATGCATGCAATGTAAATAATATTGAAAATGTTGAGAATAATATTACCAAAGATAGGTTAATTCACTTTATACTTGATAGTGGTTGCTCTGCACATATTGTTAATGACCAAAATTTTATTGATCTTAATGAATCAGGGTGATGGTCCACTCAAAGCTACTAAAGTAGGTACTATAAAAATAGATTTTAACGTTCATAATAATTTATCTACTGTTACCATCAAAAATGTATTTTATGTAAAGAAAATGAAAGCAAATTTATTGAGTTATGGAATAATAAGTAAAAATTACGACATAGTCACAGAAAATTGTGTAAGCAAAATTTACAGTAAAGGTAGTAGAAATTTGATAGCTTTTGCAGAACTAAGAAAAGATAATGTTTATGAAATGAGTGGAGTTATAGTTCAAAATGAAATAAATGAAAACACTGTTAAAGTTAAAAATAATGTAATGACTGAAAAAGAGAGATGGCATATAATTTTTGGCCACATAAGATTTTTACCTTGGAAAAATGCTATCTATGGACCAAGATAACTAGAGACCCAATAACATTCGCGCAAAATTTCATTGCTGAAAATACAGGACCAATAAGCCCTCTAAATGTGGATAGTCTGTTGTTAATCTTCTTGAAATTTTTACCTGATTCTGTATTCTCAGCAAGTAGATCAAAATCAAGAACTGACGTATATCATACTACCTGAGTTGAAATCATTTTTTGGAATTTTATTGTTCATGGGTTTGGATCCATTACCCGCTATGAAGCTATATTGGTCCGAGGATGAAAATTTCCACAACAACAAAATTTCCAGAATAATGCCTTTGAAGAGATACCTCTATATTCTGAGACATTTGCATCTCAATGACAACTCTAGAATGCCCGAAAGAGGTTCAGAAAAATTCGATAAACTTTATAAAGTTCGACCACTTCTGAATCACCTGAAGGAAACTTTCCCTAAACTTTACACTCCATCACGTAATATTTCAATAGACGAGTCAATGATAGGGTATAAAGGAAGATGACAGTATATGCCTATGTAACCTACAAAGAGAGGTTTCAAAGTATGGGCCTGTTGTTGGGCTAAGACTGGATATTTATTCAATTTTGACATCTACACCGGCAAAAATGATGACCACTAATAAATCACCACTGCTTGTATTCCGACAATTTTTTCACGAGCATTCCTCTTCTTGATGGTATTCTGGAGAAAAAGCTATTTGCATGTGGCACAATACGGGTGAACAGGAAACACTTTTCCAGTGAAATGAAATGAAAAAAGATAAGGATATGAAAATTTCAGAATATGATTTCGCTCAATCAAATGATATTGGAGTAACAAAATGGAAAGATAGAGGAAAGAAATACGTCTCGACTGCCTCAACCGTTCATAAATGCTGAATTATCACAGAACGATTTATAGGAAGAACAAAAGAGGAGAAAAAATTGTCCACAAATGATATCGTGTTACAATAAAAATACATGGGTGGCGTTGATTTATTTGACCAATTTAAGTCATTCTACAACATCAAGCAAAAATCTCGATGATGGTGGATGAAAATTTTCTTTAATTTGCTTATAAAATAAGCATGAATGAACAAAAACGAAAGCCATGAACCATTTGAATTTCAGATCGTGTTTAGTAAATTAACTGATTGCTAATTTTTATATCAAAAAGAGACCAGGTTATGCAGCTGGACGTGGCAGTGCTCGAAAGAGAAATCATCCAGATGGACAAAGAACAGTTCAAAATTCACTTCGACCCAGTAATATTGGTGGATATCTACCCACATTGAGCAAGACATATCGGCGCTGTACAAAATGTAACATAGCACTTTGCAAAATGTGTTTCACACCTTTCCACCAATCCTAAGTTTGTTTTTGTTATTTCTGGTAAAATCATATAATTTTTATTGTGAGGATGAAGTAATCAACACTTTGTAGGTGGGACATATAATTCCCAGAGATTCATATTAAATATTTCATTCATTAAATGTTTTTTGGGATAATAATTTCCCACCTTAGAAAAAATATAAAAACATCAAAATTCATTCTAAACATAGATTGGAGTTTAAATTAATACAAATTGAATCGAGTAATTCGAACAAAAACATATTTGTTAAGACCTTCTTCTTCAGTTTTTTGTCACTTAAAGGGCTAAAGGCCGATTCTCATATAAACAGCATCGAGCGTAGTGGCGCGAAGCATCATTTGATATAGGCTATTCCCTTCTAAGCGGCAATTAGCAGCAGCAGAAACGAATTAGTGGAACTTAGTGTTTGAGTGCATAAGTTAGTGTATAAAAATTATTTCGGATATGTTGGAAAATTTAACATCCTCATCATCGAAACAAGAGAAAAAAACGGCAATATTGGGTTCATGATATTTTCCGAGCAAGGCTAGAGGGTGGCGAATTTCATACATTATTTTACAAATATTTTAGAATGTCTTCAGGAAAGTTCAATCAATTGCATGTATTTTACGCATTCAGCATACTTAGCAGCATACCAAACATAGTGAAAACATTAGTTCACTTGAGAGACCTACTGTTTTTATAAGGTAAGTCATAAATCATAAGCTGTTTTAATGGCATAGTATATTTACCCATAATAATTTAACAGAGAATTTTTTTAAAAAATAATACGAAATGATAAATAATACGTGTCCATTTTCATAATAAACACATTTAGGAATAGTTTCCTTGTTGCTGATTAGATGAGTTTTTTGTATCCAAGTCTTCTATAGTTGCTCCTACATTATTTTGCCCAGCACTCGATCCAGTTGTAACATGAGTCGCAAATCTTAAATAAAAATCTGCTGGACCCTGTGTAAGTGTTCGTTTTGGTGAAACAAAGAAGAGGATGGTTGGTCAAGGACTGAAGGTCGGATTTGGATTGATGGTTGTATTTGAACTGGTGACTGGTATTGCAGTGCCAACTGACTGTACATTGATACGTTATGAATGTTTTGTATGTATGATTATTATTGAGTGTGTGTGTGACTTTCTGCATGTAGTGGTTGGGCTGGTAAGACTGACGAGTGCAGAGGTGTTCGAGCTCTAGTCTTCTTCACGTAAAATATTGGATGCGCCATGTGTATCTACGAAATACCAACGTTTATGGTAATAAATCTTTCAGAACCGTTTTTATATTCGAACTACCTGAATAATATTCACGACCATACATAAGGTCCTCATCATTCTGTTGGTCATACATTTCTTCGGTTGAGGTTATATGCGATTATGTCTTCGTCACTAAATGAATGTCAGTTTCCACAAAGAGGGCTACCAGGGAGACCTGAGATTGCGTGCCTCTTTGAGTTTGGCTGATCGCTTTAATGCTGGTAGCTCGTCTGAAAGTTACTACGAACTTTCACATAAATATATTTCATCATACGGTCACGGTTCAATCACATAATCCAAAACTGCAGGCTGTCGAACAACTCCCAAACATCATATGTGGACGCCCCTGCACCGGATGTTGTCTATTCCTTTATTTCCACTTTCGTTTTACGGTATTTTACAGTAAGTTAAGTTTATATATTCACAGTTTAGTCCATAAACAGATGCACACCTATCCGTTGCTCTCAATTCTTTGCCTAATGCTGCTGAAGCATTGCCTTTTTTAATTCAGTTCCGGAAATCGTTTCTCGTATCTTTTAATGGTTCCGGGTGATTGATAGTATCTGAAGACAGCAGAAGTACTGGATTTATGTTTTTCTTTTTTTCCAAAATGGAGTGCATCACCTCAGCGTATTCAAAATCTTTTCTAGCTCGCCCAGTTTTACTGTTATTCTCTACAAACTTTTTATATGTTCTCTCAAGATGTTTCCATCTATTTTCGCAATGTGATGCAGATATTTTTTGTTTCGTTCTATATTACATTTCTTTTGCTATTTCCTCAAACATTCTTTTGAGGTTTCTCACTTTCAAAGTGCCAACTTGTGTTCTATATTCTTTGTATAAATCTAAGAACAGTAATGTATTATTGTGGCTCCATTTATATATTCCCTCATTCTCTTCATTCTCAAATGATGTAGAAGGAATAATCAAAAACTCGGACAAATCTAGAAAACAAATATGTGTTGTTTTATATAGTCAAATCAAAATTTCTCAAAAACTTACCGCTTGGTTGAAACATGATAGTAATTTCAACAAGTGAAGGTAGTAAACAAAACTAAGAACTTCAAGAGTGGATACACAGCTACAAGCTAAGTACACAGTATTATACACACCAGGCACAAGGGAAGTTTTCAAAAATTGTTGGCTGTTGACAATTTAAATTTTGACAGTAAGCATAAAAATCCACAGAGTATATAACAGGACAAAAACCATATATAAATGTCTGCCATATGTCGAGGTTCTAAGCTCTCTTTCCTTGTCTAAGGCTCTAAAAGTGTTCGTGGTGTTGAAAAATTCAGAACTAATTCGGAGGCGCGCATGCGTATTGATAAATCCCGGATTTCTGCCTTTTTCAAATTTGGAAGAAAACCGTTGGTTTAAAGGTATATTTTAACACATTATTTAAGTTAACCAAATTCTCATGCTCCAAAATTAATAGGGTTGTTCGGAGAGCCGTTATCGTTCAGAGAATGTTTATTGTCGG
The DNA here is from genome assembly GCA_958507055.1 of Crioceris asparagi. Lineage (NCBI taxonomy): Eukaryota > Metazoa > Arthropoda > Insecta > Coleoptera > Chrysomelidae > Crioceris > Crioceris asparagi. The sequence goes on along the minus strand of OY293832.1, from coordinate 33,105,700 downwards.
AGAGCCGTCTGTTACGAGTTTTTTTTTTGGATACGTTTTTCTGAGGACTTCCTTTAACTCGTGAGGCGCGCGAGAAAGACCTTACCTGTATCTTCATAAAAGTGATTAGCAGGAGAAGTCTTAAGGCGAGCCACTTCTTTTAAGAACTTCACATACTTATATAAATACAATTTGATTGATAGACATTTGAAAATTATTTCGTAGTCTATCTTATTTTGCATATATCTTTCCAAATAGAAATTAGATTATTTTTCTTTACCAGTTAATAGCCTAATATATTGTGTGTGCATTTTGTACGAACTGTTGGCAGTGTATTTGCTTTTTAATATTTCATAATTAGACTTAATATCTAGGAAAGTATAGGACTTTCATATAGCGCCCGAACAGAGCTCATTTCGTGGCCGTGATAATCTGATTTATTACATATTTTGTTCTTGAAATGCTGTCTGCCATAAGGTTTATCACTTTATTTATTTTTTTATTTATGTTTTGAAGGGACATAGTGGTCCTCATTGTCTTACCTGATATACCTACCTAGTTTCAAGTTTTCTTATTTTTTCTTATACAGGATCCTGAAATAGTGCTTCAGGCATCTATAGCTCATATACCGATTAGGTAAGGAATTTCGTTAGTACGCAGACCTATAATACCTACCTAAAAATATTTACCCACATACAGGGTGGTCCATAAAAGTGTCATGACCAAAAAATTTTTTTAATGGCACGCCTTGTATTTTTTGGATATTTTTATTAATTCTCGTGTTCTTTTTTATTTTCCAAAATTTTATTTTATTTGCTTCAGTAGTTTAGGAGAAATACATTAAAAACTGTAAAAATATAGTTTTGCCAGCTTGGAAATAATAATTTAATAAATATTTTTTACGAAAAATTGGACCGACTTTATCAGTTGTTGCACTGAAAAATATGAAATAATATTAATTCTATTGGTGCTGGTTCTTTTGGAGTTGGTGCCTACAACAACAAACTACAACGGCACAACTTCAAAATGACCAGCACCAATAGAATTAATATTATTTAATATTTTTCAGTCCAACAACTTATAAAGTCGGTCCATTTTTTTGTAAAAAATATTTATTTCACATTTTTGAGTGTAACATTAGCATGGAAATTGTTGAACGTTCACTATTACCCAAAAAGATATAGGTAGGTTTACCTTGTACATAGCGGAAAAGCGCATATCACATATATCAGACTTTACCATTGCGAAACTCGGAAACCGTGACTCTTTTGAAAGAATGTTCAATGGATGCATCAACAAACATAACTGTCACTACTACGCTACCGAAAATACAAGAATTATAAGAGAAATACACCACCAACACCGTTGGTCAATTAACGTTTGGGGAGGAATTGTTGGAGAACATGTGGTCGGCCCGTTTTCTTTAATGGCCACCTTACCGGTACAAATGTATTTAGAATTTTTAAGCATCCATTGGATTGGAAGAGGGGGGCTAGTTAGATGGCCGGCAAGATCGCCCGATCTAACAAAGCTCGACTTTTTCCTGTGGGGGTATGTGAAAGACCTTGTTTATAAGGAGCCTCCAACAACTGAGCAGAACATGCGACAAAGAATAATTGATGCGTTTGCAACTATTTCACCTGCAATGCTCCGCGATGTGAAAAGGTCCTTTCAAGAAAGATTGAATAAATGTCTTTAACAAAATGGAAGACATTTCGAAAATCTAAGATAAACATGCGTTTCTGCAGAAATAATGGAAATTCAACGCATTATTTTTCCGTTTTAAGAATGGCTACCCAGATATATTTTTTATATTGCTTTACTGGCAAAAAGGACATATGTATGGTTTTTGGTAAATATTTCTTAAACGGTTTAGAATTTCAATACACTTGTTATAAAAAGTGATCGTTTTTCTAATCCGTATTGAACAGTGAAATAATATATAGGGTGTTTCATTTGAAAATGTAGAGAAAATTTGGTTTAAAAAATTACATTTTTGGAACCAAATCTTAAACATCCTGTACAAAATAAGAAAAAAAAAATTAATGTCAAAGTATCAGTAGACCTCCTCTATTAAAGTTCTCACTACGTATCTGTAGAAAAACAGATGTAAGGCCATTTTTTAAATTATGACTTCCAAGCTGGCAAAACTATATTTTTGGAGTTTTTAATGTATTTCTCCTAATCTACTGAAGCAAATAAAATAAAATTTTGCAAAATAAAAAAGAACACGAGAATTAATAAAAACATCCAAAAAAATACAGGGCGTGCCATTAAAAAAAAATTTGGTCATCACACTTTTATAGAGCACCCTGTATGTGGGTAAATATTTTCTTGAGATACACTCATATGTATAGTATAGGTCTGCGTACTAACGAAATTCCTTACCTAATCGGTATATGAGCTATAGATGCCTGACGCACTATTGCAGGACCCTGTATATAAAATTTTAACCATTTCATAATTTCTCATAGAAAATTTAATCAAGATTTTACAATCATTTCCTCATTTCATTATCTTACTTGATATACTTTGTTTCACATTGAAACTTGAGTTTTTTGTCTTATTTTACCTGTGATAGAGTTATTTGTTTTATTTTTGTGGTCACGGTGGCTAAGTGGGCTAAGGCGCTGAAAGCGCGTTCGTAGCTTGCGACAGCTCATCGTGAGCGCGGGTTCGAATCCCGCCTGAGCCATGGTTGTTTGTAAATTGGACCCGTGCACAGGTATCCTGTATACTTCTTCGGAAGTGTATTCCAGATATAAAAAAAATAATTCAAAAGTTAATTTTTCTATTAACATCTCATCTGGTTACTGGTTAGCACTTTAAAATTTTATTTGTTATTCTTACTAGTGTTAGTTAATTTTTCTAACAAACTATTTAAAAAAAAACAAAGAAAAAGCCACAGTAATAAATAATTTATTACCACTTAACTATATCTTTTCTTTTGGTGTAGTCGGTTTGTTTCAGAGTGCATTGGTGGATCTTTCTTCAGCATTTTAGTGTCTACAACATAGCTTTTAAGTGTTATGTAATCCGTTTATCTGATTTTACATTTATTTATCAAACACTTTGGCGCTCATTGCTAATCTGTTTTAATTGAAATACTTTGAACCCACAACCTTAATAATTGCTTTTGACTTAGCCAGGGTAGTGTGCGGTAAATACAATATTTTGAAAAAATACCAACATTATATCTTGAGACGGTTAACTACTTCAAAATATATGATGATAAAGATTTGTTTAATAGCTTTCGTTTAACAAAAATAACTGTCACATTTTTATTAGGATAAATTGAAACAGAGATAAGAGCTGCAACAAATCGTTAATTGTATTGTTATCACGTGTTTCTTAAATGAGATACTTTTCAGAGAAGGGTGCATTCTACTCTAATATTTTTTGCTGCAGGAAATATGTTATTAACAGTGGGAGAGTTGAAGTTTCAAAGGCATCTGCAAGTAGAATGGTGAGAGAGTGTCTGAAGCAATAGCTATGTTGAGTCCAAGGTACATTAAAATGTGTGAAGGTGAAAATGAAATGGAAGAAGTAGCAATCAAATCTTATGCACTAGCAAGATTTCCTAGAACTATTGGTGCTATAGATTGTACCCTAGTAGAAATTCAATCACCAGGCGGAGAAGATCCGGAAAGATTTAGATCACAAACTGTTTTTTTGCTACGAACGTACAAACTATATCTGATGCTGACCTAAGAATAAGGAATATTGTTACACTTTGGCCAGGTTCAGTTCACGATGAAACAATTTCTTTTTTCTGTAGTTTCTTGTATATTATGAGCATTATTCTGCTTTATAAAGCCAATAATAATTTAGTAAAGTAACAGTTTGAGCAGGGTCGTTAGGGTATTGAGAAATACTTAATGACCAAGTTGAACAAAACAACGAAAATAGATGCAATGAATCAACTATTCGCACTAGAAATGTTGTTGAGAGACAATATGGTGTGTGGAAACGACGTCTTCCAAATTTGTCCAGAGGAATTCCTAACTTCATTTGTGTCCTTCTCCATCAAGGAGTCCCACATAAAATTATTGTTTTGTCATCGGTCCTTAAGAAATATACAAAGTTTCAAGTCGATCCGATGTTTTTAAGTGGGTGAAAATCGTGTCCAAAGATTCAGTTACATACATACATACATACCAAGCTAATAAAAGCTTGTTAAAAAATATATACATATATAAACTCATCCTTAACCAATATACATACACCTAAATTTACATAATTTTAACTACAGAATATAAAGATTGCACCTATTTATCTATTTCTTTTTTTAGTTTTTCAATCTGTAAATCTAACAGAAGCATTTTTCTAGAATGTTCTTTCTTAATCTTCTCTTTCATTTCTTCTCTTCATTAATCTTAGTATATTTTGAAATTCTTCTTTTATAAGAGTTTTCGATTCGTAATATTTTATCTAGCTGTCTGACAAACGGCTGTTCACACTGGTTCGCCGACCTTTGGCCATCGGTTTCTTCAGTTTTTGAGGTGTATAACGACTCCACTAGTCAAAATTATTAAGTTTCCTTTGTTCAGCTAGAGTAAATGAAACGTTATTGTATACTTTCTGAATCCAATTTTTTTTCAGTTTCCAAGGCAGTAATTGGTCTTGCATTCATTTCCGGAAAAATATGTGTATTTTATTGACCGATGTAAAAAAGCAGGAGGTGTAGAATTTGGTTGTGTTTGCTTTAAAGAGCTTTAAATAAATAAAAAACATTCAAAGCTGCTACCAAAATTTGTCTTGCATAAAAATCGCATCTTTTGCTCAGATTTCATGGCGAAGCTATTCGAGTAATTGCAACACCTTTACCTTCGCTGCTGATTTACAGTTATTTAAATCGTGAGAACTGGTCCCAATCATGAAACTTGGAGCAAAAGAAATTTGGTTCCTTGAATGGAATTTCTTCGAAGTATTCAGTAGAATTATCTATACTGATCGAGTTGTCGAAGAGAATCTGGAACATTTGTCATTAATGATGAATTTCTTGTTAGTTATAGTAAAAAGAAAACTATGTTGTGAGGTATAGGTATAATTGTATGTGATGTTGATAAATCAATATATGTTGAATAAATGAAAAAATTAACGTGGTATTCCGCAGTTTTCATTCTGGTAGGTCCAGTTGCGTTGATTTGCACTCAACCTCAAAGTAATATTGAATCAATATTTATATTTCAAAAGAAAGATGTGTTAGCTAGCCAATATGTAAGAGAGTGAACCCAGAAGCTATATAAAATATATACGTACATAAACAGGTATTTAAGGATCAAAAACTGGTTGTATCCCAAACATGGTTCTGTCTTTCTTGTTTCGGTTTCTAGATTCTCATACTTGTTTTGCAGTTGCTGCAAGTTTCTCTTAACCATTGCTTGTGCGTTGTATCTGTCCGTTATTATCTTCCAAGCTTCGAGCCAGAATTTACTGGTTATACTTTTGTTATTCCAATTTATACTGAATATACAACTCACCCTTTCGTGGCAACTAACTTTATTTGTAACTTTATTCTCCAAGACTTTTTCCATTTTTGGACTTCCTCCTCTAAAAATAACTGATCTTGCTTGCTAAAGCTAGATCCACGAATTTTCTTCAATACAAGGTTCATGTCTTATGCAATATTTGCAAGGATAATTGATCGACACAAAATTAATTTACCAGATTGTACTTACCAACTTGTATTTAATAAAAATGAACAATATAGGGAAATTTCATGTATTTGATAACACGCAGAATATTTGTATTCTATATTCAAAGCAGAGGAGAAACAAGACCCGAAATTCGAATTCAGTTCACATTCAATATGCGTCAATGTAAAATTCTGCGAATTCATAGAACACGTACAATTTTATGATTCTGTGTTCAGATGCGTCTGAAGGTAGGCGTCGACTGCGGTAGATTCTTATCTCCAGATTGCCAATACCAGGAAAAAATCCTTAGAGAAGTTTTTACGTACGAAGGCCTTGATAAGTGTTTACGGAACGAGTCATTTTAAGGGAGTATTTAAATTTAAATTAAACTAAAGGTACCATTAACCCTGCTGTTCTGTAACTTTACACTCGTACCCCTTCGGGTCAGAATGACCCAGTATTTAAAATAGACAATCAATCTAAAATAAATCAACTTTTTGGGCACTATGAGCTTTATTCTATCAAAACATTAGTTGTTAGATAGATCATAAAACAAAAGCAACTAATCTAAGAAAATAGGATACTTTCAATTCATCTTATTGTAGGTAAACTAATTCTTGCAATTGGGACAGTAATAAGTCACATGTACCTTACACAAATATTTAGAACATTTACAACATGTCATATTGGTTTTATTGTCACATTTTGGAGGACAAAGTTTGCATCGAGCTCGTTTGATTTTTTTGCTTGTCCCAGGGAGAGGTACAGATCTTACTTATTTGCTTATTATAATGCTATGTACTCATTAGTACGAATTTTTTTTTTTTCGGAACGTATGTCACAACTGTAGTATCCTCCGTAAAATAGAAGTTGGAGCTATTTATCTCTTTATTTATTTCTATCACAGGTAGTTCAGGTTTGTTCTTCCTTACTGTCCCTAACATGGTAAGTTTTCTTTTGTGGAGCATTTGACCCAACTTGTACGATGTAAAAAAGTTATCACAAGTCACATTCTGTCCAGATAATCAATAAGTGAGATCTAAAACTACTCGCATACCTTGATTCTTTTCTGCCACCTGACCAGGTGCTTTTCCTGTGTATACTTGAACTCCAAGAGCATAGGAACTTGCACTGTCACAAAGCGTCCATATTTTGATGCCATATTTTGCTGGCTTCCTTGGGATGTATTGCTTGAAGGGACAACGACCTCTGAAGCCAACCAATTGTTCATCCACCGTCACATTTTCACCAGCATTGTATAATTTTGGTAGTATTTCACACCATCTTTCCCAAAATTCTCTGATAGGAGCGAGCTTATCATGAAGCCTTCTTTCCTGACGATCACTTTTGTTGTCGGACCGTAATACGCGGGATATACAATGAAACATCTTCAGTGACATCGTTGCGCGAAAAATAGGTCTGGCGGTTTCTGCATCCCACAAACTTTTTGTAGATTCACCATGTGATCTGTAAACACCAGCTAACAGTAACAAGCCTATGTACGCTTGCAATGCATCATCATCTAGCTCTTGCCAGTTATCACCATACACCTTGGCACCTTCAATATTAGTCATTTCAAGATTATATTTTCCAGGAAACTGTTCATTATTATTTGAAAAGCGGATTTAATATCATGTACTCTTGCAGTGCAATATCTGGTCGGTCCGGGTGTAGCCTTTATAATGTTTGCACTACTTACTCGGCCCTGTGTTTGTGTTGGATTTAGCATCCACTCTATACTCTTGTCTTTAGAGTGGACCGACTAAACGGTTTATTGCACCACTTGCACTGCAGCGTTTGTGTCTAGAGTATTTTCCATAAGGTCATCTTCTGATTCTGGCTCATAATCGCAGTCTTGGCTGGTATGATCTTCTTCTTCTGGAAATTCATCATCACTGTCACTCAGATTTGCAAGTATGTTTGCAAGCTGTTCATCACCAAGTCCTTTTTTTGACATTATTACTATTTTCAATTCTCTTAGAAACAATCAACTCGACATCAATTATATTTCACTCAGTAAACAGAACTAAATACAGTCAGAATTGCACAATGTCTAACACCAAGTAATGACAAGGACACTATAGAGAGATGGCGATGCAACTAGAGAAGTGGGGCTCACAACTAATCATGCGTAGCTCATGTGGCATGTGAGAGCAATAGCGGATAATAATTTCTAGTTGCGAATGCCACAATTCGCTATTCAAGTAGGATGTAACCTACAAGATCCAACTTGACTGAAGTGAACGTGGAGAAAATTGCTCAAACTTGTCCCCTATTGAAAATTTATCAAGACTTGTAGCACATCTTTATAACTGCGAAATAATTGCAATTTGCAATTGCAAAAATCGTGAATTTGGAATAAATTAACCAAAAACAGGAAAGATTTCATAGCCATTTTTGCCCTGAAGAAGAGAATAAACATTCTCGAAAGCTCGGCTTCAATCAAAGAATTTAATTTAATATATGACTGCATCCCCAAGAACATCTTTTTATTTATATATATATATATATATATATATATATATATATATATATATATATATATATATATATATATATATATATATATATATATATATATATATATATATATTTTAGATTTCGTTTTATCTAATTGGCTTTTTAAAAACAATTATTTTATTTATTTACTTCTGACCCCACTTATTATTAATGATTTAATAATAAGAATTAAATTATAATTATTATACAAGTGAAATTAACTGTAAGGTTAGGATGATTATGAAAACTGACATAGATTCGTCTTACTTTAGATTTACATTTCAGAATGATTAAAATTATAAAGTGTTCCTTATTTATAGTGAAAAAATGTACAATATGCAATATAATGTTCTCATGGGAAAATGCCACTAATTGCGTCATATTCACGGATTCCATAGTCAGCATACTCGGGACGGTGTAATCAGAAGAGTTTCTGGATATGTTATCAGTTGAAGTACGATATGTTGAAATATGATATTCCTGGTAGTGCATTGTCATCATATTGTTGTGAAGTCGAGTTCATGGGTTTAGCAGAGTCAGCAATATTGGTTGATATAACAGCTCCCATCATTTATAAAAAGTTGGTGCTATGCAATAACTTTTAAGGTAGATTGGATATTCCAATGGTAGGAATTTCAATTACTTCATTATTTTCAATGTTAGGTCTTCTTCTTGGAAGTAGACTTGTAATTCTTTTGAAGGTGGATGATTTTTCTTCATTTTCTTCCTTTTGTCCTTTGAGTTTTTTCAAAATTTTCATTATGATATAAATAGTAATGATGCATAGAATGGATCCTATAGAAATGTAAGTGAACCAAGATATATTTTTGGTCACGAATGGTTCGTTCATTAGATTTTCTAATTCTTTTGAATATTGCTCTAGTTTGTGGTTTGCAATATCCTATTCTTCCATGTTTATTTCATTTAGCTTTAGTGGTTCCAGTTTAGGAATGTTGATACTTTCAACTAAATGATCACAACATTCGTAAGGTATTATTACTGGATGAGAATTGTCGGCATAGTCGGTAGATTTTCGGCTTTCTGCTTGGATTTTTGTTATTCCTACGAAGGCTTGACATTCGGAGGTAAACTTCACAATTGAGTTCTGCATTATTGTTACAATTTTCGTGTTATGTTCAGGACAGTTCATGGTTATTTGAAGTGGTTCTGCTACGATAACTAGCCAAACATTGTCTTTGAGTTTGAACACATTGTAGCCTTCACTGTAGATTACGGAACTTTCACAGGTTTTGGGCACATTTTGACGGTTTTTCAATAACTGCGCTTCACACACTGCATTGTTGTCTATGGGGTAAGCGTACAAGTTGGGACACAACTTCTTATGTGGACCTATTTCTTTACAATTATTAGGCTCCTTTACAGGAATATACATTAGAAAATCATCATTTCGCGCCATGTATTTATGACTAATTGAAAGAATATGATGAAGGCCAGTTCTTTTATCCAAGATTGGAATAGGAAACAGATGATATAGAGTATAAAGTTGTTGTTCAACTAAAGGTATTTTCAAAATGAAGACAATTTGGTTATCTTGTTGATATGCTTCAAGCTCTATTAATTGAAGATATTGTGCAATTTTAGAGATTTTTACTGGTAAAGGGAGATTATTTCTCACAAGGTTTTGTGATATCTCTTGAAGGGCTGATACCAAGTTTTGTGGTGAAATAATTGAAGAGTGAATTATTTTCAATCTTGCAAATGTTACTGCATTTATAATGTCATTTAAATTATCTTCAATAATCAAATAACTCTCCATTAATTTTTCGCATATTTCCAAAAAGTTTAGTTTGGCTTCAACAGTTTTAACTTGGTTGTTAATATCATGAATTGCTCTTTCAATTTTATAAATATCGTCATTAAATGTTTTTCTATCAATTGTTAAATTTTGTATTGTTTCGTTGAAAGTTCTAATTAGAGAGGATGATACTGAAATCTGATTCTTAAGAAGGTTTTCAATGTGATGTTGATCATTGTTTAATTTTTCTATATTTTTTGTATAAAATTCACCATCTGTAGCATCTAAGTTGCCTGTTATGGTTTTAAATACGCTTCCTATAATGTTCACTAAACCTCTTTTAACGCGTTTTGTATCTATGATGATTTCGTTGAATTTCTCTTGTATGGATTTAGATATTTGTGTTAGTAAATCTACGTGTGTCTGTACGTCGGAACGAAAAATATTCATAGCGTGATAATCTGGTTTTAAAGTATTACGTATAGTGTCCAAAATTTTGTTGTTGTTTTCATATGCAGCTTAAAGTCCTGTAATGTTCTTGTGTACTAGTAGATTCCTCTTGTCGTTGGAGATGATAATTCTTGTTTCATCGTGATAGAAGACTCCTATCGTGTTGTTTATAGGATCAATTTGAAATTGGCAAAAGGCCATATTGACCAATAGGGGGTACCTGAAAACATTTTAGTTTTCAGAATATGGTTTCATACGGTCGAAATTAACTTTTGTTTGTTGATTAGTATTAGAATTAAGTAAAATAGCTGAATTATTGAAAATTTCTAAAATATCGTATGGACCATTAAATTTATTCTGTAACTTGTTTTTTTGTTGTGACTCTTTAATAAATACTTTATCTCCTACTTGAAAATTTGGAGTATTTTCGTGTACATGCTTATCGAAACGATCTTTAGCTTTCTGTGTCTTGCTTTCAGTGCGTTCTCTGGCTATTTTGTAAAAATGTGAAAGTCTGTTATTCAGATCTCTAACATATTTTGTTATTAATTCTTTTCATTGTATAGCTGCTCTGGCAGTCTACTTGAAGTATGTCCGAAGAAACCATGAGTTTTATTTGCTGAATTGTTGTAGCAAATAACGGCGTACGGTAAAACATTAAAGGGATGTTCGTGAGGATATTCGGCGAGATTGACTCTAATCATTTCTAACAGAGTCGAATGAAATCGTTCGAGAGATCCGTTAGACTGCGGATGTCCTACGCTGGAAAATGTCATCTTTATGTTATACAATGTACAGAGGTCTCTAAGTAGAGAATTATCAAACTCTCGGCCATAATCGGAATGTATTCGAAGGGGAGTGCCATAGTGTTGAAAATATAAGAGAAGGGTATTAACTACTGATTTTGCAGATTTGTCTTTGATAGGGTAAGCCTGACTGAATTTTGTGAGTTCATCGCGTATTGTTAAGGTATAATTTCTGTTAGGAACTTCTAATATGTCTATATTAATACGTTCGAACGGTGTTTTTGGAGTTTCTGTGATTACGAGTGGTCTGTCGAGATTTTTCCTATATGCTTTATTTTTCTGGCATATTTCACAAGTTTTTATAAAGTTCTCAACGTCTTTTGCCAGTCCGTTCCAGATATATCTTTCTCTTATTCGACGAATAGTCTCGTTTATTCCTCTGTGTAAATTCATCTTTCCATTATGATTTTGGTCAATGATAAGGGGAATTTCGTCTGTATCTGGAGTTTTGGTCTGGTTTTGAAAAATTTTAAATTTGAGTTGTTTTTCTGAAGTAATAAATGATAAAATTTCTAGTATGGGTAAATCAATACTAGTTTCAACACAGTATGTCTGGTTGTCCTGAAAAAGGTCTTGATCTTTGAAAAGGGCTCCAAATAAATATTCAGTTACTGTATCTGGATTATATGGTAATGCTATTATAAAATATTTTCTATTTTTCACAGTTTTGCTAGATAATACATTAATTTTAAGATGTTCGAAGTCGTAGTTCTCTTCAAAAATATCATCAATAATTTTTTCTTGAATTTCGTTCAGTTAGTTTTGTCTAAGAAATGTAAGAATATTTTTATTATTCTTATCTAGTAATTGTCCGTTACTTGATTCTATTTTCGAATAGTCCAAAAGGGATTTAGTCTTGTATAAATTTACAAATGTATCAAATTATTTATACATGTTTTCTAGAAATTCAGGGTTGTTCTTTTGATCTTCGGGGATATTTTCATCTATATTCTCATTATAAGCAAAAGTTGAATAAGGTGTTAGATTGTATTCAGATTGGAATTTTGATAAATTTTGGATATGATTAACTTTAATGCCAAGTTAGGGGACGATGGTCTGTGATTAAAGTGAATTTTCTTCCAAAGATGTAGGGTCTAAAGTGTTTTACTGCCCAAACGATCGCAAGTAATTCTCTTTCAATGGTGGAGTATTTTGTTTCTGCTTTGCAAAGAGTTCTTGATGCATAAGCTATCGGAAGATCTTTACCAATTATTCCTTGAGAGAGTACTGCACCAATCGCAAAAGCGCTTGCGTCAATTCATCAAATGATTGTTTATAATCGGCATCAAAATCGAATGGAACGTCTTTTTTGAGAAGTCTGGTTAGTGGTTTTGAAATTCTAGTGAAGTTTTCGATAAATCTTGGGTAATAACCGGCTAAACCTAGAAAAGATTTTATGTCTTTTTGGTTCTTAGGTGTTGGAAAATTTGTGATACATTCAACCTTAGATGGGTTTGGTTTGACACCATCTTTAGTAACAAGATGTCCTAGATAGGCTACTTCCTTGCGGAGGAATTCACACTTATCCGGTTGGATTTTCATATTTGCATGTCTGAGTTTCGTAAAAACGTCAGTCAGTCTGTTAATATGTTCATGTATTGATGGGGAATATACAATAATGTCATCCATATAAACTAGACAACGCTCATTTTGTATACCGAGTAATATATTGTCCATTACTCTCTGAAAAGTTGAAGGGGCATGTTTGAGACCGAAAGGCATTCGGACGAACTCGAAATGTCCATTCTCAACTGAAAAGGCGGTCTTCTGAATATCTTGTGGATCAATTTCGATCTGGTGAAATCCAGAAGCTAAGTCTAGAGTAGAGAAATACTGACACTTGCCAAGTTGATCTAAGAGGTCTGAAATATTTGGCAGCGGATATTTATCGTTAATTGTGATTACGTTGAGTTTACGATAATCTACAACTATTCTCCACTTTTGTTTGCCTGATGCGTCCATTTTCTTAGGGACGACCCAAACTGGAGATGAAAAAGGTGAACATGAAGGTCTAATAATGCCTTGATCAAGCATTTTATTGATCTGGGATTTAACTTCATCTTTGTGTATTTGCGGATACCTATAAGACTTGGTGAATGTTGGTTTGTCGGAATTAGTTTTAATGGAATGTTTAATTTCGTTGGTAAAAGTCAATTTGTCTCCTTCGAGGTAAAATATGTCTGAGAATTCAATACACAGATTTGTTATGAGCTCTGATTCTTCATCGTTTAGATGCTCTAATCGAAGTTGGTTACGTATTTCGGGAATTTGTCTTGTATGTCGTATTCTTATTCGCTAAGATTGTTAATAGAAAAATGTTGTATAGGTACTATGTTAATATCTGAAAAATTTATTTCTTTAGGAATTGCGTTTGCGTTAAGAATTGTTGTTATAAATTCGCCATTTTCATTAACTTTTACTAAAGCATGCAGAAGGCGTACTTTTTCTATTTCTATACCTGTTAATAATGCGTCAGTGTTTGATAAATTGCATTTCAATTTGTAAACTTGTTCGATTCTTGGTTCTATTCTAATTATGTTAGTTGTTCTTTCTGTGTCCTTGGTTTCGATGTTTTGTATATTATCTGAAGCTTTGTGAAGTTGGACGGTTTTAAAATTTGTTTCTAATTCTCTTGTTTTGATGTTCATTACGCAATCGTAATGTTCGAGGAAGTCTGAGCCTAGAAGTCCATCAAATTCTATATCTAAATTACAAATATAGACTTTGTGTGGATCTGTACGGTTAAAAGGAACGAGTGTAGATTCAGTAATGTGAACTTTTTGATTAGTGATTCCTTGAATTATTACATTCTCTGGAAATCGCTGGGGAAATTTTTGACAAACGTGAGGTTTAAAGATAGAAAGTTCAGCTCCGGAATCAATGAGAAATTTGTGAGTATTTGTCGAGTCTGTAATGTAAAATAAATTTTGTGATTTCACAGCGAGCAGAGGATTTATAAGTAGCTCTGTTCGGGGAAGTTCAGATTGGGGTTGTAATCTTGAAGATTGATTGCTTGAATTTGGGTTTGAAGCTGATCTATATCTGACTTCTTCTCTGGAGGAGGGTCTGTTGGAACTATTGGGCTTACGTGAAAATCCTGGTTTTCACTTTGATTAATTTCTTCTTGTTGATAATTGTAGAAGTTTTCTTGTGGATTGTAATTACTATATGAGTAATCTTCAGGTTCGTATTGATATGATTCGTCATAATAGTTATCGGATTGATTGATATGGTAAGTAGGGTTTTGTTGGAATCTACTGAAATTCGGATTTTGTTGGACGACGCTTGGTCTGATATTACCTCTATTGAGATTAGGACGTATGACAGAAGGTCTATTTGTAAAAGATTGATTTTGCTGGAAATTATTTGGAGAATTTGGTTTTTGATGAATGTTTGACTGAAATTGTGGTCTGGCTTGGAAAGCTGGAAGTTTTGATTGAAGTTTTTTTGGAATGGTCTCTGTCTGCATTCATTAGTTGCATGACCAATTCGTTTGCAATTTGAACAATGTTTAGGAGGGAGATTAATTGGTTTGCGTTGTTGTAAATCCGTATTCTTGTTTGTATTCTGATGTTTCTGATTTTCGAAATAATTTAATTGAAGTTCTCTCCTAATTCTATTTGTTGCTGTCAGTATGTCTACATGGTCACTAGCTCTTACAATTTGACCTAGCTTAGGTTCTAAGCCTGTCAAGAGTGTATTAAGGGCCATAGTTTCCGCTAGACGTGTCTGCGCGTTCTTTTCTTCGATAGATAAATTTTGTTTATTTATTGAAGCGAACATTTTAGCTTCATGGGTTTGTAACCTGGTGATGAAGGTTAACGGAGATTCATTAGGTAGTTGCCTAATTCTCTGTAGATCTTGGATAAGAGATGATAAGTCTCTCGTATCTCCAAAATGACTTTCTAGTAGCGTTTTTATATCATGCCATGTAGCAGGGTTGCATGAATTTATTAATTCAGCAGCGCGACCGCGAAGTTTGTTTTTGATATGTAAGCTAAGGAGAATTCTTTGATTACCTATAGCCATTCCAAATGCAGTTGTACATGACAGAATAAAAGTATTTAGAAATATTTGATTACCGTCAAATTCAGGAATTATTGAGAAAATTTCACTCAACTTGTATGGTTCAATATTATCTACATTAGCGTTAGCATTAACACTAGCGTTATCATTAACAGAGTTATTGCCTTGTTGACTCATTTTGATTTTCTTGGATCTTAATATCATAAAAAATTTTTGCAATTTATATTCTATATGTTTCCTTTTATTATTGAATTAAGAACTGTTGGTTTCTTATTTAAAATATAAATAGAATTTAAATTATTAAAAGACGAGATGATTCTGAAATGACTTACAGTAATTTCCACATAGAAGATGAAATCCGGTTCCGTGAAGTTTGCTCCGTCAGGTGAGTATGTACGTATTCCTGGCGTCGGAAAGACCGTCTTCGTATGCGTTGCAATGTCTTCTACTGGAGATCTGGGTTGACCACACCGAGTTAGTTGCCTTGTTCTGGGTGCGTAGAGGATATGCCACTTGTGTTGTCTGTTGCGTGTTTTCTTACTTCTTGAAGGTTTGGAAACCACCACAATCTTCTTGCTGAATGTGTAGATGAGATCCCACTTCTGACACCAATTTTTAGATTTCGTTTTATCTAATTGGCTTTTTAAAAACAATTATTTTATTTATTTACTTCTGACACCACTTATTATTAATGATTTAATAATAAGAATTAAATTATAATTATTATACAAGTGAAATTAACTGTAAGGTTAGGATGATTATGAAAACTGACATAGATTCGTCTTACTTTAGATTTACATTTCAGAATGATTAAAATTATAAAGTGTTCCTTATTTATAGTGAAAAAATGTACAATATGCAATATAATGTTCTCATGGGAAAATGCCACTAATTGCGTCATATTCACGGATTCCATAGTCAGCATACTCGGGACGGTGTAATCAGAAGAGTTTCTGGATATGTTATCAGTTGAAGTACGATATGTTGAAATATGATATTCCTGGTACTGCATTGTCATCATATTGTTGTGAAGTCGAGTTCATGGGTTTAGCAGAGTCAGCAATATTGGTTGATATAACATATATATATATATATATATATTTATATATATATATATATATATATATATATATATATATATATATATATATATATATGAAGAAGGTGGAAATACGGCAGTAATTAATTAGAATACGTGAATCAACTTGAATTGGGGATTTCTGCCGAAGTTTGAATGGGGCTTAAAAAGAACACTCTTTATGCTGTCCAAGCTTTCGAAAAATTTTTATTTTCTTTATCAAGGCTGAATAAAATAAAACACATATTAGTTTGGAGTGAAAACAAACTAAGATATTGAATTTACATGGCATGTGAGGATTGAAATATTAAATTGGCATACCACCAAGAGTGACAGAAATTCCTTCATTATAACACTACACACTTACAAAAACATTTTAAATAAAAACAAATGTACAATTAAAATTTTCTACATTATAAAGAATTATACAAATTAAAAGAGGAGTTACATACTGCGTGTTACTTAAAAATCACCATTTTACAGATTAGGATATCAGTGCGAAGAAGAATATCAACCAATTTATTCCCTTATTAGGTAAAATTATCTGTTTAAATGATGGGTGGGAGTTGGAACTAACTCAGAACATATAAAAGGTATATTAAACCATGTCAGTTGATGTTCTGCCATCACAGATCTCAAAACAACATACTGTTATAATTTCACAATGTATGTAAGCTTCAATACACATCTAACCTATGTACGATTGTTTATGTTGTTAGTGCAAAACTTTGAAATCACATAGGAATAAATAGAACTTTGACCACGTATATCGGTACATGCATTCATAGATTTAGGATCTTTAGTAATTTCAATCATTTCTTGTATTTTTCTTTTAGATGTATTGGGCTCATTAATCAAGATTGAAACACCTTCAAAATTGGGAGTATGTCTTTTTTCCTTTGCATGTCTTGCTAGAGTGCATTTTTTGGTTTGGGCATTTCTGTGATCACTTTTGTGAGCAACGATTCGGTTCTTTAGTAACCTTTGTGTTTCACCGATGTATATAAGATTACAATCACAAGGAATAGAATACACCACATGTCGTCTTTTTTCGGTAGGTATTTTATCTTTAATATTCAAAAAGTGTTGTCCTAGTAAGATCACATTTCTTTTGGCTAATTTACAGTTACTAATGACATCTTTGATGATGTTGGATAGTTTTGGAGTGAGGTCCTTTATCCAAGGAATGGAGAAATAACAAACAGGTCTTTCATGTTGTAACCCACGATTAGGAGAAGACCCTGAATGATTGGTAAGGGACGGACTACTATATAACAGTTTACGTAACAGATTTTTAGGGTAAGAATTGTTCAATAGAATTTTATATAGTTTGTTTATGTTTTCGTTGAATAGAGATGAATGACAAATTTGTCTGATCCTATTTTTCATTCCTAAAACTAAGTTCACTTTGATTCTTTCATCATGGTAGGAAAGATAATTCAAATATCTTCCACTATTGGTGGGTTTTTGATACCAATCAAGTATGATTGTTTGATTTGGAGTGCGGATACTTCTGGTGTCGACGAAGGGTACCGAGTTGTTTTCTTCTCTTTCAATAGTGAACTTGAGATTATCATCATAGAAGTTGAAAATTTGTAAGACCATATCATAAGAATCAATAGGAACAGAACAAATTATATCATCAACGTACCTTTTTATGAATGGAAGGTTAAATGGTAATCTGGACAAGCAATCATCTAATAAATAGTCTATCACAAAGGCCGATAATATCGGTGAAATGGTGGAGCCCATTGGTGTACCAAAAACTGGTAAGTAATTCTCCCCTTGGAAGGTAAACACTGTACTATCGAATATGAATTTTAGTGCTGAAAGAAAAGAACTTATATCCAGACCACAATGGGACTGGATCTCATTCCAATGTTTCCTGATACTGGACTCCGCACGTTCGTATGAGATATTAGTGAAAAGAGAAGAAACATCTACGCTAATTAAGACATAGTCCGAAGGTAACTGAAAATTGTTGATGAAACTAGCAAAATAAAAGGAATTTTGAATAAAATAATTGTTGTTTTTATTGTAGGTGTTGGTTAAAATTTGTGTAATATACCTACAAAGCCCTGAATTTGGGGTGCCAATTGAGGAGATAATGGGCCTGAGAGAAAGGGGTTCTTTATGGATCTTAGGTAAGGCATAAAATCTCGCCGGAACTGAATCGTATGTAATGATTTTTTTTCTGGTAGTTATATCAATAAAATTCTTTTTATCCTAGATCCTAAATCTATGAATGCATGTACCGATATACGTGGTCTTAGTTCTATTTATTCCTAAGTGATTTCAAAGTTTTGCACTAACAACATAAACAATCGTACATAGGTTAGATGTGTATTGAAGCTTACATACACTGTGAAATTATAACAGTATGTTGTTTTGAGATCTGTGATGGCAGAACATCAATTGACATGGTTTAATATACCTTTTATATAATGGTTGTAGAAGTCCGTTCTCGAAGTGGAGTGAAATGGTAAGACCAAAAAAAACACGAAGTCTTCTCCACACTCCAAAACTATCCAACATCATCAAAGATGTCATTAGTAACTGTAAATTAGCCAAAAGAAATGTGAACTTACTAGGACAATACTTTTTGAATATTAAAGATAAAATACCTACCGAAAAAAGACGACATTTGGTGTATTCTATTCCTTGTGATTGTAATCTTATATACATCGGTGAAACACAAAGGTTACTAAAGAACAGAATCGTTGCTCACAAAAGTGATCACAGAAATGCCCAAACCAAAAAATGCACTCTAGCAAGACATGCAAAGGAAAAAAGACATACTCCCAATTTTGAAGGTGTTTCAATCTTGATTAATGAGCCCAATACATCTAAAAGAAAAATACAAGAAATGATTGAAATTACTAAAGATCCTAAATCTATGAATGCATGTACCGATATACGTGGTCAAAGTTCTATTTATTCCTATGTGATTTCAAAGTTTTGCACTAACAACATAAACAATCGTACATAGGTTAGATGTGTATTGAAGATTACATACACTGTGAAATTATAACAGTATGTTGTTTTGAGATCTGTGATGGCAGAACATCAATTGACATGGTTTAATATACCTTTTATATAATGGTTGTAGAAGTCCGTTCTCGAAGTGGATTGAAATGGTAAGAACAAAAAAAACACGAAGTCTTCTCCACAGATTATTATTAAGGATTAATTACTGATGAGACATCTTTCGAGATTGTACAATCTCATTTTCAATCGAAATGTAGAAAGTTCTGTAACAAATTATTATAAGATCTTGAAATGTAAAGTGAAAAATTATGTAGAGAAAAGATACAAAATGGTGGATAGTATACTCACATGGAGATGAAAATATTAAATTTAAGAGAAGAAAAACATTATGTAAACGATCCCAAAAACAGTACAATAATTGAAATTAACATATATATACTTGAAATATAAAATAAATAAATTATCCCGTTATGAAATTAAAGAATAGTAAAATAAAGTCACATTCTAAAAAATAAAAAATAAAATACGAAATTCTACGTCACGTCACATTGTCCGAGTATGAGTGTTCGTGCCCGGTGACTACATATTGGTCAGCTGATGGTAAAAGAGATATATTTCTGGTTGGGGATCGTTTAAATAGTTTTTCAATTACATGTAACTAGAGCCATCTAATGTTGGATAGTGAATATTTTGAAGTTTAATAAAGAGAAAGATAATTTAAATAGTAGAATACTGTAATCTTTGACATAGAATTATAGACAAAAGGTTAGGAGAAGCACAACAACAATATAAAATGTTTATAAACAAGTTCAAAAGTTTAAGGAGTTGAAAAACTGTATGCAGTCAAAGTTGCTTTGTTCATTAAGTGATATAGTTCGTGGGTAAATATTGTTGGAATTGATCTCGAAAATCTCAAGAATGTTCAACAACCGGCCTTTTGGAGCATGGTGTAATATTTTAACATCATTGTTGATATTGAAGGTGTGTTTATTATTGATTACATGATTTGCGAAAGAACTTTTCGAATTGATATGGTAATAAGGTGTAGTAAGAAACAAAGATTTATATTTATCTATTATTTTAGCGTGTTCATCTATTCTAATACTTATTTTTCTGACAGTTTGACCTATGTATTTGGCTGGGCAATCAGAACAAGAGATCTCGTAAACTCCGGATCTATCAAGAGGGTTGACCTGGTCTTTAACATGGACCAACATCCTATAAATTGTGTTATGGGTGGAGAAGCATACTTTTAGTTCCTGGTTATGGTGTTGGAAAATGTTTCGGATTTCTTGTGAAGCTTTGCCGATGTAAGGTAATGAGCAGAACTTAGTTGATATAGTAGGTACAATTATGTTCCTGTTTATGTGTTTTGTCAAGTGTCTGTGATATATTCTATCTATGAATTGAATAGGGTAGTCATTGTTGGTGCTAATTTGTTTAATAAATGTTAAGTTCCTTGTTAAAATTTCTTACACTCATCAGGATGGAGAACAGTCTATGAAAAAGTGCGTTGAAAGAGCTCAGTTTATGTGATATCGGGTGACAAGAATAATAGGGGATGATGTTGTCTGTATGTGTCGGTTTTCTATAAATTGAGAAACTCAAATTATTATCTGTTTTAGTTATCAGAATATCCAAGAAAGGTAGGCGATTATTATCTTCTATTTCCATTGTGAAGGAGATAGCTGGGTGTAGCGAGTTCTAGAATGTTAAAAGTAAGTTTAGTTGGGTTAAGCTACCATCGAAAAGCACTAAACAATCGTCTACATATCTGTAGTAGAAAAGAATCTTATCATAGTGAATGAAATCCTGAAACTTTGTTTCCAAATTGTTCATAAAAATTTCAGCCAACAACGGAGATAGTTTACTGCCCATAGCTAGACCCGTTGATTGAGCGAAAATTTGATTGTTGAATTTAAGTTGAAGTTTTGTTTCAGGACCGTGTCCAAAAGATGGCAAATATTGAGGCAATGTTGAAAGTTAATGCCTGATTCAAAGAGGAGGTTCCTAACTAGTTGAATACAATCATCTGGTGGGATACTAGGGAAGAGATTAACTACATCGAATGATACTAGAATAGAATTATCTGGTATGACAACGTTTGAAATTTTATTAATTAAATCTTTGGTGTTTTTTATGGAATAAGGGTTATGGAATTCAGTTAAGTCTCTAATTAGTTTGTTAAGCCATGAAGATAATTTCGATGTGGGTGAGTTACAATAGGAAACAACAGGTCTAATAGGAATACCTGTTTTGTGAATTTTTGGTAAGCCATATAATGAGGGTGTGAACGGGTTCATGGGGATTAGTCTATCTTTATTAGATTCGAAGTATATGATGGTAGTTAACGTAATATCTAGATATTTTTTCACCTGTCTAATACATTTGGTTGTAGGATCAGAATCTAATTTTTTTTTGAAGCAGTCCGAGGACAGGAAGTTGATGACTTTGCTCACATAGTCCGGCCGATCCAGGATAACAAGACAATTACCTTTATCTGCTTTTGAAATTACTAAATTGTTATGTTTGACTTTATTTGTAATATGATTCATAATAAATCTCAGCTTCTTATCCTCATTATTATATGTAATGTTTGAATTAAAAGTGAAATTCCTGTTTAGCACACGTGCAATATCACTTCTGATTAAATCTTTGTTGTTGAAATTTAAGGTCTCAATTATTTTTTCACTCTCTATGGCAAGTAGTTGAAAATCTTTTCTATCTTTGGGTTTATGTATGTTAAATTTTAAGCCTAAGTTAAGAACTTTCAATTCACGTTCACTAAAGGTCGTTGAGGATTTGTTCATCACTCTCTGATGGAAAGTGTGATCCGAGAACTTGTTAGTTGTATGATTAGATTGATATAAATTAGAGTTTAACATGGATAGCTTGTTTATTAACATTTGGTGCTTCTCCTTACCTTTAGGTTCAATGTAGTCCAAGAGGTTTCTATGAAGTACATCCAGTTCTACAACCATTATCAAGATGCTAGTCGAGCAATACTAGTCCGACAATACAAAGTTCTGTTAGTAAGACGGAAAACATGTTCCCTGGACATATGGTTTAATAATGAATGCCTCAGGAAAGGACTCACCCCCAAGTACATCTCCCTACAATCCAGGATTACCACTCCAGCAGCCAAAAAAGCCATCCGCATTGGTACCACGACGTGGATCAAACAAGAAGTTAAATCATTATACCACAAAATCAACACCATCAACATCCATCTCAAATGGCTCTATTTGAAATTGGCATCTACCCTGGACTTCTTGGAACTGGATGTACTTCAAAGAAACCTCTTGGACTACATTGAACATAAAGGTAAGGAGAAGCACCAAAAGTTAATAAACAAGCTATCCATGTTAAACTCTAATTTATCTCAATCTAATCATACAACTAAAAAGTTCTCGGATCACACTTTCCATCAGAGAGTGATGAACAAATCCTCAACGACCTTTAGTGAACGTGAATTGAAAGTTCTTAACTTAGGCTTAAAATTTAACATACATAAACCCAAAGATAGAAAAGATTTTCAACTACTTGCCATAGAGAGTGAAAAAATAATTGAGACCTTAAATTTCAACAACAAAGATTTAATAATAAGTGATATTGCACGTGTGTTAAACAGAAATTTCACTTTTAATTCAAACATTATATATAATAATGAGGATAAGAAGCTGAGATTTATTATGAATCATATTACAAATAAAGTCAAACATAACAATTTAGTAATTTCAAAAGCAGATAAATAAAGGTAATTGTCTTGTTATCCTGGATCGGCCGGACTATGTGAGCAAACTCATCAACATCCTGTCCTCGGACTGCTTCCAAAAAAAATTTGATTCTGATCCTACAACCAAATATATTAGACAGGTGAAAAAAGATCTAGATATTACGTTAACTACCATCATATACTTCGAATCTAATAAAGATAGACTAATCCCCATGAACCCGTCCACACCCTTATTATATGGCTTACCAAAAATTCACAAAACAGGTATTCCTATTAGACCTGTTGTTTCCTATTACAACTCACCCACATCGAAATTATCTTCATGGCTTAACAAACTAATTAGAGACTTAACCGAATTCCATAACCCTTATTCCATAAAAAACACCAAAGATTTAATTAATAAAATTTCAAACGTTGTCATACCAGATAATTCTATTCTAGGATCATTCGATGTAGTTAATCTCGTCCCTAGTATCCCACCAGATGATTGTATTCAACTAGTTAGGAACCTCCTCTTTGAATCAGGCATTAACTTTCAACATTGCCTCAATATTTGCCATCTTTTGGACACGGTCCTGAAACAAAACTTCTTTAAATTCAACAATGAAATTTTCGCTCAATCAACGGGTCTAGCTATGGGCAGTAAACTATCTCCGTTGTTGGCTGAAATTTTTATGAACAATTTGGAAACAAAGTTTCAGGATTTCATTCACTATGATAAGATTCTTTTCTACTACAGATATGTAGACGATTGTTTAGTGCTTTTCGATGGTAGCTGAACCCAACTAAACTTACTTTTAACTTTCTTGAACTCGCTACACCCAGCTATCTCCTTCACAATGGAAATAGAAGATAATAATCGCCTACCTTTCTTGGATATTCTGATAATAAAAACAGATAATAATTTGAGTTTCTCAATTTATAGAAAACCGACACATACAGACAACATCATCCCCTATTATTCTTGTCACCCGATATCACATAAACTGAGCTCTTTCAACGCACTTTTTCATAGACTGTTCTTCATCCTGATGAGTGTAAGAAATTTTAACAAGGAACTTAACATCATTAAACAAATTGGCACCAACAATGACTACCCTATTCAATTCATAGATAGAATATATCGCAGACACTTGACAAAACACATAAACAGGAACATAATTGTACCTACTATAACAACTAAGTTCTGCTCATTACCTTACATCGGCAAAGCTTCACAAGAAATCCGAAACATTTTCCAATACCATAACCAGGAACTAAAAGTATGCTTCTCCACCCATAACACAATTTATAGGATGTTGGTCCATGTTAAAGACCAGGTCAACCCTCTTGATAGATCCGGAGTTTACGAGATCTCTTGTTCTGATTGCCCAGCCAAATACATAGGTCAAACTGTCAGAAAAATAAGTATTAGAATAGATGAACACGCTAAAATAATAGATAAATATAAATCTTTGTTTCTTACTACACCTTATTACCAATTCGAAAAGTTCTTTCGCAAATCATGTAATCAATAATAAACACACCTTCAATATCAACAATGATGTTAAAATATTACACCATGCTCCAAAAGGCCGGTTGTTGAACATTCTTGAGATTTTCGAGATCAATTCCAACAATATTTACCCACGAACTATATCACTTAATGAACAAAGCAACTTTGACTGCATACAGTTTTTCAACTCCTTAAACTTTTGAACTTGTTTATAAACATTTTATTTTGTTGTTGTGCTTCTCCTAACCTTTTGTCTATAATTCTATGTCAAATATTACAGTATTCTACTATTTAAATTATCTTTCTCTTTATTAAACTTCAAAATATTCACTATCCAACATTAGATGGCTCTAGTTACATGTAATTGAAAAACTATTTAAACGATCCCTAACCAGAAATATATCTCTTTTACCATCAGCTGACCAATATGTAGTCACCGGGCACGAACACTCATACTCGGACAATGTGACGTGACGTAGAATTTCGTATTTTATTTTTTATTTTTTAGAATGTGACTTTATTTTACTATTTTTCAATTTCATAACGGGATAATTTATTTATTATATATTTCAAGTATATATATGTTAATTTCAATTATTGTACTGGTTTTGGGATCGTTTACATAATGTTTTTCTTCTCTTAAATTTAATATTTTCATCTCCATGTGAGTATACTATCCACCATTTTGTATCTTTTCTCTACATAATTTTTCACTTTACATTTCAAGATCTTATAATAATTTGTTACAGAACTTTCTACATTTCGATTGAAAATGAGATTGTACAATCTCGAAACATGTCTCATCAGTAATTAATCCTTAATAATAAACTGTGGAGAAGACTTCGTGTTTTTTTTGGGTCATACCTTTTATATGTTCTGAGTTAGTTCCAACTCCCACTCATCATTTAAACAGATAATTTTACCTAATAAGGGAATAAATTGGTTGATATTCTTAATAAAAAATATTTTCTTCTGTCTTCTTCGCACTGATATCCTAATCTGTAAAATGGTGATTTTTAAGTAACACGCAGTATGTAACTCCTCTTTTAATCTGTATAATTCTTTATAATGTAGGAAATTTTAATTGTACATTTGTTTTTATTTAAAATGTTTTTGTAAGTGTGTAGTGTTATAATGAAGGAATTTCCGTCACTCTTAGTGGTATGCCAATTTAATATTTCAATCCTCACATGCCATGTATGTTCAATATCTTAGTTTGTTTTTCACTCCAAACTAATATGTGTTTTATTTTATTCAGCCTTGATAAAGAAAATAAAAAATTTTCGAAAGCTTGGACAGCTATATATATATATACATATATTGAAAAACGTATAATTCATGTGAACAGAATCAAGAATGAGACAAAGTCAGAAGATATTGAGTAAAAATATTAATAAACCACAAAGTGATTTAAAAATGAATATGATTTTGGGTCATATAGACCCGAGGAGAATAGCAGGGTTAAGTAAAGGGGCATTAGTACCCTTTTCAAACATTTCCAAAGTTCTATTTTATTTTTATTTAAGAATCTACTCAATATATTCAAAGCTATATTCAAATCCGGTCTAGTACATAACATTACGTACATAAGACAACCTATGAGTTTTCTACAGAGAACATCATATTGTTCTGAAATTAGAGCTATAAATTTCAATTTACTTTCTTGTGTTGTATTTGTTGGTTTGCTGTCCAAAATATTAAGTTTATATATAATAGTTTCTATATATTCACTTTGATCTAAAATGAGTTGTCATATTAAACTTATTCATTAGAATATGTTCAAGTCTTCCCATTGTCTCTTTAGTTGTAACGGTGCAAGGTAAATTGGTGAGAACGTTATTTTTCTATAAGTAATATTTTCCTACTTATTGTTTATATGGTGATGTTATGGTTCATCTTGGAATACATTGTTGGTATTTATCTGTGACATATTGGCTCGAGACACACGGTAGTTCAGAGTGCTTGAGGATAATTCTCTGTGTGTGTGAGTCGTGAATAAAGATTATTCGTGGTCCTATGAGAAAACTGTCTTACGCTTGGGGAAATGCTGTGTCAGGATGGACTCAAAAATTTGGGCAGTCGATTAGTTCACTTCGATAGTGGTTGACATTGACAGTTCTGAGTGTTAAGGAGTGTATCGATCTTTGGAAATGATAAATCTTTAATCATCGTTGTTCATACGGATCTGAGATTGACTACACTGACTAGAGGGACAAAGGTGCGTTAATTGGTTTTGGAGCGCTGGATATTTTTTTTGACCTCATCGCTGTTGCGGATTCATGCAGCACATGGGATTTGTAGGTTAAGCCACCTTCGTCGACTGATCTGCCACTGTTTTGTCAAAGGAGCCCCCGTGAAGACCGATAGGGTATGTTTGATAACTTCCTTCTGATTCCTAAGTTCTCTTGGGGTGTCTCCTGGTTAATTATCGACACTGATACTTTCAGGGGTCCACGGTATGGTCCTAGATACGGACCTTGGTTTGGTCCCAGGTCTCTTTATCGCATAATCCTGTTTGGAATATTGATGGTACCTAGCTCGACGTATATGAGTTGTCTAATTTGGACGTGTGGGGCAGAATTCTCTGGTATACTCTATTCTGGCTGGATTTTCCGTGGCGCCGTGTGTTGCCGTTGGAGATTCCCAAGGATTTCAGGCTGGTTAAAATTATTGCATTTATAAATATATGTTATGAATCATTCAACAAATACTTTTATGTAATCGACTATTTAGTTCATACAATTCATTCTTTTTTTTTATTATTGTTGTACGCCTGCATATTATTGGTAAACTCTATTACATATAGATGTATATATATATATATTTCTTTCACTTATTTATGAACTGAAATCTTTGATGGGTTATTTGTTTTTCTTACATATTGCGTAACTGTTAGCTATAAATATTTTGTATATCGTATATGAATAAAACGATCTGCGTACGAATGAGCTCACACGTCGCAAGCGTTGAATTACTATCAATATTTGTTTTATTCTCTTGAGTTTCATTAATTAAATTTCATTAACTCTTTATGACCATTGTCTGTTAAACGGGACCAGATAGGGCTGATATTTTATTTTGTTCTAGCTTAGATATATTTGTGTAAATTTATAGATCTTGTGTTTGAATACACCGTTGTTACCATTTCTTTTCTTTTCACCTTACTCGAATAGCTAGGCTAAGGGTCAGGTTAGTACTGGAAGGTATTTGGAGGTTATATTATAGTCTAGCTGGCGCCCAAAACTACATCCTTTTTTTTTCCTTTTCGAACTCCCCCATCTCCTCTGAGCAGCCACGAATACCCACCTGCCAAGTGTGGTAAAGGGCAATAAAATAATTGATGGTCAAAAAAAGGTACAGGTAAATTGGGGAGAGGCATTCTACCAGGTGGCAGTTAAATTGGGGAGAAAAATAGGTACGCCGGCACTATCGCGTTTACTATTTAGATATTTCAATTGAAGTTCTCTTTATACCAAGAAAAATTATTAAAAATAATGTAACATACAACAACAATAACACAAATTCTCATAATACTTCCTATCAATTGTTTGGCTTCTGTACAAGGAAACAAAATGTCTTTATAAAGAGCTTTGTGAAAAGTAGGCGGTACATTATTGATTACATGACATATTCCTACATAGGAAACACATTTTCAAAATGTATTGACGTTTCACCATTTTCATATTTTTCTAAATTCGATATTAGCAATTCTTGTTTAATGCGGACAACTATTAATTTTAATATACGTATCAGTTTCGAATTCAATGAATACATTAATAAAGTTAAATAGCGATGGATGCGCAGTATAAAAATACTTATTAAATTTAGAATGGAAGCTGTCATAAGCATTTGTGGTATTCTCTGTAGAGCTACAACATGAAGCTCATAATACTGGTGGAAATTTAGCTTGTTCAGATATATAGTTGTCAACTAAATAATCTGACATACTAATAACAGCTTTTGTATTCGGTCTACAAAATCAAATACGAAACAATCTGACACTTCAATAGGATCTAAGTAAACCAGACCAAATAAATGACGTAATCACTTTCTTACTTCAATATACTCATTTTTTAGTCCAAGAATTTGTATCTTTAGAAACCAAGCTTGACCTAAGTGAAAATTGCAACTACAATTTTTGGATTAAAAACACAGTTTTCTTGAAGACATACGCTTTGTATGTGTCTAAATGAAATTGTTTAAGACTCACTAGATTTATGTAATGCAACAAGTATGTAAAGACCGTTTTTAATGGCATGAATTGTGAATAGTTGACAAAAAAAATTCGTGCAGTATTGGAAGGTTCCATCTACATTAACTTTCCCACATTCACCCAAGTATCGCAAATTTTCGCTTGCTCGTCACAAACTGGCATTAAACATTCACTTTTAAAAGTTTTAAAATCGGATGATATTCAAACATGTAAAACTTCATCCTGTGATTTAGGCAGGGTAGGCTGAAGCTTTCGCCGTGCATTATAAAATTTTTTTCTTATGAGATTCATACCTGTTGATTAATTACTTTTAAAACATCTTTACACAATTTCTCCAGTTTACGTATAAAAATTTTAATCCTTAGGTTCGGTTGGACCCAATGTACACGTAATAAAAAGATTAAATCCCGAATGTACCAGCACCGGCTGTTACGATCACCAAGTCATCCACATATTCACATATAGCACTAAATAAATATTCTGAGATATGTTTCCCTTATCTAACATATAAATACATCTATCAACAGGATAATTGAAAAAGTTTTCTTCTTTTAAGGCCTTTTCAAATGTCTCAAACCCACATCTTGCTGCTTGTTTAAACCAATACAAAGCTTTATTTAATTTGCAAACTTGTTTATTTTATATGTAACTCCTTCGGGAAATCTCAGATATATTTCCTCTTTTAATTCACCTTCAAGAAAGCAGTATTTACATCCATGTGATGGACAAATAAATTATTTTGATTTGCAAAAGCTAATATAAATCGAAAACTGGAAATTCTAGGCACTGGTGCAAATGTTTCAAACGCACCAACTTCAAATGATCTGGATATTTCCGCGGCAGATGTCTAGGCTTATCACACAATACAAGAAAACCATAGTTTTCGCTCCAATGATTGTGCGTCAAAATTAATCCAATCATGTTTTGATCGGAAATTCACATGCGCGCCTACGAAAACAAAAGCTATTTTAGTAAATGTTTTGGCATGTTCAGCGATCGACAACTTGAATGATGATTTCAATTGTATTACAATTTTAAATGACGCTTTAAACCATGGGGACAAGAAAATATATCCTTTTGTAGTGCGTTTTTTCAGCCTTACAAAGGAGTGCAAATTAGAATGTTACCTCCAAGATCAACCAGGGGAACCTTCTGATATCATTGTCGATTAATTATGCCATGTATTGAAAGATAATAATTTGACAGAAAAATTCATGGGATTTTGTGGCGACAATGCCAATGTCAATAACGGGGGTGTAGCTAGGCGAGGAACTAATAGTTTGTTAGCAAAATTTACAGGAATTGGAGGTGCATCCCATTTAATTCAGAATGCAATAAAATCTGTTGCAGATGATCTACTTATAGATTACGAAAGCATTGTAAAAATATATTCGAAGTTGAAGTTTTCTTGAAGATAAATTGGAACTGATGATTTCAATAACTTTATTAAAAATACTACATAATGTAATTGGACGGTATTTGAAATATTTAACCTCTAAAGCTCTAATCTTTAATCTTCTGCGAAACGTGATCGTACTTCCGTAACCAGTAAACAAATCGGCAACAAACATTTTGTACATACTGGAGCCGGTTTCTTATTACTAAATCTAAGCATGGGTAATAAACAATATTACAGTAATTAAACGATAACAAAATTAATGATTCACACATTTTTTCTTAATTTAAAGTTAAGTATGTAACGATAACGTATAACATTTTCATTTTGGCATAGCTCTTTTGCAGAAGTTTTACATGTTCCCTGTATATCAAATTTACATCCATAATAAGCCTTAAATTCTTAATAGTGTTAGCAAAATTTAAATTTTCATTTGCAATATTCAACTTAATTTCGGTTCTCAATAACAAAATAATATAACCTGGGTCTTATCTGGATTGATCATCAAATTCTGCTCCATTGTGTAAAGCGATATGCTAGATAAATCCACATTAAGTTATTCATAGCGGTAGTAGGATTTGAGTGATCAAAAAGGTGGAGCAGCTGCACATCATCAGCATAGGTTTGTACATGTGAATATGAAACCTCATTAAATATGTCTCTTGTATAAATTAAGAATAGCAGCGGCCCCAAGATGGACCCCTGGGGAACACCCGGTAATATTTGGCCAGTAACAGAACAGATACATTATTCACCCAAACTCTCTGCTGCCTCCCGTCAGATAGTTTCTAAAGAAAAGCAATGAAAGCTCTTCAAACCCAATGTAGTGCAATTTTGCACAAACAAGATTGTGATCGAGCACATCAAATGCCTTGGAATAATCAAGTGAGACTGAAATGACTGCCATCATCTTGTCAAGAGCTCGAATAATATTATCATTTACATACAACAAGGCCGTTGACCTGCTGTGACCTTCACGTAAACCAGATTGATGCACTGGCAGAAGATTATTTGTATTTAGATACGATCAAATTTGAGAGTGAACAATCTTCTCGAGAACTTTAGATAAGACAGGCAGCAAATTGATGGGCCGAAATTCAGCAATTGTAGTAGGACGATTCACATTTGGAATTGCGCATACGATGGATGCCTTCCAACAGTCGGGAAAGTAACTACATTCAAGGCAACTATTCAGGATGCATGTAAGAT
This sequence comes from Crioceris asparagi, assembly GCA_958507055.1. Taxonomy (NCBI): domain Eukaryota; kingdom Metazoa; phylum Arthropoda; class Insecta; order Coleoptera; family Chrysomelidae; genus Crioceris; species Crioceris asparagi. The sequence goes on along the minus strand of OY293832.1, from coordinate 33,074,430 downwards.
GAAGCAAAACCAAGGACAAACTAAGTTTGAGCATATTTAGTGTAATCTCATCATATCCAGCAGCATTTGATTTTCAACTATATACATAATTGTAGACAGTTTCAGGGGTCTCCATACCAAGGGAAAAGAGAAGATTATCACTTAGTTTATTATTTTTGTAGAAGTTTAATCTATGTAAACAATTGTTAGTTTTGCGTAAGACGCGCAAAAAGTAGATATTTATTTCATCAGCACTCTTTGGACCCGAGTAAACTTTAAAATCCCGAAGCCCCTTCTACAATGACCCAGAATCCTTTTGTCCATCTGAAAACTCCAAACATCCCAAATTTTCACGACGCACCGAATAAAGTGTAAGATTTCGCAGCATCATGTAGTTATCAAGATTATCCGGGGATTTGTTTGCCTTCTACCTTGCCAAAGCCCTATTTCTTTCCTTCATAAAAGCTTTTAGCGCCGGTATGAGCCATGGAGCAGGAGGTTTTGTTACTTTAGAAGTTCTTATAAGAGCATGCTTCTTAAATAAAAAAAATTGATATTCTCCTCGATGTCAACAGTAGAATAAAATATCACCCCAGGATATATTTACTAAGTGATTGTAAAAACTATCCTCATTAAAAATTTTAAAATCTCTATAGGTTACAAATTTTTGAGAGCCTGTTTTTGGCTGGATTTCTAAAAACGTTTAATTTATGATCACTTATATTTCCAACATCAACCTACAGAAACCACTGAGCTATACTTATTTATAGAAATAGGATCTAGTAGAGAGGAACTTTTCCCAATAACCTTAGTAGGTTCATCTATAATTTGAGTCAGATTCTTAGTATGTGAACTTCGGTGTTCCCCAGGAATCCATTTTAGGACCTCTTCTCTACTCCATTTATATTTCACATTCTCATGAAATCATAGAAAATGCCAAAGTACATCACTACGCTGATGATACCCAACTATATATACGAGTATATTTCGATAGTCTTAATCTCACCACTTCTCAAAATAATATGAATAAGAATTTAATTAGCCTATACGAAATATCTACAGTTCATAACTTGTGTTTGAATTCTAAAAGTCTCAGGTAATGCTATTTGCTCCCAAAAAGAAAATGGAGGCAGCTCGCGATTAATTGAGAATCAATGTTGGAATCGATACGCTCCCTATACTTAATGAAGGTAAAAATCTGGGATTATGGATTAACTCCCTCCTAAGATTCACCAAACACTTAAGTCATCTATGTCAAGCATCCTTCAATATACTCAGACTATTATTTCCTAATGGACAAGTACTTTCCAAGCAACTGAAGCTTACCTTATGTGAAACCTTGATAAGTGTTGGGTGCCGAGATTGTAATAAAGATATGCTTATTTGATACTTCCCTATTTTATTATAAAGTAATAATATAATTTTACAAAATTAACAACCTTCACCATGCTTGTCTACCATATTACTATCAAATCACTTCCGTTTCCACTGTCCCTTGTCATTGTCAAGTTGACGATTACAGTGGTACCAACATATAGAAATATTTTCATTGGGTTATTCAAACTCCAACACTCCCCCTCAATGAACATATTTCTATTGAACAGAGTCATCGCAGATAATTTTATGTATGACACCTAATTGTTCTCGAAATTTTTCGAATTTTACATTACATAGTGGCTTAGTAAAAAGGTCCGCAAAATTGTCCTCAGTTTTCACATACACTATTTCAATTATTTTGTTTTCAATTTTTTCTTTAATAAAATTGAATCTAACACTGATATGCTTTAAACGCTTGTTATTTTCTGGTGTATATGCTATTTTTATAGCTGATTGGTTATCTTCATAAATTGTGGCATGTTCATTTCTTAGTAAGTTAAAATCATTTATCAACTTCGTCAACCAACAAGCTTCACACACAGCTGTACTTAATGCTATATATTCAGATTCGCAGGAAGATATTGCTACACTCTGTTGTTTCTTACTTAACCAACTTATTGTACAATTAAACAATTTGAAAACATATCCAGTCGTGGATTTTCGATCTTCAACATCTCCCGCCCAATCTGAATCTACATATCCACATAAAATGCTATTAACAGGTCTGAAAATAAGCTTATAATTTATTGATCCTTTAACATATCTTAATACTCTTTTTAATGCATTCAACAAATTATTATCAGCGTTATTTTGGTATCTACTTAATAAGCTAACACTTTCACAAAGATCTGGTCTAGTTCCTTTTGCTGCATACATTAAGCTGCCAATAATTCTTCTACAAAGATTTTGAATTTTTATATCATTTCGACTATTACTTAGTTCTAGTTTATAATTTTCATCTAAAGGTGTGGATATATATTTACAATCACTCATCCCAAATTTCTGCAGAAGAGTCTTTAGGTATTTTTCTTGGTCTAATTTAATGTAATTCTCTGTTAAATTATGATTTACATGAATACCCAAATATTCAGAAATTGCTCCCAAATCCTTCATGCAGAAGTTGTTGTTGAGTGCTAACTTTAAATTTTCTACATCATTTAAATGGGTTCCTAAGATTAACAAATCGTCTACATATAGGAGTACATAAATTTCTTTATTATTGTTACATTTTAAATATAGACAAAAATCACTCTCAGATTTAATAAAATTTTGGTCTTTCATGAATTTATCGAACTTGTAGTTCCAACATTTTGGACTCTTTTTTAGTTTACACACTGTTATACAGTTCTCTTTAGTTTTACCTGGTAAACTCATGAAAACCTCATCATCTATTTCACCATATAAAAATGCTCCTCGAACATTCATTTGATAAATGGATTTACATAAGTTAAGAGCAACCACTAATAGTACTCTAAAAGTAGTCAATTTTGCAACGGGTGTATAAATATCATATGTATTATCACTTATATCTTGTTGGAAACCACGGGCCACTAATCTCGCTTTAAAATTATTTTCATCTTTCACTTTAAATACCCACTTACTTTCTATTACTTTTTGATTTTTTTGCCAAGGCACTTCACTCCAAGTATTGTTTTCTTTAAGCACTTTTAACTCTGTTTCTATGCATCTTTCCATTTTTCACCATTAGTTCATGTTATTGCATCTTCCATACTTATAGGTTCTTCTTCATTTGAAAAGAAGCACATGTCTCCTTCACTCATGTCATAATCACTCATCCATTTTGGTCTTCTAATATTTCGTTTTCCTGATGTTATGTGGCTATCACCATCTCCTTCAACTTCTAAAGTTTCCAATGGACTATCCAAATTTTTTATTTGATCATCATCATTTTCGCGTTCTCTATTATTTCCAGATATTTGATTTTGATTTTCACTTTCATATATTTCGTTATCTAATATTATAACGTCTGTTTCCCATTTGGGATTTAATTCCTTGTTATCAGGAATGAATACCACGTCTCTATGTATTTCGACTCTATTTGTATCGGGTAGATATATTCTATAACCTTTAGTTTCTTCAGAGTATCCCATAAAAATTCCCATTCTATTTTTAGCATCTAGTTTAAGCCGTTTTTGCTTTGGCACATGCACGCTCACTTTTGAACCAAATTCTCTAAATATTTGAATATTGCAATCCTTCTCAAACCAAACTTGATATGGACTCTTATTAGTTTGAGGACTATTTCCTGCTCGGTTTAATGAATAAACTGCTGTGTTTGCAGCCTCTGCCCAAAAACATTTGTCTAAACCTGATGTGTGCAATAGGGTTCTTAGCGTTTCCTCTATTGTTCTGTTTTCCCTTTCTGCTCTACCATTTTGTTCTGGTGTGCAAGCACAAGATTTTTGATGAATTATTCCATATTTTTCACATAAATCCGTGATATTTCTATTTACGAATTCAAGTCCATTGTCAGTTCGTATAGTTTTAACTTTATTGCCAGTTATATTCTTCACCGTTTTAATAAACGCTTCTACTTTTCTTTCCACTTCAAATTTATTTTTTAGAAAATAGATATATTTATAACCTGAAAAATCATCTTTTAACAAGAGAAAATATTTTGAACCTCCAAGTGAATTGACTTCAAACGGTCCACATAAATCTCCATGTACTAATTATCCTGTAATTTTTGCTCTTGAGTTACTCACGGGGAAAGGGAGTCTATGTTGTTTACCGGCAAGACATTCAATACAAAACGGTTTCGCTTCACCTTTAAATGGTATGTGGTTTAATTTAAGAGTCTTTTTAATTTGTTCAAAGTTGATATGTGCAAATCTTTTGTGCCAATCTTGTAGGTTTATAATAGCATTACAATGCGATAGATCAGCTTCCCTATTTTTATGTGACTTTTCGATCTTGAATTTCATTTTGTATAAGTTTCCTTGTCTTTCTGCTATGGCTCTAGTCATTTTATGTTTATCTAATAATTCACATTTGTTTTTATCTGAGTGCATTTCGAAATTTTTATCTAAGGCCGTACTCAATGAGAACAAATTTACAGCTAGATCTGGTATATAGAGTACTTTATTTAAATCTGTACTCACCCAATCTTTACCGTTCCATGCTTTTACTTTTACTGTACCTATGCCTTGTACTTCTACTAATGTACCATGTCCCATCTTAACTCGTCTTTTATTTGTTATTTCCTCTATCGATGTAAATTGTTCCTTATCGTAACACATATGTTCTGTTGCTCCACTGTCCAGCCACCAGTTATTAGTTTTCAAATTTTCCTTCCCTAAAACTTCAACAACATTACAACAGTTTAATAGGATTGACTTGCCAATGAAAGCCTGGTCACTCTATTTCTTTTCTTGTGAACTTTTATTCTTCTTAAACCAACAATTTTCTGTTTCATGATTTGATTTCTTGCATACCTTGCACCATATCCTTTTCTTTTGACAATTTACCTTGATATGACCTGGTTCATTACATCTGTAACATACAATTTTGGAACCTTTTGTTTGCATTGATCTCTTATTTGCAAAAAATGCAACATTTTTGTCTTCTGCCTTATTTTGGGGTTTACTTCTGTACTCTTCTTCTACACATAATCTTGTCACCAAATTTTCCACAGTCTTTTCACTAGTTGGTGTCGATTCCCAGGCACTTGTGAAGTAGTGAAAATGTTCAGGTAGCGTGTAAAGAATTTTTGCAATCATCATCTCATCAGAGATTTCTTGGTTCAGTTGTTGTAATTTAAAAACTATGTTTCGAAGCTGACTTACATTTTGCATTATATCTTTTGTGTTGTCAAATTTAAAACCATGAAAGTCCATGAGTAATTGTTATTTTAATTGACTTGTATCCCTTCTGTAGATTGATTTTAGTGTCTCATACATCTCCTTTGCTTCAGTGCATGTTAAAACATGGTTTTTAACAGCTTTATCAACCGTTTTAATAATGTAGTATTGACATTTTGCATCTCTCATCTGCCATGCTTTGATCTTCTCCTGGTCAGTACCACACTCGGATAACAGCTCTTTACCACTTACTATACTCCATAGATTTTTAGCCTTAAACAGGATTTGTAATTCAAAGTCCCACATTTGGAATGTATCTGTACTGCTTAGTTCTATTAGGTTTGAAATCTCCATTTCTTCTGTAGCCATTGTTAAGTAACTCGTTTTACTTAATTATCCTTTCCGGATTTCGCCCTCTTATTGGATATAACCTCTTTTCACCCACACGTGCTCGTGCTCACTAATCAGTTTTTCTTTCTCTATCAAAATCTTTATGGCAAAAAACGTCTGGGCCCATAACCTGTTGGATGTTTGTGTGCCGAGATTGTAATAAAGATATGCTTATTTGATACTTCCCTATTTTATTATAAAGTAATAATATAATTTTACAAAATTAACAACCTTCACCATGCTTGTCTACCATACTACTATCAAATCACTTCCGTTTCCACTGTCCCTTGTCATTGTCAAGTTGACGATTACAGTGGTACCAACATATAGAAATATTTTCATTGGGTTATTCAAACTCCAACAATAAGTTCAAAGATGTCATACTGTGATAATATTTAAAGAGCTACCCTCCGGAAATATGACCAAAACCGCCTCCAGAGAATACAAAACCCTTGTATTCGTTTTTCTTATTGTATTCGTAAATTTGAACATATTAGCAATGTACTGAAGGACTTCGACTGGCTGAGACTAGACGATCTTCGTAACCTACACTCACTCTCATTTACACATAATATACTTGAAACCAAGACTCCTAAAAACATATTTCAAAGGCCAAACACGTTTTCGTCTATCAACAACCTGTGAACCCGCAATAGACTTTTACTTGATATCCCCCAGCACTCCTCTGCAATCTTCACCAGAAGTTACTCGTATAATACCGTCAAGTTGTACAATCAGCTTCCTAATAATTTTATGTCATACACTCTATTAAATTTCAAAAAGAGACTTTTACTAAGAAATTCTAGCTTAATTTAAAACGTTGATAAATGCCACTCAATTTTGGATGTTCATGTTGAAATTATATTGTTGTTCACTTGTACAATATTACCTAAAATTAGGAATGTTCTTATAATTTCTTGGTTCAAGTTATACAATAATATAAACAATAATTTTTTTGAGTCGTTATTTTTACTTTTTGGGTTAAGTTCGAAAACAACTCTTGCTGACATTTCGCCTTTTATCATATTTCTTCTCGTGTACGATTTAGTGTACTAATTTACTTTGGATATAATGAATAAAGTCGTTTTATTATTATTATTATTATTATTATTTTAACAAAGTATACAGTATGAATGTTATGTATTAGAAGGCAATAAGCCTTATCTCAATGGCTAGACGATACTCTAAAGAATATCATGTTAGGAACTATTGTTTGCAACAACGTATTTGTTTACCATATCCTGTTTCATAGTAGAAACTATTGTTTGCAACAATGTATTTGGTTATCATATCCTGTTTCATAGCAGCAACATTCAATGTTCCCCTCTTAGTCTGCAATTAACCTATAAATACTCTGGAGAAGAGATCCAAAAGAGTTAAGAAAAATAACATCTTCAAACTAGTTGCAATCGCTCTAGCTTTATTAATTCATAATATCAGTCTGTTTAAACTTAAACTAGTAATTTCATGTTACGGAAGTGGTTGTTGTAGAAATAAAGTGAATAAATATTTCTTAAAAAGTGAACTTCAATTACCAACCCCTAACAAAATTGGCGCATTCAGTAGGATATCCTCCAGGAGAAGAAGAATTGGTAGGATATCACATCCAGAAGGAAAGAAATATCAATCAACTGTAGTTACGACTTTACGAAGTAGGATTTCGTCTGGAACCAGATGGTCACTTTGGCAGTTGTTTGAAAAAAACATCATCCAACCTTCAGAGAAGAAGAATAAGAAGAAAACATCGAAGAAGAATTTCAAGAACTCCTGGGGACGAAAACGGAGAACTTAGTGCAGATAAGATCCGGTGGTTTCCAACCTTTGTGTCAGATCCTAGCTCCAACGAAAATGGGGAGAAGATTCCAATTGTGAGTACTTTTACATTTTATTGTCTTATGAAGCAACGCATATTTCGCAATTGTTATATTGCTATCGTTATACTGTTTATTGATATTGAATGAATATATATTACTAAACGCGTTGAATTGAAATAAAACTTATAGAAGACAAGACATATACAATATAAATAAATATTTATCGAAGAGAATTTTATTATTAAATACTGTTGAAGTTACTGAATTTTAATATTTGAAATAATAAATATTTAAAACAAATATAATCGAACTATCTAAAATGGAACCACAGACTGATATTGCTGAACCAGAATATAGACTAAGGGAAATTGCACAAGTTATATCCGAATACGATGGGGATACTATATTATTAAATGCGTTTATTAATGCATGTGACGCAGCATTTAAAATCGCTACAGAGAATCAGAAACGTTTATTAACTATATTGATAAAAAATAAACTTAGAAGAAGAGCATCACAGTTAATAAATTCTAGAGATTTGTATAATTGGGCAAGTATCAGAAATTTACTAAAAATACATTTCGGAGATTCTATAGATGTGACAAGTTTAAAATACGATTTACAACAATTTAAATAGGGAAACAATTAAAATCCTCAAAATTATGTACATAGAATGATGCGCATCATTCAAAGTTATACGCCGCAATAAATCAACAAATTATATTAACTCAAGATCAGAAAATCGCACAACATGCTCTTGTAGATAAAGTGGCTCTACAAACATTATTAGTAGGACTAACCTTGGTAAAATTGTCCGTGCATCTCAACCTAAGACTATTACTGAAGCAGCGCAAATTATAAAAATAGAATATCAGCTGAGTTACTTAGAACGGAGACAGTCATCGACCCATTTGAAGTCAACACCACATAGTTCAAGATCCAGGAATATGAAACGTTGCAACTATTGCAATCGAGAAGGTCATACAACATTTGAATGTTATAAAAAACAACAAACGAATACTGATAATACTAATAACAAGAACAATACGCCAATACAATATCCTCAAAAAAATAATTATAGTAATAATTATTATCAGTGGAATTATTCACTTCAGGCAGGAACGAACTTTCCAAGATATAATGGAAATTTTAATAGAAGTAATAATTTCCAAAGAAACAATTCACACACGCATCATTTAAACGAGGATCTCGCAGATGTACAGGCTGGAACTTCTGCACGCGAAACTCAATCCAGTCAGAGAATCCAGAAATGCACCCAAAACAGAATTCGAAAACAAATATGTAGGCGCAACGACAGGAAACAATCTTTTCTATGTTTTATGTAGAAATGGAAAAACAAATTTTTTGATGCAGGAGCCGGGATAACAATTTTAAAGCCTAGTAAAGTAGAGATTGTAAATTCGTGACGTTAAAAAAATTAGTTTACGAGGGGTTACTGCAAGACATATTTTATTGAATAAAGTTACAAATTATCCGTTTTTCTTTGATCATCCAGAAAATACTTTACCAGTGTATTTATGTGAGTTAGATGTTGAATTTGACGGAATACTTGGCATTGATTTTTTTCTAAAAATATGATATATGTATCATAGACATAAATAATCGTCAACTTATAACTAAATATAGAATAATTAATTTATATAAGTTTAATGAAGTATGGAATCACAGAGTAAAGACCAGAGGCGCAGGCAGTATTACGAAATGGTCATCTAAATTTATCTCTTTTTACTAATGTAAATTGGTATAAGTCTTTCACGCTCTCCCACATGATAAACCTCGGCCAGAGAGCGCTATGATCGAGAATAAAATTAGATTTCTGTAGTTCCAACTCGTTAGTTTACAGTAATATCTCAAGATGGCGCTATGATAGATTTAAACTTAGAGCCGTGTGGAATAATCTCAACTCTGTGAACCACGGAAGCATGGAATCACAGAGATGTAATCTGTGCACAGAAATTTCGTGACGGAACCACTACTTGAAAACCTTAGATTAGGAAAGGAGGGGATACGTAATGCCAACCCATCGACTCGTAGCGAACTGTTACCGAAACTCGACTGTTTGGTGCAAAACATTCAGTTTGGTGCAAGGCGTTATTATTGTGTATTTCGAGCTGTTTATTAATTTTGTGAGATTATATTAGCGTGGCATAATGATGATGTGTTCAGCTATTGGGTGCAAAAGCATAAGTGGCAGAAAAATAGAGGGAATATCATTCCACAGGTAAGAAACATATTTACTACTTTAGTTAAGTGTGATTAAATATGAAATTTCTGTTTTGTTCAATACCTCATAACATCTTGTTGCCAGTAATCCTATTCCTTGGAATCCAACACACCCTTTTTCAAATTGAGAAATTATAAGTCAGCAATTTTCATTCATAATTTTTAATTAGTTCCAAGTAGTGACGTGTCAGTACGGCTTGATTCCCATGGGCGTAGGTGATAAAGGCTTTGTGATATGACAAATTTAGATTCTCATAACTGCTTCACTAGGAGTACTCTCGATCTAGGTTTAACATATATGGTAACTTGTATTTTCAATTGTCATATCCATATACTGTAAATGGATCATAATTTGGGCGTTAAGTTTATCTCCTGATAATTTTACCATATAAATTATTATGTTAAACTAAGATATATTTTTCTTTGCCAACTTTATTAGTTGTAAAACTATAACTTGAATGTGCAGCAAAAATAGTAGCTATTAATAAATAATTAATAAAACATTGTGTGATAAAATTCAAAATGTCCTAAAATGTAATAGGAATTTCAACCAAACACACACACAGATGGGTTTTTACTTGATTATATGATAAACTTTTATTTCGCCTTACCGCCTACCTGCTAGCTAGACCTTTTCAAATCCCAGAATTTGGCCTGTTTCATTATACATGCTGTTTTATCCTCTTTAATACAGTTTAGAGAGGTCATAAAAGTATTCCTAGAAGGAGGTAATAACATCAATAATAAACAGGTCCATAGATTAAGATAAAAGGAATATATTTGCCCATTAGTATACTTTTGTTTATCTATATGATTTTTTTCCATTATAGATTTCCCAAAAATGAAGAAAGATGTAATCTGTGGGTACAGAATATGAAAGCCAGGGACTGGACACCAACCCAAAATGATCGGCTGTGTTCAAAACATTTTGAAGACGGTTATTTTTATAAAACCAAATGCAAGGTCAAGCTATTGAAAGAAGCTATTCCAACCATTTTCCCAGAGCTACCTACTTATTTGCAACCCCATCAAGTAAATTACAATAATTCAACATAAGTATATTCTTTTATGTATTATAACAACCTGTATTGTTATAGGAAAGTAGAAAAAGGGTACTTGTAACCACGCCAGAGCCCCAGCCTTCTACAAGTGTTGTGGGAGAAGGTGATGATACCCCAAGGAAAAAAAATTGAAGAGAACGCTCCAAGCAGTAATTTTGAGGAGTAAGGTAAAAACTAGAAAAATCAGAGTTTTGACTCAGTCTTTGAAGCGTTGTAAAAAAAAGGTATGCTCTCTTAAACAGCTAATTAATGATTTGAAGAGAAATAATTTGATTAGCAGAGAAAATTCTAAATTATTGGAAAATTTATCAACTTTTGATAAAGAAATTTTGATGCGTAGAGTAGGGAAAAAGGGGAAGTATAATGCGGAATTAAGAAAATTTGCTTTGACTGTGAATTTTTTTTCACCAAAGGCATATGACTACATACGTAGTACTTACAATACATGTCTTCCACATCGAAGTACTCTTGGTAAGTGGTATAAAAATATCAATGCAGAACCAGGCTTCACACAAGAATCATTAAATATTTTAAAATCATATGTCCAACAAGTTGGAAAGAAAGAAATATTATGCTCCTTGGTTATAGATGAGATGGCCATACGCAAACATTATGAATGGGACGGTAGAAAATGTTATGGGAAAGTTAATTTCGGGACAGAGCTTAATGATGACAACATGGCCTTGGCAAAAGAGGCTTTTGTTATGATGGTAGTAAATATAAACGGCACATGGAAAATTCCGGTCGGGTACTTTCTTACAGATTCTTTGAATGGTCATCAGAAAAGTTCCATTGTCATTCAATGTTTGAATGTATTAAAAGAAACAGGAATTAGAGTTGTTTCTCTGACATTTGATGGGGCCAGCTCTAATATTGCGATGATTCATAGCTTGGGCTGTGAAAGAGATTTCGGAAATATGAAACCGTATTTTTTTCCGGTGAACGTATTTATGTTTTCTATGATCCATGTCATATGATTAAATTAGCAAGAAATACTTTTGGGGAACGTTTGATATTGAAGGATGGGAACGGAAAAAATATTAATTGGAAATATATAATAGAACTGCAATCTTTACAGGAAAGTGAAGGATTACATTTAGGCAACAAAATACGTGCCGCGCATATCAATTTTTTTAAGCAAAAAATGAAAGTCCGTCTTGCCGTCCAAGTTTTAAGTGCATCTGTAGCAGATGCATTGGAATATTGCGAAAAAGAATTGAAGTTACAAAATTTTGAAGGCTGTGAAGCGACTGTTGATTTTATAAGAAATATGAATATAGCATTTGATATTTTAAATAGTAGAAAACTGCAGGCTACAACTTACAAAAGAGCTCTGAGTATATTAAATATTGAGGAGGTCATGAAATTTGTCAAGAATTTCAAAAAATACATCAGCGAATTGAAATTCTCTAGTGGTGAACTTGTCATCCACTCAGGACGTCGAACTGGGTTTATTGGTCTCATTGTGTGTCTGGAAAGTGCTTTAGGGTTGTATGAGGAGTTAGTCACAAATCAACAACTTCTTAAGTATTTTCCAGTATACAAAGTGAGCCAGGACCATCTAGAACTATTTTTCTCATCAGTTCGCTCCCGAGGTGGATGGAATAATAATCCTACAACTCGACAATTTATGGCTGCATACAAACGCTTGCTAATAAGGACAGAAGTAAGAGCTGGAGGCATTGGCAATTGTACACCATTGGAAGATATTTCAATTTTAAATGTTTCAAGTAGAAATGATCATGTGAAGCCTGAAGAACAGATTAATATGAGCATACCGCAATTTGAAAAGGACTTCGATGACGGCGAGACCAGCCAGCCACTGTCAAATATTGAGGATATCATATATGAACATGATTATATAATGAACACATCTGTTTTATCTAGATGCACTGAACAAATAGTTATATACATAGCTGGATTCGTTACTAAAAGTTTAGTAGTAAAATTAAAATGTGAAACTTGTGTCGGTGCTTTGTCAGGTGTCAAAGAAAATTTTCTTAATTCCCTAATAACCCAAAAAAATAGAGGTGGACTAACATATCCACCTATTGATGTAATTAAAATTTGTAAAATTAGTGAGAGATATTTAAGAACAATTAACGATCTACCAACAAAGGATTCTGTTGCTCAAATCATAAGTATTGTTATGAGAAGCTGTATTGAAACAAGTTTATTCCAATGTTTAAGCGATCATGCTGTAGAAAATAATTTAAATCATATATACTTGCTCATTAAAGCAGTTTGTACAAAATACGTAGATATAAGAATTCATTTCATGGCAAAACGTTTAAGTGAACAAAAAAATCCCTTAAGAAACCATTTAACGAAAATGATTCTTTTTAAGGGACAATAATTTATTCGTTAACGTTGACCCTATAATTAGTATGTAAGAGTTCTACTAATTTATTTTTCTTTTTTTTTATACTTTAATCTTAGCTAGCTATCTGTGTGTGTAGATTCATTTTTTAAATCATTTATTGTTTGAGTTCTATTAATATGTATATAATTTAGTATAATTATTTTTTTATAACTTCTGTCACAAGTTTTTTCGTAGTTACTCTATTAATGTGGTATATTGTTTTTATATCACCATAATTATATGTAAGTACTTCAAATGTAAATAGTTGTTCCAAGATCATGTTATTCTCTTGTAAGAAAACATTATACATCTAATTATGAATAAACTATTATATGGATGCTATCCTGTTATTTCATACCTTGAGTTACTTTTTTTTCTACAGTATCTCTTCTACTCCATTTGGTGAGTAGGTATAATTTTTAAACAACTATCCTATAACATTATATTAATTGATATAAAGTCAATCTTAACTAACAACTTGAATTGCAAAAATGCTGACATTCTACGTATCAAGTTAATCAAAATTGTACAAATATTAACAGTATATTCTGTCAAAGCTAACATTTATGAGAAAATATTTCATCCACAAGTTATAGAATTCATGTATATCTGAATCTGAAAGAATTCAAAATTCACTCATTTATCTACCGGACTATAAATTACAAAAATTTATCGGTATGCGAAAAAACACTATTTATTTTGCAGCATGGCCCCACCTGAATAAGTATTTTGTTTTAAAATGTACCTAAAAATCCTGCCTGTGCATGTAGAACAAGTTAGAAAATCTACAAACTAATCCAAGAAATAAAGTTTCACTTTTCCCCAGTTTAAAATTGTACCCATTGTTCATTTGTTTGTTCCGCCTATGGCACGATTGTTTTGGTGAACTTTGGTAACACGCAGTCGCCTAATGTTGCGAGTCCATCTCTTCCCTAGTCAAAGTTGAAAACGAAGTGGCGAACCGACATTTAAGTTGTAAATGATTCGTTGTGTAAGTTTTTGAAGATTGTTCTCTTTTATCTTAAGAAGTAATGTCTTTTACTTTTAGATAACGTCAAAATGGCTCTAAAATGTATAGTATGTGGTAAAACCGAGGATGAGGTATCAAAACTTTTTTGTTTCCCAAACAACCCTGACAGGTATTTTGATTTGTTTAAATCTGCAGTAAAGAAAATCCTTGTTTATAAGCTTGGCGAAAGTGAATTTCGGAAAGCAAATATAAAGCCTATTAGTTGTCTTTGATGGAACCTGAAAAATCAACCAATAGGATTGTAGTTCACTCTCCGCTTTTCGCGTTTCGCCAGCTTATGAACTAGGTTTCAAACTCCTTCACGAATCCTTATTTTTATATTTTTTGAACAAAACTCCTTGTAAGTTTCTCATAAGTACCTATACAAGGAATACTGTTTTCTAGTATATAGAAAACGATAGTAATATATTTTATTTCAGGTGTCGTTTGTGGCAGGAGCGACTTGGGTTTGTTTATCGAGGAACTATGTCCAGAAATCATAGAATTTGCAGTGAGCACTTCTTAAATGATTCATTTGTGCCACACAAGAATGCTCTAACATTGAAAATGGATGCTGTGCCCAAACATATAGTACAGGTTAGTAATTTTTGTTTTTTTTTATTGCTTTTAAATAATGGGTTAATGTATTTTTCATTACATTTTAGCATAATTATGCTGTGAGACCACAAGTTGAGTCACTTACCCTACCTATTAATGCTGTACAACCAATAGTCGAGTCAAGTACCCCAGCCCCTACACAATCTGCGACAGCATGTGCAGACTTTGAAAAGGATTTCAATTTACTGGATGCTGTGCCAAAACATATTATAGTTCAGGTTAGTAATTTTTGTTTTTATTGATTTAAATAATGGGTTATTACATTTTTTATTCCACTTTAGTATAATTATGCTGAAAGGCCACAAGTTACCCCATCTATTAATGCTGGACCACCAATAGTTGAGTCAACTACTCCAGCCCCCACACAATCTGCAGTAACCTGTGTAGATCTCGAAAAGGATTTAAATTCGCCTATTAATATTAAGGCTGATCGACAATCATCTACCCTGATCCATACACAAAATGCAGCAGCATATGCAGGAATTGAACTAACGCCCCGTACTCCTCGTGTAAGAAGATCGTTATTTAAAAGTATTGAAGGATTATGCTCGTCTGACATCTCACCAAGAAAAAAACAATTAATGTCTATGATTAGGCGTAGAGAGAATCACATCAGAAAACTGAAAAAAGTTTGTAAGGCACGTAGAAGAGAAAATAAAGAATTAGGGGATGTACAGACATTTCTCCAATCCCAAAACATATTTGAAGGTAAAATTTGCTAGCAATATATATTAATACATTATATTGATACAACATATTAATTTTCAAAGAAATATATTTACAATAAACTTAAATTTGTATATTGTAGGCATGTCCCATATAATGTCAATTTTTTTGATCTCTCAAATACGATGCAGCAAACGTTCACCTTATGGTAGAAGGTGGACATTAGACGATAAAATTGTGGCATTAGCAATTTACAAGAAAAGTCCCAAATGCTACAGACTACTAAAAAGATTACTAGCATTTCCTTCTATAAGGACACTCAGCACTCTGCTTCAAAATGTTACTTTTAATGTGGGGATAAATCCGCATTTATTTAAACATTTGGGAGAATGTCTGAGTACATTTCCAAAAAATGAACGAGTTTGCACCCTGACTTTTGATGAGATGGCCATTAGGGAACATGTCCAATATAACCCCTATTCCGACTGCATAGAGGGATTGGAGGATTTTAGCACTGAAAGGACAAATAGAAATGCCAACTATGACCTTGTTTTCATGGTTCAGGGTATTGTGAGAGCATGGAAGCAGCCTATTGCCTTCTATTTTAGTAGAGGTGGTATAAATTCTTCAAGGATGCAAGGAATATTGAGGGACATTTTAACAGCTCTCAGCGCAAATGGCATACCAGTGATAGCAACAGTGTGTGATATGGGAACATTCAATGTTAAAACACTACAGGACATGGGTTCTACACAGACCAATCCATATTTTAAACATGAAGGGAACATACTCTCAACAATATTTGATGTTCCACATTTACTAAAATGTACAAGAAACTTATTTAAAAAGTACAATGTTCAAATCCCTGCTTGTGAGATTCTGCCATCAGTGAATATCCATGATTTACAGGCAAGGTGGTCTGATATTGTAGAAGTGTATGAAAGGGACAAAAAGTCACCATTGATTTTCAGAAGTATGTATAAAGTTAAAGATTTCTACTTCGCACTCCTGAGGCAAAATTCAATGAAAGTTAAAATTGCTGCTCAAACACTAAGTCGATCAACAGGAATTTGTTTGTACAATGCTGTAAAAAAAGGTATATTTGTATCGTATATAATTGTTGGTTGCTAATAAAAATGAAAACTAATCTTTTTTTGTATTATTCAAATTTGAAAAATATTTTTTCAACATCTCGTAGTCTAGATCTAGTTTCTACTTTATTATTATATTTTAGGAATGCTTCCAACAAGAGCTTTGGCTACTGGCAAGTTTGTTAGTGATGTTGACAACATATTTGATAGTTGCAATGGCACTTCCTTGATTCCACCTGATTGTAAGCCCTTCAAGTGCAAAGTGACAAAAGAATCTGGACATGAAAAATTCTGGTCAGAATCTATTGAAAATATTAAACAATGGCGATTTCTACGAAACACAGGTCGAGCTGAGGGCCCAAATTTTTGGAAGCCTCCCTCACAAAAAGGGTGGCTTTATACCCTTCAAGTACGTATTCGTTTTTTTTAAAACCTGCTTATGAAAAAATATTAATAATTATAGACATTTGGACTTGAAAATTGGTAGAAGAACTGTTGAAAACAAGTAAGCAAATATTTATTTGGTGATTTTCTGAAAATCAACCCCTGAGGGTAGGAAATGGGGTGAACAATTTTATAAATTACAGTCTAAAAATTGATATTGATATCGTTATTGACTAATTTTTCGATATTGATTAAAACATGGTATTTATTTTGAAGTCCACTGTAGGGATTTCTGCGGGTATCTGCTAGTGTTTATATATTAATGTCAAATTTGAAATTGTAATAGTTTCTACAGAGCTTTACTTGTTCGCAATCTCGTACCTACTTTTGTTCTACCTTTCACTAGCTGCCTTTTTCGATTACTTACATTATTTTTAATTTTTATATTTTAATGAACACTATGTACTTAAAATTTATTGTTTTAGGCTTTCATAGATGTTTCAAATAGACTCAAAACCATGGGAGTGGAATCATTCAAGCCAAGGTACTTGAACCAAGATGCCCTAGAAAACCTGTTTGGTCAAATTAGGTCTGGTTGTGGATGCAATGAGAATCCAACCGTGTCCTAGTTTGTAGGTTCTTTCAAAACCCAAGTTATCAATGGCTTAACAAACCAGGGTGTAAGAAATACCAATTGTGAGGAGGATGAACTAAAAATTCTGAGCGACCTCAGATCCTTTGTGCAAAGCAACGACAAAGAAGTCAACAATGTAAATATAAGGTCATCTACATCTCTTATAAATACTGTCCTTCAAGAAGTTGAAGTAGATGTAGGGAGAATGGTGTCAACAGGAACTTCTGAGAGCCTATCAGTGGCTTATGTTACAGGCTTCATTTTAAAAAGGCTCTTCAATAAATTATCCTGCGCAACCTGTACAAATGTTCTGACCTCTAATGACTTAGAGCCTTTTAACCAACTGATAGCAGCCAAGGAATTTTCAAATAATAGCAGATTATATTATCCTGCTGAACAAGTTGTGGTTGCAGTGGGTAGGTGCATCACAATTTTGGAGGTCAGACTCAAAAATAGCAGGAAACATATGGAACTTTCAGGAGTCCTTGTGAAATTGTTAGAAGAAACAGTTGATTTAACTTTTTTGAATGAGTGTGTTGAACACTCTCATTTTGTAAGAGCCTGCATTACATATAGCGTTTGTAGAATAGGTAATTGTTTGCATAAAGCATGAATTTATTTATTAGTTTTTATTTTACAGGATTGTCTTGGTTCTGCAATCGAATATGCAGAGATATAAGAAAAGAAAAAAATGAAAGGAAATTGAAGAAACTCGCCCATGTATGATCCTGGTAAACCTGGACCCACATATTGCTATATAATAATATAACTGTAATGGCAGATACTTGGTGGAAATATGTTAGATCAAATTAAACACTAACATAAATTTCCACTTATTATAAACTCATGACAATTGAGTATACTCATATTTGATAAAGGCACAGTGTGCCGAAACAATTGTCATGTGTTTATAATAATATATAAGTGGAAATTAATTTTATTGTTTAATTTGAATATTTATATTATTGTGGAAATAAATAGTTCATGCTCTTGTATTAGTTTTATTGCTAAGTCAAATATGTGATTGTTCTGTAAAACATGTTTAATTGTCTGCAACCCACAATACGCCACGACGTTTGGTTGTTATTATGCAGCCAATATTACACAGAGGCACAGCAACAGCGCCACCTATTATGGGTTTACGTGTTGAGTGACAGAGACAAGAGAGAAAGAAGAACGACTAGACGGATAAATATTTAACGTGTACTTGCGTCTCTGTTTTTACTCTGTGTATGGAATTATGTTAATATTGAGGAAAGAACAGAACAAATATGAAAACTTCAATGGAATGTACCAAATAAAGACCTAATATTAAAAGCTCAATCTGAAGAGAATGTTTGTTTACCGAAGGCAATCGTAAGAACTAGAGAAAGGTAAATTTTATACATCGGTTCTCAATAAGAATGAAAATAAGAAAACTGTAATATTTAGCCAACTTGAATTTGAGCCTTTTGAAGAAATAAAGGAAGACATTTCTGTCTTAAACATGACAAAACAGAATTAAAACAGCAGACAAAAAGAAATAATAAAATCTATGAGAACAGATCATCTTAATGAAGAAGAAAGAAATTCAATAGAGATTATATGTAATCAATATTCTGATATATTTTATCTTGACGGAGATACACTTACGTTCAAAAATAAGATTAAGCATAAAATTGATACGGGTCAAACGAAACCAATATATACAAAAGCATATAGATATCCATATGTACATGTAATTACTGGTAATCTCGATAGTTCGGATGGTGAATATTAAGATAATATAATTAATGAAGTAGAACATAATGAAAGAGACTTAGAAAAATTGATGAAAAATCTAATTTCAGTAACTACATCAGTTATTAAGAATTTCAATTATACTATACGAAAACTTCAAATTGATGAATATACATTTAATGAAAATTTGCATAAAATATAAAATGCGATATTAAATATTACAGATAATCAAAATTATTATGAAGCTCAATTAAACATAGGTAATGTATGTGAACAGTTATTAGAATCCTTAATTCTAATTGAAAATGAACTTAATGATATCATAAATGCTATTACATTTGCTAAATTAAAGTTTATCCATCCGTCAGTAATTCAACCTGAAGATTTTGTATTTCATTTAAGACTCATATCTACAAGTCTAACAACAAATAATTTACAATGAGTACCTAATTTATCAAATATTCCAAGGTACTTTGATCTAAGAGAACTTCAATCAAACAATAAAATTGTGTTTGTTTTATCAATACCTTTGTTAGAACCAGAAGAATTTAAAATATTACATGTCTATTCTATTCCAAAATATCACCCCGAAACTAAATTATCTCATTTAATATTAAATACAGTTAAATATGCTGAGTAGATATACAAGGCGGGTTCTGGGACGGAAGTGACGTCATGACCGCCATCTTGGAACACCATCTTGGCAGCGCGGGAAATCCAAATTTGACAGCTGACTGCGCCATCTTGGAAGAGGGGGAAATACTAAGTCACCAGTTGACAGAGCTATCTTGAAAGCACGGGAAATTTAAATTTGTCAATTGATATCTGACAGCTGGCATGGGATACAAAGAATATGTTATCTGTGCACAGGTATCCAAGGAACATAGTCATCCAGAAAATACAAACAATTGTTGGTGTCGAATGGCGCCACATTTGAATTTGAACTAAATAATTATTTCAGAAAAAAAAGCTGACCGGCATCGGAGCCTCGAACACCCAATCTTTGGTATACAACGCATATAATCTTCCTATTCAGCTACGCAGCTTCCCACATGTTGACTATCAAAATTTTCAATAGTTATCGCCAAACCCACGACATATCTGTAACAGCAGCCATGCCGTGATGCGGTCATAGGGCATGAAAGGCGGCGTAGTGGCAGGCGCTCTTTAGGGCTCCTTGGGGGGGCGGTGGGTTCCCCTTCGCGGCCTCCTGCTGCTCGATCGGCGGTGCGTGCGCTCTTTCTTAGATGCAATCACAGATAAGACGGAGCGCATAAATTGTGATTTTGCCGATGGGTAAACATCGTCGACGGCGGCCACGCAACGCTTTCGACGGAAAACGGGGCGATAAGCCATCTAGAAGCGTGTGGCGCTCGGACAACCCGTTTCAAGTGAACGACCCCTGAAACCGTCTTCTACAGGAAATTTGACGACGATTCAGTTTTTGATTCGTTTGAAGCGAGCAAGTAATAGCGAAGATTTCAGAGAGAAAAACCAATAGAACAGAATATATATGCAAGTTAAATTGTAAATTAGGCTTATTCGACAGATACAATGTCAGCAGCATCATCACAACAAAATTCCTCAGAAGAAAAACGATATTGTTGCATTAAGAAATGTTTTCGAAAACCAGAAACCCAAGTTGACGGTCGAGCATGTAAACGATGCAACTCTTTCAAATACTGCATGTATGATTGTCAATCGAGAGATAAATATAAGATGGCTTTCATTGGGTGTCTACGTAATAGAGAAGAAACACAGTAGAAGATGGCTAAATTGAAGGCATCGTTTATACTTTTATACAATATAATTGGAAACATGTTGTACGTAGATATACCACCAAATGTAATCGAAGCAGGCATTTGTTTCAACGATCAACAATGTATAGCAATGAGAAAAATAACCGTGAACGATTGACAGAAGCATGTCTTCTCTACCGAAATTCCAGAGCGAGAAAATAATTTTAAAATTCGACTCTTGTTCTACCCCAATAGAACATGGGGAGATACCATACACCTTAATATGAAATGTCTAATAAAATATATCGCTGGCGGAAAAAAACAAGTTGGTTGTCAGAGGAATTGAAATTAATCAACAGGTGAGACTTGCTGCAACAAAACAATATGTGCTGTTCCATTTACAACACCAACAACAACAAAATATGCAAGAGTTATGTCTGCATCTACATCATTTAGGATGGATGATAAATTGCAAGAAACTATTAAAAATACTTGTTTTTATTTTTCATCATCTTCTTTGCTCGTACTCTTATTGAAATTACTTTTAAGGATTGTTAAAAAAAGGATTTTTTATAAATAAAGAATAAACATTTTGTATGATTTTTTTATTTTTCTATAATTATAAAACAATTAAACTCTGTGCAGGACTTCTCTTCTACATGATTTATCTCCTCCTCTAGTAATCTTACGAAAACGTGTTGGATTATTAAAAACCTTTTCGTTCCATACTTCTTCACTGGTGGTGGAGAAGATGGTGAGTTTTTTGAATAATGAAAAGACAATTTCGTATGCTCCCGTTGGGATGTCGATGCTTTTTTTCTTACCCTTTTCATCTACATAGTGGAACTTTGCACCTTCATCGATGTTGGGTAAACTGTTGTACGAATGAAAACTTAGAAGAGCCAAACCGTATTCACTGTCACGCTGCAAGTGAAGCGGCGGTGATAAATCGATTGAGAGAATCGAAGAATTACTCTTCAAAGTCTGTATCGTATCGCTTCGTTTGGTCGACATGACTGATACACAAGTAGTTTTGGCAGTATCTTTTATTGAGATAGAAATGCTAAGCACAAGTGTCCACAATTGCGTTGATCATATGTTTGATATACATCGTGATTATAAAGTATCTTAACACGCTGCTGTTTTCCAAAATAATCGATCAATTCCTTTGACGCCTTCAAATTTCCAAAACTATCGAGTTACCGTCCTTTTTGTAAGCTACCCTGTGTGTACCTGGATTGATGGAGGAATCTAAATTCACTACGGCACATTCGCGACGTCTAGGATGGTGAGGAAGAGTGTCTCGCATGAAAACACCACGAAAATGCGGAATTTTCAGCTTTTTCGCACATTCCATAATCTCCCCGTCGTACAGAGCTCTGCTGGGTAGCCGAGCTAGTAGTTTTGTTGTATCTTCAAGTACAATCCTTCTCCTCCTTTATGATGGTGTTGTTGTTGTTTCCTCAAGAACAGACCGAATCCGTTACGCGTTTTTCGTAGATACAAGCCGGACCCCAAGTGTTCCATAGCTTTATTATGTCGTGCGTCTTCTTCCATCTTTTTCTTTGCATTTTTCGTATCGATGATAGTCTTTGCGATGGCGCTCGCTCCTCCAGCTAGCGACCCTAGAGCCGAGAGACCGGCAAACAATGGAATTAGCGGTAGAAATCCACCACTTTTTGGTAATGGTATAATTCTCGGTGTTCGTATTCTCTTTCGTCCTCCAAATTTTTTGACGGCTAATCGAGCTACTTTCAAAGCAGCAACTACAGATGACTTTTTCAAACTGTGACCTTCGTGATGAGGAGACTTTTTCATAGCTTGATGAATCTTCTTCGCAATTTGGGAGAATGGACGTTGTTGCATTCCCATGCCATGGTAAGCTAGCTATTGGAAATCCAAAGATAAATTATAACAAACAAACAATTACCCACAAAAATGTATCTTCGACAATTCAACCTGCTGCTACTCAACAACAATTAGACGAAGCAATTTCCCTACCAACTGTTGCAGAGAATAATCCTTGGCAACAAGTGACCAAACACCGCCGACGAGGTAGTAATTCAACTATAATCGGAACTGCTAGTACTTCATCTAATAATCGAATTATTAGAGCAGTACCGCCTCTAAAATATTTTCATTTGTACAGACTTGACCCCGACACTATGGAAAATACTTTGATCGCTGCACTGAAACCCAAATTTGCTGAGGTTACTTGCGCTAAACTAAACTCTAAGCATCCAGATGAATACTCATCCTTCAAAGTAGGAATCTCCGAATCTCGAATCTCCGTGAATGTATTTTCTGGACCCCAGTAGGTGGTGTGCTGGTATCTGCATCAATACATTTTTTCACGTGAGAAAAAACTTAAATTATCGAAAGTAGACTTAATTCATCCGTTAGACAATTTAGACAATGTTCAATCATCGAAAAGAAATATAATAATCTTCCATGTTAATGTACAATGCTTAGCTAATAAAATTGACGAACTAAATGTATTTTTTAGTAGTAATAGTTTCGATATTGTATGTTTTAGCGAACATTGGATAGTGAATGCTGATGTTTTATCAACTTTCAATTTACACAATTTTAATCTTGTGTCTTCGTTTTGTAGGCTTCTTATCAACATGGTGGTGTGTGCATGTATGCTCGGGTCGGTCTCAATGTTAGAACTATCGATATTAGCGATTTTGTTATTGAATTAGGTGCTGAATTCTGTGCATTGGAAATCTGTGATCCTAAAATACTTGTTATTTGCACATACAGATCACCTTCTGAAAGGCATGATGTTTTTTTAAGCCAATTGGAACAAATGCTCGATTATTTTATTTCAAAATATACAAAGATAATTATAACGGGGATTTCAATTACCATTTTAACAAAATGTCTAATCACTTTCTGAACTCATTTGTACTCTTGATAGTTTTGGTATAAAACCTACCATCTTTGACTTTTCCAGGATTACCAAAACTACTAAAAGTTGCTTCGATAATATCCTAACAAATTTGGACGACAATATTTATGTTTCCCGTATCTTAGATCCCTGTATATCTGATCATGCTGGTCAAGTTATGGAGATTCAAGTAACATGTCAAATAAAGATAAATACCAGTTCGCGTAGAATGGTAACAAAGAAATCACTTGAAAGTATGAAGATCTCATTACAAACTTTGGATTGGGACACCTTTTATATGCCTTCTGATGTACATTTTATTGCATCATTTTTAATAGAACATTTTCATGAGAATATTAATAAATATTTACCTTTGAAAAATATGTCAATAAGAAAACACCGCTTGAGAGTATAGTAATACTCTCAAAATAAAAAGAGATCAACTCTCGGCTATTAAGACTATCTGTGAAGTTTCCAGTGATCCTAATCATCGGAAAGTATATAATTGCCTACAAAGAGAGTACAGAAGAAGTATAGAAAAACATAAAAAAGATGCGTTAGAAAAATTTATTAACGATTCCTCCAATAAACACAGAGACATATGGAAATTAGTAAATTCTCAGCGTAATTATAACAAAATGCAACCAAACGACAGTAATCTATCTGTTGATGACTTCAATGAGTTTTTCATATCGATCGGATCAGAAATAACTGAGTCTCTCTCTGTTAACCCTAATATTCAGTATGAGTTATTACAAAAAATTCAGAATGCGACTGCTTCATTTTTTATGACACCTGTGTCTGAGATTGATGTTGCTAACTCCATATGTTTGTTAAAAAACTGAAGCATTGCAGATGTTTATGATATAACTGGCTTTTTTATTAGAGTTCGCGGATATAATTATCAAACCACTTACATATACTTTCAATATATGCATTAACACCGGCACTTTTCCCGATCCGTTTAAATTAACCAGAGTTGTACCAATTTTCAAAAAAGATATTAACTCAGCAATTATCGACCTATATCTGTGGTACCGCTGTTTGGCAAGATCTTTGAATCGCTAATAAAAAGTAGACTATATAATTTCTTGGAATCAAAGAAACTTTTATCTAGCGGTCAATTCGGTTTTAGAAAAGGTTTTTCTAAAATCAGTGCTGTAGCCAAGGTTGTTGGGGACATAGTAGAGGGTCTTGAAAAAGGTGAGCTTGTTGGTCTTACACTTTGCGATCTTAGCAAGGTCTTTGTCTCTCACGACTTGCTGGCAGAAAAACTGTCTCGCTATGGCATAAGAGGAATAACATTACAATTAATCAAATCTTACCTATCCGATCGTAAACAATTTGTAGCGTTAAACTCGAATAAATCATCTTTTAAGCTCATAAAAAGTGAAGTGCCCCAAGGCTCTGTTCTTGGTCCACTTCTCTTTGTAATTTATATTAATGATTTATATTACTACCTTATGCCTAATAAGTGTGTCCTTTATGCAGACGATACATCCTTATTGAGCAGCAATAAGGACATTATTTCTCTGCGTACATCTGTGGCTCAACATGAAAGTCAGGCGAATCTCTGGTTATCGAACAATCGGTTGAATCTTAATTTAGAAAAATCTCAAGAGAGTTATTTTTTCTAGTAGCTATAGTGGTTGCACTGGTGATACAGCTAACCTATTAGGTATAAAAATTGATTACACCCTAAACTGGACTCCACACATAGTTACTCTAAAAAAAACTAGCCTCTAGTATTTTTTTTATTCGCCAACTCAAACATAACTTGAATGATAAAACTCTTTTAAACGTATATTTCTCCTTGTTTCATTCACATATCAGTTATGGTGTAATACTATGCGGCAACTCGACTTCCACCCACCAAATATTAAATGCAAAAGAAGGTGGTGTGCTCACTAACAGCGGATATTTAGAGCACTGTAAGCCTTTTTAAAATGCTCGGTATTATGCCTCTTCCATATATTTTTGTTTACATCAACTACTCGAAATACATAAGGGTAAAAATACGTTCGAACGAAATGGATCCTTGCACAATTATAATACTAGAGCATATCTGAATTTAAGAGCGCCTAGGTACAGGTTAACAAAATCTAATAAAAATTCATTACAGTTGCAGCTTTATAACTTTGAATCTCCAACATCTTGAATTTAACCGTTTCAAAGCAATAATAAAAAACACATGCTCAAACATTGTTTTTATTCTGTTGAGGAATACATGCATTCATTCACAATGACTGCTAGCCTTTTTTAATTTAAATGTTTTTTCTTGTATTATCTTTTTAATGTGAACATTACTTATAATAATTATTATTATTATTTAAAGCAAACTGAAAATCAAGGTTTAAAGTACATGAAAACTAATAAAAACATTCAACTGAATGCCTACGCTGATTCTGATTATGTAAATGATATTGATCGTAAAAGTATTTCTGGGTTTGTCTTAAAACTAAATAATAATGTAATACATAGGCGTACTAAAAGCACAATGTTGTTGCTTTATCAAGTGCTGAAGCCGAATATTTAGCACTATCATATTGTGTTAGTGAATGTTTATTCCTGTCTCAGTTATTAAATGACGTTTTTGGTTATAATGTTTATCCAATAAATTTGTACGAAGATAATCGGTCATATATTAAAATGGTATCAACAATTTTGTTACGTTATATTTCAATAAGATGAGATGTTTACGAAATATTTACCTACACAACAGTTTAGTTATTTTAAAAATTGTTTGAATATTGTAAATAATTGAATTTTATTATTCTTGGAAATGGAGGAAAGCATTCTAATATGTACATTTCCATGAAAATTTGTTTGCATATTGTAATAATAGTTTTAAGTTGATATTTCAGTAGACATTATATTTTTATTTTTAGTAAGTAACTAGGTTTTTAAGAAAGAGAGAGAGTTGTAAAAGTAGTAGATATGGAATGTTGGATGTGCTAAGAAGATATTAAAATAAAGTTGGTTTGCGAAAACTGTGTATTAATTATTAATCTAAATGCTACATCAGTAAATGGGCGAGGTTAACGTTATTTTATTTTTATGAATTCTTATTATTATTTGTTGGCCGAAAAGCTGTTGGATGTCCAATATTTGTGCTTCATCAATAAGTCTGTTACTTGAATACGTGATATTTCTTTTAAATATTATTCGGAGTATTCATTTTTGAACAACACCTAATTGAAGGTAGCAGCCTGCCTAACAAGTAATCTGCAAGAATTTTAAATTTAGTTAACAAACTTCTTAGTTTATTGGATGAATTTTTCATTTGTAAGTCCCATCTGAAATGTCTATCGATGATGATTCCTAAATAATTGAGTCTGTATCTAGAAATTGAGTATTACTGTCAATATACAGTGGCCCGAAATTCGGTAAGTTGTTTGCGTAGGGCGTGAACACTAAGTAAAGGTTTTATGGCTGTTAAGTGTCCGTTTATTGAACTTGAAACATTCGTTAATATGACGAATTCTACTGATTCATTTTTAAGTAGTTTCCAGGTAGATTGTTAAAGAATAGCCATATTATCGGCAAAACTAATTATTTTACCCTTTCTTGTCATTTCCATAATGATATTCACTGTTAATTATGAAGCTGAGGGGTACTAATATTTGAGAACCAATGTTTTTGACTGTTTCCGCATTGAGATTGTCCAATCCAGGTGCCTTCTTCGGTTTTAGACCTTGAATGACTTGAAGAACTTCTGTTTCATTTGTAGGGTTCAGGAACATACTACTTTCCATGTTGTTTGTATTTCCTGTATAGTTATCTGGAGAATGTATTCTACTTGAATAGTCCTGACCTAAAGTCAGTGAAGTATTTATTGAAATTATTTTCGATATCATTTTTATCTTTCTGAACTCTTAGATCATTTGATTCTGTTCAATCTATGTTAGTTTTTGCTTTTTTAACATATTATCTCAAGTTAAGTTTACTCATATAGTTTTTCTGTTGATTTTTATCAGTTTTCTACTTTTTATAAATTCTTTGTTTTCATTGTAAGGATAAATTAGATTTTTTTGAAATAGCCCATTCTTTTCTTCAATAGATGTTGTTAACCCCGGATAATCCACATTTTTCTTATATTATTTTAATTTTTCCGTATTTTTATTGTTTTGATATTTTATATCGTTTGATTCATTGATTCTCTCAATTTTTTTTTTCTATTAAATATCTTTTTAATTTTTCGTATATGATATATTTTTATATATAATATGATTTGCTAGGTTTGATTATTGTTTCATAAGTTATGTAAAGTTCTCTATAATGGCATTTTTTTAATCTAGAATCTAATTTGCTTATTTATTTATACATTGATTTTACTTTATAAATTACCCCTTTAATATGGGGTACTATCGGAAAATGAGAAAACAATATGCCAACAATAACAGATAATGAATCACAGTTCTTTTCAATAAAATGTAATAGGTGTCCCACTTAGCAGATACTAAGTTGCCAATTTTGTTTATTACTATTTGATTTTTTATCTCTTTTGATAGCGTCATTGACGGTCGGTAGCGTTTCTCACAATTGATCTAAACGTGCATGAAAAAAAGACAGACACGAACACGATACATTCTACCTATTTTTATTCACGGATCATATCTACTTACAATGCATTATAGGACTTGTCTGCTCTGGGTATAATAACTCTCTGACCATAGGCCTATCTGTCTGCTAGACATGTCAGGTAAGCTGTATGAAGTCCTCATCAAAGAAAGACTCGGAAAGGAACTAGAACAATTGAACGTCTTATCAAAAAGCCAATATGGATTCCGCAGGGGGCGATCAACGGTACACGCAGTAGAGCGGGTAATGAAAGAATGCGAAAACTCAAGGGCAAAGTGAAAAATAATTTTAACGCTGGACGTGAAAAACGTATTTAATACAGCCACTTGGAGTCTAATATCAAAAAGATTGCGCGAAAGGAATAAGCGGCTATGTAAATGCAAATGCCATAATAGAGGACTATCTCAAAGACAGAGTTACTATCGAGAAAGGGGAAAATATAGATGTAAACTCAGGAGTGCCACAGGGATCAGTCCTAGGGCCAACCTTTTGGAATAGAATTACCATAGGGGTGTACTGCACTAGCTTTTGCTTACTTGGTCTTACCGGTAATGGCGGATGGAAAAGGAAAACCTCATCAGTACTACAAATGACGCCTTAATAAGAATAAACCAATGGATGGCAATCGCCAAAGCGGTTTTAAAAGAGTCCTTCTGTTCGGGATAATGCCAAACATAGGTGGGCCAGAAATGAAGAGAAGGGTGCTATACGGGGTGATCCAGTCTATCATCCTATATGGAGCAAAGTGCTGAAGATAAATAGGTATCGACACGTGCTGATGGATACACAAAGAAAGGGTGGCATGCGCCCATAGGACTACTTCGCACTGCAAGTCGTCGCCAGACTTCCCCCAATCGACCTCTACATAAAAGAAAGAAAACACTTACACCAATAGGACAATAGGAAATCGTGAGAAAGGAATCTAGGAACGAAACCATTAGAGAATAGTACAAGATCTGTGACAATAATTCAGTAAAGGCGCAATGCACGAATACCTGACATCGAACTTTGGATATCCTACGAATTCCGCAGCACGGTTATTTAGGCCAGTAAAATAAAAGATCATTTCTTTTAAGTTTTACGTTTGTTTATTATATTTTTCTTTCTGACAGAGATTTTTGTTAGGTTATGCCTACTTGATTCGATACGTCGATAGGAAAAGTTATTTTGGCAAAATGCGCCCTCCCGTTAAGGTGGGAAGTTTCTTTTGAATTTGAAACATCTTTAATACTTTCCCTTGTGAAAATTCAAAACTTTATATTGACATACAGAATTGAAAACTTAATGAATCTACATAATGCAAATAAATCATCCCTCCATTCTTCACAGTCCAATCTTGTCGCAGAGAATCCTGAGTCGAGTGCTGGGGATCGGTTTAGTCATCACAACGGCGAGCTGTTGTTCTGCCGAAATTTACTCAATCTTGAATTCCCCTCGGCGATTTTCTCACGGATCGTTATCGACCTGAAGAATCGAGACTTGGTCCAAACCGTCGGTTTCCTGAAACAATCTTTTCAACCAAATTATTTCTTTAGCAGCCTCCATCATTAGTTGCTACTATTTCAGCCTCTGTTGTAGACGTGGCCACCGTTGCTTGCATTTGACTTTTCCAGGATATTATTCCTGAAGCAAACTTGATAATAATCCCTCAGGTAAGTTATTCCGAGGTCGACTGTTCCGGAGATATATCGAAAAACCCTCTTCACTTGTGCAACATTTTCTTTCCAAGCATAAGGTATATAATGGCTCCGATAGCTTGGCGATAAGGAAAGGTTGCTGGCTTTGATTCTTTTCCTGCTGACGAAATCTCCGAATCCTTTAGAAGTGGGGAAGAAACTGCTTTGCATTCCAAAAACTGAAAACGCTCCAGAATCTTTTTAGCATATCCTTGTTGACCAATTTTTATTCCGTTGCTTTGCTTTCAGTTCGTTTGAAAATTCTTCCAAATCTTGAGCATCTGTCGCTACGATGAGTCCGTCGTCTACATAAATAACAAGTAGAATCCTTTTGTTATTTCTTTCCCTGATGTAAAGACATGGATCCGCCTCGCTGACTTCGAAACAGAGTTTCTGCAGGAAACCTCCGAAACGTTTTTGCCATCATCTTGGTCCTTGTTTGAGTCCATAAAGGCTCTTTATCAATCTGCAAACCAACCCTTGTCCTTGCTCGTATCCCTCATGTTTTTGCAAGTAGATCTCCTTGTCGTCCGATTCTCCGTACAGGTAAGCAGTTGAGACATCGAACTAGGCCAAAAGCATGTCATTTTTCGCTGCAACGCTCAACACTACCAGGTACCTTTTCTTCTGGAAATAATTCTCAAATGGGCCGCAAACATACCCTGACATCAATTCACCTGGTTTCGTTGCTGTTTTCCTCGCTCCAAATGGCAATCGATGTACTTTTCCATAGATGTAAGGTTCACAAAGGTTGCTTTCGAGCTTGACTTCAATGCCCATTTCTCTTTTGAGCATCTCTCTAATGTGGTTTTTGTCCTGATGTCCCCACCTCTCGTGGTAGAGTTGAAAATCCTAAAGTTGCGAAGTTGACCTCGACATTTCGTTCTGGTAGAATGGGCTCGATCGCTGCTTTGTAGAGTGTTCCTCCTACTTCTCTGGTTCCAACGAGTACAATTTTGTCATTCACCTTAAGGCTGCATTCTGTTGCTGACGACTCAAATCGACTACTAAGATTTTTGTCTTGGAAGCCAGTACTGAAAACAGATTTGTTCTTATCTTGGGCACAAACCAAACATTTTTCAAGGACATAAAAAATGTTTTTTCATGGACAATCATTCTGACTTTGATTTACCCTGGCCCGAAGCTGACAGGGTTTCATTGACCGCAGCTTTAATCCAACTAGGATTTTCAAACTTCTCGTAGTGCTCAAAATACTTTGCTGATTTCTCAAAAGATTTCGGCAAAATATGCAATGTTTTAAAAACAAGGATTAAATCTGAGAGATTATTTTCATTTTTGGCCTTTAGAGCATGATTTAAATCATTCCAGAGACTTCGTAATTTTGCTACGTGAGTTGATACATCTTTACCTGGATCCCAAGAGAAGGCGAGAAACTCGTTACAGATCCTGAAAACTTGATCCTTTGTTGTTGCTTCAAACTGATTTTTCAGGACCTTCCATGTATCGTGACCTGAATCCTTGTCCATAATCTTCTGGTAGACTGAATCCGTGACCGCAGTGGTGATCATGGATTTTGCGTAGCTGTTGGCCTTCCGGAAAAAGTGGCTCTGCTCCTTGTGCTTTTTCTCGTCTGCTGTTGTCGCACCTGTTGCCAATGGTTCGGGTTTGACGATCTTTCCGTCCAACGCGTCGAGAGCACCATCATGATAATCGATCAAGTCTCTAATCTTTCTTTTCCAAATCGGCCAATCGGTCGCACCTGAGAGCTTCGTGATGTGCTTCGCCAAATCCATTGTAATTGAGCATAATTCACTTTTTCCATTAATTTTAAATTGAACAAAACGTTCCTGGGTCCATAACCTATTATAACTTTTACTTCTTCAGTTATTTAGGCCAGTAAAATAAAAGATCATTTCTTTTAAGTTTTACGTTTGTTTATTATATTTTTCTGACATATTTTTGTTAGGTTATGTCTACTTGATTTGATACGTCGATAGGAAAAGTTATTTTGGCAAAAAGCACCCTCTAGTTAGGGCGGGAAATTTCTTTTGAATTTGAAACATCTTTAACAATAGTTATATCAGTTTTGATAAAAATTATAAATTTACTATTTTTCATAATAATATTAGAAGTATTGCCAAAAATTTATATGAAACATTACTATTCATAAAAAATTTGAATGAGAATTTTGATTTGTTAGTTTTTACAGAAACTTGGAGAATATATAATCCAAATTTGTATAAAATACCAGGTTATCAACAAATTTATAATAATGGAAACTTAAACCAAAATGATAGTGTAATGATTTTCATAAATGATAAATACCATTACAAATATATCATTTTAATTGGTAATTTGAAAATAATCAAAATACAAATGAAAATAAAACAGTTCTTTTTAATTAACCTATTTTCAATATATAAACCACCTTCTTTCAATTCATATTTATTCAATAATTACTTGAAATCATTCTTTCATCAATACAAAAATGAATTGAACAAAAAAACTTCAATTTTAATTGGTGATTTAAATATTGACCTACTTTCAAACTATGATTATGTCCATGAATATTCCAATATTTTAAGTGAAAATGGTTTCATATCGTTCATTAATAAAACAAACACGTTTTTGAATTTTATAAAAAACCTTTATGTAATTGAAGTTAATTAGTTTACTTGCATTTTAATATATTAAATTTGTTTATATAGATCACCATCTGGTAACTTGGAATTGTTTTTTACTAAGACAAATCAATTACTATATGAGATGTATAAAGTCAATAATTTTAAAATACTCTGTGGTGGTTTTATTATAGATTTTCATTATATAATGAGTCATCTGAAACTCTGTTACAGATCCTATCTACCTATAATATGGAGCCCCATTTTAAGGGTCCTACAAGGATTGGTCCTGCCTCCATGACTCAAATAGACAATATCTTCGGCAACCTGCCGAAAATAAATTTAGAATGCACAATCCAGAACATCGATATTTCTGACCACTACTGTCAAATATTCAGATTAAGGACGGGTAATCATAAGGAAAGAGAAAGATACCTATATCAAAAAGAGATTTTGTTACTAATGAAAACTATTTAGAATCACAACTTTGGTTAGACGTTATGCACGCTTCGGAAGTAAACCATAAATACGAATCCTTCTTTAATATCGTATTCTTATATTTTGACCGGGCTTTTCATTTACAATCGTCCATAATAAAAACTAACTAAAAAATTCGAGAGGCTCAGAAATAAAAAAATACTCAATATACATAAAATATCTTTACGGCTGGTATAAGAACATAAAAAACAAAAATATACATTTAATCTCCAAATCTGAGAAAAACAATACCGGACGTTTTTATCCAATTATAAAACGGTCATAAATGAAAACAGAATCTCAAACGATAATAGAATAAATCTAAAACAATCTGGAATATTTTTAACTCTGAAACTGATAATATAAAATCTTTGAAGAAAATACATCTAAAAAATGATAGCAACTTTTCTGTAGAAAATCCTACAGAAATTGCTGATACGTTTAGCCGCAAATTTATACTACCCAAAAAACAAGGAACAAAAAATTCAATGTCTATTGAAAACTCTTTTAATGAGTCTATCTTTCTATATCCAGTTGACGATGACGAGATTTTGAAAATAATCCTAAATCTTCCAAATAAATTTTCTACTGGTCTAGGTCAATTCCGGGGGAGATGGATTAATTCATAGATGGCAATACTTTTAATTGATTTCGATTCATTTCGGCACAGGCAACAAGTGACAGTTAATTGTTTTGTGAAAAAAATATGGAAAGGTAAGTAATATGACTTTGTTTTTGATTAACACTTTCGATTTAAACTGAGGCGTTGACATATTAAGTGGTCAAAAAAAAGTTTTGAAAGTTTCTTACGTTTTCGTGATTTCTTTATGTAGTGAAAAACTTTCTCGTGTTATAACCTCAAAATTAACCTCATAATAGAGTTTTTGCTTTTATTACGTCATGTGGCCATTTCACCCGGTTAATAGGGAAAGATGGCCATATTTATGGGAGAGATAGCCATAAAATTTTATGTCCTAATTTAAATTTATTTTCAATATTCAATATTTTCTACAGATGCCTAATCAATACTTACGGAAAGCCGGTACTGGACGAGGTGCTTGGAGCGAAGAAAACTTAAAAAATGCGATGACAGAAGTACAAAGTGATGGGATGATGATTTATATGGCCTCTTTTGTCTACCATATTCCAAGAAAAACACTAGAAAGAAGGTTAAAACAAAACTATTACACAAAGGGACCTATTGGACCATCGTCAACCTTTGGTACAGAAAACGAAAAAAGGCTGAGCAAGCATATAAAAGACATGCAATCGAAGGGCTTTCCATTGACTATCGATGATTTAAGAAGGATTTCATTTAAGTTTGCTGAGCAATTAGGAATTAAAAACAGATTCAATATAAAATCTGAGAAGGCGGGCTATGATTGGGTGCATATGTATCTGAAAAGGAATTCCAATATTTCATTAAGGAAATCAGAAGGGGTGTCCTATGCAAGAAGTCATGGGATGAATAAAGCAGAAGTTAACTGCTATTTTGAAATGCTTGAGAGGATTCTCAATGATAATGACCTAATAAATAAATCTGGCCATTTTTACATTATGGACGAGTCTAGGTTGCAACTGAATAATAGACCAGGTCACGTTTTGGCTGAAAAAGATTCCAAAGCTGTAGCTATGTCAACGTCTAAAGAAAAAGGTGAAACGATCACAGTAATTGGTTGCTGCAATGCTGAAGGTAATTTTATGCCTCCTGCTTGCATTATGAAAGGACAAAAGGAAGAAACCTGAATTTGAAGATGGGCTGCCCCCAGGTTCAGTGGTTTATATGTCACAAAAATCCGCCTATATAACCTCTGACATATTTCTAGAATGGTTGAAAACAAATTTTTTGCCTCGAAAACCAGATGGCAAAGTGCTTCTTTTACTCGACGGTCATACTACACACTGCAATTCAGTTGAAATGCTGGAGTTTGCGAATGGTAATGGCATTATGTTGATGTCGATGCCATCACATAGGGGAATGGGGGGCAAAATCGGATACCGGGCATAACTGGATACGGCCACCGTTTGAATACTGTTAGTGCCATCTTCTGGGCAGTAAGGTAAATAAGTCGTGTTGGTAAATATCTGTATCAGAAATGAAGCAGTGCTGTCATAACGACGATTAAGTGGAAAAAATATCGGCGATTGTGATTTACGGGTAAGTGATCTTATTTTAGGATATTTTCAAACGATCATCAAATGATGCTACCTCGATATCTTATCCATTTTTTTAACTCCTTCAGATAGCTTGTGATTTAAACTGCATATGCATGCTTCAAGATATCGAAAAAGGTTATGTTGTACTTTGGAAATAGAGATTTCTAATATAAAGAATACTCGGGGTAAAATCGGATGGGGCAAAACCGTACATATCTGGTTATGCCCCACTGTTTTTTAGGTTCATTAAGATAATTATATTATATTGTAGCAGTTTTTCTAAATTTTGACATCCGTACGTACAAGAGGAAATCTACTAGACAAAATTGGTGTAAGGAGAGTATGCGGAAAGCGATAGAATCAGTACAGGAAAAAAAGATAGAAGATAAGAGTGAAGAAATTACGCGGTGGAAGTAAGTTAGATGGGGCCGCTTCTAAAGGTAGATTGTAGATTGTAGATTGAAAGGGGGTTTCAATGCACTGCGACCTTTAGGTCTATTGTGCCCCCCGTCAGAGCTGTTCTCGCTATTTCGATTTCTACAGCTCGCCCTCCAGTTCCAGAGTTCTAATGAACTCCAGTATCTGGGATGGCTTCAAGCGGATTACTTCCTCACTACTGACAGTTTCTTGTCCAAAGCATTTTATGCGTTGGCTGGCTATTGCGAGGCATTCCGTCACCAGGTGATCCGGAGTTTCCTCCTCTTCCCCGCAGAATCTGCACTCGTCGTTTTCTGCTAGACCCAATCTCGACAGGTGCTTCCTGAGGCGGCAATGTCCTGTAAGGAATCTAGTGAGCAGGTGTAGCATATTCTTGCTAAGATCCAGATGTTTCTTAGATCTCGCAGTGTCAAAGTTTCCAAGAAACTTTTTGGAATGATCCAGCCCAGGAAGATTCCGCCAGAGGTTTTCTCTTTCGGTTTCTTCCTTCTCTTGGAACTCTTTCTTGTAGGTACATTTACCTGTGCCACAGAAAGGTTCTGGGCCAATAAAAGGAGCTTGTGCTCCTTTTTTGGCAAGTGTGTTGGCCTCTTCATTTCCTTTGAAGTTGAGTTTTTTTCGGCACTCCCATACTATCTTAGAATCGATGATATGGGAGCTCAGTGCTTTAATCGCAGCCTGACTATCAGAGTGTATGGCTATATCACATTTCTGATAGTTTCTTTCTAGGTTCATTTCCACACATCTTTCGATTGCAAGTATTTCTGCCTGAAAGATGCTTGGACAGCGGCCTAACGGTAGTGAGCATTTGGTGCCAGGCCCGAATACTCCAGCGCCAGTCCCCGTCGTGGTTTTAGAACCATCTGTGTACCATTTGATGGTATTTTTCTTAAGGGCTTGGGATGTAGACTCCCTTTCCCAATCTTCTTTTCTACTTAGCATCGTGGTGAACGTTTTCTCGATGCTAGTTTTCTTTATCATCTCGTCACTGGGAAGGTTAGCTGACAGGATATATTTCGTCAGAGAGGACCAGGCTCTCTGATTCCTAATTCCCTCATGGCCAGTACCTTCCCTGGATAGTCTTAGAATGGCCTCATGGGCTACTCTATCTATCACCAGATGTAGAGGTGTGAGATCTGTAATGATCTCCAGTGCTCTAGTTGGGCACGTTCTCAAGGCTCCAGTGATACAGACACAGGCAAGCCTTTGTAATCTATCGAGGGCAGTCCTCGTATAGGTTTGCCTTGCCTTGACATGCCAAACTATTGCTCCATAAGTTATTATAGGCCTCACAATCATGACGTACATCCATCGCAGTATTTTTGGGTTACAACCCCAAGTCCTACCAGCGAGTCTTCTGCACGCCATCAAGGCCTTTGTTGCTTTATTGGCAGTAATCTCGAAGTGTTTGTTCCACAGAAGTTTGCTATCTAGGGTTACTCCCAGATATTTAACTTCCGACTTCCATCCTATGATGTCTCCCTGTAAAGAGAGATATTTCGTAGTTGGATGTTTCCTTTTCCTGGTAAATGGAATTACTGTGGTCTTGGTTGGGTTGATATTTAGTCCTACTGACAAGCACCACTGTTCAATAGTTTTGAGGCCCTCTTGCATCAAGTCGCATAAGGTATTCCAGAATTTACCTCTAACTATTAGGACTATGTCATCTGCATAGCCTATACATTCGAAGCCAAGCTCCGTAAGCCTGTGGAGTAGTTCATCCACTACTAGACTCCATAAAAGGGGAGATATTACTCCTCCTTGAGGTGTTCCGCGAGTGGCCCTAACGGAGGTGGTTTGATTGCCCACCTGCGTCTCAGCTATTCTCGTCTTTAACATCTCATACATCCATTTAATAATGGTTTTGTTCACCCCTCGCCTTTTGAGTGCCTCTTCGACCGACACGTGAGTTGTGTTGTCAAAGGCCCCAGATATGTCTAGGAAGGCACACATGGCGATTTCTTTGTTATTCAGAGTGCTCTGGATGACTTCGGTCAGCTGATACAGGGCCGTCTCTGTTGATCTGCCCGCCCTGTAAGCATGCTGACATTTGTGAAGTGGTTTATTCTCCAGATACTCCGTTCTTATGTGGTTATCCACTACTTTCTCCATTGTTTTCAATAGAAACGATGTTAAGCAGATGGGTCTGAAAGATCGAGGATCGGTCGCATCTTTTTTACCTATTTTTGGTATGAAGGTTACCTTTGCCCTTCTCCAAATTTTAGGTATATGACCCAGTGCTAAACAGCTTCTTGATATCCTCAGAAGATGGGGAAGAATCTCCTCCATTCCTTTCTGCAGGAGTACTGGGGAAATTCCATCTACTCCTGGTGATTTATACGGTTGAAAGGTGTTTATTGCCCATTCCAACCGTTGCTTTGTAAATATTTTCTTAGCAATATCCCAATCTTCCCTGCGAGGATTCTTGATTTGAGTTGCTATGTCCATACTGATTGAGGGTTCACTACCTGGGAAGTGTGTTTTGAGGAGGAGAGTGGATCGTTCCTCTTCTCCCTCAGTGTATGACCCGTCTGGCTTTTTAAGCAACATTGTGGGAATTATTCCCCCCTTTGCCATGACTTTTTGAAGTCTGGCTGCTGTGGGAGTGGAAGTGATCTTTTCACAAAAGGCTTGAAAATTAAGCCTTTTAGCCTTCCTGATCTCCTTATTGTACTGAGTAAGCTTCTCAGTGTACCCCTGCCAATTACCATCTCTTTTGGCCCTATTAAAGAGCCGACGGACCTCTAGCCTGAGGTTTGACAGGTTCTTGTTCCACCAAGGTGCTTCCTTACTTGTTCGAACTTTCGAGAGTGGACAACTTGAGTGAAAAGCCTCAGTTATTGCCGCACTAACCTGTTCGACTTTTTGTTCCAGATCGTAGTGCGGGTGTTTTGCCCCATTCTTGTCGATCTGTTCCAAGTTTTGCTTCAGATGGATCTTATAGATAGACCAATCCGTATTTCTAGGATTTCTGCTTGAGGTCGACGAGGTAACCTCCCCCGTTATCCTGAATTCGATAATCCTATGGTCTGAAAGTGATGGTTCGTTCATCACTTTCTAACCTATAACATTTTTCCTCGCAGCAACATTAGCAATTGTTACATCCAGGACTTCTTCTCTTGCTCTCGTGACAAAAGTGGGAGTTGTCCCCACATTGAGGGTTTCGAGGTTATTAGCTAAGAGATATTCAAGTAAGCACTCCCCTCTGGAATTGTTGTTCGTGCTTCCCCAAATAACGTTATGCGCATTGGCGTCACAGCCTATTATGACTGGCAGTTGTCTGCTGTTACAGTATTGTACCAGCTCCTGCACTTATGCTGGTGGTATTGTTGGCCCATCTCCAGCGAAGTAAGCGGATGCTATGACAATGTCTCGGTCGATGCCCCCAATATTGAGGTGTACCATTATTGGAGTTAGATCCCGAGTCATGTATTCTGAAACACAAATATATTTAATATTGTTTCTTATGAGCACACAGGCACGTGGGGATACTTGCCTCTGGTCATAAATCAATATTGAGTCTTTACAGGCCAAACCTCTGATTTGGCCTACTTTGTCGATCCAGGGTTCCTGGATCAGTACAATATCCAGTTTTAGCTTTGCGAATAACCTTGCAATCACTGCTGAAGCTCCCTTCGCGTGATGCAGGTTCACCTGCGCTGCCTTCGTGAAGATGAAGGGTTATTTATGTGGGGTGGATGGGCTGGGTAGTCCAGCCTCTATAAATCCCCCTGCCTTCTCTCTTCCTGTCCTTCCTCGAATTCCATACGGGAGGTGTCCTTTCCGGAATTCGAGGAAGTTTCTTGGGTTTGGCCCTCAACCTCCAGGGGTGCAGAGGTATTCTCCGTCCCCCCGGTTGTCTCCTTGGAGTCAGTCGGAGCCCCAGTTCGACCCGAGTCAACTGGAGCTCCCTGCTCCCCAGATTTCCGGGATGTGGAGGGTATCTCCGCATCTCTGGAAACCACCACTGGGTTTGGTTTCTTGCCCAGTCCTGAGACAGGAATGTGCCCGAACCGAAAGTTCATTAAGCACCCCCCTGCTTTCAGTGCTTCTCCCGATTGGTGGTCAATCCCAATCGTGAGAACCTTGCCACTTCCCTCTTTCTTGGAGCTTAGAACTTTCCAAGCTGCAGTGCTGAGGTTAGAGTTCTAAACCTCGACGAGTCGGAGGATTTTCTCCGTCTCCATGTCGAGGCTTCGTGGGAAGAACACGGTTATGGTGACGGGTTTAGGGATGTCATTCTCTCCCAACGCCACCAACTCGGGTCCCTCCCAAGAACTAAGTGTCGGGACTGACTTCATGAGCCAGTCCGCCGATTTCTGGGATCCACAGTCTACCAGCATCATTCCACAACGGAAATGAATGCCGGTGAAGTGGATCCCCCTCTCCTCGCTGCGGCACATCTCTTCCACTAGCATATCCTCTAGTGAGGAGAGCCGCTCGGCTTCCAGGATAACCTTCGGGTATTCCTTGGGTAATATTCCTACCCTGGTCGCCTTCTTTGCCTTGACTGCTGCTGCAAATCCAGTGGCTTGCCCGGTTTTTGCCGCAGCTGTCTTCGGCTTCTTTGAGTGAGGCCGTTCCGGAGGTGTGATGTGCTCCGGACCTCTCTTGCCTTTCCCCTTACCCGTCGGGGTTACTCCCGGGGTTGAGTGGATTGGTTTGATGGGG
Source organism: Crioceris asparagi (assembly GCA_958507055.1). Classification (NCBI taxonomy): domain Eukaryota; kingdom Metazoa; phylum Arthropoda; class Insecta; order Coleoptera; family Chrysomelidae; genus Crioceris; species Crioceris asparagi. The sequence goes on along the minus strand of OY293832.1, from coordinate 33,034,047 downwards.
TGCTGAAGAGCCTGTTTTCTAGCCTCCTCAGGTGCAAGGCCCTGATGGAGGAGTCGCAGGTACTTCCGCACTCCTGCTCCACTGAGGCCCTTCCTCAGTGGATCGTCTCTACCGCCGGGCTGTCCTAATTTGGGCAGCTCGAATGGCAGGCGATTTTTCTTTTTCCCTTTTTCAAGGGGCCCGGATGAAGAGGTGGAGGCTTTCTCCTCCTCTCCTCCGGTGGGTTTACTTTTCGGTTTGTCCATAACTGGTCCCACGAGTAGCAAGGGTCACGTCGGTCCGCTTCTGCAGAGCCCCGCATGCAGAAGTAAGGGGTTTGTTACAATGGAGTTCCCCCCGGTGCTCCAAGGTTGAAGGTAATGTATGTCCAGTAATTTTACAATTGCACTAAGTAGAACTTTTTAGGTATGGGCAGATTTAAAACAACTTTTTCGGATGCTCAAGAAACAGAATTGGTAGTGTATATAAAATTAATGGAGAGCCGATTATTTGGGCTAACAACAAAAGATTTGCGACAAATGGCATTCCAATTAGCTGAAAAGAACAAACTAAGGCATAATTTTAAACACGGTATTGCTGGCATATACTGGTTGAAGGGGTTCCTGAAACGTCATCAGGATTTGTCTTTAAGAAGTCCTGAAGCAACTTCGGCAGCCCGTGCTATGGGACTCAATAAAGTAGCTGTATCCAAATTTTTTGAGAATCTTATTCATTGCTTGCTTCATTGCAGTGCCAAAAAGTTAGTCAAAAATCATAGCCAAGAAAGGACGGCGACAAGTTGGAACGTTGACGTCTGCTGAGAGAGGGCAAACAGTAACAGCTGAATTATGTTTTTCTGCATCTGGAATCTATGTACCACCACTTTTAGTATTACCGAGGTTACGGATGAAACCCGAACTTCTCGAAGGAGCACCATTAGGAACTGTGGCAGTGTGTCATCTTTCAGGTTGGATGCAGGCAGATATTTTTCTACAATGGGTAAAACATTTTGCTGCACATGTTAAGCCGTCACTAGATGACCCGGTGTTGTTGCTAATTGATGGTCATGTAACCCATACTAAAAATATAGCTGTGATTGCTCGCGCCAATGGCATCGTAATGTTGTGTTTTCCGCCTCACTGTATACATCGATTGCAACCTTTAGACATTAGTTTTATGGGACCGTTAAGTACATTTTACAGTCAAGAAGTGAAGACATGGTTACTTAACAATCCAGGCCGAGTTGTAACCCAGTTCCAGATTTCTAAATTATTTGGAGCAGCATACGCAAAATTCGCTACTATCCAGAATGCAATGTCAGTATTTAGGAAATCTGGAATTTATCCAGTGGATCCAAATGTTTTTGGTGAGGCCGATTTTGCGCCAGCTGAAACGACAGAAAGACAAAACGAGGGAGACCAACAGATGTCTGAAAATACTCAGGAAAGAGAACCAGATATTACTGAGAGACAAGAAGAAGAAGAAGACAACATTAGGATAGAAGTTAATGAAAACAGGAGAGGAGAGAGCAATCTCAAAAATTTTTTACTTTACATGCAGGGCCTTCAGGTTTGCAGTCACATTTTTTGGTGTTACCACAAATCCTTGCTCCACTGCCATATGTGTCAAGGCCAGTTAAGAAAGCAGTTAGGAATAAAGAAAAAACTGTAGTCCTTACAGAGTCACCCTATAAAAATGAGCTTATGGAGGCACTGGAGAGTCCATCAAGAAAAAAAGATTACAACCAATTAAGAGGAAATTACTGGTCAAAGAAACGACGAAAACAACGCAGAGAAAGAAGAGAAATGAGAGAGAGAAAAGTGAAAATGGAGAAGCTCTGTGTTTATATTGTAAGGAATCTTACTCTGCAACTACTAAACAGGATGGATGGGTACAATGCTTACATTGTAAAATGTGACCCGCTTGTCCGATGAAGAATTAAATGAATTTATGTGCAATACATGTAGTTACGCTGAAAATTAATAAAATTCATTCCCATCCGGTATTGCCCCATCAATAGTGCGATTGTGCCCCGTAGGGTGGGGCAGAACCGGATTTTGCATGGTAGCCGAAAAAATGTTACATTTCAAATATTTTTTTAAAATTTAAGTTTGGGTCTAAAAATATAACTTCTAAATACATGTAAGAATATGTGGAAATCTTTATTTCAGGAATAAACTGCAAAGCAATATTTTTTCCTGGCTTTAAAATTAAGTATCCGGTTCTACCCCCCTTCCCCTACTTCCCACTATCTGAAAGCAGTTGCGAAGAAATTCCCATCGTTTACATTGATACCTCTGAGAGAGAATCTGAAGATAGAGAGAAAGATAACTGCAGAGATTGTAGTGATAATTATTACAGGACAAAATAAGTTGAAGTTTGGATACAATGCAATATTTGCATGCTCTGGTTACACGAAAATTGCACCGAGTTTGAGGACATGTGTTCTAACTGCGGTAATGAGAAAAAAATGGAGTTAAAAGATCTCAAGGGCAAAGGGAAGGGTAAAAAAGGACTGGCCATCTACCCCCGACCACAATGGCCATCAACCCCGGACACTGGGAGATATGATTATTCCTAGTTTTTTTTTAAATGTTTAAAATAATATTGTTTGCGTTCTCTAAAGTGATTTATCGGCAATGTTTAATAAGTGTAATGAATAAAGTTTATGTTCTACATGAATTCAATGTTTTATTCATCTTAATTCCTTTACAATAGAGTTTTATAGTTACTAGGGCCATCTTCCTCTTAAAATGTGCTGGTCCTCTAATTATTACCACTTTATTTGATATAAATAGTTGTTTTCTTTCTCGAATCTTTCCTGATAATCCAAATACGCTAAACTCATACCCATTTATAAAAATATATAATCGTCAAGATGTAAACAACTATAGACCGGTAGCATTATTGTCTTCAGTGTCAAAAATAATTGAGAGAGCAATTTATGAAAGAATAATGCAGTTTGCAAATCGGAAAAGTATACTAGATGATAAGCAATATGGGTTAAGGCCTAGCAGATCAACAGAATTGGCTATATATAAGACAATTTCATACTTGGAAAAAAATGTTGATAACAATCTGAAATATTCAAGGCTGTTCTCTGATCTTTCGAAGGCCTTTGACACAATAGATTACAAAATCCTATTCAATAAATTGAAATGTTATGGAATTCGAGGTATTAGTTTGGACTTAATAAAATCCTACGTGACAAATAGACAAGTCATTTGTATTAGGGAGAATGACCAGCAGCACTTCTCAAATACAGTCATACGAGATCAAGGTTCTATTTTGGGTCCTCTGCTCTTTTTACTTTATGTCAATAATCCTGACTAGTTACTTTCCACAGAACTGATCAGTCAGTATGCCGATAACACATCAATCATAATGACTAACCCTTCCCACGATGGCCTCTCAAAGAATAGTTGTTTCGCAGGGTAAATAATGTACGACTGGTGTCAAACAACTTGACCCTAAATACTGAAAAAACTGGTCATCTTTTGTTCAGTAAAACTGCTATAGGATATGAATCCTTGTACGTTAAACTTAATGATAGATCCATTCCAATACAAGATGACATCAAATTCTTTGGCGCTTATCTAGACTCTTCTCTTGATTGGGAACTGCAAGGAGGCACTGTAGCGCCAAAATAAATAGCATCTGTGCAGTTATAAGAAGACTTAGACGGATCTTAAATATCGAAATGATAAGAATGTTCGACTTTGTGAGCATATAATCTATTATTAATTACGGTATTTCATTCTGGGATGCATCAGTAGATGCCTCTAAAGATTTTCATTTGACAACAAGTTAACATGTTCACTCAGATCATGTCTTTTATAAAAAGTTTTCAGATCTTAGTTCTGTTTCATTTTCATCTGAAGAAACTACCTTGTTGAGTAAAGGTTCTAATTATAATTTACATTCTGTCAATAATGAAAGAAATTTACAATATTTGGGAGTAGAGGCGGAGTTAGCTTTGCGAGGTATCTGTAACAGTGATCTAGACAAACACATATTAGCAAATTCTATTAGAAATATTAATATACCAGTTTCAAACAGGGTAACAAACGATTTACAATTGATTAGATCTATAAAAGATAAATCTGCCGAACATAATTTAATATTTACTCGGGCTGATAAAGGAAAAACAGTTATAGCTAGGGATACATTAGAATACATTAATAAAACTAATAACTTTATTATTTATTATTTATTTATTATATCTATTTGATTCTGAATTCTTGACTGGTTTATTATTTGAAAAAAGAGATTTTTGTTGGGGATGCAGTTATTTAATAAATAAAATTCTTTGGATTATGCCAAGCTTTCGAGAATGTTTATTCTCTTCGTCGGGGCAAACTAAAAATCGTTACAAATTTTCTTAACCACATAATAGATTATTAATTAAAGTACTTACATTCGTGAATTTACATAAAATCAACAACAAACAGGAAAGATTTCATAGTCATCAATCATAAATGTCATTAATTATTTATAAATGTCATGGTAACGGCATATCTAGAGTTGAAAGTGTCTAGATTCAAGTTTTCTTAGAAAAGATCATATAGGACTTATCTTCGTGTTTGTAGCTCTTTTTTAACAAGTCACACATTAAACTTGAAAATATTGAGGCAGATATAAGTTTAGTAAAAAGAAAAAGTTATTATTCAATTATTAAAAAAAATATTTATAACAGACTTAGAAACACATAATATAAATAAATATATACCCGTACACAGACTAGACTATCTGAATTCGTAGGTATTGCAGTATAAATTCAAGTTTATTATGTCAATAATATTATTTGCTATTTTGTTAGGCATTCAGATTATTTGTTAATTATATATAATCATATTCTCTCACAATACGACATACATAACTTTAAAATGAAATAATGGAAAGCGTCAATTACATAAAAAAAAGTCGATCTCTCTCACAAATTAACCTGAGAAATTTATTAAAATAGCAGATATATCTAATAGAGAAATATTAACATATATCATCTTCATCGTATTCTCTCACAATACGATAGATACACAATATGAAATATCCTGAAAAGCATACATTCATTCAATGAAGCTAATAATAATAATAACATATGATGAGCTGATTTCTCTCACAAATCAACATGTAAGAATATTTTAAACATTGTCCAAGTTATTTAATATATTTTAAATAGTGATATCAAAAAAGCAAATGGCGAAACACAAGGAAGGAAAAAAAATCATCGTAATATATCTCACTATAGGTTAAACATGAAATGAAAATCCTTTTGAATCAACTAAATTTCTCTCACCAATCAGTTGTTCTAAAGATCTCAAAACTCTTAATATTAGTTGCTATATTTTTTTTGGAATTATCCTTCTTCAGTATAATCTGTATACGCATATGTACCCATCTATTATAATATACAAGAACAGAAAAAAAATAATTAGCCTATACCTACATATAGAGCTAGGTACATATTATATTCACACATAAATTTCAATTTTGAGAAATAATTTGAGAAAAATTATTAAATTTATTATTATAGTGATTTAATATATGAGAATAAATAGAACCAAGTCCATTAATATCTGAATGTTTATTCATAGTATTATTATGTTTTTTAATATTTATCATTTCTAAGAAACCACGTTTAAAATAATTTTTCTCAGAACAAAGAGCAATAGTATTATCAAAATCAATACTATGTTTTTTATTGATGGCATTTTCAGCCAAGGCACAAGATTTCTTATATCATCTATATAAGGTAAAGATCTATAAATAGGGAGGATATTTGTAGTAGAGGCATTATTGTTATTATCATTTAAAGAGTTCTCATGATTTATTTCAAGTCAATATAGAAAACCCTGAAATAAATCATGAGAACTCTTTAAATGATAATAACAATAATGCCTCTACTAAAAATATCCTCCCTATTTATAGATCTTTACCTTATATAGATGAGCTTACTAATAAGTTAGTTAATGTCTTTAGAGGGTATAATGTTATTATTGCAAGAAAAAATATTAAAACCGTATCTAATTTATTTTCCAAAATAAAGACACCTTTAGAAATGACAGATGTCTGGGGTAGTATATAAAATAAATTGCCTTGATTGTGAATTATCATATATTGGTCAAACTTCTAGAAGTATTTCAGGAAGAATAACATCCCATAAAAGTGATATAAAATGTAATAAGAAATCTTGTGCCTTGGCTGAACATGCCATCAATAAAAACATAGCATTGATTTTGATAATACTATTGCTCTTTGTTCTGAGAAAAAATATTTTAATCGTGGTTTATTTTTATATATGGTATAGAAATGATAAATATTAAAAAACAATAATACTATGAATAAACGTTCAGATATTAATGAACTTAGTTCTATTTATTCTTATATATTAAATCTCTATAATAATAAATTTAATAATTTTTCTCAAAATATTTCTCAAAATTGAAATATATGTGTGAATTTAATATGTACCTAGCTCTATATGTAGGTATACGATAATTATATTCTCATATCATTTAGTTATATTTGTCCATTTTTTTCTGTTTTAGTATATTATAATAGATGGGTATATATGCGTATACAGATTATACTGAAGAAGGATAATTAAAAAAAATAAAAATATAACAACTAATATTAAGAGTTTTGAGATCTCTATAACAACTGATTGGTGAGAGAAATTTAGTTGATTCAAAAGGATTTTCATTTCATATTATACGTTATTACGTTATACTATACCAGCCAGTGACCAGTGTTCTTTCTACTTTCTGTTTTCTGTGTGCTATACGCTATCCCTGTGCTATCGAAGAATATACTCAACAAATTACGCTATACTCGCAGTGCAGTAAGCAGAAACGTAAGACATTGGAGTAAGTATAATTAATCTATCTTAAATTATAATCTGATTTGGTTGTTTGTAGGATAGGCCCAGTTGTAAATATGTCTGGCTCCAGTAATAAAAAAAGAAAATGTGATTTTTTTTTTAACAAACATGACGAAATATCGTCAAAATGTACAATTTGCTTAAATATATTAAAGCATCACGGCAATACGACAAACTTAACCAATCACTTAAAAAGAAAACATCCAACGTACTTACAAAATCAACCGGCACAAAAGGTTACTGTGATTGATCAAGAAAGAGAAGGTCAAAACGATGCAAGTAACGATGGCGCTTGTGCTGGTATGTAGCAGCTTAATAATTTTTTTTTAACCAATCAATGATTATTTTTGTCATAAGGGTCAAGTGGTACACCCACACGACTTCCGTCTAGTATAAACCAAAGCCACAAAGAGAGTCAAGATGGCAATCCAATACATGAACTTATGGAACAGAAAAAATTGTTAGCCTCTAACGATCTCATCGACAGTGACAAACCGCAAAATGCAAGATTCTGTAACACCACCCTAGAGTGACACCGCCTTAAGGACCATAGTGTGACACCACCTTAACGTTCATTCGAGGAGTGACAATTGACACTTGAGCGATACGATACTATCTCTCAATGGTAGCCTAAATGGTCTCGTAATAAAAACGCATTTTGTATAGCTTTCAATAATAATAGTAATAAAGTATCAGTCTTGAACAGCTGCAATAAGTGTTGTGCATAATACAAACTACTCGAACACCCACAAACCTTGTCCAATTCCTTTCGCTACGCCACCCAAACGACCCAAGCCAACCCCCTACAATTCTGTTAATCAGCTATTGAAAAACATAACAGCATTTGCAGGTAGGTCAGTAAGTAAATTGATTTTAATGACTAAAAATTTATACCCGTTTCAGACGGAGATACCATGTCGGCTAAAATCAATAATTCAATATTATACATGATAGCGAAAGACAATTTGCCATTTTCAATAACAGAAAATGAAGGTTTTAAGAGCTTTTTGAAGGTTACAGTCCCGCTATATAAAGTTCCAGGAAGAAAAGTCATTACAAAATGAATGACAGATAAATATAATCTTGCAAGTACGATTGAAAACGAAATTCTCGAATGTGGATAATTTTACATTAACATGTGACATATGGACAGATATACCAGACACCAAAAGCTTCCTTGGTTTAACAGTGCATTTTGTTTCAACCAATGTACACTTAGAATCTGTAAGCATAGGCACCCAGCTTCTAAAGTCTAATTACACGGCAGCTTATATAAGTCAAGTTTTCATTTCAATGTGCAATGAATAGATGATAGATTTGGAAGATAAAATAGTTGCAGTTGTCACGGACAATGGTGCAAACATGGTGAAAGCTGTAGGCGATACCTTTGGGAAACGAAAACACCTTCCATGTTTTGCCCACACACTCAATCTTATATTAACTGACTCATTAAAAACTGTAGCACAGTTAAATGACATTATTACTAAAGTGAAGACAATAGTAACATTTTTTAAACATAGCGTGGTTGCAATGGATGATTTAAGGGCAATTCAGATTGCCAATGGTAAAACAGACGGTGAAATTTTAAAGCTTAAACAAGAATGTCCAACAAGGTGGAATTCATTGTTTTATATGTTACGAAGATTCCTAGAACTGGCCGATTTCATTAGTGTAATTCTATTTAAATATCCTAAACCTAATATGCTTGCACATAGTGAAATTCAAATTTGCAAGAATGTTGTTAATATTTCATCTCCTCTTGAAGCTATTACCTTACAAATATCTGGCGAAAAATATGTGACCGGTAGTATAATAATTCCTATTGTAAACCAGGTTAATATTTAGGAACGCACTTCTTTGTTCTGTTGTCAATCAAAACGAGAGAAGAAGTCATCTGTCATATAAGTCATTGTGTGCAGGGGTATGGAAGTCTGATTGACTATACTGGTCCTCGTAAAATTAGCGCCATCTTTGAGAACTGCAAGAAACCCAAATGAATTTCAGATAGGAATCTTCTATAGCAAAAGATCATATTATGTAATCGACGACAGATAGCATAACCATTGAATCAAATACCATTTTGATTGGTCCAAATAAAAATTGTATATAATTGTTGATTGTTATTGTTGCTACCTATCACAGTAATAGTATTTATATGTGAGATTGCCTGCGATATTTTTGTTCTGAATAGTGTTTATTTATCCAAAATAACAAGAATTAGGTCGTGTAAGTTTTAATAGGTAAGCCGATATATGCCCATCTTAATCAAAATAAAAACATTGTGTATTACTCATTAGTGTCTCAAAGAAAGTTTTATCACAAAATTTCATAGAAGTAAATCATGATATGTAAGCTAGTTTCAAAGAATATACTACAGTAGTAGTATATTCTTTGCCAGTATCATGAATATAAATGCACAATGATTCGTTTTGAGAAAATGTAGGGATAGGTTGTCTACGGTTGTCTGTCTATTCATGTTTTTGTTTATTATTTTTTTATAGTTAACCTATTTTCTCTATGGTCAATATAGACGTTAGGCATATTCAGGAAGCTACAAATGTACAATAAATATGTTTGCGTTATATATTGTTTGTTTTATTTTTCCGTTATACCTCTTTTCTATCATCTATACATCATGTTTTTAATCAGCTTCTAATTTCATTTATAAACGTTATTGATGAAATTTGGCCTTATAAATACATTTCCGACATTGAAAACATGATGTAAGGAAGAATGAATAATTTATATGTCACTTGTAATTTTAAATTTACCGCCGGTCGTACCTTACTCTATGATTGTGTGTGGACACATTAGGGAATTATTTAGTGTTGAGCAGAATCGCACGTTCTTAATAATCGGATCTTTCACATTCGAATGATTTTTAAAATCGGATTATTATTTGAATGATCACTCGAATCGCTACTTAAATTGAATCATAGCTTTCCGCATGTGGCGGAATACATCGATGTCGAACGAATCCTTGTTTATTGTTCAGATATTGTTGAAAAGGATACATCTCCTACAGCTCCTGGCAAATGAACCAACACTAGAAGAAAATACTGGTATTGATGAAAATTTTTCCCCTTCGATTTTAAATAATGAGTGTCTGAGGGTTATTAGTTCTAATTATATTCAACCAATTGAAGCAGTACCAAGTCCTTCAGGGGTTTCCTCCGAAAAACGTGGTGGTACTAAAAACCACCAAGAAACAGTTAAAAAACTTTTCGGTACTGGAAAAGGAAAAGATGGCTTAAGCGAAACAGAAATCTGTAACATTGATAAGAAATTAGTAAAATTATAACAAATGGTTATCAGCTCTTGTCATTAGTTGAAAACCAAGGTTTTTAGAATATACCAAAGCATTACAACCTCTTTATCAACCCTTAGGTCGAAAGAGATTGACTTATAAAATATTGCTCAAATATTACATAGAGTTGACTTCAGAGTTGAAAGAAATTTTGAGTAATGTTAAGCATATTGCTATCACCACAGATATCTGGACATCTGATAGCAATATAGCTTACATAACAGTGAAGTATCATTTTGTGTTTCAAGCTCAATTATGTGCACGGGTTTTACGTACATACAAAAAGTTTGTCTAGAGCTCATACAAGTGAAAATATCGCGGAAACTTAAAAAATATTTTTTACCGAATGGAATGTTAGTAATAAAATTGTGAAGGTTGTATCAGATAATGGCACAAATATTAAAAAAGCTATTGCTGAAAATCTTCAAAAATACCATCAGCCTTGTGTAGCGCATACCTTTAACTTAAGCGTGTGTTGTGTTGTGGCAAGTGAAAAACTAAAATCTATACAACAGATGCATCTCCCTGAATTAAAAATAAAACAGGATATTCCTACTTCATGGAATTCTTGTTATATTATATTAGAAAGATTGGTGAAAATAAAAGACTCTTTAAGTGTTGTTGTTACCCATTTACCTAAGTGTCCCGAATTTTTTGATGCCGAGGATTGGGACATTATTGCTGAGAGTCTTCTAATATTAAAGCCAGCTTATGACTTCACCACTATTTTGTCTGCTAAGAAATACCTAACAATTTCTCCAGTTATTCCACTTATACGTGGATTTCAACATACATTAAGAAATATTGTCACTAAAACTGACGCAGGTGAGATACTTAAAAAAGCTTATTGGAAACTGTTACTCGACGCTTTGAATCCTGGAAAAATTAAAATCGTAGACAAGGCGACTTTTCTGGATCCAAGGTTTCAAAATAATGGTTCAAGTTTAAAGGAAAATGCTGCCAACGAACAAAAGTGGAAGAGCTGCGTTATGTGATTGCTAAGCAACAAAATGAAGAAAATGTTACTTTCAGCTCCCATAAGTACGATAGTATTTGGAAATGCCACTTTTAGATAGGAAAATGGATCCTTTGACATTCTGTTGTAAGCATCCAGGTCTTTTACCCAAAAGGAAAGAATTAGCCTTCAAATATTTGTGTGTTCCCTGTACCACTGTGCCGTCAGAAAGGGTCTTCTCTAAAACTGGACTGCTAACAAACTCGACAAGAAAAAGATTTCTGATTAATCATTATTATGTACCTTTACTCCTTTACCTCCTATTTTTTGAGTTTACTTTAAGTTTTATATTGTTATTAAGGATTTTTAAGTTTTTGTTGCCAAAAATTGTTGTTGAAGTTTCGTCGATCCTGTTTATTGCCAAATATAATATTCCTGTCTGTTTATTGGGCTTATGTCATATGAAGAACGTTTATTATCAGTTTAAGAATTTGATACATTGAGGTTTCTTTTTTTATTATTAAAACTTTTTATTTTTCATGTTTTCGCTTGTTTATTCGTTTTATTAGGTTTAAGGTGAATTATTAAAAACCCTATACTGACCTGCCAGAATTTTCATTGATTGATTAAAATGTAACTGTGCAGGTGTCAACTGATTTAGTTGTCCTGGAAAAAGGGTAATGAGTAATTCCAAAAGTCCAAATCCCTGGTCACCAAACAAAACAAATTTATTATTTTCCCCAAACACTACTTTTTCTTCCAGCTGATGGTAAAGATTGTTTTCCCTAAAAAAATGTCATTAATCTTCAAAATATAAAATTATTCATAGTAACAATACATAAATATGCCCGCATCATGCCTTTGTCCATGAAATCCTTCCAATAAACTTGAGATTATGCCATAAGGACACATAACACTTTGGTATTTGAGGAACCTTTTGTGCCCAGAATAATATTCTTCCTGATTAATTGAAGAACGACATATTGCACGGGCAGTGCCATCAATAAATCCCCAGCAGTTAATTTTTGCTGCCCGTTTATCGTGTACTGCCTAAAATAAATTTCCATAATGTGATACTATTCCTAAGTAACCCCTGAAGTATTGATAAAGACAATACTAATACAGCTTTCATTCACTACCCATCCAAATGCAAATGGTTTAATCTTAGTGTTTCAATATTAATCAAATCTTCATAAATACCTGAGTATATGCTTCCAATCATTGCCTGTCTAACATCTGTAGAGTGTTTAAGTCCATCAAATGATCTTCTTTTTGGGCAATCATAACATCTACTGTTGTTCTTATTATTTGAGACAATGATTGTGCAGACATATTAAAAAAGTTTTTTTTTATATATAAGCGAGTCTACTTAGATAGGCTAACCTCTTTAGCAAAGCTTTTAATCCTAAAACAAAATATTTTTTATTTTATTACAAAGAACTAATATAGCTATGTAACAACTTAATAGTATGATAAAGTACTTGTATTTTTGAGCTTGATTAGGTGCATAATAAGTGTTATGTGTGTACTCTGGATTGTAGCAAAATAATATACCTACAGCTTGCTTAACATTAAAGCCTATCATTAACTCGATCAACAGCTACCGTCGCAATCTCATTATGTATTAAAAAAGCCTTCTTATTTCTCTGGAGATGTCACCTTTGAAACCTTTAAGCACTTCTTCATCACTGTGGTTGTCTGAATCAAAAGGAGTACCCAGGCCCAGGTATCAAACATATTAATTTAAATTAGCCAAATCACTTTTAAACAACAAAGCAAAAAGACCCAGACGACAAAAGTAGTAGAAGTATAAGATTAGCTGTTGCTTATCCCGACAAACTGTCAATTGAAAGAGTCCGTTCCAATAAGTCTATTTTTTAGAGAAATAAGGTTAAGACCTTGTGGGTTAGATAGTCTTTATTTAAAATCCACATTCACAAATATATCATACATAACTAACATATGATCGATGATAACGATCAGGGTCATAATAGTCAAAATCACAGAGCCAAAATTCAACCAACTAGAGAGTCACCTCGTTGACCGTTATCATCATCGCGCCAGAAAACATAGGACATTTTGACAGCAGACCACAGAGCGTACAAAACACATGTTAGACACAGAAGCATAGAGGCTCATATTCGCCACAACCTTATCAAAATAAGGCAACCCCTTAATAGTCCTGACGTAAAGAAGATATTTCCAATAATTCCCTATTATTCATTTAGCCGTTAGAAATACGTTGATGTACTTTGTAATAAAGAATGTCTTCAGAGAAGCTAGAAGCTGTGTTTGTTGTTTATTGGAAACCTTCAGCTACTTCTTCATAAATAGTAACACAATCTGCATGCTAACACTTCTAACCGAAATTTCCATAAATCTGTTCGTAATCGTTTGCAGTCCCTAACCTGGCACCATCGCATTTTCGCTAAGTTCAAGATCCATCACTACATCAGGTTTCCAGTATTCCGAAGTAGTAAACTTGGTAATATGGCATTTAAAAAAAATAAGATTTCACCCATTGATTAAGAGACGTATTTATAGCAATATTTTCTAAACGAAATTCTCACAAATTGTCTTTCAATGATAACCATCAAAAGACCAAGCGATTTTCTTCAGTTCCTTAGATGGATTCAAAATTCAAGATTACTTACTTAAGCTTGGGCCAATTGTTAATCACAAAACATAACTTTCTGCTCCCGCATTTCTAATAATCGAATCTGTGTTTATTTATCTAAAACAAAACAAGTTGATGAATTTCTGGAAAAATATGGGACAATAATAATCAATGACATAGTTATTCCAGCAAGAAGAATAACTACTCCGCCAGAACGGCTTCTCCTATCAAATGTGTGTCTCACTATCCCACACCAACTTCTCACAGAGATCCTTCAGAACTTGGGCTTGAAACTCATGTCGCCATTGTGTTGTTTGAGAATAGGCGCTACTGACTCAGCCTATAGCCACATTCTTAGTTTCAGAAGGCAGATATACATCTCTTCTTCAGAAAATATCAGCATTCCTGATTTCATAGACGTACAGCATGAAGAAGTGCAATAAAGAATATTTATTTCACGCGAAAACAATTTATGCTATAAATGCAAACAAAACCGGCCATAAAGCACCACAATGCAACTGCCATACAAACGTTCAGTCTACTCCTCCCGCCCAAGATCTACTCACAAAGTCCCCTTTCTCAATACCTACCAACACAATCTCAATCTAATTCCCCTGCTTCATATATGCCATTAGAAACAAACAATCCGGAGAACCAACCATCAACATGCAACACCCAACAACAAACAACCAAGTATAATACTACCTTAGACGCCTATCAAATAACCCACACAGATACAACATCAAATAAACGAATTGCATCAGAGATATTGACACCCACCTCATAGGATCCCGATAAGCTCTTTGCAACACTATCAAATTCACACGTTAAAAAACATAAATCTGAGAAAAATCAAACAAATTTTGTCTTTAATCTAACTCACACCTTGAAGGATTTCATAGATAACCACAACCCAAAGTATGCCCTTAACTTATAACTAGAAAGCTTCATAGAAAACTCCCTCGGATCCAAAAATATACTGATTTTCGGACTACACAAATGAACCTCCATCGATAATCTCAATGCTAGAAAGTCGACCTCAATTAACCGAAAGGAAAATAAAAGCTAGATGCACGGATTTGAAAACAAATCACTACAGGAAACATCGAAACCGAAAGTGACTCATCATCAAACTGAACATCGTATTCTTCTATAAAAGTATTTAAGTGCGCACAACGACTGGCATAATACATAGAACAGTTATGCAATGGAATCTAAACGTATTCCGAGCTCGACTCCCCATACATACAAATTTTAATCAGCCAATACTTACCAGATATTATAAGTATACAAGAGACTAATTTCAAAAACTCCCACTATCAAAATATAAAATCTTATAAAGTTTAACATAAAAATCGCACAGACAGGGACCACGCATCGGGAGGAGCTGCCATTTATCTCAATACATCTTTAGAAGCTGTTGCAGTAGAAATTCATCATTCTTTCAGAAATCATCGCAAAAAACTCATAATTGCAGCATCCATATCCCCCCGAACTCCGACATAAATTAAAATGAACTTCAAAATATAATTGATCAGATCCCCTCTCCTAAAATGATTCTAGGAGACTTTAACGGGCACAATATTTTGTGGGGATCGCACAAAACCACAGTTATAGGGAAAATAATAGATAATACAAATTTTGCTATTTTAAATGATGGTTCCAGCACCCATTTCAGTCAGCTACAGGTGGATCATCGGCTATTGATCTTTCCCTCTGTAGTTCCTCTATACACGTTGATCATACATGGCGTGTTACTGACGACTTGTGGGGGAGCGATCACTATCCAATATTAATAACAAATAATAGTTTCACTAAATATCCCTTTCAACCTGAACTCAGATGGAAATTAGAGACGGCTAGATGGAATGTTTTTCAGGAATATATTAGGAATAAAATATCGACCCTCTCAATGGATGACTCCGTTGATAATACATTATAACAGTTCAAAAACGTATTGATTAGATCAGTCTTAGTGGCGATAGGAAAAACAAAATATATTGAAAAAAACAAGATAGTACCTTGATGGAATACATATTGTGACCGTACTTAGAACAAAGTAAGATGTCTCTAAATACCTATAAACGACACAGAACCATAGATAACCTTATCGACCTGAAAAGACAACGAGCTATTGCTAGAGAAGTAAATAAAAAAGCCAAAGAAGAATCTTGGCAAAACTACGTGGGAACTATAAACTTTAATACACCACTAACTAATGTCTAAAAAAAATTAGAAGAATATGCGGCTCAAATTCTCATTATAACATCGAAGATCTAGAGGTGAAAGGAAGAATTATTACCAATCATCTTGATATTTTCGAGGAACTTGCTGAAAACTTCTACGAAATGTCATCTAACGACAACTATGATAATAAATTCTTGGCGAGGAGGAAAATCCAATACAGATAACTCCTAATATGAAACCCACCAATACTAATATATCAAAAACAGAACTACTCGAAGCCCTTGCCTCACTGAAAGATACATCCGCTGGACCAGATGAAATTCCCGCCACCTTTCTTAATCATCTACCTCAAAAAGCACTTGATTTTCTTCTTGACTTCTTCAATTTAATCTGGACGCAAAACAAGTTCCTAATACTATGGAAATCAGCAATCATAATCCCAATACTGAAAACCAATAAACCATCTCACAAAGCTGATTCTTATAGACCAATAGCTCTTATATGTAGTACGTGTAAGTTACTAGAAAAGAACATCAATAAGCGCCTTATCTGGAACTTGGAAACAATCTCATCATAATAGAACAAGTGGGCTTCCGTCCAATAAAATCCATCACCGATAACCTTGTTGATCTGGAAACCAACATCAATGAAGCTACCACAAAATATTGAAGACACTAGAATCCTAGGGGTATCAAGGTCACATTCTTGTTTTTATCCAGATCTTCTTATCGACCAGATTATTCCAAGCAAATGGCTCCCTATCATTCGCCAAGCTTCAGCGAAATGGGACGCCACAAGGGTGTATAATAAGTTCCACTCTATTTCTGATAGCAATCAATGATATACCCAAAACACTTCAGAAGCCAGTTCATGCCAGATTATTCGCTGATGAACTCATCATCTACGTCAAGGGGAAAATATTCAAAGCATGTGGTCTTTATTACAACAGGAATTAAACAAATTGGAATCATGTACTAAGAAGAGTGGTTTCAAATTCTCAGCAGAAAAAAAAAACAAATGTATAGTAGTCTCAAAAAAACCAGAGCAAATCCAAAACGTTCCAACTTGACTCCTACCTACAACTCACATAAACACAAAACTACTCTCTTTGAATAGGAATGATACAAATCATAAACTTATCCAGGTCCACTATCAAGCCATAATATCCCAGTATCCAACACATCTTTGAATCTTCACTGACGCATCAAAGGCAAAAAATGGTGTGGTCTGTGCATTTGCAACAAGAAATGTATTTCACAAATTCAAACTACCTGAATTAGCAACCATTCTAACTGGAGATCTTTTCGCAATTTAAAAGGCGCTTTGTTACGTAAAAAGAAAACCTGCACAAAGTTATTTGATCATAACGGACTATATAAACTCTCTACATTGGATTTACACGATATATAAACATCATCCACTGGCCAGATTGATTAAAGAGGTGTTGAAATCATTTGCTGATAAGAAAGTTATTTTCCTTTGGGTTCCCTCTCATACTGGCATAAGCGGAAATGATTTTGCTGAGAAATATGCAAAAAAGCCCTTGAAGATCCAAGACTTATCCGTTGTCAGGAGAGCATACCAGCAGATCTAAAACCTTTTTGGCATTCCAAGATTATTGAAACATGAAACCAGGCCTGGAAGCAGAAATCATCAAAACACAGAGAAATTAAAACAGCATTCAAACCATGGTCAGACACATCATCAGATCGTTTCCACCAAGTAATCCTCACACGACTTCACTAGGAACCCCCAATCGGAGTGTTTCGCGTGTGAAGTGTCATTATCCACAAGACACATCTTAGTGGAATGTCCTTGCTTTGACGTCGAAAGACTGAATTACAATATACCTCGAGATTTATGTGAAATTTTTGTTATCTGTACCTTAGAAAATTTGATCTCATTTCTGAAAGACATCAATGTACTTTCCAAAATTTAATAATATGTATATATATAAATGTGAATGTAAAACCTATTGTTCGACACTATCGCCGCTAATAGCAGATTAGCTGATGCGGCATTTTTGTTTTTGTTTTTCTCAAATAAAAAATATATATGGCGATGCGTCAGTACTATCAAAAATAATTGTTCTGTATCGTGTCCTGTTGGTGTTCTATTCGAACATTTGTCGGGGAGGGGTCTGTAGAGAGAGAAATTTGATGAAAATATATAGTCTTAGAATAATTTCGCTAAAGACGTAACATTTATAGTCCCACTGCATTTTTTGTATTTATCATTGCATTGGTAAGTAAAAACCTTTCTTTCTGGGTTTATGAATTTATATTCCATCGTATTCCAGCCTAACTCTGATAACATAACAGATGGATATTATAAGAGGTACAGATTAATATAGGTACCTACCGTCTTCTTCAGTTTTCTGGCATCAAACTCAAGGATATGTCGTCATATTCATTAGGATTTAGCAGAAAATGATGATATCTCCCAACATGAACAATAACTTGATGAAAGAAGACAACAAAGCAATAATTTCTTGATCATTCTGGTATATCTTTTAATCTTCTATTTCAAGCCGACCTTTTTCTGCAACTAGGGCGTAACACTGTATAAATGGATTTTCTTTCAATTCTAAAAGTAATATAATAGTATCACAAGACACTCAAACTCAATTTCACTACCTTGGGCACGAATATTTCACAAGTAGATATGGGTTAAAATGTTCACTTTGAGGAAGAATTAATATACTGGCATATGTATACCAGTGGTTATACCGGTACTTATAAATTAGATGTTTATATCTTCATTTTAAATAGCTATACGAAACAATTTTGAAACCTTTTGTCAAAGTTTCAGTTGTTTAAATTATACTTACACTGGGAGATTTATTAATCTATTAATCTATATAAATAAAAATGAATCGCCAAATACGTTGCTATGTACAAAACTCGAGAACGACCCGACCAATTCGGATAATTTTTGTTTTAATATTTTCGTTAAGGTATGAGGAAGGTTCTTATGGAGAGAAAAATCGTAAAAATTGTGAAAACACCAGTTTTCCCATACGCTTTCTTAGTGTGGTGTCAGATATGTCATATGTCAAGAATCATTATCCAAACAACACCTATATTATCTGGAACAATGAGCCTTTCTCCTGAGAAGAGTGTGGCCTTTTGCTACGAGAGGGCAGCACTTCTGATAGGGACAGGGACAAATATTAAACCTACTTCATCTAACACTGTGAAAATATAGTTGATAGAAGTAAATTATTTAAATAATCAAGCAAGTAAAAAATATCATGTACCATAAAGCATTATAATAAAAATATTATATTATTACTGAACTGTACAAAAACAGGAAGTTATTTTTGTAAGTAATCGTTCTATTGGACTGCACATGGCCAATAACCAACATAACTATTTATTTCAAATTTCATATATCTGTGAAAATATAAAATGATAACAAAAAATAATCTCTTTAATAACATAAAATTAACATTTTATTCTAAGAACGATAGGGCGTCTCTACTCACCCATATGGGAAAGATGCCACGCAATACGAGGAGAGATGCCGCGGTATCAAAATCATTCAAATTATACGTTTTTATGCTTCCCTGGCGCAAGTATTGCACTTAGATTTAGTTTCTATACAAGTTTCATGAAGCCATTCCAAGCATTTCACGCACTGCAACCAATCATCCTTCTTAGTGGTTTTTCTGTACTCCTTTGCACATTCAGCACAATAATACTTTTTCTTTGGTCCAACTGATTTTGCCAATGGTTCTTCATCGCTTCCGTCACATTCGTTATGTTCATATTTCTTTTATCTTAGATTCTTTCCAAGAGATTTAAGCTTGTCTGTTTTTGTTTTTTTAATATCTTAACTTTTTTGCCACACTTTCTGGTGAATTAGAAACTTCGGCTGTTTTCTCTTTTTCGCAATGTTCTTGGTGAAAAGTATCTTTCTTTCTGCTTTTCGTTTGGTTATTACCCCTTTTTGAATATTTTCAACGGCAGTCGTTAACTCCTCTTCTGTCCAAAGCGCCCTAGCCTTTGCGTTTACTTTACGCTTGTATTTTCACGGCATGATTTTTGCGAAACAGATCCTAAAACAGTTTTTGTGCTATTAGTTTACTAATAAGTTTAGCGTTAAGTTCTGAAAGAAGAAGTTAGAAAATGGCGAAGCGCCTCTTAACACTATTGCATGTTGCGCGGCGTCTATCCCCTTCAAAATGTACGGCGTCTATCCTTTTAGCTAGGGAGATACGCCGCACAAGTTTGCCTAATCTTAAATTACCCACCCCTGTGTTCTAACAACACGCCTCAATAAGCAAACACGCACAAACATTCATGAACATCAACCCGCTTTAAACAACGAATGTTTAACTTAGTACTTAATACATTTTACGGACATTTACATAACTTACCTTGTATAAGTTTCTAAGTAAGTCGGCGGCAACCACTTTTCGCACGAATCACCCACAAAACACACAATTGATTAGATTTACAGATTTTTTGTAGTAAAAGCGACATCTTTTAACGCGTAGCAAAATTAGATGAAATGCGGCATGTCTCTCCAACAATGACCCACATGTAGGCTGTTTGATTTTGAATTATTGATTGCTTCAATATTTGATAAAAGATGTTTTTATTGGGGACGCAGTCATTTATCAATTAAAATGCTTTGGATTAAGCCAAGCTTTCGAGAATGTTGTTTCACTTCGTCAGGGCAAAATTTTTGAATTTAGATGAAATTATCTTCAAAAAGGAAAAATTTTATAAACATCAATCAGAAATATCATTGGTTAAGAATTCTTTCCTGTTTGTAGTTATTTTCATCTAGATTCACGAATTTTGCCCTGATCGAGAGAATAAACATTCTCGAAAGCTTGGCAGAATCCAACGAATTTTATTTAATAAATGACTAAATTTATTCATTAAGACTAAATATTACTTATGTTATTGATATATGTTCTATGATTCTTATTGAAGCAAAAGTTATCTTGGCAACACTGTTAAGTAGTTCAAATGTACCGTAACTACTGTAAGGTCGGCCATTGTATCATTTTTTGTTCTACTTGCATCTTGACTTGCATCTCGAATCTTTCAATCTGTAGTTGAATATCTGTGACTATTAAAGACAGCTAATATAGAGTACTAAGTACAAGTGTCCTCATTAATCAACCAATTACCTCAACAATTTTAAGTGCCATCCATTATTTGGGGAACGTCTCTAGGAATGATCTTTTTCGAAGATTAGATTCAATTTCTAGGATTTTAGTTTTATCATGTACAGCTTAATGTGTTGTTTGGCGACAATGCTTCGCTAATGTACATTTCTTGTTAGGGTTTTTAAAATCACTTTTGTGTTGAATAATTCGTTTTTTAAGTTGTTGAGTGGTTTGACCTATGTACACTAAACTAAATGAGTAACAAGGTATTTAATAAATGACATCTTTTTGACCGACGAACCCCGAACGGAGGAGGTATACAATTCGACTGTCTGCTTTATTTTTTTTTTTTTTTTTTTTTTTTTTTTGGTTCGTGTGCGCCTTTTATATAGTAGACGATCTCCGATTTTGATGATTTTGGATTCATTTGAAAGAAGGGGATTGAGAAATGGTCCCATATTCATAAAAACGCAAATCCGAAATCTCCTTCCCTCCGAAAACCGCCCCCGAAGGGGTGGTGGGGGCGAATTTTCTCGAAAATCGAAAATCTGAGTTGGTATAATTAAAGATAGGACAATATCCGGAAACGTTTAAATTGAACATTTTTTCAAAAGTGTTACGGTTTTCGAGATAGACGCATGTTAAATATGTATTTTTGCTATGTGGAGAGGACAATTTCTTTCGAAAATTGAAAATTTTTCGATACTACATGAAAGATATAATTATTTGTAGCAACATTTATAATGAACATTTTTTCCTTAGAATTACGGTTTTCGAGTTAAATCGGTGTTAAATGGTAACAACTAAAATATTCAAGCGTATTTCCGCCGCGATGTTCTGAGATCTCAATAATAACCACTACAAGCAAGGAATATACGTGGGTAATAGGATAAGTATTATCTTCATTGATATGGTATAGTGAACGTTCAACGATTTTCGGGACTAATGTTACACTCAAAAGTGTGAAATAAATATTTTTTACAAAAAATTGGACCGACGTTATAGTTGATGCACTGAAAAGTATAAAATAATATTACTTCTATTGGTGATGGTACTTGTGAAGTTGGTGCCAAAAGCTATCAATCTAACTGCAACTGCACAACTTCAAAAGTACCATCACCAATAGAAGTAATATTATTGTTTATCTAATTTTATCTCATATTTTAGTTTGCTGAATATTTTTTTAAAAGTGACTTATTTTTTCTAGCCATTTGATTATCATTTTTCATTAATTTTATCAGCTTATTAGTTAGATCTCCTACTTGTGGTAACGATACATAATTTATATTTAGTTTTGGTCTATTTTGTGAATTTTGAAGAAGTTGTCTGTTAGGGATATGAAAAATTTTATTTATCAGAATACTAGGATAGCCATTCTCTTGAAATACCGACAGAAGTTTTTTTTATAATGTCATTTAATGATGTTGGATGGGAAATTATACTATTTTTTCATATTTCGAATCAAGCTATTTTTTTGTTTCATTTGATGATGATGATGACTATTTGATGACATTGGTTTTCTGTACCAATCTAGGATTATTTTATTATCATTTAGTCTGATAATTCGGGTATCCAAGAAAAGAATTGAGTTTTTATTATCAGTTTCTTTGATAAATTGAATATGTTGGTCATAGCCATTGAAACAGTTTTGTGAGAAATCCAACTGATCCTGTGGTACTGCAATAACTATGTCATTTACATATTTTGATTAAAGGGAAGTTCGAACGGTGGTAAGTCACAAATTTCATCCATCACGTAATCCATGACAATTCTGGCTATAATCGTACTCAAATTTGATCCCATCGGACAACGGAATATTTTTTTATATAACTTTGTAAAATAATTCGAATAAAAATGAATTTAATCACCATCAGGAAGTTCCCTTTTGATATGTTAGTATGTGGAGTAATTGTTTGCCAATTTTGTCAATTACAAAATTTATAGGAATATTGCTGTAAAAAGATACTACATCAATGCTGGCAAGTAGGTACCTAATTGCAGCAAACTCAAAAGAAGTCTAATATAATATCTTTTGAATCTAAATGAATTAGAATTTTAGCAATGAATGTAGACATTTTTGATATTGGATAACCTGTATTTTGCGCACGCGTAATAATCCTGTCAATGATATACTTCATACTTTTACAAAGTGTTGTAATGTTCCAAGGAACCTATACACCTGTAATGGAAGAAGGTATGTATTTGCTTTATAACAAGCCAGTAAGTGAAAAATTCAAATGTTTATAAGTTTATATGTATTATTTCAGGAAACTGTGTCATCCGTGTTTCTTCAACAAAAAGTATAAAGGATATGTTCAATAGGTATATGGGATAAGGAAAATGTCAACAGTTGAGCTCGATAATAAAAATAAACAATTTGAGGATGATTATAATACAAATAATACATTGCGTACGGAAGATGTAGTGGAACAATTTACAATTGACTAATAACACAAACTGAACCATACCATACAACGACAAACAGAAGAGACATTGAGCGAACTTCTAATAGCAGAATATGCAAACTGACCCCCACTATACAATGAAAAAATACCTATTATAGAGAGGACAAGAACTGTGCGAAAAGGATTAGAGTAAGAAGAGTACATTTCTTGAAATATAGTAAAGCCCCATTTTTTAATAAATGAATAACGTTACATGTTTCAATTTACATTGCTGTCCAGATGGTGTTGGAGGACAGTATTTTGCATAAATATGTAGATGCATTTATGAAGAAGCTGCCAAAATAATTTAATAAACTCTATGTGTTCATTTTCGTGCATTACAATTTATTGATGACCACATTGTTGAAAGGTAATATTATTCACAGATTTATTTTGGTGTAATTAGTTTTGTCTAACCAGCAGTTGAGCTTCGCCAATTACCTGTTTTGCTGCGCCTGCGCTCAGGAGCGACCTAACAGGGAGAACTATCTAAGTGAAGATTGTTTTCCATTGCGAAAGTAGATAGCGAATAAAAAGTCAATTTTGGAAGATATTCCCCCAGAAAATATCCATCCCAAAGTCCTCGAATTCACTGTTATTATGATATGTTATTATATATTATCATTATTAATTATGTGGGGCCCTATTACTGTCGCGTCTTGTCTCAAACCCTTCAATCTACAAAACTTAAAATTGAGAAGGTCCTCCTATGGACAGATTCAACAACTGTTTTAAGTTGGTTGAATTGCTCATCTAATCAGTTAAAACAGTTTGTTGCTAATCGGGTTAAACAAGTACAAGATTTAACCAAGAATTATTCCTTGTTATATGTACCAACTTCAGAAAACCCTGCTTACCTAGCTTCTAGATGCATTTCATTTACACAAATTATTGGTAATGATCTATGGTGGCATGGGCCACAATTTCTTTCTAAATCTGAACACACTTCGCCTAAGCAAATCAAAACAAAAATTGAAGACTTACGTGAAATCAAAAAACACGTTTTCCAGCTTAACCATATTAAAACACGTTTTTGCCTTCGATTTTACTCAAATTGTAAAAACAAAGTCTACTTACTGGTCCTCTGTCCTTGGATGAAGTTTGTCAAGCCTTATTCAAACTAATACACGTCAGTCAGCTAGAATTCTTTTTATTAGAAATGAACTCCCTATCTATTAATACTTTTTAGACACAAACGAAATAATTATATACGACGACTTTGACAAAAAAAACACCCCTTAATATTGCCAGACAAATACACATTAACTATTTTAATTTCGTCGTGAACATCAACAATTGTTGCATGCCGGTCCATTGCAATTATTGTCTCACATGCGATTAACATTTTGGCCGATCAATGGGCGAAATATTGCCAAAAAGGTTGTACACAACTGCGTAAATTTTTTAAAATCTCCTCGTTTTTCTATTTCTCTATTAGTAGTAATAGATTGAACGTATTTGCAAATATACAGAAAATACTACAGATATTTTGAAAACGATGGCGTGAAGAATACCTAGTAGAACTTCAATAAAAAGCAAGTGGAAATACCAGATTGGGTCTTTGAAACTTGATCAACTTGTATTAATTCGAGATAGTAGGTTGCATCCCATTCAATGGCACCTTGATCTTATCGTCGAGCTTTATGAGGGAAATAATGGAGTCGCCCGTGTAGCCATCGTTTATACCGCCAGAGGTATCGTTAAAGTTTCATTCTCTAAATTGATCCCGTTGCCGAATGAACCAAACAACGAAAAAATAACTTTTTAAACATGTTATTGTGTCATTTAAAGATGAACATTTTGTGTTTGAAGCCTTGTGGCTTTAATGAATATCGATCTTGTTTTTTATTACTTTACTTGCTTATGCTTCGCATGTTTGTATTTTGTATTATTTAAGTTAAAAGTTACCCTTTCAAGGCCCCGGAGTATGTCACATTTATTTTGGTGTAATTAGTTTTGCCTAACCAGAAGTTGTGCTTTAACAATTAGGTACCTGTTTTGTTGCGCCTGCGTTCAGGAGCCACCTAACTAGGAGTACGGCGTGGAATGGCTTTACAAACTTTGTTCGAATACACATCCATCTTGTTTCAAGTATATTCTTCTTGAAATTTATTGCAAATATAGTTATTAATCAAGAAATTCGAAATTACATCATTTCACGAAAAACTATAACATCCAGACGAAGTTCTACAATTAAAATATACCTAATTATATTTTGTAAGTGTAAAAGAACTTTTGTATAAAGTATATCTTCCTATTGCAAATGGTTTTTATGGTATGCAAGAAATTGGCTTAAATGGACCACCTCTATATATGATCATTTTTAAAATGATAATATTTGGATTATATATTTTTTTAGACAAACAATCTTTAACATAGATATATCTGTATTGAGCCCTCCTTCGACATCAAGCAGCTCCAAACAAGTGTCTGCTTTCTCATCAGAAACAACTACATCAGCTCATGATGAAACATTGGTGAACACCTCATCACAACATACTGGTAATTGGCGTTTTATACAAGTGGTCCTAAAATATACAATTTTATCAGTTAGTGCCGGTTGTACAAAGTGAGTTTAAACCAGTTTAAGTTAAACCTAGCTTAAGCCAAGCATTCTCTTATCTCATTCCTCTGTTAGGAAGTGCAGTTTATCTTAAACCTTGAATAAACTTTTCAACTCACTTTGTATAAATTGGCCCCACGAGTGTTAGTTTTAAGGAAAACGTACAATAAGTGACCAAACAAGCAAAATCGATGAATTGTTAATGTAGGAGATACAGAAAGCTCAGATGGACAGTACTGACCATTTCTGTAAAATTTTAGCATTGGAAATGGAATAAACAAGTCCTTGAAAAAGAGCACAATTGCAAATAAAATATTTAGAATTGTTGAATGTGTATGAAACTGATGGTTGCTAATTAATTTGTAGTTGCTTATACACTGTATAACATTTTTTGAATATTTATGCTGTCGATTCCACTGCCAAAGTAAAGATCCTTCATTTTTATAATAACGAGAAAATTCATCACGAATCTGGCCAGCATTTCTGTTGAAAGTATTAGAACCAGTGCTCGATAATTCTCTAAGTGCAATTTCGCTGTGCCATGTTCCGTTAACTATTTCTCCATTACGATTCTCATAGTTAATATATCCTCGTGTGACATATTAACCTTTTTATAATATAGTTTAATAAAATTGTGTAAGCACACCGTTGATTTTATTATATTTATTGTTTTCAGTATCAACATCGCAGATGACAGGTTTCGTATAAATCCTCCACTTAGCATCTAATATACAGATGTTTTTTATAACAAGACGTGCACGAGAAAAACTATAATATTTATTTAGTATCGTTCAGCTTTATATATCCACGAATTGGATATGGCCGGAACATAAAATTTGTCAGTTGGAATGCTTCGTCTGCCACTATTACATAAGCAAGTATTTTGCGATTTCCAAAATATTCAAGCAGTAGTATATTTAGTTCGTTTTTTCAATTTTTCTCCCATATTTGACTTTTTAAATATCCACCATCACTCTCACGTCCCCTGCCTCCAATATCAGCCATAACACAACAATAATTGGAACAGCTAATTGACAGGCTATGGGCGTGTTTATAATTATAATATAACGAGCCACTATGTTTAGATGCCTGAAATGTATAATAATATCTAACAAAGTAGGGAATTTCTACAATCTGCTTTAAAACATCAATTCTACCTGTATTACCAGATACTTTCCATCAATTGCACCAATGCACTATGGAAAATTCCACTTAGTTTTAAAGTCTTTCGCTAGTTTTTCTCATTCTTTCTCGTCAGATTTTATAAAATCATTTATCGCAAGAACATCCCATAGTACTCTCGTCGTTTCCTTTATTTTATTATATACTAATATCAAGGATATTCGGTAAGCATAATAAAGACTTATCATACTGTCTCCAGATGCCAAAAATCTATCGGCATTATACGTAATAAGATTTTTTAAAGAAACTTATTTTTATATATATAGGTATCAAACCTTAATGTTAAAGCCTATCTTTGCAATGGACAAATGACATCTTCTCCAAAAGTATCAATTTTTAGCTATGTCTGGCCCAACTTTATTTAGTAGTTTTCCAATCAAGCCTGCATACATTCTAAAATAATTTACAAATCTGGCTGAATCAAGTTTTAGTTCTTCAATTAAAATTCTTGTTCCTACACTAATTCTTCCTTGCAAAAAGATACGAACCTTAAATGAGTACCTAGTAAAACACAAAATCGTGATTTTACAGTATGGGTAGGATATTATGCAATGTAAAACACAGGTAGTTATACGTAAATCTCGATTCCTTTTTATTGTACGTTTAATGAAATTTCGTTTTGAAGGATAATAACAATAATAGTTTGTTACTCATTTCTAAAACAAATTTTTTAAAAATCCTAAAGAGATATAACAACACAGAAACAATCAGGATCTACGATTAAGCAGAAAGAATCGGAAATTTTTAATAGGTCATAGTAAACAGGTGACTGGTTTACTAGCATTCCCTAAATAAGTATGTTCACATGTGACTTGATTAACTACAAACACTAATCCTGAAGACATGGTAGAATTCTTGAAGCCTCATATTCCTAACGTAACCTGCGAGGTGCATTCCTCCAAGCGTTCTGACAGATATGCATCAATGAAGGTGACACTGGATCGTGAGTACCTGAATAAATGCGTGGAAAAGAGAAGTGTGGCCAACAGGAGCGATTGTATAGTTTTTTGAGGAGAAGAGGATGCCGTCAAAGGGAACAGATCCTGCAATGCCAACAGCAACATAAATATCAACACAAGTCAAAAGGGCTTACACATAAGTTCTCTGACTAGCATTATGGCAGAGGAAGTCAAGCCTATAAACGACAATGATGTATGTACCACTATTCAAAACTGTAACAATTCCAAAAACTCGGTGAGTCTTATGCATTTTAAAATATAAGCTGTTTCTGCTGGAAGTACTATTAATTAAAAATAAAACATATAGATATGGTATATCCACCGAAATAATGTCCCTTCCACAGAATATCTACATTTTGGTGAACTTATTTTGTCGAGAAAAACGATTTCACTATCAAACCTTTCATCTACAATCAGAGTATTGAAAAACATTTTGAAGTAACTATAGCTACAATAGAAAACATAACTAAAACAAAATTATTTGTTATCACGAACACCAGAAAGTGATATTGATATATTCTCGAATGAAATGTATGGTCTGATGGGTCTATAAAAACAATAACCACCATATTGGATGTGGTGATGTTAATGTAAATGTTTTAGATGAAAATGTAAAAGTTAAGAAAATTTTGAACTTTTAAGGAATTCGACATGAAAAATTACATTGATAAACCTACACGTATAACAAGGACAACATCAACTGGTATAGATGTATTATTTTAGAATATAGCTTTGAATTCCATAGTCATAGAAGACAATCACTTATCAGACCACACATTTAAAATGTGTAGATTTGCACTTACAATGAATGCAGAAAGCATTCGGGAAACTATAGAGATTATTCGGAAGTAAATCTGAAAACCTTCAGAAATTTTTTTATGTCAGAGGTGTGGTCGGAAATATATGGATCTGGTAGTATGGATTGAAAGGTTCCTTTATACTTTTGAATATTTCTTTCGAATTCCCTTGAAACAAAAATATACAGGGTGATTCACGGTTTATTAAATTCTCTATCACCTTCTGGTTATTTTTTCATAAGATACATATACCTATCTCTAACAGTTTCCAGTGAATTAATTAATTTTCTTTTATTTTGTTCAAAACAGAGCTCCAATCAATAGCCCATTACTCTGAATTTTAGAATTGTGAAATGATGAAATTCCAGTAATAGCTTTAGAAAGACTTCTTTCTTAGTTATAATTGAAGATTTTCTTTTTATGTTATACAGGGTCGCTCAAAACTCTTGATCTTTCCATCAGATCTATAAGGGCCCAGAAATGCATTTTTTCAAATGGAATACCGTATATTTTATTATTTCTTCAGATAGAGAATCAAAATACCTTAGAAATGATATATCATGTTCCTATACCTAAATGGTCAGGTTTTCAAAATATAAGCAACTATCTATTAAGGTCAATTATTTCTAGCATTTTTATAGTAGGTATTTACTGGTTACCATGGTGATAAAACACAATTATTTTTTAACAAACATTATTTGTGGTATTCCTTAAAATATTTTTTCTGAAACGCAAAGATTTAAAGAAAAAAGTGTATTCACCATCAGTACAAAGTAAAGATGAACTGCGTCAACGCGTAATTAAATGCATTGATAAGATAGATGTACGTTAAATAAGAAAAGTTATTTTATTGGTGGAGAAACGTATTCTTAGATGTTTGGATAGAAACGGTTGTCATTTTGAGAATGTATTATAAATGTTCAATTATTTATAAAGTCTTTTGCGTAAATAATCTAACGAAAGATCACAAAATACATATGTATATCGTTGAACTAGCTTTTATTTTCTTAATATCAGTCAATGCAAAGTTATTGCTATTTTTATCATGAAATTGAGTTCAGGTTCTGATGAATCTACTTACTCATTATTGTTTTGCCATGAATAAGTATGATATCTATGAAAGTTTATTATTCTTTTTAAATTAATTTACAAAGCACGGTAAAAGAATCGTCTCTGCAGTCTACTTATCATCCCAAAAATGTGTTACGAAACTGTTTCGTAAATCAACATTTTGAATTAGCTTCTAAGAATAAGAAAATTACTTATTTGTGAATAGGTTTATTCTTGTTGTCTTTTTTGTACTTTGTGGGTATCTTGTATTAAACTTTCTGGATATTTTTGCAATAATTTGATCAAACTCAACAAACACTTATTCTTTATCACTATAATAATTTGTCAAACTTTCCATCACCATGGTAACCAGCAAATACATAATATAAAAATGATAGAAATAATTCACTTTAATAGATAGTTGCTTATATTTTGAAATTGACCATTTCGGTATAGGAACATGATATTTCATTTCAAAGGTATTTTGATTCTCTATCTGAAGAAAAAATAAAATATAGGGTGTTCTATTTGAGAAAATTAATTTTTGGGTCTTTATAGATCTGATGGAATGATCAAGAATTTTGAGCGACTCTGTATAACATAAAAAGAGAATCTTCAATAACAACTAAGAAATAAGTCTTTCTAAAGCTATTACTGGAATTTCATCGTTTCACAATTCTAAAATTCAGAGTAATGGGCTATTGATTTTATGCTGAAATTAGACAGCTTTCTCAAACACTTTGAAATGTCAAAACTTTCAAAAATCACAGACACCAATATCATTAACGAACGGTATGGAATTCTTAGAACTATATATAATAAAAAAGTACATCAAGCTAGAACAGGATATGTTAACAACCGAATATGTAGGGCAAGTAATATATCAAGGGAGAGCTGGAAAATTATCAATGAAAGAAAAGGAATTTCTCAATTATATTAAATAGAAATAGATTAAGCTGATATATGTAACTGCTTCAATGACTTTTCTACAGATGTCAAAAAATAAAACCTAACTTAAATAACATAAGACAGAACTGAACTTCAGAATCAGTCTTTCCACACTTAATTTATTGACAACAGTCATTGTTACAGCAATAATCTAAACATTATCAATTGATATTGATTAAAATTCCAAAACGATTTCTTCCCAACTACCGCCTCGTTAACACATTCAGCGCCAATGTAAAATTTTGGAAATTACTTCACAGGATCATTACTTGGAAGCTTTTACCCATGTTTCGGTGAATGTTCACCATGTAATTAGATTTTCGATATTATTTTTTATTTATGAATTACATTAAAAAAACCTTAGCGGACACCGGTGTCCGTCTCAGCCCTGTCAAGATAATATGTATAGTACGACCATTAAGATAATGCATCCTCAAAGAATGTAGGGGAGTAGGAACGGTGTTGTCATATCTATTACCAATCTTCAAACACATTTTGATCAACGGCTTAGCTGTTAAGCTTTTTCTACGCACGGGACGATATTTTGAGGCATTGCGTATATAAACCAATAAGTTTAAGACATAATTTAGGTACAGCGACATTAAGTCGATCAAAACTATTGGTGAGCAATGCAATAATGGGTGATATCAGCGGTGGTAGCAGTGGGTGGGCTCACACGGAATAAAAGTATAATTCATCTTAGTTCCGCCACAATTCTTCCCTTCGGGTATTTATCTCTTTGTATGGTACAAAATAGCGAGTAAACGGGGAAAGACAATTTCTAGTGAAGCAAGAGAAATAGTGGCCAATGTTTTAGGTGTTTGAGATGAAGAGATTGATGTTGTTAATGTTTCAAACTGCCTATTACATCTAGTACTGCTAGGGTTGCTTTGTGTACTGGAGTTAGTGAAAGAACAGTATGCAAAATAAGAAAGGAGAACAATGTAAGAAACAAAAACAACCCAGGTGAACATTTAACTACAGCTGGAACAAAACGTTCCCGCCTCTCTATCTTTGAAAAATTTGATGACTTCGATTTTTCAATTATCCGGTGTATTAAAGATTTTTTTTATTGTGAATATAATGTTGTGCCGACTTGCAAGAAATTGCTTGTTAAACTTCAAAGTGAGATGGATTTCCCATACGGTAAAGAGTCGTTGAAAAAACTATTGAATTCTAATGGATTTTAGCGAAAATGTCAAAATAAACGAAAAATTTTGGTTGAGAAGCCACATATTCTGCATTGGAGATACCAATTCATAAGAAAAATTATGAAATATCGAGATGAACAACGCCATATTAAGTAGATATACTAGGAGAGTTCTGGGGCGGAAGTCACAGTAAACATGCTATATTTTCCAAAGGGGTCCCGAATAATGTAATAATGGTGTGTGGGCGTGCTGGATATTTTTCCAACGGGGTTTCATTATTTATTAAATGTTAGATTCCTACATTTCATGAGCGCCATCTAGCGAAGAGGGGGTAAGTTACTGCATTTAGATTCCTACAATTCATGAGCGCCATCTAGCGGAGAGGGGATAAGTTACTGCATTTAGATTCCTACTTTTCATGACCGCCATTAGGGATTATTTATTTTATTGTTGAGGAAAAAAAGTTCTCAATTGCGCGGGATCGAACCCACAACCACACACACCAACACGTTAACAGTCTAAGCGTTTTCCAAGCCTGCCATCTCGGTTACCCATGTGGATGTGAGAAAGCAATGTATATATTTTGCATTGCGGCGATAGGAGATAAGCCGCGAGCTCATAAATTGGAATGTCGATGTGTTAACACCGCTTCGACGTGAGCATGGGCGATAAGCCGTTTGGTTCTGCGCGCTCGGAAAACCCTTCTCGTTTCAAGCAAACGACTCCCAAAATCGTCTTCTGCCGAAAATTTGATGGCGATTCAGTTTTTGATTCGTTTAAATCGGCCAAGATTTGATTTTCGTATAGAATATACGAGTTAAATTGCAAATTATACTTTTTCGACACAACAGCATCATTAAAAGTGCTTAAGAAATTAGGAGTGAAAGAAAATGTGTTATGTTTAATATTGTATTTATAAAATTTGCTTTATACCTGTGTAAATGTGAGAAATCAAAGAATGTATGTTGGATGGCGGCGCGTGCGCACTTACATCAGATAAGCCGCGAGCTCATAAATTGAAATGTCGATGTGTTAACACCGCTTCGACGTGAGCAAGGGCGATAAGCCGTTTGGGTGTGTGCGCTCGGACAGCCCTCATCGTTTCAAGCAAACGACTCCCAAAATCGTCTTTTGCCGAAAATTTGATGGCGATTCAGTTTTTGATTCGTTTAAATCGGCCAAGATTTGATTTTCGTATAGAATATATACGAGTTGAATTGCAAATTATGCTTATTCGATACAATGTCAACAGCATCATCACAACAAGATTCCTCAGAAGAAGAACAATTTTGTTGCATTAAGAAATGTTTCCAAATACCAGAAAGCCAAGTTGACGGTCGAGCATGTGAACGATGTAACTCTTTCGGATACTGCATGTGTAATTGCCAATCGAGAGATAAATATAAGATGATGCGATGTCTAATGGCTTTCATTTTGTGTCTACGTATTAGAGAAGAAACACAGTAGAAGATGGCTAAATTGAAGGCATCGTTTGTACTTTTATACAATATAATTGGAAACATGTTGTACGTAGATATACCACCAAATGTAATCGAAGCAGGCATTTGTTTCAACGATCAACAATGTATAGCAATGAGAAAAATAACCGTGAACGATGGACAGATGCATGTATTCTCTACCGAAATTCCAGAGCGAGAAAACAAGTTTAAAATTCGACTCGTGTTCTACCCAAATAGAACATGGGGAGATACTGGAATATTTCATCTACCATCAGAAGAAACCACCAAAAGAAATATGTCCTACGACGATGGTGACGAAGAGGAATCCTCAACTCCGCTTGAGAGCAGCAGGAGCGAAGAGAATTCCGAAAAATCGCCAAAATTACATACCAATTCATCTATGAAATCATATATAAATTTTTCCATATATTTAATGATGCTTATTATGTATTTATTTTAAATCGAAAATAAAAATGAATTGATATGGATTTGTTCAATTTTCCCAAACCGCAAAAAACCGCCGTTGTATGGTAAGTCTAATTAAAAAAATCGCTATCAGAAAAAACAAGTTGGTTTTCAGTGGAAGTGAGATTAATCAACAGGAAACAATATCCGCTTGAAATGTGGTTTGTTGCAACAAAAGAATGCATGTGCAGCTCCATGTTATCATTTTCCTATGGATTCGTAGGCGAAAGAAAAATATAAATAGCAAAGATAACCTTTAGGAGCTCATTGCTCATTCTAGTGTCACAACAGCAGAAGCAGCAGCCTTCATCAGTTAACTTGTACTTTCTCTTCCCTCAACCAACCTGCAATAGTAAGTATTACAAACATATACTTTTTTCTCTCTCTCTCTCTACATATACTTTTCCTCTTTACATATCAAAAATGATGCTTTTATTTATATTGCTACAGATGGCATTTTTACAAGCTCTCAATAAAGCCACAATCATCGAGCAAAAACCTTGTACCAAAATCAGCGATCTCCAAATTGAGACGAAGTATCGAATCATAGGTGCAAAGGCAGTCGGCAGCAAGTTTGGCGAAACCATCTTGCTAGAGCTGGAGGAAACTGTAGTGTTCCTTCCAAAGCGGGTTGTTGAAACCTATCTACCACACCTAGAAGAAATCGGGAGTGGAAAATACTCCCTAGTTTTCCTGGGACAGGTGCCGACTGGGAAGGCGAACCTTGCAGCATCTTTCAAAATATTGGAAAATTAAGTGAGTCTTTTTGAATATTTTTATGATGGAGAGAATTAGCGTTATTAAAAAATCTGATAATTTAGTAGTAGCTATAAGAAAATTACGAAAAATTTTATTTGATAAATTCACTAGTGTAGACGAAAGAGTTTGGTCGAATAGGTTAAAACGATATATAGGAATGTGTAATAGGGAAATGAAAAATACAGACTTACCCATCGGAATTAGGAGAAAACTACAGACAAACATTGGACATTTCAAACATTTTCAAAATTTAATTAAGAACCGTAAAGAATATAGAGGTGGTAGCATCATCGGACTTAAACGTAAACAAAGGGTTCAGTGGAGGGAAATAACATCGAGTTTTGTGAGTCGAATTCAGACGGGAATCATATTTAATCATGCTCATATTGACTTGGAACAATTCTTGGCAGATTGTTTCAATATTTTGAAACTAAAACTTGCTAAAATCCTTAAAAAACATGTAATTATTAAAGTCAACACAACTTTCTGCGGCGAATTCATAAAGATTTCGAAACATGATGATGGCGAAGTTTTAGATTTAAAATACTTTAATACAAAAAATTCAATTGTGGATGGTTCGACGGACGTGCAACGCTGGTTCATTGATAATGTTTATAGCAAAATTCAAAATGAAATGAGTGAATTTCAAGAACGTGATAGCGGTTGGGCATTGAAGAAAATAATTTCATTAGAAGTTAATATTAACAAAGTTGAAATCGGGAATGGTTCATCTTTCATTAGACTACCACAACAAATCACCAGTAAGCATGCATGTTTGAATATTCAAAATGACGATACAGCCTGTTTTTATTGGTCGGTTGTTGCAGCGTTACATCCTGCAAAAATTAAAAATAACCGAACCTCATCATATCCTCATTACAAAACAGTTTTGAAAACTCAAAATCTAGATGCACCGATGTCGTTAAACCATATTGCAAAATTTGAGAAAGCAAACGATATTTCTGTAAATGTTTACGCGTTAGAGTTGAATGTAGTTAAAGAAAAATCATTTTATAATGTGGTGCCAGCTAGATTAACATCCAATAAATTAGATAAACATGTAAATTTACTTTTGATTCAAAATAAATATTTTCCAAAATTGAATGATTATGATGCTCCTCCCATTGATGATGAGACTGTCGATATTAAATTTCATTATTGCCTTATTAAAGATTTATCACGATTAATATCACATCAGATTAATAGACATAATGGGAAAAAATTCATGTGCGATCGATGTCTCAATTATTTCCGACATAAAGAAAAATTAGAGGAACATCAAACGCTTTGCTCTCAATTAAATCATTGTAAAATTTCATTTCCAAAATTTACTCATGTAGAATTTAAAAATTTCGCTTACAAACAAACAACTCCTTTCGTTATTTATGCAGATTTTGAGTGCCAATTAGAGAATGTAAATGATTCAGTATCTTCTAAAACAGCTAAATATCAAAGACATACACCATACAGCGCTGGTTATTATGTCAAATGCTCATATGATGATTCTTTATCATTTTTCAATAGCTATCGAGGTTCAGATTGCATGGACTGGTTTGCAAATGAAATATCCAACATTGCGGAGATTGTTCAATCAAAAATTAAAACAATCACTCTGATGACTGAAAATCCTAGCAAGTGTAATGCAATAACATGTCATATTTGCGAGAAAAAATTCATGGAAAAAGACATCATTGTACGTGATCATGATCATTTTACTGGAAAGTTCAGAGGATTTGCACACCAATCCTGCAATCTCAATTTTCGAAAATTGTTTGTGGTACCCATCATTTTTCACAATTTGTCCGGCTACGATAGTCATTTTATGATTAAACAATTGAGTAGAAAGGGATGCATGAGCATACTGCCAATTAATATGGAAAAATATATTTCATTTACTCTTTCTGATGATAAAACAAACATAAAATTCAGATTTATAGACTCTTTTCGCTTTCTCGGTACATCATTAGACAAATTAGCTTCAATAATGGATCGACAAGATTTGAAAATTATGAAACGCGAGTTCAATGAATTGAACGAAGAGACGTTCACTTTTCTCACCAAAAAAGGAGTATTTCCCTATGATTATATTAATTGTTTGGAAAAACTTGAGGAAACTGAATTACCTGCGAACGAACACTTTTACAATAAACTCAACGACGAAGATATATCTGATGGGCAGTATGCTCATGCTCAAAGCGTATGGGAAGTTTTCAAAATTTCTAATTTGGGGGTATACTCAGATCTCTATTTAAAGACAGACGTATTGTTGTTGGCTGATGTGTCTGAGAATTTTCGAAAAAAATGTTTAGCAACCTACGAGTTAGATCCAGCTTGGTACTATACCATGCCTGGATACACTTGGGACGCGATGTTAAAGTTCACTCAATGTAAACTGGAATTACTGAATGATGTAGATCAAATCATGTTTATAGAAAAGGGGATTCGTGGCGGTATTTCGGTTTGCAGCGGTAGATATTCGGAAGCCAACAACAAATACATGCCGGAATATGATTTCACAAAACCATCGAATTATATAATGTATTTAGATGTTAATAATTTATATGGGTGGGCAATGTCGGAATTTCTTCCTTACGGCGGGTTTTCGTGGTTGGAAGATGTGGAAAATTTTGATGTAACAGCTATCCCAGACGATGCACCTGAGGGATATATGCTACAAGTGGATCTGGAATATCCTCACAACTTACACCGTCTGCATCAAGATTTTCCATTCGCTGCCGAACACCGCATACCACCCGGTTCAAAGTTACCAAAATTAATGACAACTCTTTATAATAAAAAAGAATATGTTATACACCATAGAAATTTGAAGCAATGTTTGGCAAATGGTTTGAAAGTCACGAAAATACATAAAATTTTGAAATTTAAGCAGTCAGCTTGGCTGCGATCTTACATTGAGCTAAACACTACTTTGAGGACCGCAGCCAAGAACGAATTTGAGAAGAACTTATTCAAACTTATGAACAATGCGGTGTTTGGCAAAACGATGGAAAATATCCGTAAGCATAGGGTTGTTAAACTAGTAAGATCATGGGAGGGAAGATACGGAGCGAAAAATTTAATTGCAAGTCCACAATTCCGGAACCGAACAATTTTCGATGAAATCTTGGTAGCTATCGAATTACAGAAAACCGAAGTTGTATTCAACAAACCGCTGTATGTTGGAATGGCTATTTTGGATCTATCAAAATTGTGCATGTATGATTTTCATTGTGATTTTATGCTACCCAAATTGGGTATTGAAAAATGTAAACTTTTATACATGGACACCGATAGTTTCATTTATGAACTGTTGTGTAGTGATGCATATGAAGAAGTTATAAAGGCTAATATCTCTAAATTTGATACATCAGATTATAATGTTGAAAACATCTATAAAATACCGTTGGTCAATAAGAAAAAGTTGGGTTTAATGAAGGATGAAGCAAATGGTAAAATAATCACTCATTTTATTGGTTTGCGTTCTAAAATGTATACATTTAAAGTTCAGGGGGGTAAAGTAGTCAAAAAATCAAAGGGAGTGAAATATAATGTTGTAAAAAATAAGATAACATTTGATGATTATTTCAATTGCTTGAAGGAATTTAATCAAAAATCGACGAGTCAGCGTTGCATCCGTTCATATGCACACAATGTTTTTAGTATAGAACAGTCAAAAATTGCTCTAAGTCCGTACGACGATAAACGATTTCTAATTCCAAACTCTTTCGATACATTACCGTGGGGTCATCATGATGTTCAATAAATTTTTCTGTTTTAGGTGAATGACATCACCAGCGCAACTAAAGGCTTTATGTATAGCATTTGCGAAAATGTTACTAGTATTTTAGGTTATGTGTACAGGTACTCCATCATAGAATATTCAAAAAGATTTTTTAGCTTTAAGTATTCTTGATTTCAAAATTTATGTTAAAATGTTTCAGATTTTCTTATATTTACCTTATTTTTTATATTAATAAAAACATATATACAGACATAATTTGTTTTATTTATCACAATTTTCGAATTTCAACAAAATTGTCCTAGCAGTCTTGCAATAATTGAAAACTTTGCTTTCCAATGTTTTTTTTTATGAATGAGATTGTTTTTTTCAATATATTTAATAAAAAACACAATTTTACTATGTTGTTTTATTTTCTATGTTAAAATGTTGTACAATATCTGCATTATAATAAAAGAGATATTCTCTTAGAGCATTAGTATATAGACAATCGATTGAGGATGCTTCACAAAAACCATAAAGTAGGTCTAAAACACTCATATTACAATTACATAACCAATTTCTAACAATATCAAATAAATTTCGATAAAATTCATCGAAATTGATGGATTCCAACATGGCAAGTCGATCCGAAATCACATGCTGTACATCTAAAATGAGAGCAATGTCTTCTTCGTACAGGTTCATGTTGACATTGAACTTGGAAACAGACACGATGTTCATGTAGCTACCATACTGATATTGAACCATTTTCACAAAGTCTCCACATTTTGTCACTAGAGGGTTCATAGCAGCACGATCTTCGGCATTTTGATGTATTTCTTGTAAGAAGGCGATGATTGAAGCCCACTCGTAGGTTGTGAATGAAATTTCCCAAGGCGTAAACATTCGCTTCAGAATAACGCATGCACTAAAGTCTCTTGTAGGACTCAGACCACATCGCACCTCGTAGTTACTTGGTTGCGGTAGAGGAAAAGTCATCAAAAGAAATGGTTTTTCGGTTTGAGCTCTAGTTTCGACCCCATCATCATACTCTCGTTGGGCAGCATCTTCGTATTGATCTAGAATTCGATTGACGGCTTGGAGAGTTTCTTCATTTCCTCGCATACTGGCGTCAGACTTTCACATCAACTAACAAACATTTTCCAAATCACACGTTATTTATATCGGAAAATCACGTGACATCATTTTTGCTTGTTTCTAGTTTTACATGTATTTAAATGGGAAAACGGGTCACATTTGCAGAAAGTGGTAAAAATGCATTGTTTCTTATGTAAAACACGCACAAATCGTTGAGTTTGACGGTCGAGCATGCAAACAATGTAACTCTTTCGGATACTGCATGTTCATCAAGCTGCTTTGTAGCATCATCTCTTTCGGTGTCCTGTAATCTTTTATATCTGAGCCGACACTTTCTATTATTCGGACCATTGTGATCAGCTTTTCAACATGTCTCATGAAGAAGTGGTTTTTCAATGTATCACTTCGCGTGAATTTCTTTCCACACTCAGTACAAGCGAAGTCAATTTGCTTATGTTTATTTAGATGTCTGCTCAAATTATTAGGAAGAGTGACATTTTTTCTACAGATTTGACAAGTATACATCTTGTTTCTTGGGGCGAGTAAAGTCGAACTGATTAGTATCCGTTTTTGTATCCGTTTTATATCCGTTTTGTATCTTCAGTTATCTCCGGCTACCATCGGAAATCTTCAAACCACCTTCAGAAATCTTCAGCTAGTCAAGACTCTTATAGC
The DNA here is from genome assembly GCA_958507055.1 of Crioceris asparagi. NCBI lineage: Eukaryota > Metazoa > Arthropoda > Insecta > Coleoptera > Chrysomelidae > Crioceris > Crioceris asparagi. The sequence continues at coordinate 32,993,725 of OY293832.1, read as the reverse complement.
CGAAGATAGCCGAAAATAGCCGAATAGCCGAAGATAGCTGAAGATTTCTGAAGGTGGTTTGAAGATTTCCGATGGTAGCCGGAGATAACTGAAGATACAAAACGGATATAAAACGGATACAAAAACGGATACTAATCAGTTCGACTTTACTCGCCCCAAGAAACAAGATGTATACTTGTCAAATCTGTAGAAAAAATTTCACTCTTCCTAATAATTTGAGCAGACATCTAAATAAACATAAGCAAATTGACTTCGCTTGTACTGAGTGTGGAAAGAAATTCACGCGAAGTTATACATTGAAAAACCACTTCTTCATGAGACATGTTGAAAAGCTGATCACAATGGTCCGAATAATAGAAAGTGTCGGCTCAGATATAAAAGATTACAGGACACCGAAAGAGATGATGCTACAAAGCAGCTTGATGAACATGCAGTATCCGAAAGAGTTACATTTTTTGCATGCTCGACCGTCAACTTGGCTTTCTGGTATTCGAAAACATTTCTTAATACAAAAATTTTGTTCTTCTGAGGAATTTTGCTGTGATGCTGCTGCTGCTGTTGACATTGTGTTGAATAAGCTTAATTTTACTGATATATATTCGAAAATATCCCACCAGCAGTCCGAATTTTCCAATTGATTTTTATTTTTCCTTCATACAGTAGTTAAATATACGAATAAGTCTCTCCTTTGCTCGATTTAAATGGCTCAAAAACTGAATCGCCATCAAATTTTCGGCAGAAGACGATTTTGGGAGTCGTTTGCTTGAAACGATGAGGGCTGTCCGAGCGCACAGACCCAAACGGCTTATCGCCCTTGCTTACGTCGAAGCGGTGTCGACATCGATGTTAACACATCGACAACATTTCAATTTATGAGCTGTCGTGTTATCTGATGTAAGTGCGCACGCGCCGCCATCCAACATATATTCTTTGATTTCTCACATTCACATGGGTAAAAAGCAAATTTTAAATATAATGTTTTATTCAGAAAATCTTTTTTGATACAATATTAAACATAACACATTTTCTTTCACTCCTGATTTCTTGTTTAAGCACTTTTAATAATGCTGTTGTGTCGAATAAGCATAATTTGCAATTTAACTCGTATATTCTATACGAAAATCAAATCTTGGCCGATTTAAACGAATCAAAAACTGAATCGACATCAAATTTTCGGCAGAAGACGATTTTGGGAGTCGTTTGCTTGAAACGATAAGGGTTGTCCGAGCGTCATACCCCTCCGTTGCTGCCACTCATCGTACGCTTCCCGTCTGCACACGTCGAGCAGCGCCAGCCCCCTCTCCAACCGTCGAAGCAATCGTCTATTTCAACAACAGCTACAAGCGTTTTCGATAATACATGTATTTAAATGGGAAAATGGATCATTTTAGCTGAATGTGATAAAATTGCATTGTTTCTTATGGAAAATACGCACAAATTAGTTGTATTAGGAGGCCTTTTAGAAACATCTATCGATATTTTTCTGCGGTTTCATTATCGCGATTACTCGAAGTGTGGGAAAATGAATCCGGTTGGCTCGAAAGTAGTAAAATGCATTGTTTCTTATGGAAAACTAGCACAAAATACAAAATTTGAGGGGCCTTTTTTAACAAATCCTTCGTTTATGCTTACGTCATATAATCCATACGAATATAAATAGCTTGCAGAATAGATCATTTATCAGTAATGTGTGGTGAGTTGTTATGTGAACGTTGATTGTGATGTTAGTTTTATATAACAGGTGAGATTTTTTTGTTGCATCATTTTTGATAAATATGGGTGATGTCTTTAATCGGTATTCTTCACATATAACTTTGATAACATACCAAAAGGGCCTTATTCATTTCAACGGTTGACTGTTCGCTGTTACTGGCTCGATCTTAAAGGGTTCAAAACTGTCTATTACAGAGGTAGTGTAAGCTATATTTTTAATAAGAAATCATGCTTAGTAGCTCCTACTAGAAGGGCGATGTCGGTTATAGTGATAAATTTAATAATAAATATTGCCTGAGAATATACTAGAATATGAAATTGAGATAAAATCCTTACCTCAAATGTTTACGTTTCATAAAAAAATATGCACTTCCGGTTTGTAAAACTTTATGAAATACAATAAAAATGTCATATATTGGTTGAATGCGATGCGTAGATTCCAAATCTGCATTAAAATGGCTACTTCCGGTCGGCCATTTCCGGTCGTCCGATTTTGATAAATCGGGTATCAATAGATTCGTATCGACGTCAACAACAACATTTAAGCATTTTTAATTGTTATAATAGCATAGGAAGCTAGTTTCCTTGATATAAGAGATAGGGCCTCAGGAAAGGTTTCAAAATAAATGATATGTTGAGTACTTGCTAGAAATACTACGTAGCTTTCATCGATCCTTCATTCACCTTTTATTCATCTATCTAGTCGAACAGATATTATCAACCCACTTTTTTTCGTGATTCATAGTAGGCTTGTTTTTCGTTCCTATTATTGCAATTTTCAAGTTTTTAATAGACCGCTCTTTTGCGGTTAGTATCAGTAATAATGTAGATTATTGTTGTAGACTGAAGGAATTGCTATAATTATATATCATCTCTAAGTAATTTCGATAATCATTATTCTAAACTTTAATCAAATAATATTTTATTATCACCCCAATGTCGGTCCATGTGTTATAAGGATTATGTCATACATTTTCAGTTTTCATATACTTTCATGCTTTTTCTATTTTATAGATAATTCACCAAAATGATGGCAGATGGAGATATTTCATCATTCCAGCATACTGCCGTTTAGGAGTTTACAGGTGAGTTTTTATATACTTATTTATTTCTGTACTTAATTTAAAATTGACCAATTAAATTCCTAATCTATATGATATGAAGCTGTTGAGGCTCCTTCGGGTATCAAGGGGCGATCGACTTTTTCCTACACGAAGGCACGCCAGGTACCACACTGTGGGAGAAGTACTTGCTTAGGGTGTCTGTTAGACCCGCTTACAAACCGGGCTGTCACCTATTAAGCAGAGTGCGTATAGTGTCTTTGATTTGAGGAAATTGTCGCCTGATGGCTATCAAAGAATCACCTATCGGCCTCCGGCTATATCAATATCTCAGTTAATCTCAAATATTACCTAAATTACCGAGGTTGTCGACTTTTTCCTGCACAAAGGCACGCCAGGTACCACACTGTGGGAGAAGTATTCAATGCTTAGGGTGTCTGTTAGACCCGCTTACAAACCGGGCTGTCACCCTTGGAGTACGTATAGTGCCTTTGATTTGAGGAAATTGTTGCCTTATGGCTATCAAAGAACTAACAAAACACCTCTGGTTAAAATTAAATTATCTACAAAAAAGCTAATTTAAATTTGAATAAATATATTTTTTTATTTGAAGTATTTAAACATTACATTCTACATATAATGATGATAGAATAGCATTTTTATACCGCTGCAACTCATCAATACATCTCATGAGTATAATGGACTCAAACCAATCTATAAGGTCTACATCTCTGCTTAATATTTCAGGTGTTAGACTGGTCGCATACCTAATATTATTACTGTATAGCGTTATTCGCAATGTTACAACCAAATCGTTGGTAGTAATCTTTCGAAAATCCTCGATAGTTGGAAGTTGCAGTATAAAATGCTTCATTAATATAGCGGATAATGTGTCGGTTTCATCAATTTCTGGTAATCCTAACACCTGGTTTTGCATATGCCTAAATCTTGCTGCTTCCTGTATACCGGAATGCAATTCATAGCAATCGTGGCAGTAGGATGTGAAGCTATAGTAGCCTATACCGTGTCTATCGCGTTTGTATTTAGATACTACTGTAAATGCAGCTTTCTCACATATTTCACATCTATCTTTGAGATCAGGTGTGTAATCTGAACTACAGTCTCTTCTGCAATCCCCCTTTATAGGCATGTTTACTGTTAGACGTCTCGATTATGAATGAAGAGAATTTGTCGTTTGTAGGATTTATATAGAGAATTTTGAAGGGAGTTAAAGAAATAAGAAACGAGATTTTTATTTTATTTTTATTGTCAAAAATATAAAAGATATAAAAAACATAATTAGTTTATATCCATAACTACACATATTTGATAATGTCCCCATGGAAGTGTGTCATCTGTTCCATAAACAAGGAAACGCTTATCATCATCAGGACTGAGAGCTATTTTTTCTTGTGTTATTGAATGGACCTCGTGCTTGTCAGATCTGATAAGGTTTTGAGTAACCGTCTTCTTTTGAAACCCTTCTAAGCATTCAATATAGTCTTCGAAAGTTATCTCGGTCTTGACGATTGAAGATTTTACCCCTTTGGCCTTCTTGGTCACTCCAAAATTTCTTATTTTCTCAGCAATTTCATCCTCTTCATACTCATCTTCCATCAGATGTTTTATCATCTTTTCTAAATCATTATCGGTCGTATGCACTTTTGTAGTATATAACTTGGATCTGAGCCCTACATAAGCTATCATTGGAACGCCATTATTCTCATCTTTCATCATTCCAAGTACCTTCTTATTTACTAAAGGTATTCCATAGTGATTATCTTGAGGATATTCGCTAGTATCAAAATATCTATGACAATCTTCCCTCATTAATATATATGGATCCTGATGGAGTTCATATATCAGGGAATCAGTGTCTGTGTTGAGTACAGAGCATTCATCACCATAACGTTGTCGCATGTAACCATAATGAAAATCGTAGATGGTAGTTTTAGCTAGATCAAGGATGGATTGTCCAACATAAATTGGTTTATTTAACCATACCTGCAGTTTCTTTAATTCCACTGCAACTAGGTTCTCATTGAAAACTGTAGCAGTCTTGAACTCAGGTTTCGAGATGTATGACTCAGCACCATATCTTCCAGTCCACTCAGTAAGAAGCTTGATGTTCACACGCTTCCTAACGTTCTCCATCGTCTTTCCAAAAACAGCATTGTTCATCAATTTAAACAGATTTTTTTCAAACTCATTTTTAGCCTTCTTCCTAAGTTCGGTGTTGAGATCAATGTAACTTTTAAGCCAAGGACTCTGCTTGAATTTTAATGCTCGATGAATCTTTTTAAGCACAAGCCCGTGTTCCAATGCCTGCTTGAGTGCTACATAATGTATAACATACTTATGTTTATCATACAATGTAGCCATTAATTTTGTTGGCTCGTTAACATTCCTAGAAGGCTTCAGCGTCCTAGGATTAATATGTTGTGGGCAGAAGGGTATGTCTTTATGTTTATCATGAAGATGTTTAGGATAGTCTAGGTCTACTTCCAAAAAATATCCTTCATCTGCATCATCAGGTATTGATGCGACATCAATGTTAGTATCAGCCCATTCAAAACCTCCATACGGTAGATATTGTGACATTGCCCATCCATATTGGTTGTTTATATCAAAGTACATCAAAAATGTTTTTGGCTTCGATGGGTCATAATTATTGATATACATGTTGTTAGCTTTAGCCTGTCTTTTACTACATACTTGGCTCAAACCTCCTCGAATGCCTCGTTCAATAAACAGAAACATATCAGCATCGGTTAACAGCTCCAGCTCGATTCCTGTATGCTTCAGCATGGCATCCCAAGTGAAGCCTGGTAATGTAAAATAGTGAGCTGGATCTAAATTATACGTGTTCAGACAGCTTGTGCGGAACATCTCAAATACATCAGCCAAGAGTAGAATATCAGTCTTCATATATAAATCAACGTATTCTCCCAAATTTTCACATGAGAAGCTGCTCCAAACATCTTGGGCTCGTCGGTAGAGTCGGCGAGGACATTGGTTATTATTCAGCTTATTGTAAAAATCATCTATGGATGGTAGATTCGTTTCAGAAAAACGGTCGAAGGAGTCGATGTAATCATATGGCATTACTCCTTTCTTCGTTAAAAGTGAAAAATGCATTTCATCTACTTCAGGAAACTGTGTCTTCAGATTTGGAAATTCCGGTAAATATGATGCCAACTTGTCCAAGGAGGATGCCATAAATCGGAAACTGTCTATGAAACGGAACTGAATAGGGTAATCATCTATATGTTTGGTAAATGAGATATATTTCTCCTTTGTAATGGGAAGTAGGTCAACTTTTCCCCCAATCTTCGTAGCAATGTCTGTAACTATGAAATGAGCATCATAGCCTGATAGATTGTGGAAGACAACTGGAACCATATGGCTGTCCTTGTAATTGATGTTGCATCCCTCGTGCGCTGCTCCTCTATAATTGTTTTCAGGTAACAAGTGGTTGTGATCTCGCACTTTCTTATCTTCAGGGCTAAATGATTTCACGCAGATGTGACAGTGAGTAGCTTTTTGATACTCTATTTCCTGCTCATATGTCATATGGATGTTATATGAGCACCAGAAGACTGTAGCCATATCTTCCGCTAAACTGCCCATCTCATTAGCAAACCACTGCATACAGTCCTGTCCGCGGTAAGATCGGAAAAAACTAAGGGAGTGGTCGTAGGAACACTTAACATAATAGCCAATCGCAGCTGGAACGTGACGTTGTGGTTTCTTTGGGTCATCAGTTTTTTCCAAGACACTCTCCAAATCAGCATATACAACAAAAGGAGCTTTTTCCTTATTTTTAAAATGTTTGAATTTAAGGATGTTCCTTCCTGGCTCTGGCATTTTGATGGCTGTTTCATTAATTTTTTGACAGTCCTCCAAATGCTTTTCTAATTTTTCTGGGGATCTACAATAATGGAGGCAGCGTTCACAGAAGAACTTTTGACCATTACATTTAGATAGTTGGGTTGATAGAAGCCGGGATAGATTTTTGATCCATACATAATGATATTTGACGGGGCCCTCAGTATCATCATATCTGTCCTGAATAAGTAGCAGATTCACATGTTTCTCACGCTTTTCCTTGGTCAAGTATGTTGGTAATGTGGTGAATGTCTTTTTCTCCTCTTGGAGAATGTATACGTTGATGGATATGTTGTTCTGCTTCTCAAATAATGGAATCTGTTTGATGGTCATTGGAAACTGAATACCTTTTAATTTTAGTACAGATGAGTAGTGGGGGTAAGAAGATGTGCGATCAGAATGATTCTTAGCAGGATATAGCGCTGAAGTAACTGCCCTTGCAAAGCAGGCTTGATCATCGTTTTTAACGTTAACGCAGGCTTCCTTCTTCTTAATCTGTGGTGGTAGCTCAATATATGATGAGCCCAGCTGAGGTGTAAATTTGTTAATGTTCACTCCTAAATTAATAACTCGCTTCAGTGCCCATCCAGAGTCACGTTCTTTAAATTCCTCCAAGTCTTTGAGGAGGGGGGTGATGACCTTTGAGATGAACCACTCCTCGATATCTGTCTCACGATAGATGGGTGAATTGGAGGTAGTGAAATATTTATATTCTGTTAACACTCGATCACCTTTCACTATTTCAAACTCGCCTCCGAATACAGCGTTAACCTTAATGGCTATATCATTCTTTAAAGCGTTGATGATGCGTGGCCTGAATAGCTTAAAACAGTCCTGGAAAAATGTGATGGGATCTTTATGTTTGAGGTTCGAGATAATTCCAGTACGTATGCGGTTTTGGAATGCAGACTCGCTATCGCTCCAGCAAACACGGTCCCTTGCGGTTTCTGGTCTGGAAAATGACCCTGCTCCTTTCTTCCGTTCAGCTTTAATCTGCTTCCTCAAGGTTTTGACGTTTCTTAAACATGCTTCTAAATGCTGTTTCTCGCCTATGGTCTTGGCATATCTCATAGAATCTTTAATTCGTTTTAACGTCTTTGCACAATCACTTAGCCCTTTACGAGCCACTTTATCATCATAATGAGATGACAAGAGCTGCAATATACCAGCGATACATTTTACTAAATCAGTGAAGAGAGACATCTTGCTCGTACAGTAGTCGATGATTGAATGATGATATTTGTTAAGATCCTCCTTTATATAGCATTGGAGACGCATGCGCAGTGTGATGAAAGATGGACGCTACACTACTACACTAATCACCTGCGCTTTACTAGCATTAATTAGATGAATTCATTCTGACAATGTTAAAATGCTATGCAAAACGATGTATTGTAGAAGAGAAAGTTGTGTAAATTTCAAGGAAAGGTGATGAAAAGCTATGAAAAATTCAGAAAATGGTTGAAATTTTGAAAAATGGCTAAAAAGGGCTATAAAGCGCTGGAAAAGTGAGATAAAACTACTTAAAGTGGTGAAAATCGGTGGAAAACGGCTAAAAATGATGGAAATTATAGGAAAGGTAGCGAAAAGCCTAGAAAAACTAAGGAAAAGGGTTAGAAAAATGTCGAAATATGCATGAAAATGGTTGAACATTGCAGGAATTGAGCGACAAACAATTTCAAAAGGTTGAATAATGGCAGGAATTGCATGAAAAGCGACTAAATGTCAATAAAAACAACGGAAAACGGCTAGAATTATTGGAAAGGCAACGAAAACTAGCTAGAAAATATGAAAAATCAGAGAAAAACTTGAGAAAATAGCAGGCAGGAAAAACTTATCTTTTCTTCATCTAGGGATTTTTGTTTTGAAATCTTCATCTAGGGATTTTAGGTTTCAAAATCTAGGGAATTTTCTTCATCTGGGGATTTTTGGGTTGAAAATCTAGTGAAATAGTAACTTGATCATACAAATACCTACAAATGGACCCCATGGGTAGCATCCCTAGATCTGCTACTTTCCTATCCCAAACACATGGGGCCGAAGTATTTTTCCCTAGAATCTAGGGAAAAAAGCGCCAATTTTCGCTATTTTTGACCTTAGAATTCCTTATGGGAAATTACATGTAAAATTGATCGATTTTGGTCCCGAACTCTCCTAGCTCATTTACTTACAACAATGGAGGTAAATTTAAAAATTGTTTCTTATAATAATTGAGACGACCAAATTTTTCATGTTCCGGAACTTAAAGGGTTGTTCGGAGAGCCGTTCTCGTGGGAGAGCCGTTATTTTTGGAGGGACTTTTAGCCAGAAGACTTTTACTGCCAGAGAGCCGTTTTTTTAGAAAAAAAAAACAAAGTAATTTTTTTTTATCGGCCGTCTGGAGGCGCCCTTACCTCGTGGAGCGTGAAGGTTGGAAAAGAGGTCCTGCCTGTGTCACCGTGAGGGTGATTGGTGGAAAAGGTCCCAAGACAAGCTACTCCACTTTATGTTTAATAAACGCATAGAAACTTACGATTTAATTTGACTGTTTATCTTTCCGGTTTTCCGGTGATTTTTTGTATATAGGATTAGTAAGCTTAGATAGAAAATTTTGTACAAACAAGTGGAAGTGAATTTTCTTGTTTGCCCCTAATTAGATTTGGCGCCCCGAACTGAGCTCACTTCGTGACCGAAATCATTCATATATTTTATCTTATCTGGCATTGAGTTTCTAGTTTCGAATCTAATTTTTTCTGTTCATTTCGTCTGTCAACTGGCAACTTAATATTTTTTTTGTTGTTTTTATTATCAGGGTTATCAAATTTTTGTGATAAAATTGAAAAACCACAGAATATTTTTTTATATTTTAACTATATGGTTTTCTTTTGTGTAGTCGATTTGTTTTAAGGTGCGTTGGTAAATTTTCACCAGCGTTCTAGGACAACCAGAGTACTCTTATGTGTTATGTGATCTGGGTATCTATTCTAACATCTATCTATTAAACACTTTGGCGCCCATTGCTAAATTTATCTATATTAACTTCTTTACACCTACACCCTTAAATGCTTTTGACCTAGCCCGGGTAGTGTGCGTTTAAAACAACGTTTCCTAAAGAAATGTTTTCGTAAGTCTAATAGTCTACCCAGTTTTATCCGAGGCGCGTAGGTACGGATTTTAAAATTTTGGCTGTTTTGTTAATTTCTAAAATCACATATTTGCCTTCTGTCATTTTTTTAATTAAATTTTAGTGCAATTATTACTCTGTATCAAAAATAGTAAACCATTGAATTTAGAATATTCTCTGCATAGATTATTATCCAAATAAATGAGATGCAAATTTTTATTCCAGGATATTCTGAATTGTTTTGTTTGGAGGAGAAAGAATTGGTAAACAAATACGCTTGTAAATATCACATCTTATCAGAAGACTTTGATTCTAATCAGAAGATGAAAAAATATGCGGTCCCCGTTCCATTCAACAACAACCTAGAACAAGAGACATCAACAACCACCTTAAAGGAGTTGACACCTAAAAAGACATATTCATTGATTGACAGAATCATAAGTTTTCGGGTCGAAGTTACAAAACCCACAAAAAGAATGTTTGCAGAATCACCGGATGATCGAGCCAAATCTGAAGACATCTATCTTAGAACCCAAGTTATACAGCTCAAGCCAATTAAGTCCGGAATCGAGCAAATGGTTTATGGATGTGTGCGAAGTATCTACTCCGCCCAAAAGAAATACAAAATTCAACGATACTCCAACAGTAACGAAACTAGAATTAAAATTTCAAAAATACAAAAAAATACTTTATTCCAAGCAAACACATATCTTGAGTCTGAAGAAAACAATGGCCAAAATAAAACTGATAACATCAAAATACATAAAAGTACCTGAAAATGCTAGTACAGCATCTAAAGTTTTTAATAATATGCAGACGAGGATGACGAAAAGAGCATATCAGAAAAATAATTGTCAATTTCTTTACACTACAGATCGCCAAGTAATTATAAGTATATGAAGCAACAAGATATCGTTTTTCCAGGTGCATCTACAATAAAAAAGTGGATTGGGGCATGTTCATTTAAACCGAGGCTGAGCAAGGAATTTATATCATAGTTGAAACTAGGAAACAATTCCATAAATGATTCTGAAAAAACGTGTATAGTGATGTGGGGCGAGATGTCTAAAAGAAAACTTAAAATATTCCAAAAATTTAAACATTGTAGATGGGTTTCAAGATTTGGGAACCCAGGGAAGTTCAAATAAAATTGGCAACCATGCGTTAGTATTCATATTGCAATTGGAAATTGCCATTAACTTATTATATAACTCAAAACGGAACTAAAAGTGACGATTCACTGAAATTAATATTGACATGTATACAGGCACTTATTGATGTTGGGTTTGAACCTACAATATGTGTATGCGACCAAGTTACAAATAATCAAAGGGCATTGCGGAAGTTGAAAGTAACCACGGACCAACGGTACTTTAAAACCAGAGATAAGTTAGTTATTTTTTAGTGTATGATACTCTACATTTGTTCAAAGCTTCAGAAATAATTGACCAAATGGCAACTTTCGTACCGACGAAGGAAGTGTATCTTTTTCTGATATAGTAAAAGCTTACGAAATAGACAAAACAAGTGCAACCGCTAGAGCCATTGTAAAAATTACTGATGCTCATATCAACCCCAACAATTTCCAAAAAAATGTCCTGCAAGCCAGCTTTGCAAATTCTCAGTCATACAGTAGCAGCCACTTTAAAAACACTGATAAAAACAAAGCAACTGCAAACCGAAACAGCAATCTTTACAGCAAATTTTGTGGAATATTTAAACAACATGTTGACGCACTAAACAGCAGAAATTTTCTAAAAATGAATATAATTGCGCTTTGTATGATAGAAATCCTCAAGTAATGACAATACTGAATAACGGAACTGAAGTATTCCAAAATAAAAAAAAGTTAATTTTATCGTAAAAGAAACAATGCTTCCTTCGTTTGAAGGACAATAAAAGGAATTAAATTATTGCATAATACGCAAAAGGAAGAAGGAAAAATGTTTGTTTACATTAACCAGCTGAATAAACCAAGATCCTATTGAAAACTTATTTTCAGGACGTCAATTATTAATAACATGATTTCATCTATGACTAAAATGTATGAACATGATTTAGACGAGATCCTTAATATAGAAGAATGTTTTGTTGAGAGAAAATTAGAAGGAACGGATGGTAATGTAAGCACGTCTTATGTTTCGTCTCTGACCGACTCATCTTCATCAATTAGCCCTGAAAATTAGCATTTCGCATTACTACAGGACTGTTCCACCTTTCACTATGCAGGATATTTTGTCAAAAATACAATTAAAAAATTCAAGTGTAGTACGTGTATAAGTGAAATGCAAACAAAATGGAATACATCTGAAAGTACCTTCAGATATTATTTATAATGTAGTAAATCTATCATACCAAACTTTTAATAATAAAATAAAAAATGTTATTTATAAGAATAAAGTAGGTTTAAGGTTAACGAAGATTATCTAAGGAATATAAATCATAATTTCAAATACTGGTTTGAACAAAATTGCGACTGTGTTGAACACAAAACCATTCTGTTAAAAACATTAATTAGGACAAATTTGTTTAAATATTGTAAATGGACAATATTAAGCAAAAGTAAGGGTTATAAGGACCACTCAAAAATTCAAATTTTGCAGCATAAATAACCTTTATTATCATTAATTCCAAACTGTTTTGAATTTAGTTTGTTCTCTTTATTTGTAGCATTTAATATTTTGTATATAATTTATATGCTTTTGGAACATTCTTATTGTATATACTAATAAAACATTTCAAGGCACCTAGCGCCATCTGTATTTGCGAGGTAAAAGCGATGTGCCGCCATACTTGTCTCCATCCTTTTCTAAAATGTAAAAGATGAGATGGGATTTGAGAATCGAACAAGATGGACGGTTCTCGCTGTTTGTGAAAGTAGCTTGTTGAAATAAATGTTAAATATACAGTCCATTCTTTAATTTCACATCCAAGCACATGAAGAGAAAATACCGTGTCCAAGACACACAACATTGGTCCTTCACAGCCAAATACAATCAGTTGATTGCAGTGGAAAGTGGAAAGCCACAATTAACACATCGCAAGCATTCAACAAGCAGCCATATGCATTGTGCATAATTCATTTTCAATCGACAATCAAGCAAAACTAGCAACAAAACCTGTGCATGCAAGCTAGTACAACAATACAACAAGTGAGCCGTTCATCAACTTCAACTATATTGTACTTTTGCATAAAGTTGTGGATGGTGGAATCTGCAGCTATCCAAAGAGTTATTTCCATTACAACAGCCAGAGCAAGTACACGAGCAGTATCAGCATTCGGACAACAAGAACGAAGACTTAATCAAGTCTACGCAGCTCTGTAAGTCTTTACCGATTCTTCACTTCACTCATCATTATATTTTATCCTTTTTCCTTCATACACTTGTATTATCACATTGATACATAACAATGACTAAGAAAGAAGATAGGGTTAAGGAGCTTAGATGTAAACGAGAAATTATCTGGAATTCTCTTTCACGTTTTTCTAAATTTGTATATGATTACAATGAATCAAATTTAATAGTCGAATTAGAGCTTCGTTTGGAAAAAATCCATAATATTTTCAAGGAATATAATGATATTTATACAGAATTATATCTTTTAGACCCTTCTAATGAGCAAGCTGAATTTGAAACAGAATATTTTAAAGTAATCGCCTTAGCGAAATACATCGTTTCGAGTCACTCACAAACACCGGTAGCACAGAACAATTCAAATAGTGTTAACTCGGGAAACATCCAAATAAGCACAAGCAATCAACATTCCTCTGAAAACAATAACATTGATAATAATTCAATTGCTCACATGTCTCAATAATCAAGCTCGAACGAAAATTCTGAACTTATCGGAACCAGAACAAAAACCAATTTCAAATTGCCTCCAGTCACGCTGCCTACTTTCAATGGCGAATACGATCTGTGGTTGAAATTCAAAGATACTTTCATTGCTTTAGTACATTCAGATGACAATTACTCGAACATTACGAAATTTCACTATTTGGTTTCTTGCTTGAAAGGTAAAGCCGAACAGGTAGTAAAAACGCTGGATATTTCTGGGGACAATTATACTAAGGCTTGGGAACTTTTAACCGATCGCTTTGAAAATAAACACGCAATAATTCGTAATCACGTCATGGCTCTCTTTGAGTGGCCATCCAGTACAAAAGAATCACACGAACCATTGCGAAAAATATTAGACGGTCTAGCACAACATTTAGGGGCACTTGGTGAACCGGTCGATAAATGGGATACACTAATAATTTATTTATTCGCATCAAAATTGGATACTATCACTAAGCGCGAATGGGAAAAGCTAAGCGCCAAAAGGGTCACGCCCACATATGAGGATTTTAAGAGCTTCCTCAACAAAAAGTGCCTGCTACTGGAATCGTTGGATTCTAGTATGAATCATGTAGTCAAGGATAGTGACAACAAAACTTACTCAAAAAAATCAATTCCCCGTACCTCAGTCAATGTTTCTAAATTTTCTCCATATTGTCACTTCTGTAAGGGCACCCATTACATATTCAGTTGTCGAGATTTTATAAATTTGTCAACGTTCGCCCGAAGCAAACAGGTATCCAGATTAAAGTTATGCCACAATTGTCGCAAAACAGGTCATATGGTAAGAAACTGTGCAACACCCCACAGGTGCAAGAAATGTGGCGAAAAACACAACACATTACTACATACTGACACATCCCAGAATCCATCATCTCAACAGAATTCGACAACACATGCAGCGGGTTCAAACTTAATAGCCACTACAAACAACATAAGGCAGACCGATACATCAAACACGTCGCAACAATTAGACAGCACACAACCTCATACACAGCAAACATCAAATCAACAGCACGGTCAAACAAATTACAGAAACATCAATACGCATACCTCACTCATTACATCCTACAAACATGAAACAGACATTTTATTATGTACTGCTATAGCATATATCCATGATATATTTGGTGACAGACATGAATGCCGAGTATTATTGGATTCAGGATCACAATCAAATTTTCTATCCATAGAGTTATGCAACAGATTACAATTGAATAAACAAAAAATACATATACCCATAACAGGCATACAACAAGTAGAAACATACATCAACTACAGAACAAATGCTATAATTAGTTCAAAATTTAATGCATTCAGTGCAACGTTGCCATTTTTTGTGGTAGATAAAATCACCCATGACTTACCCCATACCAAAATAGACATAAGTAAGATAAATATACCTGAGGGTATAACACTAGCAGATCCAACGTATTTTCAACCAAGGTCAATTGATATTTTGCTCGGAGCATCCATATTTTTCGACTTACTATGTGTAGGACAAATAAAACTAGGAATCAATCGTCCTACTTTGCATAAAACAAAATTGGGATGGATCTTATCTGGTACAGCTCCCTGTTATTCACCTGATAACATTCAGATGCATCATACATATCAGAATGAAGTATCAGTAGGAGCAGTCACATGTAATCTATCAACTTCATTGCAAGGACAGCTGGAAAAATTCTGGATTATTGAAGTATGCAACAACAAACAAACAAAATACACAAGGGAAGAAACTGCAACATTTCACGAGATGAAACTGGACGTTTCAAGATACGGATGCCAATGAAAGAAAATATCAACGAGCTTGGGAGCTCATATGATGTAGCACTCAAGAGATTTCATAACTTGGAACACAATCTGAATAAAAACAGAGTACTCAAAACAGAATACTCAAAATTCATCAATGAATACCTTGCACTTGGTCACATGAGCCAAGTTGAAGATGAAGCTTATAGAACTCCAGACTCATTCATCCACTATCTCCCACACCACGCTGTCTACAAAGCATCCAGCGCAACCACAAAACTTAGAGTGGTATTTGACGCATCATGCAAAACAAATACAGGTATTTCACTCAATGACACACTCAAGGTGGGACCAAACGTTCAAAATGAACTATTTACTATATTGCTACGATTTAGAGAACACAATTACGTGTTCGCAGGAGATATAGAAAAAAATTACAGGCAAATCATCTTACAAGAAGAACAGAGAGATTTACTCCGTATCTTATGGAGATCACAGACAGAGCAACCCATTCAACATTTTCGTCTCAACACTGTAACATATGGCACTAGCTGTGCAGCTTATCTTGCAACTCGTTGCTTGAAACAGGTCGGACTAGACTGCGAAGAATCAGCACCAAATGTGAGTCGAACAATTATTCAAGATTTTTATGTAGATGATGTGTTAACGGGATGTCCTACCATTGCTGAAGCCAAAATAACGCTACAACAATTGATCAATACTCTGGGTACTTATGGATTCATATTACGAAAACTTGTGGCGAATAATAGCGACATTCTCTTGGACATAACAGATCATCATACAAATACAATCCATTCAATATCTGACGACAAAACAACCAAAACGTTAGGTCTTTATTGGGACTCACAAAACGACATTCTAAAATATAATATAAGTAGTGATAATTACCGTCACAACATAACCAAAAGAAAATTACTATCAATCATAAGCCAAATCTTCGATCCGTTAGGACTTTTGGGGCCCATAATCACCAACGCTAAAATTATACTGAAAAAACTGTGGGAATTGAAAATCGGTTGGGATGAAACAATACCAGTTTCGTTGTACACCACCTGGTTGCAATACATTTCCGAAATTCACCTCGTGAATGATTTTCAGGTACCCAGACATGTTTTGTGCTCAAACCCCATTAAAATCTATTTGCACTGTTCCTGCGATTCTTCAGAAGCAGCCTATGGAGCATGCCTTTACATTTCAGCCATTGACACTCACGACAATTATTCAGTCAATCTATTATGTGCCAAGTCACGGATAGCACCAATGAAAACCATCTCATTGCCTAAACTGGAATTGTG
Source organism: Crioceris asparagi (assembly GCA_958507055.1). Classification (NCBI taxonomy): domain Eukaryota; kingdom Metazoa; phylum Arthropoda; class Insecta; order Coleoptera; family Chrysomelidae; genus Crioceris; species Crioceris asparagi. The sequence continues at coordinate 32,977,050 of OY293832.1, read as the reverse complement.
TGGAGCATTACTTGCAGCGCAACTCGCGCATTAGTTTTTAAACAATACTTCATTACAAATAGACGATATAAATTACTGGTGCGATTCCACTATTGTAGTTGCGTGGATCGCAGCTGAACCCAATACTTGGAAAACATTCGTAGCAAACAGAGTTTCTCAAATCCAGGAAATCTCACCCACGAACAAGTGGAAACATGTAAGCTCTTCGGATAATCCAGCTGATGCAATATCAAGAGGACAAACAGCCTCACAATTACTCCGTGCCTCGATATGGTGGACTGGACCACACTGGATAAGCAAGGATACAACCTTTTGGCCTTCTCAAGGCTATGAGAACGATCAGATCATACCAGAAAAACGAAAAAATACTGTTGGCGTGTCACTACATGCGCTATCATCAAGTCTAGACATGTTCTCAAAATTTTCTACATTTTCAAAACTCCAAAGCTCCATAGCTTATATTATTCATTTTATCAATAATACAAGACACCAAAACGAAAAACGTATTGGGCCTCTCTCACCTATAGAGCTCAATCTGAGCACTAAATCTCTAATAAAATTGGTCCAAATGTCAGAATTTTCCGTCGAGCTTGATCACATGAAACGGAGAAAACCATTGCCACATAAAAGTAGATTGCTCCCGCTCAATCCCTTTCTTGACAATGACGACATTTTGAGGGTTGGGAGTCGATTGAAAAATGCTCATATTCCATATTTACATTAACATCCAGCTTTACTACCATCTCGACATCCTTTTACAAAATTGATCATTGAACATGAGCATGTAAGAAATTTGCATGCTGGTGCTCAAGCCACTCTTGCTGCAATAAGACAAAACTTCTGGCCCATAGGTGGCCGAAGCGTAGTTAGAAGTGTATTGCATCGCTGCATAACTTGTTTTAGAGTTAAGCCAACCGACACAAATTATCAAATGGGGGTGTTGCCAGAGGAAAGAGTTAGACCATGTAGGCCATTCTCAATCGTAGGCGTAGATTATGCTGGCCCATTCAACATAAGGGATGGGAATCTTAGAAACAGAAAAATTGTCAAGTGCTACTTGTGTATTTTCGTATGTTTTGTCTCTAAAGCCACGCATCTCGAATAAGCTGGAGACATGACATCAGAATCATTTTTAAACTGCTTGAAACGATTTATTTCTCGTCGAGGAATTTGCAAACAAATATATTCAGACAATGGATCTAATTTCATTGGAGCCAGTAATGAGCTCAGTCAACTATATTATTTGTTGAAGAATCTGGAAAAGGATTCAAAATTTACAAATTCTATTTCACTTAATACTATTTCTTGGAAATTTATCCCCCCCCAAATCACCACATTTTGGTGGACTCTGGGAAGCTTCCGTTAAGCCAAATTTAATTTAAAGAGAATTCTAGGTAAGGCACACCTTACATATGAGGAATTCAACACAATAATAGTGCAAGTCGAAGGAGTTCTCAATTCACGACCTTTAATTCCTTTATCCAATGATCCCAATGACTTTCTTCCACTAACCCCTTCACATTTCCTAATCGGTGAAGCTTTGAACACGTTGCCTTCAGAGGATTATCAGAATATGCCGGAAAAAAGGTTAAGCAGATATCAGAGGCTCCAGGCTCTGTTACAGCATTTTTGGAAGCGCTGGTCATCAGAATATCTTTCTTCTCTACAAGTGAGAACAAAATAGAAGCACTCTAAGCCCAATCACTTGCGGGTAGGATCAATGGTATTACTCAAAGAGAAAAACACCCCACCTTCAGTGTGGAAAATCGGCAGAATCGAACAACTGTTTCCTGCAGAAGACGGTATTGTGCGTGTAGTGAATGTAAAAACGAGCAGTGGTGTCTTCAAGCGTGCAGTAACTAAAATTAGTGTACTTCCAATCGAGTCTGAGGACGAGACACATTGTTAGAAGTCCATTTTTGATCATTTATTAGATTGTTCATTAATAGATCATGTATTCATCTATATTGTACATTTAGTTCATATCCTTTTTTTATAACTATGTTAATTTTAACGCATTTTTTTGAAAAGTTTTCAAGGCCGCCGGGATGTCTATACTAATAAAACATTTCAAGGCACCTAGCACCCAGAAATGACATTTCTGATTGATGACTATAAAATCTTTCCTGTTTGTGGATAATTTTATGTAAATTCACGAATTTTGCCCCGACGAAGAGAATAAACATTCTCGAAAGCTTGGCATAATCCAAAGAATTTTATTTATTAAATGACTGCATCCCCAACAAAAATCTATTTTATCAAATAATAAACCAGTCAAGAATTCAGAATCAAACAATATATATTTTTTATATATATAAACATTAATTTATTCCTTTTATAATGGGCCTTTCTCATAAAACTATTTTATAAAATTTTGTACCTATTTTATAGGCACAAGATAATCAAATATATATATATATATATATATATATATATATATATATATATATATATATATATATATATATAATCAAAAATAATTTTTTAATTTATATTTTATAAATTGGCATACTAGGTTAAAAACTGTGCTCAAATTCAAAATTCACTGCCGGCTACCTACGTCATCCGATTTAGCGCGAATTCGATAAAACAGTATCATTCTCTCACCAGAAAAATTAAAATCTCACTAAGTATTGAACTTAATTATTAAAAACTTCGAACAAATAATATACCTACTTGTTTTAGTTTCTTTTATATATCAGAACATATACCGGATCGAATGTGTTACATCCATCACTTTTTTACTTCGTCAGTGATTTTAGTCTTATAATACAAAATGACCAATTTCTGAAAGCAAACATTCACTATTCCAGGCTGCTGGCGTTAAAAAGTAAATACAATAAATTTATCAGTCGACGACGGCACTGACCTTCCACTCATTTGACTTATGCGTGGGCGATGACCTTGAAATTTTCTCGGGCATCCTCTTGAATTCCTAAATGTTATGTTCAGTAAGTGCATCTTAGCGGCATCTGTTGCTACACCGTGTGATTAATATTTCCGCAATTATTAGGTCCTATATTATAGCCGTCTGTAATGAAATAGATTGTCTATGGTAAAGCGGAATGATAATCATTAGACACGAATATTCCGCTTCAGATAGTTTATTATTTTTTATTTTGTAAAGGGTGATCCAATTTCAGTTTCCTTATTGGCACTTTTGTAAATCAGACAGTTGGTAATAAGCATGTGTTTTCTAAGCGTCAAAAGTCAGTATGAAGAAACACATTTACGAAATGGATCGCTTAACGACCGTTCAACGCATGCAAATTTTGCGATAACAGTTCCGTACGAACCGTATATAGTAATGCCGATTATGGCCATTTAAATCATCCCATTGAGCGAACTATTATATAGTTCGGAATATAGTTAAAAAAATTACTGAAAATATACTGGAAGAGTAGCAAATAGAAGAAGGCCTGCGAATCATCGTCGTGCACGTTCAGCTGAAAATATTGCTGCAGTTATTGAGTGGGGCTGCTAATTCAAGAATATCGATTCACAGGCGCTCGCAAGTTTTAGATGTTTCTTTTTGGCGCATTTTGCACCGGCATTTACATCTATACCCATATAAAATTCAGCTAACAGGGTACGTAAACAAATAAAATTGCCGCATACGGGAAGACGAAAATCCGAATGAGATTTACGAAAGTCCATTACATTCGCAAAAAATAACGGTTTGGTGCGCACTATGGTCATGTGGCGTCATTGGGCTTTACTTCTTTGAAGACGATCGGGGTGATGGTGAGCGATATAGGCGCATGATACGTGAATATTTTTGGCATGAAATTGAAAATATTGATTTGGACGACAAGTGGTTACAACAGGACGGGGCGACTCGCCACACAGCGAGTGTAACGTTTGATGTTCTGCGTGAAGTTTCCAGGGCGCATTATTTCCCGGTTTTTTTCCATTAGAATTTTTACTGTGGGGTTACCTTAAAGGTCGTGTTAATGTTAATTAACCCGAAACGTTAAAGCATCTGAAAAACAATATCCGCCGACATACCGAACGAAGGAAGGATCGACTGTTGCGGAAGGCCTGGGGGCGGCCATTTACATGATATTATTTTTCATACTTAATGATATACTTAACAGTTTCTATAACTAAAGTTAAAATATTTATATTTCATCTATTATTACCTTCCCATCTATAATGTATAAACCTAATACATACAGGGAGTTCCAGATAAGAAGGAACTGCATAGATATAGATTAGCACCTTTTACTATGTTTTTCATACTTGTTACCTAAAATTCATTATACATAAAATACTAAGGATCAAAGAACAAGGAAAACTTGAAGTGCCATTGGAGAGGGGACAGAAAGGGTTATTTCAATAAGTCATACTGTACGACTTTTCTATGCTTTTTTGGGGGAATTCGAAATTCAAGATAGTTTCTTAGTATTATTCGAAATAAAGCGGTAGGGATCTTTGAAAGCTGGGAAGGTAAAAGATCATTATTTGAGGATTCAGTCTATTCATTTTAATTCTCGAAGGCTCACTGATATACTATGATAAATTTATTAGCAAGAATGACACCCGATCATAAACTGAACTCAAAATGTTACAAAGTTGGCTGCACTGTTTTAGAGTTTAATAAAAATATAGACACAGCTAAGTGGTATCCTGCTTGGGAGGGAAGCTGTAAGCATGTTATTGGTTTTGTCATGTGGCTCTATCATAGAAGCGAGAAACCCCCAGTGTTTTATCGGAAAAGTCATCTTATCATATATAATATTTTAATCACAGTACTTTTACACTCAGGAACCACACATAATTTAAAGTGTAATTTTAAAGTTCTTTTTCCGGTTCTGGTACATTATGTCGGGTAGTTTGAACACTTTCAAAATATTCTTATTTCACAATTATAATACTGTTTAGAATTTTCTAAGACGTGTATAATAATTAGCAGACACAACACTGCTATCAGCTGCTGTAGTCAGTTGTCGACCAGTCGACTAAACGAGTAATAACCGAAGCGACGTTTCGCGGTCACCAAATGTGAGATTTCCTATCCGATGACGTCACGCTTGAATTTCGGCAAGGCACACGGTTTCATGTTTATTATTTTTTTGAATGACTTATAATCCTCGCTGACACAGAGTCTTAAAATTGTATACCCTTCCTGGTGGTAGAGTGAAAAAATATTTGAAAATGAGCCCATTGTCAACGCTCAATTTCTCTGTACAGAAATAATGCATAAAAATGTATTTCTTTTGGAGTTTCGGGAGACAGTAATAAAAGATTTGCTTAAAAGTATTGACTCAAGCCAAGTTAAGTTTTAAGACGATGCATCGAGCATCAGTCGACTAGCTAGGCGCTAGAATAGGAAGGAGATATTGCCGCAGCTGTAACCAGAAGAAACTAAAATGATTAAATTCTGAAACTCGAGTAAAGAGAGTCACCACATTCTGCGACGACTGTGACCACAAGCCTAGATACTGCCTGCAATTTTTCAATGTAGAGCAAAAAGTCGTTTGAATGTTTTCTTGCAATAATTTTCAATAAAAAAAATTTCTTTAGTTTATTTTCTCTGTTCAAGCGAGGTATTTATAAGACTTTGTTCTCGTGGCAAATAATAAATACCTACTCCTGTTTCTGTTCTTTTTACATTCAATGCCCTTTTTATGTTTATATATTCAAGTTAGAACGCATTGCGAGTTTTCAATTTAAATATTACAAAATGTCTGCTGTGACCCTGGCAAGACACGTCAATTTAATTGCTAAGTGGGGGGCCACGGCTGACACCTCCCTGTTATTTTTTGACAAGATCTTGTGCCATCGCGGCCCACAGAAGTGATATGTGTAGCGGACACCAGTGTCCTCTGAGGCCCTATTAAGTACATGAATTGTGTCTGCCCTGGCGTTGAATTTGTTAACCATAACCAACATAACATACAATTGATTTTTACAAATCAAGTGTAAAATTCTCGCGATTTAACTTATATTTTAACGTAATCTAAATAACATTACATCAACTATCTATAATAATGAAAAATCAGTATATGCCTATTCTCAGAAAAGTTTGTCGAGGCGTATTCTGTACATTTATCGACTTCTTAGTTAGAGTATCGACATCATATATATATATATATATATATATATATATATATATATATATATATATATATATATATATATATATATATATATATATATATATATATATATGTTATATGACATTCTATGCGAAACCACAAGTAACCAAGTATCCAGGAGTATCAGGTTACGAGCAGCACATAATCAAGTCACGCGCAGCGGTTTCCGTTCCCAGGCCAGGAAATGCTGACCAAGCGTCTACCAAACGCCAAGCCGAAGGTTACACCGTCCATTCTCGGAAACCAGCGTAGGAAGATGCCAACACCGTGGAACTGCGCTTCTAGAATAATAGAACCGTCGACGCAGCACCTTCATTTTGTATAAATACAGGGATCCTTTAGATATAAGTTAGTTATTAACTCATTTTCATTGTAAGCATAATCTATGCCCAATTTAATTTTGATTTTTCAATAAATAAAGTTGTAAATGTTTTTTAAAAAGTCATTTTGAAATAAAGTGATATCAAATTGGTGTCAGAAGTGGGATCACGAACACAAACAGAACACGGCAGTCCTCACCAGGTGAAATTCATCGGAACACGGCGGTCCCAACTGTTTGTGGAGGTTCTAAAACCCTAAAGAAGAAGAACAACAGCCTTCAAACATCCCTTCAAGCCTCTACTCCAACATCAGGAACAGTGCAAATAACCTGACAGCGCAGTATGTGGAAAATAATGTAAGTACACTAAGAATCATCTCGTTCTAAATTGCTTACTAACTCACAATTTCATTGAATTTATTTAATTGAATTTATTTTCAAAAGATACAGTTCTTTTGCCCAATACACATCCTTCAAATTTTTATATTGAAATTTTATGATATTAAGGTCTCATATAAAACGTAAAGATAAGAATCATTCAAATATGCCAGCCAATGATAATGCAAACAACCCTCCTGCAAACAATGCAAATAATGCAGGTGGTACGGATGCACCAGTCGTTGAGCCTTATAAACTCAGCGAAATCTTTTCCATCGTACCTGAGTACGATGGAAATCAAATACTTCTGAATACGTTTATATTGTCTTGCACCACGGCTCATAATATGGACGTCGGTAACCAAATAACTTTATTAATATTACATATTAAAAATAAATTACGCGGTCGAGTGGCGGAACTTATAAACTCTAGGAATCCTAGTACGTGGCAAGAAATTAAGTCACTATTAGAAACACATTTCGGAGATTCTCGCGATTTGTCGTCGCTGATACAAGATCTCCAACGAATTCGATAACTACCCAGTGAATCACCACTAACGTTCATCAGCCGACTCCAGACACATGAAGCCAAAATGTACGCTTCCACTAACAAGCAGAACTATTCTCAAGAAGAGAAGAGAGCACAGACCCGACTAGCCGAATCAATGGCCCTTAACACCCTCCTAACAGGATTGGAACCGAAACTAGGTCAAATTGTATCAGGAGAGAGCTTCAGCTGAATTACTTTGAGAATCATAAGTTCCACCAGAACGCTAATAAAAACACGAACGTTCCACCCCGAAGACCCAGTACAAGCCCGAGCATCAAACAATGCAACCACTGTAAACGAACAGGACATACGTTCAACGAATGCAGACAACGGCAAAATTTCGGAAATAACTATAACTCGAACTCCCAAAATCAGATGTTAAGACCCCCGTTCCAACAACAAAATTCGCAACAAGCCCAACAACCACAACGGTTTCAGTCGAAATTTAGGCCGAACCAAAACCTTGGAAACGATCGTCCATCTGTAATTAGGCCTAACCCCAATATAGGAATTAGACCATCAGTGGTTCAACAAAATCCAAACTTCAACAGGCCACATAATAGAACCTATCACCTTAATTACGATCAAGATCAAAACTATTCCTATGAGGATTATCAAGAATCAGAAGAATTTCAGGATAACTATGAATCACAAGACGAATATAACTATCAAGACCTACCTGAAGTATTCGACCAAATAAATCCGGGTTTTCGCCAGGGCCCACCTGCGCCAACAGACCCCCCGAATCCACAACAAGACATGGCCGAGATTCAAGCACAAATTCAGACTATGAACTTGGACGATTACAACCCCAACTTAAACTTTCCCGAACAGAATTTCCTATAGGTTCTCTACACACTGTTAAATCAAAAAATCTCTATTACATTACAGACGCGACGAAGACTTTTAAATTTTTAGTAGATTCAGGAGCCGGTCTTTCAATTTTCAAACCGACTGCCTGTGAAAAATTTCGACAAAGATCTCCTGAAAATGTCAACATTCAGGGAATCACTGACCAAAAAATACTTATTAACGAATCTACCTTGGTACCTTTTAACGTAAAAGATCCACACAAGGTATATATTTGCAATCTCGACATAGACTTTGACGGATTGTTAGGTTCAGACTACTTAGAACACTATCAGTGCATAGTGGATCTTAAGAATAAACAGCTGGTAACAAATTTTAAGACGATACCCCTCTTCAAAGTAGCCGGTGATTCAACATCCAAAACACAGCCGCAAAATAATCCAAAGAACTCCAAAATTTCCAACATAACTTCCATCGTTCCACGGACGGAACAAGTTTTTAAACTGAGGTGCAGTCTATCAGACACCGAAGCTATTCTCTCTAGCAAAGAGATAGAAAAGGTGCGCATTCCCAATGCTTTCGTAAAAGTAAACGAACATGGTGAATTCATTACCACAGTCATAAATCCGAATGCAATTCCCAAAACCGTAGACAATTGGAGATTGAACCAGTAGAAAATATCACCGTCAACCATCTTAGTGAATTTCAATACACCACCAACAGCGACAGAATACCAGAGATAAAACGACAGTTACGCCTAGATCACCTGAATGAAGAAGAGGCAGAACGTATGTATAGACTATTCAGACATATTTTACTTAGAAGGTGACAAACTAACCTTCACGAACGAAATTAAACATACAATAAAAACAACGACAGACAAACCGACATTAACTAAGTCCTATAGATACCCACACGTCCATAAGGAAGAGGTAAAAGGGCAGGTAAACAAGATGTTAGACCAGGGCATAATCAGACCTTATCCAAATCCCCATTCTCTTCACCTGTTTGGGTAGTTCCCAAGAAGATGGATGCCTCAGGAAAACAGAAATGGAGAGTCGTCGTCGACTACAGGAAGCTGAATGAGATCACGATAGACGACAAATATCCGCTCCCGAATATCTCTGACCTTCTGGATCAACTTGGCAAATGCCAATATTTCTCCACCCTTGATCTGGCATCGGGATTCCATCAGATAGAGATCGACCCCAAGGATATTCAGAAAACCGCATTCACAGGGGAGAACGGGCATTACGAATTTGTTCGCATGCCCTTTGGATTGAAGAATGCTCCTTCTACGTTTCAAAGGGTCATGGACAACATCTTATTGGGGATCCAAAATGAGAGATGCCTGGTATACATGGATGACATCATCATCTACTCCCCATCCATCCATGAACATATACAGAGACTGAAAGAAGTTTTCAAAAGGCTCAGGCAAGCGAATATGAAAATACAGCCCGACAAAAGCGAGTTCCTGCGAAAAGAAGTCGCTTACCTAGGACACTTGGTAACCAGCGAGGGAGTTAAACCGGATCCTTCAAAAATCGAGTGCATAAATAGTTTTCCCCAACCAAAGAACCAAAAAGACATCAAGTCGTTCTTAGGTCTTGCAGGATATTATCGACGCTTTATCGAAAACTTTGCTAAAAAAACGGAGCCTCTGACCCGTCTTCTCAAGAAGGATATTCCCTTTGACTTTGACTCAGATTGTAAGGAAGCCTTCGAAAACCTGAAGAAAGCACTAACTACCACCCCTATCCTCATCTACCCCAATTTCGAGGAACCATTCATATTGACAACAGACGCAAGCAATTTCGCCATAGGTTCAGTATTGTCGCAAGGGCCTATTGGAAAGGACCTTCCGATAGCGTATGCTTCAAGAACCCTATGCAAAGCTGAATCTAGGTATTCGGTTATTGAGCGCGAATTACTCGCCATTGTTTGGTCCGTCAAGCATTTTCGACCGTACCTGTTTGGTAGAAAATTCATTCTAGTAACCGACCATCGACCCCTAACGTGGCTCTTCTCCGTGAAAGATACCGGAAGCCGATTAGCCCGATGGAGACTCAAACTAGAAGAGTATGATTACGAAATCAGGTACAAATCGGGAAAGATCAACAAAAATGCAGACGCCCTGTCTAGAATTAAAATCAACCATTTTTCGGAATTTCAAAACGACGCTCAATTAACACCGTACCGAGCCCTAATAGCAACCGAAAATCCGGATGACGAAGACATTGTTAATACAGATCATGAAGAAAGTAAGGCTGCCCAGCACAATAAGATGTATGAAGAGTTCGACACCTTTGTTGAACTGTACAAAAATCAATCTGTGATTGATTATTCGAAAATAGAATTTTCTAACGATCAACTCCTCGATAAAAAAAATAAAAACATCCTGAGCTGTTTCCGACAGAACGAACTAACAGACATAAACAACAAAATCATAGATGATATCTTCGAGGAGAATGCAGACTTCGAGAATTTGAAAATCAATGTGCTTTCCAGTAAGACAGTAAAAAATAGGAAATACTTTATAATTCCATTACCATACAATCAAGATACAATTATCGAATACCTTTTTGGATCGCTATATTTAAGTCAAGATCTATTTCTACCCGATGAAACTTATTGTATCGAAACCAACGTAGATCTGCCAATTTTAGAAATCCTGTCTTTTATAAATGCCGAAAAAGAAATTAAATTTAAGGTATTCCAAAATGTTACTCAGACCCCGGAAAAAGATCAAGTTCCCATCATACTTGACCAGTTTCACAATGGAAAAACTAATTTACATAGAGGTGTGAACGAGACAATCAGAAGAATCCAATAAAAATACCAATGGAAAGGATTGACTAAAGATGTGGAAAAGTTTATCAAGGAATGCGAAACCGGTCAGAAGGCCAAAGCATACCGGAAAAACCTAGACAGACCGCTTGTTATAACCGAAACACCAAAAGCTCCATTTGAAAGGGTCAACATCGACATCCTCGAAGTTCCTACAAAGAACTACGCTCTGACCATCAGAGATGAGCTAACCAAATTTAGTCAAGCCTATCCCATCGAAAATAAGTCTGCTAAATCTGTCGTGAACACTCTCCTTATCTACTTTCAACATTATGGAACTCCAGTGCGAATACATTGTGACTACGGGAGAGAGTTCGATAACGCCCTCCTAAGAGATTTATGTAAATTATATGACATTAAACTAAGCTACTCAAGTTTAGGTCACCCCCAGAGTAATAGATCCTTGGAACGGTTCCATTCAACCCTTCTGGAAATGATCAGACTCAACCTTGCAGGTCATCCCAGAGAACACCCGTTCAATATATTACCGTATGCGGTAATTTGCTATAACAACGCTGCAAACAAGACACACGGGTTTACTCCTTACGAACTCGTTTTTGGGCACAGTTCCAGCAGACCACCAGAGAAGCTGTATAATGAGAAAGAATTAATTACCAAATATGTGAGAGACTTAAATAATCGATTGTCCCATTTTTACAAGATAGCACGAGAAAGGACTGAGAGACAAAAACAAAAGGTCAAGATAAGATTTGACCAACACGTTCAGGAGAATATTCAAGAATTCAACGTTGGTGACAAAGTGTTTATAAAGGAGTCCCAGCTGAAAAACAAATTGGCGAACAAATTCGAAATTCTAGAAATTCATCAAAATTCGGCTACCCTATTAAATCAAAAAACGAATCAGAAAACTAAAGTAAATTTCGACCGTATGAAGTTATGTGCCGGAACTGAAACTTAAAATTGGTTTCAGGTACATTACGCTGGTTAGAACAGTCCTATGCCAGTATCAAATAGAACCAATCAATAGTACTGTGGGAGTCTACTACCATGACGAAACCAGAATCATCATATCCAACGACAAGTGGACATTATTAGTACATAAAAATATTTCTGGGCTACTAACGGCCTACGAAAATAACAACAAGATATTGGACTCCATAGACAACACCTTACGACCGGATCACTATTCAATGAATCTGTTTCATTCAGATGTAAAGACTCACGTTAATCTCCTGACGCAGATATCTAAATCGATCAAAGAAAAGTTCAACGAAGTTATTATCGACACTAGACGAAACAAGCGAGGAATCATCAATGGACTCGGAAGTATCTTTAAGACGATTACGGGAAATTTGGACGCAGCAGATGGTCAATTTTACACTGATAGCATTAATAAATTAAATACAGACCAACACCACATAGAAAATTATTGAAGAATCAAATATCGGTCTCAACAACCCTTATTAAAACCTTCAATGAATCCATCCAAAATTTAACTATCGACAGGAAAACATTCAATCGGGATATAAGTAACATCGAGAGAGCTATTCATCAATTAAATGATAAACTTGCGTTAGTCGAAGCTAAGCTGAAATTCTTCGAAATTTGTGAAAAACTTTTGGAAAGTTATCTGGTTATTGAAGACAATCTGAACGATATTCTAAATTCTATAACATTTGCCCGCCTAAGAATTATTCACTCATCAATAATAACACCTAATGACCTGATATTTTCCCTACAGGAAATATCACAAAACCTTGTCAGAAGTAATCTACCCTTACCAGTAAAAGTTACTAAAATCGCCCAATACCTAGAAATCACAGAACTTCAAGCCTATCAAGACAACAATATCGTCTTTGTTTTAAGAATACCCCTTGTAGAACAAATACTCTATACCCTATATCACCTATATCCTATCCCAGTATTAGATAAAAGAACTGGTTTGCATCACATCCTTAGTATATCTCAAAAATACATCGCGCGAAATGATGATTCTCTGATGTACATCCCCATCAGGGATCCAAATAATTGTAAAGACCTTAGTCCACACAAAAAACTGTGCTCAAATTTATATGCCTACCCAATAGACAGTAATGCTGCATGTGAGGCCCAAGTGTTGAAGAACCGTCAAGAGATACCCAAAACTTGTGACAGTGCGATAATCTTTAGTCGAGGATATAACGTGTTCAAAATCAAGAACAATGTGTGGTTGACGATATTATCAGAACCACTACAAGTGACCATAAACTGCCCGCGAGTAAATACAAAGACAGTTACTCTTGCCCAGAACTCTATCATTAAACTCGAACCAGAGTGTCATGCGTTTATCGGAATAACGAAAGTACAAGCCGACAGCCAGAAGACCTCCGACTTTCTGGACAACACACACCCCGTGATGATCCCCTACGAATGCTGCAGTCATATTTCTGAGAAAATCTAACTCCCGAAGCTAGAACCCCTCAAACTTAACGAAATCAACGCCGAAGACTTGGACGCTGCCAATCACAAACTTCAACAATCCGCGAGAGATCTGGACCAACTCATAAACCAACCATTTATAACAAGGAATATATCGTGGATGACGTATTCTACGATAGCTGCCATTTGCCTCATCTTTGGAAGCTATGTGATAAATATCGAAGAAATGTAAAGCGACCAACCCAAAGACAGAAGATCAAGGTCAAACTCCTCTAAAAAGAAGACCGAATATAGAAAATCCAGAACTTGAGATGGAAAATATCGTGGTACCATAAAAGTTGTTGCATGGCATCAACTTTTTATTAATAAGGGGAGCTGTTATATGACATTCTATGTGAAACCACAAGTAACCAAGTATCCAGATATATATATATATATATATATATATATATATATATATATATATATATATATATATATATATATATATATATATAACCAAAGTGACAAACATTCATAGGGTTGCGGCACTATGGGCTGTAGGATAATGAAAACTCTTTTTCAATTACCAACGTTTCGATAGCGGTGGCTATCTTTTTCAAGGCTGTATTAAAATAAAAGAAAGTTACAAAGAAGTACTTAATTAAAGGATATAAGAATAATCGAAATAATAATCAAGAAAATTAGTTATATATAAAAACACGTTATACGAATTCCAACTTACATTGATTTGAGTGTTAAATATAGATAGGTACATCATTCATTCTTATGTTATCCAAACTAAATTGAATTTCTACATCTCATATTGAAATACTGAACTCAACTGTACGAGAATTAAGGTAGAACAGAATATTATGGTCATAAATAGCAAAAAACTAGAATAAAGAAACAGGGTAAGATTGTGTTTTTACTTTTTATTTATTTATTTATTTTATTTTTAAAATAAATAAATAAAATATCTTGAGGTCATCCTAGACAGCCTAGTAGAGCGTTAGATTACCTACGGTATCTTCTGATGGGAAGGGTTGGCGAAAACTTACCTCTATCCTCACGAAACCATCCAAAAGCGATTCCTAAAATTCATGTTGGATAAGGACTGGAGATATCCAAGCGACCTTCTTTACCAAGATTCGCAAATTCTCGATGTGTTAGACAGTTGTTTTACAAAAATGTTAATATTCGCCAACACTTAAAAACAAATTAATCGTACCCACCCATGAATATAATACTAGACAAAAAAATAAATATCTCCATCAAATTGTATCTAAGACAATAGGGCAAAAGAGTTTCAACTATCAAGGACCCAAACTCTACAATACGCTACCATCAACTATTCAAATTGAAAAATCTACCAGACTATTCAAAAAGAAAGTGATTGACTATATGAAATGTGTCTCACGGACGACTATACATGAATTTATTGATTAAAATATAATTCGGATAGTCCTTAAGATTAGTTTAATAATAATTAACATGTATGTGTAGATTTCTTTACTGGTAGTGTCCAATGTCAAAGTCTGAGAGTGTTAACTTTGTTTTTGTTATACCAGTTATAATAGTTTTATGATTTGTCTTATGAATAGATCCTGTTATCCTCATAAATAGACGTAAGCTTCTGGGAGTTTTGTTGGTTGAAGAGATGTTCGCTGCATTTTACTTGAAATTTTATTTAAGATATTCCTTTATAAAATTAACCACAATTCTATATGTATGGTATGGTATATGGTATTGAATATTGTCTTTAAAATTAATTTAATAAATGGATGTATTATCCTCACAAACAGGCGTAAGCTTCTGTGAGTGTTGTTTATTTTGAACACATTTATTTATTTTTACATAACTGCTTTTTTATTCTAATATGCGATAGGTTTATGTGTGATTTAATGTAGCAATAGATTAAAGTCAGTCTAAATAATGTATCTGCTACCCTCACCAACAGGCTTAAGCCTCTGTGAGTTTTGTCTGTTGTTTATTTTCTACACATATTCTCAGCCATTTAAATGATCTATTCTTTTACAAAATAAATTTCTATTCTATTCTAATAACAAAGTAATAAAATGTGATTTGATTTGAAGAAATAAAGGTACAGAGTAGAAGGTTTCTTTTATTTCTTGCATTAAAGGAGATGTGGAACTTGTGTATGTGTCTGTGTGTGTGTGTGTATGTGTGTGAAAAATGTATTAAGACTACCTGAAATTTACAATAATTTGTAATATATACTATTTCATTCTGAACGTAAAACGCTACATTTGAAGTTTTCCAATTAAATGTTTAATACCGAATGCTTTGTCAATTAGTTACTTGAGCAAATGCCAAGGTCTATTTTTCTTTATGATGATTTTTATAGGAATTTTGACAAGGGTACGTATTTGTCTAATTATTATTTTCATTCTCAATTATTAGTTACTCGCATTCCTACAGCAATAATGTAATACTTCTTCAAAATATATGCAAATATTGGCTCGAATAAGGCTCGCAAATAGATAAATTTAGACACAGTTCTTCAGAATCACAGTTTTTTCACCTAACCTAGCTTATAATTAATTTTTCCAAATCTCGTCAAAAATTCTCTCGATTTCCTTAATCTTTTAAGATAAGATTACATCAAAATTTTATAATAATAAAACATCACACAGTATATGCATGTTTTAGATCTTCAACTGTTATCGACTTTGTCGAATCTTTGTCGATTGTTGACGTACAGAATATTCCTTCTTGGATTTATTTATCGGCGGAAGCAAGCTGCACTGGAAATTGCAGTCGTTTAAATTCAGACATTATGTCAATCATTGCGATAAGTGGTATCAAAAGGTCATCTCCTTAATGCTTTCTCTTTACAATACTTGTTTCGATAAACTTGTTCAGTTCAACACTATGAGCACAGATCCGACCTTAAATTAAAAATTGTGAGGTGGCAATTCTGGTAAATCCAGTGAGTTTAAAAATTTGGGTGGTTAGTTGACGACATAATCTTGAGTAACGAAATCAACTGACTCGTATGTCCTCAATTAATCTGCAATTTCATATTGAGTTTCTATCTAACAAACTACGATGCATTTCGTACAAATTCAAAAAAATAGTGAACATACTCAACCATGAACAAAAAGTCACTTGAATTATGGCATAATTTGTTGGGGAGGAATCTCTAGAACACATCAGCGTCCCCATGAAGTCATTCAAAGACGTTTCATAAGATGTTTACCGCAAAAAAGATACAATTATCCCAGCAACCTCATCTACTCGGAAGCTGCAATATTCGACCCTAGGCAACTATCCTTTATAAATATAAACACAAAAATGAGTTAATCACTTACAGTCATAACTGTAGTGCCCGCCACAAAAAAAGGTATTGTAATACCTGTCATGCACAAGTCAGTCGGTCAAAGAAACTACCATTACTTGGGTTCCAAACTCTTCAGCAGTCTACCAGATACACTGAAGTTTGACCCAAATCTTAGAAAATTTAAAAATAAATTAAAGCTTTAAAGTTCAAAATACTTCCCATTCAAAAATACAAGAGATGATCGAAAATTAAATGCAAGATTTCTATCCTCTCCTTATCATGGGACAGTTGTATATTTTTAATTATGTATTTATGTATGTATATTCTTAAATTTCTTTGTACTTTGTTTGTATTTTTAATACTTTTATATTTCGTTATTTCCACATTTATACATTGTTATATATCTATATTCTTATATTTTTATCTTTATATATAACATATCACGTTTTATTGTATATCTTTATAATTATTAAATTTAATATATTCTTCTTACATGCAAGCATACATACACTGCTCACGTAAGTATTTTCAATTTATTCATCATCCACCATTCCAAGAATGTGATTAAATTGTGAATTATAAACTTCAGTGTATAAATTATATTATCATATTTATTATTATAATCTAATTCTAAGTACATCCATGTTTTGTCATCCAATATAGCTCGTTCGCTCAACGAAATATGATCCCTCTAATTTTAAGCAACGTTTAGGAACACCTTTTGAATGAGTTTGGTGTTGGGTTCAGTAAAGTGACAAAAATAGTTATGAGATATTTCTCCAGATCGACCCTTATGCAACTGGACACGCATATTCTTGCTTGAATTTAGTGTCTTGATATGTTTCCACAAAACGGAGGACTTTGTACATGCATTCATTTTATTAGCTGGCATTGACCTTGGAATCATTCGCAATGTTTAACGAAAATCTTCTGCTAACCAAATTATCGCACCACCAAATCGGTTTTGATTGATTCGCAGATCTTGCATGGTTCGGCCTTTGGCTTTAAAGACTTTTAATGTTCCATCGTGCTTTCATACCACCTATCAATTGACATTGCTGTAAAACCTTTGCCATTGCCTGTGCAGGTCAGAGATTCGTTCTTTTGCAATATTCAACGGTAATTTTAGCGCTGAATGGCTTGTTCGACCACCAGAAGCCTCCAAGAAGTAAATCCTTCCTGTTCCACCATTTACACCTTACATCAGATGATCAAATGTATACATTTATAGATGGAATAGTGGAAGAGTAATTCGAACTGATTCTCTTAGAAAATTGAGTTCGTACTCTTGATTAAAATGGTCATGTCCGCAACTGATATTAAAGCCTCGTTGTAAATGTCTTCACTGACTGGTAAATTTGGATTTCTTGTTGATATGATTATATAAAACAATGTTCGTATTTAATGACCTCATGAGAAATTACAGGCATCATTGAGAGTTTGATCCCAAATGAGCGACATTTTCTAACAGTTGCAAACGCTGACAGGCTTCTCTGTAGAAACCACACAATTCACCATTAACAGTTCGTAGATGTTAGAATGATGTTGGATCTTGAACATAAACTAACAGCAATCGCAAATAAAAACATCGTTGTTTGGATGAACTGAATAAATTCGACCTATTGCATGGGTGCAACATACATTTGGGCAGCCTGGAACTGGTTTTCCTTATTTCTCTCGTTAAATTGTCTTTGAGAATTGATTCCATGTATCTAGTATTTTGGTATTTCGAAGGAAAGCAATGTTTTGGCGAAATTTCTATATTTACAAATGTATTTTATAGATGTCACGGTATGGAAAGATTCAACATTGATATGCGCCTTGAAAGTCTCTGATAGGATCGGTGAATATGGAACAATTCACCGATTATCATTTTTAATGTCCTCTTGATCTTGTTGACAACTATTGATCTTTCGTTGTCTGCAGTTGATCGACAACGATATAGTGGATAACGATCATTTCCTTCAATTGTTTCTGCCACTAATGCCTCTAGATAAAGCTTCGAACATTTACCATCCAACTTACACGGTGAAATTTGATTAAGTGTTCCACAAATTCTTGCTTATACTTTTGTTTTAAAACAGTAGTTTTTTAGGCAGTCACTATGATAACCAAAATCCTCGATTGATTCTGCTGTTAATTAAATATCATGGTATTTTTTTACGACGAAACAATAACATTGATATATTATCCTATCATAGAAAACACTTCCTATTTTTTTTATTGTTCAGCTTTACTTTAAAAAAATAATATGTGACATAAAATAACAATGTTAATTTCGAGCTCCACAACATGTGGTCAATACTACATCCGCATATGCTATGGTGCTAAAAACTCACCTAAATCTATTTCACCCAACCTATCTGATTATAACTAGCAATCCCTATTTGCGGGAACTTTTATCCAGGTAAAAATATTCCATCATGCACAAAAATAGCTTCAATTTGATTTATATTAATTGAATATGTCCATTATGAATGTATAAATTTAAAAAAACTAGTACCTGTTTACAACTAGCTGCGATGATAGCGTTTCTCGGGTTCGAATACTCGGATAGTTCTTGAACGGTTGAATACCTGGCACTGTTTTCTGATAGCTCAAGAACTATCAGCAAGATAAAAAACACGGAACACGAACACGGAATAAGTCAAAATTTAGATAACTATTTCAAGAAGAAGAAGAATAGATTAACCTCAATCTGAATGAATCAGATGTCAGATGTTCTTTGCTTTGGTTCTCTGGTTTGTTGCTGCGGCTTGCGATCGTTTTTAAATTGGTATAATTCCAAAAGTTGATACTTTCTGGTACAATTTCCAATACTACAGTATTTTTATGGTATTTTATAGTATTATATTCAAATATGATTAATGCTTTGCACAATATGACTCACTCCTCAACTCTTAGCATTCTGTGTCACAGAATGGTGGTACCAATTAATTGAGTGAGTATTGAGTATATTTCAAATTTCAGTTTCTTGTTATATACTTTTTGTTTCAGTTATAAGGATAACATCAAATATGATTGCGATTTCGATGTTACAAAAATGAAAGTATATACGAACAAAAATACCGTGCTGAATGGGAACAAAACCCGCAATTCTCGCCGTGGCTAGCGAAGGATAAACACTCTGACCATGTATTTTGTAAAGCTAGTGAAATATCTTTATTAAGCAGAATTGCGACAATAAAAAGTCACAGAGAGTCTGAAAAACAGATTGATAAATTATTCAAAGCTGAAGGTCTACTATCTTAAGAAATAAGAAAGGCAGAGCTCATATTTTGCGCAGCCTTTGCAAAACATAATATTTCATTTCATGCAATGGATCATCTGATTGTACTATTCGCAACAATGTTCCATGATTCAGAGATTGCAAAAGGATTTACCTGTAAGCGTACCAAATCAGCTACATTGATATATGAAGTCATGGCACCATCTATTGAAAAATAGTTGATATTAGATATTAAGGATAGTTCTTGTTGGTCAGGTAGCACCAGTTTTTCATTGATAATAAATGAAGGTACCGACATAAGTTCGGAAAAAATACTTGCAGTGACAGTTAAATTTTATAGTGTCAAAGACAATAAACACAAAACAATGTTTTCATGCTGTCAAACTTTCAGGCGAAACCTCTGATGATATTTTTCATGCTTTATGCGAGGCTTTGAATGATTTAGATTTAAATATTAGGGATATAATATCATTTGCTGCGGATTCAAAAAATGTGATGTTCGGAAAAAACAATAGTATTGTATCAACAACTACCTACAGCTCTAGATCAAGTTGTTAAGGAATCTTATAATTATTTTAGCCACAGTTCTAAGCAACAGAAAGATTTCGAAGAATTTCAGAAATTTGTAGTTTCAGAACGACATAATATTTTGCATCATTATGAAATACGCTGGCTATCTCTACAGGCTACTGTAAACCGTATAGTAGAGCAATGGAAAGGCCTGAAATTATATTTTCAGCAAGAACATTTTTCACAACACAGTCATTTAGCAACTTTTCTACATGAAAGTGTTCAAAATGATCAAATAAACTTATATTTTTTGTTTCTGGTCTTTTTTGTTTTGTTTATGGGTTTGTTTATTGTTATTGATTTCAACTTAAAAATGTCCATATCATGGATATAAATAAAAGGGACAGTGGTGAATTGATGAATTTACTTAATTATCGAAGGTTATTATCATAATTTGTTATTTCAGATTTCAGCATGAATAATTTCGTTATTATTGAAGAAGGCTCCAAAGAGGATAAGTTTTCCTTGAGAGAGAACTTTGAAACTAATAGAATTATACATATCAATGAAAATATTATGGGAGATAGTTGCACGGAATTTGTCTATTTTTTTCCAAATTACTGTAGCTCCTAATAAGTGCGAAAATAGGTTTAAAGTGCTAGAAAGAAATTATAGAAAAAAATTGATAACAATAATAGAACCGACAGGGGAAGAAAAAGCTTTGAATATGAAAAAAGATGGATGAAATTTTTGACAAAACAAGAAATATACATCCGACAACTTTATTATCAAGTGATAGTGTAAGCATCATAACATTACCAGAAAACAAAATATGAAATTGCTATACATATTCTTGATGAATCAGATGGAGCATCATGTTCATTGATATCGGAAAATTTGTGTGAAGATGTTGGCAATTCGTCAGATTTAACTAATAGAAAAGAAGAAACTCCTGGATTATTGAAACGCAAGTGAGTTTAATGTTCCATCTATCAAAAAAGGATATAATATTTTGGTAGAACCTAAGAACGATTTAAAAGAATGTTACTATAGAAGGGAGCAAAGAGAAAAGGTAAAATTGGAAATAGAAAAAAATAATCTTTGGGTCATGGAAAAACAAGCTGCATTGGCTGAGGACTACTTGAATTTTCAAAAAAACAGTGGTTAAGAAAACCTTTAAGGCTTTGATGTTTTTCAAATTGTAACATCTCAATTGGCATATTACTATTCTTTAATTTAGTTCGGTTTTTTCTTGGTACCTTTAATTTTAATCTCTCTAGTCATTATATTTAAATTGACTTCCAATACGCTCACTCGTAGACTATATATCGAGCATCTCGGCCTATAGAGTGTTGCAACTCTTATATCTCGTCACTTCATGTCTGACAGGTTCGTTCGTCCTCGTTCATTGAAGTGAACGACCCGAATCCATCGTAGGTCTCCCGCATATCTGCAGGATTATGGGCCTTCTTTTTCCTTTCCGGCTTCAAAGGTGGATATATCTTCGAGTAGAGTTGGCGATTCCCGGTTTGCCTCCGGTTGTATTTATATTAAGAGATTATTCAACTTTCTTTACCGTGGATTATTAAACTATATTTCTACCATCATGCATCTTAAAGTTGTGCCCCTGTTTCAATAATCTGCTTTTTCGGACGTTCCTGGTTATTTGGCTATGTTCTTTCTTTGTGTGACGCGTTCCAGCTGAGTAGCACCGTCTCATTCTGTACTAACGAAAACCACTCGGAAATCTTCCGTCAGCCTCGGATAGCCAATTATCAGCGCCTCTTGCAGTTTTTATGAGCTTGGACGAGTCCACTTTATTACCTGAGGGGTAGCCTCTAGCCTCACTGCCATTTCGCCATCTTTAGAATATGAAGCTAAGTTTTTGGTTCAGTTATCTGTTACTGGCATCCATTTACCTCATATTGTCATCGATTTTACAATTATTAACTTCAATTCACACTTTTTTTATCTAACCTTCCACTTCGTTAATTAAATTTAACCTCCGAACTAGAGAATGGTTCATTATTGCAATTATTATTATGGTCATTTTGAGTATCAGTTATGTTAATTAATTTATTTTAAATTTAGCTGGGGTGTTATATGTAAATAATTGGGAAGGAGGTTGAAATTTTAGTGACGCTATTTAATAAGGATTAAGTTTATGAGCCATTGAAATTTTTCATGTAACAAATTTAGTCTTAATAAATGGTGAATTATTTATATTTCTTTTCTTTGTCTATTTACCTATTGCAACAATCGCCACAACCTGAATTAATTAATTAATTATCAAGTTTCATGCTATTAAAGGCTCTAGCCGAGCTAACCTTGCTTGACTTTAGTCATTAAAGTTTCCAACTATTTAGGTTATAAGATGTATAGACTGTTGCTTTAAGACTGAAGTTTTCTTTTTCTAAACGTATTTTGTAATATGTTTTTATAGTCTAAGAATATTTTATCATTTTATAGCGTGAAGAGTGTGTTTCAAGTATAGTTTGGAGTTTTTTGATTTATTTATTATAAGAATAGTTCTACTGAACAAAAATAATATATTTTCTAATAGACTGTTGTTTCGAGACTTGCTTTATAGTTAAATAAAGAATATATTTTTTGTTTGTTTATATTTGTTATTTTTAAAATATATATTGTGCCATTGCATAAATTGTATATTTTATGTATAGATATTTTGTTGTATTTCTGCTTTATTTATTTTATAGTTAAATAAAAAATGATTTAATAAAAAAAAATGTATATAGTATTGTAGACGTCTTTTTAATAAAACTTTTGCAACTTTGTAAATTTATTTAATAATTATCTGTAAACATGACTGTCGTTGTGTTTTTTTCGTTTGGCTATTTGAAGTGCTTTGAAGCCGGTGTCCTCATGGAATGTGTGGCCAGAGGTGAGAATGTGCTTTGAAAATTGTGAGAAGCCAGTACTGCCTTCATGTTTAAACTTTGTGTGCTCATCCATACGTTTTTTGAAGGTTCGATAAGTACAACCAATGTATTGGACAGGACAAGAACCACAGGTAAGCTTTTATACACCCGTTTTATTGAGAATGTCTAGCTTGTCTTTATTAATCAATAGGATCTTTTGTATGGAGTTGGAACTAGTAAAGGAAACTCTGAAATGGTCGTTAAAAACGGTGGCGATTTTTTAGGATACTGGTCCCGTGAAGGTGAGTGTCACAAATTTGGGTTTTACGTTATTTAATGCAGTATTATTGTTATCTAAATAAGTTGCTTTTTGAATTAATTTGTTCTATTTTTTTGTTATCAATTTATTTATCAGGTCTGGATCATATCCATTTGATGACGCAAGTTGTTTTATTATGGAAACTTATTTTAGGAATGACTCATAAGTGAGTGGTAGAGACACTATTCTGTGGATGTAAGAGTGGAAAGCTGCGTTTTGTGCGAGATCGGATGATTTGAAGAGTTGTGGATAAGGGAGTCTGTTTGTGATGGTTTTCGGTAGATATCAAATTTGAGTTTGTTGTTCAGAATAGTGATGGTTAAGTCAAGAAAATTGATGCTTTTGTCATTGTTTTGTATTTCCATGGTGAATTTAATTTTATCATGTAAGTTATTAACTTAATCTATATATTCATTTAGCTGCTCAAGATTAACTGAGCATAATATTAAAATATCAACTACATATTTAAAGTAAAATTTGATATTGTTTATTTATCTGTTGTTGTTAATTTTATTGTTCTCTAAACTATGTAGGAAGATCTCAGAGAGTAAAAGAGCAATTGGAGATCCCATATTGAGGCCCTCCTGCATAATATAGCTCTCATGTTCAAAGCTGAAGAAATTTTGTTGTAAACAGATATATAAGAGATTAAGTAGTTCTCTAGATTGAGTTTTCTTGTAGGAACTGGTTTTTAATTTCTCTTGGATTTATGTCTTGAGCTCTTTGGTTGGCACATTGGTATATAGATTTGATATATCTAGTGCAAGTAAGATATAGTTGTATTGTAAATTGATATTGTGAATTTTCTTCACCACTTCTATTTTTTTTTCAATGAATATGTAAAACTGTCTTGATATAAACTCATAAGAATGTTATGTAACCATTTTTCCAGTTTGTAAGTTGGCGAATTGTTGTAAGCTACAACTGGGCGAATGGGAATATTTTGAAAGTTGTCCAATTTGTGTGTCTTGAGGAGCCCATACATTCGAGGAATAAATGTGTAATCAGGCGAGAATTATAATTTGTTTTTTTATATAACATGTGTGGACTGTTTAATAGTGTAGTATCTTTACATTTTAAATGGTTTAGCTAGAGACATCTAGAAATGCTTCCAGAAACTGATGTTAACCTTAATATATATATATATATATTTATATATATATATATATATATATATAAATTGTTAACCTAAAAATACGATATTCTACGATAGCATTCCAATGTTTCCAACGATGTATATTTGACCGTTATGAAATAAATCTGTATCTTTATCAATCATCCGTGTAAATTATTGCTTATTACCCCGGCTACACTACAGATTGGCGACGAGGATAATTGGTGAAGTAGTTATTTTTGAAGAAACTTGCTGTTTTTCGTGATATTGTGGATTTTTCGGAGTCATGGGTGATGAAGAAAATACGGCGTCGGTTCAGCAGGTGTTTAGAACACAAGTTGGATCTTTACCCGAGTTCGACTACAAAAAGGATGATTGGAATTTGTATTTCGAAAGAATGGAACAGTATTTTCTATGTCCATCATCATATCCACAGATGAGGCCGGTAAAGTGGCGGTTTTATTGACTGTAATCGGTTCAAAAACTTATGCGATTTTAAGAGAGCTGTGTGGTCCTGATTTACCGGCAACCAAAGCTTATGCAGACTTGTGCACACTTTTAAAGAAACAATTTTCTAAGAAGGTTTCTATATATAGAGAAAGGGCTCTATTTTATAATTTGAAACAAGACCATGTCGAAGGCGTAAGTGGATGGTACGTCCGTGTGAAACAAGCCGTAATGAAGTGTAAATTTGGTGCATCGTTAGAAGACAAGGTGAAGGATAAATTCGTCACCGGGATTTATCCAGGCCCAATTTTGGATCGCCTTTGTGAAGAGGACGAAAGTAAAACGTTGACCGAACTTTATGAATTGGCGATAAGCAAGGAATCGTCAATAACGGAGAGCCAGTTGACTAGGGGAATCAACAGGCTACACGTGAATGACCGGAAGAAGAATGAAGACAAAAGGGACGGAAAGGAGAAGAGAAATACCGTTCCTGTGAAGAAAGTTTCGAGTAAGAGGCTTATTTGCTTTGCATGTGGTAAAGATAATCATGATTTTAAAAATTGTAAATTTAAAGATAAAAGTTGTAGAGTATGTAAACATAAAGGTCATATTTCAACTTCGCCCAGATGTACGGGTAATAAAAATCGAGAACTTCATTTGCAAGATTCTGATAAACCAGGTGGTTCCGATGAATGCATTGATTTTTTTTATAATAATGATAAAGTTAATCCTTTCTATGTTGATATCCAAATAGAGAAAGTAAACGTTAAAATGGAGATTGACTCAGGTTCATGTGTTTCTGTTTTACCTTTACAGTTTAATAATGAACATTTTGATATAAGAATTGGAAAAAGTTGTTTGACGTTAAAGACTTATGATGATGGCATCATAAGAACGGTAGGGAAAGTAATTTTAAAAGTTGATTTCAATAAGTTAAGTTGCAAAAACGAATTTGTAATTGTAGAAAATGGCGTTAGACCTTTAATGGGTAGAGATTTAATGGAAAAGTTAGGAATTAAATTTGATATAAATTTTACAAATTGTTTAAAAATAACAGAGGGCAATTCTTCAGAAATTTTATTTATTTATTATTATTATTTATTTGATAAAATTGCTGGATAAAATGTACAATATATGTAATTAAACATAGTATCTATGAAGTAAGTATGTTAGATATATATTATTTAAAAAAATCTGGACCATCTATCCCGAACTTACCCTATTCTTTCATCATAATAATCATGAATTTACTCAAATCAAAGCTTCTTAAAAATGGCAACCCATTTGCGTTTTACGGGTCCACGGCCAACTTTATACCAATATTTAATTTTCTCATTTTATATACTTTTAATTAGATTTCTTACCATAGCTGAAATCTATACGAAAAAAACATTGTTGATAACTATTCCATATTAGGGCTTCGTTTCGTCTCGATCATCGAGACGAGAAATTAACTAACTCTCGTTTTAATGTCTTTCTTGAAGACAATTTCTCGATATCGATTCGAGATTCTTGATATCTTGAGAGCTCGAAAACAAAAACTAATTGTTATTAAAATATATTAACAAAAGTATGCACCAAAAGATCGGGTAATTTTTTTATATAAAAATTTACTTTAAAATACAAAGCTATATGCAAAAATGATGTCATAAGAAAGAATATCCTTGGAAGTAATATATAAACTTAAAATAATTAATAATATTATTATTTTAATAATAACATTTGCTCGGAGTTTTTTGATTTGTTCGATGGTACATTAGGTACATATAAATATTGTAAAATTAAGTTGAAATTAGAACCCGAAGCAAAACCAAAGTTTTGTAAACCCACGAATATTCCTTTTGCCTTTCGTAAGAGTATTGAAGAAGAACTTCAAAGAATGGAACTAAATGGAATTATAACAAAAATAGAAAGTAGTGTCTGGGGAACTCCACTTGTTCCAGTCCTAAAAGCAAATGGTAAATTAAGAGTCTGCGCAGACTATAAAGTAACATTAAATCCTTATTTGGAGGATGTTCAACATCCTGTTTCAAGAATAGAAGACATATTTCAAGTTGCAGGGTGGTCAATATTTAGATTTTCTTAATGCATATAATCAGTTAGAAGTTGACGAAGACTCCAGTAAATTGTTAGCTTGGTCGACTCATAAAGGAATTTTTAAGGTAAATAGGTTACCTTTCGGAACAAAACCTGCATGCAAATTGTTTCAAAGAGAAGTAGAAAAAGTTTTACAGGGATGTAATGGGGCTGTGAATTTGTTAGACGACATTGTAGTTACTGGAAATTCTTTAGAGGAACATGTTGCTAATTTACGTGAAGTGTTAGGTAGAATAAGAAATGAGTAGATAGACAAGGCGGGTTTTGGGGCGGAAGTGATCTGTCAACCACAGAACACAAACTGAGAACAGCGTAGTGACAGTGACACGGAACACAGTGACAGATGTGACAAGGAACACAGAGTCAGCATGAGGACATGAGACATGAGGACATGAGACATGGCGGAATCGCAGAGTGACAGATCGCAGAGTGTACGACTTCATGGGGCAGTGACACGGAGCACAGAGTCAGCATGGGGACAGGAGGCATGAGGCATGAGGACATGAGACATGGCGGAATCGCAGAGTGACAGATCGCAGAGTGTACGACTTCATGGGGCAGTGACACGGAGCACAGAGTCAGCATGGGGACAGGAGGCATGAGGCATGAGGACATGAGACATGGCGGCATCTCAGAGTGACAGATCGCAGAGTGTACGACTTCATGGGGCAGTGACACGGAGCACAGAGTCAGCATGGGGACAGGAGGCATGAGGCATGAGGCATGAGGACATGAGACATGGCGGCATCTCACAGTGACAGATCGCAGAGTGTACGACGTCATGGGGCAGTGACAGTGACACGGAGCACAGAGACAGCATGGGGGCAGGAGGCATGAGAACAGAAGGCATGAGGACATGAGACATGGCGGCATCGCAGAGTGGCAGCTGTAGCATAGAGGCATGGGGAACATGATAGCATAGGAGCATAGAGCCATGATGTTTGATATGCTGGCGCTCCTTGCCGTGCATACACGATCGACGGTTGGAGAGGGGGGCTGGGCTCGATGTGTGCAGACGGGAGCTCGAAAACAAAAACTAATTGTTATTAAAATATATTAACAAAAGTATGCACCAAAAGATCGGGTAATTTTTTTATATAAAAATTTACTTTAAAATACAAAGCTATATGCAAAAATGATGTCATAAGAAAGAATATCCTTGGAAGTAATATATAAACTTAAAATAATTAATAATATTATTATTTTAATAATAACATTTGCTCGGAGTTTTTTGATTTGTTCGATGGTACATTAGGTACATATAAATATTGTAAAATTAAGTTGAAATTAGAACCCGAAGCAAAACCAAAGTTTTGTAAACCCACGAATATTCCTTTTGCCTTTCGTAAGAGTATTGAAGAAGAACTTCAAAGAATGGAACTAAATGGAATTATAACAAAAATAGAAAGTAGTGTCTGGGGAACTCCACTTGTTCCAGTCCTAAAAGCAAATGGTAAATTAAGAGTCTGCGCAGACTATAAAGTAACATTAAATCCTTATTTGGAGGATGTTCAACATCCTGTTTCAAGAATAGAAGACATATTTCAAGTTGCAGGGTGGTCAATATTTAGATTTTCTTAATGCATATAATCAGTTAGAAGTTGACGAAGACTCCAGTAAATTGTTAGCTTGGTCGACTCATAAAGGAATTTTTAAGGTAAATAGGTTACCTTTCGGAACAAAACCTGCATGCAAATTGTTTCAAAGAGAAGTAGAAAAAGTTTTACAGGGATGTAATGGGGCTGTGAATTTGTTAGACGACATTGTAGTTACTGGAAATTCTTTAGAGGAACATGTTGCTAATTTACGTGAAGTGTTAGGTAGAATAAGAAATGAGTAGATAGACAAGGCGGGTTTTGGGGCGGAAGTGATCTGTCAACCACAGAACACAAACTGAGAACAGCGTAGTGACAGTGACACGGAACACAGTGACAGATGTGACAAGGAACACAGAGTCAGCATGAGGACATGAGACATGAGGACATGAGACATGGCGGAATCGCAGAGTGACAGATCGCAGAGTGTACGACTTCATGGGGCAGTGACACGGAGCACAGAGTCAGCATGGGGACAGGAGGCATGAGGCATGAGGACATGAGACATGGCGGAATCGCAGAGTGACAGATCGCAGAGTGTACGACTTCATGGGGCAGTGACACGGAGCACAGAGTCAGCATGGGGACAGGAGGCATGAGGCATGAGGACATGAGACATGGCGGCATCTCAGAGTGACAGATCGCAGAGTGTACGACTTCATGGGGCAGTGACACGGAGCACAGAGTCAGCATGGG
This sequence comes from Crioceris asparagi, assembly GCA_958507055.1. Classification (NCBI taxonomy): domain Eukaryota; kingdom Metazoa; phylum Arthropoda; class Insecta; order Coleoptera; family Chrysomelidae; genus Crioceris; species Crioceris asparagi. The sequence goes on along the minus strand of OY293832.1, from coordinate 32,947,495 downwards.
GACAGGAGGCATGAGGCATGAGGCATGAGGACATGAGACATGGCGGCATCTCACAGTGACAGATCGCAGAGTGTACGACGTCATGGGGCAGTGACAGTGACACGGAGCACAGAGACAGCATGGGGGCAGGAGGCATGAGAACAGAAGGCATGAGGACATGAGACATGGCGGCATCGCAGAGTGGCAGCTGTAGCATAGAGGCATGGGGAACATGATAGCATAGGAGCATAGAGCCATGATGTTTGATATGCTGGCGCTCCTTGCCGTGCATACACGATCGACGGTTGGAGAGGGGGGCTGGGCTCGATGTGTGCAGACGGGAAGCGTGCGTTGAGTGGCAAGAGGGGTATGACGCTCGGACAGCCCTTATCGTTTCAAGCAAACGACTCCCAAAATCGTCTTCTGCCGAAAATTTGATGGCGATTCAGTTTTTGATTCGTTTAAATCGGCCAAGATTTTCGTAAAGAATATACGAGTTGAATTGCAAATTATGCTTATTCGACACAACAGCATCATTAAACGTGCTTAAGAAATCAGTGAAATAAAATGTGTTATTGTATCTATCAAAAGAGATTTTCTGAATAAAACAACATTATACTTAAAATTTGCTTTATTTAATAAATGATTTTATCAAACAAAATTTTTAGATAGAGTACGGAGTGATTCTTCTTGATGGCATCTCATTGCGTTGACGAAAACGTGTAGGATTTTTGAAAACCTTCTCATTCCAATCTTTTTCACTGAATTGGGTGGTAGGATTGATAGTCATATCATTGAACAATGTAAACACCTTTTGTTTTTCCTCAAAAAAGTTTAGAATATTTTTTAATTCCTCCAAACGTCGAATGTGTTGCTCCAACCTTTCTTTCAGCATCATCGTAACTCTATGACTCTCAGACTGAAACTGCTGTCAAAAAAACTTGTTTCTTATCTCCCTCCCCCCTCCAATAAAAAAACATTTTTTTAAATCTCTCTATTGCTCATAAAGGTAAAGTATTACAAAACCATTTATACAATTCATCAACATTTCTAAGACTACAATTATAGAATTGACTGCTACGTGTGTGGTGCATACATGATGTAAATTCGCTGTTGTTGAATGTTGGAACAGTGTGCCATGAGTCATCAAATTCCTCCAAATTCACGACTCTACTAGCTTGCTCGCCGTAGAAAGATTGAAGTTTATCATCCAAAAATTGCTTCTTCTGATGTCCTCGCACATAGATGATATCAATTTCGTTGAGTTTTTCCTTCAGAATATCATCCAGCGATTCGTATGGTATAAAGCCGGAAGAATATTTGAGGTTATGTACATGCTTCTCCAAATAACAAACGCCATATCGGTCTGCTTTGCTTAGCGATGAGAACGGTATTGGTGGTGATAGCAAATAATTACTACATCGACGGCCAATCCTCAAGGCAATTTCTTTGGGGTGGAATTGGCACTTCACATTGAAGCCTTGAATGTCTACGAACGCTATTCTCATCTCTCCTCGACGATGGTTGAACTTAAACTGATGACAGAGGTCATCCTAGTTCCATCTCTTTATAATTTCAATGAGAGGATGTTGTTCAATTATGTTATCGTGAATGATGATGCAATAGACACAAGTATTGGCTGGAAAACCTTTGGACGCTTCTATTTCAAGCTTGACATCAACACTTGAACTTTTCACGCTTTCATCTCGATGAGAACAATCGATGACAAATAGAGGTTTATCTGCAAATTCAGAGTAACTTAGGAGCGGCGTATGTAGATAGGAGTGTTTGTAGCTTTTTCCAAATTGAGTGTAGTTGAAGTAAGCTTCGGTAAAATCCCCCTTTTCAAAGTCCAAATGCATCTTCTCCTTTGGATAGCTGTCTCCGTTCAGCGTCAAGGTGATATTCATGATGTTTGCATAATTAAATTTCGTAGGATCGTTATTCACTTGGTTCTTTTTGTGGTTGCTCTGGAAACAAACGATGACATAGCGAGGACTTTCTAAAAACGATGAAGTTTTCACCGACCAAATTTCGTTGGTGACTCCTGTAGTGAGAGCAGGCAACATGTGAATTTCCCATTTTCTAAACGGTATCAAGATGGGAGTGTCAGCTTTGATTGCTTTTAAAAGTTGCAATTTAATTTGATCGTTTGGATGCAATCTTTGCACTTTGAGCTCGATATTTTCAATTTCCAATTGTACTTCAGTTGTTGTAGAATTGGCGATGGTAAAGCATTGATTGTCATTTTGAGCACGCACTAATCGGATGGTATGTTTTCCATATACGACATATTCGTAGTCATTGAAAATATTCAAAAAATGTTTCAACGGAATGAGCATACTAAATGACAAAGTATCCGCATTGATGATACCAACATCTTTATCTGGACTCCAAGTCGCTATACTCAAGGGTTTAGACTCTTCTTCACTATAACATAAAAACCCTCGAACGGTACTCACAATTCCAACGTCACGCACTGATTCCAACTCTTTACCATTTTGTTCGTAGCTAATGGATTGGAACATGAAAGCGCCAGCATTATTGACAAAAGATACTTCTCCATTACCCTTGGTGCGCTTAATTTTTCCACTGATATGTAACAGGCTTGCGTAAAGAGCATCGAAAGCATCTGATTGATTAATGCTAATTTCTATGACATCATTGTTGCGGAAAGATTTAACGTATGGATAGTAGGTACGCCATTCATCTTTTTGAATTGATGTATCCATTTGAGGTTTTTGGAAAATGTTGAACACTTGCGGAGATAACATTGTAGCCTAAGGATTTGAGAAATCGGATATTTTTCACACTGAGTTCACGGCGGTGTTGGATGTTCTTTGTCTCGAAGAAGACTGATGGCCTATTCGTAGGTAGATGTATTTTATAAATACCTAGTACCATAATTCTTTGAGATGTAATCGAATTATGATTTCTTCACCTTGGAAATTCACCAGCTGAAAGTTTTGGTCCAAAATTTTAAGTGTTATATTATGAATCTCGTCTGTAGTGATGGGTAGATAAATGAGAGGATTTGGACTTTCGTCGATAGCGTAACCAGGATCTTCTCTGATAGCAAATTCGTAGATTGTGTGCGAAGGTCTATCGTTGTAGAAGGCTCCCGAAGTAATGTTGGAATCGATGTGTATGGTTCGTACTTTTATAATGTTGACAGGCTGATCGGACATGTGAGTAACATTTTTTGGCAGAATCTTAGGAGAGTATCCCAATATGTGTGTCAAACTATCGTTCGGAGTGAAATCAATATCAAAATCTTTACAAAAAATTTCACATTTCAATGTATTATTATTCGGTTTGAGGTAGAAGTAATCTTCAGGCTTTACCTTCGTCGTCTTTGGTACGATTGCTTTCTGAATAAACTTTTCAATATCCTCAATTTCGTATGCTCCCGTTGGAATGTCGATGCTTTTCTTACCCTTTCCATCTACATAGTGGAACTTTGTACCTTCATCGATGTTGGGTATACTGTTGTACGAATGAAAACTTAGAAGAGCTAAGCCATATTCACTGTCACGCTGCAAGTGAAGCGGCGGTGATAGATCAATTGAGAGAATCGAAGAATGACTCTTCAAAGTCAGTATTGTATCACTTCGTTTCATCGACATGACTGATACACAAGTAGTTGTGACAGTATCTTTTATTGACATAGAAATGCTAAACACAAGTGTCCACAATTGTTTTGATCATATGTTTGATATACATCGTAATTATAAAATATCTTAACACGCTGCTTTCCAAAATAATCGACCAATTCCTTTGGCGGCTTCAAATTTCCAAAACTATCGAAATATTGTATAGTGTTATCATTCTTTTTGTAAGCTACCCAATGTGTACCTGGATTGATGGAGGAATCTAAATTCACTACGGCACATTCGCGACGTCTTGTATGATGAGGAAGAGTGTCTCGCATAAAAACACCACGAAAATGTGGAATTTTCATCTTTTTCGCACATTCCATAATCTCCCCATCGTACAGAGCTCTGTTGGGTAGCTGAGCTAGTAGTTTTTTTGTTTCAATCCTTCTCCTCCTTTATGCTGTTTCTTCAAGAACAGACCGAATCCGTTACGCGTTTTTCGTAGATACAAGCCGGATCCCAAATGTTCCATAGCTTTATTATGTCGTGCGTCTTCTTCCATCTTTTTCTTTGCATTTTTCGTGTCGATGATGGTCTTTGCGATGGCGCTCGCTCCTCCAGCCAGCGACCCTAGAGCCGAGAGACCGGCAAACAAGGGAATTAGCGGTAGAAATCCGCCACTTTTTGGTAATGGTATAATTCTAGGTACTCGAATACGTTTTCGGCCTCCACATTTTTTGACAGCTAATCGAGCGGCTTTCAAAGCAGCAGCAGATGACTTTTTCAAACTGCCACCTTCGTGATGAGACTTTTTCATAGCTTGATGAATGTTCTTTGCAATTTGGGAGAATCGTTTATCCATACCCATGCCGAGTTTGCGTTTTGCCTTCATAGCGTTGGTGACGAACCAAGCAGCAGATTTTTCACCAAATTTTGCGTCTTTCGATTTGACTCGTTCCCAAGCTCTATGTTCCAACACTTGATCGGCTTTATGACGTTCTTCCAATGCTTTGTTTTGAGAGTATGCAATGTCGTGTTCCCTGCAAGCTTCGTCTAACGGATTTATACCTCTATCTCCACGTTCTAAGCGTTCTTTCAATTTAGTTCCCGGTCCACAATAAGAATAGCCTGGCAGATGTAGTTCGAATGGTAGGTTATTGATAAGCGTATTAACCACACCCTTACCGTGATGAATCAACATTGAAAATGATGTCAATATTGAAAGACATGAACATTTATACAAAATCCTAAACATTTCATGGTATCGTGCACAACATGAGGGTCGTTCAACAGAAGCATACCTTACCGATCGAAAATTTAGATTTCTTAAATGAAAGTCAATCTACCAGCAGTAAGCATGGCACATTGCTACCACATTCATTTCGTGCAATCATATGTGGACCGAGTGGATGTGGGAAAACAAATGCAGCACTTTCACTGCTCTTCCACCCAAATGGTGCTAAATTTGAAAACGTTTACGTGTATTCAAAGTCATTGTATCAACCCAAGTATCAGTTACTCGAAGAGGTGTTGAAAAAAGTCAAAGGAATCGAATATTTTCAATTCAAAGAGAACGAGGAAATTATAAGTCCCAACGAGACCAAACCAAATTCCATATTCATTTTTGATGACATATCTTGTGATAAACAGCAGAAAATCCAAGAATATTATTCCATGTGTCGACATCGAGGTATAGATGTTATGTACATTGGGCAAACGTATAGTAAGGCTCCAAAGCAAATGTTGCGAGACAATTGCAATCTAATTGTGTTGTTCAAGCAAGATGAAATAAATTTAAAGCATGTGTATGATGAACACGTTTCACCTGATGTCTCATTCAACGATTTCAAGCGAATGTGTGCTGATTGTTGGAATGAAAAATTCGGTGCAATGGTGATCGTAAAGGAGTGTGATCTGAATGCAGGTCGCTATCGATATGGCTTCGATAAGTTTATAAAACCATGAACTTATCATGAAAAAGTATATTCGTCAACATGAAACCGCCCAGCAAAGAGGTTGACATAGTTCGCAAAACGAAAATCAATGAAATCGCTAGGATCATAAAAAAGAAATACTTATCATTGAAATTGGATAAATCAGAAGAGGATGAGGCATTACAAAAATTTTTCGAACCCATATCGGTTCCACTGAAAAAGCAGCTGGCAGTAACTGAAAAGCTTAGGAATGATACCGTACCAAAAAAAGAAGTGAAGACAGAGGATGCATCGGTGGGTGATGCTGAAATTCTACCACCATTCCAGAAACTTGAACCTATTGCCAGTACTGATGGAGATGATGAAGTGTTCGAAGAAGAAGGAACATTTGAAGATACAATTGCTCCTCAGGTCATTCAAGCATATATCGATCAGTATCCACCAATGAGTCATAAATTCTTAACACAATATTGGAGCAATGATGAGAAGATAGACAAAGTATACGGACCCATATATGATTTTACAACTTCAAAATGGCGGCTTGGTTCAAAAGAAATCGATTTTGATAAGCAGCACATCAAAGTTGCTGGACAGCAAGTGATAGGAACACCTGGGCTATATGAACTGATATTCTACGATGATCCAGAAAATTTCAACAAGGACGATCTCGTTGCGTACAAACACATTTTAGAACTGTCGAATGTACATAAAAAAGCAAATAGTGCATTGAAAGGAACTAATAGACGCAAATATATGGAAATCATCAAACCAATGTTTATTCGAAAGTCGTCGCGAATGGCGGAGGGACGGGGCTTAATGTCTTACAATTCCAAACCTATGGAATACATTTATTGGGATGACCCGAACGAATTGTGTGAGCGTTTACGATTGTTGTTGGCGTCCAAAAATGCTGGAAACACTTCACTTGACAATGAAATTATATCCATAATCGAAGAATTGAAAGAGGCCAACATCATTCAATAGACATCATTTCCAAGATGACCATCGATAAGTTCGGACATAGTTCTTCAAGAAAACGATTGCGCCCGTTGATTGAACTTGCTGATGGTTTAGCACATACTCCTGACGGTAATATTGATTTTAAAAAATTGAAGCTGTATAACGTAAAAATGCCAACTAATCCTATGGATGCTACCAACAAGCAGTACGTAGACAATCAGATGAAACATTGGGCTGACGTGTTTACGAAAACCATTGAGGACCTCACCGCGATTGTGAAACAATTCGAAAAAAAATTTGAAATTGTTACCGAAACATTCGGTGACTTTCGTAATCGAATTAGCGAGCTGTCTGCAGACGTTGAATACAAACAGACAGATGATATTCTCGCTAAAAAGCTTAATCACTTGCAGAAAGATGTTGAAACACAATTCTTTAAAGTGAACTTGGTTATATCAGATGTGGAGCGTGCTTACACAAACAATTTCAAACAACTCACTCATGCCATCAACAAAAAATTTGAAAATGCGACTGAAGCGCACACCTTAACCAAAAATGTGGAAAGAGAGTTGAATCAGTTTCGAACGAATGTCGTTTACCAAATATCTGAATTAGGGTTGGATATTACAAATTTGAATATAAGCATAAAAAAAATTCAAGCATCCATAACAAATTTAGAGCAACTCATCACAAGAAAAAATAAGATAAAATGACTTTAATTTGAATATGAGCATAAAAACCATCCAAATTTTGAGCAACTCATCAAGAAGTAAGCACAGTCGCAGTAATGACTTCGAAAGAAAAGGTTCAAATTGTCAACGAGTTGCATAAACCTGCTCGTAAAACATACCCCCGACGACGTACAATCATCAAAGGTTTGGATGATTTATGGCAAATGGATCTGGCAGAGATGCGTCAGTATGCTGGACAAAATCGAAATTTTAAATTGATTATGATCATAATTGATTGTTTCTCCAAGTACGTATGGACTCGTCCATTGAAAACGAAAACCGGTGAGGAAATAACCAAGGTATTTACAGACATTTTGATGCACACGAAACGTTGCCCAAAAAATTTACAGACCGACCAGGGTAAGGAATTTTTTAATAGTAAATTCCAAGAACTTATGAAAAAACATAACATCAACCACTATAATACGTACAGCGTCAAGAAAGCTGCAATGGCAGAACGTGTAATCAGAACGCTGAAAGAAAAACTTTTCAAATACTTTAGTTTGAATGGGACCTACAAATGGATAGACATATTACCTAGCATTACAAAAGCCTACAATGATACACGTCACAGCAAGACTGGCTACAAACCATCGCAAGTTAATAAATCCAACGAAAAGCTCATTCTCGATAAAGCGTACGCGCACTTGAAGATTATCGGGCCGCGAAAATTAAAAGTCGGCGACATTGTTCGCTTGAGTAAGACTAAACACCTTTTCGAAAAAGGATACACTCCCAATTGGACGACAGAACTATTTAAAATTGTCACTGTCAAGATAACCAACCCCGTTACATATTTGTTGGAAGATATGCATGGAGTAAAAGTCAGTGGGGCTTTCTACGAAGAAGAATTGCAAAAAACCTCAAATCCCAACATCTATCTCGTGGAAAAGGTACTCAGGAAGAAAGGAAATAAATTGTATGTGAAATGGCTTGGGTTCGATAAGAAACACAACAGCTGGATAGGAAAAGACGCAATTGTTTGATTCGTAAAAGGCCCCCCAAACTCAACGATTTGTGCGTGTTTTACATAAGAAACAATGCATTTTTACCACTTTCTGCAAATGTGACCCGTTTTCCCATTTAAATCTAGAAACAAGCGAAAATGATGTCACGTGATTTTCCGATATAAATAACGTGTGATTTGGAAAATGTTTGTTAGTTGATGTGAAAGTCTGACGCCATGCGAGGAAATGAAGAAACTCTCCAAGCCGTCAATCGAATTCTAGATCAATACGAAGATGCTGCCCAACGAGAGTATGATGGGGTCGAAACTAGAGCTCAAACCGAAAAACCATTACTTTTGATGACTTTTCCTCTACCGCAACCAAGTAACTACGAGGTACGATGTGGTCTGAGTCCTACAAGAGACTTTGGTGCATGCGTTATTCTAAAGCGAATGTTTACGCCTTGGGAAATTTCATTCACAACCTACGAGTGGGCTTCAATCATCGCCTTCTTACAAGAAATACATCAAGCCGAAGATCGTGCTGCTATGGACCCTCTAGTGACAAAATGTGGAGACTTTGTGAAAATGGTTCAATATCAGTATGGTAGCTACATGAACATCGTGTCTGTTTCCAAGTTCAATGTCAACATGAACCTGTACGAAGAAGATATTGCTCTCATTTTAGATGTACAGCATGTGATTTCGGATCGACTTGCCATGTTGGAATCCATCAATTTCAATGAATTTTATCGAAACTTATTTGATATTGTTAGAAATTGGTTATGTAATTGTAATATGAGTGTTTTAGACCTACTTTATGGTTTTTGTGAAGCATCCTCAATCGATTGTCTATATACTAATGCTCTCAGAGAATATCTCTTTTATTATAATGCAGATATTGTACAACATTTTAACATAGAAAATAAAACAACATAGTAAAATTGTGTTTTTTATTAAATATAATGAAAAACTCGATGTCGACACATGGAATAATATTCTTGGATTTTCTGCTGTTTATCACAAGATATGTCATCAAAAATGAATATGGAATTTGGTTTGGTCTCGTTGGGACTTATAATTTCCTCGTTCTCTTTGAATTGAAAATATTCGATTCCTTTGACTTTTTTCAACACCTCTTCGAGTAACTGATACTTGGGTTGATACAATGACTTTGAATACACGTAAACGTTTTCAAATTTAGCACCATTTGGGTGGAAGAGCAGTGAAAGTGCTGCATTTGTTTTCCCACATCCACTCGGTCCACATATGATTGCACGAAATGAATGTGGTAGCAATGTGCCATGCTTACTGCTGGTAGATTGACTTTCATTTAAGAAATCTAAATTTTCGATCGGTAAGGTATGCTTCTGTTGAACGACCCTCATGTTGTGCACGATACCATGAAATGTTTAGGATTTTGTATAAATGTTCATGTCTTTCAATATTGACATCATTTTCAATGTTGATTCATCACGGTAAGGGTGTGGTTAATACGCTTATCAATAACCTACCATTCGAACTACATCTGCCAGGCTATTCTTATTGTGGACCGGGAACTAAATTGAAAGAACGCTTAGAACGTGGAGATAGAGGTATAAATCCGTTAGACGAAGCTTGCAGGGAACACGACATTGCATACTCTCAAAACAAAGCATTGGAAGAACGTCATAAAGCCGATCAAGTGTTGGAACATAGAGCTTGGGAACGAGTCAAATCGAAAGACGCAAAATTTGGTGAAAAATCTGCTGCTTGGTTCGTCACCAACGCTATGAAGGCAAAACGCAAACTCGGCATGGGTATGGATAAACGATTCTCCCAAATTGCAAAGAACATTCATCAAGCTATGAAAAAGTCTCATCACGAAGGTGGCAGTTTGAAAAAGTCATCTGCTGCTGCTTTGAAAGCCGCTCGATTAGCTGTCAAAAAATGTGGAGGCCGAAAACGTATTCGAGTACCTAGAATTATACCATTGCCAAAAAGTGGCGGATTTCTCCCGCTAATTCCCTTGTTTGCCGGTCTCTCGGCTCTAGGGTCGCTGGCTGGAGGAGCGAGCGCCATCGCAAAGACCATCATCGACACGAAAAATGCAAAGAAAAAGATGGAAGAAGACGCACGACATAATAAAGCTATGGAACATTTGGGATCCGGCTTGTATCTACGAAAAACGCGTAACGGATTCGGTCTGTTCTTGAAGAAACAGCATAAAGGAGGAGAAGGATTGAAACAAAAAAACTACTAGCTCAGCTACCCAACAGAGCTCTGTACGATGGGGAGATTATGAAATGTGCGAAAAAGATGAAAATTCCACATTTTCGTGGTGTTTTTATGCGAGACACTCTTCCTCATCATACAAGACGTCGCGAATGTGCCGTAGTGAATTTAGATTCCTCCATCAATCCAGGTACACATTGGGTAGCTTACAAAAAGAATGATAACACTATACAATATTTCGATAGTTTTGGAAATTTGAAGCCGCCAAAGGAATTGGTCGATTATTTTGGAAAGCAGCGTGTTAAGATATTTTATAATTACGATGTATATCAAACATATGATCAAAACAATTGTGGACACTTGTGTTTAGCATTTCTATGTCAATAAAAGATACTGTCACAACTACTTGTGTATCAGTCATGTCGATGAAACGAAGTGATACAATACTGACTTTGAAGAGTCATTCTTCGATTCTCTCAATTGATCTATCACCGCCGCTTCACTTGCAGCGTGACAGTGAATATGGCTTAGCTCTTCTAAGTTTTCATTCGTACAACAGTATACCCAACATCGATGAAGGTACAAAGTTCCACTATGTAGATGGAAAGGGTAAGAAAAGCATCGACATTCCAACGGGAGCATACGAAATTGAGGATATTGAAAAGTTTATTCAGAAAGCAATCGTACCAAAGACGACGAAGGTAAAGCCTGAAGATTACTTCTACCTCAAACCGAATAATAATACATTGAAATGTGAAATTTTTTGTAAAGATTTTGATATTGATTTCACTCCGAACGATAGTTTGACACACATATTGGGATACTCTCCTAAGATTCTGCCAAAAAATGTTACTCACATGTCCGATCAGCCTGTCAACATTATAAAAGTACGAACCATACACATCGATTCCAACATTACTTCGGGAGCCTTCTACAACGATAGACCTTCGCACACAATCTACGAATTTGCTATCAGAGAAGATCCTGGTTACGCTATCGACGAAAGTCCAAATCCTCTCATTTATCTACCCATCACTACAGACGAGATTCATAATATAACACTTAAAATTTTGGACCAAAACTTTCAGCTGGTGAATTTCCAAGGTGAAGAAATCATAATTCGATTACATCTCAAAGAATTATGGTACTAGGTATTTATAAAATACATCTACCTACGAATAGGCCATCAGTCTTCTTCGAGACAAAGAACATCCAACACCGCCGTGAACTCAGTGTGAAAAATATCCGATTTCTCAAATCCTTAGGCTACAATGTTATCTCCGCAAGTGTTCAACATTTTCCAAAAACCTCAAATGGATACATCAATTCAAAAAGATGAATGGCGTACCTACTATCCATACGTTAAATCTTTCCGCAACAATGATGTCATAGAAATTAGCATTAATCAATCAGATGCTTTCGATGCTCTTTACGCAAGCCTGTTACATATCAGTGGAAAAATTAAGCGCACCAAGGGTAATGGAGAAGTATCTTTTGTCAATAATGCTGGCGCTTTCATGTTCCAATCCATTAGCTACGAACAAAATGGTAAAGAGTTGGAATCAGTGCGTGACGTTGGAATTGTGAGTACCGTTCGAGGGTTTTTATGTTATAGTGAAGAAGAGTCTAAACCCTTGAGTATAGCGACTTGGAGTCCAGATAAAGATGTTGGTATCATCAATGCGGATACTTTGTCATTTAGTATGCTCATTCCGTTGAAACATTTTTTGAATATTTTCAATGACTACGAATATGTCGTATATGGAAAACATACCATCCGATTAGTGCGTGCTCAAAATGACAATCAATGCTTTACCATCGCCAATTCTACAACAACTGAAGTACAATTGGAAATTGAAAATATCGAGCTCAAAGTGCAAAGATTGCATCCAAACGATCAAATTAAATTGCAACTTTTAAAAGCAATCAAAGCTGACACTCCCATCTTGATACCGTTTAGAAAATGGGAAATTCACATGTTGCCTGCTCTCACTACAGGAGTCACCAACGAAATTTGGTCGGTGAAAACTTCATCGTTTTTAGAAAGTCCTCGCTATGTCATCGTTTGTTTCCAGAGCAACCACAAAAAGAACCAAGTGAATAACGATCCTACGAAATTTAATTATGCAAACATCATGAATATCACCTTGACGCTGAACGGAGACAGCTATCCAAAGGAGAAGATGCATTTGGACTTTGAAAAGGGGGATTTTACCGAAGCTTACTTCAACTACACTCAATTTGGAAAAAGCTACAAACACTCCTATCTACATACGCCGCTCCTAAGTTACTCTGAATTTGCAGATAAACCTCTATTTGTCATCGATTGTTCTCATCGAGATGAAAGCGTGAAAAGTTCAAGTGTTGATGTCAAGCTTGAAATAGAAGCGTCCAAAGGTTTTCCAGCCAATACTTGTGTCTATTGCATCATCATTCACGATAACATAATTGAACAACATCCTCTCATTGAAATTATAAAGAGATGGAACTAGGATGACCTCTGTCATCAGTTTAAGTTCAACCATCGTCGAGGAGAGATGAGAATAGCGTTCGTAGACATTCAAGGCTTCAATGTGAAGTGCCAATTCCACCCCAAAGAAATTGCCTTGAGGATTGGCCGTCGATGTAGTAATTATTTGCTATCACCACCAATACCGTTCTCATCGCTAAGCAAAGCAGACCGATATGGCGTTTGTTATTTGGAGAAGCATGTACATAACCTCAAATATTCTTCCGGCTTTATACCATACGAATCGCTGGATGATATTCTGAAGGAAAAACTCAACGAAATTGATATCATCTATGTGCGAGGACATCAGAAGAAGCAATTTTTGGATGATAAACTTCAATCTTTCTACGGCGAGCAAGCTAGTAGAGTCGTGAATTTGGAGGAATTTGATGACTCATGGCACACTGTTCCAACATTCAACAACAGCGAATTTACATCATGTATGCACCACACACGTAGCAGTCAATTCTATAATTGTAGTCTTAGAAATGTTGATGAATTGTATAAATGGTTTTGTAATACTTTACCTTTATGAGCAATAGAGAGATTTAAAAAAATGTTTTTTTATTGGAGGGGGGAGGGAGATAAGAAACAAGTTTTTTTGACAGCAGTTTCAGTCTGAGAGTCATAGAGTTACGATGATGCTGAAAGAAAGGTTGGAGCAACACATTCGACGTTTGGAGGAATTAAAAAATATTCTAAACTTTTTTGAGGAAAAACAAAAGGTGTTTACATTGTTCAATGATATGACTATCAATCCTACCACCCAATTCAGTGAAAAAGATTGGAATGAGAAGGTTTTCAAAAATCCTACACGTTTTCGTCAACGCAATGAGATGCCATCAAGAAGAATCACTCCGTACTCTATCTAAAAATTTTGTTTGATAAAATCATTTATTAAATAAAGCAAATTTTAAGTATAATGTTGTTTTATTCAGAAAATCTCTTTTGATAGATACAATAACACATTTTATTTCACTGATTTCTTAAGCACGTTTAATGATGCTGTTGTGTCGAATAAGCATAATTTGCAATTCAACTCGTATATTCTTTACGAAAATCTTGGCCGATTTAAACGAATCAAAAACTGAATCGCCATCAAATTTTCGGCAGAAGACGATTTTGGGAGTCGTTTGCTTGAAACGATAAGGGCTGTCCGAGCGTCATACCCCTCTTGCCACTCAACGCACGCTTCCCGTCTGCACACATCGAGCCCAGCCCCCCTCTCCAACCGTCGATCGTGTATGCACGGCAAGGAGCGCCAGCATATCAAACATCATGGCTCTATGCTCCTATGCTATCATGTTCCCCATGCCTCTATGCTACAGCTGCCACTCTGCGATGCCGCCATGTCTCATGTCCTCATGCCTTCTGTTCTCATGCTGCGATTCCGCCATGTCTCATGTCCTCATGCCTCATGCCTCCTGTCCCCATGCTGACTCTGTGCTCCGTGTCACTGCCCCATGAAGTCGTACACTCTGCGATCTGTCACTCTGCGATTCCGCCATGTCTCATGTCCTCATGTCTCATGTCCTCATGCTGACTCTGTGTTCCTTGTCACATCTGTCACTGTGTTCCGTGTCACTGTCACTACGCTGTTCTCAGTTTGTGTTCTGTGGTTGACAGATCACTTCCGCCCCAAAACCCGCCTTGTCTATCTACTGGATTTAAGTTAAATGGGCAAAACTGTGAATTTTTTTAATCTGAAATAAAATATTTAGGTCATAGGATTAATGCACAAGGATTAAAAAAAGATCCGGAAAGAATTGAGGCAATAGTTAAGGCTACTAAACCCAAAAATCTAACAGAAGTTAGAGCTTTTTGTGGTATGATAAATTATTACGCAAAATTTGTTCCAATATTGTCAACAATTTTGAAACCTCTGTATAATTTATTAAAGAAAAATGTTAGGTTTAAGTGGGACGATTTATGTGATGAAGCTTTTCAAAAAGCGAAAGATGCAATTTTGTCGGAAGAAGTATTGACACATTTTAACCCTGAATTACTAATAATTGTAGAAACAGATGCGTCAGATGTAGGTATTAGCTGTGTTTTATTGCATGTAATGCCAGACAAGTCTGAGAGACCTGTATGCTTTATCTCAAGAACGTTGAATAGTGCTGAAAGTAAATATGCCACAGTACATAAGGAGGCTATGGCTATTTATTGGGGAGTAAAAAAATTATATCAGTACCTTGCTGGGGTTGAGTTTATTTAGCGGTGTGATAATAAACCGGTACTAGCTTTGCTATCCGAGACTAAAGGAATACCAGCTATGGCCGCGAGAAGGCTGCAGAGGTGGGCTTCATATTTGTCAAATTTTAAATATAGATTGATACATGTGAAAGGATCGGAAAATTGTGTCGCCGATGCTTTATCGCGTTTACCGAACGTCGATTGTACAGATCACGAGGAAGAAAATTTTAATTATTTAAATTTCGTAGAAACTTTTGTGCCTATTAGCGAGAAACAAATAAGATCCGAAACGCGAAAAGACCAAACATTATCAAAAATTTATCAATTTATTCAGTTTGGTTGGTCTAATTAAGTGTCCGATGAGCTAAAATCGTTTTTTGTGCGAAGGACCGAGTTCTATATCGATCAAGGAATTATTATGTGGGGTTATCGGGTAGTAGTTCCACAAAAATATCAACAAACATTATTAACTGAATTACACGGTACTCATTTGGGAATCACTAAGATGAAAGCGTTAGCACGGTCCTATATAATGTCTACACCATCCAATTCGTCATCACACGTCCTCTTCTTCTTCAATAGAAGACGATTCGAACACCTTGCATACATGTTTTTGCCCTTTTCGAGGAAAGTTTGTTGCCACCCATAGTATGATAAAAAATCCGCACCAATGATCGATTTTGCGACATCAGCGATGACAAAGTTCCATGGAAGAGCACGCCGTAGTCCCATGTTGAGGGTCAATGTGGCGGTACCGTATGTTGCGATGTCGGTTCCGTTTGCTGCTAACAGAGTGTATGTGGATTTTTGGCATGTCCCAGGAACTATTGTTGTCGATTAAGAAGCATGTCTTGGTAAGTCGGTCAGTAACAAAAAGTCGGCAAGTTGTTGGCATCGGGCGTGGGTCGCAGGCCGCCTCTAGCGACTGCCCTTGTCGTTTCCCGGCTGCTTGGTGCATGGAGGTTCATTTTTTTTAGCGTCAGCCCCGAATCGCCATTGATACCAGCAAATTCCTGATTGGTAAGCGAGCGCGAGCGGTTGTGTGAACGCGCACGCGGTCGTTTCGGGATGGTGCGAAATTAAGTGCTGCAATTTCCTGCTGGATGGCCGATAATATATCCTGACGCAGGTTGACAGTCAGCTGGGCGAATTTCAAAGTTAACATTGCTTTTTGTGGTTGAGCGGTTGCCTCTGCTACCTGTTGTGGCCCGTGGGGTTGTGCGTCGGCTATGGCGTCAGCGAGTTCCGCCACGTCGTCGAGGGGAGAATTCTTCTGCGTTGCCAGGATTGCTTGTGTGTCCGTTGGTAATCGGCTCATCCACAAGGTGCGTATGACGTTCTCCGATACTACCGAGCCGCCGAGGTTACGTGGGTGACGCAGGAACTGGGATAGTTTACGGTCTTCCCATTTCAACAGCCGTTTTGTGTTCTGGTCCTGCATAGCACTGAGCCTTTTGATGAGTGTCGACTTGAGCACTTGATACGCGTTCCATTCTGGGGGGTTCACAATTATATCGCGCACCTCAGTGGCGTATTTTGGATCCAGATTCAGCATGGAGCCTTTCGAGTGCGCGCACGATCTCATCATGTTCGCGTTCGTAGTCGCGGCCTAATATCATTGTTCACAGCATAAAAATATACTCGCACACACAAAAATGCCGCATAACGGAGCTACATTCACCCGACAAAAATAACAAAATGATAAGAAAACTATCACAGAAAATGATGTCGTGAAATGTAGCTTATTTGTCACTACGCGCACTGCGTGATCACACGAAAAATAATATATTTACTAATTTTTTACTAATTTTTACAAATCACGTCACGTCGCCACTGTGGAGAATCGTAGATACAATACGCGAGTCATGTAGCCAGACCACGGCTCCACAACGTCTCACTGGATCATATTACAACTTAATGCTGATCTTTCATTTATTTTAATATAAAACCATGTAATGCATATAATAATCTCAGATATAATCTTGTCCTGTTGATGTAATCTTGTATGTTAGAATAAACGTTTTTAAAAAGTTATTTTTCGGTCATTAAAACTTAACTGGCGCTGCGAACAGGATATCGTCGGTAAATCGATTAATTACCCCTTCAGTGCGGTAGACGTTTTACTGTTTTCTATCAAGAAATTAAGACGATATCTCGAACAATTTTTGATAAGACATTAGTGACTGTTCAACTACGAGGTGCATCAAAGAAGAAATATCTCCGGCCCACATCAGATCCCTTCAGTGGAATCCAGGTCGTCAAACAGGCTCCAGTTCCTTCAGTGAATCCAGAGACAAGGAAGAACCTTACAAATGATCCTTTTGTGCATTATCCTGTAAGTCATTTTCCTTTAATTTAATTTATTGGCTAATTCTCATCTGTAGAATTTAGTAAAGAAATATAGTTCCTTCAGTGAATATATTCTTTATAAAATAAGATTGATTTTATTGATTTACTTAAAATAAATACCAGTAGTCGATTTTTTTTGCATGTACAACACATTCTATGCAATTTTTTTTTCATAAATCATATTTTTAGAAATTGAAGTGATTAATTTCTCGTATTTTTTTATATTTTTTTTTGTTAGTTGAATTTATTTATGAGCAATAATCGTAGTCGATCTAGATCACCTATTCGTACAGACAGTTCACTTAAATTACTCGAACATTTGGATATCTCTCAATCGGACGAAACAATAAACAACATGGCTAATCCTATCCCTATTACCCAACTTGAGATAACAATGGCAAACAACCTCCTGCCCAAATATTCCGGTGGTTCGAAAGACCTCGCATATTTTATTAGGCAGTCCGAGAAATATATAATGCTTCTAGAAACAAAAGACAATCATCTGTTCAACACTCTAGTCTTAGAACAAATTAAAGCCAAGCTTTCTGGTCCAGCTAGAGATGTCATTATTAACCAATCCTTCGAAACTTGGCTTAGCCTGAAGAAAGCCCTTACTGAACGATTCGGAGATCCTAGGTCCGAAGAGCTACTAGCTCACGATCTTAATATCACAATTCAAATCTATCCCAAACCTTTTCAGAATTCTATGAAGAAGTTATTTCCAAATTACAAATTCTTAAGGAACATTTAGCAATCAATACAAATGATGAAAGTGTTCGTAAGTCCAAAGAAAATATGTACACTGAAAAAGCCCTTGCAATATTTAAAGCAGGTTTATTAGAACCCTACCGAAATCATCTTCTTCACATTTCAATTCCAAGCCTTGAACATGCCCTGTTTGAGTGTAAGAAACTAGATAACGAAAGGTCCCAGATAGAATTTGCAAACTTCCTTAGAGCTCAGAAGTCATCAAAAATACGCCCACCCCAGAAATCTCAATCATCAAATTATCAGAATAAACAACCCCTCCACTTCCAACAATTCAGATCTCAAAATTCACATTTTCCCGTTCAATATCAACAATTCAGGCCACATATGCCTAGTCAACCATTTCAACCCCAACAATTCCAACCTCAATTGCCAAATCAGTCCTTTCAATATCAGCCATTTAGACCACAAATACTTCCAAATGAAAATCAACCCATCCCACCCAAACAATTCCCTTCTAACTCACAAGCTTTCAAAAGACAACAGAAACCACATGACAATTACAAACCCACACCGATGAGCATATCAACAGCTCATACTTTTAGGCCCCAAAACAGACCACAGAACCATTTTAAACAAACCGGCCCCCCTAGAGTAATGGTAGAAGAACTATTCAACGTCGAACAAGACTATAACGAAGATGAAAATCAAGATTACGGTACTTATCAAGAAGAATACACATATAACGAACAGACATACATAGATATTACAGACGATCAGTTCCAAAATTTAAATATCGAAGAAAATGAGGAAACTGAAAATTTTTAATTAATAGCCTCGGAATAGATATCAACAATATAAACTCATCACCAAAACTAGCTTTCATTTACCTTCCCGGATTAGATCTTAAGATATTAATTGACCCAGGAGCAACCAATTCGATAATCAATCCAGAACCAGCCTTTCGACTATTCTCCAATTACATTTACAAGTCAAAATTTTCCGTGAAATCAATTAAAACCACTTATAATGGCTCATTGAGTTGTCAATATCCTCTATTAAACGATTTTGGAATAGAACATATTTTCGACATGTTTATAGTCCCATGGCACGAAAGATTCGATGCTCTTATTGGTAGTCAAGATTTTGATATTCTTAAAGCTCTTATAGATTATAAGAATCATATATTAAAAATTGCAAATATTAAAATACCATTTCATTTTGAGATAAATCCTGGTTTATTTGAACCATACACAGAACAACTTGATAAGCCTATATTGAAAATTCCTGTAACACTTGACAACGGCCCTGTAGTTTTACCAGAAATTTCTTTAAACAATATTTTTATCCCTGAGTGCATCACTTCAGTTTCAGACGGATACGTACAAATTCCAATTGAACAAGATCTACAATTCTCACAAATTGCCGTAAATTTCCATGAACCAATTCCAGTCCAACCCCTATCAACATTCAAACAATCTAGTCCAAATTATGACATTAATAATGATATAGACATTACTAAACTTATTCGAACAGAACATCTGAACACCGAGGAGAAAAGCCTCATCATTTCAACATGCAAAGCATACAAAAACATCTTCTATAACGAAAACTCTGATCTTTCTTTCACTCATGCTGTCAAACATAACATTAGAACTGCTGATGAAGAGCCTATTTATCAAAAGTCATATAGATATCCATACCATCTTAAAGAAGAGATACAAAATCAGATCCAAAAATTTCTAGATAATAAAATTATAAAACCCAGTATCTCTCCTTATAGTTCCCCTGTTTGGATTGTCCCCAAAAAATTAGACTCCAGTGGAAAAAGGAAATTCCGTATGGTCATAGACTATCGAAAATTAAACGAAAAAACCATTGAAGATAAATATCCTTTACCCAGAATCGACGAAATTCTTGACAATCTTGGCAGATGTGTTTACTTTTCGACACTAGATCTTGCCCAAGGATTCCACCAAATAGAAATTCATCCAGATTCGGCTGAGAAGACTGCTTTCACTGTCGACAATGGTCACTACGAATATACTCGTATGCCATTTGGCCTAAAGAACGCCCCAGCAACATTCCAGAGGGTTATGGATACAATTCTACGACCATTCCTTTATAAGTTCTGATTCGTATATATGGACGATATCGTTATATTCTCTAGATCACTTCAAGAACATATATTACATGTAAAACAGATTTTCCAACAGCTTCAAAATTATAATTTAAAAATTCAGTTAGATAAATCCGAATTTCTGAGGAAGGAGGTAGCATTTCTAGGACATATCATCACTCCAGATGGAATTAAACCTAACCCAAATAAAATTGAAGCAATTCAATCGTTTCCCCTTCCGAAATCTGAGAAACAAATAAGATCATTTCTTGGTATGATTTCATATTACCGAAAGTTTATAAAAGATTTTGCCAAAATTTCCCATCCGATCAATAAATATCTTAAGAAAGGTACTAAAATAAATCTTAAAGATCAAGAATATATTGATTCATTCGAAAAATGTAAACAAATTATTTGTAATGCCCCTGTTCTTGCATACCCCGATTTTTCAAAAATATTCACTGTAACTACAGATGCTAGTAATGTTGCCATAGGAAGCGTTATCTCTCAAAACTCTCACCCAATTGCATTCTACTCAAGAACATTGAATTCAGCCGAAAAGAATTATGGTACTATTGAAAAAGAACTGCTTGCAATTATCGACAGCTGTAAACATTTCCGTCCCTATCTATTTGGTAGAAAATTCCTTATAGAAACTGACCATAAACCCTTAGTTTGGTTACATTCATTGAAAGAACCAAATCAACGACTTATTCGATGGAAACTAAAACTTGAGGAATTTAATTTTGAAATTAAATATAAAAAAGGTAAAGAGAACTACGTAGCTGATGCTCTCTCAAGAATCGAGATAAATGCTATAGATGAAATCATCTCCAACAGACGCAATAGAAAAAATTTAGCTCTTATGAAATCCGCTAGAGAGGAACCTAAAGTGAACATTATTAGTGACATTATAGTTGTGCCCCCTATGAATACGGCAAAGAAGAATTTAGACTTAATTAAAGGTGATCAAAATAAAGATATCGACCTTCTGTCGGTATTACCAACGTTCGGCTCAGAATCCAATTTATCGATAACAAATAGTGAAGCAGACAATATTTTGAACGCTAACCCTTTCTCAAATCAATCAAGTGCGCAACCAGACGATGACGAAAAGAGTAACAATTCAGGTGAAACTAGACATACAACACAAGAAAATCCAGCGTTTAATTTTCCAATATCTGAAAAATCTTTAAATTCCGCTCATTATCAAATTTTATTGAAATACGGTGACAAAAACGATATTGTGTTTACAAAACCTTTTGGAAAGAATAGATACACTTTAACAATCAGAAGAAGAATTGACGGAACTATACTAGGTAATATGTTTCACGAAATTATAGACCCTACGAAAACGTACTATATATACTGCCAAGAAGACGATCTCATCCAATCGGCCTACAGGAAATGTTCCGAAATATTTGAACCCAACGTAAAAATTGTTAAAGTTAATACGTTTCTGAAAGATATCCTTAATAAAGATGAACAGAGACGAATAATTTCAGACTATCACTCACATACTCACAATGGAATAACAGAAACTACAAAACATCTTCAGTCTCAATACTATTTTCCAAAAATTCAAGATCTTGTCACAAATCATATTATTAAATATGAATTATGTTTAACTTCCAAATACGACCGGAATCCTCGGAAATTCCCATTTTCAGGACCACTCATAGCCAAAAGACCTTTTGAAATACTTTTTTTTTTATTTAAATACAGAACCTAGAAATAAAATAAAACCTAGATACAAGAAAATTTTACTAGATCCAAAGAAATCAAAGGAACAAAATCTTGTATCACAAAAAGGAAAGAGAATCAGTAAACACATGATCAAAAATACTAACTCTTTTCAGATTGACAATGACACTGACAACCATCAACCAGGCACTTCAGCTGACACCAATTGATCCCCCTGGATAAATATTAGACAACTTAGGCTTAGCTAAATATAAGGTTAACTATCATAAGGTTTATTTTACAATAAGTATTGAGAGTATCGAGACTACATATGCTAAATTATCATTAAATCAAATACCTATAATCAACCAAATCAACCCTGATAAACTTAACTTAGCAAATACTTACAAACGAGACATTGATCTTCTATCAGAATATATTAACAAACTGAGAATATATTCTCGCCCCGACAAAAATCAAAAAAGAAGTCTATTCGATGGTTTAGGCTCAGCTATAAGATACATATCAGGAAATCTAGATCAAAACGATCTAATTGACATTCAAAATAATTTTATGAAGATTAACTCTAACGAAGAGAAATTAATGACTGAAATTTCCAAGCTACATACATTAGCAGGTCAAATAACAGAAAGATGGCAAAGGGATTTGCAGAAAATACAAACACATGCAGAAAATGTTTATAAAGACTTATCAGACTTAGAGGATAGGTTGAATAGTGAAATAATTATTCACATAGAGCTAGAACAGATCAGAAATTTAAGAAATTACATTCAGACACTTTTGAGAACTATTTCATTCAGCAATCAAGGCATACTAAATGTCGAATTGATAAACCAACAGGAACTAAAAGAAATTTTCAATTATTTTCACTCAACTCACTCTCACACTGGAATCGCTCCAGATATCGCAACTTTATTAGAAATCACTAAAGTTAATCTTATGTTCACTTCAAAAACACTCATTTGTACTTTAAAAATACCTATATTAGCCAATGAATTTTATCATTTGTCCAAAATAATTCCTATTCCTAGTACTCGTAACAATATCCTCCTACCGCCCTCAACTCAAAAGGCTCAACCAAATGGACCAGCGAGGACTGCATAAAGACATTTTCACTCTGGTACTGCCAAAAAGTACCACATGAAGACCTGTGTAGCCTAGACGATTTATCAAAATGCAACTTTGCCACAGTCAACAACAATTTCTCCTTATTCACTCAACTAACTAACGGAAATACTATCATCTGCACAAAACAACCCGAAGACACCAATGAGGATTGTTCGAAATCTTTTAAATCTGTCAAAATCACAAAATGTAATGCTGTCTTGGGAAATAGCGACTGCACATATTCATTCCAGAAACATACATGGACAGGTTCAAATAGAACTTTTTCACAAGAATGGCCTAATCACCAAGAACCATCAAAAGTCAAACATAAGCTAAATGTCAAACCACTACATCTAGACGAGCCGACTAAGATGATACCACAATACCAAGAGCCCAACATACTTCCCATTGAGTTCCACCGAGGACATTTTGGAATCACCCTTAGCTTTATCATATTAATCACCATTGGTGCCATCATCTTCCTAATAAGAAGAAAAATAAAACTCCTGAAATCAAGACGACCAAAGCCAGCTACTGTCATCGAAATTCCGTTAGAAGAACGAAATCTGCCTAGATCAATCCTGAAGTCGAACCACGAGGACGTGCTTCAAACCTAGAGGGGAGGAGTCATGTAGCCAGACCACGGCTCCACAACGTCTCACTGGATCATATTACAACTTAATGCTGATCTTTCATTTATTTTAATATAAAACCATGTAATGCATATAATAATCTCAGATATAATCTTGTCCTGTTGATGTAATCTTGTATGTTAGAATAAACGTTTTTAAAAAGTTATTTTTCGGTCATTAAAACTTAACTCGCGTAGGGTTTGCGAATACTAAAGTCTTTATTTTTAAATCCAATCAATGTAAGTCAAATATATACTATGTCAAAGTTACAGCATGACAGCGATGTACACCTAGCGTCGCAATTGTGCGTAAAAAAGTTATGAGGTGTGTGGTCTGAGATTCGTAAGGGAACTGATTAAAAATTGAAGAAAATTTGGAATAAAGGGAGGATTAGCTCGACAGTCCGACGTACATCTGCTAAGCAAGTCAATATACATTATTAAGAAATATCATTACAAATATATAAACGACAAATGTTTATGATGTGTACATTTGTGAAATTATATTGAAAGTCTGTTATGCACAGTGTTGCCGATATGTGAGGAATTCCTCACATTGTGAGGGTATAATACTGTAGCGGGTAATTTGTGAGGGTTTGATGCAATGTGAGGATTTTGTGAGGATTAACAGTTTTTTTTTATAAAACAAGTATACCATTGGATTTATTTCAAATAATTGGGCAAAATGTAACATTGGATTGGAGACACGAATGAATACGCACTCCAATAGCGGTAAATCTCAAAGTTACCCAAATAAGGCAAGCACCGCAGACACGTTCAACGGTTGACAGTTGACACGTTTGAAAGTTGACAGATGACAGTTTAATCATTCATTTTAAATTCAAATTCTAACATCTAACCTAACCTTTTATATTTTATAATGTGTGCATTCATTGATTCATTATCATTATAAATTAAAAGAATTATAAGTATAAGTTGGAATTCGACTTTAGCATTGACATTTCGCTTCAAGTATTCAAGGTTAGTTATATTCGGTAGTTACGATTCCTTGACAAGAATTCGCTAGATATTTATTATTTTGAAAACTCAATAATGGATCGATGGGTGATTAAAAGATTTGGTATAGAGGTAAGTATTTATGTAGTTCACAACGAATAAAAGATGTTTTAGGTGAATATTTTTTAGATCCCACAACTATTAATATTAGTCAATCTAATTCTACTAGTTCAAATAAAAGGAAATCAATAGACGAAAATGAAGATTGTGATCGTGAATGCGAAGCACCAGAAAATACAACAAAACGAATTTTTAGATTTTGACAGGAGTGGCTGCTCGAAGAAAATTTCAAGGAATGGCTGATGAAAGACGATCACGTTTCAGTGTCAAGTCGAAGTAATTCACGCGTAATGGAATATGCTCGTTGTAAAATTTGCAACGTAAGCATATTTCCTCACAGAAATGACTTAGTTCGCCATTTTAAGTCACAGAAGCATATTTTCAAGACGAAACAAGTTGACAATACACAAGACATCAAACATTTGTCGACTTCTCTGAATCCATATGAACACAAAATAAGATATGCGGAAATCAAATTAGCTGCATTGTTGGCAGCTAAAAACCTTCCATTTAGTTTAATGGATGAGTTGGTAGATGTATGTGCGGAAGTGAATTCTAAAAAAACTACTAAAAACTAAAACTCAAGAGAACCGATAAAGCTACGGCAGTTTTGAAAAATTTACTAGCACCGAACATTCAAAATGATTTGATAAAGGCAGTGTCAAGTCTCTGTGATTGTAGATGAAACCACAGACATGAGCACAATAAAACAGTGTGCTTTTGTGATAATTTATTGTGACACCAATAATAAAATACAAACAAGGTTTTTCGATATAATCGAACAGAATAAGGGTGATGCGCAGTCAATGCATCTGTCTTTAAAGAAAATATTTAGAAGATAAAAATGTACCCTTTGAAAATATGATTGGTTTATCTACAGACACTACTAATGTGATGGTAGGTTCAAAACATTCTTTATTTTCATTAGTTAAAAAAGATTTACCACATGTTGCTCTAATTAAATGTTCGTGTCACATGATTGATCTGGAGCATCAAAAGCTTGCTTGGAATTACCCAGTGGAGGATGTGGTAAGAAATATTGGGGCATATTTCAGCCGTAGTGCTTTACGGCAAGAAAATTTTACAGAGTTTCAAGTTTATTTGAAAACTGATATTCATGAAATACTTCTAACAAGTAATACCCATTGGCGGTCAGTAGAACAATGTTCGAGAGGACTTCTAGAGCAGTACGAACCTCTTAAGGCATATTTTAGACAGATTTGTTTCGAGGATCCTTCAAAAACCACCGAGGACATTTTGAAACACTAGATAACTTTTTTACTAGGATATATTTGGAATTTTTAGTTTATGTACTTGGTTTGATAAACAACTTCAACACATTATTTCAAAGAGGAACAACACTTTCACATAAGTTGAAACCAGAAGTGGAGAAGTTATTAAAAACATTATGCTCTAATTTTATAGATTCAACATTATTAAGGAAAAATTTTTGAAGTGAATGTTTTGGATCCTCATAACTTTCTGCCTCTAAATAAGTTATATTTAGGGTTAAGAGCATACAATTGAAAAATGACGAATGTTGTACTGGATTAGAAATTGAACGATTTCAAATTTCTTGCTTGAAATTCTATAAAGTATTGATCAAAGAAATTAGAGATCGTTTTAAATTTGACAATGCATTATATGAAATAGGTTCTATTGTGGATCCCCCCACAGCACAAAATTATGAAATAAAAAGTCTTGCTCATGCGCTAACTCGTTTTCCTAATCTGAAAGCATTTGTCAACGAACAAATGCTAGATAATGAGTGCAAGGAGCATGCATTTCTCAATCATGCTGCATATGGCTTGAAAGATGACTTAAATGCAGAGGAGTATTGGTCCACTTTTTTTATGCTGCAGGTAATACGTTATTCCCAAATCTAAAAATTGTTTTGAATTTTTTATTAATACTTCCTTTTTCAAATGCCTGCGTAGAGAGAGTTTTTAGTGTTTTGAATAATATAAAAACTGATAAGAGAAACAGACTAAAAACTGAAACTCTTAGAGCACTTATATACACAGGAGGCTGTGAGAAAAGAAGGTGGGTGTGCAAAATTCAAACCTACTGATAAAATGATAAATATGTATGTTTGGAAATAATAACTGAATAGTTATTATTTGTTTATAGTTATTTATTGCTTCTAGCAATGTGCTTGTATTGATATTGCAAGAATTCTTTGTTTATTCTCTTTAACAGATTTTTTATTTATGTTATCATTTCATTTATTTTTGAATTAAAGTGTTTGTTTCCTTTCATAGGTACTGTTTATTGCGAATTTAAAAAATGCATATAAGCCGTCTGTTATTAATTGTACATTGTTTTTATTAATAAGAAAGAGAAAGAATAAGAAAAATATGTTGTATTCATTTTATCATCGTGAGGATTTTGTGAGGAGTTTCAAATAAAGGCGCGAAAATCTGAGGATTACAGAAGCTGAAAGTAAGTAATTTTGACATCCGACATCCTATATATATGTAGTGGTGTACTGCGACGCTACAATTTGTATCAGCCACGACGGTCCTGTAGACTATATATACTCTTGAAAACAAGTCAAAAGAAACTTTTCTGCAAGTGATAAACGAGGTTGCCACATTCCTAAAAAATAACTAGTACAAAGATGTTACAAGAAGTTATTAGTCATATTAATAGTTTTCCTAGGATTGATATTCATTATTGTCTGAAAGACACAAAATTATCAATTTCAAAAATGTACGAGTTGTATAAAATACATTGTGAAGAAAATAAGAAACCATGTTATATTAGAGAAAGAATTTACACAATACATGAAACGAAGAAATGAAGCAAATTTAGCTAAGGTCATTCATTGGTAAGGAAAGAGCAAGCAAGGACAAAA
The DNA here is from genome assembly GCA_958507055.1 of Crioceris asparagi. NCBI lineage: Eukaryota > Metazoa > Arthropoda > Insecta > Coleoptera > Chrysomelidae > Crioceris > Crioceris asparagi. Next base: position 32,919,878 of record OY293832.1, on the reverse strand, counting down.
CTTTGGTGTCTGTTTCATTTGACCTCCAAAGCTTGTTACAAATTCCTCGTGGCGATGTGGCATCCCTATATTATAGCATGAAAGTAATTGCATATAATTTAACAGTATACGAAGCAGCACCACCCCATAAAGCCTTCTGTTTTTCTTGGACCGAAGTCAACGGCTAGAGAGGGGGCAGTGGAATAGGTACAGCACTGCTTAAATGGTTTAAAACTTTACCAGGTGATGTGAAAGAAGCTGCACTTTTTTCTGACATGTAATAGCCAGAATACAAATCAATACATTGCAGCTCTTTGTATGTATGTCGTGCAAAATATGCATTTGAACAAAATTTAGCCTAAGTTTTTCGAAAAAGGACACTCACACATGGAAACTGATTCTATACATAGTGCGATAAAATCTGACAAAAAATATGTAAAAGTCAACTGTATGCTAGATTGGTTAACAATATTTAGAATTGCTAAATCAAAAAGGTTAAAAAATAAAACAGGTAGTGCCTATGAAATTCATGAACTCAAATTTGATGATTTTTTTGACTTAAAAAAACTGGCAAAAGTACTTATTACTAACCGAACAACAGATACCGATGGAAACAATGTTCAATGGTTAAAAATAAAAAGGCTGAAATATCTAAAATAAGACCCTTACAACATTTATTACAGTTATGATTTCGATAGTACTAAGAAACAATTTCACGCATACAAAAATACTCGAGGTAGACGTAAAAAAATAACTGATCTTGAGCGTCCATATTTTGCTCAGTTAACTATAGCAGAAAAAAAGAAGAAAAACCTTCTAAAACTGTGTGCTGAAACATAGTTCCCGAAGAATATGATGCTTGGTTACAATTATTGCCCTCTACCGCCGGTGTAACAGATCGTTTGCCAGAACCAGATATAACGGAAGCTGATTCCGATAGCGACTAATTTAATATTTTAAATGGATTTTGCATTCTTGTGTTTTTTGTGTGAAAAATTGGCCTTAATTTAATAAACTGTACACATTCATAAACCGACTATTATTTTGCAAGGACATTTTTAAAACAGTAAAAGATAACCAAGTCCAGTTTATCAACATTTCAACCAACTTAAGTAATATCAATTGAAGGGGTTAGAATAAAAAAGGCATAAGTGCATTTTTTCAAATATACGCGATAATTGCATTTCGTTAAACTCAAAGTATTAATTTATTGGAATAAAAATGATCCAAGTGATTTTTGATTCACCTAGAGACATCTGTTGGCCTCTGGAAAATGTAGGTAAATGGAAAGGTATATTTGGTTAGAATAGAAAAGATACAAGTGTACTTGAGCCTTTTTTATTCTGAGCAAAGTTGTTATCCTAATAGACACGTTTTGATTCAGGGGGATAGTTTTATTGAGTGTTTTGCTGTTTTTCAGAAAATAAATGGAAAGTGATACAGGTAAGTTTTCATGTTGTTTCTTCTTTAAACATAAATATCCTTATCACTTACTTATAAATAGCAATAAAATCTTTCCAACCAATTTAGAAAAATGAGGTTATATTTTAGTTGATATCAAATCTGCATACATGATTAAATTGAATAATTTCTTTTTAAAAGTGACATCAGCGCGTTTGCTTATATTTTAGTTTATTGTTCATGAGCAACAGAAACTTTTATCAATTAGAGTTTTAGTCTACATAATATTACTTTTAGATCCATATCAGACGATCACCAGACTGCTTTTTTATCATCATGCATAAGAAAATTGAACGTCAGAAGGAAAAAACTGAAAGCAATATTGAACGAAAATCAGTACAAATATTTTTTTACTGGGCAAGCGTATCTGCAAAGATTTTTTTCTAAAAACTTTCGATATCTCAAATAAAAGATTCAGCGTTGTGTGTGCGAAAACGAACAATCTTGGTATAGCAGAACCAGATAAAAGAGGAAAAGGGCAGACTCATAGAAGGATGAATAATGACCAGCGAAATTTTTTTATTGCACATATCAAGCGATTTCCACGATATAGAAGCCACTATTCGAGAAAAGATAATGCTCAGACCATATACTTATCATCAGATTTAAATATAAAAATTATGTATGATTTGTACAAAACTGCTTGTGAAGAAAAAGGCAGGATTCCTGTCAAGTTATCTTATTATAGGTTTATTTTCAATAGTGAATTTAACCTAGTATTTGATCGCCCCCATTCCGACACCTGTTCTCGCTGTGACTCATATCAGAATATCTTGAAACATCCAATAGATGAGGCTAAAGTTTCACAAGCCAAAATTCAGCTACTGGTTCATCAAAGACGAGCCAAAAAGGCAATAGATATGAAGAAAAAGGACATCGAAAATTACAGAGATTCTACAGATACCATTGTTGTATGCTTTGATCTGCAACAGGCCCTACCAACGCCGCTTTTAACAACGTCCAAAGTGTTTTATTTAAGGCAACTATGGACATACAAGTTTTGTACCCATGACTTAATAAACAACGAATCTCATATGTATGTTTGGTCCGAGAACGTTGCTTCAATGGGCTCACAAGAAATAGGATCTTGTTTAATTGAGTTCATTAAAACTCTGCCACCTAATACAACAAGAATGATTGCTTACAGTGATTCCTGCGGGGGTCAAAATAAAAATATCAGCAAACTATTCATGTTCCTGGTTACACGCACCCAACTTGAAGAAATATACCACAAATTTTTGGAATCTGGTCACACATATATGGAGTGTGATCGATCGTTTAGGGACTCATAGAAAAACGTAAAAGAAAATTCCCACAAGTATTTGTCCCAGATCAATGGATTAACGTAATACGATCAGCTTCAAAACGGTTTAGGGTTCATGTTATGAACAAGGAAAACTTCTATTCATTTGCGCATCTAAATTCCCTAATAGACGATCCAAAAAAAGATGTTGACAAAAAAAATTTGAACATTAGAAATATTTCTTGCTTTAAATATGCAAAAACTTCGGAAAAATATTCCTTCCAATTTAAATTTACTCTCGATCCAGATGTTCCGTATTGTACGTGCAAATGATTTTTCTTGGGTAAAGGTCGACCACCCAATGATTTGAAGAAAGTGTTCCGTTCCGTGTTGAATGAAAAGCCCCTAAAAATTTCTGTAGAAAAATGGAAAAACCTACAGTCTCTGATGGAGTATATTCCTCCAAGATATCATAGGTTTTATAAAGAGTTAGACCATGGAATCAAGAAAATGAACAACAAACCCAAAATACAGAACAGAAAAACTTGCAGAGCAACAGCTTCTACGACAGAAGCTGTAGATAACAGTGATTCCGAAATTCACGTGGAGGAAGACTTTGTGGCTGTCCTGGACTCGGAATCTGACTGTAATGATTAGTGTTGATTTCTTTGATATGTATTACATTTTCTCAATAAAAATAGTTTTTCGAACTCTTTTTTTCTAACGCACAAGGATGAATATTTGGAGTAAGTGCTCATTTATAATGGACGTAAGGCGTACGATATGCGTAATGGATAAAGTTGAACAATGGAAAATAAGTGGGATCGTTCACAATAAGCGAACATTACACTTATGTGTTACGGTAGACCGCAAGATCTTACGGCCGAACGTTAGGCGAACATAAAGTTGGACAATGTTCGGCTTATGGGAAATTTACGAACATTTTTAGGGGATTTGGATTTCTTGGGTTGAATTATTCGTCGGTTCGCATTCTTGTATAATTAAAGAATCATTCTTCATCAGGAAGTTTTACTTTAGCATTAAACGTCGGTATTCACCTTTCTTTTCTTGATCTTTATTTACTGGACGCACACTCCATCGCTTAGGTTTTTTTGACATAATATCTTCATTGTACTCTAGGCATTGCTAATAACAAAACCCATAACTGCATTATCAACTCAAGGGCGTTAAAGTTAGTATACCTACACCAGAGAAAACCCACAGATGAACTATAGCCGTCAAATTATTTCACGCATGTGTACGTTCATTATAAATAGAAAAATGTTACGTTTATCTTATGTCTTATGTAGCCCTATGTCTTACGTACATTATAAATGGGCACTTAAATGGGTATAAGTGCATTTTTTCACAAAAAAGTAAATATCCAAAAATATACAATGTACGAAACCTTCTGAGTATGTTTTAAAAACAAACTTGGTCACTTTTTGTTGCGTGACCTCGAATATACTGTGCGTTTCAATAAAAACTATCCACCCTAAATAACTTTTGATAAATAAATTTTCACGAAAAATGCAGAAACACGCCAATTACCATTTCTAGGGACAACAACTGTAGTGTTAGAAAACAGTGACGTCTGTTCTCTGCAATAACCACACAAATCTCTGCGCGGTGATGTTTGTCTGGTGTCAAAAATCCGCCATTTTGGGGGCAAACTTTGTCCCGATCTCTCTAGTACATGGTGCTTACCAATTGCGGTACTTTGAGAGATATAGTGACTTTAGTCAATACATTAATTAACTATTCATAATTTGTTATTTCAACCCACCCGTTTGTGAAACATCCATTTTAAAATTCATCTGTAGCTCATAGACTATTTACTTTGGATACTAAGTATTATATATTTTTGAAATCTGTTTGATCAGGAGAATTTAAAAATGCAAAAAATATTGGGTGCTCCATTTAAAAAATGGAGGGGGATGACCTAGGTGTGGGGGGATGATAGTTACACCACGTATAAATATGCAAAAAAATGTCCCCATAGAAATATTAATTGACGTATTTTTGCGTTTTTCGTGAAAATTTATTTATCAAAAGTTATTTAGGGTGGATAGTTTTCATTGACACGTACTGTATATATAGAAGACGGGTTGTCTCGTGACTGGAATAGTTGAAGAAAACTAAAAAAGAAAATTTGAAATCGTTTTTTCTTATGGTTGCAGTCTATTCTCAAAGGAGGCCCTTGGAAATAAAAACTCTTTGTTAAATTATCGAGCTTTCGAGAAAAAATATTTTCATTCCTAAGACATCTGTAAAACAGGAAACTTAAAAAAATACCGACGACGAAGACACGCTTCACAGAAAGAACTATCACTAATAAATTATTAAAATCATGTATAAAATTAATTTATAAAAGTGTATTAAAAATTACAGAATATTAAATTTTTATAAATATCAGACGCTATTAGGATTATTTCAAATACGTGATTAATCTGTCAAAGGAAGAATGAAAACTGAAATCTGGGGAGCTAAGCTCTGTTAAATAACCCCACCAACACAAAATATATTCATGACGGTTGATTTAAAAATGGAACCGAGCCGACTGTGACATTTGTATCAAACTTAAGTAAGTACATAATTATAAATCACACTTAGATTAGCAATATCTGCTCGTTTGTTCAAATAGTTGGGTTGGTTGTTGACATGATCTATTTCCAAGAATTCTCTTTTTGTCAGTTTATTTTCTCTTGCTAGAATTGTTGGGTTTTCAAAATTGCCAACATATTTGTATTTAGTTGTATGCTTTGCCATCTAGTAAGTAGAACGTTATCATTTCCTCTAATAGCATCATATCTAAGAAAGTTGTGCCTCTGTTTCAATAATCTGCTTTTTCGGATGTTCCTGGTTATTTGGCTATGTTCTTTCTTTGGGTGACGCGTTCCAGCTGAGTAGCACAGTCTCATTCTGTGCTAACGAAAACCACTCGGAAATCAAGCTTCCGTCAGTCTCGGCTAGCCAATTATCAGCGCATATTGCAGTTTTTATGAGTTGGACAAGTCCACTTTATTACCTGAGGGGTAGCCTCTAGCCTCGTTCGCCATCGTTCGAATATGAAGCTAAGTTTTTGGTTCAGTTATCTGTTACTGGCATCCATTTACTTCATATTGTAATCGATTTTACAATTATTAACTTCAATTCAAACTCAAAACTTTTTTTATCTAACCTTCTCCACCTCTTTATTTAAATTTAACCTCCGAACTAGAGAATGGTTCATTATTGTAAGTATTGTATGGTCATTTTGAGTATCAATTATGTTAATTAATTTATTTTAAATTTAGCTGGGGTTCTGTAAATAATTGGGAAGGAGGTAGAAAATTTAGTGACGGTATTTTCATGTAATTATAAGGATTTAGTTTATGAGCCATTGAAATTTTTCATGTAAGAAATTTAGTCTTAATAAATAGTGAATTATTTATATTTCTTTTCTTTGTCTATTTACCTATTGCAACTATCGCCACAACCTGAATTAATTAATTAATTATCAAGTTTCATGATATTAAAGGCCGAGCTAACCTTGCTTGACTTTAGTCATTAAAGTTTCCAACTATTTACGTTATAAGATATATAGATTGTTGCTTTAAGACTGAAGTTTTCTGTTTCTAAACGTATTTTTAAATAGTTTTTATTACTTTCGGTTCTTGTATCAATGGACTCCGCAGCGATTTCTCAGGCCCCATGCGGTCTAGAGACTTGAAATTTCGAATTCGAACTTAGATCGCTGACATCTCGCCGCCTGTTAAGCTCCAAGTGTGACCCAATATGGGCCAATATTCATTAATTATAATTATTTCATTCAAGCAAGATCACTTTATCTTCGACATAGAACAACAATGTCGGACAATGGGATCCGTCACTGGAATTACGCACGAGCATGGAGTGAATATATACGTCTCTGTTCTCTGGTATATAGGTCCTCTCTGGCAGATCGTCGTATATATTACATTTTGGTTTTATGTGTTGTGGTAGACAAACATTAATTTGTTATGGAATTGCTGTTGCTGGCAAACAGATATACATAAATATAGTTCAAATCGAGAGAACAGAGAAAACATACCTCCAACGAGAAAAGGAGAGCAATAGTAGGTACTAATCGGTACGGTTCAAATCTTAGACGCCTAATAAAAACTATTTTTAATTTTTTTTTCAAAAATTCCACTTGTTTGATATGTTTTTATAGTTTAAGAATATTCTATCATTTTATAGCGTAAACAGTGTGTTTCAAGTATAGTTTAGAGTTTTTTGATTTATTTATAAAAAGAATAGTTTTATAATACAAACATATTTCGAGACTTGCTTTATAATTATATAAAGAATATATTTTTTGTTTGTTTCCATTTGTTATTTTTTAAATATCTATTGTGCCATTGCATAAATTGTATATTTTATGTATAGTTATTTAGTTGTATTTCTGCTTTATTTATTTTATAGTTAAATAAAAAATGTTTTAATAAATAAAAATTATATATAGTATTGTAGTAGTGTGTAGTAAACGTCTACGTTTAATAAAACTTTAGCAACTTTGTAGATTTAATTAATAATTATCTGTAAACATGACTGTCGTGTTTTTTTGTTTGGCTAGTTGAAGTGCTTTGAAGCCGGTGTCTTCATGGAATGTGTGGCCAGAGGTGAGAAGGTGCTTTGAAAATTGTGAGAAGCCAATACTGCCTTCATGTTTAAACTTTGTGTGCTCATCCATACGTTTTTTGAAGGTTCGATAAGTACAACCAATGTATTGGACAGGACAAGAACCACAGGTAAGCTTATATACACCCGTTTTATTGAGAATGTCTAGCTTGTCTTTATTAATCAATAGGATCTTTTTTATGGAGTTGGAACTAGTAAAGGAAACTCTGAAATAGTCGTTAAAAACGGTGGCGATTTTTTAGGATACTGGTTCCGTGAAGGTGAGTGTCACAAATTTGGGTTTTACGTTATTTATTGTAGTATTACTGTTATCTAAATATGTTGTTTTTTGAATTAATTTGTTCTGTTTTTTTGTTATCAATTTATTTATCAGGTCTGGACCATATCCATTTGATGAAGCAAGTTGTTTTATTATGGAAACTTCTTTTAGGAATGACTCATGAGTAAGTGGTAGAGACACTATTCTGTGGATGTAAGAGTGGAAAGCTGCCATTTTGTGCGAGATCGGATGATTTGAGGAGTTGTGGATGAGGGAGTCTGTGATGGTTTTCGGTAGATATCAAATTTGAGTTTGTTGTTCAGAATAGTGATGGTTAAATCAAGAAAATTTATGCTTTTGTCATTGTTCTGTATTTCCATGGTGAATTTAATTTTATCTTGTAAGTTAATAACGTAATCTAAAAATTCATTTAGCTGCTCAAGATTAACTGACCATAATATTAAAATATCATCTACATATTTAATGTGAAATTTGATATTGTTTATGTATCTGTTGTTGTTGTGAATTTTATTGTTCTCTAAATTATGTAGCAAGATCTCAGAGAGTAAAAGAGCAATTGGAGATCCCATATCGAGGCCCTCCTGCATAATATAGCTCTCATGTTGAAAGCTGAAAAATTTTTTTTCACCACTTCTATCCTGTTTTCCAATGAATATGTAAAACTGTCTTTAAACTCATAAGATTGTTGTGTAACCATTTTTCTAATTTGTAAATTGGCGAATTGTTGTTAGCTACAACTGGGCGAGTGGGAATATTTTGAAAGTTGTCCAATTTGTGTGTCTTGAGGAGCCCATACATTCGAGGAATAAATATGTAATCAGGCGCGAATTTTAATTTGGTTTATTTGTTGATAACATGTTTGGACTTTTTAATAGCCGTTTTAACTTCTAGGATAAAGGTGGAGCGGGCAATATCTTTTCTAATTATATTATTTGCGTTGAAAAACTCTCTTATTTTTGCAATATAATCTTGTTTATAGACAAGGCAGAGTGTGTTACTCTTATCACATTTGGTGACAATAATATTGTTTTCATTTATTTTTTCTTTGATGTTTTTTATAGTTGCGGAATTAACGTTAATAAAATTGTTTGTGTTTGAGGTTATTTTATGGTGCTTTTGAATTCCATTCTGAATGTTTACTCTTAGTGTTACAAGGTTGGGTATTAAATTAGGGTATTGTTGTATGATTGCTTCTGATTGGACAGCTAGTGTTTCAAGCTCGTGGATGAGTTGTTTTTTTTATTTGAAGGGCTAGGATTGAACTTAAGACCTTTATTTAATATTGACTGTTCTTTTTCAGTGAAGGTTGTATTAGTAAAATTAAGAATAGGTGTGTAGAACACATGTGACGAGCCCTGTTGACATTGTGACGCAGTTGTAGCTTTACATAAAAATAAATTTGGATTTTTTTAGTTAATAATTGTTAGTTTTTTGTGTCATAAATATATTATGTAACTAAAGATAGAACTTAATGTCCTGTTAAGGAGAACGTGATGTAATTTTGATTTTAGATTGTCGTATAGCACTTTAAGCCTAACATCAAAAGTATAGATTTTTTGATATGAGGAGTCCAGTTATATATATATATATATATATATATATATATATATATATATAATTTCGTTGCTATTTGTTTTTGAGCCTAGTGGATTTATTTTTCGTGAATATCGTGGGTTTAGGGCTACATTTATTTCAATATTTCCAATCACTGAAAGAGCCCTAAGCCCACGATATTCACGAAATATATATATATATATATATATATATATATATATATATATATATATATATATCGATATAGCGATGACGCCCCCACCGACCAATCAAAAGGCCGGAAAAAATTTTAAGCCAATGAGATAATTCATCAAAAGTTGGGCCAATACAATAATTCGACAGCTGCCAGTACAATATTTCAATGCTAATTCAAGACCAATCACGTGTCTGGAAAAAATTTTAAGCCAATGAGAAATTTCATCACCCAAGGTACTTCGGATATACTAGTATGCCCAGTACATCGTGCCGGTATTAAAAAATGCTGCTTTCTGAGCGCGAGAAATTTCAAAAAAGATGAACGTATTAATTTAAAATATCGAACTTGAATATATACCTATAACATAGGTACCTTCATATAATAACCGAAGATCATTAGTAACTAATCATTAATGAGAGATTAGAGAGATACGGTAGGTACGTTTCGACCCTTTATTTAACTATTTCTAAGAAATTAATAGTTAATGGGTAATAAGCGGAATCCATCTGTATCATTCGGAATGTATCTTAATTAAGTGTTTATTAAGTACTTTGTGTATATAATTAGGTAAAGGGAATCATATATAAGCCTGAAATTGCTGAGTTTTAGAGTAGAGAGATCAATTACTTTCTAGCGAATCGTTGAAGCGAGATTATATTATTTCTTATTGATACGGTGACGTGAGAGTACTTTGATTATTTCTCTTTTATTTGGTGACGCGCAAGTCTTATTATCTTTTTATTATATCTTTTAGAGCTGCTACGTTTCATTCAATATACTAATATAATTTTGAATAAGTTTCTCTATAACAAATCAATTGTTATTTCCATTAATTTTAAACTCAAACATGTCTCAGCCCAATAGGAATAGATTAATTCTGCCAGGTCCTTCTCCTAACACTGTAGCTATACCTCGAATGATTGGTACTCCAATCGTTCCTGTTCATGCTGCTGCTTCCGCCGCTGCTGTTGTTGTTGGTGGTGGTGGAAGTGGAGTTGTTAATCAACAGGACCGCATTATGTTGTATCCTATTGAAGCGGTTGCAGGGCCATCTGGCCATATTGGAACACGAGTTAGCCCGGATGCTGGAATCAATTTTCAACAACCAGGGCCATCACGTCTTCCACCAGCCCCTCCATTCGGCGTCCTTTTAGGGGGTCCCCCTCGCCCTCCAGCAAGAGGTCCTCCAGGTGGTGATCCACCAGTAGTACCTCCTGGTGTGGCACCACGCGGTCGTCGAGGTCGCCCTGCTGCCGGTAGAAGATGTAGTTATTTCATAACCATCCCATTCAGGGAAAGCGATAGGAACATTGAAAAGGCTAATTTATTAACAACAAAATTATCCTGGCAGAAATGTCCATGAAAATGGCCCTATCGCTTTTCCGCACGAACGGGAATATTATTTTCTACCGGCAGCAGTTCAACATCCACCAGAAGAGGCTGCTGCATTAATCGGCAATAATAACAATAACAACAACAACAACAAAAACCAGCAGCTGCGGCTAGTATTATATGGTATCGCAGCCGAAAACTACGATAACGAAACGGCGTTGCAGGAAGGACTAGTATATCATATTCACGCGTTTGTCAAATATGATGCGCCCTCATATATTAATGAAATGTCCCAGTATATTCGGTATCTTTATCCGGGAGTTTCCATTGATGTTCAAAACCCAACTACTGAAAAACAAACAATCATATTTATTACAAAAGAGGACAATAATCCATTATATAATTGTTCCTCCTCAAAGTTAAGTTTTTCGTATAGACTCAATAAATATTGCGAGGATACACGAAACCAGCCATTCTCTTTCCTTCACAAATTTGTAGTCGAGCATGATTCAAAACATAGATTTATTCAACAATACAAAGCGGAATTTGATAGCATAATTTTAATGAAGACAATTTCGTGTATCCAGTTTGTATAGAGTTTGCTCCTATATGTAATTGGTGTTTGTTAACATTTACTTGGTATAACAATTTTATTTCTAGGCCTGATCAACACAAAAGACCTCAGTTATATTTATATGGGGCACCTAATGTAGGCAATACCACCTTTATTAAGAAATTCATTTTGCTAAGCAGATTGAATTCTAAATTAAAATTAGAGTGCAATATTGGAGATAAATTCTTTTTACAGAGTCTTAGATCTACACATAAATATATCAAATTTGATGAGTTTGATCCTCGAACATGTGCCGCATCTAATTTTGCTGTTCTGAAAACATTATTAGCTGGAGAGGCTACATGTAAGAGGATTTACCATCGTCAAAGTCAGATCATTACATTTAAAGGGCCGATTATAATCTCCAATTATCCACCGCCTCAAAATATACCTGGGCTCTTGGAAATGTTGCAAGTCGTTCATGCCGATGAGCCATATTTCAATTACGTTCACCGCGAATTGGAGCAGTTCATTCCGATGGTCAGGCCAGTAATAGTTCATGAAGTGGATGATAGCGATGATGAGGACTAGGCATGACGGAGATTGTTCTCATTTGTTAGATTGATTTGTTTAAATGTTAGCTTTTGAACATCGTTATAAACTTATAAAATCACTTATTATCTATTATAAATTTACCGAATATGGATTTATTTCATTTTAATTTGTAGAATAGATGTCTTTTATATTCAAAATTATTTAATTATAGAAACTTATTCAAAATTATAGTGGATAGAAGAAGACTGGTGATTTATAGAGGTGAGTTTTTTACATATATTTCTTTAAAGAATGATATTAATTTATATGATATTATATATCAGGTTTATAAAAGCGATATAGTATTTAGTATGAATGATTGTATGAATGGACGAATGTTGTTAAGCGGTGGTATGCTTAACGGGGTTGAATTTCATTTAACCCTATTTCTCTCTCGACGCACTGTAGCCTTGTCGAGGCGAGAGGGCTTACAAAATATATGTTCAGCATATTTTTAGTTGAATATGTATTTTAAACCAAAATCAGTGTTTACTTTGTTGGGTCTTTAGTATCACTCCATTGGAAGTTAGCATTATTAATTTGTACGACTGCGTCTAAAAAAAAGGAGCAGTGCATTTTTTTAACTGATCAATTCTCTATCAAAACACACTAATTACAAGTTGTTAGCTGGAACCGGCTGGTTTACAGATAATATTATTTCAGAGCATGTCATAGAATCGGCAATTTCCAGTATCACTCCAATGGTAGTTAGCATTTTTAATTTGTACGGCTGCTTCTAAAAAAAAGCAGTAGTGCATTTTTACCTGATCAATTCTCTATTAAAAAACATTAATTACAAGTTGTTAGCTAGAACCGGCTGGTTTACAGATAATATTATTTCAGAGCATGTCATAGAATCGGCAATCTCCAAAGTTCGGAAGGTCGTAATTCCATAACGAGAAGTCATATTGGAAAACGGCCAACGGCAAAATGATTTTTTTCTATCACTTAGTTAATGAGAATTATTTTATATTTTTCAACAAAAAAAAAAGATATTTTTATGTTTTTATGTCTATAAGTATTTATGTGACATAAGTCAACTTTCTTGTTCAAAGTTAGATTTGAAAATGAAAAATTGATCAAATGCAATGAAACTTTCACCAATTACAGATTGAAACATTCTAAAACCGAATGTGATAATGAAAAAAAATGTCAGTCATGTCGGTATGTTGGTATGAATCTATATGTAGAGGGGGGTCATTTGAAGGTCACAGAATCGGCTATCTCCAGTATCACTCCAATGGAAGTTATCATTTCAAATTTGCACTGTTGCCTCTAAAGAAAAAGGCAGTAGTGCATTTTGTTAATGGATCAATTCTCTATCAAAAACACTAATTACAAGTTGTTTACTGGAACCGGCTGGTTTAGAGAGAATATTATTTGAGAGCATGTCATAGAATCGGCTATCTCCAAAGTTCGGGAGGTCGTAATTCCGTAACCAGAAGTCATTGGAAAACGGCCAACGGCAAAATGATTTTTTTCTATCACTTAGTTAATGAGAATTATTTCATATTTTTCAAAAAAAAACGATATTTTTATGTTCATACATCTGAAATCTGTCAAAAATTTCAGCGCTTTCTTAGCTAGAAGTGTGTTGGTCACAGGGATTGAATTTGTGCTCTAACCATTTCATGCAATATCTTTTAGGAGCTCTATGATCTGTGACTGTGAATAATGGTAATGTAATAATGGTTATTTTATATGTATTATTTGAGTAATGTTTCAAAATTTTAGAACACCGCCTGTTTTGTGTGCTTCGGTTAGGTTAGGTTAGGGTAGGCTGGGGAAAGAAAGTAAAGACGATTTAGTTTTGTATTATTTATTATTGTTTAATATATATTTCCATTCAAATAAACGTGTTTGCATTACCACATTATAGCTATGAGCTTTTGCAAGTCGTGCATGTTCATTGGGGTTTAATAAATATTTAAATCTAGCTGAAATTTGATGACGCCTATTATTGCTGTAATGTTCCCCAAGATTACTCGCTAGAACATCGTGACATATTCTTTCACTGATGCCATTTGCGATACAGAAATTGACTATTATCATGCGATTATGATCACTCAAGTTTTTGGCAAAAAACACCTTTCTGATAAAATAAGGTCATCTATTTAGGAATGCTTTCTTTCTCAACGTCTTCTACATCACTGTTTGTATTGTGTTGTAAATATAATTAAAATATGATTTATTTTTAAAATTTTTACCACCCTGTATTTCAAAATTTAAGACACTTAGTGTATAAACGTTTTCTTCTAAAAATTGAAATAAAAATCGCCTCCATAAATATTGACTTTCAATTAGAAAACACCCTGTATACAAAGATTCATTATATATAGATTTTGAAAATTGTTCCAATAAATGCTTGCAAACCCTTATCCCCATCTACAAGAATACACGGATCCTATTCTTATTGTCAAGCCATCGATTAATACGATTGATTTTTGTATCAAATTTGAATCTGATATATCTAAAATTAAGTATATGTTGGTTTCATAGGAAATTTATCTAAAAGTCATTTTAATCGATATTTTTTATATGACGTTTCAACATTTTATAAATTATAGCATTAATTCTATTCCTAGATGAATAATTCCCAGATAGAGTAATAGTGATATCAAAATCGTCCTAAGCATTAATTATGAAAATTACGGTCGGCGATAAAATGGAAATAAGTAGAAGTACGTAAATTAATAATTTCCTTTAGTCTTTATATGATCTTATCAATCAGATTCAATAATGATTCCTTCAAAAAGTCGAATTTCTTTAATTGCCTCTAATAACACGGGCTAATAGCAAGCTAAAAAATATATACAGAGCTAAAACAAATAACGTTCAAATCAAAAATTATATAAATTCTATTTCCGGCAATGGTACAGAGATTATTAGAATCAATGTAGGAAATTTCAAATAGTTTACAGTGAAGTTGTAGACAACCAGACCGAATAAAGACCATAGACATAATATCCCTTATGTCTATGATAAAGACACAATCTCTATGGGCTTGTGCTAAGGGCATAGATACTCTAGTATCTATGGCTATGGCCTATCGATTATGTCAAATCTAGGAAATGTAGGAGGGCGCAGCGGAAAAAGTATGGACCGTTTACAAGGACAGCCATCTCTAATGGGCGAAGCCACGAAGTATAGATACCAGGAGTCGAAACGTAATATTCTAAAAATGGTATCAATTTGAGGAACAGATATTTTGCCGGTAGGGCGCGACTCTTTTCAAGAAGTACTTATTTGAGTTGATGCGCGGGAAGGCTTGTAGTTATTTTTATTTTATTTATATTTATTAGTACGAATTCTAATCAAATAAGTTAATATATATTATATTTTAACTATTAAATTTTAAGTACCGCGAGCCAGCGCGTATTTACGTGCAATAATAATAATATTATCTGTAGGCCTTGAACACTTGCACAGCTAGTGGCAGAAAAAAGAACTATAATCTGGGTTTCATATCGTATACCATGAATACTACGTGAACGCTTATACTGTTGAGACTCCTGGTATCTACACTTCGTGGGCGAAGCATTCAAATTGTGATTCAATTTTTGACGCAAATAAGGGTTCACAGAATAAACATTGGTGGCGCTGTTGATAGTAAGTTGAATGTTGAAGTTGGTTACATGTTACACATAATACATAATTACATAATACTACCATTTCCCGCTTTTTACAAATATATTTGAAAATTGAAAACTTGCGAGTAACAGCGTCACCTGTATTGTCTCCCAAAATCGGCTCACTTTTTTTAACCTAAGATAGTTGTCCTTGTATACGGTCCATAATTGGATTCATCTGAAATTCTTTCAACACTTTTAATAGAGTCTGTAATTATTGACATTGAACAATATCAGTCAACAATGATAGGAGAGAGAGAGAAATAATAGGCATATATCATACAAGGATACACTGTCAAGGTGTCAATAATTGAATTTGTAATAAACATTTTATCAGGTCTTACAGCTACTACAGATTTCATGTCCGAACTGTTGTTAGTAGAAAACTTTAGATTTATAAAGATTTTTTTATTAATACAAAGAAGATACAAAAACGATAGAAAACACATCACTTGATGGTAATGTGTTGATTGTCATCAGTCATCACAAAATTTAAGGAAGGTTAACTCACTCCGCTATATAATGTATATGTTATGTTGAGTCATAACAACTAGGAAAGTCTCCCTCGATCTTAAAATTAGTTAAGGAAGAATCCATAACGATACTCACAACCGATACATAAAACAATACAAACAAACTTTGTAATTCTAACCAGTTACATTTTAATTCCTAATATAGATAAATCATATGCAGTTTTCTCATGACAAAATTTGGCGAATGTGAAGGATAGGTCCTAGCCACTTTTGGATTTTATTTCTAGTTGCTTAAATATAATATACCTATTAGCATTGAAATTTTAGCTCGCTAGCTGCCTAGTCGATTACGGGAGGGTGGATTGAATATGGGTGCTGGGTGCGGAAAATATGGTTGAGTGATATATTTTTTTGTAGTAATAAGCTTATTTAATACTAAATTAGCTCGATAAATATAAATCGTTTTGCAATTAACGAAAACAAATCCATAGAATAAATATTAACGCCAAGAAAAATCAGCTGGAACGATGAATTTGTACGACTGCAATGTATGAAAATCTCAAGACATGTAAATGTATTGTTAATGACGAGCGCTTAATAATTGGAATAAGAAATGAAATCAGCCTGTCATCTGCTCTGGACTTGAGAGAAAATCGAAAACTGAAGCATTTTTTTCTCATCCGTCTAATCTAAAGTGAGCGAGAAATAATTTTTGGTGGAAACATAGGTATCCACTATATATCCTAAAGTTGTTAAAGTGGAATTATCGAGGTGTTCTCTGAATTGTCGAAAGCCTTCGGTTCGGTACATTACGGTATTATTATTATGTCATATGTCATTCAAATCAAGTCACTTTGATGATGAATCACGGTCCTATAATATAGGGTCTAGCAACTCAGTTCGATAAAGTTAGCCCCTCAATAATATCCGTTTGTTGGTCGTTTGTGGGTGTTTGTTGGAGAGAAACCAAAAAGGATTTTTGTTAATTTGTTATTCAGTAAACAAAATTTGGGGATTTTCTTTTTTCACGTTAGCCCCCCTTAAATGTATTCCTCAAATGAATGAAAATTATTAGGCATGCAATCGTTTGTTGGTCGTTAGTTGGTGACGAAATGACTATTTTTATAGTCGAATAGTCATTTATTATCCTACAAAATTAAAAAAATTGTTCAAGTTCAAACTAAACCTACCTTGTTTTTTAAACGCATGGAGGCGCCACCTTACCGATGCCGAATCAGAGAAACCTAACCAGAGAATATATACCTTCAAACCTTACAGCTGATCGCGTAACTGGGTATATGTATGTGACATAAACATAGAGTAATATAATGTAATAATATATGGTATTCTCTTTTTTGTCCAGATATACTCTATGTTTTTGTCTATGTGGTATTCTATATAAATGTTATATAAAGTTATAATTGAATTATTTTTTTTAAGTCAAATAATAATAACAATAACAAAGTATTATTTTAAATATTATTTCATAATATTATATTACATCCGCAAGACGCAGTATCTCACCATATCGTATTACATCTGCAAGACGCAGTAATATTGCACCACATCATATTACATCTCCAAGACGCAGTTTAAGAAGATAACAAAAGTGATAAGGATATTTACGTGCCAGAGATGCAGACCAGTAGTCAGCAAGTTACCATAAAGACCATTGTTAATTGTTTATCCAGTTCGGCCTCCAAAAAGACATTACTATGTATTTTAATTATAATATTTCTAGAAGTTCCGATTCAACCTTAGGAGAAGAGATCCATTGTATTAATTTACGTTTCTTTTTATATTTTTGATGATTAAACATTTTTGATTGTATAAATACTAGATCTCTAGCTAATGGCATCACTTGTGAGTCGACATTTGTGAGTCTAGATTCATACAGTCATGTAAAGATAAGTTATATTTGTACTTTAATTTTTGTGTTAATAAATAGTTGTTTTTAAAAAGTTAATTCCAAGTTAAGTGATTTAACAAATTGGCGCAGTCAGTAGGATAACTCAACGTGATAAAACAAGGCCTACTTCAACAACAAGTTTCCCCTCATTATCACGGTGGTTTCCAAACCTTCAAGTGAAGAATCAACAGCTCCAAAAGAAGAAGAAGAATTATTACAATTTGAACAGTAGGATAACTTCAACGTTGGTAAAACAAGGCTAACTTTAACAACAAGTTTCCCCTCATTATCAACGGTGGTTTCCTAACCTTTAAAGGAAAGAACCAGCAACTCTGAAGAAAGAAGAGTAGAAATATTTCAACGTTGGTAAAACAAGGCTTACTTCAACAACAAGTATCCCCTCATTATCAACGGTGGAAAAAACCAGTAACTCTGAAGAAAGAAGAATAAGATTCTTCAACAACTTACAGAAGAGGTCCAACGAGGCGTCCTCACTCCTCTGTAAACCACATCGCAGAGAACAAGACAAAGCAATGTACATCTTACTGTAAGTGAATTATCACGTATATTAATTTTTAATTTTTTTTTATACTGTTCGATTTTCTTTTATAATATTTTTTTTTATATTTGATACTTTATATTTAATTAAATCAAAATGGCAAATGAAAGAAATCCAGCTCAAGAGGTTGAGCTTAAACCATATATAATTTCGGAAATATTTTGTATCGTACCTGAATTTGAAGGTGATCAGATATTTCTCGGAACATTTTTAAATGCATGTGATTGTGCTTATAATATGTCTACCAGAGACCAAAAGGCTCTGTTAGTGATTCATATTAAAAATAAATTAAAGGGAAAAGCGGCTCAACTAATCAGCTCGCGAAATCCTCAGACTTACGCAGAGATAAGACAACTTTTAAATCTTCATTTTGGTGATTCAAGAGACCTTACTTCTCTTATTCATGATTTACAAAGATTAAAACAATTATCGAATGAGTCAGCTCTAACATTTTTCAATAGAGTGCAAGTCTTGAATGCTAAAATGCATGCAAATATACAAAAAACATCAAATTTATCAAATGAACAAAAGGTTGCACAAGAAATTCTTATTGATACTATGGCTCTTAATACTTTATTAACTGGACTTGAACCCCGTCTAGGACAACTTATTCGTGCTAGTCAGCCTGAAAACTTGTTAGAAGCACAAATTCGCATACGAAGAGAATTGCAATTATCATATTTTGAGAACTAAAAATTTAATAAGCCAGCTTCTAATATTGTGAGTAAACCTCAAAATATATTAAATGTTAGAAAACCCCAAATACAAACTGTAAAATGCTTTTCATGTGGTAAAAATGGTCATACTTCTAATCAATGTCGTTTTCAACAGCAAAGAGCTTTTACTCCAAGCTCCAATCAGAAATTCTACCAAAATTTTCAAAGACCATTAAATTTCCAAAATCAACCACAAAATAATTTATAAAATAGACCAAATAGTAATGTTCCCCAGCAAAGACCTTTTCAACCACAGGGACAATCTCAAGTAAGACCCTCAGTGACTCAAAAGAATCCTAATTTCCAACAACGAGCTCATTTAATTGGCCTTAAGAGCGATAATTCTGACTATTATGATGAATACTTAGGCTCTGATCTGGATCATAATCTATATGATATTCAAGATAATTTTGGAAATAATTTCCAGGAAGATGATAATAACTATTCATTTGATAATCTTTCTGAGTTCGAAAAAGATTCTCAAAATTTTATGTCTGCCAAAGTAATTTCAGATTTCCAAGAATTGCCAATTGTTCAAAATAAAGAACATTTTTCTGAGTTTGAGAGAGATTCTCAAAATTTTGTTTCTGCTGAAGTAATTTCAAATTTTCAGGATTTTCCTATTGCCCCAGTCAAAGACCATCCCCCAGATTGTCCGACAACAGAGAATTTAATTTCAGAAACAGTTACCAGAATCCAAACATTAAATTTCGAAGAGATGAACCCGAATGTAAATTTTCCCGAACAAAATTTTCTTTAAATCCATTTTTGACTGTTAATTCAAAAAATCTTTATTATATTGAAGATGCTTCTAAGAAGTTTAAGTTGTTTATTGATACAGGTGCAGGAGTTTCTATTTTTAAAGAAAATACTGTTAAGAAATTTCCTCAAAGATTTACTGAATATGTAACTATTCAAGGGATAACTGATCAAAAAATTTTACTAAAAGAATCTGTACTTATTCCATTTTCTGCAAAAGATCCACATAAAGTTTTTATTTATAATCTTAATATTGATTTTGATGGAATTTTGGGTTCATTCAAATTTCCTAGAACATTATAATTGTATAATTGATTTGAATTCAAAACAATTGATAACTAATTTCAAAACTATACCTCTGTTTAAAGTTACCGAAACATCACTTGTCTCAAAATAATCAAATTTGTGAACAAGATTCTGAATTCTTACAATTTGAACAAAATACTGAAAATTGTTATAAAAAATAGCTGAGAAAAACATTGATATTTTTGACATGCCTCATGATTATTCATTAGCTCATTGCGTGGCGGAAGATATGCAAATGCAAAAAGGCATTGCCGCGGAATTTAAGAAACGATTTGAAAATATAGAAAAATTATTAAGTCAAAATCAAAAACAAGGTGGTTTAGCAGGTTTGAAAATTAAGAATGCAAATACAACTAGATATATTTATTATCTTGTAACAAAAGAAACTTCAACCGGAAAACCCACTTATCAGACTTTATGGTCATCTTTAAAGAAATTGAGAGATCATGTTGGTAAAAACAATGTTCAAAAATTAGCTATGCCAAAAATAGGGTGTGGATTGGACAAGTTAGATTGGACGTGTGTTAAAAAAATTATATCTTATCTTTTTAGAAATTTAGGTGTTGAAATTGTTATTTGTTTGCCAAAGATACAAAATCGAATTTTTATTGAGCCAAGAATTGAAAAAAATTTCAAATTGAAATGTAATTTAACAAACACAGATGCACTACTTTTCGGACAAGCAATAGAAAATGTTAGAATTCCAAATGCTTTGGTACATGTAAATGAAGAAGGTGAATTCTTTACTTCAATTATTAATTCGAATGCTAATCCAAAAATTGTTGAATTTCCAAATTTGAATCTAGATCCCATTCCGAATTCCGAATGTTTTTTAAATTTTAATTGCGTTAATGAAAATAAAACTAAATTTAATCAACCTGTTGATAGAAACACTATAATTTTGGATCAGTTGCGTACAGATCATCTCAACGAAGAAGAAAAAGAAATTATCACAAATTTATGTTTAGAATTTTCTGATATTTTTTATTTGGAAGGAGACCAACTAACATTTACTAATGAAATTAAACATTCAATTGAAACTGATAATGCGAGACCTATATTTACTAAATCATATAGATACCCCCAAATTCATAAAGAAGAGGTAAAAACTCAGGTGAACAAAATGTTGGAACAAGGTATTATACGTCATTCTATTTCACCATGGTCATCCCCAGTTTGGGTTGTGCCAAAGAACCTTGATGCTTCAGGAAAACAAAAATGGCGTGTGGTTGTTGATTATCATAAATTAAATGAAATTACGGTAGATGATAAATATCCATTACCCAACATTTCTGATCTCCTTGATCAACTAGGAAGATGTCAATATTTTACCACTCTTGACTTAGCCTCAGGTTTCCATCAAATCGAAATTGAACCAAAAGATATCTCCAAAACAGCTTTTTCAGTTGATAACGGTCACTATGAATTCGTTCGAATGCCGTTTGGACTCAAAAATGCCCCGTCCACTTTCCAACGCGTCATGGACAACATTTTACTTGGCATTCAAAATGAAAGATGTTTTGTTTATATGGATGACATAATAATTTATTCTTCTACTATTCATGAACATGTTTCTCGTCTGACTGAAGTTTTCAACAGACTTCGGAAAGCCAACTTGAAAATTCAACCAGTTAAATGCGAATTTCTTAGAAAAGAAGTCGCTTATCTTGGACATATCATTACCCAAGATGGTGTTAAAACAAATCCAGCCAAAATAGAATGTCTCAAAAATTTCCCGGAACCTAAAAATCCTAAAGATGTAAAATCTTTCCTTGTTTTAGCAGGATATTATCGTCGCTTTATACCAAATTTTGCCAAAATTTCTAAACCCCTTACAAGACTTTTACAAAAAGATGTTTCTTTTATTTTTAATAATGAATGTAAAAATTCTTTCAATGATCTAAAAGCTGCACTTACTTCAGATCCTATTTTGAGATATCCAAATTTTGAAGAACCATTTATTCTCACAACTGATGCTAGTG
Organism: Crioceris asparagi; assembly: GCA_958507055.1. Classification (NCBI taxonomy): domain Eukaryota; kingdom Metazoa; phylum Arthropoda; class Insecta; order Coleoptera; family Chrysomelidae; genus Crioceris; species Crioceris asparagi. The sequence continues at coordinate 32,897,691 of OY293832.1, read as the reverse complement.
CATTTGCCATTGGCGCTGTTCTATCACAAGGTCCCATTGGTAAAGATCTACCAGTAAGTTATGCTTCGAGAACATTATGTAGTGCAGAAACAAGGTATTCAACAATAGAACGAGAACTCCTTGCTATTGTATGGGCAGTAAAACATTTTCGTCCTTATTTATTTGGAAGAAAATGTACGCTAGTCACTGATCATCGTCCATTAACATGGCTTTTTTCCATTAAAGATCCCGGAAGCAGACTAGCTAGATGGCGACTCAAATTGGAAGAATATGATTACAAAATTGAGTACAAGCCAGGAAAAATTAATAAAAATGCAGATGCACTTTCAAGAATTAAAATTAATCATTTTAAAGAATGTGCAAATCTACAATCTAAAATTACAATTTTGGCAAATAATGAAACTAATGAGGTTATACCATCAACAAGTAAAGACCCTAATGATCCTATAGAACCACAAAAAAATGAAACACTTATAGAGGAACAGGATGAATTAATGACAGACGAATTTAATAGATTTGTTGACCTTTACAAAACAAAATCAATAATCGATTATTCAAAAATTTAAACATCAAATGACCAGTTACTGGATAAGACTCATAAGAATATTGTCACTATATTTTGGCAAAATAAACTTGAAGATTTACATTATAAAATTATTGAAGATATTTTTGAAGAAAATTTTGATTTTCAAATGAATTTAGTAAATATTGTTTCTAGTAAAACTGTGAAAGATCGCAAGTATTTTATAATACCTCTTATTTACGATCCAGAGTTTGTAGTTCAACAATTATTTTATACATTATTTAAAGAACAAAGTAAATTTGATCCTTCAAAAACTTATTATATAGAAAATAATCTTGAGTTAAAATTTGTAGTCTGTCAAAATATTGTTAAAACACCTGACCGAGATGAAATACCTATCATATTGGACCAATATCATAAAGGCAAAAGTAATTTACATCGCGGAATAAATGAAACTATACGACGGATAAAATCTAAGTATAACTGGACAGGACTAACAAAAGATGTAGAACAATTTATTAAAAACTGTGAAACTTGTCAAAAAGTAAAAATCTGTCGTAAGAATTTAAGCACTCCTCTGGTAATAACAGAAACACCAAAAACTCCGTTTGAAAGAATTAATATTGATATTTTTGAGTATCCAACAAGAAATTACGCTTTAACGATTCGAGATGAGTTAACTAAATTTACTCAAGCTTATCCTATTTCAAATAAAAAAGCTTCAACAGTTGTAAATACACTATTAATATTCTTTCAACATTTCGGAACACCTTTGAGAATTCATTGCGATTATGGTCGAGAATTTGATAATTCATTAATAAAAGATTTGTGTACGCTTTATGACATAAAGCTCACTTTTTCTAGCGTTGGCCATCCACAATCGAATGGTTCTTTAGAAAGATTTCACGGAACTCTTGTGGAAATGATCCATGCACATAAGACAGAAAATCCAGACGAACATCCGTTTAATATTTTGCCATATGCGGTTATATGTTATAATAATACTAAAAACAAAACAACTGGTTTTACCCCATATGAACTGATTTTTGGTCATACGTCTAGTAGACCACCTGAAACTTTATATAATGAGAAGGCTCTTATTACTAAATATATACGTGATTTGAACAACAGAATGCAACATTATTATAAAATTGCACGAGCAAAAACAGCAAGTCAGAAAGAAAAAGCAAAAATTAGATTTGATAAAAATATTTCAGGAAAGCTTCCAGATTATAAAATAGGAGATAAAGTTTATCTTAAAGAATCTCAAATTAAAGATAAAAGTCAAAATTTGTTTAATGGTCCTTTTGAAATTGTGCAATTATTTGATAATTCTGCAATAGTTTTAAATCCACAAACTAATCAAAAATCACAAATTAATTTCGATAGACTGACTAGACTAGACTTTTTCCATGAAGAATGTACTATCAAAATTACGAATGAAAAATGGACACTTTTAGTTTACAAAGATCTGGCCCCAATTAAGAAAACAATGGAAAATAATGATAAAATACTTATAGAAATTTTGGATACTTTAGAAGATCCGTCTCCAAGGTTTATAGCTTTTAAGTCTGAAGTTCAAACACACATAAGTTTATTATCACAAATTTCGAATTCAATAGGTCAAAAAAATAAAGAAATTATAGGAGAAACTAGATCATATAACTCCAGGGCAAAGGGAGGTATATTTAATGGAATCGGAACTGTTTGGAAAACTATTACTGGTAATTTAGATGCATCAGATGGAGAATATTATAATGATTGTATTAACAAATTATCTCATGATGAATTTGAGTTGGAAAATCTTCTTAAAAAACAAATTTCAGTTACAACTTCTGTTATTAAAAATTTTAATAATACTATACAAAAATTACAAATTGATGAGAAGACTTTTAATGAAGATATAAAAGAAATTCAAAATACTTTGATGGATATTGCTGATGATGTCGCATTTTATGAAGCACAAATAAGGATATTGAATATTTGTGAATCACTAATGGAAACCTATATTTTCTTAGAAGATTCCCTTAATACTATTTTAAATTCTATCACTTTTGCTCGCATAAGATTATTACATAGCTCAATAATAGCACCTTCAGATTTAATCAATTCTTTACAAGATATAGCAAAATCTCTTGTAAGAAATAATTTACCTTTACAACCGTATACGTCAAATATAGCTAATTATCTTAATATTACTGAATTAGAGGCATATCAATCAGAAAGAAAAATAATATTTGTTCTCAAAATTCCTCTCATTGATCCAGAAGCTTCTATACTATATCGACTCTATCCAATACCAATATTAGATGATCGAACAGGTATCTATCATATTTTACCAACTACACAAAAATATATTGCGCGGGATGATGATTCACTGCTGTATTTGTCATTGCGAAATCTGGATAATTGCAAGACTCTTGAAAGAAGCATAAAAATCTGTTCTAATCTCCTCCCATATCCAATTGACAACGATGCAATTTGCGAAGCACAACTATTAAGAAGATTAACTCAGATGCCCAAGACATGTCAAACATCTCTTCTTTTTGTTAAAGATTATAATGTCTACCAAATTGATTTAAATCTATGGTTAATCACTGTTTCGGACCCTTTGCCAATCACGATTAAATGTGGAAATATGGAAATTAAATCAGAAATTATTAAAACTAATAGTTTACTGAAATTACAACCTGAGTGTAGTGCCTTTATTGGAAGTACAAGAGTTCATGCTCAATACCCAATTGACACATACCAAGAAATCATGTATCGAAGTCATCCAGTCACAATTCCATTTGACTGTTGCAAAGATATTCCTGAAAAATTACAAATTCCTGAACTAGAACCTCTTAAGTTGAACAAAATTGATTCCGAGATTTGAATATTGCACAACACAAACTAAATCAGTATTCAGAAGAATTAGAAAAAATGATGAAACAATCTCCGATCAGTAAATATACACATTGGTTCACCATTTTAACCATTGTAGTAATAATTTTATTGGTAATACTTTATGTGACCTGTAAATGTAGAAGAAAGCATCATCGAATTGGAATAGCTTTAACCAACGATTACCCACCATCACCACCAGGACCAGGTTCCAGTTTTTCATTCCAGCAAAGTATAAGAAGAATTCTTCCGAAAAGAAGAGCAAGTATCCATGTCGGAGAACCCATAGAAGAGAATATCGAATTAAATCCAAATAAATCATTAACTTAAAAAGTTGTTGCAAACTCCACCAACTTTTCTTAAATGGGGGAGTTGTTATATAAAGTTATAATTGAATTATTTTTTTTAAGTCAAATAATAATAACAATAACAAAGTATTATTTTAAATATTATTTCATAATATTATATTACATCCGCAAGACGCAGTATCTCACCATATCGTATTACATCTGCAAGACGCAGTAATATTGCACCACATCATATTACATCTCCAAGACGCAGTTTAAGAAGATAACAAAAGTGATAAGGATATTTACGTGCGAGAGATGCAGACCAGTAGTCAGCAAGTTACCATAAAGACCATTGTTAATTGTTTATCCAGTTCGGCCTCCAAAAAGACATTACTATGTATTTTAATTATAATATTTCTAGAAGTTTCGATTCAACCTTAGGAGAAGAGATCCATTGTATTAATTTACGTTTCTTTTTATATTTTGGATGATTAAACATTTTTGATTGTATAAATACTAGATCTCTAGCTAATGGCATCACTTGTGAGTCGATACTTGTGAGTCTAGATTCATACAGTCATGTAAAGTTAAGTTATATTTGTACTTTAATTTTTTGTTAATAAATAATTGTTTTTAAAAAGTTAATTCCAAGTTAAGTGATTTAACATAAATATAACACCTTTATCTATGGTGTATATATTTATACATAAGTCCATAAGTACAACATTCTCTTATAAAGGTTTACCGTATACATATACTACATGATTAACACATTAACAGGTGAGTTGTGATAAACAGGTAAGTAATTAATAACCAAGCAATTATGGGATTGAACAGGATTAATTTATAATTTCTTTGTGTACAATAGATATTTTTTGCAGATCATTTGTTAAAAACACTAACGCGTTAAATAATCATAACAATAAAGCTGTTGTCTAAGTGAGAGACAACTAAATTTAAATAATCGCGGGTTATGCATAGAGTATACCATAGAAATATTTAATTATATTTTTGTGTACCGTATCGTGTAAGCGGAGGGGTTGATTATGAGATCAGCAAACCAACATCGGTAAGGTAGCGCCAAAGGTAGCGTTCAAAAAACAAGATTAGTTTGGTTTGAACATTTTTTTTTAATTTTGCAGGATAATAAATGACTATTAGACTATAAAAATTGTCATTTGGTGACCACTTAACGACCAACAAATGATTGCATGCCTAATAATAGTCATTCACTTAAGGAATACATTTAAGTGGGGCTACCGTGAAAAAAGAAAATCCCAAAATCATGTTTACTGAACAACAAATTAATAAATATCCAACAAACGTTGGTTTCCGTCTAGCAAACACCCTCAAACGATTTTATCATGATATCATTAACAGTGAGGGGTTAACTTTATGATGCCTAGCAACTCCGTTAGTAGTTGGAGGTAGGTGTTCCCTGATTAGTAGAAGTGTCATACTTATTGAAGGCGATTTTTGTAAAAAGGACACACAAACGACCCGAATAATTACAGAGCTCTAATTTTAGTAAATTCTATAGTCAAGTTAATCCTCCCAAAATTTCCTAGAGGAATTTTGAAGTGGGAATCTGTAAATGACTTCATACCTGAGGACCAATCAGCTTTTCGTAAGGGAAGAAAGAGGCTGTATCGACAACGTATACGTTTTGTCCTCAATTTCGCAATTACACTTGCGACTGAAGGGAAGGCGAATGGATGCCGTTTTTGTATATTCCAGAAGGGCCATAAGAGTCTGTGGCACAAATTGTATAACATGGGTATTCATAAACAAAATTTTATACAACTTTTTAACGACAATAGTTGAACATCGACATGTCATGTCAAAGTCATTCTAAAGAGATGTATATACCGGGGGATATCATATTTTAATAAACTGTGAATTAATGTTATGTAGTTTTAAGGAATTAATTAATTGAAAACTGGAGAAGAAAATTATTACAAATCTATTTGAGAATGAAATATTAAAATTGAATAGTTGACACTCGTATTTTGATTATTGTTCATAAAACAGCATTGAACAAAAGTGTTTCACAACAATACATCTATAGTAAATAGGCTTACAATGTCATTTAGAAAAATGTCCTACTAGTTTCAGTCAACCAACCACTATTTATTATTTTGCCAATGTTAATCAACCACAAACATCAAAATATCTCTTTAACAACATTCATTCATATGTGATGAACATCTTACGAATATTACCCGATCCCATAGTCTATCGGCGATAGATCAACAGAACAGAGAGAGAACAGAGCTCTAATTTTAGTAAATTCTATAGTCAAGTTAATCCCCCAAAATTTCCTAGAAGGATTTTGAAGTGGGAATCTGTAAATTACTTCATACCTGAGGATCAATCAGCTTTTCGTAAGGGAAGAAAGAGGCTGTATCGACAACGTATACGTTTTGTCCTCAATTTCGCAATTACACTTGCGACTGAAGGGAAGGCGAGTGTATGCCGTTTTTGTATATTCCAGAAGGGTCATAAGAGTATGTGGCACAAATTGTATAACATGGGTATTCATAAACAAAATTTTATACAACTTTTTAACGACAATAGTTGAACATCGACATGTCATATCAAAGTCATTCTAAAGAGATGTATATACCGGGGGATATCATATTTTAATAAACTGTGAATTAATGTTATGTAGTTTTAAGGAATTAATTAATTGAAAACTGGAGAAGAAAATTATTACAAATCTATTTGAGAATGAAATATTAAAATTGAATAGTTGACACTCGTATTTTGATTATGGTTCATAAAACAGCATTGAACAAAAGTGTTTCACAACAATACATCTATAGTAAATAGGCTTACAATGTCATTTAGAAAAATGTCCTACTAGTTTCAGTCAACCAACCACTATTTATTATTTTGCCAATGTTAATCTAACCACAAACATCAAAATATCTCTTTAACAACATTCATTCATATGTGATGAACATCTTACGAATATTACCCGATCCCATAGTCTATCGGCGATAGATCAACAGAACAGAGAGAGAACAGAGCTCTAATTTTAGTAAATTCTATAGTCAAGTTAATCCCCCAAAATTTCCTAGAAGGATTTTGAAGTGGGAATCTGTAAATTACTTCATACCTGAGGATCAATCAGCTTTTCGTAAGAGAAGAAAGAGGCTGTATCGACAACGTATACGTTTTGTCCTCAATTTCGCAATTACACTTGCGACTGAAGGGAAGGCGAATGTATGCCGTTTTTGTATATTCCAGAAGGGTCATAAGAGTATGTGGCACAAATTGTATAACATGGGTATTCATAAACAAAATTTTATACAACTTTTTAACGACAATAGTTGAACATCGACATGTCATGTCAAAGTCATTCTAAAGAGATGTATATACCGGGGGATATCATATTTTAATAAACTGTGAATTAATGTTATGTAGTTTTAAGGAATTAATTAATTGAAAACTGGAGAAGAAAATTATTACATATCTATTTGAGAATGAAATATTAAAATTGAATAGTTGACACTCGTATTTTGATTATGGTTCATAAAACAGCATTGAACAAAAGTGTTTCACAACAATACATCTATAGTAAATAGGCTTACAATGTCATTTAGAAAAATGTCCTACTTGTTTCAGTCAACCACTATTTATTATTTTGCCAATGTTAATCTAACCACAAACATCAAAATATCTCTTTAACAACATACATTCATATGTAATGAACATCTTACGAATATTACCCGATCCCATAGTCTATCGGCGATAGATCAATTTTGCCGCTTTATGCAAATGCCATTGCAAACAGAGGTTATGTTCCTTCAAATTATGAATTATATATTATATTAATTATATCAGTTCATTTTTGACATAGATATATATTGTTGATTAATTTCTTAGTTGTTCTCACCACAGAAAACCTTACAATAGTTTTAAAAGTAAGTATCATACATATTTTCAAAATATCATATATACGAATAGTTTGAAATAACATTCTACATATTTGAAGGTTACTGATACATCTTGTAATAGACCTAAAGCAAAAGCCGGTGGTTTATTGTGATTGAAATTATAAGCTGAGAAAACATAACAATAATTATTTACTATTCTCTTTGATTGGAAGTAAGTATATGTGTCTGTCTTAATATCTTAATGGTATAAATTTCAGAGTGTGTGCTACATTTCCATTATTACAGTAGATCTTTGAGTTCCGACTATTTTATCAGGTGGGTAAGTAGATAGATTCTATCTACTTTTGTTGATTTAATATTCCTCTTACTTCTCACTTGTCATAAAATATATACCCAGCCTAGGGAATAATCTATTAAAATACCATAAGTACCAAGGAAGTTTTAGTATAGGTATTTTTCATGTAGATATAAAATTGATGGAATTGAATCTTGCCATCTTATAAGTTTTTTCTAAATTACATTGTAAGCATATTTACTCTAAATTTATTGTTGTGAACAATATTGTTCACTCAATACAATTTTTTGACGATATTCTTATGCGGAATCTTAGTCTTCTTAGTGTAAATTATTAACAAGTATCATTCTTACAGTTATATGGATAATAACAAAATATATATGTTATAGCTATTCAATCTGGCATAATTTCCACTCAAAAAGATTGCTCTTTATTTTTCAAACTGTCTTCTCTTCATTTTTCTTCACAATTTTGCAATTTATTCCTTAAAACTACATAATATTTATTTACTATTTATTAAAATATGATATCCCCCGGTATATACATGTTCTTTCCACTGACTTTGACATGACATGTCGATGTTCAACTATCAACTATTGTCGTTAAAAAGTTGTATAAATGTTGTTTAAAAAGTTGTATAAAATGTACAGAATATGCCTCCTGGGATCGATATTTAATACAATATTTTTTTTTAAATAGAACCTACTCCATTAGTTGGTAATTTTGAACTTATACAGTTATGGGTTGATTCCGCACCAACTTCAAAAGTACCAGTGATAGTAGAATAAAAATTATTTTGAGTTTTTCAGTGCATTAACTAATAAAGTCGGTCCTATTTTCTGTAAAAAATACTTCACATTTTCAAGTGTATAGTCATCAAAATAATTGAAAGATCACTGATAGATATATTCGGACAGTTCTTTCTTCTTTGCTTCCTTACTGCTTACAGAAGCGGTAGAAAAGTATTTAAAACCTACTGAATATATGAATTGACGATTTTGACACGTACATTTCATTCAACATTAGAATGTAAAATATAATACACTTTGGGGACGTATAAGTTGTATAACTTATAAGGGAGTATAAGTTATACGGGGTCCGAAGTGTAGCATTGACAAATATATATATATATATATATATATATATATATATATATATATATATATATATATATATATATATATATATATATATATACAAAAATCAACTTGAATTGGGGATTTCTGCTCTGCCGAAGTTTGAATGGGCCTCAATAGAACACTCTTTATGCTGTCCAAGCTTTCGAAATTTTTTTATTTTCTTTTTCAAGGCTGAATAAAATAAAACACATATTAGTTTGGAGTGAAAATCAAACTAAGATATTGAACTTACATGACATGTAAGGATTAAAATATTAAATTGCCATAACACTAAGAGCTACAGAAATTCCTTCATTATAATAAATAACATACTGTTGCGTAAGCGGGTTCGCAGATAAGTGAGACTAATTTAGAGTTATTAAATTAACTTTATTTACACTCAAAATAATATAAATTACAACTTAACTTTACTATATTCTCTCTAACTTACTCGGACTATTCTATTTATTCACACTGCCTTTTTTCAATCTGTCTTCTTGCCGAAAATTCTCCCAAATATATACCCGATAAAGGATCCAGAGCATTCGGGCGGCTTCTGGTCTTTGACACGAAAGCCGCCACTTTTCTACTACTACACTACGCTTTTCGAAATTCGTTTTGTTGGCATTTTAACAGAAGACGCCGACTGCTGCCGTCGCTCTCTTTGTTAACGCCGCTTTTGGTATTTCCAACCACAGCATATATCGCGCGCTTACTTCAAACGGATGCCGCTACTTTGTAGCCAATACCGGCGGCTGTTCCCCTTTGCACGTTACAATACTTACAAAAACATTTTAAAATTGAATAAAAACAAATGTATAATTAAAATCCTAAACTTAAAGAATTATATAAAAATTCGCAAAGAAGTTACATACTGCGTGTTACTTTAATATCACCATTTTACAGATTAGAATATCATTGCGAGGAAGACAGAAGAAAATATCAAACAATTTATTCCCTGATGGGTGGGAGTCGGAACTAACTCAGAACATAAAGGTATACTAAACCATGTCAATTGATGTCCTGCAATCACAGATCTCCAAACAATATTATGTTATAATTTCACAATGTATGTAAACTTCAATTCACATCTAACCTATGTACGATTGTTTATGTTGTTAGTGCAAAACTTTGAAATCACATAGGAATAAACAGAACTAAGACCACGTATATCGGTACATGCATTCATAGATTTAGGATCTTTAGTAATTTCAATCCTTTCTTGTATTTTTCTTTTAGATGTATTGGATTCATTAATCAAGATTGAAACACCTTCAAAATTGAGAGTATGTCTTTTTTCCTTTGCATGTCTTGCTAGAGTGCATTTTTTGGATTGGGCATTTCTGTGATCACTTTTGTGAGCAACGATTCTGTTCTTTAGTAACCTTTGTGTTTCACCGATGTATACAAGATCACAGTCACGACAAGGAATAGAATACACCACATTTCGTCTTTTTTCGGTAGGTATTTTATCTTTAATATTCGAAAAGTGTTGTCCAGTAAGTTCACATTTCTTTTGGATAATTTACAGTTACTAATAACATATTTTATGATGTTGGATAGTTTTGGAGTGAAGTCCTTTATCCAAGGAATGGAGAAATAACACACAGGTCCTTCTTTTTGTAACCCACGATTAGGAAAAGACCCTGAATGATTGGTAAGGGACGGACTACTATATAACAGTTTACGTAACATATTTTTAGGGTAAGAATTGTTTAATAGAATTTTATATAGTTTGTTTATGTTTTCGTTGAATAGAGATGAATGACAAATTTGTCTGATCCTATTTTTCATTCCTAAAACTAAGTTCACTTTGATTCTTTCATCATGGTAGGAAAGATAATTCAAATATCTTCCACTGTTGGTGGGTTTTTGATACCAATCAAGTATGATTGTTTGATTTGGAGTACGGATAGTTCTGGTGTCGAGGAAGGGTACCGAGTTGTTTTGTTCTCTTTCAATTGTGAACTTGAGATTATCATCATAGGAGTTGAAAATTTGTAAGACGATATCATAAGAATCAATAGGAACAGAACTAATTATATCATCAACGTACCTTTTTATGAATGGAAGGTGAAATGGTAATCTGGGCAAGCAATTATCTAATAAATCGTCCATCACAAAGGCCGATAATATCGGTGAAATGGTGGAATCTATTGGTGCTTTAGGACCCAAATTTAGCTTGCCGCCCAAATTAGATAGCAAACTTATTCAGAATGTAGTCGCTGATATCAAAATTGTTTTTGATAAGATAGAAGACATAAGATTGAGGAACATAACTAGATCAAGAGCAACCAACGTGATACTAATCACATTAATTCTTTTCACAGTCACGGTTGTCAATTCAACACATTAGTTGCCAAATCCTATCATTTTTTTAGTAATCACAGAGATTTATGGGGACAAAGGTAACGTCACTGTTATTATGTATAAGCAACAATATATCTATCGCTGCAAATAGTTACTTGATGACACAAAATGCTACAAAAAATTAACAAGGGACCCAACCATCACCTTACAAGGAAAAGCTAATACCATCATTTTCGATTTCTATAAAAAGAATTTTATTGATATTACTACCTGAAAAAAATTCACTACATACGATTCAGTTCCGGCGAGATTTTATGTCTTACCTAAGATCCATAAAGAACCCCCTTCTCTCAGGCCCATTATCTCCTCAATTGGCACCCCAAATTCAGGGCTATGTAGGTATATTACACAAATTTTAACTAACACCCACAATAAAAACAAAAGTTATTTTATTTAATATTTCTATCATTTTGCTAGTTTTATCAGCAATTTTCAATTACCTCCGGACTATGTCTTAATTAACCTAGATGTTTCTTCCCTTTTTACCAATATCTCATACGAACGTGCGGAGTCCAGTACCAGGAAACATTGGAATGAGATTCAGTCCCATTGCGGTCTGGATATAAGTTCTTTTCTTTCAGCACTAAAATTCATATTCGATAGTATAGTGTTTACCTTCCAAGGGGAGAATTACTTACAAGTTTTTGGTACACCAATGGGTTCCACCATTTCACCGATATTATCGGCCTTTGTGATGGACGATTTATTAGATGATTGCTTGCCCAGATTACCATTTCACTTTCCATTCATAAAAAGGTACGTTGATGATATAGTTTGTTCTGTTCCTATTGATTCATATGATATGGTCTTACAAATTTTCAACTCCTATGATGATAATCTGAAGTACACAATTGAAAGAGAACAAAACAACTCGGTACCCTTCCTCGACACCACAAGTATACGTACTCCAAATCAAACAATCACACTTGATTGGTATCAAAAACCCACCAATTGTGAAAGATATTTGAATTATCTTTCCTATCATGATGAAAGAATCAAAGTGAACTTAGTTTTAGGAATGAAAAATAGGATCAGACAAATTTGTCATTCAACTCTATTCAACGAAAACATAAACAAACTATATAAAATTCTATTAAACAGTTCTTACCCTAAAAATCTGTTACGTAAACTGTTACATAGTAGTCCGTCCCTTACCAATCATCCAGGGTCTTCTAATCGTGGGTTACAACAAGAAGGACCTGTGTGTTATTTCTCCATTCCTTGGATAAAGGACTTCACTCCAAAACTATCCAACATCATAAAATATGTTATTAGTAACTTTAAATTAGCCAAAAGAAATGTGAACTTACTGGACAACACTTTTCGAATGTTAAAGTTAAAATACCTACCGAAAAGAGACGAAATGTGGTGTATTCTATTCCTTGTAGTGATTGTGATCTTGTATACATCGGTGAAACACAAAAGTTACTAAAGAACAGAATCGTTGCACACAAAAGTGGTCACAGAAATGCCCAATCAAAAAAATGCACTCTAGCAAGACATGCAAAGGAAAAAAGACATACTCCCAATTTTGAAGGTGTTTCAATCTTGATTAATGAATCCAATACATCTAAAAGAAAAATACAAGAAAGGATTGAAATTACTATTTATTCCTATGTGAACATTAACAATCGTACATAGGTTAGATGTGTATTGAAGCTTACATACATAGTGAAATTATAACAGTATGTTGTTTTGAGATCTGTGATGGCAGGATATCAATTGACATGGTTTGGTATACTTTTTCTGAGTTAGTTCCAACTCCCACGCATCATTTAAACAGATAATTTTACCTAATAAGGGAATAAATTGTTTGATATTCTTAATAAAAAATGTCTTTTCTTCTGTCTTCCTCGCACTGATATTCTAATCTGTAAAATGGTGATATTTAAGTAACACGCACTATGTAACTCCTCTTTGAATTTTTATATAAGTCTTTATAATGTTTAAAATTTTAATTGTACATTTGTTTTTATTCAATTTTAAAATGTCTTTGTAAGTGTGTTTATTGTTATAATGAAGGAATTTCTGTCGCTCTTAGTGATATGCCAATTTATTATTCTAATCCTCACATGCCATGTAAGTTCAATATCTTAGTTTGTTTTTCACTCCAAATTAATATGTGTTTTATTTTATTCAGCTTTGATAAGGGAAATAAAAAAATTTTGAAAGCTTGGACAGCATAAATAATGTTCTTTTTAAGTCCCATTCAAACTTCGGCAGAAATCCCCAATTCAAGTTGATTCACGTTTTTCTACTAAATTGCTGCCGTATTTCCATATATATATATATATATATATATATATATATATATATATATATATATATATATATATATATATATATGTATATATATATATATATTTTGTTTGATTCTGAATTCTTGACTGGTTTATTATTTGATAAAATAGATTTTTGTTGGGGATGCAGTCATTTAATAAATAAAATTCTTTGGATTATGTAAATTCACGAATTTCGCCCCGACGAAGAGAATAAATATTCTCGAAAGCTTGGCATAATCCAAAGAATTTTATTTATTAAATGACTGCATCCCCAACAAAAATCTATTTTATCAAATATATATATATATATATATATATATATATATATATATATATATATATATATATTGCACGACATACATGCAAAGAGCAGCAATGCTTTGGTTTCTATTCTGGCTACTACATGTGTCAGAAAAATGTGCAGCTTTTTTCACATGACCTGGTAAAGTTTTAAATCATTTAGGCAGTGCTGTGCCTATTCCACTGTCCCCTCTCTGGACGTTGACTTCGGTCCAAGAAAAACAGAAGGCTTTATGGGGTGGTGCTGTTTCGTATACTGTTAAATTATATGCATTTACTTTCATGCTATAGGTATGCCACATCTCCACGAGGAATTTTTAACAAGTTTTGGAGGTCAAATGAAACAGACACAAAAGTTTTGTCCTTGCTTGCTCTTTCTTTATCAATAACCTTAGCTAAATTTGCTTCATTTCTTCGTTTCAAGTATTGTGTAAATTCTTTCTTTAATATTATATGGTTTCTTATTTTCTTCACAATGTATTTTATACAACTCGTACATTTTTGAAATTGATAATTTTGTTTCTTTCCGACAATAATGACTTTCAATCCTAGGAAAACTATTAATATGACTAATAACTTCTTGTAACATCTTTGTACTAGTTATTTTTAGGAATGTGACAACCTCGTTTATCAGTTGCAGAAAAGTTTCCTGTTTCTTTTGACTTGTTTTCAAGAGCATGGTCTACAGGACCGTCGTGGCTGATACAAAGTGTAGTGGCACAGTACACCACTACACACGTGCATAACAGACTTCAATATAATTTCACAAATGTACACATCATAAACATTTTTCATTTATATATTTGTAGTGATATTTCTTAATAATGTATATTGACTTGCTTAGCAGATGTACGTCGGACTGTCGAGCTAATCCTCCCTTTATTCCAAATTTTCTTCAATTTTTAATCAGTTCCCTTACGAATCTCAGACCACATACCTCATAACTTTTTTACGCAAAATTGCGACGCTAGGTGTACATCGCTGTCATGCTGTAACTTTGACATGGTATATATTTGACTTACATTGATTGGATTTAAAAATAAAGACTTAAGTATTCGCAAACCCTACGCGTATTGTATCTACGATTCTCCACAGTGGCGACCCAGACGTGATTTGTAAAAATTAGTAAAAATTAGTAAAAATATTATTTTTCGTGTGATCACGCAGTGCGCGTAGTGACAAATAAGCTACATTTCACGACATCATTTTCTGTGACAGTTTTCTTATCATTTTGTTATTTTTGTCGGGTGAATGTAGCTCCGTTGTGCGGCATTTTTGTGTGTGCGAGTATATTTTTATGCTGTGAACAATGATATTAAGCCGCGACAACGAACGCGAACATGACGAGATCGTGCGCGCACTCGAAAGGCTCCATGCTGAATCTGGATCCAAAATACGCCACTGATGTGTGCGATATAATTGTGAACACACCAGAATGGAACGCGTATCAAGTGCTCAAGTCGACACTCATCAAAAGGCTCAGTGCTATGCAGGACCAGAACACAAAACGGCTGTTGAAATGAGAAGAAATCGGCGACCGTAAACTATCCCAGTTCCTGCGTCACCCACGTAACCTCGGCGGCTCGGTAATATCGGAGAACGTCATACGCACCTTGTGGATGAGCCGATTACCAACGGACACACAAGCAATCCTGGCAACGCAGAAGAATTCTCCCCTCGACGACGTGGCGGAACTCGCTGACGCCATAGCCGACGCACAACCCCACGGGCCACAACAGGTAGCAGAGGCAACCGCCCAACCACAAAAAGCAATGTTAATTTTGAAATTCGCCCAGCGCGGCCGTGAAAGACCGCGTGCGCGTTCACACAACCGCTCGCGCTCGCTTACCAATCAGGAATTTGCTGGTATCAATGGCGATTCGGGGCTGACGCTAAAAAAATTGAACCTCCATGCACCAAGCAGCCGGGTAACGACAAGGGCAGTCGCTAGAGGCGGCCAGCGTCCCACGCCCGATGCCAACAACTCGCCGACTTTTTGTTACTGACCGACTTACCAAGACATGCTTCTTAATCGACACTGGAGCCGATATTTGCATATATATATATATATATATATATATATATATATATATATATATATATATATATATATATATATATATATATATTGTTTGATTCTGAATTCTTGACTGGTTTATTATTTGATAAAATAGATTTTTGTTGGGGATGCAGTCATTTAATAAATAAAATTCTTTGGATTATGTAAATTCACGACGCCCCGACGAAGAGAATAAATATTCTCGAAAGCTTGGCATAATCCAAAGAATTTTATTTATTAAATGACTGCATCCCCAACAAAGATCTATTTGAAATTGTAGGTAAAAGTCCATTGTTTCAAAGTGGAGTGAAGTAAAATGTAGAAAAAAGAAACTCACAGTCTTCTCCACAAAATATATTGCTTACATAATTACCATCAGAAACATGTTTCGAAACTATATAGTTTCATTATCAATCTTAAAAGGTTCTGTAATAAATTTGTACAAATTAATGATACTATGATACTGATGAAATATATCTTAGAAAAGATGGCTAATATGATACTCACGTGGAGATGAAAATAACTCAATCTCAAACCAAAATTCGTCAATAAATAAAATAAAATTCAGAATAAAACTTAACTTTTACATTGTAACCCCAAAAATAAAATAAAATAAAATTAAATTCTATAAATTAAAAATCAAAAAATTAAAATTAATTCTAACTGGCCTGGACTACATGATTGCTAGTGAGGTTCGATGAGAAAGAGAAAAATTTTGGTTGGAGACGATAATTTATAGCTCATCAACCCATGCGTGGTGCCATCTATAAATGACTGGACATAATTGATAAAGTTAATATCGTATAAAGATTGAAAGTTGAAGAAAACTCTATAATAAATAATATAATGACAAGTAAATAAATAAATAAATAAATAAATAACGTTTATTGACAATTTGAGAATTTACATTTTTGTCAACAAACAACAATATTAAAACTGTCTGTTTGTAGGATAATTATAAATAACATATTTTTAAATCAATTAATAGCTAACTGGTAAGAAACAAAGCATTACAAATGAATAAAAGTATGGAATATAATATGTAGATATAAGTTCTATTACCTTTGAATAATGTTTCTGATGAATTCCCTAGAGTTACTTCTTAAGAAATTATCAACCTCATTTAAATTTTCTGATTGTACTTATATTTTTTATAATTTTGGGTAAATAATTATATGCTTTTGGTCCTATGTACATACAATTTTTTTGACCTATATTTTTATTTTTAAATGGTATAACAATGTTTTGGTTCTGTCTAGTGAGATGACAGTGAGAAACAATATTGTGATCTTTTTTATTCTTAAATTGATCTATTACAAGAATTTTGAAATAAATTTGTATTGGATCAAAAATATTAATTTCTTTATATAATAAATTACTTGGATATCTGCTATTTTTCTTCAATATTATTTTTAAACAACGTTTTTGTAAAATTTCAATTGGCTTTAAATGTGTCTTAGAAATTCCCCCCCAACCTATTAAACCATATTCAAGATGTGGTTTGAAAAGACTGAAGTACAACATTTTCATATATTTATAATCCAATATATTTGATAGAATTTTCATTTTAAATAATATTCTTCTTAATTTAGCACCTAGGTATGTTATGTGTCTTTCCCATTTGAGATGGCTATCTAACATAATACCAAGATATTTAATTTCCTGTTTTGAGTAAATAATTATTTCTAAATTTATTGAGATTTCATTGAATTCCGGAATACCTTTACCAGAACTACAAAAAGGAAGAAAAAATGTTTTATTAAAATTAATTGAAAGAAGATTTTTGTTTAGCCAGTTGATAATATTGATGAAATCATTTTCAATCTCAAGTTTTAAATGTTTCCAATTTTCGTTTTCATAATAAATGACAGTGTCATCAGCAAAGGAAATAATTTTACTAGTAGTTTCTATTGAAAAAAAGTTATTAATATATATAATAAAAATTAATGGACCCAAAACAGTTCCTTGGGGTACACCACATGATACAATTTGTGTTTCACTTATTGTACCATTTAGTTTAACTTGTTGTTTTCTATTTGATAAATAGGAACAAATAAGATCGTGAGCTAAGCCCCGTATTCCAATTTGTTCTAATTTTTCAAGTAATAATTTGTGATTGACTGTGTCAAATGCTTTAGCTAAATCCAAAAAAATACCTATAGATGGTTTTCTATTATCAATTGAATTATAAATCAGACAGGTTAAATCTTTTATTGCATCTTGGGTTGATTTTTTATTTCTAAAACCATATTGCATATTGGAGAGTAATTTATGCTTTTCTAAAAAAATGATAAATTCTATTTTTAATTATTTTTTCTAATATTTTTGATACATTTGATGTTAGAGAAATCGGTCTATAATTTGTCATATCTGTTTTGTTTCCATGTTTATAAATTGATATAACTATTGATTTCTTAAATTCTTCTGGAAATATTCCTGTAGATAATGATTTTTTAAATATATTCGAGAGAGGTTCACTGATATATTTACATAAAATTTTTAGTGTTTCATAAATGAGGTTAAGGAGAAGCATAAATATAAATATCCCTAAACAAATTCAAAAGTTAAGAGTGTTAAAGAATTGTATACAATCAAAGTTAGTCTGTTTATTAAGAGATATGATTAATGGGTTGTTGTTATTAGAATTGATTTCAAAGATTTCTAAGATATTCAACAAACGGCCCTTTGGTGACAGGTGTAATATTCTGACATCTTTAGTGATATCGAAGGTATGTTTATGATTAATAATATGATTCGCGAAGGAACTGTTGGAATTGATCTCATGTAAAGGAGCTGTGAGAAACAATGATCGATATTTGTCTATCACTTTGGTGTGTTCTTCTATTCTGATACTTATTTTTCTACCAGTTTGACCTACATATTTGGCTGAGCAGTTTGGTGTGGAGCATGAAATCTCGTAGACACCTGATCTATCCAAGGGACTAACCTTATCTTTGCTGTTGACCAACTTATTATATAGTGTGTTCCGAGTGAAGAAGCATACCTTCAATTCTTGGTTATGACGTTGGAGTATGTTTTTGACTTCTTGGGAAACTTTGCCAATGAAGGGCAGTGAACAATATCTAGATGGTAAAGCAGGTATAATTAAATTTCTATTTATATGTTTTTGTAACTGTCTATGGTATAATCTATCTATGAATTGAATAGGGTAATCATTGTTAATACCGATTTGTTTAATGATGTTTAGTTCATTGTTAAAGTCTCTTGCACTCATAGGGATGGAGAATAATCTATGAAAAAATGAATTGAAGGAGCTCAGTTTGTGCGAAATCGGGTGACATGATGAGAAAGGGATGATGTTGTCTGTATGTGTAGGTTTTCGGTAGATTGCGAATCCCAACTTATTGTTTGTTTTTGTAATGAGGATATCTAGAAAGGGTAGAAAATTGTTAGTTTCAATTTTCATTGTGAAAGAGATCGCTGGATGTAAAGTATTCAAGAAAGTCAAAAACATATGAAGTTGATTTAAGTTACCATTGAAAAGAACCAAACAATCATCCACGTATCTGTAGTAAATCTGGTGAAAATTGTAATACAATAATAATAATAATACAATAACAATAATAATACAATTAACACTATTTCCGATTACAATTTTCAGCCGAGAGTCATGAACAATTCGTCGATTACATTTAACGATTATGAATTGAATTGTCTCAATCAAGGTTTAAAATTCAATATATACAAACACCAAGATAAAAAAGAATTTCAACAATTTGCCATAGAATGTGAAAAAGTCATTGAAACCTCCAATTTCAACAATAAAGACTTAATTAGGAGTGACATTGCACGTTTATTAAACAGGAATTTCTCTTTTAACCCGAACATATCATACAACAATAAACATAAGAAACTAGAGTTTAATTTGAATCGTATTAATAACAAAGTGAATCATAATAATTTAATAATCACAAAAGCAGATAAAGGGAATTGTCTCGTGATCTTAGATCGCTCTGAGTACGTGAGCAAAGTCCTCAACTTCTTGACCTCGGGCGGATTCCTAAGGTTAGATTGTGACCCTGTAACCAAATACGTAAGAAGAGTGAAAAAAGATTAGGACAACACTTTAGACACCATCTTATTCTATGAATCTAATAAAGACAAATTAATTCCCATGAACCCGTCTACCCCATTACTATATGGTTTGCCGAAAATTCATAAAGCAGACATACCCATTAGACCAGTTGTCTCTTACTGTAACTCTCCTACATCCAAATTAGCATTATGGCTCAATAAACTTATTAGGGAATTAACCGAATTCAGCAATCCCTACTCAATAAAAAACACCAAAGACCTTATCAACAAAATATCTAATTTGGTAATACCTGATAACTCCATATTGGTTTTCTTTGATGTAGTTAACCTCTTCCTAAGTATTCCTCCAGATGACTGCATCCAATTAGTAAGAAAACTCCTCTTCGAAACAGGCACTAATTTCCACCACTGCCTTAACATCTGTCAACTATTCGACACAGTCCTAAAACAAATTTTTTTCGAATTTAATAATGAATTTTTCGCTCAATTAACAGGATTAGCCATGGGCAGTAACCTGTCCCCATTACTAGCTGAAATTTTTCTGAATAATTTAGAGATGCAATTCCACAATTTCACTCATTATGATAAAATCATTTTCTACTACAGATACGTGGATGATTGTTTGGTTCTTTTCAATGGTAACTTAAATCAACTTCATCTGTTTCTGACTTTCTTGAATACTTTACATCCAGCGATCTCTTTCACAATGGAAATTGAAACTAACAATTATCTACCCTTTCTAGATATCCTCATTACAAAAACAAACAATAAGTTGGGATTCGCAATCTACCGAAAACCTACACATACAGACAACATCATCCCTTTCTCATCATGTCACCCGATTTCGCACAAACTGAGCTCCTTCAATTCATTTTTTCATAGATTATTCTCCATCCCTATGAGTGCAAGAGACTTTAACAATGAACTTAACATCATTAAACAAATCGGTATTAACAATGATTACCCTATTCAATTCATAGATAGATTATACCATAGACAGTTACAAAAACATATAAATAGAAATTTAATTATACCTGCTTTACCATCTAGATATTGTTCACTGCCCTTCATTGGCAAAGTTTCCCAAGAAGTCAAAAACATACTCCAACGTCATAACCAAGAATTGAAGGTATGCTTCTTCACTCGGAACACACTATATAATAAGTTGGTCAACAGCAAAGATAAGGTTAGTCCCTTGGATAGATCAGGTGTCTACGAGATTTCATGCTCCACACCAAACTGCTCAGCCAAATATGTAGGTCAAACTGGTAGAAAAATAAGTATCAGAATAGAAGAACACACCAAAGTGATAGACAAATATCGATCATTGTTTCTCACAGCTCCTTTCCATGAGATCAATTCCAACAGTTCCTTCGCGAATCATATTATTAATCATAAACATACCTTCGATATCACTAAAGATGTCAGAATATTACACCTGTCACCAAAGGGCCGTTTGTTGAATATCTTAGAAATCTTTGAAATCAATTCTAATAACAACAACCCACTAATCATATCTCTTAATAAACAGACTAACTTTGATTGTATACAATTCTTTAACACTCTTAACTTTTGAATTTGATTAGGGATATTTATATTTATGCTTCTCCTTAACCTCATTTATTTACTTGTCATTATATTATTTATTATAGAGTTTTCTTCAACTTTCAATCTTTATACGATATTAACTTTATCAATTATGTCCAGTCATTTATAGATGGCACCAGGCATGGGTTGATGAGCTATAAGTTATCGTCTCCAACCAAAATTTTTCTCTTTCTCATCGAACCTCACTAGCAATCATGTAGTCCAGGCCAGTTAAAATTAATTTTAATTTTTTGATTTTTAATTTTATTTTATTTTTGGGGTTACAATGTAAAAGTTAAGTTTTATTCTGAATTTTATTTTATTTATTGAAGAATTTTGGTTTGAGATTGAGTTATTTTCATCTCCACGTGAGTATCATATTAGCCATCTTTTCTAAGATATATTTCATCAGTATAATAGTATCATTAATTTGTACAAATTTATTACAGAACCTTTTAAGATTGATAATGAAACTATATAGTTTCGAAACATGTCTCTGATGGTAATTATGTAAGCAATATATTTTGTGGAGAAGACTGTGAGTTTCTTTTTTCTACATTTTACTTCACTCCACTTTGAGACAATGGACTTTTACCTACAATTCCAATATGCTAGTCGAGCAACGTTAGTCCTCCAATATAAGGTTCTCTTATTACGACGAAAAACTGTATTATTGGACATATGGTTCAACAACGTTTGCCTAAGGAGGAATCTCACACCTAACTACATATCACTACACTCCAGAGTCAACTCCTCAGCCGCCAAAAAAGCCATTTCCACAGCTAACATCACTTGGATCAAATATGAAATTAAGGCCCACTACAACAAGCTCAATATCATCAACTCTCATCTCAAATGGCTCTACTTGAAATTGGCTGATGTCCTACATTCCAAGGAACTGGATTTGCTCCATAGACAATTAGTTGATTATATTGAAATAAAAGTTAAGGAGAAGCATAATAAGTTAACACATAAATTATCTAGACTAAATTCCAATATTTCTCAACCCAATAATACAATTAACACTTTTTCCGATTACAATTTTCACCCGAGAGTCATGAACAATTCGTCGATTACATTTAATGATTATGAATTGAATTGTCTCAATCAAGGTTTAAAATTCAATATATACAAACACCAAAATAAAAAAGAATTTCAACAATTTGCCATAGAATGTGAAAAAGTCATTGAAACCTCCAATTTCAACAATAAAGACTTAATTAGGAGTGACATTGCACGTCTATTAAACAGGAATTTCTCTTTTAACCCGAACATATCATACAACAATAAACATAAGAAACTAGAGTTTAATTTGAATCGTATTAATAACAAAGTGAAACATAATAATTTAATAATCCCAAAAGCAGTTAAAGGGAATTGTCTCGTGATCTTAGATCGCTCTGAGTACGTGAGCAAAGTCCTCAACTTCTTGACCTCGGGCGGATTCCTAAGGTTAGATTGTGACCCTGTAACCAAATACGTAAGAAGTGTGAAAAAAGATTTGGACAACACTTTAGACACCATCTTATTCTATGAATCTAATAAAGACAAATTAATCCCCATGAACCCGTCTACCCCATTACTATATGGTTTGCCGAAAATTCATAAAGCAGACATACCCATTAGACCAGTTGTCTGTTATTGTAACTCTCCTACATCCAAATTAGCAGCATGGCTCAATAAACTTATTAGGGAATTAACCGAATTCAGCAATCCCTACTCAATAAAAAACACCAAAGACCTTATCAACAAAATATCTAATTTGGTAATACCTGATAACTCCATATTGGTTTCCTTTGATGTAGTTAACCTCTTCCCAAGTATTCCTCCAGATGACTGCATCCAATTAGTAAGAAAACTCCTCTTCGAAACAGGCACTAATTTCCACCACTGCCATGGGCAGTAACCTTTCCCCATTACTAGCTGAAATTTTTCTGAATAATTTAGAGATGCAATTCCACAATTTCACTCATTATGATAAAATCATTTTCTACTACTGATACGTGGATGATTGTTTGGTTCTTTTCAATGGTAACTTAAATCAACTTCATCTGTTTCTGACTTTCTTGAATACTTTACATCCAGCGATCTCTTTCACAATGGAAATTGAAACTAACAATTGTCTACCCTTTCTAGATATCCTCATTACAAAAACAAACAATAAGTTGGGATTCGCAATCTACCGAAAACCTACACATACAGACAACATCATCCCTTTCTCATCATGTCATCCGATTTCGCACACACTGAGCTCCTTCAATTCATTTTTTCATAGATTATTCTCCATCCCTATGAGTGCAAGAGACTTTAACAATGAACTAAACATCATTAAACAAATCGGTATTAACAATGATTATCCTATTCAATTCATAGATAGATTATACCATAGACAGTTACAAAAACATATAAATAGAAATTTAATTATACCTGCTTTACCATCTAGATATTGTTCACTGCCCTTCATTGGCAAAGTTTCCCAAGAAGTCAAAAACATACTCCAACGTCATAACCAAGAATTGAAGGTATGCTTCTTCACTCGGAACACACTATAGGGTAAGTTCGCCGGTTAGCCGACCACTGCTGGTTTTCGTCCAGATTCATACTTTTTGTGATGAAATAAGGAAACTATGACGATTTACACTATTTATACCCCTTCCTCAGATTTGTATATGTCTTTTCTACCGTCCGTTATAAGGACTACGATTTCGCGCCAGAAATATATCATTTATTGTCCATCTTCTAGGGCAAGTGTTCGGATTTCGTTAATGTGAGGTATTTTGATGTGAGATTTCAGCAAACACTGTGTCAGGAAATAGTCGGTAAGTTAGATAGTTTGATAAATTTTGTTGTTTTTTGATTTATTCTAGTTAAATAAGGTATTTCTAAATAAGAAAAACGAAACTCTCTTGTTGTTACTTGCTTTTTTATTTAAAAAAAATAGTGGTCGGATAACCAGATCCAGGAGCATATAAGAATCCATTTTTCGACCAAGTGGTCGAAAACCGGGAAAATCAACGTTATTTTGTTATCTCATTCACTCTTTTACAAAGTGAAATATTCTTTCTTTTTTTACCGCAATACAATTTTCAAGTCTATGTTATTGTGCTACCCAGTTGTCGACCATATTTTTATAAAATTATTACAGAGGAATAACGTTTCAAAGAAAGGCTCATTTTTAATGGTCGAGAAACAGGCCTGTTTGTCGTCCACCGTTTTTGTTAGCTAGCTTTGGCTGGTCGAAAAATGGATTTTCAAGTCGACCACTGATCTTTTTGCATTAGATAATAATGAGAATATTTTTTTACGTTTCGCTCTTATTTGTTTTGTAATTAACTGAACTGGATAAGGAACCAGATAGGTAGGTAATTAAGTTAATTATATACCTACTAGTAATCTGGTAACTGAACTACCTATAGAGAATTATCTCTCATTTTCAGAGACAGATTTTCTCTTTACCCACTATGGCACCAAGAAAAGAAATTGGAGAAGATGAAGACAAAATCAAAAACAAGTTTCCAGGTAGAAAAAAAAACCTTTTCCAGGTAGAAAAAAAAACCTTTTCCTAGCTTAGTGAAAACTCCTAGTAATTTACTTAACCATTCAATGTTTCTATTGCAGTTGTTACAAACAAAAAAAAAGTACAAAAGAATAAGCAGAAAAGAAGATTCTTTCAATATTCAGCTGACGCTCTCCAGATGGCTATAGAAGATGTACGGTCTGGAACTCAGTCCATTTGTAAAGCTTCAGAAAGTTTTGGTGTTCCAAAAGCAACATTAATTGATCATCTGAAGGGCCGAAGCAAACAAACAAAAAGAAAAACTGGTCCACCGCCAATTCTAGGGGAAGATGTGGAGAATCAAATTAAGGAATGGGTCATGAACATTGCTAAATGCGGATTTCCTCTAAACAAGAATGATTTGCTAGATACGGTTCAAAAAATTGTGAAAGATTTGAGGAAAACCCATCTTTTTAAAAATGGGAGACCAGGGCAAAAATGGTATGGAAATTTTTTAAAGCGACATCCAGATATTGCCCTCAGAGAAGCCGAAAGTGTGAGTAGGGGCAGAGCTATAGTCACGAAAGAATATATAAAATCTTGGTTCTCTGACTTGGAGACCTACATAAAAGAAAAAAATCTTCAAAAATTATTCGAAGATCCATCAAGAGTCTTCAATGCTGATGAGGTGGGATTTAGCCTATGTCCTAAAAAAGGTAAAGTTCTGGCTCCCAAAGGATTCAAAAATGTATATAACATCAACATGGGCAATGAAAAAGAGAACATCTCAGTACTCATAGTTATTTCCGCAGAGGGAAAAATTGCACCTCCCTTAGTAATATTTCCGTATGTAAGACCTCCGAAGAGTTTGGTGGACAGCGTTCCCGTATCGTGGGTTCTCGGTAGATCCAGTACTGGTTGGATGAGGAGTGATATTTTCTTCGAATATATAGCTAATGATTTCAATGCTTGGCTGAAGAGAAATAATATTGAGAGACCCATCTTCCTATTCATTGATGGGCATAAATCACATTTGACACTGGCAGTTAGTCAGATTTGTGAAAAACTGGGTATAATTTTGTACGCTCTTCCACCCAATACAACCCATCTGCTACAACCAGCTGACGTCAGTGTTTTTTATCCTATGAAAGTCAGATGGAAAGATACTATACGAGAATGGTGTAAAATTCCAGGGAATAAAAATAAGTTTTTAACAAAAGAAAGATTTTGTCCCCTATTTGAGAAAACGCTTGCTAGTAATGACATGGGAGAAGCAATAAAAAACGGCTTCAGAAAATGTGGTTTGTTCCCCTTAAATCGAGAAGCAGTAGACTACTCAAAGTGCATAAAGAATATGTTGGAAGATTTAAATGAAGTTCCAACAGAAGAATCTTTCAGTAAGGCTGACCTAGGAATATGTGAAAGAGTGATATTCAGACTAAGAGAACAACTAAACTCTAATGGTATTGATACTGACTTGGTCATCCAGATAATTAAGAGATATGGTAAAGAAGTTCTGGAGAATAATGACAGAAAAGAAAAACCTTGTGATAATACAACAGAGCTTTTAAGGACTGGTGACATTATATCACTTGATCAAGCGGAAACATTTCCATGTCAAGTTATAGTAGTCGATGAAAACTTGACTCATGTAGATACAGACTTGAACATAACTCAACCTGAACGCAACATATCTTCCAGTAACCATAATAATAAAACCATTGATGACCTGATTGAAATTATTGAGCAAGAGTACGATAAATCCGAAATATCAGCAATTATGAAATTGGTAAAGGAAACCCAAACTAGCACTCCAAAAAATGCAACAGCTGACTTGGATAAAGACATCGAATTTATAAAAAAACAAGTTGAGAGACATGATATAGCTAGTATAAAGACTGAAACTGAAGAAGATACCAAACAAAATGGTACAAAAAATGAATCTATAATTAAAATTAATAGATTAGAAGGAAGATCTGATTATATCGAAAAATATGAGAGAAAAACGGAAAGCTCACCAGAAATGATTATTGGGAACGAAAATATTCCGTGTGTAAATAGAGATCACGGTGCGGAAAATGTATGTATGAAAAATGAGGAGACGGATGTTGATGTGAATGAATTAAACAAAAGTAATATGGACAAAATTATCATTTTATCGGATGTACTCATAAATAAATCGAATAATAGTGACTATTCATCACCAGAAGGCTACTTTGGGAGACATCTGAAGTACCCCGAACCAACATCAATGAAAAATAAAAAAATCAAAGACAAAATGCCCAGTGCAATTTCTTCATTAGAATGGAAAAATTATTATCTTAAAAAAGAAGAAATGAAAAAGAACAAAGAGGAAGCAATAAAACAAAGAAAAGAAAAGAGGAGAATATCTAAAGAAAATCGAATAACAAAAAAGAAGAAAAATGTTAAAGGCATAAATAAGTTTGGAAAAACTCAGTCCCAAGCTGTTTCTCCCAAAGAACTTGGAGAAAAAATAAAATGTGCAAACTGTGAAGAGGAGCTTATAAGCGATATTGAAGAGGAAGATGATAAAAATATTGGATGCGACAAGTGTCCCTTATGGTTCCACATGAAATGCACGGAATTTTATGGAATTCCGTATGAAGAGGCATGCACCAAAGAATACATATGTTTTAGATGTTCATAGAAATTTTAAGTTTTCTTTTTAATATCACGTTTTATTTTGAGTGTTTTATTTTAATTTATACTACCTATTTATGAATATTATTGTAGTTTGTTTTAAGACTGACGAATTTTATGTTAAGTTTGAGGAATTTCTTTTATATATTTTTTATTTTGAATATTTCATTTAATCTATACTATTTATGAATATTATTTTTATAAAAGGCAAAATGTATTTTATGTTAAGTTTGAGGAAATAAAACAATGTTTTCGTTTACTATCTTCCTTTTCACTGGTTTCGATTCGAAAAAGATTTGGAAGGACTACTGGAAGAATGGTGGTCAAAAACCAGGAAAACGCTGGTCGACTTGAGGACATGACTGGTCGAAAACCGGCAAAAGTTGCATTTTTTCTTTTTAAATCCTTGAAAAATTAACTATAGCACCAAAAATTACAGAAAAAAATCTAAATTGTTCACGGAATAAAATGCTTTTATTTTTATTATACTAAGCAATACAGAACCTTCTCGTATTTAGATTCAAAGTTGAAATTTTCATTAATTGGTCGAAAACCGGCGAACTTACCCTATAATAAGTTGGTCAACAGCAAAGATAAGGTTAGTCCCTTGGATAGATCAGGTGTCTACGAGATTTCATGCTCCACACCAAACTGCTCAGCCAAATATGTAGGTCAAACTGGTAGAAAAATAAGTATCAGAATAGAAGAACACACCAAAGTGATAGACAAATATCGATCATTGTTTCTCACAGCTCCTTTACATGAGATCAATTCCAACAGTTCCTTCGCGAATCATATTATTAATCATAAACATACCTTCGATATCACTAAAGATGTCAGAATATTACACCTGTCACCAAAGGGCCGTTTGTTGAATATCTTAGAAATCTTTGAAATCAATTCTAATAACAACAACCCATTAATCATATCTCTTAATAAACAGACTAACTTTGATTGTATACAATTCTTTAACACTCTTAACTTTTGAATTTGTTTAGGGATATTTATATTTATGCTTCTCCTTAACCTCATTTATTTACTTGTCATTATATTATTTATTATAGTTTTCTTCAACTTTCAATCTTTATACGATATTAACTTTATCAATTATGTCCAGTCATTTATAGATGGCACCACGCATGGGTTGATGAGCTATAAATTATCGTCTCCAACCAAAATTTTTCTCTTTCTCATCGAACCTCACTAGCAATCATGTAGTCCAGGCCAGTTAGAATTAATTTTAATTTTTTGATTTTTAATTTATAGAATTTAATTTTATTTTATTTTATTTTTGGGGTTACAATGTAAAAGTTAAGTTTTATTCTGAATTTTATTTTATTTATTGACGAATTTTGGTTTGAGATTGTTATTTTCATCTCCACGTGAGTATCATATTAGCCATCTTTTCTAAGATATATTTCATCAGTATCATAGTATCATTAATTTGTACAAATTTATTACAGAACCTTTTAAGATTGATAATGAAACTATATAGTTTCGAAACATGTCTCTGATGGTAATTATGTAAGCAATATATTTTGTGGAGAAGACTGTGAGTTTCTTTTTTCTACAAAGATCTATTTTATCAAATATATATATATATATATATATATATATATATATATATATATATATATATATATATATATATATATATATATCGGGCCTCATGATGTCCGGGAATTGTTTCAACAAGTCCTAATATTTGCACTCGGGCAATGGTGCAGTTTTAATGCTGCTGATGTTGCTGTTGGCGGCCCGTCAAAGCGTCTCGCAGTTGGTCATCTGGTCGGTAAGGCGTTCGTTACGTAGGTCAACCAGCAAGCCGTAGTATGATAAAAAATCCGCACCAATGATCGGTTTTGCAACATCCGCGATGACAAAGTTCCATGGAAAAGCACGCCGTAGTCCCAGGTTGATGTTCAATGTGGCGGTATAGTATGTTGCGATGTCGGTTCCGTTTGCTGCTGACAGAGTGTTTGTGGATTTTTGGCATGTCCCACGAACCATTGTTCTTGGGTATATGCAAATATCGGCTCCAGTGTCGATTAAGAAGCATGTCTTGGTAAGTCGGTCAGTAACAAAAAGTCGGCGAGTTGTTGGCATCGGGCGTGGGACGCTGGCCGCCTCTAGCGACTGCCCTTGTCGTTTCCTGGCTGCTTGGTGCATGGAGGTTTACATTTTTTAGCGTCAGCTCCGAATCGCCAGTGATACCAGCTAATTCGTGATTATACCGGCGTAAGCGAGCGCGAGCGGTTGTGTGAGAGCGCGCGCGATCGTTCATGGCCGCGGTCGTTTCGGGGTGGTGCGAAATTAAGTGCTGCAATTTCCTGCTGGATGGCCGATAATATATCCTGACGCAGGTTGACAGCCAGCTGGGCGAATTTCAAACTTAACATTGCTTTTTGTGGTTGCGCGGTTGCTCTGCTATATGTTGTGGCCCGTGGGGTTGTGCGTCGGCTATGGCGTCAGCGAGTTCCGCCACGGTGTCAAGGGGAGAATTCTTCTGCATTGCGAGGATGGCTTGTGTTTCCGTTGGTAATCGGCTCATACAGAAGGTGCGTATGACGTTCTCCGATACTACCGAGCCGCCAGAGTTACGTGGGTATTGCAGGAACTGGGATGGTTTACGGTCGCCGATTTCTTCTCGTTCCAACAGCCGTTTTGTGTTCTGGTCCTCCGTAGCACTGAGCCTTTTGATGAGTTCCGACTTGAGCACTTGATACGCGTTCCGTTCTGGTGGGTTCACAATTATATCGCGCACCTCAGTGGCGTATTTTGGATCCAGAATTCCGAGGACGTATCCAAACTTCGTGGAGTCGGTAGTTATACTGGCCGCGTCGACGCTGGGCTCCACAAACGGAGGTAATTTTATAGCTACGCGGTCAAAACTTGAAGCTGCTGGAGGCCCTGGTGCTACTGCCTCGCGTTCCCGAGCGAAGGCTTCTTGCTGCTGGCGTAATTGTTCTCGTTCAGCATGGAGCCTTTCGCGTCCGCGCAGGATCTCGTCATGTTCGCGTTCATTGTTGCGGCCTAATACCATTGTTTACAGCATAAGAATATATTCGCACACACAAAAATGTCGTACAAAGGAGCTACATTCACCAGACAAAAATAATAAAATGATAAGAAAACTATCACAAAAAATTAAGTCTTAAAATGAAGCTTATTTGTCACTACGCGCACTGTGTGATAACACGAAAAATAGCATCTTTACTATTTTTTTAAATCACGTCAAGGTCGCCACCGTGGAGAATCGTAGATACAATACGCGTAGGGTTTGCGAATACTAAAGTCATTTTTAAATCCAATCAATGTAAGTGAAATATATACCATGTCAAAGTTACAGTATGACAGCGATGTACACCTAGCATCGCAACTTTGCGTAAAAAAGTTATGAGGTGTATGGTCTGAGATTCGTAAGGGAACTGATTAAAAATTGAATAAAATTTGGAATAAAGGGAGGATTAGCTCGACAGTCCGACGTACATCTGCTAAGCAAGTCAATATACATTATTAAGAAATATCACTACAAATATATAAATGAAAAATGTTTATGATGTGTACATTTGTGAAATTATATTGAAGTCTGTTATGCACGTGTGTAGTGGTGTACTGTGCCACTACACTTTGCATCAGCCACGACGGTCCTGTAGACCATGTTCTTGAAAACAAGACAAAATAAATAGGAAACTTTTCTGCAACTGATAAACGAGGTTGTCACATTCCTAAAAATAACTAGTACAAAGATGTTACAAGAAGTTATTAGTCATATTAATAGTTTTCCTAGGATTGAAAGTCATTATTGTCGGAAAGAAACAAAATTATCAATTTCAAAAATGTACGAGTTGTATAAAATACATTGTGAAGAAAATAAGAAACCATATTATATTAAAGAAAGAATTTACACAATACTTGAAACGAAGAAATGAAGCAAATTTAGCTAAGGTTATTGATAAAGAAAGAGCAAGCAAGGACAAAACTTTTGTGTCTGTTTCATTTGACCTCCAAAACTTGTTAAAAATTCCTCGTGGAGATGTGGCATACCTATAGCATGAAAGTAAATGCATATAATTTAACAGTATACGAAACAGCACCACCCCATAAAGCCTTCTGTTTTTCTTGGACCGAAGTCAACGTCCAGAGAGGGGACAGTGGAATAGGCACAGCACTGCCTAAATGATTTAAAACTTTACCAGGTCATGTGAAAAAAGCTGCACATTTTTCTGACACATGTAGTAGCCAGAATAGAAACCAATGCATTGCTGCTCTTTGCATGTATGTCGTGCAAATATGCATTTGAACAAAATTTAGCATAAGTTTTTCGAAAAAGGACACTCATATTTAGAATTGCTAAATCAAAAAGGTTAAAAAATAAAACAAATAGTGCCTATGAAATTTATGAACACAAATTTGATGATTTTGTTGACTTAAAAAAACCGATGGAAAATAGGTTCAGTGGTTAAAAATAAAAAGGCTGAAATATCTAAAATAAGATCCTGACACCATTTATTACATGTTATGATTTCGATAGTACTAACAAACAACTTCACGCATACAAAAATACTCGAGGTAGACGTAAAAAAATAACTGATCTTGAGCGTCCATATTTTGCCCAGTTAACTATACCAGAAAAAAAGAAGAAAAGCCTTCTAAAACTGTGTGCTGAAAAAGAATATCATGCTTGGTTACAATCATTGCCCTCTACCACCAGAGTAACAGATCGTTTGCCAGAACCAGATATAACGGAAGCTGATTCCGATAGTGACTAATTTAATATTTTAAATGGATTTTGCATTCGTGTGTTTTTTGTGTGAAAAGTTGGCCTTAATTTAATAAACTGTACACATTCATAAACCGACTATTATTTTGCAAGGATATTTTTAAAACAGTAATAAATAACCAACACCAATTTATCAACATTTCAACCAGCTTAAGTAATATCGGTTATTTATTATATATTCAAACACATCGTTTATACCACACTTATGATTAAAGAAATAGTGTTTTAAGTTTACATCTATATTTATGCCAGTGAGCTGAATCTTTAAATGACTCTCCTGAGGAATCAACTTAGTCGGACTTCGTCACTTTTCGTTACGTGCCCTCGGATATACAGTGCGTTTCAATGAAAACTATACCCAAAATAACTTTTGATGAATAAATTTTCACGAACAACGCAAAAACACGCCAATTAACATTTCTAGGGACAACTGTAGTGTCAGAGAACAGAGACGTCTGTTCTCTGCAACAACTACACAAATCTCTACGTGGTGATGTTTGTCTGCTGTCAAAAATCCGCCATTTTGGGGGTAAACTTTGTCCTCTCTCTCTCTAGTACAAGGTGCTTACCAATTGCGGTACTTTGAGAGATATAGTGACTTTAGTCAATACAGTAATTAACTATTCATAATTTGTTATTTCAACCCACCCTTCTGTGAATCATCCATTTTAAAATTCATATGTAGCTCTTAGACTATTTACTTTGGACCCTAAGTATTTTCATTTTTGAAATCTGTTTGATCAGGAGAATTCAAAAATGCAAAAACCAACTCCATTTAAAAAAATGGAGGGGGATGACCTAGGTGGTGGGGGAAGATAGTTACAACAAGTATAAATATGCAAAAAAATGTCCCCAGAGAAATGTTAATTGACATGTTTTTGCGTTTTTTGTGAAAATTTATTTATCAAAATTTATTTAGTGTGGATAGTTTTCATTGACACGCACTGTATATATAGAAGACGGGTTACCTCGTGACTGGAATAGTTGAAGAAAACCAAAAAAAAAAAACGTTAAATCGTTTTTTCTTGAGGTTGCAGTCAATTCTCAAAGAAGGCCCTTGGAAATAAAAACTCTTTGTTAAATTATCGAGTTTTCGAAAAAAAATATTTTCATTCCTAAGACATCTGTAAAACAGGAAACTTAAAAAAATACCTAGTAATAATATTAGAGATCTTACTAACTCGAGGTTGTTTATAAAATATAATATATAAAAAAATACAGAATATTAAATTTTTATAAATATCAGACGCTATTAGGATTATTTCAAACACGTAGTTAATCTGTCAAAGGAAGAATGAAAACTGAAATCTGGGGAGCTAAGCTCAATAAGGTGAAGAGGTCAACCAATGAGAGACAACCACCTCTTAAATAACCCCACCAACACAAAAGATATTTATGGCGGTTGATTTAAAAATGGAAACGAACCGACTGTGACGTTTGTATCAAACTTAAGTCCATAATTATAAATCACACTTAGATTGGCAATATCTGCTCGTTTGTTCAAGTAGTTGGGTTGGTTGTTAACATTTCCAAGAATTGTCTTTTTGTCAATTTATTTTCTCTTGCTAGAATTGTTGGGTTTTCAAAATTGCCAACATATTTGTATTTAGTTGTATGCTTTGCCATCTAGTATGAAGAACGTTATCATTTCCTCTAATAAGCATCTTATCTAAGAAAGGAATGCTTTCATGCTTTTCTTCTTCAGCGGTAAATTGTAAATGTATGTCATAAGTATTGAGAAAATATAGGGCCTCATCTACTCTGCCTGCAAGGATTAAAGCGTCTACATATCGCTTAAGTTTGTGCTCCTTTCCTGGCCAGTGTGTTGGCCTCCTCGTTGCCTTTGATTCCCGAGTGGCCGGGAACCCAGACTAAGTAGACCCTGTTGTTCTTGCCTAGCTCATTAAGCTTCCTTCGGCACTCCCATACCATTTTAGATTCAATGGTATGAG
Source organism: Crioceris asparagi (assembly GCA_958507055.1). Taxonomy (NCBI): domain Eukaryota; kingdom Metazoa; phylum Arthropoda; class Insecta; order Coleoptera; family Chrysomelidae; genus Crioceris; species Crioceris asparagi. Next base: position 32,863,131 of record OY293832.1, on the reverse strand, counting down.
AGTTCAGTGCTTTAATTGCAGCTTGACTATCAGAATGTATTGCAATGTCACATTTCTGATAGTTTCTTTCAAGGTTCACCTCCACGCATCTCTCAATTGCAAGCAATTCTGCTTGAAAGACGCTTGGGCAGCGGCCTAGCGCAAGTGAGCATTTGGTGCGATTCCCAAACACTCCAGCGCCTGTCCCCTTCGTGGTCTTAGAACCATCAGTGTACCATTTAATGGTATTCTTTTTGAGAGCTTGGGTTGTGAGCCCCCTGTCCCAATCTTCTCTGCTACTTAGCACCGTGGTGAAAGTTCTCTCGATGCTAATTTTCTTTGTCATTACATCACTGGGAAGGTTTGCTGATGGGATGTGTTTGGACAGAGAGGACCAAGCTCTCTGATTCCGAATTCCCACAATGTCTGAACCTTCCCTAGATAGCCTTAGAATGGCCTCATGGGCCAATCTATCTATCACTAGATGGAGAGGTGTGAGATCTGTCATGATCTCTAGTGTCCTGGTCGGGCAAGTTCTCATGGCTCCAGTGATACAGACACAGGCTAGTCTTTGTATTCTATCGAGGGTTTTCCTCGTATTGCTCTGACTTGCCTTGCCATGCCAGGCTATTGACCCATATGATATTATCGGTCTTACAATCATGACGTACATACATCGCAGTATTTTTGGGTTACATCCCCAAGTCTTACCAGTCAGATTTCTGCACGCCATTAAGGCCTTTATTGCTTTGCTAGCAGTAGCCTCAATATGCTTGTTCCACAGAAGCTTGCTATCTAGTGTTAATCCCAGATATTTTACTTCAGCCTTCCAGCTTATTATGTCTCCACTCAAAGTGAGAGGTTTCATAGCTGGAAGTTTCCTTTTCCTAGTAAATGGAATAATTGTGGTCTTGGATGGGTTTATGCTAAGCCCCACTGACAAGCACCATTGCTCAATAGTTCTGAGGCCCTCCTGCAATAATTCGCATAGGGTGTTCGCGAATTTTCCTCGGACTATTAGGACTATGTCGTCGGCATAGCCTATACATGTGAAGCCAAGCTCCGTGAGTTTGTGGAGTAACTCGTCTACTACTAAGCTCCATAGGAGGGGAGATATTACTCCTCCTTGAGGTGTTCCACGAGTAGCTTTAACAGAGGTGGTATGATCACCTACTTGGGCCTCAGCTATTCTCGTCTTCAACATCTCATACATCCATTTGATAACGGTCTTGTTCACTCCTCGCCGTGTGAGTGCCTCCCTGATTGACACATGTGTGGTGTTTTCAAAAGCCCCAGATATGTCCAGGAAGGCACACATTGCGATTTCTTTATTACTCAGAGAACTCTGTTGAACATAAGGGATGGCTCAAGTAGGCTTATAAATTTTAGGAAGAGCATAGAAACGTGGAGCAATCGTATTGTAGATAATTGAACGTTTAGCCTTGATAGCGTCAATCAATTTATCATTGAATAATTTTGAAAAAAGTTTATTGGCTTCCTGTTGTAAATTACCAGTAAGATTACGTGTTAATCTGCAATAATATTTATGATCTTCTAATAGATCATGGCTTTTCGTATAGTAATCCTGCTTTTACATCAACACTGTTACGTTGATTAATTTTTAAAACATTAATCAACAATGGACACAGCAGAATCTTTGACAACATATTAAAGAAGTTTCTTAACAAACATATTAACCCAGATAATGCAAGTATCAAGCTGTAGTGCTATATTATAGGAACCAATTCTCCAGCGCATATAAAACGGACGAACGAGTATTGCAAGATATAATACGGAATAACGTAACATGTGAAAATCCAGAACATCGGCTGCAATTAAGAATATACTACAAAAATCTTAAATCCGCACATCTGCTCATGAAGAATAATCTAAAATAGAAACAAGTGTATTGAAGCAAACCAACGACATCTACAAAATTTAATGCATACACTGAGGACTGAGAGCCCTGTAAGGTAGAATATGTTGGTATGACTACAACTACCCTGTCCCGAAGATTAACGATGCATTTGCAAAACGGCGTTATCAAGAAGCACTTCCTAGATAAGCACCATACAAACCTCACGAGAGATATGCTTGTTAAAAATACCTGCATCATTAGGAAAACTCAAGAACATCGACCTGAGTTAAACCTTCAGACAACGGGATTAATACGGACCCTATACCTACATGGTAACGACAGGCCATCAACCCTCACTAATGACGTCTAGTCCTATAAATAGAATAAATCTCAATTTAAAATCAGTTCTAGCTTTAAAATGATTATATGAATAATATAATAAATATACATTCAAACATGAACAAAATATAGGTTCATTTATACACAACCTACAAAACAAGTAGATGCTTGAAAGACCGTATTACATCACACAAAAGTGATATAAGATTAAAAAATCCACTTGTACTTTAGCCAAACATGCTGTAGAATTCAAACATGAAATTAAAATTGATGAAGTCAGAGTCTTACATAAGGAAGGAAATCTTATGAAAAGATTATTTCTAGAAATGTCTCATATATCAAAAGAACCTACTACATTCAATTCAAAAAAAGAAATTGACGGCTTGAGTGCAATTTAATTAAAATAATACATAAGTTAATTATTATCAATACCTTGTATGAATCTGTTTCAAGACTATTTAGATTTCATTAAAATAAATTTGTCAGTATAGTAATAAAAGTAAAAATTTCATTATTTACAATTTGAATTCAAAAACTTTCTAATCCCTAAATTTATTTTACAATTTTTATTTCAAGCATTTCTATAGTGATACTTACGGTTAATGTTACGTCTGATGATACATTCTATTCTGAATTTTTCAATGTTTAACTAAATCTCATTCTCGTAGGTACCATATTTTTCATGTTTATACTATAATTTCATAATTTGTAATCCTGATGAAGAGAGTTACTCTTATTTCCACAACCAAGACTGCAGAAGCTGGTTACATTTTCCAATCCATATCCTAGCCAGTCGTTAATAAATTTCCTTTTTTCATATATATATATATATATATATATTGATTTTGTATTCTTGACTGGTTTTATAATAAATAAAAGGTGTAATTGATGGCTATGAAATCTTTCCTGTTTTTGGTTAATTCATTCTAAATTCACGATTTTTGCCCTGAAGAAGAGAATAAACATTCTCGAAAGCTCGGCTTCAATCAAAGAATTTTATTTAATATATGACTGCATCCCCAAGAACATCCTTTTATTTATATATATATATATATATATATATATATATATATATATATATATATATATATATATATGTTAGCGGTATCTAACTTACACCACTGTAGAGACCGATTTGCTGACGTTGCGAAGTCAGGGCAGGCGAGCGGAGGAAGTGTGAGAGGCGCACTTCGAGACTCGACACTCTCATCGCGCCATCAATAGCGGAGAGACCTACTGCGTCACATATTATGAATATAGACCAGTTGTGTAATAAACAAAGTGTTTTGTGAATCTAGACTTTTATTGAGGGTAACTACCCTTACGTTTAGATCAGAAGTGGGATTGTTCCGTGTCCACCCCATAGATAATACGAACTATTTGAGAAAAACAGTGCCCGCCCAAATGGAGGCTGAAAATAATGCAAACGGTGCCTTGCCGGATGTTGCATCAAACTCGGTTATAGACGGTACGTCACCAAGTGTCGAGCGTTGTGAACTTCCAAGTGCTTTGTCAAGCGCCGAGCCTAATGCTGAAATTCCAAAAGGTATACAGTGGCAAGAAACTTTTATTAATTTAATCGCTGCCCAACAACAACAAATTGATGAGCTAACGAAACAAACAAAAATGGCGATGATGTCATCGTCACCTTCTCAGCCAACGACAACGCCCATCCTTCCCGTAGTAGATGGAACAAGTGCGCAAGCGTCAGCATCAATGCATGGCTACATAACATTCAAACTAACCAGCTACGATCCGGATAGCAGCGCTTACGCAATCCACGAGTGGTTAGAAGATGCTACGAAATTAAAAGACGAATTATGCGTCAGCGATAATTTAATGATCGCTAAAGCAGGCGAGGCTTTGAAAAATAGAGGATATCGATACTGTTCTGACTGGCGACCAATTCGCCGAACTTGGAAACACTTTTGTGCCGACCTCATTACGGCTTTTCCTGACAAAGAAACACCAGGGGCTCGAGCATTTAAAGCTGCCACGCTGCGAAGCCGTGATTGTGATTCTCTATGTGATTATGGGAATCAGAAGCTTCGAAATATATACAGGTTTTATGAAAAATTGCCTTGGATAAGGTACTTAGTATGATCGAATATGGCTTAGACCACGCCGAAGCACGTGCATCGCTGCATATACAACTGCCGCAATCTGATCGCGAAGTCATGACCATACTGAGCGAATTTGATGCAAGACGCATTGCAAAACGGCCCCTAGATGTAGAAGAGACGCTCAAAAGAAAATACCGATTAGGGGACAGACGAGAGTTAAACCATGAAACTTCAAAGAAAATATTCAAAGGATCATGTTTCAATTGTGGTCGTCAAGGGCACCAAAGTAACACTTGTCGTAATAAACAAGAAATTTCAAATGAAGTTCAAAAGGACATTCCAGGTTCCTCCAAAATCCCAGCTTGTAACCACTGCAAGAAAATCGGCCATATCGAAAGTGATTGCTGGACTAAAAATGGGAGGCCCAAAAAGACATTTTTAATTAAAAAATGACGCCATCTGAACACAACACCAATGGCGACATTATTATGTAAAAACAGTGCTCCTTCTTTTGTATATCAATTATCAAACACTCTGTAGCAAAAACATTAAGCGCGATAATCAAAACAGACGATAAGTGCCGTGCTTTCTCGGGATTTGGGGCACAAATTGTTTATGCTATCGGCGTATGTGATCTGATAACTGCTATGCCGACAGTAACTTTAGAAATTCATTATGCGGTCGTTCCGGATATTGTTATTCCAGGCAACACTGACCTTATTATTGGATGGGATGTGATCAGTCGACCTTGTTTACGAATCCAGAAAAACGATCATGGTCTCGAGTTACATCATAACCTGCTCAACATTTCTAATGTATTAACTTTGAAAAGTGTAAATAATATTGTGATTAATCAGCTTGAATTGAAAGAGGACTTAAAATAAAAATAGAGAACCTCTTATTGTTCTATAAACGTAAAACACCCGATCATATTACCACCGGTGAAATGACAATAAACTTAAAAGACACTACTCCAGTGGCGTATCGTCCTCGTAGATTGGCTTACCAAGAAAGAGTGCAAGTTAAAAGGATAATTGATGACCTTTTAAAGGCAGGAATAATTCGTGAAAGTCGATCAGAATACGCAAGCCCCATAGTGCTAGTTTCGAAAAAGAATGGTGAGGTTCGAATATGTGTGGATCTGCGTGATGTCAACAAGAAAGTAGTTAAAGAAAGATATCCATTGCCTCATATTCAAGATCAGATCAATTCCCTCTGCCATGCCAAGTACTTTACTACATTAGACATGAAGTCCGGCTTCTATCAAATACGAATAGAAGAAAAATCAAGACACGTAATGGCCTTTATTACACCAGATGGGCACTATGAGTTCAATCGTATGCCTTTTGGTTATGTTAATGCTCCAGCGATATATCAGCGCTCCATCGATAAAGCATTAGGTAATTTAAAGGGAACAAAAGCATTCGTGTACCTAGATGATGTACTGGTTCCTTCAACGAGTATTGAAGAAGGATTGCAACACTTGGAGGAAGTACTGAATGCTCTTACTCATGGGTTTGCGTTGAACTATGATAAATGTAAATTTTTTGCCCGAGAGACTGAATATCTTGGCGTTATTTTGAGTGCCGGTTCAGTGCGACCCAGTCAGCGTAAAGTAAATGCTTTAACGCAAGCACCTATTCCGACCGATGTTAAGAGTGTACGACAGTTTATGGGACTTGCCAGTTACTTTCGCCGATTCGTTAAAGGATTCTCAGAGTTAGCTGCACCAATAACAGCTCTGTTACGAAAGGACTGTGTTTTTAATTGGTCTCCTGAGTGCGAACAAGCAAGACTAATAATAAATAAATTTACCGAGTCGCCGGTATTACGAATCTATGATCCGAATTTACCTTGTGAGTTGCATACAGATGCAAGTTCAGTTGGATTAGGAGCTGCTCTGTTGCAAAATGAAAATGGTGTAGTCCGCCCTGTTGCTTTTTTTAGTCGTCGTACAACTGATTATGAGACACGATATCATTCGTATGACTTAGAAACATTAGCTATTGTTGAAGCTGTTGAACATTTTAGAGTTTATTTGTATGGTGTATATTTTACCATATACACCGACTGTAATGCAGTCCGTGCTACTGCTCTAAAGAAAGACTTACATCCTCGTGTCGCGCGTTGGTGGGTCAAATTACAGGAAATAAAATGGCTCATGTGGACTATTTTAGCAGAAATTCAATAGACAATGAAAATATTTTAAAAGTGTGTGCACTTAAGACAATAGCTGCGGATAAAATATCCAATGTGAACACTCTGCGAGAATTCCAGACAAATGACGCTTTTTGTTCGGAAATATTTAATGACCCGAATTTTAATGTGGATTATACTGTCATAAACAATATTGTTGTAAGAAACACGAAGACCCCAAAGTGTTTTGTGCCAGTTGCTGCCCGATTGTTAGTGATGCGGCTTTATCACGATGAATCATCGCACATCGGATGGTATAAGTGTATTTCCAAAATGAGGGAAGACTTATTTTGGCCAAAAATGGGACAGTGTCTAAAAAGTACATTAGAAACTGCAGAGCTTGTGTTTTGGGAAAATCGCATACTGGCCGTAGAGCAGGAAAGTGGCAACATGGAGATAAACCCGACGATATCCTACACACATGGCATATTGATCACGCTGGCCCTTTGGTTAAATCAAATGGAGCCACCCAAATTTTGGTAGTAATTGACGCATTTTCAAAACTATGCCGTTTAATGCCAATACCAAAGAAAACATCTGAAGATTCTATCCGTGCACTAATTTCCATCTTTGATGAACTGGGAACCCCGAAAAGAATAATTGCTGACAGAGCAGCTGCATTTACCTCGATCACGTTTCGAAATTTTTTGAGTGCACGAAAAGTAGAACTTCACCACATTGCTACCGGAGTTCCGAAAGGCAACGGTCAAGTCGAACGCCTTATGCGGACAATATTCAATTTAATGCGAGCAACCCTGACAGCCGAAAAAGAAAATAAATGGACCATGTATGTATGTATGATCGAATATGGCTTAGACCAAGCCGAAGCACGTGCATCGTTGCATATACAACTGCCGCAATCTGATCGCGAAGTCATGACCATACTGAGCGAATTTGATGCAAGACGCAATGCAAAACGGCCCCTAGATGTAGAAGAGACGCTCAAAAGAAAATACCGATTAGGGGACAGACGAGAGTTAAACCATGAAACTTCAAAGAAAATATTCAAAGAATCATGTTTCAATTGTGGTCGTCAAGGGCACCAAAGTAACACTTGTCGTAATAAACAAGAAATTTCAAATGAAGTTCAAAAGGACATTCCAGGTTCCTCCAAAATCCCAGCTTGTAACCACTGCAAGAAAATCGGCCATATCGAAAGTGATTGCTGGACTAAAAATGGGAGGCCCAAAAAGACATTTTTAATTAAAAAATGACGCCATCTGAACACAACACCAATGGCGACATTATTATGTAAAAACAGTGCTCCTTCTTTTGTATATCAATTATCAAACACTCTGTAGCAAAAACATTAAGCGCGATAATCAAAACAGACGATAAGTGCCGTGCTTTCTCGGGATTTGGGGCACAAATTGTTTATGCTATCGGCGTATGTGATCTGATAACTGCTATGCCGACAGTAACTTTAGAAATTCATTATGCGGTCGTTCCGGATATTGTTATTCCAGGCAACACTGACCTTATTATTGGATGAGATGTGATCAGTCGACCTTGTTTACGAATCCAGAAAAACGATCATGGTCTCGAGTCACATCATAACCTGCTCAACATTTCTAATGTATTAACTTTGAAAAGTGTAAATAATATTGTGATTAATCAGCTTGAATTGAAAGAGGACTTAAAATAAAAATAGAGAACCTCTTATTGTTCTATAAACGTAAAACACCCGATCATATTACCACCGGTGAAATGACAATAAATTTAAAAGACACTACTCCAGTGGCGTATCGTCCTCGTAGATTGGCTTACCAAGAAAGAGTGCAAGTTAAAAGGATAATTGATGACCTTCTAAATGCAGGAATAATTCGTGAAAGTCGATCAGAATACGCAAGCCCCATAGTGCTAGTTTCGAAAAAGAATGGTGAGGTTCGAATATGTGTGGATCTGCGTGATGTCAACAAGAAAGTAGTTAAAGAAAGATATCCATTGCCTCATATTCAAGATCAGATCAATTCCCTCTGCCATGCCAAGTACTTTACTACATTAGACATGAAGTCCGGCTTCTATCAAATACGAATAGAAGAAAAATCAAGACACGTAATGGCCTTTATTACACCAGATGGGCACTATGAGTTCAATCGTATGCCTTTTGGTTATGTTAATGCTCCAGCGATATATCAGCGCTCCATCGATAAAACATTAGGTAATTTAAAGGGAACAAAAGCATTCGTGTACCTAGATGATGTACTGGTACCTTCAACGAGTATTGAAGAAGGATTGCAACACTTGGAGGAAGTACTGAATGCTCTGACTCATGGGTTTGCGTTGAACTATGATAAATGTAAATTTTATGCCCGAGAGACTGAATATCTTGGCGTTATTTTGAGTGCCGGTTCAGTGCGACCCAGTCAGCGTAAAGTAAATGCTTTAACGCAAGCACCTATTCCGACCGATGTTAAGAGTGTACGACAGTTTATGGGACTTGCCAGTTACTTTCGCCGATTCGTTAAAGGATTCTCAGAGTTAGCTGCACCAATAACAGCTCTGTTACGAAAGGACTGTGTTTTTAATTGGTCTCCTGAGTGCGAACAAGCAAGACAATTAATAATAAATAAATTGACCGAGTCGCCGGTATTACGAATCTATGATCCGAATTTACCTTGTGAGTTGCATACAGATGCAAGTTCAGTTGGATTAGGAGCTGCTCTGTTGCAAAATGAAAATGGTGTAGTCCGCCCTGTTGCTTTTTTAGTCGTCGTACAACTGATTATGAGACACGATATCATTCGTATGACTTAGAAACATTAGCTATTGTTGAAGCTGTTGAACATTTTAGAGTTTATTTGTATGGTGTATATTTTACCATATACACCGACTGTAATGCAGTCCGTGCTACTGCTCTAAAGAAAGACTTACATCCTCGTGTCGCGCGTTGGTGGGTCAAATTACAGGAAATAAAATGGCTCATGTGGACTATTTTAGCAGAAATTCAATAGACAATGAAAATATTTTAAAAGTGTGTGCACTTAAGACAATAGCTGCGGATAAAATATCCAATGTGAACACTCTGCGAGAATTCCAGACAAATGACGCTTTTTGTTCGGAAATATTTAATGACCCGAATTTTAATGTGGATTATACTGTCATAAACAATATTGTTGTAAGAAACACGAAGACCCCAAAGTGTTTTGTGCCAGTTGCTGCCCGATTGTTAGTGATGCGGCTTTATCACGATGAATCATCGCACATCGGATGGTACAAGTGTATTTCCAAAATGAGGGAAGACTTATTTTGGCCAAAAATGGGACAGTGTCTAAAAAGTACATTAGAAACTGCAGAGCTTGTGTTTTGGGAAAATCGCATACTGGCCGTAGAGCAGGAAAGTGGCAACATGGAGATAAACCCGACGATATCCTACACACATGGCATATTGATCACGCTGGCCCTTTGGTTAAATCAAATGGAGCCACCCAAATTTTGGTAGTAATTGACGCATTTTCAAAACTCTGCCGTTTAATGCCAATACCAAAGAAAACATCTGAAGATTCTATCCGTGCACTAATTTCCATCTTTGATGAACTGGGAACCCCGAAAAGAATAATTGCTGACAGAGCAGCTGCCTCGATCACGTTTCGAAATTTTTTGAGTGCACGAAAAGTAGAACTTCACCACATTGCTACCGGAGTTCCGAGAGGCAACGGTCAAGTCGAACGCCTTATGCGGACAATATTCAATTTAATGCGAGCAACCCTGACAGCCGAAAAAGAAAATAAATGGACCATCGTACTTCCTGCTATAGAAGATAATATAAACTCCACTATTCATTCAATAACGGATCATACACCCAGAGTATTACATCATGGTACAAATCCGAGATTATTGGCTACTCAACATTTTTTAGCTGACGCACCGCCGAGTGATAACTTTGTTGATCCAGACAAGACAGTTGCCGAAGCTCAAGAACGTTTGAAAAATAGTGCCAATAAGCAGGCTCAGCACTTTAATGCTTCGCGCTATCATGCGAGCTTGTTTACAATTGGAGACCTTGTGGCTGTGGAAGATTCTCAGCTGACAGGCGGCGGAAAGCTGAAGCCAAAATACAAAGAACCATTTACTGTCCGTGCGGTTCTGCCCAATGAGAGATATGTGCTACATAAGCAAGGACTGCGGACCACTGTTGCCGCTCATGAACAACTACGTCCATGGCCTTCTATCCAATAACAAAATAAAGTGAGTAACGATTCTTACAATTTTATGATTGATATTACTGTATATTGACAGTAAAGAAATTTTAATTTGGCAAACAACTAAAACTTGGTTTGAGCTCGACTACTAGTTGAGTAAAGTAATAATTATAAAAATAATTCTATTTTAAAGTCAAATAGTGTCAATCCCACGACAAGACTATAGAAAGAGAAATGTAGTGGCAATCCCACTATGCGCATTAAAAAAAAGAGAAATCTGAAATAATTCTTAACAAACAAAGAGAATCTGTATGAAGTACTAAAATGTATTTTGTAATAACAGGCACACTACTCAATGAAAATATTTTAGAATGTCTAAAATATTGAATATGTTGGTAACAATGGCAGTCCCATTATCAACTGATAAAGATATATCGAGAATAATGATATTTTAGAGTATCTAAAATATTTAAATGAATTATAATGGCAATCCCATTAGCAGTAATAATAAAAAAAATTAATAATTCTTAACAAAGAGAATAAGTATGAAGTAATAAAATGTATTTTGTAGTAATAGACACAATATGTATTGAAAGTATTTTAGAAGTTCTAAAATATTGAATATTATGGTAATAATGGCAATCCCATTATCAACTGAGAAAAAGATAAAGAGAATAATGATATTTTGGAGTATCTAAGATATCTAAATGGAGTTATAATGGCGATCCCATAAGCAATAATAAAAAAAAACTGATCCTGCTTTCTAAATTTCAGGAATGGAGCGAGGACGCTCCTATCACAGGATGGCCGTGTTAGCGGTATCTAACTTACACCACTGTAGAGACCGATTTGCTGACGTTGCGAAGTCAGGGCAGGCGAGCGGAGGAAGTGTGAGAGGCGCACTTCGAGACTCGACACTCTCATCGCGCCATCAATAGCGGAGAGACCTACTGCGTCACATATTATGAATATAGACCAGTTGTGTAATAAAAAAGTGTTTTGTGAATCTAGACTTTTATTGAGGGTAACTACCCTTACGTTTACATATATATAACTCTCAACAACTTAAAAAACGAATTATTCAACACAAAAGTTATTTTAAAAACCCTAGCAAAAATGTGTATTAGCCGAGCATTCTCGTCAAACAACACATTTAGCTAACTAACCTAACCTAACCTAACCTAACCTAATCTTCGAAAAAGATCATTCCTAGAGAGGTTCCATATATCAAAAAATAATGACACTATGTATCATAGAACAGATATAAACAATATAAGTAATATTTATTCTTATTTAATAAATTTAAAAATTAACAACAATCATCCGTCCATCTGATTCTTATTAGATAGAAGATAAAATGTATTAAAAAAATATTTTGTATGACATAACAAAGAATATCGATATCACAAAAATATACACCTGCATACATATTATATTTATGCAATCTCACAGTATTAATATAATTTAAACAAATGAAACTTTAAATTGAAAATTACTGATATAAATAAATAATTAGTCCTTTGACAGAATATATATCCCGATGTATTTCTAGATTTGTCAGTATTCAATACCCTCACAGTTTTGGTAAGAATTATTATATTTCTATGAATTTATACTTACAGAAAAAATATTATAGCATCCTGATGAAGACATGTATTATATCGAAACGTTGATGTGAAATATAGAGTTTACAAAGTTGGCCAATTTTTGCTGTTTTTCCCGTTATATCTACTAAACTGTTAATCACGTAGTGCAGCGTTACTTCTTATATGATATATATATATATATATATATATATATATTTGATTCTGAATTCTTGACTGGTTTATTATTTGATAAAATAGATTTTTGTTGGGGATGCAGTCATAATCCAAAGAATTTTATTTATTAAATGACTGCATCCCCAACAAAAATCTATTTTATCATATATATATATATATATATATATATATATATATATATATATATATATATATATATATATATATATATAACTATAAACTTGCATTGTGAGTTCTTCTTTTTTAGTTTTTAATTAGCATCTGAACTAATAATTTAGCCCCGAATAGGGTATTTTCCAAGTTTTTGAAAACTGCTTATATTTAAAGATTGGGATAGACGATTTAACAGAAAAATAGAAATAAATTAATTTTTCTCCTTTAAACCAATTAAAGTTGAATTTACTTTTAATGGTTTTGAATATACCGCCATAACGCTCGGTTCGATGGCGTCTACTGGGTGACGTCAACTTTGTGTAAACAACAAGTGAAATCGAGTTAGTAATTTCCTGAGGTTCTTGGTGTCTCAAATGGGTAGAAAGTGTTATTATTGGTGTGCAGTACCTCTGTGTACAAATACTTCAAAAGCTGCACCTCACAAAATATTTGTACCGGTACCGTTTCAACCAGAAATACGACAAAAATGGTTGCATCTCGCAAAAAGGGAAGACGCTGCTCAACCATCATCTAAATCTGTATTATATTTTTGTGACTGTAACATATTCTACTTGTGATCAATGTTTTGTATTGTTTCGTGATCTATGGTTATGACAAAAGGACGTTGAGTTTTTGGTCAATGTCAAGAATAAGAAGGTAACGGCGTCAGAGAGTGAACGCCACGTGAGACTTAATAAAACATTTTTATAAAAGTAGTCTTTTATTCAGGACATAAGTCTGAATACATAACAAATTTGGCGACGAGAAACGGTCGTCTCATGTGCCGAAAAGTCGAAATCACAAAAAGAAGTCTATAACGTCTAGTCTAAAGTTTGCAAGTCCAGGTCAAGTCTACAAAACAAAATGTCGGAAACATAGAAGCATTCAATCCGCAGGAATCTGATGCAGAGGCCTATGTTGAAAGGCTAGAACAGTTGTTCAAAGTGAATGAAATAACCACGAATGAGAAGAAAATACCACTTTTTTAACCTTAATTGGGGGCGAAACATATAATTGTTTGAAAGATTTGATAGCACCTGAACTCACAAGTGCTTTAAAGAACCAGTTTGGGACTAAGCGTTTAGTTATTGCAGAACGATACAAGTTTTGGTCAGCTGAGCAAGAAACCACAGAAGATCTGAAGAAGTTTTCTATTAGGTTAAGAAATTTAGCCAAGCATTGCAATTTTGGGATATTCTTATCAGATGCGCTTCGAGATAAACTAGTCTGTGGAGTCAAGTCAAACTCAATACGTAGAAAGTTGTTAACTATTGATCCTTTACCATCATTTGATGATGCACTTAAAGCTGCAATAGCCATAGAACTTACTGAAAATCAATTACATTTGTTTGGAAGTGAATCTACAGGGTCAGTCAATAAGTTGAAGTATCAGAAAAACAAGTCAAGTGTTAAGCCTAAATTTGGACAAAATAGTCAGTCTTCAAGTCATAATACTAGTCGACAAGGTAGTCAAGCACCTCGTGAATCCAAAAAAGGACAGTGTAAGCGTTGTTTAAGAGAACATTTTGATAATAATAAATGTCCAGCTGTTAATTGGAAGTGCTTCTCATGCAATCTCACAGGACATACAGCAAAATCAGTTTTATGCAAAAACAGAGTCCATAATGTAACTGAAGATGTAGAAGAAGATGATTCACTAGAATTAGGTTGGTTGAGTATAAACTCTATATCGAAGGAACATGAAAGTCTACAGGTAAAATGGATAGTCGAAGGAAAACAGCTTGCAATGGAAGTTGACTCCGGATCATGTAAGTCAGTGATACATATAGATGATTACTATGAGTTATTCTCAAATAGTGAGCTAATACCTGTCAATTTTAAGTTAAAAGTTGTCACAGGTCAGAATGTGTCAATAGTAGGTCAAATAGATGTTAATGTCAATTATGAAAATCAGAATTACAAATTACCACTGATTATTTTAGATAGTATAAATAGGTTACACCTTTATTAGGTAGAAATTGGCTGAATGTAATAAATCCAACATCGAAAGGTGTCTTAGTAGAGTCAAAATCAGTCAGTGATAATCGTGATCCAAACAAAAGTCAAATCGACTCGGATAAGTCTATAAAATGTCAGGAAATTTCTGTTGTTGCTAGTACATCTACGTCTGCTAAAACTGAGGATTTAATTTCAGAAATAAAAAACCAATTTGCATGTAACTTTAAAAGTAATTACAATGATCATATAAAAAATTTCAAAGCAGAGGTCAAAGTAAAAGATAATGTCAAACCAATCTTCCATCGTGCTTATGAGATGCCATATTCACTAAAACCGAAAGTTGAAGAAGAGTTATTAAGAATGGTCAAATACGGAATTTTAAGTAAAGTAAGTCATAGTTATTGAGCAAGTCCTATTGTTATAGTTCCTAAAAAGAACTCGGATGACATTAGGATCTGCGTAGATTTTAAAAAATCTGTAAATAAAGTAATTGACAGCGAACATTGTGTATTACCATTACCGGATGATATATTTGCAAGCCTGAAAGGTAGTAGATTTTTTACAGTTTTAGACCTTAAGGGAGCGTTTCAACAACTTGAAATTAGCGAATCTTCCAAGGAACTTTTCACAATAAACACTCACTTAGGACTTTTTCGTTTCAACACATTAACATATGGAATCAGTTCCGCACCTGGAATTTTCCAGTCTGTTATGGAAACTATATTATCTGGTTTGTCAAATGTTAAGTGCTATTTAGATGATATCTTAATTCACGGTACATCGTTGAGCGAATGTCACAAGAATGTTAAAGCTGTCATGCAACGATTGAAAGAGTATAATGTAAAGATCAATGAAAAGAAATGTGTCTTCTATCAAAATTCAATAGAATTCTTAGGTCAGAAAATTGATGAGCTAGGTATCCATCCGACAAAACATAAAATTGAATGTATTGAAAAATCACCTAGACCAGAAAATTTAACACAGCTCAAATCATATTTAGGTCTGTTAAATTACTATAGAAAATTTATACCAATGCTGTCAAGTAAACTTAAACCACTTTATGATTTATGTAAATCGGGAGTTGATTTTAATTGGTCGGATGAATGTGAGAAAACATTTCACATTAGTAAAAAAATAATTACTTCAGAGAATGTTCTCACACACTTTAACCCAGCCTTACCTATTTATGTCTCATGCGACGCAAGTGGGTATGGAGTAGGGGCAGTTTTAAGCCACCGTATTAATGGGGAAGAAAAACCTGTATTATTTGCATCAAGCACACTTTCTGCAACAGAAAAGCTTTACTCAAATTTGGAAAGAAAAAGCTTAGCCATAATTTTTGCTTTAAAAAAATTTCACAAATATATTTTTGGCAGGAAATTCACTTTACTTTCTGATCAACAGCCTTTACAATATATATTTGGCAGAAATAAGGGTATACCAGTCACAGCAGCATCTAGAATAACCTGTTGGGCTATTTCTTTAGCAGCTTATGATTATGACATACAATATAAAAAGGGAAAACTCCTTGCAAATGCTGATGGTTTGTCACGTTTACCAATGCAAAGTGCAACTGAAATCCCTAGTTCTTTGTACTCCTTCAACTTGATCGAAAATATTCCACTTCATTCTGATGATATTTCAAAAGCAACTCTCAAGGATTTAACATTAGTAAAAGCCATTGATTATACAAAAACTGGATGGCCTAATACAGTTCAGAATGAAAAATTAAAACCATTTTTCCACAGAAGAAACGAGTTGTCTGTTGAAAATGATTGTCTTCTGCTAGGTAGTAGGGTTGTCATTCCTGAATCACTACAACATGAAGTTTTGGAACTTTTTCATGAACAACATCTAGGTATAGTTCGCACTAAAATGTTGATTCGAGCTTACTGTTGGTGGCCAAATGTTAACAATGCTATTGAAAAATTTATAAGTTTATGTGAAGTTTGCCAAACCACTCAAAAATTTTCAAACAGCACCTTATTGTCATGGCCAACACCTTTAAATATTTTTGTTCGAGTCAACGTTGATTTTTTTCATGTATTTGATCATACGTTTCTGATTTTGGTTGATGATAAATCAAAATGGTTAGATGTGAAACTAATGGAAAAAGGAACTAATGCAAAAGAAACTATACTCATATTAAAAGAATCTTTTGCTATTTTTGGGTTACCTGTTGAATTAGTGTCTGACAATGGTCTGACCTTTCAATTCTCGAGAATTTATCGCTTTTTGTCAGGCTAATGGAATAAAACCAGTAAAATCTCCGCCTTATCACCCACAAAGTAATGGTCTTGCTGAAAGAAGTGTACAAACCGTTAAGAAGAACTTAGAAAAATCATTATTTTTTGACAAATAGGGGGAAGTGAGTCAGTACGCTTTAAAAACCAGATTATACAATTTTCTGTTTACACATAGGGTTACACCTTCTACAGCTACGGGCACTTCACCTGCTGAAAGTATTTTTAAATTAAGACCAAGGACCCGATTTGATTTACTAAAACCTTGTTTGAGAAAAAAACGCTCTGATGTTGACTCTAACTCAGACAGTTTTCTAAAAACTAAATTGTATTCCATGAATCAACCTGTTTATATTAAAAATAAGCCATTAAAAATTTGGCAAAAAGGTAAAATTGTAAAAATATTAAGCCATTCAACTTATCTTGTTCAGGTAAATAATAATATAAGACATGTTCATGATAATGATATTCGAATATGTCCAGAAAATATTCTTAGTGATTCTAATGTTCAAACTACTTTATCTAAGAGGGACTTCAAAGATATGTCACAGAGTGCATCGCCCAATACTAATCCTTCATTACCCTTGCCTAATGTTAATGTTAGTAGTACTTCAGATCCTATTGTAAATTGTACCCCTATTAAGAATAAAACTCCAATTGTGTCAAAAGTACCAGAGATGAACGTGGAAGTACCAGAAGTTGGACAGTCATGCAAAGATTTATCAGAGCCTATTAAAAAAAGTTATTCGCTCGGTCATTCACCAAAAATAGTTCAACCTGGAGCTCCCAAGTTCACCACAAATACTCGTTCAGGTAGGATTGTTAAACCTCCTCAGAAATTAGATTTGTAAGAGTAGAAAGTTATTTTTTTAAGCAGGAGGAGAGAATGTAATTCTACTTGTGATCAATGTTTTGTGTTGTTTCGTGATCTATGGTTATGACATAAGGACGTTGAGTTTTTGGTAAATGTCAAGAATAAGAAGGTAACGGCGTCAGAGAGTGAACGCCACGTGAGACTTAATAAAACATTTTTATAAAAGTAGTCTTTTATTCAGGACATAAGTCTGAATACATAACAAGGACCACTTTGATGTAGGTGAACAAATATTTACTTTTGTGTTTATTATTTATGTCCAAAATTTCATCTTATTTGCATAATTTTGTATTTCAATTTCAGGTTAAGTACGTTAATCTTGTTTGTTTTTACTGTAGTTGCCGAATGATATGGAAAATTACATGCAGTACAAAATAATGGGTTCTGTTAAGAATATCCGAATGAAACCTGGATGTATGCCTTCAAGATTAGAATGCCATTCAGATCAAAGAAGAAGTCTGCCGTCTCATACTATTACTGAATCCCTTGTTTTAAAACCTCAACGAGCCGAATTAACTGAAGAGGCTGAAAGCTCTTTACAAATTCTAAAGAAGTGTAATGTGCCTGATAAGCACACATATAATGATGTTTTTGAAGGAAACAAGCAAACAAATCAGAGAAGTTTACTAACGACTTCAGATAAATCAGGTAATCTAAATTGTATTTAATGGTAATTATATGACTATAATAACTTATATTTATTTTTTATTAATAAGATAGTTTCTTTCTGCACATTATAGATGAAAAAAATATGTTTTTCTTTTAGATATTTTGGTTATCAAAGGGAGTGTACCTGCTCTATCAAGTAAACAACATAAAGGAATTCAAACACAGAGTAACACTGTTCATGAGAAAAGTAAAAGAATTCAGGTATCAATTAAATATCCATACAGGTCTAAAGAAACTCAAACAGCCATCAAATTACATAACAAGACAACATCGCCTAGAAAAATTATTGTTGATGCAACTACATCTCCACTAAAAGTTAAAATAGACGCAAGACAACCACCAATTACTATATTGGCACCAAAGAAATCGTTTGTACAAGAAGATACAACATCTGATAGTGATATATTGATATCATCAGTTAGTACTTCACCATCTTCTGTTGCTTCAATTCAGTCTAAAACGAGTTCAAACTACAGCAGTTTCAGTGAAGCTAATGCCGGAGTAAACAATCAATGGAAATTCTTCGAAAATGAAAATTAAAAAAAGACCCCGATTTTATATTGGTGTTTCAGAAAAATGTTACTTTTTAATTGACATACTAAGTAAAACTACAAAAATACCAGTAAAAAATATTTTAATTTGTTTAAAAAAAATACGGCGTGATACTAAGTTCACTGAACTTGCTGATGAATTTGATATGTCGATATCAACGGTCAGCAAAATCTTTATGAAAAATGTTCCTATCATTGCTAAATCATTAAAATCGTTTATTCTAAAATTAAATTCACAAGATAATAAAAATATAAAAAAATGTTTACCAATAGCTTTTAGACATAATTACAATTATACTCGCGTCTCGTTCTCGATGATTAATTATTTGTAGTAGTACTGTTTACTATATATTTAACTACACAACTTTAAGAGATTCAAAAAGAGCGCCATTACGCGGGCTCGGGTACAGCGCCGCGCCTGCTCTCTCATCACCTCATTATTGTTTTGTGTATTTAACAACATACATCAAGAGAATTTTATTTACTATAAAATTGAAAAACCATACATTATTATTATGAAAAAGTCAAAAAAGAGGACTCGCTCACGCTCAAGATCAAGTGAGCGTTCAAAAGAGGATAAAATGGAGAAAAAATTCAAAGGAATGCAGAAACAGTTAGATAACCTAACTTACGTTTTCAAAGAATTGCTTGAAACACAAAAAACTAAAATTATTAATGAAACGTCGACTCCTGAAGGTAGGTAAACTCCTTCAAAATAAATTAGATATATATATGTATATATATATATATATAAAAAGATGAATTTTCCACACGAAGATTCATCGGGGTAGTTCTATACGAACTATACCCAGTTCCATACGAACATTATAAAATAAACTGTTGTGTAAAATACTCCACACGAGTTGTTACATAATTATAATTGGTAATGAATATAAAGACCAATTAAAGAAATGATGCATATATCTCCACACGAGATAGTGTACAACAATGTACTAAAAAACTCTTTCTCATTTCTCAACAGATGCTGAGCATCTTCCCGAAAAGGTAAACACAGATGCTAACATTGACCCAGGGGTTGGGACATTATCAAAAAATGGTAACCCTGAGGTGCTGGACATACAGGATGACCAGGGTGAGAAGACTTCTGTAGACGCTGAACACCAACACCTAGATGTTGAACTGCTTGAAATCTTGGGGGAAAAATTACCTGACTCTCAAGAGAAAATCATAATTAATGAAAATATGATCAAGTGGTGGAAGAACTGGATGTCAAAGGGAGTGACTGAGGACGTTAAAAATGATATCTTGAAAAGATATCCAAAAAACCCTGATTTTGTAACTGATGCTCCCAAAGTTAACCTGGAAATCCAAAGACACATGTCTGACATTGCAAAGAAACGTGATCAGCATTTTGCTGAAACGCAAGACTGTGTGGGAAAAGCTCTGCTATCATTAGGCTCGGCTTTTTCCCTAGTCACTGAAAACCCAGAAGGAGATATCGACCAAACAAAATTGTTAAAGTATATCTGGGACTCAGGTAAGCTACTTTCTGATGTATTCTTTCAGCAATCAACAGCCAGGAAGTCCTTTATAACACCAATCCTTGATAAAGATATAAAAATGACACTGGATGCGTGTACGTCAGATGAATGGCTCTACGGGGAAAAATTATCTGACCATGTGAAAGAGGCAAAATCCATCATAAAAGCAGCAGCTTCACTGAAACAACTAGATAAACCAGCTGCTAAAAAATCACAGGCTAGAAACTCATATCAGGGAAACTTCAGGGGCCCACCTGCGAATTATCGACAGGTGGGCAACTTCAATCAGAGAAGAACATTCACCAATGTCAGATACAGACCCAAGAACTCAGCATCGCGTCCACCAGCGAGATCACTGAGGGACAAGACTTCAACAACGAGCAAGAAGTAAAGGTAAAGCTCATTGCGGGTAGGCTAAGGCATTTTATTTAAAGTTGGAAAGAAATAACAAAAAATCCCTTCATCATTGATTGTATTAGCGGTTATAAGATCCCGTTTCGGGAATTTCCTAACCAAGAAAGAGAACCTCCAGAACCAACCTGGTCTGCAGATGAACAAGCTGAAATGGATAGAGAAATTACAAAATTACTTGCCAAAGGAGCAATTGAGGAATGCTCGAATTCCCCAGGCCAGTTTGTTTCTACATACTTCTTGGTTAAAAAACCTGACGGATCAAATCGCTTTATAATCAACCTTAAAAATTTAAATTACTGGATTGATCCAATTCACTTTAAAATGGAAGACTTGCGATCAGCAAAAAACCTAGTTTCAGATAATACCTTTATGTGTACAGTAGACTTGGAAGACGCATATTTGCTGGTCCCAGTTTGTAAGGAAAGTCGAAAATATTTACGCTTTGGATTTAACGGAAAGATATACCAGTTTACATGCTTACCATTTGGACTCTGCACTAGTCCTTACATATTCACTAAGCTTATGAAACCAGTTATAAATAAACTGAGACTCCTTGGTTATGTTTCAGTAATATACCTAGACGATATTCTCTGTATTGGTAGGACATACGAATCATGTACAGAAAACGTAATGCAAACTATTAAGCTATTAGAAAAGTTAGGGTTCGTAATTAATAAATTAAAAAGCTCTTTAATTCCTAGCAATAGATGTAAATACCTTGGTTTTATCTTAAACGCTAACCAACACTCGATAGAGCTTACCGACAAAAGAAAAGATCAAGCTGCCAGTTTGTTAAAAAATATTTCGGTAAATAAGAAGTATAAAATTCGGAAAATAGCTCAGGTTATCGGTGTTTTAATATCATGCTGTCCAGGTGTTGCGTATAGTAGAATTTACTGTAAAAGGCTTGAAAGATATAAGTGGTTAGCATTGCTTGTCAATAATGATAACTTTGAAGCATATATGGAGGTAAACAAAGCGATGTGGGAAGATCTACTGTGGTGGAAGAAAAACGTATTGATAGGAATTAATCCAATTAGATTACAAAAATATAAAGCTATCGTAACCTCTGACGCGTCTAGAACAGGCTGGGGCGCTGAAAAAGACGGATCAGTAACTCATGGGTTTTGGGACCTGGCAAATCAGAAAAATCACATCAACTACCTAGAGCTTTTAGCGGCATTCTTTGCCTTGAGATGCTTTGTAACTAGCGAACATGATTGCGAAATATTGATTCGCATCGACAATACGACCGCTATAGCTTGTATAAACAAGGGTGGTAGCATAAAATATCCAAGACTTAGTGAGCTGGCAAGGGAAATATGGCAGTGGTGTGAGGCAAGAAAGATCTGGTTAGTTGCAGCTTATATTCCGTCAAAACAAAATAAACATGCTGACAGGGCCTCTAGAATAACTAACATGGATACGGAATGGGAACTATCCAACAAAGCTTACGAAAAAATAGTTAGATCTTTTGGTGCTCCTGCTATTGACCTGTTCGCTTCCAGAGTTAATACGAAATGTGAAAAATTTTGCTCACGATACCAAGACCCAGATGCAGAGTTCATAGATTCACTGACAATCTCATGGACAAATGAGAAATTTTATGCTTTCCCGCCCTTTGCGATGATTCTTCCTGTATTGCGAAAAATAATTAATGATGAAGCGTCAGGTATCATGGTTGTACCCCTATGGGCTGCCCAACCATGGTACCCGTTATTTTCTTCCTTACTTTGTAAACCACCAATAATATTTAAACCTTCACCATCCTTACTTTTGTCTCCTTGCAGGAGACTGACCCATCCTCTGGCCCGGAAAATTTCGTTAGTGGCAGGCATCTTATCCGGCAGGCCTTCCTCTATAAAGGCGCAACAGATGAGTCAGTAGACATCGTTTTAGACTCATTAACACCAGCTACGCTGAAGCAGTACGAAAGTTGCCTAAAAGGATGGTAGTACTTTACCATTAAAAAGAATATAAATATCTTCGAGCCTGCTACTACAGATATAATTGATTTTCTAACTCAATAATTCAAAAACGGAGCAAAATACGGATTACTGAACTCCATTCGGGCTGCAGTGTCACTCATAACAAAAAATGATATCTCGAAAGATCCGTTACTATGCAGATTTTTGCGAGGATGTTTCAAAAGAAGGCCTACAAGACCTAAGTACTCAGAAACATGGGACACGGAGCAGGTGCTATCTTACATCAGAAATATTCCAGATATTAAAAAACTTAAACTAAAAGAGCTCACAGAAATTCTCGCAACGTTGATGATTCTTATCACCGCACATAGGTTACAGACGTTAGCAGTAATAGATATTAATAACATTGTAGAATCCAAGCTTGAGGTAAAAATCAAAATTCCGGACCTTATAAAAACCTCCAAGCCTGGAAAAGAACACCCTGTGCTCTGTATCCCATTCTGCAAACACAAGGAGATCTGCGTTGCAACTATCCTTTTGTACTATCTAGACAAAACCAGGGATATGAGGTCCTCAACAAATAACCTTTTTATAACAACCATGAGACCACATGGCCCAGCTAGTGCCCAAACAATAGGACACTGGGTAAAAGCACTACTAGTGAAAGCAGGTGTTGACGCGAACATGTTCACCGCATATAGCGCAAAACACGCTGCTGTATCCAAAGCCTTCAAGAATGGTGTTAGCCTAGACACCATCAGAAGGACTGCAGGATGGTCTTCTTCATCATCAACCTTTGTACGATTTTATAATCGCCCGGTAAAGGACTCGGAGGACACCTTTGCCAAATCAGTACTGAACAATGACAACAAGAATCTCTGAGTTGTTAAGGATTCTAACTCTATCTTCTTTTCTTTTTTCTTTCTGTTACTTAAAATAAGTGAAAAATAAATGTGTGGGATTAATAAGGGTGTGATATTTCTGCCTCTGAACCTCTACAAATAATTAATCATCGAGAACGAGACGCGAGTATAATTCACAGATCAAACGAGCCCGGCGAAGTTCGATCGGAATTATACGAGGCGTCTCGTTCGAAGATGATTCTATGCCCCCCCTTTTTTATTAAACCCAATTAAAAACCCTCAGAAATCATCTTCAAATAGTCGAAATAACACCAAAAAAAAAAAAAACATAGACGATGAAGAAATTAGATCTCTAAAAATATGAGGTGATGAGAGAGCAGGCGCGGCGCTGTACCCGAGCCCGCGTAATGGCGCTCTTTTTGAATCTCTTAAAGTTGTGTAGTTAAATATATAGTAAACAGTACTACTACAAATAATTAATCATCTTCGAACGAGACGCCTCGTATAATTCCAAACAAACTTCGCCTTCGGGCTCGTTTGATCTGTGAATAAAGTTTGTGGTATTATTGACTGCTTTGAGATTGAAATTCAAAAACCTTCAAAGTCTCTGAATCAAGCATTAACTTGTTCAGAGTACAAAAAAGGTAACACTATCAAATATTTAATTTCAGGCACACCAGACGGCCTTATTAATTTTATTAGTTCTGGTTATGGAGGCAGAATAAGTGATACTAGGCTCGATGAAGATTGTGGTTTTTTGGATGAATTATGTTCTGGTACCTATATCTTAGCTGATCGTGGATTCAAAAATATTGAACAGCTTTTATTACAGAAAGGATGCTGTTTGCTTCGACCACCAAGTGTAACGACAGATTCAAAATTGTCAAAAAAAGATGTACAAAAAACAAAACAAATTGCTAGTTTACGCATACATATAGAGGGAGTAATTCGCAGGGTACGCGAGATTAATGTGTTAAAACCACACTCGGTAGTGAATTCATAATTGATTCATATTCTAGATGAATGTGTAATTATTGCGTGTGCTCTTATTAATTTACAGGACAGTATTGTTAAGTGATCTAAGTGTATGATTTTTAAATTAAAAGCTTTCTTATAGTTTTGTGTATTATTTATTTATTCCATACTTGTATAAAGTATGGGGAAAACATTTTTTTTCCTAAATAAGTTTATAGGTATCAAAATGTTACTAACATATTCATTATCATAGCCTATAATTAATATTTTAATTTCACCATTTTTTTAAAACTCCCAGTCAGCTACACCAAAGTAACATTTGCTTAAATTTGTCACGAATATTTGCAACTGAACTTGAGCCAAATAATTTTTAGTTATTTTGTTATCTTTTATATAGTCCTTAAAAGTCTTCTCTGAAGTAGGACATTTAATTTCAATGGTACTGGTCTTATCAAAAATACCATCTGGTGAAGCTGCGATAAAAGGATATTTTTCTGATATAAATAAACCACAAGAAGATATTTTCTTGGCGAGTTTTTTTTTCTACACTTTTTTTTACACTTTCTTCAAGCTTTCGTCCCCTTTTCATTGTCTTAGTATCTGGAGTCTTCGCTCCCAATATCGTTGCTATCAAAGTGCCATCAGCTGTATTGCACCTAGACACTGCATATGCTTTAGAAGCTGTTATTCTTGCATACCGTAATTCAAACCATAAATTGCTTTTATATTGGTCTCGTGTTTGTGTTTCAACCATCTGAATACTGGACTTAGTAAAAATATTTGAAATACTACTTAAAAATGTATTACAGTCAGGATCACAATATTTATAAATTAAATAATGCATAGATAATTTCTCTAAATCTTCGAACTCATAGTCGACCTGATGCTTCAATAGTTGGCAGTTGGTAAGTTTACTTTTTTTTGCTTATGAGAGAAATTCGGGTAGTTTGATCAGTTGCGACTGTGACAGGCAATGTTGATTTGGAGAAATCTTTCGTTTTAATAATTTTAAGAGTTGTTCCCACTTGTGTCAGTTTTGACTTCTTCCAGTAGCATTCCTTTGGAGTAGTAGAATGCTCCTCGCTTCTTCGATGAGCCCACATAAGGAATGCCACTGCATGCTTACATCCCCCTAAAGATGCTGGACAGTCATTACATTCTACACTTATAACTTTGCCTTCTTTTTCATTTATGACCATAGTAACATTGTACGGCTTCGATCTCACTTTATGCTCAGGGCACATTTTGCATTTAACAGTACATAAATATGTGTCGCGTCTGAACTGTACGTAGCCAACAGCATCGTCTCCATAAAACTTTCTGGACGATCTGCAAAAAAAAATAAAGATACAAAAGTAAATAATATGTATTGATTAATCGGCGAAAGGTTCACTTAACCTTAAAATTGATTCTTTAGATAAATAGCTAAGTAATAATCTGAAGGTTAAATAATTAACTTATTTTACGTTCGGGATAAATTTATAGTATAATACTTACACAAAATTTTTGATTTTTCGAAACTCTGAAGCACAGAAATCAGGATTAGTAGCGAAGAAATTTGCAACCATAAAAACATCTACTTCAGTAAGATTTGCACTGTCAGCTTTCAGAAACCTGGCTTCCATTGTGGAAAATAAGTAAAATCGAAATACTCTAATCGTCAAATAATTACTCCATAATAGGTGTTAAAATTGTTTACACAAAGTTGACGTCACACAGTAGACGCCATCGAACCGATCGTTTTGGCGGTAAATTGCAAAACCATTAAAAGTAAATTCAACTTTAATTGGTTTAATGGCGAAAAAAATACATTAATTTATTTATTTTTATTTTTCTGTTAAATCGTCCGTCCCAGTCTTTAAATATAAGCAGTTTTTAATAATTTGGAAAATACCCTATTAACTCGGCAAAATTCCCAATTTCTTTAAGAATCACTTAGTTATATATATATATATATATATATATATATATATATATATATATATATATAAAGATTTTCTTGGGGATGCAGTCATGTAATGAATAATTTTTTTTAATTAAGCCGAGCTTTCGAGAATGTTTATTCTCTTCTTCAGGATAGATTTCATAGCCATCAATTAATGATATTGTGAAATTAGTCGAGGAAATGTGGCGCATTAGTGCCAACACCTTGGATTATTAATACCGAGGAATGTTTATGGCCTCCAATCCCAACTAATAAAATTTCTGCAGTGGTAAAATCTTACCAAATAAACACTTGTTGGCCAACGCATAAAATTTCAGCTTTCCGAAATGCCACTTTTGGTGAGTCTCAAATTTTTATATTTGCCTTTACTATATCACTATGTTCAATACTCGATCAGTAGGTATACAGGGTGTCCTTGATAAAAGTGGTATAAAGAAAAAAAAACATTTTAGACAATTATGATGTCGCTAGAAAGAAGTTATCCAAAGCCGAAGATACAAGCGACTTATATTCAGATTATGATGGTCCAAGAAAAAGATAAATCGTTGCCAGGCATTCAAGTACATCATCGTCATCAAGGCATGAAATTTTAAAAGTCATTAAATCACCACCAAAGTTAATAAAAACCAGAAGGAAAAAGGAGAATAGAAATAAAGAAAAAGGTGAGAAGTCTAAGTATTATGCCTTATCCTTGTTTTCATAGCATAGTTTTCTATTAGGAGAAACATATTTCTTGCAGATTTGTTCAAGAAATAAAGTATAAAAAAGTTAAGTGAAGGGAGTTGCATTTATAATTAATCATCCTTCTACCTTTGTAATTGTTAGTTGTAAATTTGAATGACAAGATAATTGTTTATTTTATAATAACCTAGTTTTTATTGTTTTAGTTTAGAGGCTCAAGTGACAAAAAAATGATTATGGTGATGAAGCAGCGTCGGTTGCAGGAACATTTAATAATTTCATAGAATTCAAGCCACTTTATATGTATTGTAGTTAATGTTTGATTTAACTGCGCGTTCTATACTTTTGCTTCAAAACCAAAAGCCCTACATTGATAAAAAAAATAGAAATTAATAAACATTAACAAGCCAATATAATAAAGAATAACAAATCTGTTTGAATGCGAAAAATATAATTGGTTAACTCTTATAGACAATGCCGTAAACGAACAAGATTAATTGCATGAAAATATGCATAATTCGTCCTGTGCAGTAGCATGGTCAACACCAAAGAATACAAGCATAACACGGAAAATTAACAAAGGTAAGCCAAAAAACTTGTTACTACTCTTTCATACATGTCATTTTGTATTCTTTAAACACTACATGTACCCTATATGATACCATGTTTTAGGTACAAAAAAGGACACATGCTGTCCGCATCATGGTAAGTTAGTAAGGTAAGTTACTTCTTCTATTTTCTTTATAGGATGATAATACAAGTAGAAATGAGAATAAATCCTAATTTGACTCAATCGATAATCAAATTTTCTTCTAACAGATCTCCTACAATAATATCAAAAGTGAAAAAATAAATTTCCTAGTAAATGAACATAACATATTATAATATGTTAAAAATAATATTATTTCGAAGAAAATTTCTCTTAAATATTTATTTTTCATAATACCAAAACGTAGAAAATTAATGTATCGGTTGAAATTGTTGTCTTCATTGATTTCAGATTGATTCATAACAAAGTTGTAACATTATTTTTATTGAAACTATATGATTCATTAATACTAAAACGTGAAGTATGTTTAAAATTCGGTCGCGGTTTTAACCTTGTCCCGTAAATAAATCTGGAGAGCCGTTATAAAAATAAATAATAATAATAAATGAAACTTTGTTCACTCTTTCGGTATATATGAAATAGTAGGTAATATAAGAGCGTAAATAAAGTGATAACTTGATAAGTTGCAATAACTTGTTTCAAGAGGTAAAATTAGAAATATGTATTATAAAAAAAGTCTAGATATATGAAAAATGTAACTATAGAAATATAAAAATTAACTTATAATAAGATAAACTATACATATGAAGTTAATTAAATAAACATAAAAAAAAACATATCTTAGATAAAATGGGACAGCACCCCTTAATTCATATTCAATAACTTTTTTCATGAAGTGAAATTAGAAATATATATTATAAATAAATCTAGAAGTATAAAAAATTAAAATATAAAAATCAACTTATAATAAGATAAAATATACATATGAAGTTAGTTAAATATACATGCAAAAAAAAACATTTTTAGATAAAATGGGACAGCACCTTACATACATTTCAAGAAATACCATCATAAAATATAAAAACGAAATGACAAATGATAAATATATACAAAAATATACATACATACACAATACACATATACATATAAATATATTATATTCAATTATTACGGGTCAAAGAAATGTGAAAACAGTCTATTATCCATTTGCAGATTTAATCACGAAAAAATCCAGTATTTTATATACCAAATTTGATCCAAATTGTTGGAGAATAAAAAAATTATATATATATATATATATATATATATATATATATATATATATATATATATATATATATATATATACATAAAAATTGATGGTATTAATATATTAGATAACCTTTTTAGTCCTTATTACAATCTTGGCACAGAGCACAGATGGTTGAATCGCCATTTTTCTCATTTTAATCATCTACTCCTGTACATTAGATCTGGAAATCTGAATGACTCCCGATTCAGAAAATCAATAAAACAATTTTTATTTGATAGATCCTATTATAGTTTGCAGGAATATTTTAATGAAAGCTTTTAGCTGACTCACTCAGATTTTAATATATTCAATAAATATGTAGTTTTAACTATATTGTTCTGTTAATTTTTTTATACATGTGACTTTATTCTTTAGTTTCTGACTGTATTGTTTACTATATTACTGTTTTTTAATCTTATATTAATATTATTATTTGTGTCTCTAAACTGAACCAAGTATGATTTTTTATACACTACCTAAGCCTTGTCAATAAGATTCTGTCTTTTGACAATGAAGCATATTTATTATTATTATTGTTATTCTCCATTTGTTTATGTATGCGTGTATCATACATTTATTATAAAATGTATGAATATGCATAAATAATAAAGACGTTTATTATTTTTATTATATAGGCTTTCATCTTAAAGTGAATCATAGCAAATTCGAATTTTAAACTTGAATTTAATTATTGTTGTATATTGTGTTATATACTAAAAAAAATCTTCTTTCAGTGGAATACCTCAGGGAAATTTTACGTCAAATTGGGTTCTTAAAAAGCAGAGTTTCAGCCCTACTTAACAAACCAGCTGGTAAATCAAAAAGTGTACGCACATTTGTGCTAGATATTATTTCACCTTGATAATGAATGGGACATTCAACAAGTGAACGAAATACTTGAGGACAAGGATATATTTGAAACGGTGGTATGTATTAATATTTATTATTGATTCAACCGTTTTTATCAATTTACATTGCTGTGAAAATGGCAATGTTTGATATTGACAGCATCTAAATCTAATGGTCCGTATAAACACCTGGTTGCGTCTTAAAAAATAATGTATATACTGCGCGTTTTTTAGATAACACGACGGCATTTATAATTTAGAGTAATAAGCAAAATTTATGGGACACTTGAGACATTCTAATATGGAATTTAAGTATAAAAATCTGTACTGTCTGGTTTCAGTTTTCTTAACCCGCAATCACTCGCGTTGTTAGATATTATTTAACATTTCAACATTTTTCTTCAGTAAAAGTTCAATATTGGCAGTGCGGCAACATTGCTCCATGAATGCCCAGTTCATTTATTATTTCACCCCAATCCGTATTGGGCTTTTTTAGGTAGATAGAATGTAGTCGGAATACTCGGTCACAAAGGTAAGCAAATGGTGGCCACTCACCCTCCTTTGCTCATTGCAGGAATCATTGCCAAGATTATTTATACCATCAACACCGGGGATACTCTTCCAAGCAGACAATTACTTAGTGAGTTATCCAATCAGCTTGTTAGACCTCATTTGTTGAAGCGTGTCAGAATTCAAACGTTTTCAATCCTCGTGCGGCAGAAAATTCGAAATGTCTTTGGTGATGAAGCACCTTCAACAGAAGGTGTCAACGAAGAAAGAACTGGTACTAAGCGAAAACCAAGATACTTTTTCTGTCCAATAAGAAAAAATAGATTTAAAATTACCAGTGCAATGGATACTATACGCATATTTGTAAGGAACACACAATGCAAAATATAATTTCTTGTCGTGACTGCATCATGGAAAAAGACGAGTAGATATAGATGATAGATATTACTGTTTTCAATATTTGAAATGCGGAATTTTCTTAATTTAACGAATGCTCTTTATGCTCCGTCACACAAAATATTCAAAAATACATATGTTAGATAAAATCTAACACGCGAGTGACGACGTAATAATCAACTGCACGAGCGATCGCGGGTTAAGCACGGTCACAAATACGGTAACAAATTGCATCATAAATATACAATGTGCATCAGCACATGATATTTTTTATATGGAAAATGTGACCTGTTCTATAGTCGCCCCAATTTTGTTGAAAAATTTGTGAATGTGTCATACAGGTTTTACAGTCAAAATAAAAATTAACGTATTTGTTTTCTAATGTGTACTGAAATTGTTTTATATTTTGTTATTTTTGTTCATTTAAGGTTGCTGAATTATCCAACCTAGGAGGCAGAACCACATATGAATTTGTGGGCAGATGTCTGTGAACAGTAATAACTGACTCCCTTGCTAGCACATATACCTAGCTGGCTGGGTCGCAGACAGAAAAATAAGTTCTGTGATACTCTATTTGCCAAGCTTGTCGAAGGTAAGTTTTGAAGTAACTTAATAATGGATAATTATACATGCCAAAACTTTTCAATTTAATTTAAGTTATGCAAATCCTTATAGATAAAAGAGATCTAAAATTAAAATAAAATTTAGCAGCTGCAGAGGACTCGAAAATTACAAAAAACAAGAAGGAAAACGAAGAAGCGATAGCAACATGGCATCGGAGACCCAGTGACCGCTTAAAAGCCTAAGTAAATTATTATTTAAACAATTTCAAGATTATATCTATTATTTTTTTTGAGTTAGAATTGTATTACTGTTTTTTTAATAGTGTCCCCTTTGAGTTCCTCCATTATTATTGTTTTGTTCTTGTATTTTTGACTAGTTTTTTAAGAGAAAAAAAAATAAAATATTTAGGAATATATATATATTTTTCAATTCAAATACCAAAAAATACGTCCTATATACATCATATCTATGTAAGAAATACGTCAAAAAAGTACGTACATAAGATGTTAAAAAGGGTGAACAAAGTACATACTATGTACGTCTTAAAGATATCCAAACGGAATTACCGTATGTACATAAGACGACGCTACGTCTGCATTATACGTACATAATAAAAGTTTACTGTAAAGATAATTCTTGGAAATGGTTCATATTAACAATCAACCCAACTGTTTGAACAAACAAGAAGATATTGCTAATCTAAGTGTGATTTATAATTATGTACTTAAGTTTGATACAAATGTCACAGACGGTCCTGTTCCATTTTTAAATAAACCGCCATAAACCTCTTTTGTGTTGGTGCGGTTATTTAACAGGTGGTTATCTCTCATTGGTTGACCTCTTCACCTTATTGAGCTTAGCTCCCCAGATTTCAGTTTTCGTTCTTCCTTTGACAGGTTAAAGATGCTTTGTAACTAGCGAACATGATTGCGAAATATTGATTCGCATCGACAATACGACCGCTATAGCTTGTATAAACAAGGGTGGTAGCATAAAATATCCAAGACTTAGTGAGCTGGCAAGGGAAATATGGCAGTGGTGTGAGGCAAGAAAGATCTGGTTAGTTGCAGCTTATATTCCGTCAAAACAAAATAAACATGCTGACAGGGCCTCTAGAATAACTAACATGGATACGGAATGGGAACTATCCAACAAAGCTTACGAAAAAATAGTTAGATCTTTTGGTGCTCCTGCTATTGACCTGTTCGCTTCCAGAGTTAATACGAAATGTGAAAAATTTTGCTCACGATACCAAGACCCAGATGCAGAGTTCATAGATTCACTGACAATCTCATGGACAAATGAGAAATTTTATGCTTTCCCGCCCTTTGCGATGATTCTTCCTGTATTGCGAAAAATAATTAATGATGAAGCGTCAGGTATCATGGTTGTACCCCTATGGGCTGCCCAACCATGGTACCCGTTATTTTCTTCCTTACTTTGTAAACCACCAATAATATTTAAACCTTCACCATCCTTACTTTTGTCTCCTTGCAGGAGACTGACCCATCCTCTGGCCCGGAAAATTTCGTTAGTGGCAGGCATCTTATCCGGCAGGCCTTCCTCTATAAAGGCGCAACAGATGAGTCAGTAGACATCGTTTTAGACTCATTAACACCAGCTACGCTGAAGCAGTACGAAAGTTGCCTAAAAAGATGGTAGTACTTTACCATTAAAAAGAATATAAATATCTTCGAGCCTGCTACTACAGATATAATTGATTTTCTAACTCAATAATTCAAAAACGGAGCAAAATACGGATTACTGAACTCCATTCGGGCTGCAGTGTCACTCATAACAAAAAATGATATCTCGAAAGATCCGTTACTATGCAGATTTTTGCGAGGATGTTTCAAAAGAAGGCCTACAAGACCTAAGTACTCAGAAACATGGGACACGGAGCAGGTGCTATCTTACATCAGAAATATTCCAGATATTAAAAAACTTAAACTAAAAGAGCTCACAGAAATTCTCGCAACGTTGATGATTCTTATCACCGCACATAGGTTACAGACGTTAGCAGTAATAGATATTAATAACATTGTAGAATCCAAGCTTGAGGTAAAAATCAAAATTCCGGACCTTATAAAAACCTCCAAGCCTGGAAAAGAACACCCTGTGCTCTGTATCCCATTCTGCAAACACAAGGAGATCTGCGTTGCAACTATCCTTTTGTACTATCTAGACAAAACCAGGGATATGAGGTCCTCAACAAATAACCTTTTTATAACAACCATGAGACCACATGGCCCAGCTAGTGCCCAAACAATAGGACACTGGGTAAAAGCACTACTAGTGAAAGCAGGTGTTGACGCGAACATGTTCACCGCATATAGCGCAAAACACGCTGCTGTATCCAAAGCCTTCAAGAATGGTGTTAGCCTAGACACCATCAGAAGGACTGCAGGATGGTCTTCTTCATCATCAACCTTTGTACGATTTTATAATCGCCCGGTAAAGGACTCGGAGGACACCTTTGCCAACTCAGTACTGAACAATGACAACAAGAATCTCTGAGTTGTTAAGGATTCTAACTCTATCTTCTTTTCTTTTTTCTTTCTGTTACTTAAAATAAGTGAAAAATAAATGTGTGGGATTAATAAGGGTGTGATATTTCTGCCTCTGAACCTCTACAAATAATTAATCATCGAGAACGAGACGCGAGTATAATTCACAGATCAAACGAGCCCGGCGAAGTTCGATCGGAATTATACGAGGCGTCTCGTTCGAAGATGATTCTATTCCCCCCCTTTTTTATTAAACCCAATTAAAAACCCTCAGAAATCATCTTCAAATAGTCGAAATAACACCAAAAAAAAAAAAACATAGACGATGAAGAAATTAGATCTCTAAAAATATGAGGTGATGAGAGAGCAGGCGCGGCGCTGTACCCGAGCCCGCGTAATGGCGCTCTTTTTGAATCTCTTAAAGTTGTGTAGTTAAATATATAGTAAACAGTACTACTACAAATAATTAATCATCTTCGAACGAGACGCCTCGTATAATTCCAAACAAACTTCGCCTTCGGGCTCGTTTGATCTGTGAATAAAGTTTGTGGTATTATTGACTGCTTTGAGATTGAAATTCAAAAACCTTCAAAGTCTCTGAATCAAGCATTAACTTGTTCAGAGTACAAAAAAGGTAACACTATCAAATATTTAATTTCAGGCACACCAGACGGCCTTATTAATTTTATTAGTTCTGGTTATGGAGGCAGAATAAGTGATACTAGGCTCGATGAAGATTGTGGTTTTTTGGATGAATTATGTTCTGGTACCTATATCTTAGCTGATCGTGGATTCAAAAATATTGAACAGCTTTTATTACAGAAAGGATGCTGTTTGCTTCGACCACCAAGTGTAACGACAGATTCAAAATTGTCAAAAAAAGATGTACAAAAAACAAAACAAATTGCTAGTTTACGCATACATATAGAGGGAGTAATTCGCAGGGTACGCGAGATTAATGTGTTAAAACCACACTCGGTAGTGAATTCATAATTGATTCATATTCTAGATGAATGTGTAATTATTGCGTGTGCTCTTATTAATTTACAGGACAGTATTGTTAAGTGATCTAAGTGTATGATTTTTAAATTAAAAGCTTTCTTATAGTTTTGTGTATTATTTATTTATTCCATACTTGTATAAAGTATGGGGAAAACATTTTTTTTCCTAAATAAGTTTATAGGTATCAAAATGTTACTAACATATTCATTATCATAGCCTATAATTAATATTTTAATTTCACCATTTTTTTAAAACTCCCAGTCAGCTACACCAAAGTAACATTTGCTTAAATTTGTCACGAATATTTGCAACTGAACTTGAGCCAAATAATTTTTAGTTATTTTGTTATCTTTTATATAGTCCTTAAAAGTCTTCTCTGAAGTAGGACATTTAATTTCAATGGTACTGGTCTTATCAAAAATACCATCTGGTGAAGCTGCGATAAAAGGATATTTTTCTGATATAAATAAACCACAAGAAGATATTTTCTTGGCGAGTTTTTTTTTCTACACTTTTTTTACACTTTCTTCAAGCTTTCGTCCCCTTTTCATTGTCTTAGTATCTGGAGTCTTCGCTCCCAATATCGTTGCTATCAAAGTGCCATCAGCTGTATTGCACCTAGACACTGCATATGCTTTAGAAGCTGTTATTCTTGCATACCGTAATTCAAACCATAAATTGCTTTTATATTGGTCTCGTGTTTGTGTTTCAACCATCTGAATACTGGACTTAGTAAAAATATTTGAAATACTACTTAAAAATGTATTACAGTCAGGATCACAATATTTATAAATTAAATAATGCATAGATAATTTCTCTAAATCTTCGAACTCATAGTCGACCTGATGCTTCAATAGTTGGCAGTTGGTAAGTTTACTTTTTTTTGCTTATGAGAGAAATTCGGGTAGTTTGATCAGTTGCGACTGTGACAGGCAATGTTGATTTGGAGAAATCTTTCGTTTTAATAATTTTAAGAGTTGTTCCCACTTGTGTCAGTTTTGACTTCTTCCAGTAGCATTCCTTTGGAGTAGTAGAATGCTCCTCGCTTCTTCGATGAGCCCACATAAGGAATGCCACTGCATGCTTACATCCCCCTAAAGATGGTGGACAGTCATTACATTCTACACTTATAACTTTGCCTTCTTTTTCATTTATGACCATAGTAACATTGTACGGCTTCGATCTCACTTTATGCTCAGGGCACATTTTGCATTTAACAGTACATAAATTTGTGTCGCGTCTGAACTGTACGTAGCCAACAGCATCGTCTCCATAAAACTTTCTGGACGATCTGCAAAAAAAAATAAAGATACAAAAGTAAATAATATGTATTGATTAATCGGCGAAAGGTTCACTTAACCTTAAAATTGATTCTTTAGATAAATAGCTAAGTAATAATCTGAAGGTTAAATAATTAACTTATTTTACGTTCGGGATAAATTTATAGTATAATACTTACACAAAATTTTTGATTTTTCGAAACTCTGAAGCACAGAAATCAGGATTAGTAGCGAAGAAATTTGCAACCATAAAAACATCTACTTCAGTAAGATTTGCACTGTCAGCTTTCAGAAACCTGGCTTCCATTGTGGAAAATAAGTAAAATCGAAATACTCTAATCGTCAAATAATTACTCCATAATAGGTGTTAAAATTGTTTACACAAAGTTGACGTCACACAGTAGACGCCATCGAACCGATCGTTTTGGCGGTAAATTGCAAAACCATTAAAAGTAAATTCAACTTTAATTGGTTTAATGGCGAAAAAAATACATTAATTTATTTATTTTTATTTTTCTGTTAAATCGTCCGTCCCAGTCTTTAAATATAAGCAGTTTTTAATAATTTGGAAAATACCCTATTAACTCGGCAAAATTCCCAATTTCTTTAAGAATCACTTAGTTATATATATATATATATATATATATATATATATATATATATATATATATATAAAAAGATTTTCTTGGGGATGCAGTCATGTAATGAATAATTTTTTTTAATTAAGCCGAGCTTTCGAGAATGTTTATTCTCTTCTTCAGGATAGATTTCATAGCCATCAATTAATGATATTGTGAAATTAGTCGAGGAAATGTGGCGCATTAGTGCCAACACCTTGGATTATTAATACCGAGGAATGTTTATGGCCTCCAATCCCAACTAATAAAATTTCTGCAGTGGTAAAATCTTACCAAATAAACACTTGTTGGCCAACGCATAAAATTTCAGCTTTCCGAAATGCCACTTTTGGTGAGTCTCAAATTTTTATATTTGCCTTTACTATATCACTATGTTCAATACTCGATCAGTAGGTATACAGGGTGTCCTTGATAAAAGTGGTATAAAGAAAAAAAAACATTTTAGACAATTATGATGTCGCTAGAAAGAAGTTATCCAAAGCCGAAGATACAAGCGACTTATATTCAGATTATGATGGTCCAAGAAAAAGATAAATCGTTGCCAGGCATTCAAGTACATCATCGTCATCAAGGCATGAAATTTTAAAAGTCATTAAATCACCACCAAAGTTAATAAAAACCAGAAGGAAAAAGGAGAATAGAAATAAAGAAAAAGGTGAGAAGTCTAAGTATTATGCCTTATCCTTGTTTTCATAGCATAGTTTTCTATTAGGAGAAACATATT
The DNA here is from genome assembly GCA_958507055.1 of Crioceris asparagi. Lineage (NCBI taxonomy): Eukaryota > Metazoa > Arthropoda > Insecta > Coleoptera > Chrysomelidae > Crioceris > Crioceris asparagi. The sequence continues at coordinate 32,825,706 of OY293832.1, read as the reverse complement.
TCTTGCAGATTTGTTCAAGAAATAAAGTATAAAAAAGTTAAGTGAAGGGAGTTGCATTTATAATTAATCATCCTTCTACCTTTGTAATTGTTAGTTGTAAATTTGAATGACAAGATAATTGTTTATTTTATAATAACCTAGTTTTTATTGTTTTAGTTTAGAGGCTCAAGTGACAAAAAAATGATTATGGTGATGAAGCAGCGTCGGTTGCAGGAACATTTAATAATTTCATAGAATTCAAGCCACTTTATATGTATTGTAGTTAATGTTTGATTTAACTGCGCGTTCTATACTTTTGCTTCAAAACCAAAAGCCCTACATTGATAAAAAAAATAGAAATTAATAAACATTAACAAGCCAATATAATAAAGAATAACAAATCTGTTTGAATGCGAAAAATATAATTGGTTAACTCTTATAGACAATGCCGTAAACGAACAAGATTAATTGCATGAAAATATGCATAATTCGTCCTGTGCAGTAGCATGGTCAACACCAAAGAATACAAGCATAACACGGAAAATTAACAAAGGTAAGCCAAAAAACTTGTTACTACTCTTTCATACATGTCATTTTGTATTCTTTAAACACTACATGTACCCTATATGATACCATGTTTTAGGTACAAAAAAGGACACATGCTGTCCGCATCATGGTAAGTTAGTAAGGTAAGTTACTTCTTCTATTTTCTTTATAGGATGATAATACAAGTAGAAATGAGAATAAATCCTAATTTGACTCAATCGATAATCAAATTTTCTTCTAACAGATCTCCTACAATAATATCAAAAGTGAAAAAATAAATTTCCTAGTAAATGAACATAACATATTATAATATGTTAAAAATAATATTATTTCGAAGAAAATTTCTCTTAAATATTTATTTTTCATAATACCAAAACGTAGAAAATTAATGTATCGGTTGAAATTGTTGTCTTCATTGATTTCAGATTGATTCATAACAAAGTTGTAACATTATTTTTATTGAAACTATATGATTCATTAATACTAAAACGTGAAGTATGTTTAAAATTCGGTCGCGGTTTTAACCTTGTCCCGTAAATAAATCTGGAGAGCCGTTATAAAAATAAATAATAATAATAAATGAAACTTTGTTCACTCTTTCGGTATATATGAAATAGTAGGTAATATAAGAGCGTAAATAAAGTGATAACTTGATAAGTTGCAATAACTTGTTTCAAGAGGTAAAATTAGAAATATGTATTATAAAAAAAGTCTAGATATATGAAAAATGTAACTATAGAAATATAAAAATTAACTTATAATAAGATAAACTATACATATGAAGTTAATTAAATAAACATAAAAAAAAACATATCTTAGATAAAATGGGACAGCACCCCTTAATTCATATTCAATAACTTTTTTCATGAAGTGAAATTAGAAATATATATTATAAATAAATCTAGAAGTATAAAAAATTAAAATATAAAAATCAACTTATAATAAGATAAAATATACATATGAAGTTAGTTAAATATACATGCAAAAAAAAACATTTTTAGATAAAATGGGACAGCACCTTACATACATTTCAAGAAATACCATCATAAAATATAAAAACGAAATGACAAATGATAAATATATACAAAAATATACATACATACACAATACACATATACATATAAATATATTATATTCAATTATTACGGGTCAAAGAAATGTGAAAACAGTCTATTATCCATTTGCAGATTTAATCACGAAAAAATCCAGTATTTTATATACCAAATTTGATCCAAATTGTTGGAGAATAAAAAAATTATATATATATATATATATATATATATATATATATATATACATAAAAATTGATGGTATTAATATATTAGATAACCTTTTTAGTCCTTATTACAATCTTGGCACAGAGCACAGATGGTTGAATCGCCATTTTTCTCATTTTAATCATCTACTCCTGTACATTAGATCTGGAAATCTGAATGACTCCCGATTCAGAAAATCAATAAAACAATTTTTATTTGATAGATCCTATTATAGTTTGCAGGAATATTTTAATGAAAGCTTTTAGCTGACTCACTCAGATTTTAATATATTCAATAAATATGTAGTTTTAACTATATTGTTCTGTTAATTTTTTTATACATGTGACTTTATTCTTTAGTTTCTGACTGTATTGTTTACTATATTACTTTTTTTAATCTTATATTAATATTATTATTTGTGTCTCTAAACTGAACCAAGTATGATTTTTTATACACTACCTAAGCCTTGTCAATAAGATTCTGTCTTTTGACAATGAAGCATATTTATTATTATTATTGTTATTCTCCATTTGTTTATGTATGCGTGTATCATACATTTATTATAAAATGTATGAATATGCATAAATAATAAAGACGTTTATTATTTTTATTATATAGGCTTTCATCTTAAAGTGAATCATAGCAAATTCGAATTTTAAACTTGAATTTAATTATTGTTGTATATTGTGTTATATACTAAAAAAAATCTTCTTTCAGTGGAATACCTCAGGGAAATTTTACGTCAAATTGGGTTCTTAAAAAGCAGAGTTTCAGCCCTACTTAACAAACCAGCTGGTAAATCAAAAAGTGTACGCACATTTGTGCTAGATATTATTTCACCTTGATAATGAATGGGACATTCAACAAGTGAACGAAATACTTGAGGACAAGGATATATTTGAAACGGTGGTATGTATTAATATTTATTATTGATTCAACCGTTTTTATCAATTTACATTGCTGTGAAAATGGCAATGTTTGATATTGACAGCATCTAAATCTAATGGTCCGTATAAACACCTGGTTGCGTCTTAAAAAATAATGTATATACTGCGCGTTTTTTAGATAACACGACGGCATTTATAATTTAGAGTAATAAGCAAAATTTATGGGACACTTGAGACATTCTAATATGGAATTTAAGTATAAAAATCTGTACTGTCTGGTTTCAGTTTTCTTAACCCGCAATCACTCGCGTTGTTAGATATTATTTAACATTTCAACATTTTTCTTCAGTAAAAGTTCAATATTGGCAGTGCGGCAACATTGCTCCATGAATGCCCAGTTCATTTATTATTTCACCCCAATCCGTATTGGGCTTTTTTAGGTAGATAGAATGTAGTCGGAATACTCGGTCACAAAGGTAAGCAAATGGTGGCCACTCACCCTCCTTTGCTCATTGCAGGAATCATTGCCAAGATTATTTATACCATCAACACCGGGGATACTCTTCCAAGCAGACAATTACTTAGTGAGTTATCCAATCAGCTTGTTAGACCTCATTTGTTGAAGCGTGTCAGAATTCAAACGTTTTCAATCCTCGTGCGGCAGAAAATTCGAAATGTCTTTGGTGATGAAGCACCTTCAACAGAAGGTGTCAACGAAGAAAGAACTGGTACTAAGCGAAAACCAAGATACTTTTTCTGTCCAATAAGAAAAAATAGATTTAAAATTACCAGTGCAATGGATACTATACGCATATTTGTAAGGAACACACAATGCAAAATATAATTTCTTGTCGTGACTGCATCATGGAAAAAGACGAGTAGATATAGATGATAGATATTACTGTTTTCAATATTTGAAATGCGGAATTTTCTTAATTTAACGAATGCTCTTTATGCTCCGTCACACAAAATATTCAAAAATACATATGTTAGATAAAATCTAACACGCGAGTGACGACGTAATAATCAACTGCACGAGCGATCGCGGGTTAAGCACGGTCACAAATACGGTAACAAATTGCATCATAAATATACAATGTGCATCAGCACATGATATTTTTTATATGGAAAATGTGACCTGTTCTATAGTCGCCCCAATTTTGTTGAAAAACTTGTGAATGTGTCATACAGGTTTTACAGTCAAAATAAAAATTAACGTATTTGTTTTCTAATGTGTACTGAAATTGTTTTATATTTTGTTATTTTTGTTCATTTAAGGTTGCTGAATTATCCAACCTAGGAGGCAGAACCACATATGAATTTGTGGGCAGATGTCTGTGAACAGTAATAACTGACTCCCTTGCTAGCACATATACCTAGCTGGCTGGGTCGCAGACAGAAAAATAAGTTCTGTGATACTCTATTTGCCAAGCTTGTCGAAGGTAAGTTTTGAAGTAACTTAATAATGGATAATTATACATGCCAAAACTTTTCAATTTAATTTAAGTTATGCAAATCCTTATAGATAAAAGAGATCTAAAATTAAAATAAAATTTAGCAGCTGCAGAGGACTCGAAAATTACAAAAAACAAGAAGGAAAACGAAGAAGCGATAGCAACATGGCATCGGAGACCCAGTGACCGCTTAAAAGCCTAAGTAAATTATTATTTAAACAATTTCAAGATTATATCTATTATTTTTTTTGAGTTAGAATTGTATTACTATTTTTTTAATAGTGTCCCCTTTGAGTTCCTCCATTATTATTGTTTTGTTCTTGTATTTTTGACTAGTTTTTTAAGAGAAAAAAAAATAAAATATTTAGGAATATATATATATTTTTCAATTCAAATACCAAAAAATACGTCCTATATACATCATATCTATGTAAGAAATACGTCAAAAAAGTACGTACATAAGATGTTAAAAAGGGTGAACAAAGTACATACTATGTACGTCTTAAAGATATCCAAACGGAATTACCGTAAGTACATAAGACGACGCTACGTCTGCATTATACGTACATAATAAAAGTTTACTGTAAAGATAATTCTTGGAAATGGTTCATATTAACAATCAACCCAACTGTTTGAACAAACAAGAAGATATTGCTAATCTAAGTGTGATTTATAATTATGTACTTAAGTTTGATACAAATGTCACAGACGGTCCTGTTCCATTTTTAAATAAACCGCCATAAACCTCTTTTGTGTTGGTGCGGTTATTTAACAGGTGGTTATCTCTCATTGGTTGACCTCTTCACCTTATTGAGCTTAGCTCCCCAGATTTCAGTTTTCGTTCTTCCTTTGACAGGTTAAAGATGCTTTGTAACTAGCGAACATGATTGCGAAATATTGATTCGCATCGACAATACGACCGCTATAGCTTGTATAAACAAGGGTGGTAGCATAAAATATCCAAGACTTAGTGAGCTGGCAAGGGAAATATGGCAGTGGTGTGAGGCAAGAAAGATCTGGTTAGTTGCAGCTTATATTCCGTCAAAACAAAATAAACATGCTGACAGGGCCTCTAGAATAACTAACATGGATACGGAATGGGAACTATCCAACAAAGCTTACGAAAAAATAGTTAGATCTTTTGGTGCTCCTGCTATTGACCTGTTCGCTTCCAGAGTTAATACGAAATGTGAAAAATTTTGCTCACGATACCAAGACCCAGATGCAGAGTTCATAGATTCACTGACAATCTCATGGACAAATGAGAAATTTTATGCTTTCCCGCCCTTTGCGATGATTCTTCCTGTATTGCGAAAAATAATTAATGATGAAGCGTCAGGTATCATGGTTGTACCCCTATGGGCTGCCCAACCATGGTACCCGTTATTTTCTTCCTTACTTTGTAAACCACCAATAATATTTAAACCTTCACCATCCTTACTTTTGTCTCCTTGCAGGAGACTGACCCATCCTCTGGCCCGGAAAATTTCGTTAGTGGCAGGCATCTTATCCGGCAGGCCTTCCTCTATAAAGGCGCAACAGATGAGTCAGTAGACATCGTTTTAGACTCATTAACACCAGCTACGCTGAAGCAGTACGAAAGTTGCCTAAAAAGATGGTAGTACTTTACCATTAAAAAGAATATAAATATCTTCGAGCCTGCTACTACAGATATAATTGATTTTCTAACTCAATAATTCAAAAACGGAGCAAAATACGGATTACTGAACTCCATTCGGGCTGCAGTGTCACTCATAACAAAAAATGATATCTCGAAAGATCCGTTACTATGCAGATTTTTGCGAGGATGTTTCAAAAGAAGGCCTACAAGACCTAAGTACTCAGAAACATGGGACACGGAGCAGGTGCTATCTTACATCAGAAATATTCCAGATATTAAAAAACTTAAACTAAAAGAGCTCACAGAAATTCTCGCAACGTTGATGATTCTTATCACCGCACATAGGTTACAGACGTTAGCAGTAATAGATATTAATAACATTGTAGAATCCAAGCTTGAGGTAAAAATCAAAATTCCGGACCTTATAAAAACCTCCAAGCCTGGAAAAGAACACCCTGTGCTCTGTATCCCATTCTGCAAACACAAGGAGATCTGCGTTGCAACTATCCTTTTGTACTATCTAGACAAAACCAGGGATATGAGGTCCTCAACAAATAACCTTTTTATAACAACCATGAGACCACATGGCCCAGCTAGTGCCCAAACAATAGGACACTGGGTAAAAGCACTACTAGTGAAAGCAGGTGTTGACGCGAACATGTTCACCGCATATAGCGCAAAACACGCTGCTGTATCCAAAGCCTTCAAGAATGGTGTTAGCCTAGACACCATCAGAAGGACTGCAGGATGGTCTTCTTCATCATCAACCTTTGTACGATTTTATAATCGCCCGGTAAAGGACTCGGAGGACACCTTTGCCAACTCAGTACTGAACAATGACAACAAGAATCTCTGAGTTGTTAAGGATTCTAACTCTATCTTCTTTTCTTTTTTCTTTCTGTTACTTAAAATAAGTGAAAAATAAATGTGTGGGATTAATAAGGGTGTGATATTTCTGCCTCTGAACCTCTACAAATAATTAATCATCGAGAACGAGACGCGAGTATAATTCACAGATCAAACGAGCCCGGCGAAGTTCGATCGGAATTATACGAGGCGTCTCGTTCGAAGATGATTCTATTCCCCCCCTTTTTTATTAAACCCAATTAAAAACCCTCAGAAATCATCTTCAAATAGTCGAAATAACACCAAAAAAAAAAAAAAACATAGACGATGAAGAAATTAGATCTCTAAAAATATGAGGTGATGAGAGAGCAGGCGCGGCGCTGTACCCGAGCCCGCGTAATGGCGCTCTTTTTGAATCTCTTAAAGTTGTGTAGTTAAATATATAGTAAACAGTACTACTACAAATAATTAATCATCTTCGAACGAGACGCCTCGTATAATTCCAAACAAACTTCGCCTTCGGGCTCGTTTGATCTGTGAATAAAGTTTGTGGTATTATTGACTGCTTTGAGATTGAAATTCAAAAACCTTCAAAGTCTCTGAATCAAGCATTAACTTGTTCAGAGTACAAAAAAGGTAACACTATCAAATATTTAATTTCAGGCACACCAGACGGCCTTATTAATTTTATTAGTTCTGGTTATGGAGGCAGAATAAGTGATACTAGGCTCGATGAAGATTGTGGTTTTTTGGATGAATTATGTTCTGGTACCTATATCTTAGCTGATCGTGGATTCAAAAATATTGAACAGCTTTTATTACAGAAAGGATGCTGTTTGCTTCGACCACCAAGTGTAACGACAGATTCAAAATTGTCAAAAAAAGATGTACAAAAAACAAAAAAAAATTGCTAGTTTACGCATACATATAGAGGGAGTAATTCGCAGGGTACGCGAGATTAATGTGTTAAAACCACACTCGGTAGTGAATTCATAATTGATTCATATTCTAGATGAATGTGTAATTATTGCGTGTGCTCTTATTAATTTACAGGACAGTATTGTTAAGTGATCTAAGTGTATGATTTTTAAATTAAAAGCTTTCTTATAGTTTTGTGTATTATTTATTTATTCCATACTTGTATAAAGTATGGGGAAAACATTTTTTTTCCTAAATAAGTTTATAGGTATCAAAATGTTACTAACATATTCATTATCATAGCCTATAATTAATATTTTAATTTCACCATTTTTTTAAAACTCCCAGTCAGCTACACCAAAGTAACATTTGCTTAAATTTGTCACGAATATTTGCAACTGAACTTGAGCCAAATAATTTTTAGTTATTTTGTTATCTTTTATATAGTCCTTAAAAGTCTTCTCTGAAGTAGGACATTTAATTTCAATGGTACTGGTCTTATCAAAAATACCATCTGGTGAAGCTGCGATAAAAGGATATTTTTCTGATATAAATAAACCACAAGAAGATATTTTCTTGGCGAGTTTTTTTTTCTACACTTTTTTTACACTTTCTTCAAGCTTTCGTCCCCTTTTCATTGTCTTAGTATCTGGAGTCTTCGCTCCCAATATCGTTGCTATCAAAGTGCCATCAGCTGTATTGCACCTAGACACTGCATATGCTTTAGAAGCTGTTATTCTTGCATACCGTAATTCAAACCATAAATTGCTTTTATATTGGTCTCGTGTTTGTGTTTCAACCATCTGAATACTGGACTTAGTAAAAATATTTGAAATACTACTTAAAAATGTATTACAGTCAGGATCACAATATTTATAAATTAAATAATGCATAGATAATTTCTCTAAATCTTCGAACTCATAGTCGACCTGATGCTTCAATAGTTGGCAGTTGGTAAGTTTACTTTTTTTTTGCTTATGAGAGAAATTCGGGTAGTTTGATCAGTTGCGACTGTGACAGGCAATGTTGATTTGGAGAAATCTTTCGTTTTAATAATTTTAAGAGTTTTTCCCACTTGTGTCAGTTTTGACTTCTTCCAGTAGCATTCCTTTGGAGTAGTAGAATGCTCCTCGCTTCTTCGATGAGCCCACATAAGGAATGCCACTGCATGCTTACATCCCCCTAAAGATGGTGGACAGTCATTACATTCTACACTTATAACTTTGCCTTCTTTTTCATTTATGACCATAGTAACATTGTACGGCTTCGATCTCACTTTATGCTCAGGGCACATTTTGCATTTAACAGTACATAAATTTGTGTCGCGTCTGAACTGTACGTAGCCAACAGCATCGTCTCCATAAAACTTTCTGGACGATCTGCAAAAAAAAATAAAGATACAAAAGTAAATAATATGTATTGATTAATCGGCGAAAGGTTCACTTAACCTTAAAATTGATTCTTTAGATAAATAGCTAAGTAATAATCTGAAGGTTAAATAATTAACTTATTTTACGTTCGGGATAAATTTATAGTATAATACTTACACAAAATTTTTGATTTTTCGAAACTCTGAAGCACAGAAATCAGGATTAGTAGCGAAGAAATTTGCAACCATAAAAACATCTACTTCAGTAAGATTTGCACTGTCAGCTTTCAGAAACCTGGCTTCCATTGTGGAAAATAAGTAAAATCGAAATACTCTAATCGTCAAATAATTACTCCATAATAGGTGTTAAAATTGTTTACACAAAGTTGACGTCACACAGTAGACGCCATCGAACCGATCGTTTTGGCGGTAAATTGCAAAACCATTAAAAGTAAATTCAACTTTAATTGGTTTAATGGCGAAAAAAATACATTAATTTATTTATTTTTATTTTTCTGTTAAATCGTCCGTCCCAGTCTTTAAATATAAGCAGTTTTTAATAATTTGGAAAATACCCTATTAACTCGGCAAAATTCCCAATTTCTTTAAGAATCACTTAGTTATATATATATATATATATATATATATATATATATATATATATAGATATATATATAAAAAGATTTTCTTGGGGATGCAGTCATGTAATGAATAATTTTTTTTAATTAAGCCGAGCTTTCGAGAATGTTTATTCTCTTCTTCAGGATAGATTTCATAGCCATCAATTAATGATATTGTGAAATTTGTCGAGGAGGTGTAGCATTAGTGCCAACACCTTGGATTATTAATACCGAGGAATGTTTATGGCCTCCAATCCCAACTAATAAAATTTCTGCAGTGGTAAAATCTTACCAAATAAACACTTGTTGGCCAACGCATAAAATTTCAGCTTTCCGAAATGCCACTTTTGGTGAGTCTCAAATTTTTATATTTGCCTTTACTATATCACTATGTTCAATACTCGATCAGTAGGTATACAGGGTGTCCTTGATAAAAGTGGTATAAAGAAAAAAAAACATTTTAGACAATTATGATGTCGCTAGAAAGAAGTTATCCAAAGCCGAAGATACAAGCGACTTATATTCAGATTATGATGGTCCAAGAAAAAGATAAATCGTTGCCAGGCATTCAAGTACATCATCGTCATCAAGGCATGAAATTTTAAAAGTCATTAAATCACCACCAAAGTTAATAAAAACCAGAAGGAAAAAGGAGAATAGAAATAAAGAAAAAGGTGAGAAGTCTAAGTATTATGCCTTATCCTTGTTTTCATAGCATAGTTTTCTATTAGGAGAAACATATTTCTTGCAGATTTGTTCAAGAAATAAAGTATAAAAAAGTTAAGTGAAGGGAGTTGCATTTATAATTAATCATCCTTCTACCTTTGTAATTGTTAGTTGTAAATTTGAATGACAAGATAATTGTTTATTTTATAATAACCTAGTTTTTATTGTTTTAGTTTAGAGGCTCAAGTGACAAAAAAATGATTATGGTGATGAAGCAGCGTCGGTTGCAGGAACATTTAATAATTTCATAGAATTCAAGCCACTTTATATGTATTGTAGTTAATGTTTGATTTAACTGCGCGTTCTATACTTTTGCTTCAAAACCAAAAGCCCTACATTGATAAAAAAAATAGAAATTAATAAACATTAACAAGCCAATATAATAAAGAATAACAAATCTGTTTGAATGCGAAAAATATAATTGGTTAACTCTTATAGACAATGCCGTAAACGAACAAGATTAATTGCATGAAAATATGCATAATTCGTCCTGTGCAGTAGCATGGTCAACACCAAAGAATACAAGCATAACACGGAAAATTAACAAAGGTAAGCCAAAAAACTTGTTACTACTCTTTCATACATGTCATTTTGTATTCTTTAAACACTACATGTACCCTATATGATACCATGTTTTAGGTACAAAAAAGGACACATGCTGTCCGCATCATGGTAAGTTAGTAAGGTAAGTTACTTCTTCTATTTTCTTTATAGGATGATAATACAAGTAGAAATGAGAATAAATCCTAATTTGACTCAATCGATAATCAAATTTTCTTCTAACAGATCTCCTACAATAATATCAAAAGTGAAAAAATAAATTTCCTAGTAAATGAACATAACATATTATAATATGTTAAAAATAATATTATTTCGAAGAAAATTTCTCTTAAATATTTATTTTTCATAATACCAAAACGTAGAAAATTAATGTATCGGTTGAAATTGTTGTCTTCATTGATTTCAGATTGATTCATAACAAAGTTGTAACATTATTTTTATTGAAACTATATGATTCATTAATACTAAAACGTGAAGTATGTTTAAAATTCGGTCGCGGTTTTAACCTTGTCCCGTAAATAAATCTGGAGAGCCGTTATAAAAATAAATAATAATAATAAATGAAACTTTGTTCACTCTTTCGGTATATATGAAATAGTAGGTAATATAAGAGCGTAAATAAAGTGATAACTTGATAAGTTGCAATAACTTGTTTCAAGAGGTAAAATTAGAAATATGTATTATAAAAAAAGTCTAGATATATGAAAAATGTAACTATAGAAATATAAAAATTAACTTATAATAAGATAAACTATACATATGAAGTTAATTAAATAAACATAAAAAAAAACATATCTTAGATAAAATGGGACAGCACCCCTTAATTCATATTCAATAACTTTTTTCATGAAGTGAAATTAGAAATATATATTATAAATAAATCTAGAAGTATAAAAAATTAAAATATAAAAATCAACTTATAATAAGATAAAATATACATATGAAGTTAGTTAAATATACATGCAAAAAAAAAACATTTTTAGATAAAATGGGACAGCACCTTACATACATTTCAAGAAATACCATCATAAAATATAAAAACGAAATGACAAATGATAAATATATACAAAAATATACATACATACACAATACACATATACATATAAATATATTATATTCAATTATTACGGGTCAAAGAAATGTGAAAACAGTCTATTATCCATTTGCAGATTTAATCACGAAAAAATCCAGTATTTTATATACCAAATTTGATCCAAATTGTTGGAGAATAAAAAAATTATATATATATATATATATATATATATATATATATATATATATATATATATATATACATAAAAATTGATGGTATTAATATATTAGATAACCTTTTTAGTCCTTATTACAATCTTGGCACAGAGCACAGATGGTTGAATCGCCATTTTTCTCATTTTAATCATCTACTCCTGTACATTAGATCTGGAAATCTGAATGACTCCCGATTCAGAAAATCAATAAAACAATTTTTATTTGATAGATCCTATTATAGTTTGCAGGAATATTTTAATGAAAGCTTTTAGCTGACTCACTCAGATTTTAATATATTCAATAAATATGTAGTTTTAACTATATTGTTCTGTTAATTTTTTTATACATGTGACTTTATTCTTTAGTTTCTGACTGTATTGTTTACTATATTACTGTTTTTTAATCTTATATTAATATTATTATTTGTGTCTCTAAACTGAACCAAGTATGATTTTTTATACACTACCTAAGCCTTGTCAATAAGATTCTGTCTTTTGACAATGAAGCATATTTATTATTATTATTGTTATTCTCCATTTGTTTATGTATGCGTGTATCATACATTTATTATAAAATGTATGAATATGCATAAATAATAAAGACGTTTATTATTTTTATTATATAGGCTTTCATCTTAAAGTGAATCATAGCAAATTCGAATTTTAAACTTGAATTTAATTATTGTTGTATATTGTGTTATATACTAAAAAAAATCTTCTTTCAGTGGAATACCTCAGGGAAATTTTACGTCAAATTGGGTTCTTAAAAAGCAGAGTTTCAGCCCTACTTAACAAACCAGCTGGTAAATCAAAAAGTGTACGCACATTTGTGCTAGATATTATTTCACCTTGATAATGAATGGGACATTCAACAAGTGAACGAAATACTTGAGGACAAGGATATATTTGAAACGGTGGTATGTATTAATATTTATTATTGATTCAACCGTTTTTATCAATTTACATTGCTGTGAAAATGGCAATGTTTGATATTGACAGCATCTAAATCTAATGGTCCGTATAAACACCTGGTTGCGTCTTAAAAAATAATGTATATACTGCGCGTTTTTTAGATAACACGACGGCATTTATAATTTAGAGTAATAAGCAAAATTTATGGGACACTTGAGACATTCTAATATGGAATTTAAGTATAAAAATCTGTACTGTCTGGTTTCAGTTTTCTTAACCCGCAATCACTCGCGTTGTTAGATATTATTTAACATTTCAACATTTTTCTTCAGTAAAAGTTCAATATTGGCAGTGCGGCAACATTGCTCCATGAATGCCCAGTTCATTTATTATTTCACCCCAATCCGTATTGGGCTTTTTTAGGTAGATAGAATGTAGTCGGAATACTCGGTCACAAAGGTAAGCAAATGGTGGCCACTCACCCTCCTTTGCTCATTGCAGGAATCATTGCCAAGATTATTTATACCATCAACACCGGGGATACTCTTCCAAGCAGACAATTACTTAGTGAGTTATCCAATCAGCTTGTTAGACCTCATTTGTTGAAGCGTGTCAGAATTCAAACGTTTTCAATCCTCGTGCGGCAGAAAATTCGAAATGTCTTTGGTGATGAAGCACCTTCAACAGAAGGTGTCAACGAAGAAAGAACTGGTACTAAGCGAAAACCAAGATACTTTTTCTGTCCAATAAGAAAAAATAGATTTAAAATTACCAGTGCAATGGATACTATACGCATATTTGTAAGGAACACACAATGCAAAATATAATTTCTTGTCGTGACTGCATCATGGAAAAAGACGAGTAGATATAGATGATAGATATTACTGTTTTCAATATTTGAAATGCGGAATTTTCTTAATTTAACGAATGCTCTTTATGCTCCGTCACACAAAATATTCAAAAATACATATGTTAGATAAAATCTAACACGCGAGTGACGACGTAATAATCAACTGCACGAGCGATCGCGGGTTAAGCACGGTCACAAATACGGTAACAAATTGCATCATAAATATACAATGTGCATCAGCACATGATATTTTTTATATGGAAAATGTGACCTGTTCTATAGTCGCCCCAATTTTGTTGAAAAATTTGTGAATGTGTCATACAGGTTTTACAGTCAAAATAAAAATTAACGTATTTGTTTTCTAATGTGTACTGAAATTGTTTTATATTTTGTTATTTTTGTTCATTTAAGGTTGCTGAATTATCCAACCTAGGAGGCAGAACCACATATGAATTTGTGGGCAGATGTCTGTGAACAGTAATAACTGACTCCCTTGCTAGCACATATACCTAGCTGGCTGGGTCGCAGACAGAAAAATAAGTTCTGTGATACTCTATTTGCCAAGCTTGTCGAAGGTAAGTTTTGAAGTAACTTAATAATGGATAATTATACATGCCAAAACTTTTCAATTTAATTTAAGTTATGCAAATCCTTATAGATAAAAGAGATCTAAAATTAAAATAAAATTTAGCAGCTGCAGAGGACTCGAAAATTACAAAAAACAAGAAGGAAAACGAAGAAGCGATAGCAACATGGCATCGGAGACCCAGTGACCGCTTAAAAGCCTAAGTAAATTATTATTTAAACAATTTCAAGATTATATCTATTATTTTTTTTGAGTTAGAATTGTATTACTGTTTTTTTAATAGTGTCCCCTTTGAGTTCCTCCATTATTATTGTTTTGTTCTTGTATTTTTGACTAGTTTTTTAAGAGAAAAAAAAATAAAATATTTAGGAATATATATATATTTTTCAATTCAAATACCAAAAAATACGTCCTATATACATCATATCTATGTAAGAAATACGTCAAAAAAGTACGTACATAAGATGTTAAAAAGGGTGAACAAAGTACATACTATGTACGTCTTAAAGATATCCAAACGGAATTACCGTAAGTACATAAGACGACGCTACGTCTGCATTATACGTACATAATAAAAGTTTACTGTAAAGATAATTCTTGGAAATGGTTCATATTAACAATCAACCCAACTGTTTGAACAAACAAGAAGATATTGCTAATCTAAGTGTGATTTATAATTATGTACTTAAGTTTGATACAAATGTCACAGACGGTCCTGTTCCATTTTTAAATAAACCGCCATAAACCTCTTTTGTGTTGGTGCGGTTATTTAACAGGTGGTTATCTCTCATTGGTTGACCTCTTCACCTTATTGAGCTTAGCTCCCCAGATTTCAGTTTTCGTTCTTCCTTTGACAGGTTAAACAAGTGTTTGAAATAATCCTAATGGCGTCTGATATTTATAAAATTTAATATTCTGTAATTTTTAATACACTTTTATAAATTAATTTCATACATGATTTTAATAATTCATTAGTGATAGTTCTTTCTATGAAGTGCATCTTCATCTTTATAAACAACCTATAGTTAGTAAGTTTTCTAATATTATTACTAGGTACTTTTTTCTTAAAAAATACCAACTTCGTTATTTTATATGGAACACTCCGTATTTTATTGCATTTTTAAAATCCCCGAATAATTTGAGGGCCACTTTAGTAAACATACATTGTGTATCAAATGCACCGTTTTCGAGAAAATGGGCACTAAATAAAAAAAACTTTTGAAGTTTTAAACGGGGCTGTAACTTTTGAAATTTATTAAAAACACTGCTTTGAAAATGCTAATTTTCAAACATCAAAAACGTTTTATTTTCAAATGGAACATACTACTTTTTTTGCAACACTGAATGCAAAATTCCTACAATGTACCCACTTATTTATCAAAGTCAGATTTATCTTATAAATGTTTTAATTCTCCTTTTTCTTAATGTTTTTGCCTTTTAATAAGTACAATTTTGTAATTTTATTTTCTAAATATAGCCTTGAAAAAGATAGCCACAGCTATCGAAACGTTGGTAATTGAAAAAGAGTTTTCATTATCCTAAGCCCAAAATTGCCGCAACCCTATGGTTGTTAACTCCTTGGTTTTATATATATATATATATATATATATATATATATATACTGTACTGCTCAATCAGATTTGCTCTTAATCTAAGCTTTCGAAACTTTATTTTTGTTTCATCATCAGGGAAACTACAAAGAAAATTAATATAAGACTTATTGCATAATTAAAATTAATTTTCTTTGTAGTTTCCCTGATGATGAAACAAAAATAAAGTTTCGAAAGCTTGGATTAAGAACAAAGAGAATAATTTCATCTCAAACAACGCGTTGGTCGATATACCCTTATAATAATTAACATATCTTATCTACCACAAATCAACAATATATGTATATATATATATATATATATATATATATATATATATATATATATATATATATATATATATATATATATATATATATATATAAATCATCTTGGGGATGCAGTCATATATTCAATAAAATTCTTTGATTGAAGCCGAGCTTTCGAGAATGTTTATTCTCTTCTTCAGGGCAAAAATCGTGAATTTAGAATAAATTAGCCAAAAAAAGGAAAGATTTCATAGCCATTAATTAACTTAATGAAATCTTTCCTGTTCTTGGCAAATTTATTATAAATTCACGATTTTTGCCCTGAAGAAGAGAATAAACATTCTCGAAAGCTCGGCTTCAATCAAAGAATTTTATTGAATATATCCCCAAGAACTTCTTTTTATTTATGAAATTTACTTTTTTAAAACAATTTTTAACTTTATTTATTGAAAGTTATAAGTTACAGAAAAATATTATATTAACTAAGTTACTTATGTACTAAGATGATTACTGGTGTGATAATAATTATATTATATCTCGAGCGCGAAAGTTGCTCGTACTTTATATTATAAAAATGTAGACTTTGCAATTTGTGTGAAGCTATTGAAATGTCTTATTACAACCGTACGTGTCTGGAAAGACAATATGTCATCGTATAATCTAATATAACAACTATCCCCATATATAAAAAATTGGTATTATACAGCAATTTTTGATCAAGTATTGCTCAACATAAAGCTTAAATCTAAAGTTAGGCTTCTTCTTCTTTTCCTTCTTCGGTTTGCAGCCGTGGTCTTCTTCGTACGATAAAGTTTGAGATTCGTGGAAGTCCTTTGTTGGATTTTTGCTCCTCGTGGGCTGAAGGTTTTCTTCTAGGAAATGGGATCCATTTTTTGGCATTTGAGGCAAATATAGAAGATTATGAGACATATTATTAAAGTTATGGTTAGATATGAAAACCAAGAAATATTTCTTTCTGCAAAAGGCTTATTGATGAGGTCGTCTAGGTCTTCGGAGTACCTTTCCAGTTTGTGTTTAGATACTGCTAAATCAAAGAGGTTCAAATCGTTCAATTTTAGAGGTGTTAGATCTTCTAATTTGACGTTATTTGGAATATTTTCACAACATTTGTAGTCTATCAAGACAGAATGAGGATTTCGTGAAATATCCAGGATTTTCTTCGTTCTTGCTTGGAGTTCTGTCATGCCAATGAATGCATAACAATTTTGGTTTAGTTTCAGTATCGAATTTTGATTAATTCAATATTTTCGTTGATGTTAGGACTTAATGTCAAATAAACTGCATAAGTCCCTAAATAAACTGTTGTCGAATTCTCTTCCGTAATCACAGTGAATTCTTATAGGAGTACCAAAGTGTTGGAAATACAGTAGCAGTGTATTGGTTACGCTTTTTGCAGATTTGTCCGGTAGTCCGTAAGCTTGCGAAAATTTTGTCAATTCGTTACGTATCGTTAGTATGTAGGTCCAGCCCCTAGTGCCGCAACCCTATGAATGTTTGTCACTTTGATTATACATACTCGGCAGTGAATTACTAAAATTATATATATATATATATATATATATATATATATATATATATATATATATACAGGGTGTCCCAATATTGCTGGGACACAGAGCTACCACGTATTCTAGAGGTCAAAATAAGTCGATTGAGCCTAATTTACCTATATACCAAAATGTACCGTTTGTCCGTGAGAAGAGTTCAAAGTTTACTAAAAAAAATACATTTTTGTATGTTGTTCCGAAGTGCTTTATACAAATTTAATGAAATTTGGTAAATGTGTATTCTAGATGATTAGCTTACTTTTAGTAATCAAAAAAACCCAAAGAAAATTGTAGAGGGGTTGGAACCACCCTCACCCCTTGGCATTTTTTCCCCCATTTTTGTAGGGGTGGGAATACGGTTTTAAGACTTTTTTATCTGGAAGGCCTACTCATTATCTTCATTTTCTTACTCTTGTAAAAACTCCGTATTTTGCGTAGTTTTCAAGAAAAAAAATGTTTTAGCAAACACTGATAACCGATTTTCGGGTATAGGTTTAATAAAATTGTAATACAAAATTTAGTTGGCCGCGGACACAAAGACAAAACCAAATGTTATGATTTTGACAGGAAACATAGTTTATTGTTAACAGTAAATGTGTCAGTTATTTGTTCTCTTTTGCTTGTTTTTTTATTATTTCTTATTGTCATCACTGTTTTTGTTTAATTGTTATTGCTGTTGTTGCTGTTCCTTTGACGTCCCACAATTATGAATTTTCCTTTTAATGAACAGACCGACATGTTATTAGTTCTTGGATATTGTCAAGGTAACTGCCGCGAAAGTGTTCGCGTGTATCAAGAGAGGTATCCAAACCGGAGAATTCCAAACCATAAAACTTTTGCCCGAATCGAAAGACGTCTTCGAGAAACGGGGAGGTTGACCCCAGTAAGAGTTAACGCTGGAAGACCTCGACAAGCTCGAACACCTATTGCGGAAGAAGCTGTTCTTCAAATGATTGATAACAATCCTAATACCAGTACTAGAAGATTGCAACGAGAAGCTGGAATTCCAAAAAGCACTGTAAGTCGAATCATTAGAGATCAATTAATTCGGCCATTTCACATCCAGCCAGTGCAAGAATTGTTGCCACCTGACTACGAATTACGTTTAAGTTTTTCACAAACTATTCGGGAGCGCAGAGTAGTCGACAACGGATTCCATACTAAGATCTTGTTTACTGATGAGTCTTGTTTTACACGTCGCGGTATGACAAACCTACACAACGATCATGTTTATGCAGATGAAAATCCACATGCCATTAAAAGTAGACATTATCAACGTGAATTTAAAATTAATGTCTGGGTCGGAATTATTGGCGAATTTATAGTCGGACCGTTACGATTACCTGATCGTCTGAATGGCGATAGTTACCTCCGTTTCCTTCAACAAAATTTGCCAGAATTATTAGAAGACTTGCCTCTTAACTTGCGTAGAAATACGTTCTTCATGCATGATGGTGCACCACCTCATTTTGCACGTGCAGTAAGAGAATATCTTGGTGAACAATTTGGTGGCAGGTGGATAGGTAGGGGACAAGAAGCACCCATTCAATGGCCTCCGCGGTCTCCAGATTTAAACCCTTGTGACTTCTTCATCTGGGGAGAATTAAAAAGACAAGTGTACGAGGTTCAAATAAATAACATCGAACAACTGTGGAATAGAATTCAAAATGCTGTAAATGCGCTACGAGAAAATGACGATGTTTTAAGAAGAGTGCATTTCAATTTTTTACGTCGAATTGACCTCTGTATTAATGAAGGTGGAGGTCACATTGAACACTTGTTATAAAAATTATTGTTTGTCTTGTGTAAATGTATTGTGTAATTTGTGTCTAATAATTTTATTAAACCTATACCCGAAAATCGGTTATCAGTGTTTGCTAAAACATTTTTTTTCTTGAAAACTACGCAAAATACGGAGTTTTTACAAGAGTAAGAAAATGAAGATAATGAGTAGGCCTTCCAGATAAAAAAGTCTTAAAACCGTATTCCCACCCCTACAAAAATGGGGGAAAAAATGCCAAGGGGTGAGGGTGGTTCCAACCCCTCTACAATTTTCTTTGGGTTTTTTTGATTACTAAAAGTAAGCTAATCATCTAGAATACACATTTACCAAATTTCATTAAATTTGTATAAAGCACTTCGGAACAACATACAAAAATGTATTTTTTTTAGTAAACTTTGAACTCTTCTCACGGACAAACGGTACATTTTGGTATATAGGTAAATTAGGCTCAATCGACTTATTTTGACCTCTAGAATACGTGGTAGCTCTGTGTCCCAGCAATATTGGGACACCCTGTATATATATATATATATATATATATATATATATGGGGATGCAGCAATCATAAAGAACACTCTATAAAGTTGTCTAAGCTTTCGGAAATTTATTTTCCATCTTCAGAGGATCTACAAAGGTGCATTTTATGTATTAAGATTTTTTCTTTTTTTATATATACATGCAGTATCAAAGGTTTTACTTACACTTTGTTGAGATTTGTTTTTTTTGGTTGAGTTGTTAATATATAAATAAAAAGATATAAGATCACAGGTAATGTACATTACAATTTAGACAAAAACAAGTTATTACTAAGCACATGTCTCCTACGAAGTAAGTCTAATGATCATTAATTTCTTAATATAAATAAATAAAATCTAAAAAATGAGTTTTGGTATATGTCGAGGTACTTTGTTGAGTTTGATGTAGGCAACACCTCTATCGTATTTTTGAATTGTTATTACCTTGGACCCTATTGATGATTCCTTCTGCTCAAATTTTGATCAGTAGCAAGTAAATGGTAGTAGATCTCAGTCAAATGACTAATGTCCGTTCTTTTATTCATACTATGTGGCTCTTGTGATATAAGAACCATTTCTATATATATATATATATATATATATATATATATATATATATATATATATATATATATATATATATATATATATATACTATACTGCTCAATCAGATTGATTACCAAACATAGCATCAGTCTCCCAGACATATATCATGATTTCGAGGTTGATGCCTCTCATCAGTATGTCACAGGGCGAAGAGCCATATTTGATAATCAATCCTAATTTGGAACTCATACTTGTATCAATCTTCAGTATAGAACTGTCGGTGAAGACAAGTATGAGCGATATATTGAGCATGTATAATGGTGGAAAAGAACAATCGGCAAAGGTGAATAATTAATTAAATAAATGATGAGCTATCCGTACCAAATGACCATTTTAGAATATGAAAAAATAGTTTCATGCCTAGCTGGTAAACTGAACCTACATTTCGTAGGGTACCGCAATAAGAACGAGATTTGTCGTCTACATATTGCGTTTGTATGCGTTTTTTCCACTATACTGCTCAATTAGATTGATTACCAAACATAACTTCAGTCTCCCAGACATATATCATGATTTCGAGGTTGTTGCCTCTCATCAGTATGTCGCAGGGCGAAGAGCCATATTTGATAATCAATCCTAATTTGGAACTCAAACTTGTATCAATCTTCAGTATAGAACTAATGACCTTTCTGATTGATAACTATGAAATATTTCCTGTTTGTGGTTAATTTTATGTAAATTCACGAATTTTACTCCGACAAAGAGAATAAACATTCTCGAAAGCTTGGCATAATCCAAAGAATTTAATTTATTAAATGACCATAGTGACCATCCCCAACAAAAATCTATTTTATTATATATATGTATTTATTATATATATATATATATATATATATATATATATATATATATATATATATATATATATATATATATATACAAGTTTATTATTTGCTGAACAGTATTAAAATTTGCAGAAGGTATATTGGGGATGCAGCAATCATAAAGAACACTCTATAAAGTTGTCCTAAGCTTTCGGAAATTTATTTTCCATCTTCAGAGGATCTACAAAGGTGCATTTTATGTATTAAGATTTTTTCTTTTTTTATATATACATGCAGTATCAAAGGTTTTACTTACACTTTGTTGAGATTTGTTTTTTTTGGTTGAGTTGTTAATATATAAATAAAAAGATATAAGATCACAGGTAATGTACATTACAATTTAAACAAAAAACAAGTTATTACTAAGCACATGTCTCCTACGAAGTAAGTATAATGATCATTAATTTCTTAATATAAATGAATAAAATCTAAAAAATGAGTTTTGGTATATGTCGTGGTAGTTTGTTGAGTTTGATGTAGGCAACACCTCTATCGTATTTTTGAATTGTTATTACCTTGGACCCTATTGATGATTCCTTCTGCTCAAATTTTGATCAGTAGCAAGTAAATGGTAGTAGATCTCAGTCAAATGACTAATGTCCGTTCTTTTATTCATACTATGTGGCTCTTGTGATATAAGAACCATTTCTATAAATAATCTTTTTTTAAGGTTGCGCTCGTTGTGCAGAATGTTGATATTATCATAATTCATTTCGTGCTTCAATAGATTTACATGTTGTGCAAGGGCACATCTTTTGGGATGTAGCCTTGTATCACTTCTGTGTGCTGTTATGCAGAAGGAATCATCAATAGGGTCCAAGGTAATAACATTTCAAAAATACGATAGAGGTGTTGCCTACATCAAAATCAACAAAGTACCTCGACATATACCAAAACTCATTTTTTAGATTTTATTTATTTATATTAAGAAATTAATGATCATTAGACTTACTTCGTAGGAGACATGTGCTTAGTAATAACTTGTTTTTGTCTAAATTGTAATGTACATTACC
Organism: Crioceris asparagi; assembly: GCA_958507055.1. Taxonomy (NCBI): domain Eukaryota; kingdom Metazoa; phylum Arthropoda; class Insecta; order Coleoptera; family Chrysomelidae; genus Crioceris; species Crioceris asparagi. The sequence continues at coordinate 32,803,161 of OY293832.1, read as the reverse complement.
TGTGATCTTATATCTTTTTATTTATATATTAACAACTCAACCAAAAAAAACAAATCTCAACAAAGTGTAAGTAAAAACTTTGATACTGCATGTATATATAAAAAAAGAAAAAATCTTAATACATAAAATGCACCTTTGTAGATCCTCTGAAGATGGAAAATAAATTTCCGAAAGCTTAGGACAACTTTATAGAGTGTTCTTTATGATTGCTGCATCCCCATATATATATATATATATATATATATATATATATAATTTTAGTAATTCACTGCCGAGTATGTATAATCAAAGTGACAAACATTCATAGGGTTGCGGCACTATGGGCTGGACCTACATACTAACGATACGTAACGAATTGACAAAATTTTCGCAAGCTTACGGACTACCGGACAAATCTGCAAAAAGCGTAACCAATACACTGCTACTGTATTTCCAACACTTTGGTACTCCTATAAGAATTCACTGTGATTACGGAAGAGAGTTCGACAACAGTTTATTTAGGGACTTATGCAGTTTATTTGACATTAAGTCCTAACATCAACGAAAATATTGAATTAATCAAAATTCGATACTGAAACTAAACCAAAATTGTTATGCATTCATTGGCATGACAGAAATCCAAGCAAGAACGAAGAAAATCCTGGATATTTCACGAAATCCTCATTCTGTCTTGATAGACTACAAATGTTGTGAAAATATTCCAAATAACGTCAAATTAGAAGATCTAACACCTCTAAAATTGAACGATTTGAACCTCCTTGATTTAGCAGTATCTAAACACAAACTGGAAAGGTACTCCGAAGACCTAGACGACCTCATCAATAAGCCTTTTGCAGAAAGAAATATTTCTTGGTTTTCATATCTAACCATAACTTTAATAATATGTCTCATAATCTTCTATATTTGCCTCAAATGCCAAAAAAATGGATCCCATTTCCTAGAAGAAAACCTTCAGCCCACGAGGAGCAAAAATCCAACAAAGGACTTCCACGAATCTCAAACTTTATCGTACGAAGAAGACCACGGCTGCAAACCGAAGAAGGAAAAGAAGAAGAAGCCTAACTTTAGATTTAAGCTTTATGTTGAGCAATACTTGATCAAAAATTGCTGTATAATACCAATTTTTATATATGGGGATAGTTGTTATATTAGATTATACGATGACACATTGTCTTTCCAGACACGTACGGTTGTAATAAGACATTTCAATAGCTTCACACAAATTGCAAAGTCTACATTTTTATAATATAAAGTACGAGCAACTTTCGCGCTCGAGATATAATATAATTATTATCACACCAGTAATCATCTTAGTACATAAGTAACTTAGTTAATATAATATTTTTCTGTAACTTATAACTTTCAATAAATAAAGTTAAAAATTGTTTTAAAAAAGTAAATTTCATAAATAAAAAGAAGTTCTTGGGGATGCAGTCATATATTCAATAAAATTCTTTGATTGAAGCCGAGCTTTCGAGAATGTTTATTCTCTTCTTCAGGGCAAAAATCGTGAATTTATAATAAATTTGCCAAGAACAGGAAAGATTTCATTAAGTTAATTAATGGCTATGAAATCTTTCCTTTTTTTGGCTAATTTATTCTAAATTCACGATTTTTGCCCTGAAGAAGAGAATAAACATTCTCGAGAGCTCGGCTTCAATCAAAGAATTTTATTGAATATATGACTGCATCCCCAAGATGATTTATATATATATATATATATATATATATATATACATATATATATATATACATATATTGTTGATTTGTGGTAGATAAGATATGTTAATTATTATAAGGGTATATCGACCAACGCGTTGTTTGAGATGAAATTATTCTCTTTGTTCTTAATCCAAGCTTTCGAAACTTTATTTTTGTTTCATCATCAGGGAAACTACAAAGAAAATTAATTTTAATTATGGAATAAGTCTTATATTAATTTTCTTTGTAGTTTCCCTGATGATGAAACAAAAATAAAGTTTCGGAAGCTTAGATTAAGAGCAAAGAGTATACTTTAATCTCAAACAACGCGTTGGTCGATATATACTTATAATAATTAATATATATATATACTGTACTGTATACGTTCAGTTGAGTTCAATATTCTAAAATTAGATGTAGAAATTCAATTTAGTTCTGATAACATAAGAATGAATGATGTACCTATCTATATTTAACACAAATCAATCCTTGAAAAAGATAGCCACCGCTATCGAAGCGTTGGTAATTGAAGAAAAGTTTTCAGTATCCTACAGCCCATAGTATATATATATATATATATATATGTAAGTTTGACGTCTTACCAAACTTAGTCTCCTGGATGTCTACGTCGAGAGCTAGTGATTATATTCTCTGGCTAGTGGTTATGTAGCAGAGAAAGCAGAAGCTTGTGTGGACTTAATATACAAAATATAATTATATCGATGTACCAACAATTGTGTTGATTCAGGTGGTTATTTTATGTTCTATAGAATTTATAAGTTATGTTTTTATATTTCATTTATGTTCTAATTACAGTTTTTATTTCTGCAACAACACGTGTTGGCTTATTTCTATCAAGTCTCTGAAATCGAGACTTATAAATCAACACAATATGGACGATATCAAGGCAAGATTCCATTTCGCGTCAGAGGCGATGGATGCAAAAACCACGATAGTTAAAGTCAAAACCATTCAGTTGGTGGGGCAACCAGAAATTTTTCAATTTCCTGGAGAATGGCAAGGAAGTGATGCTCACCCAAGACTTTTTGAAAATGCGGTGACCAAAGGGGTCGTTAGAAGTCTGAAAACACGCAACAAATTTCGAAATGTTGTGATAACTTTGATGAAAGGACAACTAAGAGAAGAGTACCTGGATAACGAAGGTAATCTATTTTTTAATGGGTATTATTTAGAGACGATTCAGGCTCATCCCCCTATTTCTTTGAATACTTCCACACCTGAAACCTTGTCCCTTACAAAACAAATTCATTCTATTTCAAAAAATATGATATTAGAAAAAATTGATGGAAAAAAATTTCAATGCGGAAACCTGGTTAGAGCTTTTTGTATCAGAATGTAAACGACTCGAAATAAAAGAAAACAGATTCCCTGAAGTTTTAAGGCTATTCCTAGAAGGTTCGGCTTGGGAATGGTTTTAAATTTTTTTAAAGACAAATTCACTAACACTTGCCTGGGAATTCTGGAATAATTCGTTTGTAGACACTTTCAGTCAAAAATCGTGGTTGGAGATTTCTTATGCCTACACATTTAAATATTTAAATGGGCCTTTCCTAGATTTTGCTTTAAGAAAAAGAAATTTATTAATTGATGTAGATCCAGATCTAACAATCTCTTCTCAAATTAACTTGATAGTAATAGCTCTACCTCATTTTGTGAGATCTCAATTAAATAAAAAAAATATATCAAGCATAGACAATTTAATGTCAACACTTAGACAAATACAACCATCAATAAATAAATTTAATAATCACTCAAATGGAAAAAGCGACGACAAAAACAAAACGCAGTTGAAATATAGCCCTTGTTCATACTGTGAAAAGGTAGGTTTTCCGAATAGATTTCATCCAGAGCAAATGTGTCGCACAAAAATGGCACAGCAAAAACTGAGTAGGAATGACAAAATTAAATTAGCAAATAATATAGAAATTCAAGATGCAATTTCTCTCACGGAGGAAGCAAAAAACGAATAGTAACCCCACTTATAAAATTAAAAATTTTGATCAATAATAAGATAGCCATTGGTATTTATGATTCGGGAGCCAATATATCCTTGATGAATTATAAATTTTGGAAAAAACTTAATTTGAATAGAAATATAAGTGGGGGTAAAAACATAAAAACAATTTCAGGAATTTCGAAAGCGGAAGGTATAATTACTGTACCAGTAAGAATTTTTAATATAGAGAAACAGTTTTCATTTTTCATAGTTAAGAGCGATTCATTTAGTGATGACATATTGTTGGGTCTAGATTGTATAAAAGAATTCAAACTATCTCAAGATGAGAATTTGAAAATATGGCAAAGTAATAATGTAAATATTGAACGAGGTATGGAAAATACCAAGGTTAACATGAATTTAATAAATAATATTGATTCCTATGAGATAAATATACAAAACTTACTAAAAAAATATGTTGATATTTTTGCAAAGGGAAATTTTGATATTGGTAAAATAAAAAATTATGAAGCTACTATAAAATTAACAGAAAACAAGTACATATCAAAAAAACCGTATAAATGTTCGATTCAAGACAAAATTGAGATAGAAAGCCAAATCGATAAACTATTGAAGGCAGGATTGATTGAAGAGTCGTGTAGTCCATACGCTGCTCCGGTTACACTAGTATATAAAAAGGAAGAAGCAAAAAAATCTCGCTTGTGTATAGATTATAGAGAGCTCAACAAAATAGTGGTTCCGGAGAGCCAACCCTTTCCTAGAATTGACGATTTAACGTTACGGGCAAGGAACTGTAAGTATTTTACCAAGTTGGACGTAAATTCCGCATTTTGGTCGATTCCATTGCATAACAAAGACAAATATAAGACAGCTTTTGTGACACACCACGGGCACTGGCAATGGTGTTGTTTACCATTCGGCTTAAAATCCTCGCCGGCTATTTTTCAAAGAATTTTATCAAGCATAATAATAAAAAATAACTTAGAATCATTTACAGTAAATTATATTGATGATATCTTAATTTATTCAAGAAATTATAGTGATCATATAAAACATACGCAAGAAACTTTGAAAATACTTCAAAAACACGGCTTTAAATTAAATGTATTAAAATGTAAATTTGCACAAAGCAGAATAGAATATTTAGGACACGAAATTGGAAATAATGGAGTTAAACCTTTGAATGATAATGTCATCGCAATAAAAAAGTTCCCAGCACCGCGAACTAAAAAACAGATTAGGCAGTTTCTGGGGAAAATTAATTTTTATCTACAATACATCCCCATGTCAACAATAATATTGGAACCATTTTATAATTTATTGAGAAAAAATATAGAATTTAAGTGGTCTAAAATTTGTCAAGATAACTTCGAGAAAATCAAAAACTATCTATGTTCAGACCCAATTTTGGCCATTTTTGATCCTGAAATCCCAATTTATATATACACGGACGCATGTTTACAAGGGGTAGGAGCAGTATTGAAACAACCCCAAACAGATAAAACCATAAAACCAGTATATTTCTTTTCACGTAAACTAACAGAAGTATAGAAAACAAAAAGAGCAATTTATATTGAGTGTCTTGCTATGAAAGAAGCAATTCTATATTGGCAGTATTATTTAATAGGACAAAAATTTACAGTTTTCACAGACCATAAGCCATTGGAAAATTTTAATATTAAGAAATGTAATGATCCTGAATTGAGACAAATTTTAAATTACTTATCCCAATTTGATTTTGAGATAATATATAATCCGGGAAAAAATAATTTAGAAGCGGATTGTTTATCTAGAAACCCTGTTTTAGAAAATAGTAACGACAATGAAAAATCAATGATAAGAATAGTAAATTTCCTAAAATTGGACGAGATAATTAATAATCAAAAACAATTGAAACTAGATAATGACTATATAATCGAGAAGAATATAATATAAAAAAAAAATAATAAAAAGAAAATCTGTGTGACTGAGGAATTTGGAAAGACTTTAATTAAAAATGTTCATAATAAACAAGGCCATATAGGGACAAAGCAACTAATGTTGACAATAACTGATAAATTTTATTTTAAAAATATGTATAAATTAATTAGAATGTTTTGTCGGTCTTGTGATACATGTATGAAAAGTAAAACTAGGGTTGGTAACTTTAAAGCTCCGTTATCACAGCTGGGCCCAGCTTCGAAGCCATTTGAAATCATAGCATTAGACACAATAGGGGGTTTTGCAGGTAATAAGAGTACAAAAAAATATCTACATTTATTAATCGATCATTTTACAAGATTTGCTTTTATTACAACTTCAAAAACACAACTCTCAAAAGATTTCATAAAATTAGTAAGATCAATAAAAGAGGAGAATGTTATAAAGACATTATTTACCGATCAATATGCTGGAATTAACTCAAGAGAATTTAAAAAATATTTAAAATCTAGGAAAATAACCTTAATTTTTACCGCAGTTGATTGTGCTTTTTCTAATGGGTTAAATGAGCGAGCCAATCAAACGCTGGTCAATAGAATCAGGTGCAAAATATTTGAAAACAAAGATTGTCCATGGTCGATCATAGCAGAAAAATGCGTTGAGGAATATAATAATACTATTCACAGCTCAACAGGTTTCACGCCTAATTATTTACTAACTGGGGTAGATAAATCCATTTTACCAAGAGAGCTCAATATTAATAATGAAGATAATTTAGAGGAAAATAGGCTAATAGCCTATCAAAATTCGAAGAAAAACCATGAACAGAATAAAGTCTATTACGATAAAAATAAAGTTAACATCAAATACAAAATAGGAGACTTAGTGTATATACAAAATGGCAACAAACTAAATAGAAATAAATTGGACCCAATTAGAACGGGCCCTTACAAAATAAAAGGAAAATTATAGGAATTGATATATATTATAGACAGCGGCGTTAGAAAGAAGGAATCAAATTTTTTCCATGCAAGTAAATTAATTCCCTATCATGCATCTCCTATTCCCGTCCTTCATTCTTGAAAATGGGGGGATGTAAGTTTGACGTCTTACCAAACTTAGTCACCTGGATGTCTACGTCATAGACGTGACCAACGGTGACTGAGGTACCTATTGGAGACAGAGCGCAGGTACCAGGAAGAGAGCTAGTGATTATATTCTCTGGCTAGTGGTTATGTAGCAGAGAAAGCAGAAGCTTGTGTGGACTTAATATACAAAATATAATTATATCGATGTACCAACAATTGTGTTGATTCAGGTGGTTATTTTATGTTCTATAGAATTTATAAGTTATGTTTTTATATTTCATTTATGTTCTAATTACAGTTTTTATTTCTGCAACAACACGTGTTGGCTTATTTCTATCAAGTCTCTGAAATCGAGACTTATATATATATATATATATATATATATATATATATATATATATATATATATATATAATTTTAGTAATTCACTGCCGAGTATGTATAATCAAAGTGACAAACATTCATAGGGTTGCGGCACTATGGGCTGTAGGATACTGAAAACTTTTCTTCAATTACCAACGCTTCGATAGCGGTGGCTATCTTTTTCAAGGATTGATTTGTGTTAAATATAGATAGGATCATTCATTCTTATGTTATCTAAACTAAATTGAATTTCTACATCTAATTTTAGAATATTGAACTCAACTGAACGTATACAGTACAGTATATATATATTAATTATTATAAGGATATATCGACCAACGCGTTGTTTGAGATTAAAGTATACTCTTTGCTCTTAATCTAAGCTTTCGAAACTTTATTTTTGTTTCATCTTCAGGGAAACTACAAAGAAAATTAATATAAGACTTATTGCATAATTAAAATTAATTTTCTTTTTAGTTTCCCTGATGATGAAACAAAAATAAAGTTTCGAAAGCTTGGATTAAGAACAAAGAGAATAATTTCATCTCAAACAACGCGTTGGTCGATATACCCTTATAATAATTAACATATCTTATCTACCACAAATCAACAATATATGTATATATATATATATATATATATATATATATATATAAAAATCATCTTGGGGATGCAGTCATATATTCAATAAAATTCTTTGATTGAAGCCGAGCTTTCGAGAATGTTTATTCTCTTCTTCAGGGCAAAAATCGTGAATTTATAATAAATTTGCCAAGAACAGGAAAGATTTCATTAAGTTAATTAATGGCTATGAAATCTTTCCTGTTTTTGGCTAATTTATTCTAAATTCACGATTTTTGCCCTGAAGAAGAGAATAAACATTCTCGAAAGCTCGGCTTCAATCAAAGAATTTTATTGAATATATGACTGCATCCCCAAGAACTTCTTTTTATTTATGAAATTTACTTTTTTAAAACAATTTTTAACTTTATTTATTGAAAGTTATAAGTTACAGAAAAATATTATATTAACTAAGTTACTTATGTACTAAGATGATTACTGGCGTGATAATAATTATATTATATCTCGAGCGCGAAAGTTGCTCGTACTTTATATTATAAAAATGTAGACTTTGCAATTTGTGTGAAGCTATTGAAATGTCTTATTACAACCGTACGTGTCTGGAAAGACAATATGTCATCGTATAATCTAATATAACAACTATCCCCATATATAAAAAATTGGTATTATACAGCAATTTTTGATCAAGTATTGCTCAACATAAAGCTTAAATCTAAAGTTAGGCTTCTTCTTCTTTTCCTTCTTCGGTTTGCAGCCGTGGTCTTCTTCGTACGATAAAGTTTGAGATTCGTGGAAGTCCTTTGTTGGATTTTTGCTCCTCGTGGGCTGAAGGTTTTCTTCTAGGAAATGGGATCCATTTTTTGGCATTTGAGGCAAATATAGAAGATTATGAGACATATTATTAAAGTTATGGTTAGATATGAAAACCAAGAAATATTTCTTTCTGCAAAAGGCTTATTGATGAGGTCGTCTAGGTCTTCGGAGTACCTTTCCAGTTACTGATAGATACTGCTAAATCAAGGAGGTTCAAATCGTTCAATTTTAGAGGTGTTAGATCTTCTAATTTGACGTTATTTGGAATATTTTCACAACATTTGTAGTCTATCAAGACAGAATGAGGATTTCGTGAAATATCCAGGATTTTCTTCGTTCTTGCTTGGATTTTTGTCATGCCAATGAATGCATAACAATTTTGGTTTAGTTTCAGTATCGAATTTTGATTAATTACAATATTTTCGTTGATGTTAGGACTTAATGTCAAATAAACTGCATAAGTCCCTAAATAAACTGTTGTCGAATTCTCTTCCGTAATCACAGTGAATTCTTATAGGAGTACCAAAGTGTTGGAAATACAGTAGCAGTGTATTGGTTACGCTTTTTGCAGATTTGTCTGGTAGTCCGTAAGCTTGCGAAAATTTTGTCAATTCGTCACGTATCGTTAGTATGTAGGTCATTGATGGAAATTCTAAAATGTCGATATTAATTCTTTCGAATTGGGGTTTCTGTTATGACGAGGGGACTATCTAAGTTTTGATCTTTTGAAAGGTGTCGCAGGTTTTGATGATTTTTTCGACGTCTTTTGTGATTCCAGGCCAATTATATTTCTCTTATTCTACGAATGGCTTCGTTAATACCTCGGTGGAGATGGGTTTTACCTTTATGATATTGGTCAAGAATAATTGGCTTTTCGTCTTCATCGGGATTCTTACAAGATCATGACAAATTTTAAAATTTATTTCTTTCTCGGAAAATATAAATGAAAGCATTTCTAAAGCTGGGATGTCGGGGTTATTCTCAACGAAATATGTTGTGGACGGGGTGAGCTCTTGTTGACTTTTATCAAGGCTGTAAAAAGATGTTCATTGACAAAATTCGGATCGTAAGGAATTGGTATAATGAAATATTTTCTATTTTGGTTGGTTTTACAAGTAAGTATATTTACTTCATTATCCGTAAACTCTGTATTCTCTTCGAATATGTCATCTATTATTTTATAATGGGTGTCTTTAAGCTTATTCTGTTGAAAAAAGGTGATGATGTTTTTATTTGTTTTGTTCAGAAGTTGGTTATTAGTATATTCTATCTTAGAGTACTCTTAAATTCTTCGCAAATGCGTCATTTGGTCGACTTCGTCGTCTGTTTCGTTGATAGGAAGTATAGAATATTGGGATAGTCTTTCTTGTAATTTGAGGCACTCTTTTATGTGATTGACTTTAATCCTAGATAATGCATCTGCGTTGTTATTAATACGACCAGGTTTATAGCGAATTTCGTAGTTGTATTCCTCTAATTTAAGTCGCCAACGAGCTAATCGGCTACCTGGGTCTTTTATAGAGAAAAGCTACGTAAGGGGTCTGTGGTCGGTGATAAGAATGAACTTTCTTCCATAAAGGTATGGTCTAAAGTGTTTTTCAGACCAAACTATCGCTAGAAGCTCTCGTTCGATAGTTGAAAAGTTTGTTTCAGACTTGCAAAGAGTTTTTGACGCATAGGCAATTGGGAGATCTTTAGAAGGTGGACCTTGTGAAAGGACTGAACCAATCGCGAAGGCACTAGCGTCGGTCGTTAATATAAAAGGTTCTTCGAAGTTTGGGTACGATATGATGGGGCTTGAAGTAAGGGCTTGTTTTAATACGTTAAAGGATTCTAAACATTCTGAGTTGAAATTGAAGGTGATGTCTTTTTTTAATAATTCAGTTAGAGGTTTTGAGATCTTAGAGAAGTTCGGAATGAATCTGCGATAATATCCAGCTAAGCCAAGAAATGATTTAATCTCGTTTTGATTTCGGGGTTGAGGGAAGTTCTGAATGCATTCGATTTTTTGGGGATTTGGCTTAACGCCTTCTTTCGTAATTAAGTGACCTAAGTACGAAACTTCTTTTCTTAAGAATTCGCACTTGTCTGGCTGGATTTTAAGGTTAGCTTTCTTAAGGCGGGTGAATACTTCTTTTAGACGCGCAATGTGCTCATGGATAGTTGGTGAATATATTATAATGTCGTCTATGTAGACGAGGCATCTTTCGTTTTGGATTCCTAAAAGAATATTATCCATGACGCGCTGAAATGTAGAGGGGACATTCTTAAGACCGAATGGCATTCTAACAAATTCGAAGTGTCCATTCTCGACATTAAAGGCTGTTTTTGGAATATCCTTAGGGTTAATCTCTATTTGGTGGAAACCCGATGCTAGATCGAGCGTAGTGAAATATTGGCACTTGCTAAGTTGGTCTAGGAGATCTGATATGTTCGGAAGGTGGTATTTGTCACCTACTGTCACGTCATTCAGTTTCCTATAGTCCCCTACGAATCTCCATTTCTGTTTCCCGGAGGCGTCCATTTTTTTGGGCACAACCCATACGGGGGAAGACCAGGGTGAATTGGATGGTCTTATGATTCCTTGCTCTAACATCTTGGAAATTTGGGATTTAACATCCTGATTATGAATATGTGGATAGCGGTAGGACTTGGTGTAAATGGGTTTAGAATTATTTGTCTCTATGTCATGTTTAACTTGGGTATAAAATATAAAATAACAATTTGGGAAAACCGAAATAATCGATTATCAATTGCAACAATATTAATAATAAACGTGATGATTCTCTGTACTTACAGAAAATTCTTCATTCGTCAGCGGGAGATGAAATCTTTCTTCCGTAAACTGTGTTACACCAGGTGAGCGTCTGCGTGTTCCTTGATGCCGGAGAGACCATCTTCTCGCTCTGAAGAATTACACTGGTAGTGGTTTCTTGTTTTTTCTTGAGGTTCACTTCTCTTGAAGATTTGGAAATCACCACAAATAGTTAGAATTCTCGTGTTCTATTCGTGTAGAGAGTATCCTACTGACTGTGCCATTTTTATATCTTTTTATTTGAAATCCACTTTTTAAAAACAATTTTTAACTTTATTTATTGAAAGTTATAAGTTACAGAAAAATATTATATTAACTAAGTTACTTATGTATTCAGATGATTACTGGTGTGATAATAATTATGTTATATTTCGAGCGCGAAAGTTGCTCGTACTTTATATTGTAAAAATGTAGAGTTTGCAATTTGTGTGAAGATCATCAGCAAAGCAAATTGGAATTCCAGTGGAGTCTTATTCAAGTATGCTATTGATATAGATTGGGAAAAGAATTGGAATATGTTTATTCAGTATCAAAAAGGATGGTAAAAACAGGGGGTGTATCAAACGTGATTTGTGAGTTTATTATATTATTATATTATGTGACCGGAGGAGAGAAGGTGCTTAGAGAATTGTGAAAAGCCCGTACTATACTCATGTTTGATCTTAGTATGTTCATCCATCCGCTTCTTAAAGGTTCGGTAGGTACATCCGATATATAGGGCTGGGCAAGAACCACAAGTTATTTTATATACGCTTGTTTGGCTAAGAATGCCTAACATCTTTGTTTATATATATATATATATATATATATATATATATATATATATATATATATATATATACTGCCATACTGTACAGTGCTGAGAGGTGGAGCGAACTGAAAACTAAAGCGGAAGTATACATTAATGAACTCCTTGATTGTTTCAATAGCAAACTACTTTCTATTAACTAGGATAAATCATTCTACTTACCATTATCTTGCTACTATGCCAACTCACTACCCCAATATGATACACTAGAAATCACAGATGACATAGTTATAAAATCGACGGAAAAAATTAAATACCTGGGTGTGGTGATTGACAGACACCTGAGATGGAACTTCCATGTTGACCAAATAACAAAAACATTACAGAGTATTATCTACAGATTCAAATATCTACGAAATATTCTAGATACTCCGCAAATGATAAAAATTTACTATGCACTCATAGAATCCCGCCTAACATATGGAATCTTGGGTTGGGGTGGAGTAGCACCATCATACTCGAAAAAAAAATGGAGTTTGTACTCCTTTCCTGGCAAGTGTGTTGGCCTCCTCGTTGCCTTTGATTCTCGAGTGGCCGGGAACCCAGACTAAGTAGACCCTGTTGTTCTTTGCCTAGCTCATTGAGCTTCCTTCGGCACTCCCATACCATTTTAGATTCAATGGTATGAGAGTTCAGTGCTTTAATTGCAGCTTGACTATCAGAATGTATTGCAATGTCACATTTCTGATAGTTTCTTTCAAGGTTCAAAAGGAAAGGCTGAAGGGAATATAAATAAAGACGAAAAACTAAGACAAGAGAATAAAAGGATATTTAATGAAAGCAATAGCTCTAGCGATGACGATGACTATTTTTGTATCATTTGTGGTGCCTCCTATAATAAAGATACATCAGCTGGTAAGTGGATCGAATGTATCCCTTGCAGGGACTGGGCCCAAGCAGGATGTATCAAAGGGGATATCACATCATTCTGTTGCTTGAATTGTTATTTAGATGATGAATACGAACAGATACTCTTTCAGTTCGTAGATATATAAAATAGTTCCTAATCCTTAATATTTTTGTTGATTTTGTATTACCTATATTTTATACTCGTTTTTAAAGTCTAAAGACGATGCTGACTAAGTTTAAAGATGTTTATCAAAGGCTTATTTTGTCTAGTTCAGTTTAAATATAATATGACCAGTTAAAGACTCATTAATAGTTATTTAGAAAGAATTCACTATAAAATGTTGAAATATTTCAATATATTTTGAGTTTTCGTTTATGTTAAGATATTTTGTGATTTTGATATCATTAGTATATAAGAAAAGGTGTATCCAAGGCTGTATTAATTCATTCACTAATAAAAAATATGTCGTACATATATTTATTTTCAGTCAGCATAGCATATGTTCATTTTTACCCTTTCTGTTAATACCTGTCCCAAACCTGTTAATTCTAACACCAAACATGAGGTAACAATTAACAACTGCCATTTCTAAGAAAAAGCATTCTATCTACGGCATCGTTTCTATTATGTTTATTTTAAGATAATTACATTACCTGAATGATTTAAGCATTGTGTTTCCAAAAAAACAAGCCTAAATGTTGAATAATTTCTGAGCTACAACTAAAAATATATTTTTTGTTAATTGTAGCCCCGGTCTCCCCTATGAGAAAAAGAATATCCGTCAGAAATCGCAAATTCAAAAAGGCCACTCATCTCACAAGCATAAAAAAGAGGGGAAATACCACAACACATCAACAAATTTATTATTGTCACCCGACAATTGTTTCGCCAACAAAGTTGGAATCTTCAGGTGTAAACCAGTTACTAACAGGAATCTAGAATATTTATCTTAATATATAGTGGTAAAATATAATTTTACATCAATCTTTATGCTAATAACAAAATAATTATTATGATACAAGGTAATTATGAAAAGCTCATTAAACTAATGGCATGTAATTTACCCTAATTGTAATACATTTGTTCCTTAAAGTAATTAACCTAATCCTGTTGCAGAAAAGGAAAAAGTGGACTATTTGGAATGGGACCCCCATCTTTGTTGAGAAAATATATATCTAGTAAACCATGCCTTGAGACTTGTTTAAGGAGATGTAGGTCTTCTATGTCTATCTTGTGGTTGTTGTCATGGATATTTGAAGCCACTGACGATTTCTCATAGAGGCCGAATTTCAAATGAGCCATATGTTCTTTTAATCTGATTAAAATCCATCGCCGTGTTTGACCTACATAGCCACAACCACAATCATTACAACGAATTCCATAAATCGCTGACTTTTCAAGTACATCAACTCTGTCTTTTGGGTTACCAAGAATCTCTTTCAATTTAGAGCCTGATTGGTAGATAACTTTAAAGTTGAATCTCTCCAGCGATCTTCCTAATCCTTTAGTCAAAATTGGGGCGTAACGTAGGATAATGTTCTTGAGCATTTCTTCTACTTCAAAAGTCGAGGATTATTTCAATAGTTTCTTATATCTGTTTTCAAATTATCTTATCGACTAAGCCCTCAATGAAACTGTTAATTTCGACTATATCCTTGATTCTTGTAGCAATCTCGAACGCAATCCTGGGTTAATACCCCTTAAACATGGATCAGCAAAAATTATACACTATTGTCATTCTTTATTATATTTATATCTAATATGCAATAATCTCAATATAAAAACAGAGAAATACCACAACACACCAACAACTTTATTAATTATTGTCACCCGGCAATTCTTTCGCCAACAAAGTTCAAGTTCAATATCACCTATCCCCTATCCCAGTTTTCAATAAGGGTCCGTTTAAGGCAATAATTCCAAGAACTTAATTTGTTGTGAAAAACAGCTTCATTATTTGACTACACCTGCATAGAACTTAATCAGAATAATATTGATCTTCAAGATATCATCCTAAATAGTCCTTGCGAAGTTGAAATACTTGACATCAAAAATATTTCAAACTGCCAGCAAACACTTATCGCTATAAAACAGTCATCAATTAAAAATCTTGTTAATACCAAACAATGGATTTGCCTCTTCCCAAAAGAAGAAACTGTTCCTTGATGTTCCCAAAAATTGTCAAGCAACCTGTACATTTAATGCCATCAAGAATGAAGAATCAATATCTTTGAGCCAGCCAATCCTTCTTCCTGGAATACACTTTGAGGAAAGTTCACCAACTGCCAATGCTGCCAATATCCATCTAGAACATCTAGAACTATCCAAAATTTTCCTATGCTTCAAACTCCTGATGAAGTTTCTTTGATTCCTAATGCCTGGACCAGTCTGATGGAATTATCGTATCTGCTCTGTCATATGCAATTATTGCATGCAAAATTGAAACTATTAATTTTAAAGATCTTGATGACACAACTAATAATAAAATATACAAACATTTATAAATTATAAATAATTATTCATTTGAATTTAAAAATAAATCTCTAAGCCGAGTCATTGATATTAAAAAGCAAGTTTGAAAAGATCCTCGGAACATGAAAAACTTTTGTGTGCTCATGGAAATTTATTAGGACGAACACTAACGTCACCTTTGTTCGACCATCAATATTGTAAATATTTTTAAAATTAGTTTTGCTCTTTTGTTTTGTATGTTAATAAAAACATATGTAGTTTTATTTAAAATAATTTCAAAAACTTGCCTTTCTTATAAAATTAGATTTTAATTTTAATAAAATTTATAAATTATTTTTTCCTTCTCGCGTGCTGTAAAGTTTACATTTCCACACCCACGTGAGTGTGGAAAGTAGTACCTTTCTGCACTCAGTGCGGTAAAGAACATTAACTTACTAAAAAAAATTATAACTATTTTTACTTCTACCATTTCAGATATACATAACTTTCACAAATTTTGAGTCTTCTCGTACCATTTTATTTATTTATAAGATAATCCTAACATAATATTTTTAATATCTTAGAATATGGGCTATTTTCAATCAAATCTTGATTTCCAAGTTGTTTTTTAAGTCTTCCTAGCAATGGCTTGTTTACACAGAGTTGCTTCTGCCCCTAATTTACATTGTGCAAAAAATGTACTTTCAATTTTACTTTTCCGCGCTATGCGTCGTTCGTGCAACTGAAATAGCGTGCGAAAAAGTACCACCAGGTAAATAAATATATTTGTTATTAGCTGTGAAAATAATTACCATTGCTTATCATTTTAGGCATTATGAAGGTTCATTTAAATTAGTTATTAGTCATCAGCTATGAAAGTACTTACCATTGATTAGGCATTGCACAGGTTCATGTATGCCATTTAGTTTTCAAATCCTTCGCGTAATAACAGCTGATTGTTATACATTTGTCAACGTCGGTCTAACCTGGGCGGTCTATCGTCTCGTGGAAATGGAAATAACTAGGAATAAAATTGAAAGAGCAGGGTCTGACTAGAAATGTTCGAATATAATCTTGTGCAGATGTTTACATAATTAAGGGTTGCATTTTTCATAGTTTTCTCGCTCATACTGGAATTTCTTTATTAGTCACGGTTACTAAGAAGGGAAAAACATATTTATTCCTAATTTAGGAATAAAATCTTAAATATATTTTATTCCAGATCTGCGATATTTTGAATTTAGTTCTAAAGTCGAAGAAAGCTTTTGTTTCTTTTAACACTAGGTTGTTAAAATTTAAAATAAAGTATGCCGGAAGAATAGTTTGAAAGTGTAAAGTCGTTATCTTTCCGTATTCAACTTTAAACAGTTTAAAGCGAAAATATTGGCAAGTTTGCGTTGTCTCCTAAAAGTTAGAAATATCGTATTTTATCTGAACTTTGTGCATCCATCCATGGATTATTTTGGCCAGAGATTAGAACTTCACAACTGTCTAACAAGATATTCTGAACATCTGTACAGAAAAGCTAGATTTAATGGGGGAAACAACCTAACAAACACCGCCATTTTCTTCGAGAAATTATTGAGTGAAGGAAGTCTTTCTATACCTTATATCTTCATCCTTACATATCTTATTTCTTCTTTCCTGAATTTTTGGTTGATGGTCACACGTGAATGCAGATATTGGTTTTGGTTTGGTCTAGAAAAGGTCACATTGATTCCACGACCGACATGTCTTGGAATGTATAATTTTTTGAACCACGTCTTTCTTTACATAAAAAAATAAGTTATTTTACTCTTTTAAATAGAAGTTGAACGAAAAAAAACTTTATATCTTTCAGGTAATTTATTTTTAAGATCATTTAAGGTTTATAATCTTGGAGCGTAAATTTTGTCATTGTAGATAAAAAATAGAGAGAGAGAGAGAGAGAGAGAGAAATGCTTTATTGTCAAAAAAATATAAATTTTGTAGACAAAGCAAAATAAAAATATCAAAATCAAACAATACACAAACAAAACAAAGTCAAAACTAAAAATTAAAATTAAATAAATTTATATAATATAAAACAAAAATATAAAAATATAAAGATGTAAAAATATAAGATAATAAGGATAAGAATGTAACCTACAGCTGTATATTCGGTTAGAAAGTAAGTTAATATACAGCTGTATATTCAGTCAGAAACACTAACTAAATCACATAAAACAAAAACAAATTTTGTATAAACAATAAACCAGTGCGTGAGCTGAGCAGAAATGTGCCTTAGTGAAAAAAGTCGTTGTTAACAGCATAAAAGGCATTATCTAGGTAGTAGGTATTTAACTGAAAGTTTGTCAAAATCTGGAAAAAGCCGTTATAGATTTAATTTCGTGTGACAGATGATTTTACATTACAAAAGACCCTTATATTAAACATCAAATTATATTCACTAAACCAGTGGGTGTAAGAAGCTTAATATTAAGTATTAACAATTTTTAACAAAAAAACGCTTACTGCATACAAGGCTCTCTCAAGTCAGTATGATTTCAAAACCTTTCGAAATTCAGGAAAAGATTTTATGGACTTGATTTTAAATGGTAGATGATTGTGCATTTTTTTGCATTGTACAGTATAGAGCTTTTAACCAAGTCTGAGTGAGGGGTTGGCAGATAAAGGTCATGCTCCGTATTTCTAAGCGGATAGTTGTGAGATGGCCTCTCTGGAATAGAAGATACGTGCTTGCGGATTAAGCGTACAGAAAATAAGAAGTTATGGAAGATTATGAGCGTGAGGATATCGAAAGTGATGCCTGTGAACATAGTCAAACAATACTGATTCGGAACAATCTGAGGAAGAGTTGAAAATTTTGTTCAAGAGTTACAAGAAATTTCCGCATAAAGGTTTAAACATTATTTTACCGGTAAAGACAAAAATCGTACTGGATAGCTTATCCTCCGCGATCTAACGTACGAACGTCTAGAGAGAATATTGTCACTCATCGTCCTGGGGTCAAGAAGATTGCAAAAATGCAAATTCTGTAGAAGGTTTCTGGAGATCATATATAAAAGAGGAGATGGTTGAAAAAAATGTATAATGCACAAATATTTATTTGGCAAAATTACTGAATAATTATAACAAGGAAAGAGATTGCCGTAACACGGTATGCTCAATAAGTGAATACTAGAGAACTTTGGGATAATTTCATAATTGCATCTGCTTGCTTAAGGTTAACGATGTAACGAAAATGATTTTATCTTCTAGATAGAGCGCTGAGATTTGATAATATTAATGACAGAAACCGATGAAAAATATATGATAATTAGGCTTCAATTCGACAAATATTTGACCATTTTGTATGCGATTGTCAAGAAAATTATCAAGTCGGGGAGTATTGTACACTGGATGAAATGTTAGAAAGCTTTAGAGGACGTTGTAAATTTAGGCAATATATAGCTAACAAGCCAGCCAAATACGGCATTAAAATATATGCCTTAGTTGATTTTAGGATTTTTTATACCTGTAATATGGAGATATATGCAGGAAAAAGCCAGATGGGCTTTTTCAGTCCTCTGCTATTGTAAATCGTGTCGCATATCCCATATTAAATTCAGGTAGAAATATAACAATGGACAATTACTTTACGTCAATGCCGTTAGCCAAAGAATTACTTGGTAAAAAAACAACTATCTTTGGTACACTTAGGAAAAACAAAAGGAGATTCCAGCGTTGTTTATAAATGCGAAGTGTCCTGTACCTGATAGCATGTTTGATTTTCAGAAAGATTATGTATTATTGTCATATAAACCAAAACCCTAAGAAATTGTGCTAATGCTGTCTACATTTCATTCTTTAGACTACATATATCCTGAGTCTGGCGAACTGCAGAAACCTGAGATTGTCACATTCTAAAACCTAACTAAAGGAGGCTTCGATGTAGTTCATGAGACAAAATCAACATATTCTTTTTCCAGATTTTGTTGTCGATGGCCCCTTTGATTGTTTCTAAAATTTCCGACGTCGCTGCTATTAATTCTAATATTGTTTATAAAAGTAACACTGGAATCATTGAAGACCGTAGAATTTATCTAAATAAGCTGGCGAAAGCTTTGATAAAGCCGTTGTTAGTTAGAAGTTCATCGATTAGTTCTTTGCCAATTAATATCCGAAGCACTTCAAGAGAATACTTAAATTTGCCTTAGAGTGAACAGAATAGAAAAGCTTTTTCAGATTTTCGTGCATTTTGTCCCAGGAGAAAAACAGGAAATCGAAAAAACGATGTGTTAGCTGCACCGCTGTGATTTGCACTGAGCATGCCACCTTCACATGTCGAACGTGTTGGGTGTAAACGACAACAGTAATACTTCAACTTAATTTTATTTGATAAATTTTATCTACTGTAGCATATTTTTGCTCAATTATTATTCTGATTTAAATGTGAAAGATATTATGAAGGTTATTTTCTTTTCTGTGTTCACACAGTTGCACCAGTTTATTTTTGGCGTTTACACTATACTTCCAGTTTCATTTTTAGTTCGTATTGCAAAATAAACTCTTCAAGATTACCTATAGTTTTGATTAGTTTAAAAAAAATACATCAAACATAATTTTGATATGATTGTCGTGTGAGAGAGCACTCGCTCGCGTAATTTTTTAGTGCACGAGTGCTGCAAGGTTAAACATATATGGTAATACCAATTATTATCCAATATTCAGTACACAAGAAACTACTAAAACCGGAATATAGTGCTATCGGTCTTAAATTTGCCATATTACGAATATCGTATTCTGTTATATATAGATCGGTATAATCGGAAGAATGGGCTAAGGTGCCCCTTTTGTCAGTGTACAGATGCAACTTCCAAACTTCTTTTTAGCCATTATGAAACAGCACATTTCATGGCAACTGACAATGCCATACTTACATTTGAAACATTTGAGGCATTTCAGAAGTGGAAAATAAAATCTGAGAAGCAAACTTTCTTATCTTTTGTAAATATTCATGGTTTTAATCAAGCCGCAAATTTAAGAAGAGTTACATGCTATAGATCAAGCGATATTAGAAAAAGAGGTAAAAATATAAGATCCTCTAAAAGAAGGGGAGTAATAAAATGAATGCATACTGTCCTGCTGAAATGAACTGTTGTAGAGATTAAATGTGTAGTCTACTTTTGCAAAACTCATGTTGAGCACAGACTAGAAGAAGATATGGGTCACAAGACCGGCAAAATATAGCATCTAAAATAGCGGTAAAAATTCCTCTACAATCTATACTAGATGATGTTAGGACTCAGTTTCTAATTGTCATTTGAGACGTAAACATTTATTTACAAAGAAAGACCTATACAACATTGAGAAAGCTTATCATCTAAACGAAACATACAGTCTTATTTTACAAACCTCAGGGAAGTGTATACAACGAATACTCACAACTAAATGAAGAAAACTTTTTGCTCATAATAATGACGGAAGAACAAGGTTTAAGAAAAAGGTTTAACAGATATTGACTTATTTACATATTGTGTTTTAATAGAATTTAATACTCTATTTTATTTAAGGTTTGGGGATGATGGTATATGCATAGACGGCACACACGGCCTAAATGGATACGGGTTCGACCCACATACAATATGATGATTTGAGGGAGGGCTACCCAATAGCATGTTCCATTTTAAACAGAAGTGATACTGATTATTTTTTCCCATGTAGATAAAAAAATTGGTAAGGTTACGCCACGAGTCTTTATGTCTGATATGGCAGATACATATTACAATGCCTGGGTGCAAGTTATGTTTCCTGCTGAATATAGGTCATTGATTTTTTTTTGCAATATCATTATAACCAATACAGTTATTGTTATTTAAAAAGTTACGAGGACGGTTGAATTAGAAAAAAGTTACAATTTTTTCAAGCATAGAACTGATTGAGGATTTCTCATATGTATGTTAATAAAATTTTAATTATTAATTTTATACTATACTGCACCTGGCATGTCGATAAGGCATGGCGGAAGAATTTTGAAAAAGTTCCTAACAAGGATAAAAAAGTAAAAATACTTTTATATTTTGAATATGAAAAAAGTTTTCTATATTAAAATATTTTTCAGGTTTTGATCTACCATATGCTTCGAATGTTATTGCAAGTTAATGCAAAAATTCTGTACTGTTGCAGAGAAAGCCCAGAATCTCGGGACTTTGGCCTTTATTTTCGACAGCATTATGAAAATAAAGCAAAACAGTGGGCTTACTGTTAAAAAATGTATTGTGGCCTCAATACCAATATGCATATAGAGAGGATGCATAGGACAATTAAGCATCTCTACTTAGACTTAGACAAGGCCATCAGTGCCATCCTAAAATTTGTGAGAGACAAAATCTTTGAAACACTCATCATAGTTCATAAAGGAAAGGTTTGCACAAAGCTGTCGGACTTCAGACAAAGGCATAAAACAAGCGAACAGCTCGATGTAGGTAAATTAGTTAAGTAAGGGATTATTGGTATACTGTTCAAAGTTTTATAAAACACTCTTATTTTTTACAAGTATCTAATTTTGTGCAAGATGCCTTTAATTTTTAAAATGTTAAAATTAGTTCAACTAATTTTCAATATTTATAGATAAAGTTGTCAAGATAGATGTTGGTTGGATGGTGCCGTCAGCTTCTTGCAAAAACATTATATAGTGGAAAAACTGCAATCAAATTATACTTGCAAACTTATGTGTAATGAATGTGGGATGTGCATCCATCGTTATATCGTTTGATAATTGATGGAACTCAGCTAGAAAGAGCAGAGGAAATTAAAAGCCTTGTAAAAGCAATAAACACCAAACAAGCAAGTTCCTAGATTATTTATGAAAAAAATGCAAATTTTATAAAATTTTCAGCGACTGCTTGATAGTTCTCACACATTAGAGGAGGTTGAGGCCATTGAAAAAATAATTGCTCCTATTGAACCCAGTTTAGAAGCACTTCGAAGTAATGCTTCTATGTCTTTTACCAGGACGTACCTTTATAAATGTCGACAATTTCAATATACATTAATTATTGTAACTAACAATATTGGTAGTATTTCATTGTTTATACTATTTTTTTACTTATATAAAATTTATTCTTGTTATTTCTCTTGTTAACATATTTTCCAATACATAATTTAATAGAATACTTACAAAAATATTTGTTTTATCCTTAAAAAATAAAATTATAATTTTAAAAAGACCGCCATTATTTTTGGCTCGATTACAGGTTTTGTTAATTTATTTTGTCATTCGTATGTGAAAGTATCCTTCTGCTGCAGTAGATAGCGCAAGAAGTGTTGACAAAACCTTTATACAGGAGTTTCCATTATTCTCCGTTACCTATATATTTTTTTATGGTTGCTCTCGAACCATGAGAACGGTAGCATCGAAGGATGACGTTATAAAGGCAGACTCAGCATCGCAGGGACAGGAAGCATCTGTGCATGCACTAGCACAGTGAAGAGTTGGACTGATGATGACGTCATAGTATGATAGGATTACAGATGATGTGAGCATCAACAAAGCCCAGGAAATTCAGCTCCGAAACGAGCAAAATTATTATTATTTCAATAAACTCAACCTTTATTTATCTGTTACATAAGATTCAAGTATTTCTTATCAATTGTTATTTCCCACAAGATTTTCTTCCCAAACGAGCCTGCAGCTATAACGTGATCATCCGATGCTACCTCTCTCATACTCTTATGGTTCGATAGCAACTGAGATTTGTAGTAGAGGTGGAGAACTATCGATAGCACTATCGAAAAATGTCGATAGTTTTGACTATCGGAAAGTATCGATAGTTGTTTTCAACAATCGATAGTTGTCGATAGCTTTGCTTATTTAAAATGTTACTGGTCTGTAACCTTTATCACGTTATCTGAATGTCTTTATTAGTCTATGTCTGTATGCATATAGTATATAACAAGATCTGTATGCTTGAAAATGCAAATGCAAGGTTCCACGCCACACAACACACAATAACCCAAAACCACAACACAACATAAAGCTTAGAACATAAAGTTTAACGATTCCTTGTTTCATATTTTTCATAATCGAAAAGAATTCTTGTTTTCCTCTGTCTGTGTTCTCACTGCTGTGGTGCTGTGTTCTTGCTTGCGATCTTGCGAAAAACGAAAAACACTTACGCCTCACAATCACAATGGAAATGAGAATGTTTTTGACGAAGTCCAAAAATAAAAAAAACAACCGGAGAGTCCGACTCTGGAGACTGTAAGTACAATTATTATTCATAGTGGAAACATAACCTAAATAGTTATTGTTATTGATAACTCGTTTATTATTTTTCCTGCTTACCTACGCTTTTCTAATTCCGTAGGTTCAGGTGGCGATGGTACTGGAACTGGTGCTTCAGTCGACAATGATTCAGCTGCTCATCCTGAAGAGATTGAATATAAACACAGACTTTCCGATTCGGAACCGGACTCAGAAACCCCAAGTTTTTCCGCTGTGAATTACAAAAAGCGGAAAATTTCCAGTGTATGGAAATAGTTCAAGCGATCTGGTGATCGTAAATTGGCTAAATGCGTTACATGTGGCAAAGAATGTAAAACGAGTTAGAACACTAGCAGTTTGGCTGATCATTTAAAGAGATTCCACCCGATCATTAGTAGGCAGGGTGGTCAAAAACTTTCCTATACCACTACCTCTAGTTCTTCTAGTAGTGCCTTGACTTCAGAAAGATCCAGTATGAGATCAATAAGTCCTTTTTTCAAGAGATCTAGCGAGTATGACAGTACATCACAAAGAAAAAAAGAGTGGGATCGTGCTCTTGCAATGATGATTGCAATGGATTTTCAACCATTCAATATTGTGAATGATTCCGGATTCAGAAGTTTAGTCCAAACTATTGATCCCCGTTATGTCATTCCAAGCAAATTCACTGTTCGAGAAACTTTGATGAAGAATCTTTGTATTGAATGTTCAAGCAAACTCAAGCAAGTTTTGACCGGTATCAAATATATAGCAATAACATGTGATACTTGGACCTCTGTTTCCACAGAATCATACTTGGCGGTAACTTGTCACTTCATATTGGATTTTACATTAAAATCTGCTGTTTTAGCAGCAAAACATTTGACAACAAGTCATACATCAGAAAACATTGCTGGTGCACTGCAGGAAACTTTTGATGAATGGGGTATCGACAATAAAATCACCTGTATAGTTTCTGATAATGCAGCAAATATGATCAAAGCGTGTCAACTTTTGAAGAAGCATCATCTGCCATGTTATGCCCATACACTCAATTTAACGGTACTTGATAATCTTAAAGGGAACGAAATTCAAGTTATTCTGATCAAATGCAAGGACATTGTTCGATTTTTCAAAAGTAGTACATCAGCAGCAGCTATATTCAAAGAAGAACAACAGCATATATTAGGACCCCAAAAAGAACCACTGAAGTTGGTTCAAGAAATATCTACGAGGTGGAACAGTACCTTACACATGGTACAAAGAATTATCAAGACCAGCGATGCCATAAAGAGAACATTACTAAAAGTGAGAAAAGCTCCATCTCCTTTGACTATAGATGACATAGCTATCCTTAAAGATCTTGAACAATCCTTATTTTGTTTAGAAGAGGCGACAAAAAAAGTATCAGGCTCCACTTATGTTACTGTATCACTCATAATTCCACTAACATTTGGAATTCTCCATTCTCTGGAAGATAATATTCAAACTATGACCACAACCGAAGGGAAGGAGCTCTATCAAGGTTTAATAGAGTCTACAAAAAAGAGACTTCTTCCATATGAGCTCCGATCAGTGACTAGGATTTCAACTTTCCTAGATCCAAGATTCAAAAAAGAAGCGTTCAGGAACCCCGAAAATGCAAATCAAGCTTCAGGTTTCCTAGAGCAAGAAATGATCCACAGCTCCCAAATTGAAAATGCTGCCGAGAATTCTGAGAAGGATAATAATAATGGAATAGAGGCAAACTCTTCAAACACAAAATCGTCTCTCTTTTCATTTATTAATCAACGAATTGAAGAAAAGATTAGAAGTACAACTGCAGATATGATTATCATCAAGAGGCAGTACTTGGAAAGGCATAATGCAGAAGAAAGCACAGATCCTTTGCTATTTTAGAAGGTAAATTTTTTATTTGTTCATATTTGTATTCTATTCATTTTGTTTAGGTAAACGGCAGAGAATTGCATCCCATTCCCGAGCTAGCCCTAAAATACTTGTGTGTTCCCGGATTTTCGACGGAATTTAGTTCAAAAGGACTAATTATCAGCGAAAGGAGGTCTCGACTGAAGCCAAAAAATCTTAATATGATTGTATTTTTAAATAAAAATAAGTGACTGTTGGATCTGAAAAAAAATTAAAACTTTTTCTCTTAATATTTTTTTTTTCTTGATTTTCTTGTTTTCTGGGACCATCGGTAACTATCGATATCAATCGATAGTTAGTTTGATCTTGTACTATCGGATACTATCGATAGTGTGAGCTATCGATAGTTCACCACCTCTAATTTGTTGAGTATATTGTTTGCAACTGAGGCACGCTCTCTTCCCATAAAGGGGCGTTGTTGAGCACTGAGAGAAAGGTGGATGGGTAGTTCAAGGTCGAATAGAGCCAATTTTTGCTATTTTTGACCTTATAATTCCTTATAGGAATTTACATGTAAAAATGGTCGATTTTGGGCCCGAACTGTCCTAGCCCATTTACTTATATTAGCGTGTCTTTACTTGATTCATCTACAATTACATTAATATTGATTGAAACATCACTTGTCAGTTCTATCTTACTATCTGTGTTTAGCAATGACATGTTCTCATTTTCAAAGGCCTACTGGGGATGATTTTTTTATGGATCGCTCGATATACATCAAATCTTAAACACGAACTAAATCACTACTACAGTAAGTGAGCAACTCTAAAAGCAAAACTACATTTGTTTAACGTCAAAATCAAAGGACCGCAAACATCGCATTAAAAATGTGTGTCTATATAAATAATGGTTGGCTTTACCATATATGTTACAGTTAACCATTTAAAATACGTTAAAATATTGTATGAGGAAATGGTATATCTTGAGAAGGTGTAGGCTTAAAAGTCTATAAATCTATGTCTATCTAGTAAGCATATTAATTTATTTATTTATTCAAGCCAGTACAATATTACATTTGCATTACAAAATTGCAATACATTATTAACAAATATGAATGATAAAGATAAATTAATATATGTGCCCAGGAACTGGTATATCCTACATCACTGTAAGCTTAAATACTAAAAAATAAAAATAAACTTAAAAGTCAATCTATGATAATTCTATAAAATAATATAAAATAGACAATAAATTCCATCAAAATAAAGAATAATTCTCAATACAATAAATCATATATTCTTAATATAATAAACAATAATAATAATAATGACCAAATTTTCAATATAATTTTTTTTCTTGTGATATTTTTCTATGGATTTAAAGAGTGAATAGGAAATAATTTTTTGTAAGATTTGATTAAATATTAGCCTTTATCCAAAGCTTTATTTGACTTTTTAGACACTTTTTGTTTTTTATCATTTTATAGTCATTAGGCAACTGATTAAACAATTTAATTGCAAAAATTTGCTTTTTTGTTACCAACAGCTTTGAAGCATTTTGGCATTTCAATGGCTTTATGTCTAGTTTTACTAGTGGATTTTTCAAATTTATTTTTAAGTTAATTATAGTGGTATATAATTGACTCCATACAAAAAGATTGTTCAAGTGTTAGTGGAGAATAGATAGCAAAAGTATTCTTAATAATAATTTTCGATATTCTATCTTGCAATCTTTGTAATAAACTAAGATTATTGGAATATGCTCCATCCCAAACAATTATTCCATATCTTGTTATGCTCGGGAAAAACTCATGGTATATTAAAAATAATGTTTTTTTATCCACGAATTGGGCTAATTTATAGAAGACATAAGTTAATTACTTAGTCTTATTTATTAAGTATTCAATATGTTTGTTCCATTTTAAATTACAATCAATTATAATACCTAGGTATTTGCAGCTTTCTACTCTGCTTAGTATCTTATTATTAATTTTTATTTCAATTTCAGTAGGTACACTATCTTCATAATTACCAATAGTAATATATACAGTTTATCTCTTTTTATAGTTAGTTTATTAGAGTTTAACCATAAAGCAATTTTAGATTCATTCATTTTATGTTTAGCTCCATTCGAAGTTTCACCTGAATTAATTGCTGCCGTATCATCAGCTTATGGGTTACTATTTCATCATTTGTTATTTCATCCAAAAGATCATTTACGTATAGTATGAAAAGCAGTGGCCCTAAAATTGTACTTAGAGGTACACCAGTTTTGAATACATTATATTCACTGAAAATCAGCTTTAACGATTTGTGGTGGATTTGACAAGTAATTGTTTAAAATATTACGTACACTATCTCTTATTCCATAGTAGTACAGTTTATCATGTAATATTTCAAGGTTTACCGCATCGAACGCTTTTGCTAGTTCAAGGAAAGTTACAATAATTGGTTCAGTTTCATCCAAGCATTTGTAAATTATACTTGTGATGTAAGGCAAAGCATCTTTCGTTCCGGAGCCTTTTATAAAACCAAATTGTTTTTTAGATAGAAATTTGTGTTTATACAAGAAATCGAAAATTCTCTTCTAAAAAAGTTTTTCAAAAATATTGGCCTATAATTTGTAGCTTCATTTTTATTTCCAGATTCAGCCTTTTTTAATACACCAGGCCAAACTGACATCTCAATATATAACTTAAAAATATATAAAAATATGTTACAGGATTGATAAAGATATTCTTAATATTTGGCATTTTGACGTCTTGCTTAGGTGTATGAAATTTATTACTTAATTTTATTCCAATTTCACAGAAATATTTATTAAAAAAATTCGGAATACTTTTAGGTTTATTAATTATCATATTGTTTTCATCGATTAAAAATTCAATATCATTATTTTTTATATTTTTTACCTAATTTTTTGTTTGTTATATTCCATAGTTCCTATTATTACTTTTATTTTTTCAACTAACTTATTTTCATATAAAGCTTTGGCAATAAAAATCACTTAAAATCTTAGTATAATTTTTATATTCATATTTTAATTGCTCATAATTAGTATCAAGTTTCCAAATTTTATATATTTTTTCTTTGGATGAACATGAGATATAATTGCCTAAGTAATCCATGATTTTCTTGGTAAATTTTTTGATTTTATATTTTAATTTGTCTTACTATAACTAGATTTATTAATTTAATTTTTGACTTGAGAAGCTTTATTTTTTAGATTTTTGTAACAAATATTACAAGATCTACCTGATTTTCTTCATTCGTTATTCGTCATGTTGTTTAATAGAGATTGAAAGAAGAAAATGATCAGTGAAAACAGTACTTAATCTAAATATCTTAAGGTCTAGATGATTAGTTCTCACCAAAAAATTATCGAAACAAGATCCTCCATTTTTATTTTCACACGGTCGTGTTACATCCAGAAAACTTGGAGATACCCTTTTTCAAGCATGTTATTTAAGTGCTCTTGGCTTATAAGGTACATTGATTTGAAGTAAATCAATACTGAAATCTCCTACAATAAAATGATTTTTAATATTGTGACAATCATCTAGAAAAGTGTCTTTTAAAAATTCTATATAAAGCAGAGATTTCAATATAGTTTATATTAGCCATTTTGAGTTTCGTATGTAGAATACTCAATGTACCATAATTTCTGGTAACTTTGTTCTCAATTAAAGTGTCTTTAATATTGATAATATTTCAAATTCAAAGTCTCAGTATCTACAATAACCATTGGTTTATATTCTAATCTTTCATTAAATATATGCATTTTATCAAAAATTTTATTTATTCTTCTGATATTAAAATACAAGATTATTATATAATATCAACAGTAACAATTTTTATTTCTATCTCTATCTGATATATTAGAATCTATCCGATTTATATATTGCTCTCTGTCTACTGCTGGAAGAAGGAATAAATATCCATATGATTTTTCGCAGATGGAGTAGGGAGCAAATGCTAATAATGTATAAATTTAATATAATCCACATGTAAGACACATTTTATTGAATTTTATTTAAAATTATATTTACAACAACTGTAGGATACCAAAATGCACAGAATATTAAGAACAAATTCTATGAATGTAATAATACAAGTCTAAAAAAGCAAACAATTTTATGGCAGTATTCTAAAGTATTAGTAAATGAAACAAAAGCTGCAAAAACAGGAACAAAAATCAATATTGACTTTTTTGCCATAGTTAATTATGATCTAGTTTTGTATTATGCTATTTTTGATTAGCTGTATGCTGTAGCTGTCACAGAGTCCAGGACAGAATGAAGAATTGAATGAACATATAAACATATTACCATCCCAGAGAGCAATATTTTCAAATTTTGTGACATGTCTGCAAAAAAGGATGTATAATAAAATAGAAATAACTGAAAATTTAAGTTCTTTACGGTATATCAAGATCTTTTAAGAAAATACTTGTACTATTGATTGTATACAGTGACTTATTTTTGGAATTTAAATAAGATATATAAAAATGCAAGTACTCAACTAAGCACAAACAACTTTCTTAAAATCTGAATGTTCACGTTCGCATCTTCCTTCCTAGAAGCAAAGGAGATAGATACTACCAGAGACAAAGAAGAGACGATCAACTCAATGGGAAAAAGTGGTCGTCTCACAAAAAAATGTTGCTATAGCTCCATCCTTATTTGCGTACACAAATGGTCATTTGCTATCCTTTTCTTTGTTTCAGATTTTAGGAGGCAATAAGTTCTAGGTGGTGCAATAGCAGCTTCTATACTATAAGCTGAAGACTATAATACTTATTCAACTCATTCAGGCAGCAATATTGTTCTGATAGTCCTGGAAATTTACGAAGGTAAGTTCTCTATTTTACTTTATAAAATATGAATTCTGGAATTTACAGGTACTTTTTGGATGATGGATGTACGGTTTGTTGATTTCAGAATCCTGTACTGTTTTGTATTCCGATGAGCAAGAATAAACAAGTTGAGAGTAATAATGGAATTAAATGGTAACTGTTCATTATATCTTAATACATGGTTTATGGTCAACTATTTATCCATCAATCATCCATTAATGTTTCATTCCTAGGAATCTCCAAACTTGAACATTTTAGTTCAAGAGGTATACTGATTCCTTCACGAAGTCTCAAGGTCATATACCAAGTTAGTTCTGGTAAATTTCGTAGAATAAGCTTTCTCCGCCTTAAAAATTTAATTTAATTCTTGATTTTCAGATCCATTGAGTTAAAAGAGCCAGGTACCTTTTCTACAAGGCTTTAAATTGGAAATAAGTACAATGTAGCGATATTTTTAAAATAAAATATGTAATAAAAATCATTATTGTATCAATTTTCTAACATTGTACAACACACATGCATCTCTGTTCACATACACAATAACTATATTCCAGCTTTTCCGCATTTTCATATATGTAAATCAAAGATAAATCTTGTTGAAAACGATGAATACCAAAGATATTGCCTCTATAAAAATTAAAATTCTTATAAAGAAAGCTTTTTGGAAAATAAATTAAACAGCCTATACAAGCATTCTTTTTGTCTCAATCCAATATGAAAACTTTGAATGCATCGCAAAAGGCGTGTTGTGTTTATTCTTCCTTTTAGACCATGCGATAGAGCAGAATAAAAAAAATATCAATAAGATATCGATGGTGCCATCACATGAAAGACCGTAGTTATATTGTGCCAAAGTTCCTACTCGTATTTAACAATTTCTTTTATTTATACAATAATTGAAAACAAATTATCGATTTTTTTTGTTTTTTCACGTGTAAAACAAAAGCTAATAAAGCTATGTTAAATTTCTAATAGGAAGAAATCTAGTATTAAAATAGAAAGGTAATTAAAAGGATCCCATCTGATTAATATTAAAGGAGTCAAAATAGCGTATCTTAAAAAACTCATAGCGCTAGCAATTTTCATGTTGTAACACAGTTTTTGTAGTGCGGCTGGATGCTCTGGAGATCAGTCGATAGCAATTTTCCAAACGGATATTGAAGAATAAGGCATTGTACTACAAAGCTACAGTCTTCATTTTCGCTAAAAGGTTTCGAAATAAGTGAAAAAGGCATGCAAACAGGACTGAGAAAGATAAAGATTGTGAAAATGGTGTAGAAGAAAATTGAAATCAAATGATCTCCAGATTTAATATTTGAACAGGGCCTAGACTTAGTGCACAGAAATACCTTAGCAATATCTCCTACTCTGTAGAGAGACTGTGCTAGAACTTAAAAATTGTTTGCACCTGGTTGCACTATGATTTTTTAAACACCATTTTTTTTCTTTTTTTTTCTTCCTTAATAATAATCAAAGAGGGTCATCCTGGTACTCATTGTTTTCGCATTTCAATTCCCTACGATTCATCTCTACAAAGATTTTGTTCTACAAGCGAAAAAATACGATACTTTGTCTTCAATTGTTAATGATAAAAAGAAAATGGTAAATGCAAGTAAGCACAATGTAACTGAGATCTTTGAATAGTACAATAGTTAATTTCATGTTGTCTTAGTTACGTTGTGCAAAGGTAGGTAATACGTAAAAATATTTTGATAAATGGTTTATAAAGTGATATTTTATTTTAGGTACCATTTCAACCAGGCATAAATATCCATCTTTTCAAACATATTGGGGAGTCACTCACCAATCTAGATGACAAATACTGTGCTTTACTTTCCAACGAGATGGATATAAAGGAGCATCTCCAATTTAATTGCCACGAGCATCTTATAATAGGATTTGAAGATTTGGCTGATAACTCCAGTACGACACAAATAAGTTTTTTCAGGTTTATGTTACAGGGCCTCGTGCGTAAGTGGAAGCAACCAATTGCTTTCTACCTGTCCAAGGGAGCCTGCCCTGTCGCAACATTGAAACATCGTAAGAAACAAGTTATTCAAGCCTGCCATCAGATAGCTGGATTAGATGTCGTTACAACCATATGTGATATGGGCTCAACTGATGTGAGAGCATTAAAGGAAATGGGCTCATATGTTGAGCGTCCGTTTTTGGTGATAAATGGAGAGAAAATTGTGACTATTTACGATTATCCACATTTACTGAAGTGTACTGCGTCTATGTTCAGAAAATACAATGTGCACGTTCCAGTAGACATTCGTGATGAGTCGGTGGTAATGGAAGCGCATTTTTCAGACATACGAAAAGCATATGTGATCGATCAACAAAAATCAATGATTTTCCGAACTATGCACAAAGTCAAAGAATTCCATTTATCACCAAAGATGCAATACACAATGAAAGTAAGTATTGCCGCTCAGGATTATAAGCTGCACTGTTGGAGGATGGCTACACACATTTAGGGCATTGGCTACCGCTACTTTTGTGGCACAATTCGATGAATTTTTCGACAGTTTTAATGGAACCAATGATATACCACCTGATGGGAAGAACGTGAAATGTAGCATAACCGATGAATCAGCTCATCACCTTTATTGGAAGAAAGCTTTCAGGATGGTTAAATACTGAAACTTTCAGCGATACAGGAAACGTGGTGGGATTGGTAAAAGTAAATCACCTTCTCAAATTGGATGGCTAAAGGATATGAACGGTATCCGCATGATCTGGTCATACCTGAGGTCAAGATATATAATGGAACTAAAACCACGCTATCTTAACCAAGATGCCTTAGAGAACTTATTTGGAGTGATTCGCGGTGACTTCTAATCTGATGATTCAGATGAATAATATATGCTTCATTCTTCTAACGTTATATCTCTGCACATAAGCTAGAAACGAATAATTAATTAATTGTCGATTTCAGTACAATAAATACAGGGTTTCCCTTAATTTATAATACATATTCCACGGGTAGATTTTTTATACAAATGAATTTAAACTTATTTATTAAAAATAAACATGAGGAATTTTATATTAGACAAAAAAAGTTATACATAAAAAATAAGCTACAAATGGCATTGAAAAACAAGCGGTAATAAAGTATATATTCTAGAATTGTTTATTATTTCCTAATTTTGATACCCTGTACCTAGAATTTTTCATTTTCAATAATCTTGATACCATGTTCTTTTTGTTTGTTTTTGTTACTATCAACGATGTAATAAAAAATATAATTTTCAATACTAATTTGGGGTTAGTGAATAATTTTAATAAAAACCGTCAAAAATCAATTTCAGACAGATTTGAGTATTTTTTCTTAATAAACGAAGCCATTGCTTCAACTTTTTTGCCCTTCGAGCAAAAGAGAAACTTATTCTGTGGAAAAGTAACAAAAAATGTCCATAATCGAAGTTCAAAAAAATAGAGAAATAATAAAGGGATATCGCCATCCAGGTATACAGAACAGTCAAGGCAAGAAGAGAAATAACCGCTGAAGGTACAGCTAAAATCAAATAAAACAATGTAAGCTCATTGAGACGGAAGAGAATCCAAGCCGAATTTGAAGCTGAAATATCCAAAAAAGAACTAGAGATTCAGAACAAGATCATTAAAAAAACTAGACGTTACACAAGCTGAACTTGAAGAAGGTCAAAATATGTCCTCTGGAAGCAGAAAATCATTATTGTTGGTAGAAGGGTTGAATCTTGGAGATGATAAATAGGATGAACAAATCAAGGATGATTCGGAGAAAAACCGTATCCAAACATGGATTAATAATATTCCTTCGATAATAAATGCGTGTCTTTGCGTTGTAGTTCTGATAGAGCTGAGAGTTTAGAAGTGGTACAAGAAGTGCAAGATAATCAGAGAAAATGTAACGTCAAAGAAATCAAGCAGATTTTTGAGAAAAATGAAGGTGACGAGAATCAATTTTGTCAGTTCATGGTACGACAATCAATTAATTGCCGTTCTTCAGTGGTGATCCATTTCATTTCTGAATTCAGAGAAACGTCTTGGGTATTTGATTTTACTCAAATAGAGATCATCTCTAGGCCACAAAAATGTTTGAAAGGGAAAGCACGTGATTCTGTGCAAGCTTTATTGATGTTGACAAAATAATGACAATTCTGGAGTCAAGATTTGGCAAACCGCAATTCATTATTCAGAATTGATTTATACGGTAAGGAAGTTTCCTATTTTGAAAGAGGAGAAACTGGAAAATATCATGGAATTTTCTAATATCATTCAGAATTTATCAGTTACTTTGACAAGTATGAACTGCCAGTCACATCTGATAAACCCACAAACCGCTTTCAGACATAATATCAAAATTGACTTCTAGTTTGAATTTAAAATGGGACAAATATGGGAGAACAACAAGATTTAATAATTTCACAATTGTAGATTTTTCTTCTTGGTTAAACGAGATAGCGGATGCAGTTGTGTAACAGCACTGGAGTTTGAAACAGATAATAAAAAAATATTTGTATGTATCACCACATGTCCGGAAGAAGGAAGAGACATATTGTACTGTGAGTATTGCAAAAAGAATAACCACAAATTGGAAAATTGCTTCTTTTATAATAAAATAGATGCATTTAAGCATTTAAAAGGTGGGAATGGACAAGACAAAAACGATTTGTTTTTGTTGTTAGAGCTCTAAACATCTCTAAACTCAGTTCAAGCAACAGAAATAGAAACAAATTATGAGTTATTAGGTCATTGCATTGTAGATAGGGAAGTGCTTCTGAGAGTCATTCCAGTTGTCCTCTTAGGCCCGGAGGGTTATTAATTCACGTTTGCTCTATCTGATGAAGCTTTTACAGTCACCCTGTTAAGTAAGCATCTTGCAGATAGGATTGGAGCTACGAGAGCGAATGGTCAGTGCGAGCGAGTCAATCGGACACGGCGTCGGTGGTAGATGAGTTGTCGTGGGACGAGATGCCACCTCGGGTCGCTTGGGGCATAAATAATACTATCCATGCTATGACTCGACAGTTACCATCCAATCTTATGTTTGCATTTACTGGAGATACTATAATCGGAGATATACGACCTATTCGAAAGTCTGTTCGAAGCGTCGCAAGGAGAGGTGCACCACAACGGAGTCGCGGAGGCAAACGGAGAATCGTTGCAGGGGGTGATAGCGTTATGTAAAAGCATGCGCAAAGAGGTCTCGCAAGAGTAGGCGAGAATACCGGTGGAGAGGTCCTTGTCGGAGGAAGCGGGACGACCGGTGGAGTTAGCTGGCGTAAGCGGCACGGCTGAGATGCACTTTAGAGTTACCTTAGCGGGGTGAAGGTAGATGTGCCTGAAATCGATGCTGGACCTAGGAGACGCGGCATATGCCATCAACCCAAAGATGGCTGAGGATGATCTGATTGATCTCTTGGAGTCATAATACTAAGTTTCTTTAGAGTTAAGGTGTGCAGGATCTTTCGACATAGGCTATGATAGAGGACGCAGGAGAGCTAGCGCGAATGGAGCGGAAGTATTTGATTATATTGAGTGTTAACTCGAGGGAATGTGTGTGTAATCAAGGTGGCACAGCTTCACCGATAGTCGGCGCTGGAGGACGCGATGGCAACATGTGAGCTCTGGAGAAGCCGGCAACCATGGAGTGATAGTTGGACGTTGACAAGGCGCGGAGGAATGGCGCGCGTCTGCGTTGTCAGATATCGAGGTGAAGGAGAAGGCCATTGAAACTAATCCGTTTTTTTATCAAAGAAATTGATCTTTCTTCGAGTAGCCTGGTGTAGTTTGATTTTCGGTTAACAATTACTTGTTATCACTTTGATATAACCTAGGCTCTTTAACTCATGGATATGTGATAGTTTCTCATTAGGAAATACAATCATTTTGGTTAATATTTTCCTCGTTATATATGAACTCATATTTTTTTTAAGAGAGGGATAATTCAGTCTCCAACATTCGGTGATTATTACGCAAACTCCTCCAATTCATGCAAAAGAATCTCGAATTCTGAGATATTTTTCATTTTTACTTTTAATATGCACGTATAACACGAAAGTCTTCGGTTTTGTTTATTTTAAGGATAATCTTACATTATTTCGTACACTTCAGTAATTCAGTATTAACAGTGTCTGTTTGGTGATATATCTATTTTTCAAAATAAAAAATATTAATATATTAGGTAACCAGAAAATTATCTTATTAAAAATTTTATAATGCTGTTCGAATTACAAATTTTGAGAAAATACATTTAAATTTAAATTATCCATGTATCCGAAGGAAATGAGCGGGGAATCTTATTTATTTCGACACAGATTTGGCATTGTTCCTTAATCTCAGATTGGCCCTTGCTTGGTCGAGGTATGTTGTTTGGTTGCTCCGTTTGGCAGATGTGTTGGGGAACGTCGTTGCTATCTTAGGTTGACGAGGACGAGCAATATCTTCTTCTGGTAGTCTCTTTTCACCGCGTGACGGTACTATTTCACTTTTCTTATTTTTTTCGATTATTTCGCCTTTCTTGTTTCCTGCACTTAGCTGTTCAAAAACTTTTTCCTCTGATAGGTTATCATGGATTTGGAAATCCCATCATCTTAAGGATTAATTTTAGATTATTGGTATTGCATAAAAGCGAAAAAAATCATGAAGGTCCCCTTCCTTGTTAATATCCCTTTGTTTTTTTCATTGTAACAAGACAAAAAGATAATATGTAATTAGATTTGGAAATCTGGGACACAATGTACAGCGAAATTAATAGAACAATGTTCTTATTTTTGTAGTGAATTACACAGTGCTTTCGAAAAGTAATGAATAAATTCATTATTTCTGAAATTGAGAGTTTTTCGAAAAAATTCTCTGGCACGTCGATTATGTTTTTAACACCGACACTTTTTGACTTACACCTCATATTTGTGACGTAATTGTTATTCGAGATATGACGTCATCGACAATTTTTTTAGATAACCAGACCTAGCTTCGACCATCATCAAAAATTACGGTTGTCTGATGGTAGCCTTGGCGACCGAGAATGTTTTCTATTATTATCAGATAAAAACTTTTTTGGTTTTTTATATTTTTTATCGATTTCTTATCTTTTGTTTGACAGAAACAGTTTGTATGAACTGTTTGTTGAGTAGATACTTCGTCATTTTATGAAAAAAATAATTAATAAAATTAATTATCAATAAATTTAGTAAAATTTATAATTATATTATTTCATTTTTTATTTAACTATATGCCAATGTAATCATATTTTTGACTATGTGTACGTAGAATGGCACGTTTTCAATTGGCATGGTAGAAACTGGGTGTCGCCATTTAAAAAAATGTCGAAGAAGTCATTTCTCGAATAACGATTACGTCACAAGTATGGTTCGTCTGTCAAAAGTGCCTTTATTTAAAACAAAATCGACTGCCAGAGGATATTTTCTGAAAACTCTTGATATCATAAATAATGAATTTATTCGTTACTTTTCGAAAACACTGTACATAGAGTCAGAGGCAAACATAGAGTATTTTTCATTTTTCACAATATGTACGCTCAATAATTCAACTCAAAATGGTTTACAAACACAATATTCTGCGCAAAAACTCACCCCAGTCCTCAAGTCCATAATCTGGATCAGCAATAATTTCATCTTCATCATAAACATCATCGTTATCCTGAGAATTGATATTTTTCCAGTAAAATTAAGTTGACATGTGAATACGACGCGCAACTAATCCAGATATGCATTATTTATCAGAATAACCCTTATAAAATATCAAAATATCAACAAAATGACCTTAAAACCTTATTCGAAACTTACAAAACGAGAATGTCAATGGATTGGATTTCTTTTTTCTTCTGATATGGAGAAGTTTTAACAACAGAAGAAGTTATGAACAAGCTCAAAGAAGCCGAAGAGAAGAAAAAAGTTAAACAGATTAAGGGAAAAAGTAACTAGCTGTTCCAAGAAAACAAAAGATGATAATTCTAAACAGAGGAAGATATCAAAAACAAAGAAGCAGAAACGAAAGAAACAAATTGTTTTATCTGATGGTGAAGAAAGTGTTGCTAGCTCAATTCATTTGACAAACGATGATTGATGACAACATGCTCCCACTTTCCTGTGTCCTTTGTCCAACCAAAGCCTGTTGATTATACATAAGTCAAATGGGAAGACATTAAGACAATGTTTTTCTTCTGGTGAAATTTGCTGGAGGGGAAAAAAGCAATTCATTACAAATACGTCTTAGTAGTTAAAGGAAAAGATGAAGAAGTTGGTTGCTATTGTGGGATTGCGAGCGCTCAATACAGCCTGCTGAGATTTTTATATCAATGAGAGTGTGGAATATTTCATTCGAATGGAGATCGTGGTAGCCATTCTTCCTCAGCCTGAAATTAAGTTCGAAAAAAGATAAATTATTTATTCTTCTCCTGGAACAATAGAAGTCTTCGAAAAACCATAATTATGTATTTGATATATATGTATGATTGTATGAACATACCAACTATGTATTAGGAATACGTTTATATTTTGCTTCAAATAAATAATGACATAATATAGGTAGGCTTTATTATTGTTGATATTTAATTTTTATCATGGGGCAAATGTAAATAACCAAATTACGACTTGAACTGACGCGAATTAGTATTACTGTGATCATTTGTTCAATATTACCCCACCTATTTGAATGTAGGAGTCAATACAGAAACATTATTTCATTTACATATACCATCACCCCAAAATTCTCAAACAAGAAAAACAAAATCCGGGGAAATGTAAACATTGAATATCTTGCAATTGAAATCCACCTAGAATATACCTTAGAATATATCGTTATTTAAAATGAGCACTTTATATTTAATACTTTTCAATTCATGACTGAAAGAACTTTACTTTATCAAAACTATTTACAGTTCCCCCGATTAGCCCTAATAATTTTAATAATAAGGACATGGACATGAAACTACCGTCATCTTCGGCTGTCGGGAATAAAATTGAAAATGTTGGACAATTAAGTAAAAAGAGTGTTTGTGAATGTGTACTGTGTGAGTTTCTCTTACTTAAGATTCCACCGCACGCCACTGCTCATAAAAACAACAAAGATAACAAATATGTGCTGGTATTTCGGATTTGCTATATTCCAACAAAAACAGAAGAACATTTTTATTTATTCTTTCTAATCAGTATTTTTGCTTCGTTTGAGATTACATTTTAAGATAATTCAAAAACGAGTAAAAATATCGAGTCGCGGTTTCCGCCAAAATGTAGCTATTTATATGGATTTCAATACCATTAAAAAATGTATCATACCATTTAATTTTTTTACAAATTTGATGAGAACTGAATATTGGTTAATCAGCGCCCTCTAGGATTAAAAGTGTGAATTTGCGAACACATCCGATATTATTTCTTAAATAAACGTCGAATTACCTTTCAAACAAAACTAAACTCATTAAATTTGGATAACGGGTCTAGGAGATTACAGCAGTTTAAGAAAGTTCTGTTTCCCAGCTCCCTCCACCCTTATAATCAAAAATACGGAAAAAGTAACCACAATTACGCAGAATGTCATGGACGTTTCATTTCCGGTACTTAAACAATACATTATGTTGGGTTTTCCCCCATGTCGCCGCCTCTGGTATATATTTGGAATTTTTCTTTTGCTTTTCATTTTATTATTTTTTGGACATCTGTATGTTTTGAGCATTCTTTTCCTCGAGAGTGCCAGTATCGAGATAGACACGAGAGTTAAAATACACGCTATCGCCTCTCCCACGCCGCGTACTCCTATTTTTTGGTGTAATCCCTTGTGAAGGTGTGAAGGAAGGTGCAAGGAGCTCCTGAAGGAAGACAACTGCACATACAGGTAAGGGTGCTCACAACTTGGCGATTATTATTATCATTACAACAGGAGATTAATATAGTCCATTATTTCTCACCAAGATCGAGCGATCGAGGTATTGCCCAACATTTTGGTCCTTCGAGCCTAGATTAGCCCATATTTGTTTTTTTTTGTTTTGTATTTTTTTAAATTTTGTGCAAAGACAGAAATATTTTCTATTCGCTTAACTTCCTGCTCTCGTGGTTTTAGATAGTGGGGATATTGATGACCATTCGGGGTGCGTAGAAATCATTTCATTCTCATCGTCGACCCGAGAACGCTATTTTTATTTGTTAGTTTGAATTGTGTTATCCGCATTTTGCATTTCCTAATTTTCTTTCGTTGGAACTGTACCGCTACGCTTGTTTTTTTTATTTGGTTCCCGCTTATTATTAACAAATTATGGCTGACAATAAGTTAAGAAAGGCTAAATATATACGAAATACTTTTATAAATGAAATTCGAATGTTATATGAAATCGCAAAACAATCTACCTCGAATATAGCACAACGTACGATGTTTCAGGTGCGTTATCGGGAGATCGAGAAGGTTCGTAGTGAATTTGAGAAACAGCATCAATTGGTAATTTCATATTTGTTAAATGACCCAGATGCTGATACCAGTGTCGAAGATACGATATATGAGGCATCTAAAGGAGATTATTTTGGTATTAAAGCTATTTTTGCAGATGTATTCGAAAGCAATTTAGACGTTGTTGATCAACATGTTAAAAATGTAGTAACAAAAAAAGGTCGTATACACTTACCCGATATTAATCTTACAAAATATAACGGGGATTACACTGCTTTTTCCACTTTTATTGAATTATTCAATTCCATGGTGCATAATAATGACGAGTTAGATGATTACGAGAAATTTCATTATTTAATTTCTTGCTTAGAAGGTTCCGCTTTATCTTGCATTAAAAATATTCCGGTAAGTGAGAAAAATTATCAAATGGCTTATGATAGATTTGTTCAAAGATTTTCTAAACAAAGATTTAGAGCTGAAGCCCACTGGCACGCTATTGAGAAGGTTCCAAAAATGACACATAGAAATTTGATTTCGCTTCGTAATATGTTAGATGTATTTACTGAAAATTTAATTGCGCTAGAGAATTATGTTTTCCAGTTATTAAATGGGATTTTATCCTAGTTATGATGGTTTTCAACCGCTTGGATGATGACACCAAACAAAAGTTTGATCTTGAACATGGTTCAAATGAGGTCCCCACTTACAGCGCTTTGTTGGAATTTTTAGATCTTATTTGCATAACTATCGATTCCAATCCGATTCCAAGCTCCCAAACTTATGTTCGTCCCCCAAGTGAGAGGAAATCTCCCCCCAAATCCGCATTTTCTTCACGTTCCCCAAGGACTAATGTTTTTTTCGTTAAATCGGAGAACACTGGTTGTCCTTTATGTACGGACATTCACGCACTTTACAACTGTAAAGAATTTATAAAGAAAACGCCTCTTGACCGTTATCATTATTGCAAAATTCTACGCTTGTGTTTTAATTTTTTTAGTAGCATTCATACTGTACCGTCATGTAAATCTATTATTTCCTGAAAACAGTGCAATCAAAGACATCACACGCTGTTGCATTTTGATAAGTCTAATGTCAACAAATTAACGAACCATGATAACTCTATTCCTTCTACATCTGCTGAAGGGTCGACTAACCGATCTACTTCTTTACTCACCGCTAAGCTATTGCCAAAAGCTAGTTCCGTTTTATTGTCTACTACTTTGGTAGAAATTCCAGATAATTGTGGTAACTATCAGTTTTGTCGAGTTTTACTTGATTCTGGAAGTATGCCATCCTTCATTACTCGAAAATGTGTAAATAAGTTGGGTTTACGCTTCCACGATGTGTCAAAATGGAGGTTAAAGGTTTAGGAGGAACGAACTCTGCCTCTGTTTTAGGTGGAGTCTCATTTACATTGCGGCCTGTAGGGATCGATCATCCGATATTTAG
Source organism: Crioceris asparagi (assembly GCA_958507055.1). NCBI lineage: Eukaryota > Metazoa > Arthropoda > Insecta > Coleoptera > Chrysomelidae > Crioceris > Crioceris asparagi. The sequence continues at coordinate 32,761,028 of OY293832.1, read as the reverse complement.
TATTGATGCCTTTATTGTGAATAAAATTTGCGATCCGCTACCGGGATCTCCAATTGTTATACAGTCTTGGTCTCATATTAAAAATGTTTCTTTGGCTGATAGCTCATTTCATTTACCAGGTGAGATTGATGTATTACTTGGCAGTGATGTTTCTGCCCAAATTTTGTTGAATGGTCGTATTTCGGGCATCCCGGGAACACCAGACGCTCTCAATACTGTATTCGGTTATATTTTAATGGGAAAAGTTAGCACCTTAGTCCCTTCTTCGACATCTACATTTTTTTGTGACGTAGAAAAACCTTTAGATTTAATAGTAAATCACTTTTGGGAGTTAGAAAACGTTCCTAGTAACACGTATGTATCTAACGACGATACTTATTGTGAAAAACTCTTCTCTGATACTGTTACTCGTGACAATGACGGTCGGTTTATTGTTTCGTTACCATTTTATTATCATGACCAGATGTCTTTTCCTTGGTCTAGATCTTTAGCTCTCAATAGGTTTCTTAGCTTAGAACGCAGACTTTTGAAGAATCCTGAGGTGTATTCGGAATATAAATCTTTTATGAAAGAATATTTAGAGTTGAAGCATATGGAACCAATTACCTACACTAAAATGGATGTGTCTAAGTCCTATTACATTCCGCATCATTGTGTTCTGAAACCGGATAGTAGCACTACCAAACTGCGGGTGGTATTTAATGCATCAGCTAAACCTAACGGTGAAATCTCTCTTAACGATTATTTGCTGCCGGGTTCAAAATTACAATTGGATATTGCAACAATATTACTAAATTTTAGAATTCATCAATATGTCCTGGGTGCAGATATAAAACAAATGTACCGAATGATATTGGTTAATCCTAACCAATGTGATTTCCAAAGAATCGTGTGGCGCTTTTCTATAGATGAGCCTGTACAAGATTTTCGTTTACGGACAATTACCTATGGTATGAAATGTTCACCTTTTTTGGCTTTGCGTACGCTTTTGAAATTAGTTGAGGCCGATGGAAAAGAATTTACTTTAGCTGCCCACGCTATTCGTAATGACACTTACATTGACGACATTGTTACGGGTCATTCCTCTTTAGAAGCAGCTAAAGAATTTCGGAATCAATTAATTACATTATTGAAACAAGGTGGTTTTTAATTACGTAAGTGCTGCAGTAATGAACCCGCATTATTAGAGGATTTTCCTGCATCACATTTATCACAACAAACGTTAAAGTTTGATGATTCGACGGAAACCGCTGTTCTAAAAGTTTTAGGATTGCAATGGAGTCCTGTTGATGATTCTTTTTGTTTTTCCGTTAAACTGTTCGAAAAAGCTTGTACTAAAAGAAATGTTCTATCTGATATGGCGCGAATATTTGATCCTCTAGGATTCTTAAGTCCTATTACGTTTTTATCTAAACATATCTTACAACGCCTTTGGATTTCTGATTTGAATTGGGATGATACTCCTACTGAAGATATTGTTCGTCTTTGGAATAAATATAAATCCGAACTTTCATTATTATCAACCATTCGCATTCCTCGCTTAATAGTTCCTAAAATGCATACTTGTTTTGAATTACATGCTTTTGGAGATGCCTCGAAAAAGGGATATTCTGGGGTGATATATTTTAGAGGTCGTGACGCTACTCAAAAGTATTCAACTTGTTTAATATATGTGCTGCTGTATTGTTGCCAAAAATGATTAAATACATTTCAAGTATTTTCAGCGAAAAAATTCTGTTCAAACAGATTTACGCTTGGTCAGATTCGCAAATTGTTTTATCTTGGATTAAATCAGAACCTTACAGATGGAAAACTTTCGTCTCTAATCGCATTGCTTCTATTCAAGAGCATTTGACTTCTTCTCATTGGCATTACGTTTGTTCGAAAAATAATCCTGCTGATTGTTCATCCTTCTGAACGTTCTTCATCTATTTGGTTTGATGGACCCTCCTTTTTACGTACTCCCGATGATTCATGGTCGACTAACTCTAGTGTTTTTTCGGAATCATTACCGGATGTCACCATGGAAGAAAGAAAACAAATTTCTTCTTCGTCTCTTTTACGCAAAATACCAATTTTTTGGGATGTCTACTGAAAACATTTTCGAAGTTTTCAATGCTACAACGCGTACTCTCTTACGTTTTACGGTTTTTGTTCAACGTTCGCAATCCAACCGATAAAAGACTAGGTCCTTTACTGAGCATTGAATTACATGAAGCTCTTATGGTTTTGGTTAAATACACGCAAATGATCGCATTTGAGAAATAATTTTGTAATAAACTTCTCTCGAAACCTTTTCGCAAATTGAACACTTTCCTTGATGATCATGGTATATATAGAGTAGGAGGTCGATTAAAATATTGTTCTCTCTCGTACGATGTTAAGCATCCTATCCTGTTGCCACGATGTTCTCGCTTAACTGATTTATTAATTGAATTCTACCATAAAAAATACTTACATACCGGTTTGCGCACGGTGCATTCGCTTTTATCTCAAAGTTTTTGGATATTGTCTCCAAAACGCGCTATTCGTTCGGTTTTATCGAGATGTATTACATGTTGGAAAGTTCAGCTCTTTTCACAAATGGGAAATTTGCCTCGATCCCGAATTTCTCAAGTTAAAGCCTTTACGCATACCGGAATAGATTATGCGGGACCATTTTTAATTTCTATGAATAAATACCGGGGTGCTAGAACAACTAAAGCTTATGTTTGCATGTTCGTCTGTTTTTCTAATAAAGCTGTTCATGTTGAATTAGCTTCGGATTTGTCTTCCGAAGTCTTTTTATCAGCTCTTCAACGTTCCATCGCGCGTCGTGGAAAGTGTGAACATCTTTATGGTGACTGTGGAACCAACTTTGTCGGTGCTTATAAATTAATAAGACAATATATGCAAATAGTCGCTTCCAAAGAAAATGTAGAGTGGCATTTCAACCCCCCTTCCGCTCCTCATTTTGGAGGTTTATGGGAGGCTGGAGTGAAGTCTATCAAAACGCATTTAGTTCGGGTCATTGGCCACCAGATTCTCACGTTCGAGGAGTTTTACACGGTGTTAGTCTTGATAGAAGCCGTTCTAAATTCTCGACCGTTAACTTCCGTAAGCTCCGATCCTAATGATCCGGTCTCTGTGCTCACCCCTGGTCATTTTCTAACATTAGCACCACTTTCCCCTTTACCCACCCCCGATTTCTCCAATTGTCCGCTAAACTGCTTATCTCGATGGCAGCTTCTGCAAAAGATGCATTTGGATTTTTGGCAACGCTATAAGAAAGAATATCTCCATACACTACAACAAGGTAGTAAATGGACCGATGTTTCTTCACCTGCTAAAATAGGTACTGTTGTCTTAATTAAAAATGAATTACTACCGCCATTGAAATGGCCTTTTGGTAGAATGAAATCTTTATCTACAGGTGAAGATGGAATATCTCGGGTCGCTGTTGTTGAAACCGCCAACGGGACATTCTCGAGACCACTAGTAAAGCTTTGTCCATTACCGCAAAATTAGTTAATTTTTTTTTTCCGCTACGAAGGTGTTGGTATCTATTTGACTTAGAATTTAATATATATATTTTATTTTTTGGTAAAAATTTTATTAATATGGGCTCATCTAGTTGATAAGTTTTTTTTTTTGAAAATGCATGAATGTATTTTGGTGGGGCAGAATGTTGGGTTTTCCCCCATGTCGCAGCCTCTGGTATATACTTGAAATTTTTCTTTTGCTTTTCATTTTATTATTTTTTGGACATCTGTATGTTTTGAGCATTATTTTCCTCAAGAGAGTCAGTATCGAGATAGACACGAGAGTTAAAATACACGCTATTGCCTCTCCCTCGCCGCGTACTCCTATTTTTTGGTGTAATCACTTGTGAAGGTGTGGAAGAAGGTGCCAGGAGCTCCCGAAGGAACACAACTGCACATACAGGTAAGGGTGCTCACAACTTGGCGATTATTATTATCATTACAACAGGAGATTAATATAGTCCATTATTTCTCACCAAGATCGAGCGATCGAGGTATTGCCCAACACATTAATAGATCGATTTCTTGAGAAAAAATAATTTATGTCTATACCATGGTAATTACGCCACCTAGCGGCCATTTTAGAAACTTTGAAATATTTTAGCTGAATTTCTTTTAGCCGATTTACTTAAGAATTTTTCTTGAAAAGAATTCTTGACTGGTTTAATATTTGATAAAATAGATTTTTGTTAGGGATGCAGTCATTTATTAAAGAAAATACTTTGAATTATGCCAAGCTTTCGAGAATGTGTATTCTCTTCCTCAGGGCAAACTAGAAATCGTTACAAATTATCTTTTTTCTTCTTACTGAACTTATATTTGTCTAACTTTAATGTGTGACTTGTTCAAATACCTACAAAATTCCTATAAGATCTTTTCTAAAAAAAACTTTCAACTCAGGATATGCCGTTACCATGACATTTATAAATAATTTGATGAAAAAGTCCATATTCTCAAAGTGGAGTGATGTTTTAATGGAAATTAAAGTCTTCTCCACAATATATTTGTATAAAGTTAACAGGGATGATGAGACATGTATGATAGTTCAAGATGGCTACTAACAAAAGGTACTCACGTGGAAAAAGAAAATGTATCCTCCAGATTTTTAAAACATTTGTGTTACCAATGAAATGAAATAAAATTCTTAAAAAACTAATAAACTTAAATAATATCCCTTACATAATTATTCACCCATAAAATAATAAATTGAAATAAATAAAATTAAAAATTAAAAATAAAATTAAATGGAATTCTGGAAGACTACATGTCTACTCTCCGGTGGTCTAAGTAAGAAAGAAAGAAAGTACTTTGAGCTAGGGATGGGCATCAAACATCGATGGTTTCGATACATCGATATTTACCACAAAACATCGAATTGAATTATGAATAAAATTATTTCTACTTGGATGTGATTTTTATGAAACGGAAGACCACGGGACATCTATTAGGATATTCGGTTAAAGCTATCATATAATCAATCTATAATCTATGGCCCAGAGCAGAGAAAAACAGTAAGCATGACATGACAAGGACAACTGACATCTGACAGAGAAGTTCCAGTTACATGAATTTGATTCAAATTTGATCATTTGAAATTTTTCATTATTTTATTCCGAGTTTAAAGACAACAGGTTACCAATAATTGAAAATATACTAATTATGGCTCCAGGAAAAAGTGTGCTGTGGAGATATTTTACCAAAGATGAACAAACTGCAAAGTGCAACCCATGCCTCAAAATTTTCGAAACCTTAGGAAATACATCCAATTTGAAGTCCCATTTGAAATCAAAGCATATTAAGGTTTTCTATAAATTTTTTGACGAAAAACGATCAGACGATAGCAAAGAAGATGACACAAGTTCAATAAACTTGAACAGACAACTAACAAACTTGTTTTCATTTTCAGCGGGACCTTCGAGAAGTACTGCAGTTTTTGAGGACACACAAAGTAAAATGAGTTACACATAAGATTCAGAAAGAACCAGTACCGTAAAGGAGATTTTAACTCAAACTACCATAAGAGGCTCTTTTTCGAATACTGTGTCGTGTTCACAAGGGGGTGAAAAACACACAAAAATTACTAAAGCTATTCTATATATGATATGTTGCGACTACCAACCCTTTTCTATAGTAGAGAATAAAGGTTTCCAGAAGTTATTAAAAGTGACTGCTCCTCATTATTCTTTACCATCAAGGAGGACTATCAAAAGAAACTTGGAAAGCAATTATAACGCCATATCTGCTCTCATCCGCAACAAAATTGACACAATTGACTCATATTGCATTACCACCGATATATGGACGGACGATATGCAAACAATAATGGCTACAATGGAATAACTATACATTTTCAAGATTCAAATGAAATGCAGTCACTTGATTTAGGTGTCTACGGTTTGGAGGAACGACATACTGCTGACTATATAGCACACATTTTGGAAAAAACATTCTCTGAATGGGATATTTCTAAGGAAAAAATAACAAACATTGTTGCCGATGGAGCCGCAGATATAACGAAGGCAAATTGAATTATTATTAACAAAAAGTAAACATATACATTGTTTTGCACATCAGTTGAGTTTAGTAGGTGAAAGAGCAATCAAATCAATTCCAGAATTGTGCCGACTTATCATCAAAGTTAAAACAAAAGTGACTTTTTTTAAACAATCAGTAAATGCCAGTGATAAACTTTACAAAGAGCAGTCAAATGCTGGTAAAAGTGAAAAAAAATAATACAAGAAGTACCAACACGGTGGAATTCCACAAATTTTATGCTTGAAAGATTTCTGGAACTAAGGGACCGGCAATGGTAACAACTCAAGAAATATCAGAACTTTAACTGATATTGAACCTTCTTAAGCCCTTGGAAGCGGCCACAAATGAGATATGTGAACAGAAGTATACTACTTCCAGTATTGTTATACCTATTGCATACAATCTAGAAAAGGGTATCGACAAAATAGAGTTAGAAAAATCAACCCTATCGAATATGTTGAAAACAGCATTACCCCGAGAATGCCACAAAAGATTTTCTGCAGTAGAGCAAGTCAAACTTTTATCTGCAGCAATGCTCTTGGACCCAAGATTTAAGAAAGTTTATTTCAAAAATCCTATAAATGTAGCGAAAACAGTAGATGCAGAACAAATAGAACTCATGACTTGGATTGCACAATCGCTACAGAATTAAGTATCGATAAGAATAATGGTAAGATATTTTTAAATAAAGTTTAATTTGCCTTTATTTGAAACTATTGCAGCTCCCTGCCAGTTCAACCTGTGGGACGACCTTGCGCAACTAATTTCAGAAACAATGAAAGCGCAGCAACCAGAAGAGGCAGATATTTCATTTGAAATTAGTAGCTATCTTAAAACAGCGCCAATACCGATTGAGCAGGATCCACTTAAATGGTGGAGAAACATGAAATCGGTCTATCCAAATTTATTTCCAGTGGCTAAGAAACTAATGTCTACCGTTGCCACCTCTGCTCCATCAGAGAGATTGTTCTCCAAATCTGAACAAACTCTCACGCAACAAAGAAATAGACTGAAAGGCAAAACGTTACAAAAAGTTATTTTTCTTAAATCAATACCTAAAGAATATTAGGATTTATAATCACGTATTGAATGAAAACAATTTTATTTTATTTTTTACGAAAAATATTTTCATGTTTTCTGTCAATTAAAATTTATTTCTGAATAAGTTCTTCAATCCATTAGTGTTTCTTTTATTTGAGATTGACAAATTTAAGACGTACATGTTTTACGATTTCGATATATCGATACATCGATGTTTATCGTACGATGTTTATGTGCCATCGATATTTTATTTTCGATGGTTACATGGATGTCTAACATCGATGTTTTCAAAAAAATGCCCATCCCTACTTTGAGCAACCTATAGATCAAACCGGAATAATATGTTAGAAGCGACATCTATAAACTAATAGGGAAGTAAATTCAAATGAAATAGTAGAAAGTTACAAAATTAAAGAATTCAATATATGTGATCAATGTTTAATAGAGGATAAGGTCAGGAGAAGCACAAAATGTCGTTCAATTACTGCGTTTATAAACAAACTCAAAAATTAAGAGAATCAAAGATAGCTATAAAATCAAAGTTGTTCTTTCATTAAGTGAGGTGACTAAGTGATTTTTGTTATTAGTATTGATTTCAAAAATTTTTAATATGTTCAAAAAACGACCCTTCTCTGCGTGATGTAAAATTCTTATGTCATTAGTGATATAAAAAGTGTGGTGAATATTGATTATGTGATTGGCAAAGGAACTATTTGAATTATTTCATAGAAAGGTACAGTAAGAAACGTAGATTTATATTTATTTATTAATTTTGAATGTTCTTCAACTCTAGTGATTATTTTCCTACCAGTCTGACCCACATATTTGCCGAAGCAATTGGGAGTTGAACAAGAGATTTCATAGACTCCGGATTTTTCTAGAGGACTGACTTTATCCTTGTTGTGAACTAGTTTCTTCTGTAATGTGTTGTTAGTAAAAAAAAAACATTTAAATCTTGGTTGTAATGCTTGAATATGTTTTTTATATCTTGGGAGACTTTGGCAATAAATGGTATTAAGCAGTATCTAGGAGTTAATGTAGGGGTAAATAAATTTCAATTTGTGAATTTAATTAAATGTCTATGAAAAATTTTATCTATGAATCAAAGAGGGTAATTGTTATTAATACCAATTTGTTTAATGATATTGATTATTTTTTAAAATCGACTTTATTGATGGGTATTGAGAAAAGAGAATAGTGAATTGAATGAACTTAGCTTGTGGGAAATTGGATGACATGATGTGAATGGAATAATGTTATCTGTATGTGTAGGTTTTCTATCTATTGAAATCACGAAATTATTGTCAGCTTTTCTAATTAGAATATCCAGGAAGGGAAGACGATTATTGGTTCCAATTTCCATAGTGAATGAAATAGCTGGATGCAATGAATTCAAATAAGTGAGTAATAGATCTAATTCGTTTAGATTACCATTGAATAATACTAGACAATCATCTACATATCTATTAATTAATAGATGTTTGTTATTCCGATTTGATCTATAGGTTTCTCAAAGTACTTTCTTTCTTTCTTACTTAGACCACCGGAGAGTAGACATGTAGTCTTCCAGAATTCCTTTTAATTTTACTTTTTATTTTTAATTTTATTTATTTCAATTTATTATTTTATGGGTGAATAGTTATGTATCGGATATTATTAGTATTTTAAGAATTGTATTTCATTTCACTGGTAACACAAGATGTTAACCTGGAGGATACATTTTTTTGTCCACGTGAGTAATCAAACACATAATTTAATCATTATTAATCTACTGAATTATTATTATTACAGAATCATGTTAGATTGATAATGGGCCTATATTGACCCGAAACATGTCTCATCATCCCTGTTAACTTTATACAAATATATTGTGGAGAAGACTTCGTGTTTAATTTACATTATTTATAAATAACTAATGACATTTCTGATTGATGGTTACAAAATATTTCCTGTTTGTAGTTAATTTTATCTAAATTCACGAATGTAAGTATTTTAATTATTAATTTATTATGTGGTTAAGATAATTTGTAGCGATTTTTAGTTTGCCCTAAGGAAGAGAATAAACATTCTCGAAAGCTTGGCATAATCCAAAGAACGACGAACGACTTAACTTTCACCATAGTAATAAGATACACACAGAATGGTACACCAAGAAACCTTGGTCAGGTAGATACCTGCATTACAAATCAGAACATCCCTTATCACAGAAAACAGCAGTATAAACAGCAGTCATAAACAGCCGTGCAGATAGAGCAATAAAACTATCGGACCCACAATATCGTGAAAAACCAATCAAAAAAGCTAAATTAGTCCTAGAACAAAACGGATATCCCACAAAGTTAATCAATTCAATTTTCAATTCCAAAATCTCCATAATTTACAACACAAACAGGCACAGCAATAAAAACCAAGAAAAAAATAACAGCTACCTCACTATCCCGTATATAGACAACCTTTCTAATAAATTACAGAATGTATTCAAAAAAACATAATATACCTGTTAGTTACAAACCACAAAATCTACTGAAAAAACCATACAGTAAACTAAAAGCCACAGCAATAAAAAACAAAACAACCCGAAATACCATGTTCGAATTGCAATAAATCATATATTGGGCAAACGACTCAATACATTGAAAACCGATTAAAAGGTCACAAATACGATAAAATAAACGAAACAGCTCCTTCAAAACACGTAAAACTTGAGAAGCATAAATTCAATTTCGAAAGAACAAAAATTTTAGCAACAGAAAAACACAGACTTAAACGCGAGATTCTAGAAACGATTTATATAAGAAAAAATCCAAATGTATTCAATGAAAAAACCGAAACAAAAAACCTGAGTGTTATCTACAATAATATTATATAAAACCAAATAACAACACTCATGATTATGACACTAGACAAAAACAAAATATTTCAGTACCATACATGACAAAAACTATAGGTCAAAAAAACTTTATATATTTAGGACCAAAAGCCTATAACTATTTACCTAAAAATATTAAAGATATAAATTCAATTAAAAAATTCAAAGCTGAGATTAATGTTTTCTTAAAAACAAATTCAAGGAAATCTATAATGAGAATTATTGAAAAATGATAGCGCCTTTTCTTTCACATTTTCATTTTCATTTTCATTTTTTTTTTTTTATTTGTAATTTTTAGATACAACTAACCCAGTGTATGTATGTATGTATGTATATAATTATATAGGTGTGTATTTATTATTATTATTTTCTATAATCTGATACTTAAATTTGTAATAATGATATGATGATGATAAAATAATAATTAATGTAATATGTTTTACCACCTACATACAGACTTAAGAGTCTCGTAGGTTATTTGTTGTTTATTGACAAACTATTATTTGTTATTCTTATATTGTTGTTAATAAACGTTATTATTATTATTATTATTATTATTATTATTAAATCAATTTTTCAATTTTCATTGTAAATATAATGCAAAAACGACTGTCTCTCGTAAAACTGCCCATATGTCTTCAAAAATAACCTTGAAGCAATCTATTTTCATATTTCCTGCTACGCCATTATCAGATCAAAACATGCACAAAGAGGGTTATAAAAATTTTCAAAAAAAAATCACCTATAAATAGTCAAGAAAAAAAAAAAGAAAAAACACATGGAATAATTAATTGAAAATATGGGGAGTTAATGAATTATATTTTATATTATTATACGAAATATTTGAGTTGTTTTTAAGGTATGTTTCTCCCAATCTATAACAGAAATTAACTGAAAATCTACATGAATATATTTCTAGTTACGAGTATCTATTAATATTACACATAAAAGGATGAGAAAGAAGAATTATTTTGATTTTTTTTTAGTTTATTTTTAGTCGCTATATAACCTCAAGGTTGTTAGCGACTACAATTTAACAAAATAAAAATAAGTTACAATATTATACTTATACAATGTTTCTACTATATGAGGTCATATATATTAATATTCCTAAAGAATTGGATAGTTTTCCTACATTCTTCTTCATTTCTGGTGACTTCAGCCATTGTGTTAGGTATATTCATGGTGTTTTTGATATGCTGGAGTGCCTGGCACTCAATCAAGATGTGAAGAACAGAGAAGTTTTCGTCAGAATGGGGGCATTTATTTGGCGGCTCTTTGGTGAAGAGATGTACGTGGGACGCGTTTGAGTGGCCTGTTCTTATTCGTGTAATAACACACTGGTCTCTTCTGTTAGATGAGATCAAAGTCCTGGGTTCAAAAATGTTATTTCTTACATTATGAAGTTTTGTGGCTTTCATTTTCCACTTTTGGTTCCAGTATTCAGAAGTTTTTTTAAAAAGGTATTTTCGAATCTCTGGCAGTGGAACAGCAATCTCTGTTTGAATATTGGGATTTTCTGTGATCGATTTAGCTATAAGATCTGCTTTCTCATTAACAGAAATACCTTGGTGTGATGGAATCCATAGCATTTTTATTTCTTTGTTTTCTTGTTTGAGGACGGAAACGAGATGTTGTATCTTCTGTGCTATTGGGTTGTCAGTGTATTTGTTTTTGAGTACTTGCAAGCCTGAAAGTGAATCCGAGCAGATAGTCCATTTGCCAGCCTTCTGTTTGAGTATGTACTGTAATGACTGGAGGATAGCATATAATTCACAACTAAAGATGGACATCATTTGAGGAAGGCTTCCTGCATTTATTACCTCACGGTCTGTTGTTACTGCATTTCCTGATTTGTTTTCGTTCACTGAACCATCTGTATATAAAAATATAGAATTATTATATTCATGTTTCTTTTCAGAGAATAATCTTCTGTAAGTTGAACACGGTGTTACAGGTTTCAAGTCATGCGCTATTTCTAAGTTAATGTCTATTTCATCTTGGGTCCATGGGGGTAGCGGGTGAGGTAGCCTTTGATGAATGGTTGGTAGGTTTATTCCCAGTACCTTTATAAAATTTTTGGTCCTCAAATCCAGTGGCTTTGGTTGTCTGGGGTGGTCGTTATATGAAGTTCGTAGTGTAGAGTAGGATATATATCTGTACATCGAGTTCTGAGAATTAGACTTCACCTTAGATATATAGATTGTGGCTAGTTCATTTCTTCTAATTTCCAGGGGTTTTTCCTGGGCTTCCGCAAGTAGACTAGTTACTGGAGTTGTTTTGAAGGCTCCAAGACTGAGTATTATTGCCGAATTCTGTATGGAGTCAAGTTTTCTCAGTAAGCTTTGATTTGCCGCATCATAGAATATCGCTCCGTAGTCTAATTTAGCTCTGATTATGCACCTGTAGATCCTGAGTAGGTTTTCTTGGTCAGCTCCCCACTTAGTTGATGACAGAACTTTTATAATGTTCAATATTTTCTTACATTCTGCTGTCAGATCATTTATATGGGCCTTCCATGACAGTCTGGAGTCGAATAGTACCCCTAATATATTCATGTTTTGGACTCTTCTTAGTTGAATGTTGTCAATGGTTAACTGAGTGTCATCAATATTTTTTTTGGCTTTAGAGAATATAATATATTTGGATTTGCTAGTGGAGATTTTGAAACCACTTGAGCTTGTCCACTTATAGATTTCATGTAGTGCTTCTTGCATTAGTTTTGTTGTTTCAATTTTTTTGCCTTTACATATGAGGGATATATCGTCAGCGAAAAGAAGAGCCTTGACAGGTGCTTTCACGGCAGAGAGTAGTCGGTTGATTGCGCAAATAAAAAGTATCACACTGATCACAGATCCCTGTGGAAGTCCATTTCCAAAGCCATGGCTTCTGAAATTTGGTCATGTAATCTTACTCTGAGCGTCCTTTTTTCCAAGAAATTGTTTATATACGCGATGATATTGCCCTTCCATCCCATCGCCATGCACGCATCCACTGCAGTCTGTTTGGGTACCAACTCATAGGCTTTTTCGAGGTCTAATGGTACTAGTATCATGTGGTGATCGTTTGCAAAAGCTTCGCAAACTTCTTCATTTATTACGCCAATGTGGTCATAAGTTGATCGAAAATTCCTGAATCCACTCTGGTAAGGGTATATAAGTTGGTGAGTTTCTATTTCCCATCGCATCCGACGCGTTATGATTTTTTCCAGGATTTTGCTAAGATTACAGGTGAGTGCGATTGGCCGGTAGTTTGCGGTCTTCTTATGGTCTTTACCAGGTTTGGGAATAGGGATGACTACTGATTCTCGCCACTGATCAGGAAAGGTTTGACTGAGCCATATGTAGTTGTACATTTTGAGGAGGTGCTGGATACCCAATTCTGGTAGGTTTTTGATGAGGCAATTTGGTATATCATCGGGTCCAGGTGATGACTTTTTGCAATTTTGGAGTGCATACTTTAGTTCATCTAATGTTATAGGATTGTTTATTGAGGCTTCTCCGTGTTGAGAAAGAGACAGGGATGTTTCTTCTGTTGAACTGGGGGTTGGTGTGATCTTACAACTATGGTATTTGCTGGATGAGTTATTGGTGAAAGTTTTTGCCAAGATGTTGCATTTTTTTATTGTTGTATCTGCTATATTTCCATTGTCATCTATTATGATAGGGGGATGGTGTCCGTTTTTCTCTTAGAAATTTGCCTAATTTTACTCCAGATTAGAGATGTTGGCGTCGAACTGTTTATCGAGGATGTGAAGTCTCTCCAGCTTTGTTTCTCATTTTCTTTGATGGTTCTTCTCGCTTCTGCTATAGCAATTTTAAACTCTATTTTATCCTCCAAGGTTTTTGTTCTGGTGTACTGCCTTCATTTGTTTTTATAGTTTCTGATTTTTTCTCTACAGGATGAATCCAGCCATGGGATATTGTTTACATGTTTTTTACCAGTTGATCTCGGGATGGTAGTGCTTGCTGCCGAGTGAATCAAGTTGGTAAATTGCGCTAGTATCTCATTGGTTTGGTTGCTTATGTCATGGTGTTGTGTAATGTTTGGGAAAGCTGGTAGATTGTGTATTCGATTACTAATAAGTTCTTTATAGTGACCCCAGTCAGCTCTATCCAAGATCCATTTGGAATGCCCGATGTCTTCCATTTTCTCTGATTTTAAGTATTTTGTGAGTATCGGGTAGTGGTCGCTATCGTATAGGTTGTCCAAGGCATTCCACTCAAAGTCAAGAGCTATCTTTGCAGAGATTATTGTAAGGTCTATCGCGCTATTTGATCCATCATTAACACTGAAATGGGTTGGCATACCGTTGTTCAAAACCACTAAGTTGTCATGCTGATCCAACCATTCTTCAATAATTTTTCCACGCGAGTCTGTTGATGCAGATCCCCATATTGCGTTATGTGCATTAAAGTCTCCCACGATAATGAAGGGTTCAGGTAATTGTTGAGTCAAGTTATTGAGTTCATTTGAATCTAGATTTTTACTACGTGGTAAATAAATATTACAGACAGTGATTTTTGTTGGGTAGCTTACTTGAATGGCTGTGGCTTCGATATCGGTATTCAACTGGATTTCTTTACAGAATAGGTCATTCTTGGTGTAGGTTACTACTCCTCCACTTACATTGAGGGCATTTGTACGGTTTTTGAATGTTGCTGTATATCCAACAATTTGAGCGCAGTGTTCTTCTTTGAAATTAGTTTCTTGTAAGCAAATGCATGAAGGTTTATAGTCTGCTAAGAGTATCTTGAGAAACTGTTTTCTAACATAGAAGCCATTTATATTCCATTGCACAATATTCATTGAAATACACTTATTTAATTGAATTTGTTTAAAATTCGAGATATACGATTTTTGATAGCGCGACCATCAACTAGCGGGTAGATTTCTTTCAGCATATTTGTTATTTCACTGACATCCTCGGTGTATTGACGGGCAATGTTCCTTATATCCGCCGCTCCATAAGTACTCTCTATGAAATTCCTTAATTGTGTTGTGTTGAAAGGGTACGATATTCCTTCTGCCTCGACAATTTTTCTTATTTCTTCCCAATTAAACGTTTCATTAGTGATTTGTTTTACTTTTCTTGCCTTTTTAAACTGCCTGGTTTGATCCTTCTTGGAAATACTAATTTGTGATGCATCACTACTCAGTGATTCCGCTTCTGATATATCAGTTTCTGTCATTTCATGTTGATATGGAGATTCTTTGGAGCTATTGGATGGAGGATGGGAGCGTTTCACTGCTGGAGTAGGCTCAAAAGTCGGAGGAGGTAGAATTGGAAATGCAGTAAGCTGGCTGTCGTTGGGTTGGGAGTTCTCTTTGGTAGGTGCACTTATATTTTCTGGCGGCTTCAATGGAGATTGGTCATTTTCTTTTTGATCTGGGCATCGTTTGGCTATATGCCCTTCTTTTTTACATATAAAGCAGGACATTGTATCCGTTGAGAGGTATATCCAGTAGTTAGTATCTTCATAATTTACCATCATAGACTCTGGTATTTTGCTGACATCACCAGGAGCAACATAAATTTGTCTTCTAAAACTTAATATATGATTGAATCCTGGTTCTGTTAGTCCAGCTCTTAGGAATGTCATTGTTGACATAGGTGTAACTCCTAATGCCTTGAGTTGATTTTCGACGATGTAATGAGGAATTACCGGGCAAACATTGGATAATATTATTCTCTTGTTTCTTGTTATTAGCGGCCTTATACTGAGAGATTGTCCATCGATTTTGATAACTTTGTGTTTTTCAATTAATTCGTCTGCTAGCTCCTTGGACGAAATATAAGCACAGACACGGTTATTTGCTATTCTTGAAATAAATCTTATCTGTGAGGGGCTTATTAATTTGGCTATCGCTCGAGTATAGTCTTTCATTTGGGTATTAAAAATAACATCAATCACAATGGCTTGTTCTTTTTTTGGGAAACATTCGGTTTGAAGGGCTCTGGAGTATCCTTGAGAACTTGGAACTGGTGGGTCAGCCATAATTGGCTTTCTAGATCTCTATGATGAGATCTCTTAATTTGCTACTAAATATTACTATTTATTTTGTTGTTATTTTGTCACGAAAATATCTGGGCATATGCCACACAATTCACTCGCTGAACGTTTAAGACACATGCGTTCGATTCGACTGTTGGGTCGAGACTCGAGAGATTTTTTATTTTTGATTTCATTGTTGACTAATAAAAAAATACTGGTTTTCGAATGCATGTCGAAGGTATGTATCCTTAAATAATTCTCATTACCCAAGAAATTATATCAATAATCTTCTATTTCAGTTCATCATTATATATTTTTTATCTTTTTTCTTAACACATAATTGAAAAAGACCACAAAGTGGATCGAAACGTCAAATTTTTTAAATTCTTTTTATATTTTTATAATTAATAATTCATTTTAACAAAATACAATTTACTGCTCTTTCAAATATTATGAAAACCATTCATTGATTCAGAAACAATCCAATTTCTCTCACTAATCAACATGCAGATTTCTGAAAACGGTAAATGTTATGAAAATCTTTCATAAATAAATTATAAAATTAATCGCAAATAAATATATATTAAAGTAAATCAACTAAATTTCTCTCACTAATCAGTTGGTCAAATTATTTTTGTTTATGGAAACCCAAGATTCTAAAAGATAATTGTTATAAAATCAGTTAAGACTAGTCCTTCATCTATATATAGGTACATATATATCCATACACATTCATCTCTTGATAAAACGTTAAATAGTTTTAATACTTATAACGAACATCTTCAATTTACAGTTGAACTAGAAAGAGATCAATGTCTTCCTTTTTTAGATATGATGGTATGTATTACGTACAAAATGGTACAGAAAGCCTATATGCAGTAATAGATACAGGGTGGGCCAATCAAAATGAAACAAGGCCAATAATTCATATACCGTTCGTTAAAAAGGAAATCGGTCGGACCCGTCGATTTTTATTTTCCGGGGGAGAGATTTTGCCTATGTCACCAACCTTGTCACTTTCACCCCTTCGTGAGGGTGAGCTCCAACCCTAAAATCTTAAATAGGAACAGGGGTCGAGTGATATCTTATTTTAAAGGCAATCAAATTCTCTTCCGAACGCATCTTAGCTTTGCAAATTTGTTGCAGGCGTTTTCGAAATAATGTTGACATCTGTTGATTTCTATATCAGGAAGTAAGTCTTTTTTGTTTATTTTCAACTCAGTCTTTCCAACTTCCTGCAGGCGTAAACTGCAACACATTAAATACATGGTATTGAATGTCAAATGATACCACAATTCAAATGTTATGAAAACCACTGACGACATTGTGTTTATGGAAGAAATAATTAACTTTGAGCTTAGCTTTACGATATACTCAAGGTTTACATGGAAAGACAAGACATTAAATGTAAATTCCGTTTATTTATTGCTCATGATAATAAGTGCTTAAAGTGTTGTCCTTCTGCATCCATACAATAACATAAATTCTGTTCAAAACGCTCCCGGACATTATGAAGCATTTCTGACGTAAATCATTTAATGACTGTGGCTGAGTTTTATGAATTTTACTTTTCAAGTGACCCCATAGAAAGAAATCTAAGGGGGCCAAGTCAGGTGATCTTGCAGGCCACTCTATTGGTCCTCTTCAGCCAATCCATCTACCAGGATAAATCTGATTTAAATATTCACGAACAGCCAGGGTATAATGAGGAGGTGCACCATCTTGTTGAAATGTCAAATCTTCGGCATTGTAATCATTATTATTTTCAAGTGTTTCTATCAATGCAGAATAGACAGCGTCTTCTAATATTTGTAAACATATAAACTTATGTGTCTTTAAAACTCTTCGAATACTCGTACGGGGTACGCCACATACTAAAGGTAGCTGTCCGATGCTTAATGCTGGGTCCATATTGATGTGACCCTAAACAGCAACTTCCATTTCTTCGTTTCCCACTATACGTCGATTTGGAACGATTGGTTTTCGGTTTGCCACCGATCCTGTCCCCGTAAACTTTGCTACTAGTTCATTTACGTACTTTCGGTGAACATGTTCATCTGGATTTATTTCATTAAATACCTGCGCTGTAATATTAGCATATCTACCATTTACATAACATAAATCAGTGATACCCTTTGTGCAGTAGAATAAACCATTTTAAATCAAAATAAAGTTATAAATTATTACTCACCAAACCCTGCAAAATACTAAATTGAAGTAAATTAAGTGCAAATACAGTATGGCCTCCACTTGTGAGAATAAGGAATTTAACAAAATAATAAATTAACTTTTTAAAAACTACACTATTCACAACATGCCACGTACGAAACGTTATCGTAGCAAGTAACGACGGAGTTACCGCGGGCTCGATGCTCCGATTTCCGCCTACCAGAAAAGCAAACTTTAATCAAAAGGATCGACGATAAATAATTACTCCCAAGTCCACTTGAATCTCCCTATATTCACACATTCAAAACAAGAGAAAAAATTGCAATCACAAATAAGCAATATTGTCTCGTAGACGCTATAATCCTTAATTAATGTACCTTGAACTGTCACCTTAAATATAAGGCATTTCACAACAATACTTAGTAGGAAAATTGTACATAAACCAACATTGTATAAAAGATACGCAGAAATCGATGTTAATTCTAAATTCGATGTTCCCTATACTATTTACAGGGCGGCAGATAAATATGTCCCCAAATTTGTTTAATATAATCCCTTAATGTAGCTACATGAAGAGGTATCCCATAGCTCAAAAAGGTGAATAATTACGCCGATGTGTTTTGAGACAAGATAGTCGCTGTAGCGAATGTATATGGGAAACTGAACCCCTGTAAATATGATACAATCGATTGCATGTAACTAAACAATAGCTCGTTCAGAAGAATTAAATATTTTAGTTAATAGAAAGATTATTATAAACCCAAAATAATCCAATAATGTCATATATTACAGTGTAATCCAAGTTTCTACTCGTAAAGAAACTTTGTGTAACGTAGTTCAAGAATTTATAAACAGAAGGGAAAAAAAAGAAACGCAATTAATTATGAAAATAACGCACTTAGTTACACAAAATTCTTCATTAATATTAATAAATATACAGGTAGGAAACAAATAGGTCCAAAATACAGCAAATAATAGTGTCGTTTTTATTGTGATATAATAGGAGAAACAGGACTACCCATTGGCATGCCACGTATCTGTTTATATATCACATTAGAGTATGAAAATACTGTTGAATCAACAATTCGATAATAATAAACCAGTCAAGAATTCAGAATCAAATATTATTTGATAAAATAGATTTTTGTTGGGGATGCAGTCATTTAATAAATAAAATTCTTTGGATTATGCCAAGCTTTCGAGAATGTTTATTCTCTTCGTCGGGGAAAACTAAAAATCGTTACAAATTTTCTTAACCACATAATAGATTATTAATTACCACATTCGTGGTTAATTTTATGTAAAGTTTATTATAAAACCAGTCAAGAATACAAAATCAATATATATATATATATATATATATATATATATATATATATATATATATATAAATAAATAAATAAATAAAAAGATGTTCTTGGGGATGCAGTCATATAATCAATAAAATTCTTTGATTAAAGCCGAGCTTTCGAGAATGTTTATTCTCATCTTCAGGGCACACTACAAATCATTACAAAATTATTTCCAACAACTTAATAGTATTATGAAAATACTTACAATCGTGAATTTAAAATAAATTAGCCAAAAACAGGAAAGATTACATAGCCATCAATTATAAATGTCATTATTTATGTTTGTCATGGTAACACAATAAGTAAGAAAGTATCTAGATTTTGTTGATAAAAATGAATATTACTGAATGATCTTTATATGTTTATATTATTATTATTAAGGCAGATACAGGTTCAGTTAAAAAAAAAATTAAGAATATTGCATAAATACTTACATATATACCCATACATAGATTAAATTACTTTTATTCTGGACTTGAACTGACAGTTAAAAGAAAAAGATACATAATATTATTTAAAATTTATATATAAGTGTAATTATATTCTCTCACAATACGAAACATATAAACATGATTATTCTGAAAGTGCTCTGATACTTATTCAATCAAAAAAGGCCGATTTCTCTCACTAATTAACCTCTAAATTTTTGGGTGAAATAGATGTTTTGAAATCCTAAAATACTCTTTAATGTTCTTTCAAATATTCATAAATATTGAAAATAATATATAAAATCACATTCTCTCCCAATACGACATGAGAATGAAACATTTTGAAAATCATTCACTTTTCCAGAAACAAGCTGATATCTCTCAATAATCAGCATGCATATTTTCGAAAACAGTAAATGTTATGAAAATCTTTCATAAATAGATTATACATTTAATCTCAAATAAACATATAATGAATTTTAAGAGAATAATTCTCTTTGATCAACTAAATTTCTCTCACTAATAAGTTGATCTAAATATTTCTATTGTTTATGGAAACCTAAGATTCTAAAGTTAATTACTATAAAATCAATTAAGACCAGTCCTTCATATATATATAGGTACATATATCCCATACACATTAATCCATTTATAACCAATATACATATATACACATATATATATACACACATATATACATATATACACATATATACATAAACACACATATATACATAAACACACATACATACATAAATACATATAAAAACATAAAATAAATATTACATGTCAAGTATAGGTACATATTACATACCTAACTATACATACAATCAAAAAAAAAAATTAATCAAATAAACTAAATTGTCATATATGCACGACAAAATATATTCTTCAAATGAGAAAAATAATATGTTGTTTTCAGAGTGAATGCAAAGATTCAAATAATTAAATATTATTTCAATGAAGTGAGTATTCTTTTCATTAAATCACTTCGTGAATCACCTTTACATGGATTTTGCATTGATTGAAACAATTATTTTGTTGAATTAATCAATGAAGGGATTGACAAAATCCAATCCTCTATTGAATTAATAGGAAGATATTAGTTGATTTAATGCAATAACGCATTCGTTGAAGTATATATTATTTTTGACTAGAATGTGGGCAATTGTTGGAACAACAAAATCGTAAATCATTTCAACAAAATGTGTCGATTGTCAGGACATAAACATTCATTTACTCATGTAACTATTATGTTTGTCGCAATGCCTGGAAATGTTCAATCAAATCAGGATTTTAGTTGCATAAAAAAAATGTATCGATCATTTGGATACAATATTAAATTCTTCCAAGTACTCATTTCATTAATTTAAATTCGGAAAGATGTAGTTTTGATGGAATCATTGATTGAACTTAACAAAATTAGAGATCCATTTGATATAATAATGTATTCATTATAGCTATTATTCATTTGACTATATTAACCAATAAACCAAATTTTACCTTATAATAACGAAATCATTTTCTTAGGTTGATCCACCAGTTCAATTCGAGCAGTCGTACGAGACGGTTGTGTTTTTTGTCTCGTTTGGAGCTTCTCGGTACTGAATGTTTTGTTTTGCTTTGGTTTGAACTGTTTTGTTTTGATTTGATTTGTTTTATTACCCGGTGCGTGTATACTATTTTGTGTCATTGACTTCGAACCAGCGTGTGATTTATCATTGTACGTGTGTTTTACTTACTGTAAAAATTTTGACCTGTTGTGCGTTAACATTGAACCCGTATTTAACTTGACCTACCGTGTGCGTGTAAACTTTTACTGTGTCATTGACTTTTATTTTTATTTACAAAAAATGAATTTTCACATTAAAATGTCTGAATTTAAGTGTGATTCCTGCCAAACAATCGTCTCAGAAAAGGACAAATACAAACTTCGCTGCAGTGGAGAGTGTCGCCGGATTTTTTGTATGACCTGTACTGGGCTGGATAAGTCAACAACAAAAGTGCTCTACCACCAAAAGTTCCATAACATTAGATTTTTTTGTAATGTTTGTGACTCTCCTACCTTAAAATATCTTCACGACAAAATATCACAGGTACATAAATCGCAGATGTCTATAGAAAATGTTGAAGCTCTAGGAACATGCTTAAAGAAAAATAATGACCTGTTTCCAATATTTTCTGAAATGTACGACATTTTAAATACTCATGATGCCAAATGGAAAACGTTATACAAAAAGATAGATGAGATTCATAGTCAACACACACGATTGGCGGAAATTACACCAGAATCTCTGTTCCATTCTATCAAGGAAATGAAACAGGATATTTTTAATCTGTCATCTATTTTTATGGACAATCAAGACGAATCTATTAAAGTTCAGATTCATGACTCATCAAAGGATGAGTTATTGAAGGAAATGGCCACACACGGTTGAAAAGTTGGCTGCCAACGATAAGCCAATCACTAGAAGTAACCCACCAATAGTGAAAAAGTCCGTTTCGACCCAAACCAACCATACGGATAACCAAAACACAGAGGTTTTTACTTCTCCAAAAGACATTACGCCCAGACCTCCCAAATCCTCCATTAAAGAAGAATGGCATTATGTGGTAGTGTCCAAAATCCCATCGACATATAGCGCTACCCTTCTTGCACACTATGCGAAGGAAAAACTTGGAACTACTGACTTTATCCGATGCTTTCCAATGCTGAAGAATAAGGACAGTTCGCACTCCGATTTCAAAGTTGGTGTGCAGAATAAAAGTCACCTAAAGCAGCTAAAAGACCCAAGAATGTGGCTGCTAGGCACTGAAATCGCTAAATCATCTTTAACACCCTTAAAGATTTCACCACCAGCGTCAAGTTTTTCGACCACAGGCTGTCATTTTACCAACCTCTGTACACAGCCGTAGCCCAAAACCACGCCCTGACTTAACACCTGTAAAAGCTAGGGAGATCAAATCTGTTAAGATTGGATCTGACAGGGAAGCTTTAGCTGCCTGTAAGTCTCTTGCGCAGGAAAATGTAGACGTTGTCATGGAAAAAAGTACAAGGAAAGATAATTTGCTAAATATTGACCCTATGACTCCACCTATAGTGCGGCTGTCCCGTAATTCGGATACGGCTGATGGTCGTTATTTGTTGGCTAGACTGAGGGACTCTTCCTTATTAAAAGCTCTTCGACTATTTCTAGCCTATCTCCATGACCAACCATCCAGTGTATGTTTTGATGGGCACACCACCACCAGCATCAAATTAACTCTAGCTTCAGAGGGACAACCTAGTGACGTGGACACCTTGCGTAAGTTGTATTATCGCTACCACAATGCATATGGTATTGGCTCAGCCGAAGTGGAAGCTGATCTTGCTGCCCTCAGGTCTTTCTTTTCATCCGAGAAACTTCAACAGCTTCAGAAAATTAGGGAGAGTCATGGCAAATATTTTTCTACTGGCTCTCCAAAAAGGAATCAAAATTTTTAACTAAATTGACGCGAACAGAGGATCAAGTACCCTCTGTAAAATTGGACGATGGCAAGCTTAGTCTTTTTTTATTAATATTCAGTCCTTAAGACACAAAACAGATGAATTATTCCTCTTATTAAAAGAACTTAATTTTCCAGAAATTATTGCCATAACTGAGCATTGGTTAAATGTTGATGAGTCTGTGTTTATCAAAAATTACGCTACAGTAACTAGATTTAATAGAAGTAATTTATCTCATGGAGGTACTATGATAATGTCTACAAATAGCGACTTTTCGGCTGTAACTAAATTCGATAAACTATTGTCTGAAAAAGTATTTGAATTTTCCATTGTCTATCATAATGCTTATGATCTTTATATAGTTTGTATTTACAGAACACCTGACGCTGACTTGCATATATTCAGTCAAAAATTACTGAGCTTGCTTGAATCCCTGCCTTTCAAAAGCAAGTTAATTTTATGTGGAGACCTTAATATTGACTTTTCCAATGTGTGTACTGCTCAAGAATCTCTTCAGTCCATTTTCGACTCTTTTGGCATAATCATGCATGTTGACTCACCAACCAGAATAACTAAAACTAGTTCTAGTACTATAGACTATGTCGTATCATCTTTCGATCCAAAATTCGTTGACTGTACTATCCTTAATTCAGGTTTCTCGGATCATGAAGCAATACTAACAAAATTTTCGGCTAAATCTAAGTGCAAAAATGCTTCGCGCAAATTATGCCGTATTTTTTCTGATAAAAATTTTCGTAATTTCAAGCACCTATGTCTAACAACAGACTGGTTTGTCCTATCTGACGATGTCAATATCGAATTTCCGAGATTTATAAAAACTTTATCTAACTTGGCATTCAAACCCTTTCCTCTTAGGCCTCTAAAAATCAAACAACATAAACCCTGGTCTACTAAAGGCTTACGTACATCTGCAAAGAACATGCGCTCACTATCCTACATAAAAAATCATCGGACAGCGTCTCCTATCATGATTACGTAAAACGTTACAGAAAAATCTATCATAAGACTATAAAAGCTGCCAAGGACATTTATTATAATAGGAGGCTGGCCAATTCCGGTAATGTTGCTAAAGAAATGTGGTCTATTGTGAATGACTTAAGAAATAAGACCTCACCATCTAACACAATCTCTATTTCACCCGAGAACCTAAATAATTACTTTGTAGATGTAGCAAAAAATTTAAAGAACACCATAACTCCTTCCGATGATCCCCTCTCATTTCTCCCTAAGGCTGATATCAATTTACACACTTTCTTCTTTACACCCGTAGTATTAGCAAAGCTTAACAGTACAATTAATGACATTAAAAACAAATCCTCATCTGGGGCTGATGGGCTTACTCTGAAAATGTGCTCGAACCTGCCGGAATGCACATTGAATCATTTTATTACTTTAATTAACAAATCATTCCAAAATGGAGTTTTTCCTAACTGTCTTAAGACGGCAATAATTGTTCCTCTGCATAAAGGAGGAGATAAAGATCAAGCTTCGAACTATCGCCCAATTGCACTCCTTCCCACATTATCAAAGATCATCGAAAGATTGGTTAAAAAAAGGCTTCTATCTTTTCTCTTTAAATATAATATACTCTTCACCCATCAATTTGGATTTTTAAGTAACAAATGCACAAATGATGCCATGTTTTCCCTCTTTAATAATGTATACTCAAACCTGATCAACCATCACTCTATAGCAACAATTTTCTGTGATTTCTCTAAGGCTTGATACGTCGATGTCTTCTTGCAAGCCAATTGAATATGGAGTGCCTCAAGGTTCAGTACTGGGCCCTATTTTGTTTCTGCTTTTTATCAACGACATTGCTAGTCTGAACATTAGCGGTGAAATCTGCCTCTTTGCGGATGATACTAGTTTCACGTGGAGCATCCTGGATATTACGACACTCCATAGGACTGTATCTAGAGACTTAGTCATCATTAAATCTTGGTGCGATTCAAATCTTCTATGCCTCAATGTTTCTAAAACAAAAGTTTTATCATATAAAAGTACATTGCAATCTTTTGTACTTAATAACACCACTATTGAGGCCGTTGAATCTGTGAAATTCTTGGTAGACTACCGCTTAAAATGGGACTCGCACATCGATGCTTTATCAAAAAGGTTAAGTTCTGCCTGCTTTGCGCTGAGATCAGTTTCCAAGGAGCTCAACTTGTCTACTTCTAGAACAGTCTATTATGCCATTTTTGAGTCGCATCTCCGATACGCCCTTCCATTCTGGGGTACGTGTTGTGCAACTTGAACGTATTTTTAAACTGCAGAAGAGAGCTGTTCGGTACTCACTGAGACTTAGCAGTAGGACTCACTGCCAGGATTACTTTAAAAAATTTCCCTATTCATATTTGAATCTGTATCCTTAATCCGCAAGCACGTATCTTCTATTCCAGAGAGGCCATTTCACAACTATCCGCTTAGAAACACGGAGCATGATCTTTATCTGCCAACCCCTCGCTCAGAGTTGGTTAAAAGCTCTATACTGTACAATGCAAAAATATGCACAATCATCTACCATTTGAAATCAAATCCATAAGATCTTTTCCTGAATTTCGAAAGGTTTTGAAATCATACTTACTGGAGAGAGCCTTTTATGCAGTAAGCGACTTTTTTGTTAAAAATTGTTAATACTTAATATTAAGCTTCTTACACCAACTGGGTTAGTGAATATTATTTGATGTTTGATATCCTAAGGGTCTTTTGTAATGTAAAATCATCTGT
Source organism: Crioceris asparagi (assembly GCA_958507055.1). Classification (NCBI taxonomy): domain Eukaryota; kingdom Metazoa; phylum Arthropoda; class Insecta; order Coleoptera; family Chrysomelidae; genus Crioceris; species Crioceris asparagi. The sequence goes on along the minus strand of OY293832.1, from coordinate 32,734,879 downwards.
CACACGAAATTAAATCTATAACGGCTTATCCCAGATTCAATTAAATACCTACTACCTAGGATAATGCCTTTTATGCAGTTAACGACTTTTTTCACTAAGGCACGTTTCTGCTCAGCTCACGTACTGGCTTATTGTTTGTACAAAATTTGTTTTTGTTTTGTGATTTAGTTAGTGTTTACCTTCTGACTGAATTTACAGCTGTATATTAACTTACTTTCTAACCGAATATACAGCTGTAGGTACATTCTGATACTCATTATCTTATATTATTACATCTTTATATTTTTATATTTTTGTTTTATATTATATAAATTTATTTAATTTTAATTTAATTTTTAGTTTTGACTTTGTTTTGTTTTTGTATTGTCTGATTTTGATATTTTTATTTTGCTTTGTCTACAAAATTTATATTTTTTCGACAATAAAGCATTTCTCTCTCTCTCTCTCTCTCTCTCACACAATAGAATCAGTTGACTAATTACTTTGTTGATAAATGTGATTGGATAAAACTTATTTCATTATTGAATTTACTAAACTTTGTTAGTCTATTTTCAATGAACAAAATTAGTAATTACCTAACGATAAATATTCATAAAAGAAATTTCAAGTTCGGTTCTGAAGTATTATTTGTTCTTGATGCGTCTGGGCGACATTTCTTAATTAACTACATGAAAAACACTAAAAAACGATTTTTTTTTGAGTAGGTATATATAAAAGTCCTAAAAATTGAGAAGTTTATTTATTTCAATATAGTTTTGTTGTTACAGTATAAAATAATGTTTCAATTAAAGCTAAGGTAACTAAGTAGATCGGCTTTATCAAAAAAAACATAAAAATATTTTCTTCAACATAATAAAATATAAAATAATTTAACATTAACTCTATTTAGTAGATAAAAAACTTTTATGTAGAAATTTTCCACAAGCTTCTTTAGTGAACATTTAACACTTAAAAAAAATCTCTTTACATTATTAAAATGAAATGATTGATAAATTTGTAGATATTACTTCAAAAAATAAATAAAATGAAAAAATAAAAACATCTTCTAAAAAAAATTCTCTATACATTATTAAAATGAAATAATTCATAAATTTGTAGATATTACTTTAAAAAAATAGAAAAAAAAATAAGAATATCTTCTTTCGAGCATTTTCTAAACGCTCAAAGTGATTTAGATATAAAAACATGTATTTCACCGTTTGGAAGACACTGGGAATAAGTTGGGGTATTGTTCTTAAAATCAAGAAAATTCATAATTATGAATGGTTCATTTGCTTCTCGAATTCTATAAGTTCTCAGATGCAAATTAAAGTATTAAGTATGCAGAGGTGCAATGATGAAGAATATATCCGACTCAAACACTGTAATATGTACAATTTGACAAAACTGAGGAGAATGATCAATAATATCAAAAATTAAAATTGATTGATTGTCATATCGTGTTTCATTGAACTCTAACCAAGTAATGCAATAGCTATATTTGGTATCATGGTATAATATTTCTCAACAGTTGTGTTCTCAAAGAGAGTGTAAGAGATACATTTTTTCTATTTGTAACAATATGTGCTGTTGCTTTCAGTTGTTTATGTTTAGCTTCAAATCTAATAGATTGTATATTACATAGAGGTCCAACTTTTTTAATAATTCTAGGATAGTGAAGTAAAAAATGAAATTTTGGTTTTAAATTATCTTTGAACAGGGAAACATACATTTGATTATGTTCTTCGACCACAGATTTGAGTAATTATTTATTGGAAACTGATATTGTAGAAGAAATAACAATTTCAATAATTTCTAATAGTATTAAATAATATCTCCAAACGCTATCATCCTCAGGAATTAAATCTCCTATGATAAGTCTCAAATTCAGAATTAAACACATCATCTGAGCAAACGTTAAGATTACGCAACCATTTTTAATTTGTTCTGCTTTTATTAACGGTGGTTTATTTTTTTCTGAATGGTTGTAATTGTAATATTTAATTCTTTCATTAAAGCTTTCCAGGCTTAAAATATTGTTGGAAATGAAATAGTCAATTATTCTGACCAAGGCATATCTATGTACACCTTCCGTTAAATCATGCATTATGTCGCTAGTTAAATTATTGAATATATGGAAGTTAGGCAAATCATGGAATACACAGTTATCTTCTATACCATATGATTTGTTAGAAACCATTTCATCATATTCGTCTACTTTTCGCAAAAGGAAAGAGTGCTCTTTACATTAAGTGGTCATATCAAGCTTGTGACATTTACAGAAGCGGTAATAAAAATTAGCAGAAAACGATTCGACAAGTCCAAATAAGGAATGCAATCCTAAATTATCGCCAGAAAACACAATAACAGAAAAATAAACTTTATGCTTGTTTCCATTGTAATTTATTTAAATACCGAAGTTTTCCAAATATTTCAATTCATTGATAAGTAGCCTGAACACAGAATCATTTCCGAAAGTAACTCGATCGTTACTATGAAACAAAATTGCCAAAAATATATTTTCTAACCTAGTAGCATACTGTTGTGGTAAAGACGCAATTGAATAATAAACTGCACCTTGTTTATAAGTTCCAGAATGACTTCCCAATGGATTACAAGTTTCAAAATCATCAAAATAAATGATTAAGGGACACGTGTTTTTATTATAATTTGAATTATTCATATATGATTGCCATAAGTCTGCTTGCATTATGTTGCTTATTAGATAGTCCGCATTTGTAGGATAGTAGGACCTTCCACTAGAATATATGGTTGAACAGTTTGATTCAGTTGAAACATCTTATCGCTGTAATTACTTATGGACGTTTCAATATCTCCTGGGATCTGAAAATTCAATATTCAAGAAGTTTTCCACTGACTAAAATTAAAATTGAATAAAAAAAAGCTGTATCAGTTTCATAATGGATCAATTTTTAAAAATTACGAAAGATATATTATAATAATTTTCAATCTTACCCCGACATGCAACAATATGCTGTTTAATACTTCGGCAGAAGAGAATTTCCAATGTTTACGGTTCTTCAATAATATTCTACTCTTTGGAGGAATTAAATTCGGTAATAAACTCAAATGGAATGCTACTTTTGAATCTGGAAAACAAATTGTGATAGATCTTGGAGTTGAAGAGAATTGATTCATTAAACAGTTATTCCATCAATATAGCTACAGATAAATATCACACCATCAATAAATTGGTAAAATTATTTTCATGCTTGAATTAATATTTCAAATTGTCGTACCCTCGGAGTGGGCTTTTAGTTCGAGATTTTCTATTAATTCAAGGGTCTTTTTGTCCTTTATACAAGTCTTCCTTAGCGTCAATATCTTCTCCATAAATTGGAGCCACTCGATTTGCAAATTTATTTTATCCACATCAGGGAAAATCAAATCATAATCTATGTTGATCTGTTATAAGATAGTGTATTAGTATATGGAATAAAATTGTTTTTGGATATGTGCTTGAAATATGCGAAAAGATGAAATTCTATGTTTCTAATAACTAGATGGATGTGCCAGTAGATTTAACCAATTTTTGTTTTAAACTGGAAGCCATTAATAAGAATTTTATCTTTGCAAGTATTTAAATTGTAGATAGAGCGCATACCAACATCACTGGACGAGGATCTCTTAAAATTGGCAACTGAGTGAAAAAATTGTGGACTGTGGTAGCAGTTGATGATCTCCTCATTTCAAAAGTATCTTTCCATTTTTAAATAACTTCTGACCAGGGCTCTATCCGCGTATCCAGTCATTTTTTTTTCAGTTCATTACTCAGGAATTAACTTGGTAGCATGGGTTACAGTTTCAGTTTTATTACTCCTTATCATTCTACTCAATCTCAATAAGTTTCTCATATTATCAACTGATTTGCCTTTGGCATTTTGTGGCCTATTATTGACAGAGTTATTCTTAGAAATTGCCGGTACATAGTATGTGCCTGCGGTTTCGGTGGCAAATAGGGTAATTATTTTTGCACACAGAACATTATAATCACTGTGCGTGAGTCTACGCTTTACAACAAAATTGAAGATTTTTTTGTAAATGATATCTACCAAAATGGTTCTTTTTGAATGATCTAGACACTTATTCCTCTCGTAATAATTTATTACTGATGAACCCAGAGGAGTAGCCTCCAATAAGGTTTTCAAGTCAAATGACGGCATCACTATTGATGCGAAAGCATTCTCGATTCCACAAAATGCAACCTCCCTGTGATTCTTCACGATTGCTTGTTCACAAGAGCTAGTAGTGGAAGAACTTACAGATGGCGTGGGGGATGAAGTATTTGGAAGACTATCTATAATGTCACTGGTTATACCCATTAGAAAGCCATCAGTCTCCACTTCATATTCTTTCACCAAAGACATATTCTAAAAATATTTAGCACCAATCATCTTCTAGTTCAACAAACAAAATTGATTTTTCTATAAACATCACGATGATTGATGTAATCGTCATCGTAATTATATATACCACAAACAAGTTACATTGTTTTATTCTAGATTTTAAGATGAAGAACAAAACACCTTTTGTGATTTTTTACAAGAAAAATACAAAATGAAAATACTGTTGGATTTAAGATGAGAACATACCGCTATAAACGATTCTTCCTTCAATGTATTGATTGCTTCTGTGAAAATGTTTCGTTTTCCAATGGAAGGAATCAATTCCTTGATTTCAGCCTCAGTTAGCTTTTTTGCTATATCTAATGTTATATGGTTTTCTGTTTTAAAAATAATATTATTTAGTATCTATATGTATTTAATATCAAAAAGGTGGAGAAATAAACATCACCTTCGAAAACGTTCATCAAATCCGGCAATGAAATATCTCTCAAAAATTCTTCCATGGCTACCAGGCTCTGACTTATAAAATATAACTGATGTATTTCAGATTGGGTAGGTTCAAAATCAAGCTACTACCATATCCATAATGTTATTGTTTGAACAGTTGTAGAGGATCTACCATTAAACCTATAGAACCAATTCGCTACATTTAGTTATTCAGTTATACAGTGATTCCACAAAGTAAAGATTAAAATGAATGAAATATATATTATGAATTTTATACTGGACTGATTTGTTTAAGAAACCCTAGACACGTCGATTTTGTATTTTCGGTTAATTATAAAATAACAATAAAGTATAAATAGAAGTATAAAGACCGTTTTATTAATTTGTCTTTACTTTTTTATGGATTCATGCAGCAACAAGTAAGAATTATCAAGTAAAAAGTATCAAATAACAATTATCCATTAAAAACTATTAAAATGTAGTATTCATGCACACAAATTAAGAAGTAAAAAGTAGGCACACGCGGTATTCATTTTTCCAAATAACCTCTGTCCCCTGGATAACTGAGAACAAGTGTTTAGAATTCCGAATTTTTCAATAAAAGGGAAGATACCGAATCCTTTTTCAAGGTACCCAAAGAAATGCAACAATATTTCATAAAGTGAGATTATTTACAAATAATCGGCCTGACCAATCTGCGTTCAAGTACAAAATGTCGTTTAATTAAAGGAAGTTAAGAGTTGGCCAACTTCTACTTCTAATTTGTTAATTCATAATTGTTGACTGCATGAACAGTCTCATTTGAAAATAAGTTCAAATTTTTCTTGCTATTTGTAATTGGTAATTGTTACTTAATACTCGTTAATTTGGCCTATATGAATCCACACTAAAATGCCACAAAAACTAATACCAACTTCAATTTAATATTTATTCTATCTTTTATAATGGTTGAATCCCTATTTCAAGTGTATATATACATACCTCTCCATACCTTAATTAGAAACTTGAACAGAACACAATATTCAATATTCACGTAAACATGAACAGACATGAACATGCTATCACAGATTATACACCTACATGAAGACATGAAATGAAATGCCGATGCCCGGAAACGAATAACGAATAATCGACAAATGGTGGTAGGGTTAAAAATCATTCGACGGACACGTGATGAAGGGGACACCACTATCATGGTTGCCAAAAGTACTCTTAGGTTTTTCTTCTAAATACTCATTTGCTCGAAGGAAACCCTACGTATTGCATTGTATTGGGAGACACTTAAGTATATTCTTCTTCAGATAAGGCCTAAGATATTTTATATATTTTTACGTACTTTTACTATCAATTGTATTAACTGTTCAGTATTATTTCAATTTTACTTTGAATCTCAAATTCGAAACCTATATAGAATCGGCTTGAAATAAAAAAGTGTAAATCTCATTTCCATACCCAAGACCGAAATAATTATTTTTCCTATATATATATATATATATATATATATATATATATATATATATATATATATATATATATATATAACAATACAGTTCACAACGTATCCAACTATGAACTAACAACAACAGAAAGGAGAATTCTCGAGAAGGGTTTCAACTTTGCATTAACACCAAGAAAAATACCAACTGAAGAAATCATATGCCAAATTGAAACATCGTTAGAGTCCTTCACAGAAGAAAAAGCTGAAGAAATTCGTCAGAAGGTCGCACACATCATCAGATCGGCCAAACCCCCACCTGCAAACATCAACAAACTTGAACAAAAATCATTCATTAACCTGCGAAACAATAAAGATATAACAATACTACCAGCAGACAAAGGGAACGCCACCGTGGTCATGAACAGCGTTGACTACAAGGAGAAGATGAAGATACTGCTACAAGACAACACATACAAAGCAGTACCAAGAGACCCCACCACATACTTGGAAAAAACAACAAAGAAGATAATAAATGAGTCACCTCTTCCTCCAAACCTCAAGGATCTACTAATTCCGAGAGAGAAATCCAGCAGATGTCCTAAGCTATATGGCTTACCAAAAATACATAAAGACGGCATACCCATGAGACCCATAGTAAGCGCATTCAACTCACCACTACAAAATCTCGAGAAATACCTAGCCAAAATAATCCAACCAACGGTAGAGAAAGCAAATTCATACATCAAAAACTCCGAACATTTCATACAAAAAGTAAAACAAATCAGACTCGAACCAGAAGATATACTAGCCAGCCTCGACGTAAAATCACTTTACCCCAGCATATCAATTGATGAAGCTTTGGAGAAGATAGGGAAAAATGAAAAATTTCCAATACACATTCTTCAACTCGCAAAACACTGCCTCAAAAACACATATTTCTCGTTCGAAGGTCAGCTTTATAAACAACTCAAAGGCGCACCGATGGGATCCTCACTGTCACCTGCAATCGCCAATCTATATATGATTTATTTTGAAGAAGATGCCATAAACAGAGCTCCATTAAAACCGAAAACATGGTGTCGCTACGTAGATGATATATTCATCATTTGGCAACATGGTAAAGATGAATTATACAATTTTCTGGGCCACATGAACTCAATACACCCGAATATACAATTTACATTGGAAATAGAACACCAAAATAAAATACCATTCCTGGATGTACTGATAACAAAAACACCGGAGGGAAGAATAAGACACACAGTATATAGAAAACCAACACACACAAACAGATATTTAAATGCCAACTCCCACCATCATCCAACACAAATCCAGGCAGTGGCAGACACTCTAATATCCAGGTCCATACGACTAACAGACGCCGAAGGTTTAGATAAAGAAATAAAACATATGCGAGACACACTACAAAAGAACGGATACAAACAAAAAACAATCAATAGAGCTATAAGAAAACAACATCAAATACACGAAGAACAACCACAACAAGAAGAATTATTCAAACAAAGAGTTATTCTTCCCTACATGAAAGGAGTAACCGACAGAATTGGGAGAATACTGCAAAGAAACAATATAAAAACAATATTCAAACCCCTGAGTACGGTAAGAGGCGCCCTAGGTAGCCCAAAAGACAAAAACAAATTAGAAAACCAAGGAGTATATAGTATTTCCTGCGGTGATTGACAAAAGAAATATGTGGGACAAACTAATAGAAGAATCGCAACGAGAGCAGAAGAACACAAATTAAGCATCAAAAACAAACAAAATACATCAGCACTTTATCTTCATGAAAAAGAGACAGGCCACAAAATCGATTTCAATAGCTGTGAGCAGATCGCTAACATCAAAATATATAAAAATAGAATTATTCGAGAAGCCATAGAAATCGAAAAACAAGGAGATCTCAACAACAAAGATGTTTCCCTCAAATTACCGATCACATGGAAATCCCTTATTAGCAAAATACCACCAATTCCCAGAATCCCTGAAATAATCACCCAAGCATCAATAACGACACAGGCGGATCCACTACCATCACTATCAAAGGCCACGCCCACAGGATATCAATTGAGACCACGACACAAGTATAAAAGCAGACAACCAAACGGTTAAATCAGTTTTCGATCAGAATCCAATTAAGATTATATGCTTATGAAGATGCCCAATGAGATTTGGGCGAAACGTCAAGCAATTTTCCAAAATGGAACGAACAACGGATGTATTCCCGAATAAAACCACCAACATATATATATATAAATATATATATATATATATATATATATATATATATATATATATATATTTTTTGGAAACATTTATCTTGGGATGAGGTTCAAATTGATAGTTTGAAGATTAAAAAATATTTATTCTAAGACGTTTCGCTTTGGGGCTCCAAAGCTTCATCAGTTAAAAAATCATTCTTGGGATCTGCATCGTAATAGAAAAATTCTTCTGTTGGACTGGTTAATGAGTTTCTTCGTAGTTTTAGTAAAATGTTTCATCAGTTTAACGGTGTCGATACCATAGTTTTGTTGAATGGATGTGAAATAGAAAAATATAATACAACAAGGTTCAAGAATCCACAAAAATATAAATATATGCATGGGTGAAAAGATGCAGAACTATTTCACATCCATTCAACAAAACTATGGTATCGACACCGTTAAACTGATGAAACATTTTACTAAAACTACGAAGAAACTCATTAACCAGTCCAACAGAAGAATATTTCTATTACGATGCAGATCCCAAGAATGATTTTTTAACTGATGAAGCTTTGGAGCCCCAAATCGAAACGTCTTAGAATAAATATGTTTTAATCTTTAAACTATCAATTTGAACCTCATCCCAAGATAAATGTTTCCAAAAATATAATACAACAAGGTTCAAGAAACCACAAAAATATAAATATTTGCATGGGTGAAAAGATGCAGAACTATTTCACATCCATTCAACAAAACTATGGTATCGACACCGTTAAACTGATGAAACATTTTACTAAAACTACGAAGAAACTCATTAACCAGTCCAACAGAAGAATTTTTCTATTACGATGCAGATCCCAAGAATGATTTTTTAACTGATGAAGCTTTGGAGCCCCAAAGCGAAACGTCTTAGAATAAATATTTTTTAATCTTTAAACTATCAATTTGAACCTCATCCTAAGATAAATGTTTCAAAAAATATAATACAACAAGGTTCAAGAATCCACAAAAATATAAATATATGCATGGGTGAAAAGATGCAGAACTATTTCACATCCATTCAACAAAACTATGGTATCGACACCGTTAAACTGATGAAACATTTTACTAAAACTACGAAGAAACTCATTAACCAGTCCAACAGAAGAATTTTTCTATTACGATGCAGATCCCAAGAATGATTTTTTAACTGATGAAGCTTTGGAGCCCCAAAGCGAAACGTCTTAGAATAAATATTTTTTAATCTTTAAACTATCAATTTGAACCTCATCCCAAGATAAACGTTTCCAAAAATATAATACAACAAGGTTCAAGAATCCACAAAAAAAAATATATATATATATATATATATATATATATATATATATATATATATATATATATATATATATATACAGGGTGGGCCAAACTCCTGTATTTCTTCGATATTGGCTGAACTATAAGATATATCATAAAAATTATTCAACAAAAGTTTATTGATGCAGTCTGTTCCATAACCTAAAAATATTTTAAATTATACAGGATGTTCCATGAAAAAGTTACAGGGTGTCGACCTGTTAATTCAAATAGAACACTCTGTATTTTATATGATATTTTGATTAAGAGTTTCTTTACAAATACATTTCGTCTGAAACTATTTTCTATGTAATGAATAGTTTTAGAAATAAACTAGTTTTATTACAAAAACATAAATCTGCAGAAGGTCAAATGATGAGCTGTCATGTGATTATCTTTCAGTATTTCAATAAATTTTTAAATGATAGAGATTTACCATAGTATGGACTTTCTTCTAGCAGTTTTCATTACAAAGTATGCCGTAGCACTTCTCAGTAAAAGAATGGTCAAATTGAAGAACTTCGAAGTACGATAACTTCGTTTTTTTAAATGGAATGCTATATTTTTCAATATTTAAAAAGAAACACGATTTATTTTTAAGACGTTTCATATATCATGTTTCTATGGTGAAATTAAGCCATTTTCTTGAAATTTTAGATTTATTCAAGAAACTACCAAATTTAAATAATTTTAGTACTAGCCTGTTCTTAATATCTTAATAAGTGACGTTTCTGTCAGAAATTTACGTACTCCATAAAAGTCTTAAATTTGTTTCCAGTTCCTGTAATTTTCATACGTTTCTAATATAAGATTTTGGTATTTCGTTAAGTTCTCGTTTGAATAGTTTCGTTAATTGTCTTGTTTATTTTTATTGACTTTGCTGTTGTTTAAAATTAATTTTGTCTTGTTTACTTTTATTGACTTTGCTGTTGTTTAAAATGAATTATTCCCAAGAAGAACTTATTTTTATGACTTCAGTTCTTATTGAGTGTGACAGAAATAGTTTGCTGGCATCTAGACTCTACCGTCAAAGACATCCGGAACGTCGTCATCCCCAGGTTCAATCTTTTAACCGGCTGAATGAGAGGTATTATAGAACTGGTTCAGTACATTATGAAAAACGGGGTGAAATAGCTAAGAGAATCTTAGTGGATACTACAGTGGAGCAAGTTCTTCTAACTGTTACAGATAATTCCAGCACAAGTGGAAGGAAAATTGAGGAACACTTGGAGGTATCAAGAACTAGTGTCAGAAGAGTGTTAAAGGCACATACGTTCCATGACTATAAACTGCACTACTGCCAAAATCTCAGTGATCAAGATTTTGTTAATAGGTCGATGTTCTGTGAGTGGGCTCAAACTAGATTGGATGAAAATGAGGATTTTTTCAACGGTGTTCTTTTCACAGACGAGTCAACGTTTAAACATTTTTATGTACCGAATAAAAGAAATGCCCATCACTATGCCCAAGAAAATCCTCACCTCTTGAATCAGATAGACCATCAACACCAGTGGTCTATCAACGTGTGGGGCGGTATATTGGGAAGAAGTGTGGTAGGACCTCACTTTTTCGATGGCCGGCTAACTTCAGCTTCCTATTTGAACTTTTTAGTGAACCATTCACCAGTGTTACTTGCGGACGCAGAGGAAAATATCGATATTGATAGATTTTGGCTTCAACAAGATGGAGCACCTGCGCACACAGGTCAAATTGTTCGAACTTTTTTAAACAACAATTTTCCTATGAAATGGATTGGCATTGGTAGCAATTTTCCATGGCCAGCGAGAAGCCCTGACTTGAATAAGTTGGATTTTTTCCTGTGGGGATACTTGAAGGGTCATGTGTACAGCACTGCACCTACCACGCGAGAAGATATGATGCAACGCATTGAAAATACATTCCAAGCAATTACACCAGCGATGCTGGATAATGTCGACAGATCGCTACGTCACAGAATCCAGCTTTGTGCTAACGAAAATGGAGGGCATTTTGAACAGTTGTTGTAAACAGTTAATAGTTTTCTATTTGTTGTTATTATTATATTATTTTTGTTTCGCCTTGAGTTTCATTAAATTTAATACATGATACTATTATATTTTCTTGGACTTTAAACACTAAACCAATAATTCAACAAAAGTTATGTTTTCATTGTGGTACGTAGGCTATCTTTCAAGTTTTCAAACATTATCAAAACAAGTATAATAAAATTTTCTTCAACAGTTCTTGAATCACATAACTTGAAAAAATAACGACTGGACACACCAACAATTTGTGTTCGATCTACGCCAACGGTTCCAGACACCAAATAGTATTTCTTGAATCAAAAAATACCTATTACGTTTCAAACAAAAAACTGTTAAATTCAAAATAAAACATATGTTTCTTAGAAATATCAGGAATAAATGCCCGAAATGTCATTTTTCATGTACCTAATAGACACGTTCACAAGTGAACAATTAAAAAAACTCGCATAATAATGAATAAGCACTTATTATATAAAAAAAATTCAAGATTGTGATATCCGGTTCATGGATACCCAGATACACTTCTTAATCTTCCCGGGGAACCAATAATTAGACCCAGACCCGGTTTTTGCTACACTTGTCATACCGAAACGCCTGATTTAATTACCAGTAAATTAGGTTTTTCTACCTAATTCTTCCATACATCGTACGTACAAAAACTCAAAATTATACATCACCTTGCTACCCGTACTTACATTACCACCATTTCTAGTATAACAAATTCATATGAAAATGAAGGAACCAGGTAATGCATAATGAGCGATTACTACACATAAGTACTCAATTTAAAGTTGCAGTCGGAATATGTACTATCTCGAAAAGAAGAAAAAAACAATTATAAAGTTTCTTGAACACTGACAGAAACGTCACTCTTACTATAATAAAATTTAAAAATAATCATAATTTGGTAGTTTCTTGAATAAATCTAAAATTTCAAGAAAATTTCACCATAGAAACATGATATATGAAACGACTTAAAAATAAATCGTGTTTCTTTTTAAATACTGAAAAACAAAGCATTCCATTTAAAAAAACGAAATTATCGTACTTCGAAGTTCTTCAATTTGACCATTCTTTTACTGAGAAGTGCTACGGCATACTTTGTAATGAAAACTGCTAGAAGAAAGTCCATACTATGGTAAATCTCTATCATTTAAAAATTTATTGAAATACTGAAAGATAATCACATGACAGCTCATCATTTGACCTTCTGCAGATTTATGTTTTTGTAAAAAAACTAGTTTATTTCTAAAACTATTCATTACATAGAAAATAGTTTCAGACAAAATGTATTTGTAAAGACATTCTTAATCAAAATATCATATAAAATACAGGGTGTTCTATTTAAAATAACAGGTCGACACCCTGTAACTTTTTAATGGAACATCCTGTATTATTTAAAATATTATTAGGTTATGGAACAGACTGCATCAATAAACTTTTATTGAATAATTTGTATTATATCTCTTATAGTTCGGTCAATATCGAACAAATACAGGAGTTTGGCCCACCCTGTATATATATATATATATATATATATATATATATATATAAAATGAATTGTAAATTCTTGACTGTCTAGTTAATAATGAATTTTTAATGATTGGGGTTGCAGTCAAAATGCCAATAAAATTAAAACTCTTTAATCAATGTCGAGCTTTCGGTAACGCTTGTTACCTTCATCGGGACAAACTAAAATAACGAACAAATTAATTATAACAAAAAATATTAATGATATGAAACATTTGTTATTATGCATTTAACTTTATGATTGAACTTTTATGTTTCATAATTAAAAGTTACTATGGAATTACGCATACTAAGATCAATCTATGTATGTAGCTAATAAAAATGGAACACACTTCAGAAGTTAATCACAGGATATATCATTTAAAAAATGGATATAATATAATATAATATATTATATCCATTTGATATATCCTGTGATTAACTTCTGAAGTGTGTTCCATTTTTATTAGCTACATACATAGATTGATCTTAGTATGCGTAATTCCATAGTAACTTTTAATTATGAAACATAAAAGTTCAATCATAAAGTTAAATGCATAATAACAAATGTTTGTAGCTGGTAAATTTCATTAATCTCACGATTGTAAGTAGTTCATATTATTAATATTTTTTGTTATAATTAATTTGTTCGTTATTTTAGTTTGTCCCGATGAAGGTAACAAGCGTTACCGAAAGCTCGACATTGATTAAAGAGTTTTAATTTTATTGGCATTTTGACTGCAACCCCAATCATTAAAAATTCATTATATATATGTTACAGTGAAAGTAAGAAATTAGGGAATGTATACTATACCTAGTGATTCTACATATTTACTAAAAGGACTAGTCAAAGTAGGTTCCAATTCAATTTACCTACTTCCACTATTGATTTTGTACTGTTACTGTTTGTCTCTAGTTGAAGTAAAATGCCGCTTGAAATCAGATTGCACATAACCTAGAAAACAATATAATATACGGTTGAGATCGTTTCGCCTTTTTGTGCTTTGTAATTTTAATATGGAAGCATACAACCGTAAGCTTAGCGAAGAAAGGGCATTAGTAAATACAAATAGTGTATGGTTGTCGAAAGATAAATATAATGAGTGTATAAGCAAAGTTTTGACTGCAAAACTAAAAATAAAGAAGGAACCTAGTGATTACAGAGTGCTGAAAACTTATGATGTTTTGGAAGTGGATGGAGTTACAAAATTAATTGTGCCTCTAAAAGAGGGATCTGATATCAAATATTATGTGCACGACAGTGAACTTTATGAAATTTTACTAAAGGTGCACACTTCTATCGGACATGGTGGTCGTGACAGAATGATGAGAGAAGTTAAGAAGAGATACAAAAATGTGACCTATAAAGACGTTATGTTGTTCTTAAACCTTTGTGAGCCCTGCCAACAGAAACAAAAGAAGGAAAGAAAAGGTATTGTTGTCAAACCTCTGCTATTTGACGAATTAAACTCTAGGTGTCAAGTTGACCTGATTGATTTCCAATCTCATCCAGATGGACATTATAAATTTATCATGGTCTATCAACATCACCTGACAAAATTTTGTATTTTAAGACCTCTTACGTCAAAGAAAGCTGCGGAAGTCGCCACTAATTTAATTGACATTTTTACACTGTTTGGTGCTCCAAGTGTACTTCAGTCAGATAATGGGAGAGAATTCGTCAACCAAATTATCAATAATTTAAGAGTTATTTGGTCTGACCTTAAAATCGTCCATGGAAAACCGCGACATAGCCAGAATCAAGGCAGCGTGGAACGGGCCAATCAGGATATTGAGAATATGATCACCACATGGTTGCAGGACAATTGCACCTCAAAATGGAGCGAAGGAATTCGATTTGTTCAATTAATGAAAAACAGAGCTTTACATTCGGGCATTAAGAGGTCTCCGTATGAAGCACTTTTCGGGTGTCCCATGAAACTTGGTTTAACTACATCCTGCATACCGCAAGAAGCTTTGGCAAACATTGAAGATGAAGAGAAGCTTCAAAGAATTATTGAATCAACTAAAACTTCAACAGAATCACCTTCACAACAAGAAAACAATGAAACAGTTTCAGATGATAACATTTTGGTAGTAGCCGAAGAAACCGAAAATAATTTAAACGAAATTTTGTTTCAGGCTCAAAACGATAATGAGGAGAATCAAATGCAAGGTAAATTGAGATTATAGATTATTATAGATATCAGTGTATTGTATGTCAGCTGAATTGTGTTGAAGCAAAACAGTGTGTTCTATGTGGATGTTATTTGCATGGGGATTGTGGAAATGATGATATCTGCAATATATGTAGTAAAAAACAAGCAATCCAGAAAGAAAGAGAAGAGTCATTCGACGGTTTGAAGCAGCAAGCAAAAAAAATGAAGTGCAGATCTGACAAATTGCACCCACAGGCTGATATTGGAACAACGGTTCGCATTCCTATACCAGAAGTTGACAGGGGCAGAGGTGATGCAAGATCAATTTTGGGCATTGTGTTAAAAATAACGGAAGACGGTTTCTACAAGTTGGGTACCAAAGACGGTATTTTGAAACAACTTTACGCCCGGTAAGAAAAGTTCATGTGTATATCGGCAATAAAAATTTTAATTATACATTTTCAGGTCTCAATTCAGTTGCTGTCCTCAAAATATTGTCCGATTAGAAGAAGTTCCTCAAGACAGAGAAGTTTCCTTACGATCCGTGGCCAACTTACAGTCTACAGGAACTGGGCAGGGTTTTGCAAAATGCTCTTGCAAGAAAAAATGCCAAACCCATCGATGTTTGTGTAAAAAGCAAAAAAAAACTATGCAATTCTAAATGTCATAGTTCATTGCCTTGTTGCAACAAATAACATACAATATAGTTTTCTCTATAGCCGTCCAGTGTTACCGTAGAGTAGATAAATTACTTATACATAAGTATTTCAGAGAGTTATATTCGAATTTTGATTTTAATTTGTTATACTAGTGTTGTTTCAGAATAATACTTTTATTATCTTACTATAAGTATTTCAGTAAGTTATGTTCGAATTTTATTTTCAGTTTGTTATACTAGTGTAGTTTCAGAATAAAGTTTTTATTATCTTACTAAAGCAATTACTGATACGTTACCGGAATTATATAGAATAACTAGTAATTTTATACATTCCCCAGGGAATGTGTTAACTCGCTATTCTTTGTTACCCTGTTTCTTACTTTAACGAGTTTTTTCAGTGAATGTATATAATCACTAGTCATTTCACATATTCACTTGATTTCTTACTTTCACTGTAACATATATATATATATATATATATATATATAGGTTCAATAAAAAGCTTGGCAACATAGCTATCGATAAGGATAGAGAAACAGAAAATAACTGTTTCGAAGGTTTTAATAAGATTTATTTTTACTTCAAAGCGTTATCCCCGTTGTTTGAATTAAATACAAGTCTTGACATAGAATTCTAAACATTCATGTTCGATATAACAAATATATCAAAGCAACATAGGCGAGTTGCTCAAAATAAAATATTCTAATTGGTTCTATCAAAATTTCTAATCTCAAATCAATGTTAGTTTGTATTCATCGGAAAAAATAATTTCTTTTGGTCCAATCAAGGATGGCACTTGATTTTATTATGAATAAGGAGCTTGAAAAGATTTAGAATGAGGTTAATAAAAGAAAGAGTGTTCTTGAGATGTGTAGAAACATTTGTTTGGTTCGATCACAGATTGAATATTGAATTATGATATCATTAGTTCGAGCTGAATAAAGAAATAATTGATTTGATTACCCTTGGTTTCGAAAATATATATTTAAAATACTTGATCCAATTAAATGAGAGCTTTGTTTTGATGGAAACAATTGGAAAATATTAGTATAAATTTATTCAATTTGAACATATTTCTTTCCGATCAACCAAATTCAAGGATTGGATGAAGCATTTCATATTGTGCCTGTGATATTACGGTTCAGTTAATTGAATAATAATAGAAATTGGAAAGAGAGAAACTTAATCCATTCAAAAGAATAATAATGACTAAATATATTTGCTTGAAATGACAAATCCTTTTTTCCGTGTATACATATTAATTTTGAGATACATCTGGAGAAAAAATATTATAATTATCATTATATAATTTTAGAATATAAGAATAATATATCTGAGCGTTTATTCATAGTGTTATTATGTTTCTTAATATTCATCATTTCTAAGAAACCATGTTTAAAATAATTTTTCCCAGAACATAGTGCAATAGTATTATCAAAATCAATACTATGTTTCTTACTGATAACACGTTCTGTCAAGGCACAAGATTTTCTATTTCGTCTAATATCACTTTTATGAGATGTAATCCTTCCCGAAATATTTCTGGAAGTTTGACCAATATATGATAATTCACAGTCTAGGCAATTTACTTTATATACTATTCCAGATTTTTCTGTTATTTTTAAAGGAGTCTTTAATTTAGAAAATAAACTAGATACTGTTTTTACATTCTTTCTCGAAATTATATTTTATCAGATCTTGAGTTTATTCTACAAAGTATTGACTTAGAGGATAAAGATAGTGTGCGAGCTAGATATACTAATATCTTACCAAATTTTACTCATAAGAATTATCAAAATTCTCATATAATGTCAAATAAATTCTATAAATGTCATTCTTTTCTAAGAGAACATCCTGATATTTTCGTTGTACGAAGTGATAAAGGCAATGTAACAGTTGTAATGTTTAAGGAAGATTATATTAATAAAAGTCAAGAATTATTGAATGACAATAAATATTATATGAAATTGAGAAATAATCCAACTTACACAATACAACTTAAAGCTAATGAAATTGTTTCTAAACTAAAAGATGATGGCATTATTGATCAAGTCTCAAGAAAAAAGTTAAATTCCTATCACACAAAAGCCCCACGATTTTACACATTTCCAAAAATACATAAACGAACTCTTTGAATGAGACCTATTGTATCTTCAATCGAAGCTCCTAATAATAAGTTGGCATCTTTTATCACTGATATTTTAACAAAAGCCTATGATACCAATAATGATTTCTACATAAAAGATTCTTTTCAATTTAGTAATTTCATAAATGAATATCAAATTCCAGTGGATTATATAATTGTCAGTTTTGATGTTGTGTCCCTCTTTACAAATTTACCTTTCCCGGTTATTTTGAATTGACTCACTCGTAAATGGAAGCAAATTAAACATTTTTGCTCATTGAATTTTGAAACCTTTGAATCGATCCTTAAATTCATTTTTGATTCAATTTTTTTTATTTTCAATGACGAATGTTATACACAAATATTTGGCACTCCAATGGGTTCAACCTATTTTAGTATCTTATGTCCTAGATGAATTGATACATGTTTCAAAAAGGAAAATTTCTTTCCCAATTCCATTTATCAAACGATATGTTGATGATCTAATATTGGCTTTACCCTCAAATAAAGTTGATGAAACATTAAATATTTTTAATACTTATAATGAACATCTTCAATTTACAGTTGAACTAGAAAGTGAACAATGTCTTCCTTTTTTAGATATGATGGTATGTAGAGATAATGCAGGTATATTATGTACAAAATGGTACAGAAAGCCTATATGCAGTAATAGATACATACATTTTTTCTCCTATTATCACAAAAAAGTAAAATTAACTTAATTACGGCATTAAAAAGTAGAGCTATCAAACTTTCACATAATTTATATAGAAATGAAAGTTTAACTAAATTAAAACAAATATCCTAATAATATTTCTAATGCAAATAATATTTTACCTATCTATAGATCTCTACATTACATCAATGAACTCACTAATAAACTTGTTAATATTTTTAAGGGGTATAATGTTATAATTTCGAGAAAGAATATAAAAACAGCATCTAGTTTATTTTCTAAATTAAAGACTCATTTAAAAATAACAGAAAAATCTGGAGTAGTATATGATGTAAATTGCCTAGACTGTGAATTATCATATATTGGTCAAACTTCCAGAAATATTTCGGGAAGGATTACATCTCATAAAAGTGATATTAGACGAAATAAAAAATCTTGTGCCTTGACAGAACATGCTATCAGTAAGAAACATAGTACTGATTTTGATAATACTATTGCACTATGTTCCGAGAAATATTATTTTAAACGTAGTTTCTTAGAAATAGTGAATATTAAGAAACATAATAACACTATGAATAAACGCTCAGATATAAAAGGACTTAGTTCCATTTATTCTTATATTCTAAAATTATATAATGATAATTATAATAATTTTTCTCCAGATGTATCTCAAAATTAATATGTATAGATATGTATGTAACATGTACCTATACTTGACATGTGTTATATTGCATCTTATCATCTACATTATGTTAACAAGATGTATTAGCATTCCGACAATTATGATGTCATCCTGCAAGCTGTACCTCAAAAGTGCAGAATTGCATATTTATATAATTTTACAATATTAGTTAGTTCCTTAGATTAAGTCAGTCTACATGTAACTTTCATTCAATAAACTTCTTGTAAATTAGAATTAAAATATTCATTTTAAAAATCGGTTCGTCGGATTGAAAATTATAAGTGGCGCAGTCAGATCGGATTTAGTTTTCGTGGAAAATCCATATTTGGACAGTCCTGTGAGTTTCAACTCTTCAACGAAGCAACGAATCTTCCTCGTTGTGTTTTGGACATCCAGTTAGGACAACCAAGAGACATCCAAATTCGCAACGGACCGATGCTGTAAGAAGAATTTGTTTTGTTCATGTCAGACTCCTCTGATCCTATTGATTCAATTGACGAAAGCGATAGAGAATTAGAGCCTAGTTTAATAGAATTTTTCAACAATCTTAGTCTTAAATTTAAAACAAAACAACCTCAAGTTGTACACCATGTACCTATATTAGATATTAAAGTTTTATCAATTATCCAATAAACTGTATAGATTTATTAATGCCTGCGAATCCATATGAACGCAATATTTTGATTCCGGTGGTTTACAAAATTTTCAAAATACCTTATTACTTAACGGTATATTAAATAGACTCTAAGGTAGAGCAGAAGAAGTTATAGCGATAAATGGATAGAATAATTGGTTAGAAATTAGAACGGCGTTATTACAGAATTTTGGAGACCAACGAGACGAAAACTGTTTAAATCAAGACCTTGTGAATATGAGACAAGAGATAATTCCACGAAAGGATTACACATATTTTAAACACCATATGCAATTATATTGATTTACGGAGCGGATTATCAAAAGAAATTTCTTTACAAAGCAAGCCCTCCAATCATTTCTTGCAGGTTTGAAAGAACCACTAGGTCCTATAATTCGAGCTATGCGGCCAACCACCCTAGTTCAGGCGGTACAATTCATAACAGAAGAAGATAATATAAAATATTATCAAAGACATAGCAATACCAACATATCAGTTAGGAATCTCCCACAAACTTCACGATCTCCCGTTCATCAAGCCCCATTTCGATCGCAATTTACCCAAAATTATTTCCAAAAACAAATTCAACCACTTCAATGGCAAAACTTCAATCAATAACCTATATCTCATCAATTTTCTAGAGTCCCCAGTAATATTCAAAGAATTAATCAACCACCAGCGAGATTTCCAACAAATTCGCAAGTATTTTCAAAACCACAAACCTCCAATGTCTGGAAACCTAATCCAAATCAACCACAACCCAAGCCCACCCCTATGAGCATTTCGACTCGAAATACTACACCTAATTTTAGAAGAAATAATTTATTTTCTAATAATGGCCAAAAACCAAGCGTAATCGCCGAAGAACTGTTCTGTACAGAATTCGATGATGGTACTGGAAACGAAACTTTTGAATATTATGACGATCAAAATTATGAAAATGTAACAGAAATCCAAGACGAAGAACAAAATTTTCAGGAGATCGAGGACAACAACGAAACAACATATATCCAAATTTCGAATCCACTGAAATTGCTTTTAGATACAGGATCAACCAAATCTTTTCTCGATCCAAATATAGCATTTAAATATTATAAAGACAGTATATTCAATGAACCTTTTGTAGTTTCAACAATTTTCCAGTCATACCACCAAAAATATTTTGCGGAAATACCCATTTTTTCAGAATAAACAGAAAGACACTCTCAAATTTCACTTATTCAAATTTCACGATGTTTATAATGGACTTTTGGGATGGGATAATTTGAAATTATTAAATGCCCATCTAAAACTCCCAGATTCTTTTTTAGTCACCCCGCACTGCACACTTCCGATAAAATACCAACAATCAAATCCAAAATCCATTTTCAAAATAAAGTTAAGTCCCAATTCGAAAGAATTTGCACAAATTCCTGTGAATCAAAATGATGGCGAAATAATCATTCCTAGACAGATCATCCAAAACTGTGAAATTCCATCTACGATTTCTAAAGCGAACGATGGCATAGCCTACTATTATAAATAATTCAAGCGAAGATGTATTATTAGCCCTCTCCGATCCAATCAAAGCAATTCCATTTCACGAAAATAATTATGAAATTCATTACACCGATGTATGCTTCAAAAACAGAGAAAAAAAGGTTCCGATTGACAATCTAATAAGAACTTCTCATATGAACTCTGAGGAAAAATACTCAATTCAAAAATTATGCAGAAAGTATTCAGACATTTTTCACACCGAAGATCAACCACTATAATTCACAAATCAAGTAAAACATTCCATCAAAACTAATGACGAAATTCCTGTTTTCACCAAGTCTTATCGTTACCCATTTGTTCATAAACCAGAAGTAAAACGCCAAATTAATTCCATGTTAAATCAAGGAATTATTCGCCCAAGTAACTCTCCGTATTCATCGCCGATTTGGATCGTTCCCAAAAAAGCAGATGCATCTGGGAAGAAGAAATGGCGCATAGTGGTAGATTACCGAAAATTGAATGAGAAAACCATCGTTGATCGTTACCCTGTCCCTCAAATCAGCGACGTTCTTGACAAATTAGGAAGAGCTACGTATTTTAGCACCCTCGATGTAGTTAGCGGATTTCATCAAATTGAGATGAATCCGGAAGACATACCAAAAACCGCTTTTAATGTCGGAAACGGTCACTTTGAATATGTCCGGATGCCATTCGGTCTGAAGAATGCGCCTGCGACTTTCCTAAGAGTGATGGAAAACGTTCTACGAGGTCTTCATAATGTAATTATATTTTCCAGTTCATTACAAGAGCATTTACTAAATTTATCAAAAGTTTTTCAACGTCTACGTGAAGCCAATTTCAAAATTCAATTAGATAAGTCGGAGTTTTTAAAAAAGGAAACTGACTATCTTGGCCACATCGTGAGCTCTGAAGGTGTCAAACCCAACCCAGAGAAGATAGAAGCAATCAAGAAATACGCACTTCCCAGAACTACCAAGGAAATAAAAGGATTCTCAGGACTTCTCGGATACTATCGAAAATTCATCAAAGATTTCGCTAGATTGACTAAGCCCCTTACAATATGCCTTAAAAAGAATGCTAGGATAGAACATACTCCTGATTTCATTAAATGTGTGGAACATTGTAAATCTTTATTGACCAATGACCCTATACTACAATACCCGGACATCTCCAAAGAGTTTATTCTCAGTACAGACGCCAGTAATGTCGCCTTGGGAGCCGTGCTTTCACAAGGACCTGTTGGCAATGACAGACCAGAATCGTATGCATCAAGAACTCTTAGCGAATCAGAACAAAACTACAGTACGATAGAAAAAGAATTACTAGCTATCGTTTGGGCTACGAAAGTTTTCCGACCCTACTTATTCGGTAGGAAATTTGCAATCTACTGCGATCATCAAACTTTAAAATGGCTAATGTCCTTAAAAGAACCTAACTCAAGACTAGTCAGGTCGCGTTTAAAACTAAAAGAATTTCAGTGTAAAATAGAATATAAAAAAGGAAAACACAATACAAACGCAGATGCCTTATCTCGGGTAGAGATACATACAAAAGAATTCTTTCAGTATATGGACCAATTCAATGTAGAACTAACCGCCATTCGGAACAAACGGCAAGAAGAAGATCAAGAGAACGAATCCGTAATGGGAAATATCGATGAAACAATTCCAACAACCAATCATTCCTAGACAGATCATCCAAAACTGTGAAATTCCATCTACGATTTCTAAAGCGAACGATGGCATAGCCTACTATTATAAATAATTCAAGCGAAGATGTATTATTAGCCCTCTCCGATCCAATCAAAGCAATTCCATTTCACGAAAATAATTATGAAATTCATTACACCGATGTATGCTTCAAAAACAGAGAAAAAAAGGTTCCGATTGACAATCTAATAAGAACTTCTCATATGAACTCTGAGGAAAAATACTCAATTCAAAAATTATGCAGAAAGTATTCAGACATTTTTCACACCGAAGATCAACCACTATAATTCACAAATCAAGTAAAACATTCCATCAAAACTAATGACGAAATTCCTGTTTTCACCAAGTCTTATCGTTACCCATTTGTTCATAAACCAGAAGTAAAACGCCAAATTAATTCCATGTTAAATCAAGGAATTATTCGCCCAAGTAACTCTCCGTATTCATCGCCGATTTGGATCGTTCCCAAAAAAGCAGATGCATCTGGGAAGAAGAAATGGCGCATAGTGGTAGATTACCGAAAATTGAATGAGAAAACCATCGATGATCGTTACCCTGTCCCTCAAATCAGCGACGTTCTTGACAAATTAGGAAGAGCTACGTATTTTAGCACCCTCGATGTAGTTAGCGGATTTCATCAAATTGAGATGAATCCGGAAGACATACCAAAAACCGCTTTTAATGTCGGAAACGGTCACTTTGAATATGTCCGGATGCCATTCGGTCTGAAGAATGCGCCTGCGACTTTCCTAAGAGTGATGGAAAACGTTCTACGAGGTCTTCATAATGTAATTATATTTTCCAGTTCATTACAAGAGCATTTACTAAATTTATCAAAAGTTTTTCAACGTCTACGTGAAGCCAATTTCAAAATTCAATTAGATAAGTCGGAGTTTTTAAAAAAGGAAACTGACTATCTTGGCCACATCGTGAGCTCTGAAGGTGTCAAACCCAACCCAGAGAAGATAGAAGCAATCAAGAAATACGCACTTCCCAGAACTACCAAGGAAATAAAAGGATTCTCAGGACTTCTCGGATACTATCGAAAATTCATCAAAGATTTCGCTAGATTGACTAAGCCCCTTACAATATGCCTTAAAAAGAATGCTAGGATAGAACATACTCCTGATTTCATTAAATGTGTGGAACATTGTAAATCTTTATTGACCAATGACCCTATACTACAATACCCGGACATCTCCAAAGAGTTTATTCTCAGTACAGACGCCAGTAATGTCGCCTTGGGAGCCGTGCTTTCACAAGGACCTGTTGGCAATGACAGACCAGAATCGTATGCATCAAGAACTCTTAGCGAATCAGAACAAAACTACAGTACGATAGAAAAAGAATTACTAGCTATCGTTTGGGCTACGAAAGTTTTCCGACCCTACTTATTCGGTAGGAAATTTGCAATCTACTGCGATCATCAAACTTTAAAATGGCTAATGTCCTTAAAAGAACCTAACTCAAGACTAGTCAGGTCGCGTTTAAAACTAAAAGAATTTCAGTGTAAAATAGAATATAAAAAAGGAAAACACAATACAAACGCAGATGCCTTATCTCGGGTAGAGATACATACAAAAGAATTCTTTCAGTATATGGACCAATTCAATGTAGAACTAACCGCCATTCGGAACAAACGGCAAGAAGAAGATCAAGAGAACGAATCCGTAATGGGAAATATCGATGAAACAATTCCAACAACCAATCAAATCGAGTCCGAAGATCCACAAGCAACGAGAAGAGTATCAAATAGTACAGAAGAAACGGAAACAGCAGACGAAAATGAGTCTCCCGAATTGGAAGACGGCAACACTATCCATACTAGCCTGGAAGAACCAATAATGAACATGCCAATATCGGAGAAACCTTTGAATTATTTCGATCATCAAATCAAAATAGATTTTGTTTTACATTCCCCAGCGAAACCTAAAACCAAGAAAATATTCCCAACAAAATTCAGACTATATGTTCAATTGTCAACTAATGAATTAGATAGGGATGTCATTAATTTATTCAAAAATTACATTGATCCAAAATTAACGTACGCCTTATACTTCGAAACCGACATACACGTTCCTCAAATATATTCGATACTGCAGACGACATTCAAAAACTCCGCCTACAAAGTAATAAAATGCTCTACTCTCCTAGAAGACATCCCAAAACCAGAAGAACAAAAAGAAATTATAGAAAAATATCACTCTGGAAAAACAAACCATCGAGGAATAACGGAAACTGAAGCAAGAATAAAGAAATCCTTTTATTGGCCGAAAATGAAAAATGATATTACGGATTTTATCAATTTATGCGACATCTGCCAAGTCAATAAATATGATCGTAATCCTCCGAAACAAAAATAATGATGACGCCCACACCATCTAAGCCTTTCGAAATTATTCACGCTGACACTTTTCAAGCACAAGGTCAAAAATATCTAACCATAATTGACACATTTTCCAAATATGCTCAAACATACCCCTTATCCGGACTATCAGGTATTGAAATTGTGAGATCTTTTATTATATTTATGACTCATCATGGTGTACCATCTGTAGTGGATCGAGGTACCGACCAAAAAATACTGTAGTTCAAGAATTTTTCCAAACGCATGATGTAAGCATACATTACATATCTGCAAACCATCCGCAATCAAACGGAGCCATCGAAAGATTTCATTCTACTTTAATTGAACATCTCAGATTAATAAGGACAAAATATAAAGGAAAAATTTATATATTTAATCATATGCCCTACGCAATACTAGCGTATAATAATACAATCCATTCCACTACTAAACAGAAACCGATTGATGTTATTAATGGACATTTAAATACCAAAGAGCCCTTCAACATAAATATCAATCAACAACTTACCAATAATTATATTCAAGAACATAGAGAAACTACCAAGGAAATTTATAAGAAATTAAACGAATTGCTTATTTCTCAAAAAGAGAATACTGCAGAACATCACAACAGGAGCAGACACGACCCACTGACATACAAAGATAACACGTTTATAAAAGAATAACAACACTTAACCGCAATAAATTGAACCCTAAGTATACGAAAGAAAGAGTAGTAAAGAACAACACAATCAAGATTAGAACTAGCACGAAATCTTTAAACAAACAAAGCTTGAAAAGACCAAAGGCTTAATAAAAGAAAATCTTTACAGGGCTCTACTGATCCCCCTGATTTGGGTCTTTCCTCTAGTACATCCCCAAGAGATATCAATGACTAACCTAAATAAAAACCCAGGTATTTTACCCTATAGATTAGGTACAGCTAGAGTAAAATCGAGAACACATACCTTTATTCATTATATTGATATTGCTCCCTTAGGTAAGGAAATTAGTAATTTAAGACATATTTACAACAATATCTCTCAAGCTATCAAGATCAACCTAGACGATTACGAATATCTTCACGATTTAGACAATCTTGTAGGAATACTGCTATATCAGCTTGTATCTACTGAACAGAAATAAAAATCATTAATTCCTTCTTATAGATTTAGAAGAGGGATCATTGACGGTTTAGGGACTATTATAAAAAGTATTACAGGGAACATGGACGCCAACGACGCAGCCCATTATGACCGCGCAATAAATGACTTAGAAAATAATCATAAAAATATAGTCAAAACCTTGAATAGGGATATATCGTTATCCAAAGAAATAATAACAAACTTCAATAGCACAATAACTCTCATATCAAATAACCAAAAAACCATAACAGAATCGCTTAGCAAAAAAATTAATGCATTAGACAATTATTTGAAACCCGAGCACTCTAGATCAAATTAGTTTAATTTTAAATATGGTCTTACAGTTTCTTGGAGAAATCGAAAACGCTATTGCATTTGCTAGAATTGGTGTTCTTCATAACAGCATATTGAAAAGTAATGAGTTAGATTCATTTATTAAAACTGTCAAACAATTACACTCAGAAAAATCTATGATTTTTCCAATGCATTCGAAAGAGTCGCATAAATATTATGATTTATTGAATATTGAGGCTTATTATTCAGGCACAAAAATCGTTTTCGTCATTCATTTTCCTTTGGTACATTCCAACAAATTTTCTTATAATCACCTCTACCCCATTCCTACTCCCAATTCCACTACCATTATTCCCCAAAATACCTATCTGGTCATGAGCGAAAACTTCTTCCAATACACATCGAAACCATGTATTGACCTGCACCCGGACTTTTACTGCCCAGACGAGAATATCATCAATGGAATGGAAAAAGAAGACTGTATATTCCAACTCCTCCAACTAAACTCTGTACCAGCCAACTGTCCAATCACACCAGTTCGACTAATCAAAAATATCATCGAATCAATTGACGAATCGCACTATATAGCCATTTTTCCGAACCATACAAAAGTTCAAACAATCTGTGGAATAACCGATTTAACAATACTGAAGGGTGTCTTCCTGATTCATCTACCCTTCCAGTGTCAGTTTAAGACCAGCGAGTACAATTTCTCCAACGAGAAATCCACATCTGAGGGCCAACCCATGCTATTACCAGAAATCAAGGCAGATCATTTGCCAAATAAGAAAACTTCGTCACAAGAAATCAGCATCGAAGATATAAAACTCGATAACATACACGAACTCCAACGAGAACAAAAGAGAATCGAATCTATCCAATTAAACGATACCAACCAATCATTCAGCAGCTACTGGACCCTTCCAATCTACCCAATAATGTTAATAATTGGATGTTATTACATATTAACAATCATTCTCCAAAGAAGAAGAAGAGGACCTCAGCTAAGCCCGGACGAACCCCAACAAGAACAAACCCAAACCATCCGTCCAGCATTTTTCACTCCATGAAATATACCGGAATTTAGCCGCGGAGGTGTTACATTGCATCTTATCATCTACATTATGTTAACAAGATGTATTAGCATTCCGACAATTATGATATCATCCTGCAAGCTGTACCTCAAAAGTGCATAATTGCATATTTATATAATGTTACAATATTACTTGGTAGGAGGCCTAACACGGTTCCCATGGTCCAATTTCGGCGCCATATTTCCTAGACGCTGATAAAGCATCACGCCACTACCATTTCCAAGGATAATACAGTGAACCGAAGTTCCCAAGGAAACGCTGACGGAACACCACGCCACCACCATCATCCGATGTGCTCAAATGGCCTACGTGACTTTACCACATATATCAGCACTATTTTTATATAAATAAGGAAAATTGTAATTATAGAATCAGTTATTAACTCACTTTAGTAAGGACTAGACTATGTCCAAATTTGCAATCATTTTTTTTAAATATTATATTATAATTAAATAAATTGTTTTTAAAAAACTTAAAAGTCAAAAAGCAAATATAAAAATTGGTGTCAGAAGTGGGATATCCTCTACATATTCAGAAAACGGAAATCCTAACTGAATGTGGTGATTCCCAAACCTTAAAGAAGATAACGAACAAAAGCCAACACAGCCAGCCAACCAACACTTTGTAGACGGTCTCTCCAACGTCGGGAACACGTGAATACCAACCTGCCGGAGCAAAACTTGTGGAGCCGGATTGCAGCTACAAATGTGGAGATCGCTGTAAGTCGTTAAAGAATCATCTCACTATACTATTAGTTTATATTTTATTAGGAACAGTTCTTTTGCCTAATACATGATCAAATTTTTATTCACATTGATTGTTGTTAACATTTTATGAGATTATGAAATAATAAAATCACAATGCCTAACGACGGTCAAGCAAACTCTAACGACGGTCAAGCAAACTATAACAACGAAAATAGAACAGTCGAACCGTATAAGTTGAGTGAGATATTTTCGGTCGTGCCGGAATTTGATGGCAACCAAATCTTCTTAAACACTTTCCTTTTATCATGTACTACGGCTTACAATATGGCCGTAGGAAATCAGAAACCATTACTTATTTTACATATCAAGAATAAACTGCGTGGCAGAGCTGCAGAGCTAATAAATTCAAGGAATCCTGCAACTTGGATTGAAATTAAAAGATTGCTAGAAAGTCATTTCGGTGATGCAAGAGATCTCGCATCATTGATTCAAGACTTACAAAGAATGAAACAACTATCGAATGAATCGCCTCTCACTTTTATAACGCGACTCCAAACCCATGAAGCAAAGATGTATGCTTCAATAAACAAACAAGAATATAGTCAAGAAGAAAAAACTGCTCAGACTCGTTTAGCCCAATCTATGGTCTTGAATACATTACTTACCGGTCTTGATCCTAAAATAGGTCAAATTGTTCGTGCTAGTGATCCTACGGATATTCTTAGTACTACTAATAGAGTCCGTAGGGAACTGCAGTTGAATTACTTTGAATCTCAAAAATTTAATAACCCCAATAAGAATAGCAATATTCCGCAGAAAAAACCCAATCAGCCTCTTCCATCGAAGCAATGTTCTAATTGCAAACGTATGGGACACAATTCCAATGAATGTAGACAAAGGCAATTTTCCCAAAGTCAAAACTATCAATCAAATTTCCAACAACAACAAATCAGACCAAGTTTTCCACAAAAGTCTCAACAGCCAAGACAACAACTTCAGTCGAACTTCCAACCTAATCCAATGTTTCGAAGAGATAGCCCTAGTGTGATTAGACAAAACCCTAATATAGGCAATATAAGATCCTCAGTCGTACAGCCTAATCCTAATTATAATAAGTTCCAACAAAACGGAACCTATCATTTCAATTAAGAAAAAGATCCTAACTCAGATTGTTATGATCCATATGAAAACGAAACTTCTTATAATTTTTCGAGTGAAGATCAATTATCCCAAGATCCCTATTATCATGATCCAAATGTCCAGTCAAATTCGGATTTTCAAGAGGGCCCGCCTTCGTCGTCGGAGCCTCCAGACGAGAATCCAGAAATAAAAAACATTCAAGGCCAAATTCAAACCATGAATCTGGACGACTTCAACCCGAACCTCTACTTCCCCGAACAGAACTTCATCTAAATTCTCTACTTTCCGTCAAATCGAAAAATCTGTATTACATTACCTACACTTCAAAATCATTTAAATTCCTAATCGACTCAGGAGCAGGACTTTCCATCTTCAAACCTAATGCATGTCGAAATTTTCCTCAAAGATTTTCAGAAAACGTTATGATCCAGGGAATAACAGATAAAAAAATCAATATAAACGAATCTACCCTAGTTCCTTTCAATTTCAAGGACCCTCATAAAGTTTACATATGTAATTTAGATATTGATTTTGATGGAATTCTCGGAACCGATTTTTTGGATCATTACGAATGTATAGTAGACTTGAAAAATAAAGAACTGATAACAAATTTTAAGAAATTACCCTTATTTAAAGTAAACGAAAATTCAAATGTAGAATCGGAAAGTAGAACTAGTCATCTGAATTCAAACACTATATCTATAGACGCTCGCACTGAACAAGTTTTCAAACTCAAGTGTACCCTCTCTAATACTGATGCAATATTATCTGCTAAAGAAATAGATAAAGTGCGCCTCCAAAATGCTCTCGTTAAAGTTAACGAGAAGGGCGAATTTTTCACTACCATATTAAATCCCAACGCAATTAATAAAACAATCGACCTCTCAGACATCGTGCTAGAACCAATTCAGCATGTTTCTATTAACAGTCTCAATGAATATGAACACAATGTTGAAGCCAATAGAATTCTAAATCAAGAAGAATCAGAAATGATTACCAATCTTTGCCTTGATTATGCCGACTTACATTTACGAACGAAATAAAACATACGATCAAAACTAATTCGGACAAACCTACATACACGAAATCATACCGATACCCTCACGTGCATAAAGAAGAAGTTATAAGCCAGATAAATAAAATGCTCGACCAAGGAATAATTAGACTTTCAAACTCACCATTTTCATCACCTGTCTGGGTTGTTCCAAAGAAGATGGATGCATCTGGGAAACAAAAGTGGAGAGTAGTTGTAGACTACAGGAAGCTTAATGAAATTACCATAGACGATAAGTATCCATTACCAAATATCTCGGATCTTCTGGACCAGCTGGGAAAATGCCGATACTTTTCTACCCTTGATCTCGCCTCTGGATTTTATCAAATCCAAATCGACCCAAAGGACATTCAAAAAACCGCATTTTCAGTCGAAAACGGACACTACGAATTCGTCAGAATGCCATTTGGATTGAAGAACGCTCCATCAACTTTCCAAAGAATGATGGACAACATCCTGTTGGGAATTCAGAAAGAAAGATGCTTGGTCTATATGGACGATATAATTGTGTACTCCCCATCGATCCATGGACACATATACACTGACAGAAGTCTTTAAAAGACTACGACAGGCAAATATGAAAATTCAGCCCGACAAATGTGAGTTCCTTCGTAAAGAAGTAGCTTACCTTGGCCACTTAGTAACCAAAGACGGTGTCAAACCCAACCCATCGAAAGTTGAGTGTATTTTGAATTTTCCGCAACCGAAAAATCGAAAAGAAATAAAATCCTTTTTAGGTTTAGCAGGTTACTATCGAAGATTTATACAAAATTTTGCTAATATTTCCAAGCCACTTACTAACTTACTCAAGAAAGATATACCTTTTGATTTTGATTCGGACTGTAAGAAATTTTTCGAAAATCTGAAGGAAGCACTAACATCCACCCCTGTTCTTATATACCCAAATTTCGAGGAAACATTTGTTCTTACCATCTACGCTAGTAATTTCGCGATTGGAGCTGTTTTGTCCCAAGGACCAATCGGAAAAGATCTCCCGATAGCGTACGCTTCCAGGACCCTTTGTAAGGCCGAAACCAAATATTCAATAATCGAAAGAGAACTTTTAGCGATTGTTTGGGCCGTTAAACATTTCCGACCATATCTTTTTGCCGAAAATTCTCCCTTAATTAGACAAACAATTAGAAGGATAAAAGAGAAATACAACTGGAATGGTCTAACTAGAGACGTAGAAAAATTTATCAAAACTGCGAAAATTGTCAAAGAAACAAAACATGCCGTAGAAACCTCGACCGACCGCTGGTCCAAAGACCCCCAAAGACCCCTTTCGAGCGAGTAAACATCGATATCCTAGAAATTCCAACGAGAAACTATGCGTTAACTATTAGAGATGAGTTGACAAAATTTAGTCAAGCTTATCCAATCGAAAACAAATCCGCCAAATCAGTCGTTAATACGCTCATGGTCTACTTCCAACACTATGGTACACCATTGCGGATCCATTGTGACTATGGCAGAGAATTTGACAACGCGCTACTGAAAGACCTTTGCACATTGTACGATATTAAACTAACATACTCCAGTGTAGGACAATCAAACGGATCAGTTGAAAGATTTCACTCGACTCTGATGGAAATGATTCGAGTTCACATAGCAGAACATCCTCACGAACATCCGTTTAATATACTACCGTACGCAGTTATCTGTTATAATAATTCCGCGAATAAGACACACGGATTCACTCCATATGAACTTGTCTTCGGACACTGTTCCAGTAGACCTCCTGAGAAATACTACAATGAGAAAGAGCTAATTACAAAATACGTAAGAGATTTGAATAATCGTCTCTCTCATTTTTACAAATTAGCCAGAGCCCGAACAGAAAAACAAAAGGAGAAAGCCAAACTTCGTTTTGATAAACATGTTCACGATAACATTCAAAATTTTAACGTAGGTGATAGTTTATATCAAAGAATCGCAAATAAAAAATAAACTCGCAAACAAATTCAATGGACCCTTTGAAATTTTAGAAATCCATAATAATTCAGCAGTATTACTAAATCCTAATACTAATCAAAAATCTAAAATCAACTTTGATCGCATGAAACTATGCTCTGAGATCTAATTGGTTTCACGTACTCCGTAATGGTCACAACGGCCTTTTGTCAATACCAAATAGAACCAATAAACAACACCCTTGGAGTATTTTATAATGATGAAAGCCGTATAGTCATTTCAAACGACAAATGGACGCTTCTTGTACACAAAAATATATCAGGACTACTAACTGCCTTTGAGAACAACAACAGAATACTCGACATAATACACAAGACTCTAAAGCCAGACTATCATTCTATGAACTCATTCCACTCAGACGTAAGGACTCATGTTAATCTTTTAACACAGATTTCGAGAACAATCAAAGAAAAATTTAATTAAGTGATAATTGACACTAAACGCAACAAACGAGGAATTATAGACGGAATTGGTAGTATATTCAAGGCTATAACAGGTAATTTAGATGCAGCTGATGGTGAATTTTATACCAACAGCATACACAAATTACAGACCGACCAACATCAAATCGAAAACCTATTAAAGAATCAAATATCAGGATCCACTTCTCTAATCAAAACATTAAACGAATCCATTCAAAACTTAACTATTGATAGAAAAGTTTTCAACGATAATATAGGTAAAATTGAGAGAGCAGTTCATCAGCTGAATGATAAGCTAGCTATCGTCGAAGTCAAACTCAGTTTCTTCGAGATATGTGAAAAACTTATGGAAAGCTATTTAGTAATTGACGACAATTTGAACGATATTCTGAATGCCATAACTTTTGGACGATTGAAGATAATCCATTCATCTATAATCACTCCTAACAGTCTTATTCTTGCCCTTCAGGAAATCTCTCAAAACCTTGTTAGAAATAATTTGCCATTACCTGTAAAGATTTCAATAGTTTCTTTATACCTAGAGATAATAGAACTTCAAGCCTAGCAACAGGAAAATAATATTGTATTCATTTTAAAGATTCCCCTTGTGGAACAACAATTATATACTTTATATCATTTATATCCAATACCAATATTAGACAAGAGAACTGGATTACATCATGTACTTTCAATTTCTCAGAAATATATCGCGAGAAATGATGATTCTTTAATGTACATTCCCGTTAAGGACCCATCAAATTGTAAGGAGTTGGGCTCACATAAGAAATTGTGTTCGAACTTGTATGCCTACCCGATAGACAGTAACGCTATCTGCGAAGCCCAGTTGTTAAAAAACCGCCAAGAAGTACCAGAAATATGTAATAATGTGATAATTTACAGTCGAGGATACAATGTTCACAAATTAAGAAACAATGTATGGCTTGTCATAATATCAGAACCATTACAAGTAACACTAAATTGCCCTAACTCGAATACAAAGACTTTGCTACTTTATCAAAATTCAATTATCAAGTTTCAATCCGAATGTCAAAGGTCCATAGGAATCACAAAAGTTCAAGCCGACAACCAGAAGTTTACGGACTTATCCGATAATCCACATCCAGTGATTATCCCCTACGAGTGTTGCTCAAATGGCCTACGTGACTTTACCACATATATAAATAAGGAAAATTGTAATTATAGAATCAGTTATTAACTCACTTTAGTAAGGACAAGACTATGTCCAAATTTGGAATATCTTTTTTAAATATTATATTATAATTAAATAAATTGTTCTTAAAAAACTTAAAAGTCAAAAAGCAAATATAAAATGTATATTGGTTATAAATGGATTAATGTGTATGGGATATATGTACCTATATATATATATGAAGGACTGGTCTGAAAATATTTTATAGTAATTAACTTTAGAATCTTAGGTTTTCATAAACAATAGAAATATTTAGATCAACTTATTAGTGAGAGAAATTTAGTTGTTCAAAGAGAATTATTCTCTTAAAATTCATTATATGTTTATTTGAGATTAAATGTATAATCTATTTATGAAAGATTTTCATGACATGCATGCTGATTAGTGAGAGATATCAGCTTGTTTCTGGAAAAGTGAATGATTTTCAAAATGTTTCATTCTCATGTCGTATTGTGAGAGAATGTGATTTTATATATTATTTTGAATATATATGAATATTTGAAAGAACATTAAAGAGTATTTTGGGATTTCAAAACATCTATTTCACCCAATCGGCCTTTTTTGAGTGAATAAGTATCAGTGCACTTTCAGAATAATCATGTTTATATGTTTCGTATTGTGAGAGAATATGATTACACTTATATAGAAATTATAAATAATATTATGTAT
Organism: Crioceris asparagi; assembly: GCA_958507055.1. Classification (NCBI taxonomy): domain Eukaryota; kingdom Metazoa; phylum Arthropoda; class Insecta; order Coleoptera; family Chrysomelidae; genus Crioceris; species Crioceris asparagi. The sequence continues at coordinate 32,699,359 of OY293832.1, read as the reverse complement.
TTTTTTTTTAACTCTCAGTTCAAGCCCAGAATAAAAGTAATTTAGTCTATGTATGGGTATATATGTAAGTATTTATGCAATATTCTTACCTTACGAACCTCGGATAGAGCGGGGCATTTTGTGAAGAGATGCTCCACTGTTTCTTCCTCCTATATGTAGGTGTTTTCTTAGCGCAGCATACCCGGTCCAGACGCTTACAAGTGAGCGTAGTTTGGCCCGGGGTAAAGCTAGGCACTCTTCGGCCCGTTTCCGGTATGGCTCCATGATGAAGTTCTTGTCTCTGTCGACAGCCCAGAATTGAGTTCTACCTCTGACAGTGTCTGAGGTGTGTGTCCTCTTTAATGAGGTTAGCCATGATGTGCGGTCCCACACATTGTTTCCGACGAGGCAGCACCCGCCAGCTTATCCGCCTTGTCATTACCCTCATTCCCATCGTGTGCTGGCACCCAAGCTAGTTGGACCACATTTTCATTCGCTAGTTCCGACAGTTTGCGGTGGCAGTTCAGCGTGGTTCTCGCGTCGTACCTGCCCTTTTCAAGCGCTTTTAAGGCGTCTTTACTGTGTGTGAAGAAGCGTATTACTCGTCCTCGCACCTTGCTCATGCGGACCTCATTAGCCCCTCGAGCTATTACTTCCGTTTGTAATACGGTGGCATACTTCCCGAATGGTTGTTGTAGAGACAATTGCAGGTCTTGGCTGAAGATTCATATGCCTGCACTGTCCCTCTTTTTAGACTCATCAGATTATACGTCTATTGTCGGCACAGTGCGTGGGTCTGTTTCTTCCCAATAAACGTGGTATTTGCATATGCTGAATAGAGGTGCAATGCGGTATGAGCTGGCCTCGAGGAGTGGTATTCTGGCGAGGCCCTCCTTCAAGATGGCTGTAGACTCTTCGCACTCTTGTGCACCCTTAATGTTCCACCATCTTTCAAACGAAGGGCGGTCAGTAGTGCTGCCCCCTCCAGATATAGATCTAGGGGTGGCAAGCGCAACAACGCCTCTAGTGCAGCGGATGGTGTGGTCATCATGGCACCAGTGACTGCGATGCAGACAGATCTCTGTAGTCTCGCAAGTCTGCCCTTCTCAGTTTTTAATTTGGTGCGTCGCCACCAAGCTATTGAACCGTAGCATATCATGGGCCTTATCACTGCTGTGTACAACCCTAGGGTGTTCTTTGGCGATAGGCCCCAGCTTTTACCTACACATCTTCGACATTGCCATAGAGCTGCACTGGCTTTGTCCAGCTTACTGTCCGGATGATTTCTCCAGGTCAGTTTTCTGTCGATAACCACCCCTAGGTATTTCACCTCGTTGGATAGCTTGAGCTGGATTTCATTTAGTGTAGGCATTTTATGTCGCCCACCTTTCGTTTTCTGGTAAAGAGCATAGCCTCTACTTTGTGGGGATTTACCGAAAGAAACGTTGCCCTGCACCACTTTTCTAGGATAAGTAGTGCCCTTTGCATCAGTTCGCACAGCACTCCAATGTCATCCGCATATCCTATGATGTACAGGCCCTCATCATTCAGGGTCGTTAGGAGGTCATCCTCTACTATGTTCCATAGCAGGGGGGAGAATACCCCTCCCTAAGGACAGCCCTTCGTAACATTCCCTGAGAAAGTTGCGCCTGCGACACTAATTTCAACTATTCTGCTCTCGAGTACATACCCTACCCACCTGAGCAAACTGGCGGTACGGTTGTGTCCCGAAGAGCTTTGTTGACTGCTTCGAAGGTAGTTCGATCAAACGCACCTTCGATGTCTATGAAGACTCCTACGTGGAGAGCGGATTCCGTAGATTGCCCTGGTGTATAGGCGAATTGGTTGGGATGTAATGGTCTTTGGGTTAAGACGTTACCGCTGATCCAGCCGTCGCAAAGCCTCTCCAATGTTATCAGCAAAAACGAGGTAAGGCAAATTGGACAGTGACGTGTGCAAATGCAAGGCGCGCCCTGAGGATAACCACCTGTTCGTCCAGTACAGTTCCCAGTCCCCACTGTAGGAGACCCGGGAAAATCCCATCCGTGTCTGATGACTTATATAGGGAAAATGCCTTGACCGCCTGTATTGTTCCGGTTCGATTTACGACTGCTCTCGCCAATTGCCTCCTACGCAGAGGGACATCTCGAGTTGTGAGGAAGTTCCGTAACGTTCCCAAGTGATATCGACCCTGGGAAGTGTGATGACAGAAGTGTTTTTGATGTGTCTATAGCAGTGTCAGTACAGGTACCGTCCTCCCTTCTGACACAGCCCACTTGTCTACCTTAAGCAGATGGGATGCTGCAGGTGTACTTTCTGTCTCTTTACAGAAGAGTCTCCATGATTCCCGTTCCTTTGAGCGAATTTCCTTCCTATACGACCTTTGGTATAGTTTGTAGACCTTCCAGTCGGACGTATTTCGGGATGACTTGGCTCTGTTAAAGAGTCTCCGCAGGTGAGTCCTTTTGATCTCAAGACTAATGCTCCACCATGTGGCGGAGCCAGGTCTGAGCTGTCTCCTTCTCAAGGGCGAGGCGTGCTCATAAGCACTCATAATCCGCCCAGTGAGTGCGTTGACTCGCTTGTATAGGTCTTTTACAGACGTTAGCTGAGTGGCCGCCCCATCATTGCCCATGGAAGACTCCAGGTGCGTTAGGTACGCTTCCCCATCTGTCTTCCTGGGATTCCGGTACGGCTCTTTTGATGTCTTGACTGCTAAGAGTCTAATTATTATCCATTTGTGGTCAGAGAGGGCGGCTTCGGAGCTGACCCTCCATTCCACGATTGATTTGGAGATCCTTTTTGTTGCGACTGAGATGTCAATCACCGTCTGACACCGCGAGGTTACGAACGTGGGTTCGTTCCCTCGCTTGAGGATTTCCAAATTTGTCCCTAACAGGTATTCTAGTAATGCCCTACCTCTGGTGTTGCAGTCTTCGCTGCCCCAAGCGTAGTGGTGGGTATTTGCGTCACACCCTACTATGAGGTGTTTTCTCCCCTGCTCGCAAAAATCGACCAGCTTCGCCAGCTCCCTGCTGGGGGTGGCTCTGTGGCGTCTATTGGCAGGTAAGATGAGGCTACAATAACCTCTTCTTTGCCCTTTCCGAAGTCCAGGTGTACTTGGACAGCCGTTAGGTCGCGTCCTGAGAGTCCTGTCAGTAGGATGGCTTCTATATTACCTAAAAGGACACATGTCCTTGGTCTTTCATTAGTTACTCCAACAAAGATTTTTCTTTGGGAGGAGTTGTCGCTCCATTCACATACCCAGCTGCCTGTGCTCCAGGGTTCATGGATAAGAGCTATTGCTGTCTGCTCAGCCTCCAGGTGACGACGTAGGAGAACAGTCGCCCCCCCGGGAGCGGTGCAGGTTTGCCTGAACTATGGCCAAACCGGTGGTTTGCTTCATATTATCTTAGTGTTATTCGGATCAGTATCGTTTGTTAATAATTCTAATATTCCACAAATTGTTTGATTGCTATTTTTGTTTATTATCAATTTTTCACGTAATTATATTTAAAATAAATCAAATGTCAAACTATTAAGAATCAATATTAATATCAACAAAGTGAGACAGAATCAATCTATTTTATAATGTAAATTTCATATGCATAAGAAATATTTCATGTTTATTTGCAACGCATTTTTTTTCTAAACTATGTAATTACATTTATTTGGGTAAATAAACTTATTATTATTATTATTATTATTATAGACCAACTGTTCAAAGTGGCCACCAGCGTTCTGCAAACAAAGAGTAATTCGTTCACGAAATGAACCTTGCACTCGCGCACATAACCGATGTAATTTGTCCAAAAACTTGAATTATGCGAAGTTGCACGTCCTCGTACTTTATAAAGTTCACTTTTCACATAACCCCACAAGGATAAGTCTAAAGGGTTTAAATCAGGGGATCTTGGCGGTCAAGCAAGCTGTCCTTCTCCTCCTATCCATTGTTGCTCGAAATGTTGATTTAAAACTTGGGATATCCTCCAACAATTCAATTAAATTTTTGTCCAAGAAATTTCCAAACATTTGGCATGTGCACGATCCATTAAAGAAATGCGGGCCAATTATTTGGGTGCAAATAATACTTCCCCATACATTTAAAGATGCTCTAACCTGTAGATTTGTCTCTGAAAAAAGGTGTAGATTCGTGTAAGTGTAGTAATGAAAATTGTGGCTATTTACTACCCCATTATTATGGAATTTCGATTCATCCGTTCATAAAACAAAATAATAAAAATCTGATTTCTTTGAGTCAATTACTTCTGTAACCTTTACAAAAGAAACCTCAACAAACTGAAATGATAAATCGGTTCACCTTCGTTATATCTATGTATTCACTATATGTTCCGACAGCGGGCGGAATATTCCTCAGGGTCTCCTCGGCTATACAAGTAAAGAAATTGTTAAAATCTTCGGTAGTTAAATACAAATAGTTGCCACTCGACCTGCCGCTTCCCCTAAATTTATTTACAACCTGCATTTTACCCACTGTGTCATTATGCCACTGTACAATATGACTATTATAGTTGTTCGATTTATGGGAAAAAACTGTTCCAAGCCTAAAGAGAAAATGCTCAAAAACCTGTCAAACCTTTTATCCATACTATCTGTAACATCAATAAAATCCCAGTTTTGACTTTCTAGGTATGTCAACATACCACCTATGCCCCGATTGGTGATGAGCCGACAAAAGCGAAAGACTGGGCCCCACAACCTCCTCATGCAACTCCATCCGCTTTTCAATAGCTAGATGATCCGAGAGCAGAGGATCAAAGATAGTGGTACCAAAATTATGACTATCAGAAAAATTGACGAATATGTTATCTATTCAATTAACGTTATTGTTGTTATGAAAATTTTACTGAGAAAAATTTAATCTAGTCACTAATTAATAAAATTTTTTTTCCTATGATTGTTCTAATTAAAGATAATATTAAAATAAAATAAATAAATAAATAAAAAACAAAACAAATAAAAATACTACATGCTTATACCTTTTCTGTACAAGCATGTAGTAGAAGTACAACATACCCTCTAGACTCAACATAACAACATCGAAGTCTTCACTGGGCGGGCGATATATATATAGTATTGCAAAGCTACGTTCTTCTACCTGTATAGCTGCTACTTCAAAAACGGACACCACTGACATTTCCTGTCAGGCTTGGATGATCTGCCCCTTCCTGCTCATTCTCCCAAAGATCAACACTCCACCATTTGTCATATGTTTTCTAGCAAAATTTGATATTTGGTAATAATTTTCTAGTCTTAGGCAGTCTAATTCTTGTATGTTTAGGCAGACAACATCATATGTGATATTATTCCTCCTTTTATATTCGTGCAGGAAAGCTTCTTACTCTTCGACCTTGTTTCGCAGAGAACGGGTACTCAGGTGAAATATATTGAATGAACACTGGATGTTTCTTTACGGAGGAGCCCTTGGTTTGGCTGTTTATTGTTGGCACCGACTGAGGTTCAAAAAATGGTTGGCCGCAATGCCCCTTGGTCATAGGTTCGGATCAAGAAAGCCTGCATCCAGGTGGTTATTGACACCAATCCTAAAGGAGCTTTTTATTTCATACTTTTTAGTGCAAAGTTTGACACAAGTACATTCCACATTGATGTTGTATTCAATATAGTTTTTCACTGCTTCTGGAGTCGTGCCGGTAGTGAAACACGAAACGAAGAACTATGATTTTGTTGGGGCTACTTCTATATCGAAATCGTTGCGATAACCCTATTTGCCTTTATTTGTGCAGTTTTAAGGGTTTTGAAGGCTTGAGAGTTGATTTCCCTCTTTAGATTTTTAGACTTTCACGACTTTTTACCAGCGGGGATGTTCCAAACGCCAGTAGTTTCTTCAGGTTCTTTATTTCTCTTGTCATTATCCTTTGTTTTTGTAGTACTGGTTGTATTGTCAACGGCAACCGCCGTGGCGTTAATGTCCATATTGTCAACGCGAACCTCCGTGACATTAACGTCCAACGTTGTCAACTCAAACAGCTTTTGATTTTGTCTTGTCAGATTTGAAACTTCATTCTCTGTTGTTGTTCTCGATGTCTCCATCTCTTTTTGAGTTGGTTTGGAAATCACGATGTCGGTTCTTGGCACATCCTGTTGTTTAACAATTGAGAAGGAATGCAAGGTATGCAATCATCGCGTTCTTGGGATGCTTCAGATTTTCTTGTATAATTCCATGTTTACTTTTTTCTCGAGAACACTGATTTAATCCTCCAATAGTTTATTGTTTTCTTCTAGTAACAATTTTTTTCCCGTAAGCCGACAATTATTTGTTGGAGTAGGAAAATTTTGTCGGTTTCATCCCCCTGGTAGATTGAGGTTACATTACGCCCGAAGCAAACACATCCCGTTTTATCGATAACTATTATTTCTTCTGGAAAATCTCTTGCAGCACATGATGTATGGAAAACTTTTCCACATGTTACACATACTATATTGGAGAATTTGTTTGTTTTACAGCATTTAAAATAATAATAATAATGCATTTATTCTCAACAGAATTACACCCAATTACGGAGAAAAATAAATATTAGACTCTATATAATATAATAACTAATCTAAGTTGTAAGAAATAAGTGAGGAAAATAAAGATAAATCTTAACAATTGCTATATCAGATCATTATAACGTTGTAAAATTGCTGGTAGAGTATCGAAAACAACATCACAATCATAAGTTAATTTAGGTCATGAAGAATGTGAGCATTGCGAACATTTTAATTTGCATGACCATGACAAAAATAATTTAATTCATTCCAGCTTGTAATACCTGCGAGAAGTGGAGGATCAACATTAAAAAAGCTGAACCAGCTAGAATTAATTATAGAGTTGATGCTCAAAAGCCAGAAATTGGGCATTTCTCACCTTCCTAGTTTATATTGTAAATTCGCCTAATTTGGTTGCCACAGAAATTGTCATAAATTATTTTGAGCGAGGACATACGTTTGTGTCGGTGCAACAATCTATGAAAAAAGTTAAGAAAATCTATGACTTCGATGATTTCAAAAAGGCAGTTTCAAATGCAAATTCTTCAAAAGTAAATATCTTAGAGATGGATGTTATAGACTTTTTCGAATGGAAGGATTATAGTTCGAAATTCAAATTGAAACAGGAAAAGGTTTATTTACATGTTATAGTTCAAATTGTTGGTAAAATGAATTTATTTTATAGAAATTATATAATTATAAAGGTGAAATTTTGCCACTCAATTTTTTAAGTTCAAATCATTAGTCAACATATAGGGGCATTGCCCGTGAAAGAGGTGACGGGATTGTTAATCTTATTAAAGGAGCCACTAGCATATTACCAAGTAACAGAATTCAGTTTTGGGAGAATATTCCATTGGCGAACGGTGAACCTGCCGAAGATGCAGTTGGTTTTTGAAGCTTTGGTTTTTGTAGAACGCCATTTAGTTAGTTTCATATTTTTGTATATTCATATTTTATTTTAAAATGTCTAATAAATGTACTTATAGAGATATGGTTTTTTTTAACTCTATCCTTTTATTCGATTTTATTCTGACCTCTAGTTGGTACCGTAAGTTAATAGATACGTCAAAATGCCTTAGTAAATTAACATGAAAACATTAATAAAATACCGGTATCTACATTCTAATGAATAAAAACATTTAAATTTCTTATGGAATTCGCAGTGAAAAGACCAGTTATTTTAAATAAAGTTGCTGTAATAATTTTGGAACCAATATGTCACCAAACTGAGTTGGCTGAAAGTACCAATATCTTACGATAGTCGATATGTTCGTTATTGCTTTTGCGCTTAGTACGGCAGTATAGTGATAAGTCTAATGGGATTGAATCATTCTAGTGAATTGGTACTTGGTTGTCAATTGTCATTTATCATTTGACTTTTGATGATGCAAAAAATCATTTGAAGGGCACACTGCTGCAGATGCTTTTTCTATGCACAGAACAAAGTGTACCAATGTGATAAGAAATGTCATGGCTCCACATTTTGTACAATCTTTGAGAACTGATACTGGGGCATCATTCTCTAGCATTCTTCTAGATGAATCAACAGACATTTCTGTGAAAAAATACTTGGGAATTATTATAATATATTATAGCTCTTCACAACGAAAAATCATCGAAACCTTCCTCGATATCCCAGAGCTAACAAGTGTTGATGCCAGTGGCATTATCTCAGCTGTAAAACATACCCTGGAGAAACATAAATTTGAAATACTAAAATTAAAAGGAATTGGCACTGACAAGGCAGCTGTCATGGTCTTAAACAACTTAGAGAAGAGGTTCCAAATTTTGTGTACCTAGAAGAAAATAATGAAAATATTTTTGATTTTTATTTTAATATTTTTTAGGTGCGTTTGCCATTTGTTGCAACTTGCTGTTAGTTCGGCTGCTACTATAAACTTTCCAAGAAATATTGAGTCTTTAATCAGAGAGACCTATGATTGGTTTGCTAGATCCTCTCTTAGAAAAGCAGAATATAGATCAGTATTTCAAACCATTAATGATGGACATGATCCTCAGAGGCTGGTGCAAGCATGTCAAACTCGGTGGGTATCTGTGGCGACAGCAGTTTCAAGAATAATTAAACAGTGGCTGGAGCTAAAAACTTTTTTTTGGAACAGTGAGGAATAAAGAGAGGTGCTACCCAGCTACCCTTATTGCAATTTATAGTGACGATAAATTATGCGTTAATGTCTCTTTTGAAGAATATATTAGGTGAGGTTCAGAGGGTTAATAAGCTCTTTGAATCAAAAAATGCAGATCCCACAAAACCATTTAGTGAATTATTAAATTTGGTAGATATATTAGTTGCAAAAGTAAAGTTACCTAATGGAAAAATAGATATCTTCAAAGAGAACATTCAAAATTTTATTGATCGTAAATGCTATCTAGGTTCTAGTTTTGAAAACACAATAGGAAAAAAGCATGAGAACAAGATAGACATAGATACCAGTTCTGAAATTAAATGAATGATGTATTTATCATTGTTTTTCAAAGATTTGCATACAAAATGAATCACAAATACAATGAAAAACCATAATATATTGAACTCTACTGGGTCATTACCAACACATAAATGCAAACTCAGCAAGAACATAGAAGAAATTTACTCGCTACCGCCTATCAACAGCTGATAGATAAAATCGTTCCGTTATGTATGCAGGAACACCTCGTGAATGTAGGTTAGCACATTTAGTTGATGCTATGTACCATTGTAAAACCCCAAATAATTTGTAATAATAAAATTTTGAGCAATTATGTTTTGCTACAACACAAATACAACAATATGAAATCGTGTATTAATCAAATATAATGATTGGAATACAATCATTATTAAGTCTTGTTTAGGTCCAGTCTCATGATTATAGCTGAATACATATCTGATAACTCATCATTACTATTACCAAGACCTAAAGTAAATTTGATTTCAAATGTAGAAACCATAGATCCTTTACGAGAATAACATATTTTTTATCAGAATCTATGTGAATTTCAACACTTTTGTATTCAGTTCGAGGAAGTGACGGTATATGTGTGGAGTCAGCACAAAGGTTATGTGCTGTCAAGGTCAACTACACACTGCATGATATTTTCCACATATAATCATAACAAAACATTACGTCTTCACCTAGTCTACGTATTCTGGATTATTAACCTAAGTTAGGGCGATGGCCGGGTACATTGGTCCATCACAAAGCGTTTAAAAGCCAGCAGTATGATACGTACGAGAAACGATCCTCTAGATTCGGAGGATGAAAATGAAAAATAATATTTTATAATAAATTATATTTCATAAGTCATAAATAAAATATGAAATTAAAATAATTCTTTCATTTGTCTATGTAGGTACATTATATATAATACTTGTTGTCGCCAGCGTGGATACTGTACTATAATTATTCATAGAAAGAAACAACTTTAGATAAAACAGATTTCAATTGGTCTAAAAGCGCCATGGTTGGACACTGAACACCAAACATATTCCAATTGAACTCTCCAACTTCATAGTTTTCGTTGGAATTCGTTATACTTGAAGTAAGTATTTCCTTTGAAACAATACATTTGACCATCAAAATAGCGAAAAGCTGATTTACATCTGGTGGAATATTTGGAAACATATTCTTGGTAGAGCCTCTGGTAATTAACCTGTAACCATTGTATTCTAGACACTCAGAATTTCCCATTAAAATGTAAATTTTTCCCGTGTATGTTTGAAAGATAGCATTTACTTGAGAAGAAGAAGTGAGACCATCGAAGGCAATTCGTTTCTCAACATGTAAGCTTGGAAAGTCACTAGAAACAAAGCTGGTGTTATGCTTATAAGTTGCTACAAAAATGTTTCCATTCGAAGTTTGAAAAACATTATTCACTATATTCACTATACTAAAAGCATAAAGAAGTTAAGGAGTTGGATTTTCATTTCAGTTTTTCTCGGTTCGTGTTGAATGAATTTTAATGAAATTTTTTTTAAAATATTCTTTGAGGTGGGCTACGTTGAGCCAGCGTGTTTTTGTCGTTCCACCCCCTCCCCTCCCTTAGATATTAAGGGTTGAAAAAAAATGCAATTATTTTTTTTGAGAGAACCAAAAGAGATATCGAAAAAATTCAAAAGCCAAAAGATAGCCCCAACGATGGGATTAAACATAAAAAATCGTCGGCTGCGCGAATCCCATAGGAACCGCCACGTTCTGGAATAACTGGGAGGGCGTAAAATTTCGGGATGAAAAAAGTGCACAAACTGTAGGCTCTTCTCCTCTGAAACTACTTGGAATATCACGGATTTTTAAAATCCATTACAAAGCTGACAAAACGGAGGGTGTATTGCGGTATTTTTTATTTTAAATATCCCAATAATAAGGGCGCTACGAGCGTTTAAAGTTGGGGGACGGAATTTCAAAATTTTATTAGTAGTTTCAATCAAGTAAAAAACGGTCGACTTTGAAATTTTATATCTCGGCTAGGGTAGGTCCTAGAGGGTTGTTTTTTTTTTCAAAACATTATTTCGACATTTCTTTAACTTTCATTCACTGATACTATGCCTCTATCTCTAATATTTCTGGTAGCTCCTCACTGGTCGAAAAAAGGCTTGCATCTCATTTTACAACTTATATATTTTATAACTAGTGATCCACCAGGGTAGATAATTCCTTAAGTTACTAGGACGGACTTTTTCATCTTTTCCACTGCTATCGTTGATGTCAATTTTCTATAATAGATTCTTGGTTACACACAATTTATGATTGGGGAATCCAGGAGCTGATGCCAAAAACATGAAGTCGGGGTACTTTAATTTACACAGGTTATGTCTGATGTTTTCAGCTATGATTGGTGACGTCGCTGTGGTGGTAGTGGTGTGTGGTTGCGTAGTAAGGGTAACTGTTGTGGTAGTATGAACTGTTGTGGGTGTTTGGGTAGCAAGGGTAGTGCTGGTCACTGTTGTGGGAGCACCATATATAGCTTTAAGGGCAGATATATCATCGTCATGTAGGGGACGTGTTTCATCATTATACCAAGGATAATTGCTGCCTCATCATTACTATGACCAAGTCCTAAAGAATGTCCTATTTCATGCACTAGAACCATAAATAGATTTGTACCACTTCCATGTTTCCTCCCTGAATTCCATTTTTCATCAGCATCTATGTGAACTTCAACACATTTGTGGCCTGCTTCAGGGTGAAAGGAATGACCTAAGATCTTACCAGGACCATCAAATTTGTACAGACATTCAGATTTACCCATACAATTAATATTGAATATATGTTGCTTTCCACCAAATGTGATTGTAATTTCTGGCCCCTTTTCTCTAGTAAAATTCTTGCGTGTTAGCGTTCCAAATCTGAGTAAGGATGCTTTACAATAAATGTTCCAGAGAGAATTGTTAATAGAAGCAAGATATTGCTGATCTTTTGAGAATTTCAATGTTAAAGTATTATGAAAATTTCAACTTATTTCTTAATCTGAAAATGTATATTGAAAATGCCTAAGATACTTCATCTTATCATTGATTCTTTAGATATATATACAATATATAGACGGTCGTGAAATTAACATTTGATCAGATTACCCGCGAGTTTAAAACAAAAATATAGTTACAAAAGAAAACATTAGCAAATCATTTGCAATGGATTTCAAGAAACGACCAATTATTATAAAGGAAAATATTATTGATGTGGTTACTAATGAAATAGAAAATATTTTTTTTAGCTTGATGTTAAATTTCAGACCAGTCTTTTATAAACAATAGTGGATCTTTGTTTAAAAATATATAGTTAACAACAAAAGATATTTTTGTAATAAAGAAACAGTAACAAAAAATGTACGTTTATGTTGAAAAAGTTTCAAAGCAACAATATATTTTATAACAGAAGGTATCAACATAGATAATTTTATAGCATCGCCAGCACTTTCATTCTGGTGTAGAGACGATGGAATATTTAGTTTACAATGTCAGCAAATCTATTCGAAAAGAATGGCTATTTATGTTATGGTGATTACAATGGATCGCAGATGTATAGAAACTAAAAGTTACATAATTATGTAAAAAGGGTCATTAGCTTTCGTAAAAAATCATTATGAAAAAACAATAAAATTATAGATATATTGTATATTATTGTATTGTATTTTTTTTTTCGATTTTCGATAAATATCACCACTGATTTTCCACCATCAATTTTTTCTTTCTATTGCAGATTAAAAAGTGGAATTAAGTTGTTTGAATCATCAGTTTGAGTTTTCAAAAGTGTGAACGGTCCTATAAGAAATTTACCTAATAAAATAGACAATATATATATATATATATATATATATATATATATATATATATATATATATATATATATATATATATATATGCAAGCAAACGGTAGAATGTTTGACGCAGAATATGTAAGTTTTTTCTTGAATATAATTAATATATACTAGATGTTACTGATTTTCTTTTTATTTTAGTATGAACCTTGTTCAGAATTCAGAGGCGGGAAAAAGAGTTGGCTATGTAACAAACCTTTATCCCCAATAGATCAGAACAAAAAGGATTCAGATGGAGATAGTTTCACCTAACAAATCATCTTCAAGATCAATGTTAATTTCGTCAAGGGATTTACCCTTAAATTTAGATGCTTCTCCTTGTTCCATCAATAATTATAATTTTGTTATCTTTGAACATTCGTCTGGGAGTCTATAATTCTGTCTATGTATGCCTGTTGTATGCCCCATAAATGTGGACAGTTGTTCAATATCACTGTCTGTCATGCTAAATATTTGACATAGTGTTGCTAGATGCTTCCTTAATCGTGTAGCTGTCAGAGCATTCGGATTTTTCACGTTGCTAGACTGCACGTGTTTTTTAAGCACCTTATACCCTGAAATAGATTCTAAGGTATTGGGGTTGCCGAATAGATAAGAATTGTTTGCACTTAGAAAAAAATCTCTATACTGTAGTAAGATCTCGATTTCTTTTTGCACTTCTGTACTGAAGAGGACAGGAACGCCTCTACCTCTTTTACCTCTTATAACTATGCGCTTGAATCGTTTTATCAATTTTTTTTCAGCTGGAGTGATAATTTCTGAAAATTCTTCGTAGCTTTTTGACTGCCCACAAGAATCAATATATAGATGAAGAGGAACTCTCTGTAATTCACCAGGTCGTCTTCTATTTAGAATTAATACTTTGCAAAAAACGATTTCCATCAAATTTAGGTATAATTTTTTGTTCGAGGTATCTTTCAAAAAATCTTCACTTAATCTATTTCCAGTTTCTGCAAAGTAATCTTTCAAAATTTTCAAATCGCTTGCCAATGGAACTATTGTTACTTTGTTCAATTTTTTTACATTGAGATCATTGGCAGCTTGGGTGGAAATTTCAAATCTCCATTGTGCCTCAAGTAGCTGAATTATTGACCTAAGATCTGCTTCAGCACAAGCCGAATCAATTATAGAATAAACGTCTTTTCTTTTCAGTGCAAAAGTAATAGCAATTTCGCAACATTGCTTAAGTGAAGTTCCCATATTCAGAGCATAGGTTGGCGATTTATAAAAATTATTTATATTATCATATTTTGCAATGATTTTGGTTGAGGTTACTAAATTATCAAAATTTCTCGGTTTAAGGGCGTCAAAAAGAATTTTTATAGTGTTATCGATTTTTTGTACTTCAGTCAACAACTTGGACAGCTCTCTCATTTTGCGGGATGCTACATTAATGAAATGTTGTTCTCTGTGTACCTTGATATATCTTGCCGCAAAAGCGCATATAAGAACGTCTTTTTTTGCTTTCAATGATACCTCGTCAGCTCTCATCCTGGGAAAAACTTTTTCACGTAATTCCGAATCAACCCTCAAATTGATCAGCAAATTTTGAGATGTCGCCTGTGCTTTCGAAGTCTCACCAGTGCATTTTTTATTGTGGCGCCAAAGCTGCTTTGCGGAATAGAACCCTAAACAATTAGTACAAGGTAATAGAGTAGAATTTTCTAAGTATGAGTTTTTCACAGGTTTACATTTGGTTTTACTATTTAAAAAGTTTCCTTTTTTTCGTAACTGGGACAGAAGATCTTTTCGTACTATAGAATTTGGAGGCATAGATAATATTTTCTGTACCTGTTTCTAGAGAATGACTTCGCTGTAGATGTCTTGAGAAATTGAGAAATTCTTCTTCGCAGAATAAGCATAAGTCCTTGCCCTTCTTTCCTTTTCTTGGAAAAGCAACATTTTCTTTTTCTTTTTCATCTTGAATTGTTGTTACCTGTAAGCATTTCTACTTATAAAAGACAAAAAAATATTTCTTATGACGACTACCTGAGTTTTCAAGATATCAGAAGTACTAGATGGTTCTTCCAATGATTCTAGATTCTGAAACGAAGAAAAGAAAATGGTTTTCATGAAAGTTCTATCCCATTTATCCCATGCAATAATATTTTACCTTATCATTATCATTTTTATTATCTTCTTCATGTAGTGAATGACTATTCTCTTTATCAGAGTTATCTGGTACAAAGTCTGGATCAATGACACTGTCGTCAAACTCAGACTAAAATTTGAGTAAACATATTAGATCTAAACAGTAGAAAGCTCTAAGTATTTGAATTGAGTTTATTTTCTTCTTGAGAAGGTTGACTTGAGCAATATTTGCATAATATTTTGATTATTATTAGTATAGGGTGAACAAAAAAGAGGAACAAGAATCAAATTGAAAACAATTCAAAAATCATTGAAACTACAAATTTTCGGAAGAGACATTCCTCTACAATGTTATTCTTATTTTTGTTGCTTTATATAACTAAATTTACAAATAGAGGGTTTCCATAAAAAAAAATTATAGAACATTATACATAAAATATGTTTGGAATTGAAAGAAGAATCTAAAAATAGGGTATTTCATTTAAAATAACAAAGCTGCCATGTACTTCCGTGAGGAAAATATTTTTACCGAATAAATTCGGTTCAATTACATATAGTTGGTTTCACGAATGATGGCTATTGCATTCAATTATTCACGAGCTAAGTACATTACGCTGTACATCTCATCGCATCTCATTATAATAGAATTCTCTACAACATTTGTCGATCTAAACTACGACATCAGTATTTCAAGCTTATCTCTTTCAATACAATGATAGGGCGCTGCAGGTATGTCCGAAGGCAACGCAATCTTTATTTCATAGGCGTTACAAAGTCAATGTGTCATTTCAGGTAATTGAGATGCATATTTTTTTATATTATAACTCAAGCAATAAATTTGTATTTTGTGTTTCTGCATTGTTATTGATAATAAATCTTTCATATTATTTGCTTATTTAATCAATCTATATTTTATTCTCCCTAATTATATGAACTTCCTTGAAGCGTATAAAAAATTAAAATACCATCAGGCGTATTCATAATCCTCTCTTAGTTCGGTACTATCGTTATACTATCGTATTAAAAGAAAGAACAAAACACTATACTACCATAACAACACTGACATAAGAGTTAAATCTAATTTAAGGTTAGACCTCCGCACTTAATTTATTAGCGTACTAAGTTTCGATTATGAATAAGCCTGTTTATCTTTTCTCGAAATCGTCAGGCCACTGATTTACTCACGCCAGTTGAATTGATCAACTTTTCATGTTTTCAAGGCAGACGCCAACATTCGTGAAACAAACTATATATCAAACAATCCAGTTCTCGCAGGGACACCATGTAACATCTAGTTCATGAAACATAAATGTTTGCTCCTAGTGAATAAAATAAGTGCGAGAGTGGAAAATACAGATAATTACAAAAATTATAAACAATGGAAGAATCAAGAAAGCTGTCTATTTATTGTGAAAAATGGTTTATATATGGCTCAAAGAAGATGTTTAAGTTATAGGGCAGTCCATAAATCATATTTCCAGCCATTGGTCTATCTGCCGTTCTGTCTGTATCATTTTCTGTCTGTTTGTCAAAATTATCTTTTGATTTTTTTGTTTTTGCTACTTTGTTTTTCATTAGCTATATCGATACTGCTCGTCTGTGGAGTTATTAGATGGTCATCGCTCGTTAAAAAGTTAATGTTTGCACCACGAGATCGGACAATTTTCATATTTTGTGGAATTTGCTTGAATTTTAGAGGTAGGTAGCGGTAGGAAAGGCATGTCAGTGGACACATCAGTTTTTTTCAATTGTTAATCTTTATCCTATCATTCATTGATAATACGACTTCCTTACCGTTCTCAAACAGATATCAGCAAATATGAATGAAGATCGGTGACCAATAATCCCAATCACAAAAATTAACATTTTATATTTTCTCGCAAATCTATCTGCTTAGCCAGAATATTAATAATAATTAATTAATAATCTTTTCTCTTTTTCCCAGAGGTTCGCCTTGAAAGGATTATTAAACGCTTTCTGGCGAATACTTTAGGCAAATACCATCAAAATTTGCTAAAGTCTGCGTCAAAAAAGTTCTTTGGCTATTTTGCGCTTACTATGGTGAGCAAGATATCGATATCGGTACCCTACAAAACAAAAGTACGGCCAAGTGCCTTTTGAAAATGCACACGAAGGGTTCGTACCATTGTGAAAGAAAACGCCCAC
Organism: Crioceris asparagi; assembly: GCA_958507055.1. NCBI lineage: Eukaryota > Metazoa > Arthropoda > Insecta > Coleoptera > Chrysomelidae > Crioceris > Crioceris asparagi. The sequence continues at coordinate 32,682,301 of OY293832.1, read as the reverse complement.
TATCTAAGTATCTATTACTTACTATTCATGAGATACAGACGCCTGATAGATGGACGGACGGGTGGCTGCACTTAGTGATTGCTATTATAAGGGTGAAAATTTCAACTCTCCAACTGTTACGGTTTATGAGATACAGCCCGACCACAGACCAACAAATGGAAGGACGGACGCATTTAGTATTTTTGTTGTCTACATTATATAATGGTAGAGCCCACTGACAGACGGACGGGCAGACTAACTGCGAAAAAGTAATAGCATTCCATTGTTGTGTGGAATCCTAAACATAAAGGAACGAAATTGTTCCATCCGTTTGCATGATAATCTTCACAGAGACAGATATAAAGAACGACAGACAGACATGACTGAAAAATTGTTTTTTTAAATTAGGGTAGAGACATACAGACAGACCAATGGCTGAAAATATATATTTTCATAGTTTTGACGCTTTTTATTATTTTTATTTTCTTTATTTTCAATCTAATAATAATTATAAACAACTGGGGCAACAAGATATTATTTAGTAAAACTTACGTTTTTACATTTAGCACTGGAAACATTTTAATCATGGAGATGACAATAACTTAAAAAAACTAAATTCGTGAGTTATACATTTTTGAAGTTGTGATCTGGATTAATGTGAGAAAACTTACTTCAGCACTATTACTTGATCCAAATGAGCTGCTCATCGAAGCAGTATAAACTGTATTTATCTGAAACAAATCATGGCTATAAATCCACGTTTCAAATTTTATATGCGTAAATAACAAACAGGTTTTTAATCTAACATATTTTTTAAAAGTTTCAAAGATTTAAAAGGTCTTGAAAATTAAGTTTTATGCAAAATAGCTTTAGTAAGCTGTTAAGAAATAAAATTATTATTTGATGATCTGAAAAACTTACTTGAATATCTCCATCTGAATCCTTTTTGTTCTGATCTATTGGGGATAAAGGTTTGTTACATAGCCAACTCTTTTTCCCGCCTCTGAATTCTGAACAAGGTTCATACTAAAATAAAAAGAAAATCAGTAACATCTAGTATATATTAATTATATTCAAGAAAAAACTTACATATTCTGCGTCAAACATTCTACCGTTTGCTTGCATATATATATATATATATATATATATATATATATATATATATATATATATATATATATATATATATATATATGTATATGTAAGTTTTTTTCTTGAATATAATTAATATATACTAGATGTAACTGACTTTCTTTTTATTTTAGTATGAACCTTGTTCAGAATTCAGAGGCGGGAAAAAGAGTTGGCTATGTAACAAACCTTTATCCCCAATAGATCAGAACAAAAAGGATTCAGATGGAGATATCCAAGTAAGTTTTTCAGATCATCAAATAATAATTTTATTTCTAAACAGCTTACTAAAGCTATTTTGCATAAAACTTAATTTTCAAGACCTTTTAAATCTTTGAAACTTTTTAAAAATATGTTAGATTAAAAACCTGTTTGTTATTTACGCATATAAAATTTGAAACGTGGATTTATAGCCATGATTTGTTTCAGATAAATACAGTTTATACTGCTTCGATGAGCAGCTCATTTGGATCAAGTAATAGTGCTGAAGTAAGTTTTCTCACATTAATCCAGATCACAACTTCAAAAATGTATAACTCACGAATTTAGTTTTTTTAAGTTATTGTCATCTCCATGATTAAAATGTTTCCAGTGCTAAATGTAAAAACGTAAGTTTTACTAAATAATATCTTGTTGCCCCAGTTGTTTATAATTATTATTAGATTGAAAATAAAGAAAATAAAAATAATAAAAAGCGTCAAAACTATGAAAATATATATTTTCAGCCATTGGTCTGTCTGTATGTCTCTACCCTAATTTAAAAAAACAATTTTTCAGTCATGTCTGTCTGTCGTTCTTTATATCTGTCTCTGTGAAGATTATCATGCAAACGGATGGAACAATTTTGTTCCTTTATGTTTAGGATTCCACACAACAATGGAATGCTATTACTTTTTCGCAGTTAGTCTGCCCGTCCGTCTGTCAGTGGGCTCTACCATTATATAATGTAGACAACAAAAATACTAAATGCGTCCGTCCTTCCATTTGATGGTCTGTGGTCGGGCTGTATCTCATAAACCGTAACAGTTGGAGAGTTGAAATTTTCACCCTTATAATAGCAATCACTAAGTGCAGCCACCCGTCCGTCCATCTATCAGGCGTCTGTATCTCATGAATAGTAAGTAATAGATACTTAGATAGTGGGCGTTTTCTTTCACAATGGTACGAACCCTTCGTGTGCATTTTCAAAAGGCACTTGGCCGTACTTTTGTTTTGTAGGGTACCGATATCGATATCTTGCTCACCATAGTAAGCGCAAAATAGCCAAAGAACTTTTTTGACGCAGACTTTAGCAAATTTTGATGGAACTTGCCTAAAGTATTCGCCAGAAAGCGTTTAATAATCCTTTCAAGGCGAACCTCTGGGAAAAAGAGAAAAGATTATTAATTAATTATTATTAATATTCTGGCTAAGCAGATAGATTTGCGAGAAAATATAAAATGTTAATTTTTGTGATTGGGATTATTGGTCACCGATCTTCATTCATATTTGCTGATATCTGTTTGAGAACGGTAAGGAAGTCGTATTATCAATGAATGATAGGATAAAGATTAACACTTGAAAAAAACTGATGTGTCCACTGACATGCCTTTACTACCGCTACCTACCTCTAAAATTCAAGCAAATTCCACAAAATATGAAAATTGTCCGATCTCGTGGTGCAAACATTAACTTTTTAACGAGCGATGACCATCTAATAACTCCACAGACGAGCAGTATCGATATAGCTAATGAAAAACAAAGTAGCAAAAACAAAAAAATCAAAAGATAATTTTGACAAACAGACAGAAAATGATACAGACAGAACGGCAGATAGACCAATGGCTGGAAATATGATTTATGGACTGCCCTATAACTTAAACATCTTCTTTGAGCCATATATCAACCATTTTTCACAATAAATAGACAGCTTTCTTGATTCTTCCATTGTTTATAATTTTTGTAATTATCTGTATTTTCCACTCTCGCACTTATTTTATTCACTAGGAGCAAACATTTATGTTTCATGAACTAGATGTTACATGGTGTCCCTGCGAGAACTGGATTGTTTGATTTATAGTTTGTTTCACGAATGTTGGCGTCTGCCTTGAAAACATGAAAAGTTGATCAATTCAACTGGCGTGAGTAAATCAGTGGCCTGACGATTTCGAGAAAAGATAAACAGGCTTATTCATAATCGAAACTTAGTACGCTAATAAATTAAGTGCGGAGGTCTAACCTTAAATTAGATTTAACTCTTATGTCAGTGTTGTTATGGTAGTATAGTGTTTTGTTTTTTCTTTTAATACGATAGTATAACGATAGTACCGAACTAAGAGAGGATTATGAATACGCCTGATGGTATTTTAATTTTTTATACGCTTCAAGGAAGTTCATATAATTAGGGAGAATAAAATATAGATTGATTAAATAAGCAAATAATATGAAAGATTTATTATCAATAACAATGCAGAAACACAAAATACAAATTTATTGCTTGAGTTATGATATAAAAAAATATGCATCTCAATTACCTGAAATGACACATTGACTTTGTAACGCCTATGAAATAAAGATTGCGTTGCCTTCGGACATACCTGCAGCGCCCTATCATTGTATTGAAAGAGATAAGCTTGAAATACTGATGTCGTAGTTTAGATCGACAAATGTTGTAGAGAATTCTATTATAATGAGATGCGATGAGATGTACAGCGTAATGTACTTAGCTCGTGAATAATTGAATGCAATAGCCATCATTCGTGAAACCAACTATATGTAATTGAACCGAATTTATTCGGTAAAAATATTTTCCTCACGGAAGTACATGGCAGCTTTGTTATTTTAAATGAAATACCCTATTTTTAGATTCTTCTTTCAATTCCAAACATATTTTATGTATAATGTTCTATAATTTTTTTTTATGGAAACCCTCTATTTGTAAATTTAGTTATATAAAGCAACAAAAATAAGAATAACATTGTAGAGGAATGTCTCTTCCGAAAATTTGTAGTTTCAATGATTTTTGAATTGTTTTCAATTTGATTCTTGTTCCTCTTTTTTGTTCACCCTATACTAATAATAATCAAAATATTATGCAAATATTGCTCAAGTCAACCTTCTCAAGAAGAAAATAAACTCAATTCAAATACTTAGAGCTTTCTACTGTTTAGATCTAATATGTTTACTCAAATTTTAGTCTGAGTTTGACGACAGTGTCATTGATCCAGACTTTGTACCAGATAACTCTGATAAAGAGAATAGTCATTCACTACATGAAGAAGATAATAAAAATGATAATGATAAGGTAAAATATTATTGCATGGGATAAATGGGATAGAACTTTCATGAAAACCATTTTCTTTTCTTCGTTTCAGAATCTAGAATCATTGGAAGAACCATCTAGTACTTCTGATATCTTGAAAACTCAGGTAGTCGTCATAAGAAATATTTTTTTGTCTTTTATAGGTAGAAATGCTTACAGGTAACAACAATTCAAGATGAAAAAGAAAAAGAGAATGTTGCTTTTTCAAGAAAAGGAAAGAAGGGCAAGGACTTATGCTTATTCTGCGAAGAAGAATTTCTCAATTTTTCAAGACATCTACAGCGAAGTCATTCTCTAGAAACAGGTACAGAAAATATTATCTATGCCTCTAAATTCTATAGTACGAAAAGATCTTCTGTCCCAGTTACGAAAAAAGGAAACTTTTTAAATAATAAAACCAAATGTAAACCTGTGAAAAACTCATACTTAGAAAATTCTACTCTATTACCTTGTACTAATTGTTTAGGGTTCTATTCCGCAAAGCAGCTTTGGCGCCACAATAAAAAATGCACTGGTGAGACTTCGAAAGCACAGGCGACATCTCAAAATTTGCTGATCAACTTGAGGGTTGATTCGGAATTACGTGAAAAAGTTTTTCCCAGGATGAGAGCTGACGAGGTATCATTGAAAGCAAAAAAAGACGTTCTTATATGCGCTTTTGCGGCAAGATATATCAAGGTACACAGAGAACAACATTTCATTAATGTAGCATCCCGCAAAATGAGAGAGCTGTCCAAGTTGTTGACTGAAGTACAAAAAATCGATAACACTATAAAAATTCTTTTTGACGCCCTTAAACCGAAAAATTTTGATAATTTAGTAACCGCAACCAAAATCATTGCAAAATATGATAATATAAATAATTTTTATAAATCGCCAACCTATGCTCTGAATATGGGAACTTCACTTAAGCAATGTTGCGAAATTGCTATTACTTTTGCACTGAAAAGAAAAGACGTTTATTCTATAATTGATTCGGCTTGTGCTGAAGCAGATCTTAGGTCAATAATGCAGCTACTTGAGGCACAATGGAGATTTGAAATTTCCACCCAAGCTGCCAATGATCTCAATGTAAAAAAATTGAACAAAGTAACAATAGTTCCATTGGCAAGCGATTTGAAAATTTTGAAAGATTACTTTGCAGAAACTGGAAATAGATTAAGTGAAGATTTTTTGAAAGATACCTCGAACAAAAAATTATACCTAAATTTGATGGAAATCGTTTTTTGCAAAGTATTAATTCTAAATAGAAGACGACCTGGTGAATTACAGAGAGTTCCTCTTCATCTATATATTGATTCTTGTGGGCAGTCAAAAAGCTACGAAGAATTTTCAGAAATTATCACTCCAGCTGAAAAAAAATTGATAAAACGATTCAAGCGCATAGTTATAAGAGGTAAAAGAGGTAGAGGCGTTCCTGTCCTCTTCAGTACAGAAGTGCAAAAAGAAATCGAGATCTTACTACAGTATAGAGATTTTTTTCTAAGTGCAAACAATTCTTATCTATTCGGCAACCCCAATACCTTAGAATCTATTTCAGGGTATAAGGTGCTTAAAAAACACGTGCAGTCTAGCAACGTGAAAAATCCGAATGCTCTGACAGCTACACGATTAAGGAAGCATCTAGCAACACTATGTCAAATATTTAGCATGACAGACAGTGATATTGAACAACTGTCCACATTTATGGGGCATACAACAGGCATACATAGACAGAATTATAGACTCCCAGACGAATGTTCAAAGATAACAAAATTATAATTATTGATGGAACAAGGAGAAGCATCTAAATTTAAGGGTAAATCCCTTGACGAAATTAACATTGATCTTGAAGATGATTTGTTAGGTGAAACTAGGGATACTGCTAGGACTGATGAGGATCCAGAGGAAATTGTTCCTTATGAGATTGATAGAGTACATTCCGAAATCGCTGCTCCTGAAGTAACAGCAAACAAACCTAGAAAAGATAAACGGATACTAACACCATGGTCATCTGAGCAAAAAAAAATAGTGCTCTCATTTTTTGCGACTCATATAAAAAAAAAACAAGCTCCTAAAAAAGAGAGTGTGAGATCCTTCTGGAACAACATCCACAAGTTCTATCTAATAAATCTTGGCTAAAAGTAAAGGTATTTGTACAGAATATTTACTCCAAAAAGAAGTAAAATAATATATTTATCTAGGTACGGGCAAATGTTTCGCAAATGTTTAGTGATAGATGGTTGGGAATAAATCATTTTAGTCGATGTTAAAAAAGATTATCAAACATTATAATTCGTGTGAAAATTTTGCCAAAGTGAGTATCTCTTAAACAAATATATTTTTTTGACAATATCCAAGTCTACCTGTGAGTTCCTGAAGGATGTTCAAGTAATGTTCTGGATAAATTAGAACTTTTGGTTCTCCTATAATTACGCCGCTAAGGAACATTTGCCCTGCAGATATATATATTCTTTGATTAGAGTACCTACATCCCCAAAACAGAAGTCGCTCTTTATTTGAGAAATAATATTTTTGATATTTCTTCATTTTTCATTGAATCTAAAAAAATATAAAATTAATTTACGTCCAGATTGAGAAATTTTACCATTTTTATTTTTATTTCTCTCACAAACACATCTCTAAAATAATTTTGAGAACTAGTTATAATGTTTCATGTTGATGATTTTTGTGCCTATGTACTTTTTCAATAATAATAATATATTTTTCATTTAACTTTGTTTTATTTATACATGTCAGATTTTATCAGTTACTGAAACTACTGAACAGTGTTACCAGTTGACGATTTCAACAAATGTGAATATTATAAGCAGGTACAGTGAACATAAACGTAGTTTTCCTCATTACATTATTTAATAAGCGTTCACTTCGTATCTTAAAGGGGTTTGTATGAAAATCCATATCAGAAGGACTAGAACATATAAATATTATCGAAATTAAATAAAAACGTGATAAAGCTGGTGCCAGACGAAGATATAGAAAAAAAATCCGATCAAAATAAAAAACATTGATTAATAATTTTAGATAGAAATTAAGACGTATATGAAAATGAATTCACATTTTAAAATCATTAAATAGCTCCTACAATTCAATTATAGAATATATTCTGTGCCTATTATTTTTGATGAATAGTTGACAATTGTGTTATTATAACAAATAAAGTTTAAGGAACAAAAAGTCAAATATTTTGATATAATATTCAAAGAAACAACTAATGCTAGGCAGACGTTGGTAATTGCAAGTGAATCTAGAGAACCAGCAAAGTACGAGAAATATATTTTAGATCCCTTTTATCATCCCGTTCTACTGCACAATGTGGCAATAGCGCTGGACGCTGTATTCACGGTAAATGAAATAAATATACACCGCCTGGACGCTCTATTGTTTGCAAGATTGAAATAATTATATACATGGGACGCCCAAAAGGCTGAAGAATGTACGGACGCCACATTGATGATGCCGTGAAAAGTATACGGCAAGGACGCTTCATTACTGTTTTTTGAAAGGACGCCAGAATGATACCGAGATGTATATATATATATATATATATATATATATATATATATATATATATATATATATATATATATATATATAAATGAATGAATTGTGAATTCTTGACTGTCTAATTAATGATGAATTTTGAATGATTGGGGTTGCAATCGAAATGCCAATAAAATTAAAACTCTTTAATCAAAGTCGAGCTTTCGGTAACGCTTGTTACCTTCATCGGGACAAAAATCATGAGACTGACTGCAACCCCAATCATTAAAAATTAAATATGGGTTTATGCCATACATACTAAATCCCACCAGAATTACATCTGAAACTAAGTCACGCATTGACCACATTTTTTTGAAAAAATCTACACTTTATCCAAATTTGTTCGGTAATTCATATATTCTCAAGTATAACATCACAGACCACTATCCAGTATCAATAAACATAGAGTCAAACTCCAAAATTACTGAATTTGCCAAAATCAGACATTTTATAATAAAAACTAACTTTCCAAAGTTAGAGGCTTCATTAAAGGAAGAAAACTGGGATACAGTACTAAATGAAACTGATTCGCAAATCGGAACCGATCTTTTTTATAACAGATTTAATTTTTTAATAGAAAACTCTAAAATTAAAATATCTTATAACAAAAAACAAACCAAAATAAAACCATGGATAACGGATGGGTTAATTACATCAATAAGAAATAGAGACAAATTAAAAAATCGATTAAACAAACACTTCTCATATGAACTGGAACAAGAATATAGAACTTACAGAAATAAACTAAGTAAACTACTGAATATTAATAAAAATAACTACTATACTAAACAAATTGAAGACAGTAGAAATAATCTAAAAAAATGTATCAGCTAATATCAGAAGCTACTAATGAAAAACACAATATTAAGAACATTATTCAAATCCTAGATGATGATGGTAATATATTTAACGATAGCAAATTAATGGCAAACTATTGCAATAATTATTTCAGTAGTGTTGGCCTAAACATGTTAAAGGAAATTGATACATCATCAACAATGACTGAAAATATCCAAGTCAATTCTAATTCCATGTTTCTTAATCCAGTAACTGAAAATGAACTAATACAATCTATATCCTCACTAAAAAGCAACACTTCCCCTGGCGTAGATGGAATAACTACCGAAATAATCAAACATAGCCACCAATATATTACGAAGCCTCTTAAACATTTATTCAATCTAATTATTCAAACAGGCCATGTTCCGACCCAATTTAAATCCTCTATAATTACTCCAATCCATAAAGCTGGCGACAAAACGAATATAAACAATTACAGACCTATCAGTGTGATAAACAGCTTAGGTAAAGTCTTCGAAAAATGTATAAAGACTCGCTTAATAGATTTTTTTGATAAAAATAATCTTATACATGATCAGCAATATGGTTTTCGTGCTGGTAAAAGTACTTCCGATGCAATGTACAATGTTATTAAAAATATTACTGAGGGACTAGATAAAAACAAAAAATGTATTGCAGTGTTTCTAGACTTAGCAAAAGCATTGATCATGTAATGCTTCTTAACGTACTTGAGCGGTTTGGAGTTCGTGGCACAGTGTTGGAAGTCTTTCGAAGTTATCTGACTGATCGGGAACAATGTGTTAAAATAAATGATTCAATAAGCGAATCCATGACTATTAAAATAGGAGTCCCACAAGGAACTATTCTGGGACCAATACTTTTCCAAGCTTATATAAATTCATTGCTCTTCTTAAAAGTAAAAGCTAAAATAATATCATATGCTGATGACACCGTTGTAATTGTTAAAGAAAATACTTGGTCGGAAACTAAAAAATCAGTAAAACTAAGTATGAACATAGTTAATCAGTGGTTAAATAAAAATAACCTCTCATTGAATGCCAGGAAGACCCACTATCTTGCCTTTTCTATAACTGATACGAATAGACCAAATTTTTCTAGTATTGAATTTCCAGGTATGAAACACGAAATTAAAGAAATAAACGAGGTCAAATACTTGGGCATAATTATTGATAAAAATCTGAAATGGAGCAACCACATCGATTATTTAACAAAAAAAGTGAGAAAGCTAATATATAAATTTTACCTGCTACGACAATTTTTATCGAGGAAGCTACTCATAATGACTTACAGATCTTTAGCTGAATCACTTTTTCGATATGGCATATTAGTGTGGGGAGCAATGTATAAGAGTTCTTTACAAAAACTAAACATAATACAAAACTACATTCTGAGGATAATATTGCGAAAACAAAGATATTTTCATACTAACCTTTTATACACAGAAGATATTGGTAATATCCGAACACTATATTTCAATAGCTTATGTATATATGCATTCAATAATAAACTTTTTCATAATTTTGTGCCGACAGTCTACACAACTAGAAGCACTACAAATCAACTGCTACCCACTCCAAAATTGAATACGAATGCCTGTCAACGATTCTTAAATTATATGTTGCCAAAAATTTGTAATATTGTGCCTTTAAGAATAAGACATATAAGCAATCCTAAAATATTTTCGAGGGAAATCAAAAAAATCATCTTTCAAAATTATCATGAATTTGTGAAGATATTGGAGCATTAACAAGTATTAAATTTTATTTTATTTTATTCTGTTACTGTCTACTATTTAAGTTTACTTCAAAAATATTGTAATAGCACAACACAAGTGTTAAGTCACTTAGGTGCTCATTTGTACACGATGAATTTCTTTGCCTTATGTAATTAATTTGTAATTGTTGTATAATAATATTAATAAATAAATAAATATATATATATATATATATACATATATATATGCATATATATATATATATATATATATATATATATATATATATATATATATATATATATATATATATATTGTTTGATTCTGAATTCTTGACTGGTTTATTATTTGATAAAATAGATTTTTGTTGGGGATGCAGTCATTTAATAAATAAAATTCTTTGGATTATGCCAAGCTTTCGAAAATGTTTATTCTCTTCATCGGGGCAAACTAAAAATCTTTACAAATTTTCTTAACCACATAATAGTTTATTAATTAAAGTACTTACTGTTTGTGGTTAATTTTATGTAAATTCACGAATGTAAGTACTTTAATTAATAATCTATTATGTGTTAGACTCTCTGGCACACGAGGGAGCGCTTGATATTGTGATTACAGTGTGTATATTTGTGATATTTAAAAGCGTTTTTAGTGTGCAAGTCGACCGTCTGCCTCCCCGTGGCGAGAGTTGGGGTAGCTGTTCCCAGTACTTGTGACAGGGACAGTGAGCTAAAGACGGCGGCGACTCCGGAAACTTCTAACCTGATCATCTCTAAGGAAGCAAAACGTCCATCTTCAATTTTGCTTGGCTGAAATTCACTCGAGACGTCTTATACACTTGTGTATAAGCGTCTCTTTTTCATGCAAAAATTTCCGGAGGTTTATTGAGTGAATTTTCCTTTGTTTATCTGTCATTTCGGCATTTTCTCTGTGTGGGTAGTGGTATCCGACTATATCCGTCAAAAGCAGACAAGAGCTGTTAGCATCTGTCTGCAACTACTCACCGATTTGAACCTGCGGCAATGGTGTTGTGTGTATGTGGCACGAACTTCGTCACTGAAAAAGGTCTCAAAGAGCATCTTTGACGACTGCGATGCAGAGGACCTAACCGAGACAACGAGAGCATCTGTGAAATATGCGGGGTGGAGTTTAAGTCTTTTGGAGGCAAACGTCTTCATATGACCAAAGGTCATAGGTGTTGGCGAGCTTCCAAGGGAAGTCCCACCGGGCACACCCACTGCGGATCAGCGATGCGGATCCCCAACAAAAATCTATTTTATCAAATATATATATATATATATGTATATATATATATATATATATATATATATATATATATATATATATATATATATATAATGTTTATTTCATATTTTATTAATATATAAACGAATAAAAAATCTTTTTTGATGTGAATGTTTTTATTGAAATATTAGCGTATAGAGTTTTATTTAATCAACATTAAATTAAATTGGAGAAACGTTGTCGCTCTGCCTCTCGAAATTTTCTCTTTTGCGCCTCTGACAGCTTTGGTGGTGGTGTTCTTATAATTGGCTTCTGCAATACATATTTCTTTGGATTATATGTGTCAACTGATGGTTCATTGTCCCATGAATCATTGGAACTTGATATATTATTGACAGCTTCAATATGACTATGAGAAACATCACTTGTAGAATACATTATAGGTATTGATGCAGGTTGGTAGTTGTAGATGGGTTTTTCGTCACCAATCATCGAATCTTTATTTCAATTTTGAAGGAAAACCATCTGTAACAAAAAATATAAAAAAGCATCATTTTTTAAACTGATATGTAGAAAGAGAAAAAAGGAAAAAGTATATGTAGAGAGAGACAGAAAAGAAAAAAGTATATATACATACATAATTCATTTCATTTCAGAACTGGTATCTATATATTACGGTCTCTTTCACAGTACTACAAATTATGAAATTTTCGCATGGGGAGGAGCCTATGAAACACATATTAAAAAATTAATTAATCTTCAAAATAAAGTATTAAAATAGTTTTTGGAATCAATGAAATATCAAAACCCGTCAACATTAGGCAATCTTTCTTTTTGCAATCAGTGATGGCCACATTCCAGTCAATGAGACAAGCTTATAACAATATAAATACTATTACTCGAGAGAACAAAATTGGAGTACCAATACCAAAAAGAGAAGAAGTAGGATGAAAAATTTTAAATAGATTGCATGCAAAGTTTTCAATGTAAATGCCAAACTCTCTTAAATTAATTACCTTCAAAACAAAGACCACCAAGTTTCATATAAAAAATGGATTCAGGACAATTTTAATATCGAGAGAAAGATTTATCCAGACACATAGAGACAAATAGTTTGACATTTCTGACTTTTTCATGCATGACTTGATTTCCGGTAATTCATTCAATTTTCAAGTAAATTTTTGTTGAGAGACAATAGCTATTTGTCGGAATAATAAATAATGTAATCGTTTAACTGCAAGTCGTCATCGTATCTCTGATGTGTTGCACGAATTATTATTAGGTAGTATTTATATGCAGAATTAGATTATCTAAAATGAGAAGTGTTAAAGATAAAGCTGGTTGAAGCTGGTTTTACCTGCTTGGTCAGGTCACCTGCAAGGTGACCAAGTTGAGAGAGGAAGGTGAGTCTGCCTCGGCTCAGGGAGCGCCCATGCAAATGGATGCACCGGAGTTAGGTGGGATTGTGGACCCACCAGTACAAGCCTGATGACCAAAACCATTGGTTTAGCCATAGTTCAGGCAAACCTGCACCGCTCCCGGGGGAGGACTGTTCTCCTACGTCGTCACCTGGAGGCTGAGAAGACAGCAATAGCTCTTATCCATGAACCCTTGAGCACAGGCTGCCGGGTATGTGGATGGAGCGACAACTCCTCCCAAAGAAAAATCTTTGTTGGAGGAACTATTGAAAGACCAAGGACTCTCAGGACGCGACCTAACGGCTGTCCAAGTGCACCTGGACTTCGGAAAGGGCAAAGAAGAGGTTACTGTA